>JAYKKI010000034.1:5485000-6952500 GCA_039881145.1 Druceiella hillmani
ATATCTGCATAGATACAGTATAGAAAATATAAAATCTTATTCAACCCCCCTCTCATTTCTAGAAATACTGGCTCAAAAATAATGAAAAAACAAAATTTTATAAACCTATATAAAGAATGCAATAAAAATATGAAGTAACATTTGAGATAATTACGATAATATACTTTTTCACACTATTTCATTACGTTGGGTTTTATTTAATATTTCTTGAGAAGAGGAGTCGACATTAATGATAATTTACGATAAATAAGCAACTTCCCTTCAAACAAGGAGTCTTGGTCGGTTAACTAATTCTTATTCTTATTATATATTTGCATTTTCAAATAAAAAGTATTTCAGTTCTTCCCCGTTGTTATATAAAGATCCCAACATTTTGTATAAAAATGAACACAGCAAAAATTGATACAGCGCAGACTTCAAGTTACAATTACATTATTATGATATATACAGACGAAATTGACTTCAATTTTAATTATTAATATATAATTTTAATATTTTGTGTTAACTGATTTTGTTCTTTCGAATATTTTTTATTCCTTAGTGTCTTTCTCGAAACTCAATGACATTAATATAAATAAGTATAATCAAATTAAAAGAGAAAAATTTACATTGTAGTTTTCCTAAATCAAAAAAAGCCTAAACGTATCTAAATAATATATTTTCTAACAAAAACTGCAGCATATAATTCAGGAAGTCTAATTATCTTCATAAATTATTAAATAGTCGATAATTTGTAAATACATCATTTTTCGATTCCATAACTAAAAGATAAAAACGAAATTCTTATGATGAGATTTTGGTGTCTGTTTGTACTTATATAACCGATGTTTTACTATTGCAATCGACTTGAAATTTATAATGTATATATATATATATATATACCTTTGTATTTTTTATAACTCGTTTGCCCATATTTACGGTGTACTGATAGAGTTTTGAATATATATTATTTAATTTCAAAATAACTTCTGAAATAAAGTATTAGAGTTTAAAAGACGGCAACAACGTGTTGTTGGAAATTTTCATAAATCCTAAATATATATTCATATAAAAAGTTTTTTACTTATAGCCAAAAATGGGCGGAAAATCTCTTCTCCCTCCCCCAATCTCCGGAGTTTGCAAGGTTAAGGATTTCGTTTTTACTTTAGCTCAAAAGTCTGCAGTAATCGAGACTGGTCGAAGACCTTCTTTGCACTGAAGAATAAAATACAATTTTAAGCTCCGACATGCGACTTTACTCTTTAAATACGATTATCTTAAGTTAATATAAATATGTAACTCTGTTTATGAACATAAAGAAAAGAAATTACATTCGTGCAAATCATTTAATTCTACTATCTTTTTCTTATACTCATTTTACTACTTTGTTGTTAAACGCAACACTTTCAGCCAAAAAGAAACGACGCTTACAACTTTAGTATATGATCTGGGCTTATAACTTTCAACAAATAAGATGTGCCTGAAATTACGTAACGATTGATGCGTAGTACGTACTGTGCAGGCAAAAGTATCAATATCGACTAATCTTTGATTTTCTAAACTCGAATAGTAAATAATAGATTAATATGCGCCTATTGAACATAATACGATAATTCATATTAAACTAGGGTTAAGTAATCGCGATTTAATTTAGTTTTATGTTTTGTCTATTAAACTCCGTCATTGAGATTGTACCGTAAGAAAAAGTCAAATAAACATATTAACATCTCACTCTAAAGATGCGCAGAAATGTTGCGCAGAGAGGCCACTTAACGGTCACTCACTTTTTTTAACGCTCTGAACTTCGTACGTTCTAAACTTCTGATTTTACTCCTCAAACCGGGCGCGTTTACGCCCCAAGTTTTTGTGTTTACGTCCCACGATGAGGGTGCGAGTGAGAGAAAATACACCGACTGGTTAGTGTGGACATTGCGTCGTTGTCCGTTGTTGTGTACATATAATTTTATAGTTGAGATGATTAAATTTTCGAATTAAGGTTTATTTTTTCCATAGACTTATATTAGTTCGTATGGAAAATCCTATAGTAACCATAAAATGTCCCATTAAAATGGTGCCAAAAGGCAGAATTAGATCCGTTACATTTCAGTTCACATCTTGATTCTCTCGGGTACTTTTATCCTAAAAACTTAAAAATTCCGGATTGCTGTTAAAAATGCCGGAAGTAAAACATGTTTAAATTTCAAGGATGATAACTTTATACTAATAATAAAAATACAAACATAAAAGAAACAATAGTTTCTTTCAGTTGAATATCTTAGGCATGTCACTGTATACATATAATGCACACACACACACACACACACACACACACACATATATATATATATATATATATATATATATATTATTTCTGAGATTACCAAATTACAATACGGATAGAGTCACGTGAAAATCAAAACATTCTATCTCTGTTATTAATATCAATCAAAATATAATATTGTACACATTTGCACAATATTATTTTTTCATTTATATTGATAACACAGAGAGAATGTTTTGATTTTCACATCACACAAGATGCATTATGACGTGTTCTTGTAAAATAAAAGGCAGTCAATTAAGCAATTGAGGGACAGCCTCCCGACATTCGGAAGAAATTTTTATTTATTCCCGAATGCCACAAACCTGAGTGGAGATAACTCAGCTATCTTAATTTTGAATCTTTTATGATATACCTTTTATTACAATGCCATTGTTATCAGCTTTTGTAAATAAAGTTCAGTATTTCGTTTTTATTACCTTTCATATATTTCAAGAAATAAAAACATGGTAATATCAGCATAAAGGCAAAAAAATTAGAACTTATTTTTTAAAAATTAAGTTAGAAAAGTAATAAATTAAGGCATATGCCATATCAAAGCTACTCGCACCTTCGAATACAGATGGCCGTGACTGACGACGAAGTTTCGTTTAAATGCAATAGATGATGTATATATCTTGGCGTCGTCATTTCAGGTTGACTAAATCATCCCTTGACCCGAGAAACCGTATTTGGTTTCTTGATATTTAGATCAATGAATTTATTGCAATCTCAAAAAAATCTTGATCCTCTCACTACTTTAAATATCTTCCTTATATATATCGTTGCTGGTGATGATAAATATATACATTATCTTTATTGCCTATCAAATTAGGGTTAGGGTTTAGTAGTAATTTTTACTAGATTATATCGTACAATAATTAATAAAAAGTCGTTACAGATACTTAGGAATGTAGCATAAACTAAGAATTGGCAAAAGACCACACCAGCCATATCAAAAATACAGTGAATTTTTATTTCTGAAATTCAAATGCAAGGAAATGTGGTAAATTCTATAAACTACACTATTAAAATAAAAAGTAAATTATGTAAATGTTAAATGGGTGAAACTGATTCTTTTTCAGCCAACGTAAACAGTTATGGTATAAAATATATTAATGAATAATCAATAATTGTAATTTACAAGGTCTTTGGTACGGGAACCGCAGAGCGCGATTTTTACTGACATTGCGATTTAGCTGGTGCTCACAAACTTAATCGCACGTTTCGTAAAAGTTCTTCTTTACTCTGTTTAAATTCTCTTCAAAAATCTTACTTTTTAAATTGAACTTGGTATTTACGCGGCTAAGTTTAACGACACTTAATTAAGCCTAGTGGAATATTGATGCAGTTTATAGAGAATAACACTGATCTGTTAAATTTATAACAGATACTGGACAGTCGGAATACTTACTTAAGAACATGCTTCTAAAAATATGGTCTTTATAAAACAAACGACGCTGAAATTTCACCTTGCTTTAAATTTTCTTTTAAAACATAATTTTTCTCCCATAAACGCTATTTAGTCCAAATTACAATATCAGAAATTACAATTTAAAAATACATATAATATATATCTTTAAATAAACCCCCTTATGTGTTAATTTGTTTGTCCTTCTTTATATATAAATATGGTAAATGCCATATTTACAAACGTGTTTTACTTTTAATTCTGGTATACCAGTAATTAATATTCATATTGGAAAACAGTTGGTATTTTATTTATTTATATTTCTGCATAATAGTAAGTATATAAACATTACACAATATATTAAAAAATCAGTTCAAGGATACTTTTTTTGTGATTAAAGACTAGTCGTTCGTATTTTTTATTGTAATTTCGATTAATCCTTCGACGGCTCATCTCTAGCAAAACATTAGATATTTTTAACGTGTCAAGTACCAAGAGCAGTTAACCTAGAAAACGATAATCACTTTATTAAAATTCTGTAAATTTTGAATATATGAGATGATTTAATGAAATCTATCTGCCACCACATAGATTTCATTAAATCATCTCCACCAAATCTGTCTGTTAGGTATATAATACAAAACCATGTTTTCCCTATTGATATAATTAATTATTTGTGCACAAGACTTTGCCTCCGCAGATTTTTGGATTTATTTATATTGTATAACCACAGGGCAGTAAAAGTTCTCCTGTCAGTTGGCTGCCATATTAAATGAAAGCGTTTATATATTGTTTTCTTTGCTAATAGCGAACCTGACGATGTAATACAACGAAACCTAGGTAGTGGAAAAGAACTTAAAGAAAGTAGAAATAATACTATATCACATAGTTTCGTTAAATTTGTATATATATTTTCGGCTCAATAAAAACGTGTTCTTCAATAAAAGTGATTAATTTGTGTATAATAATTAATTATCTACATAGAAATATTGGCGACGAGCTTGAAATAATCCGTAATCCGTAAATACAAGTGTTCCAACACATACCTAATATCATAACAGTAACATTAAAAAGCGTGACTTGCTCGTCAACTTCAAAGTGAAAAAATATAGATTTGCATTAACGGATTTAATCGACCAATAAACAAAAGAAGGAAGAAAAGCTTGGATACCAGTAAAAACTTAAAAGGAATTAATAGAAATTACAAATGAACTAGCACAGAAAATAGTGATCTTGGAAAAAAATTCCATTGAAGAGGTTAGGAAATACTAACGTCAATACATAGACAGAGTGAAAATAAAAGACTGCTCATACAGCGACATGATAACTGCGATCACTGGCTTGGATGTATTTACCGATGAAAATTGGAATGCACTTCAACAACAATTTTAATGTTTCATTTTATTGAACGATGTGCTGAAGTAAAAAAGGTGCCATTACTTGTCACAAAGCTAAGTACGAACGTTTATCATTTTTTGACAATATTATGTGTGCCGAACTGAAAAATAAACGAAACATGAAAAAATATGTAAAAAGCTGAGAAAAGACTGCCGTCTTGTAAAAAAACCATGCACTACAACAAGCATAATTCAGAAAATTACGTCAAAACCTAATGAATCGATAGAACAATATTTAATTGAACTAGACAAATTGTCCAAAAACTGCAATTTCAAGAACCTAGATAAAGAAATAAAGAAAAGCTTGTATAATATAATTTTTATATTTCTTTTATTTCAGTGATAGAAAAAAACTTCACTTGCAATGTTTCTAGGTTAGCGTAAATGGAAAAGTTATAGAGTTTGAGGTTGACATTAGAGGTGATGTGAGTACTATTACTTTAACGGACAGACAAAAATATTTTCCTGATTTAGAAATTAAATAACGTAATATGACCTTTATCAACTTCAACAGCATTAAAAGTTATTGAAAATTTAAATATTATATGAAAATTTAAATACTATAAGTGCCAGGATGGACTGCTAGAAATAATAGACGGAGATTGGCTCTCTTTGTAGGAATTATAACTTCCGAAATTTGAAGAAAACTGTGTGAAAATAATTTGAAAAATAAATTAAAAAACAACATAAAAAGCGAATATTCGGCCTTATTTGAACGAGGTATAAAGAATCTTAAGGGATAACCAATCCATTTATCTATTGAAAAAGGTGTAAATCGAGTATTCATGCCTGTAAGAACTATTCCATTTGAGTTAAATGATAAAGTCAAACAATAAATTGAACGATTAGTTGCAAATAAGCAGATTGAACCAGTAGAGTACTCGGAGAGTGGTACTTTCTGTGAATTAATTAATACAATATAAGTTATTAAACTAATTATACAAAAATTCAATGGATTAGATATAATATGGTACATTGATAACATTATCGGAGACATTAAAAACATTATCAGAGACAAAAGAGAAATTAAAACAGGTACTGCAAAGACGTAACGTGAATTTCGTTGTGAGGTCGGTCATAATCATGGCTTTAGTGCGCAGGCAATTCGTCACACCATGAAAAAGTCTGAGTGTGAGTACACTCTTTTGGACCTTAAGCCACCAATTAAGTAAGAGATTGGTGCAAAGTGAAGAAAACATAGCTTCCGTAGCGGCCAGTACCAAAGAAGACCCAGAAATGTGAATTGAACGCCGATCAGGTGAATTGGGCATCGCCAGAGAGTCAACCTGGCTTATTTTGCGATTGAATTTGGGTCTGAATCCGTATAAGGTTATGCTGACGCAAGAATTGAAGCCGAACGGCCATAGTCAATATCATGAATTTGCTAATTGGGCGCCGGAATTGTTGACCGGAGATCCGGATTTGGCCAAAAAACTTTGTTCTCGGATGAGGCCAATTTTTGGCTCAGTGGCTTTATGAACAAGCAAAATTGTTATTATTAGAGCAAACAGAATCCACAAATTTTAATCCAAGCATCGATGCAAATACAAAAATTGACTATTTGTTGCGGTTTATGGCATGGCGGCATCATTGGACCTTACAGCTAAGAATTCGAAATAAGGAAGGAGACACCGTTACTGTCAATGGTCTTCAGTATAGAGCAATGTTAACCACCATTCTGTGGCCAAAGCTTGACAACATCGATGTACCTGAGTTGTGGTTCTAACAAGAGGACGCTACATGCCATACGAATGACCTAACGCTCGAAGTTGTGAAGGACTATTTCGAGGACTGGGTCATCTTACGACGTGCGTTCATAAAGTGGCCGCCACGATCACGCGAAATTATTTTCTCCAGGGATACTTCAAGTCCTTAGTCTACGCTAACAAGTCAATGATTTTGGATGAGCTTAAGGCCAACATTCGAGAAGCTATTTCTGGAGTAATGCCCACTTGTTGAACCGAGTCATCAAAAATTGTACCCACCGCTTGAAACACGGTAAGCAAAGCCGAGGCCGCCATTTGGATGAAGTGCTATCCCATAAATAATGGCATAAATGTAGCTTTCAAATAAAACTAGAGTCAAGTTGATATCTCACACCGCTATTGTTTGATTTAAATTTCTTTTCTTATCGTTCTTATCTGGTCACCCCTTACAATTAGAAATACCATTATTTCGTCCTATAAAAATATCTTTAATTTTATATAATTAGCACATGCGTATATCAATGTTTAACATTGTGTGGACTCTAAATAATATAGTAACTCCATTTGACCGTTACATTTCGTTATTCAGAAACACAAGAAAAAATTAGTCATATCTACCTAACGATATAACAACATAATAAATGAGGCTGTTATGGTAGCGAGTATGATATTCGTTAAGGTCAAACCGCTGAACCTAGTTTTACTCCTCGAAAGATTCACATCACGCTATAGGTCTTCAATCAAACAATGTGTATCACACTGTAGGACTAACATTTGGTTATGTAAGACACTTTAATGCGATACTCAAGTTTAATACTAATACTTTTACGCCTACTAAACATAGATGCTATTAAAAAAAGAGTATTTTATTAAAAGTAATCTATATATATAAAACAAAGTCGGGTTAGTTACATCATTTATAACTCAAGAACGGCTGGACCAATTTTCATGATCTTTGATTTTTGAATTTTTCTCCGACCTAAATAGCAGTATAACTATTAAAACATCGGAAAAATTAATGAAAAAAATTAATTTTTTCTATATATTTGGTATGGAACCGTTTCTTTGATAATATATCAAGAACAGAACGTCTCAGATTCGAAAAGTTTCCTCGCTCATTGGCAAAATAAGAAAATTAAAATAATTTAAAAGTCTTTTTAAACAAATCACAAATAATTTAAATGTAATATGTGATATATGACAGAAAAAAAAGGAAAAAAGTATGTCATAAATGACAGGCACGGAAAAAAAATATAATGGTTTTCAACAATTTTGATTCCGTTTTCGATCTTTATTGCATTTGAATTCAATTAAATTAATTCTCTTCAAACGACTTTTTTTGAAATTCATCAGCAAAAAATTTGTTCAAATAGTTGAGTTAAGTTTGATGAAGTGCACGTTGTGATTTCGAAGATGTTCACTTTGTGAGGTTATGACATTTTTTATTGTGTATCGATAATTGCTTCATTACGTAATGTAATGTAAATAAAAAAGTTAACAAATCATTTCTTGAGAGGGCTGGAAATAATACTATTCGGTAAACTTTTACTGTAACTACATAAATGAACTACTAATAAAATGTCAAAAAAGTGTCGACTGAAAAGATCTATGTATGCTTTAATCGGTCAAAATAAAGTATTTGTTATGTATTATTTTATATAAAACCAGATCTCATTCAAAGATCTTGCTAAAATATATTTTTACATGATCTTTATGTTTACTTAATATTGCATATTTACAGTTGCCGTTTTATACAACGAGAAAATTTCTCGTTGTTGCTTAATATTTTTCTGGTTGTTGTTTAATATTTTTCTCGTTGTTGTTTAAAAACATTTTTCGTGTGTACATATAAGCAAAATAAAATAAAAATGAATCTTATTCAACAATAGCTACTATATTATACCATAGTGCAAAGAAAAAAATTGACAGCTTGTGAAAATTCATTTTGTAAAATGACGCTGCTAAAATAAATGTATTATAAAGATAGTGAGCTAGTAAACTTTACAATTTTTTATTTCATAAATAAAAGTAGCGACATAATAGGACTCAATTACTAATCTACCTGTGTCAACCCGAAGCGCCTAATAGCAAGATTTTATCAAATAAAATTCACGCCTCGTCAGAGCTTTCGTGCACCTCGGACTCATGTCAACTCCCGTCGCTTTCAACTTCACATAGTTACTTTGGTTTCGTGAAGTTATAAAACAAGTTGAATGAAGAAATTAAACTTTGGGCATTATTTTATTCCATTAGGAAAACGTTGAAAGATAGATAAATGAAAATTTAAGAAGTTTTCATATGAGTGAATAAAATTTTTATTTATTTTTAAACGATTCTCTCGAAAGCTATAACTCATAGAAAATAGCGTATTGACTATGTAAAGTTAAAAAAATGCTTTTATATAAATAATTATATATATATATACATATACGTAATTTATTTATGCTTTAATTATAATTATTCTTTAATTTCAACATCAAGGGAAAAGAAATGAAATCTATGAAGAGTACCGATAAACAGATCAGTAGCATAACGAAGAAGGTGGGATTTGTTAGTTGGAAATTTAAAGGTAAAAACTTATATAGTAAAGAGAGTAAATGATTTTGGCAATTGATTTTTTCAACTGTACTCGCATTAAATATATTATAGCGTCGATTTTAAGTTTTGTTGAAGAATTGGTGGAAATAGAGATCGAGATGTAGATCAAGATTTTCCAGGAATATATTTTGGAAGATTGAATATTGAGAAGAAGTGTACTTCTGCGTGAAAATGTCACTGTTATCCATTTTGCATGAGAAAAATGTAGTTTTAAGCTTATCATTAGAAAGAAAATTGCTCACTTAATAACGGAAGGAGCTTTTATGTTCAAAAGTAGTGAAACACTACTTCCGAACATAAAAAAATGCAAAATACTACTTAGTACTCTTAAAGATTTAATGAACAGTTCTCAAGTCGAATGAAGATAATAAAGTCGACCAAGTATCCCGAAGTTACGGCTGTTCACGTTTGAAAAAAAAAATTACACGTTGAATAGAAAACCTTCTCCTTTCCTAAATTAAAGAAAAACTTATGACAATTTAATTAGACACAGCTATAGCTAAATATTTGGAAAACACGGTGAAATGAAAAATATTTGGTTTGTGTTTATTTGCCGAAAGTATCTTTTTTGTGATAATCGGTAATTTTATTGGCAAAGAGACCCTCGTTAATACGCAATCAATTTATTTCATAAAAAGTTATTTATACAATCTACAAATGTTTAGAAATTGGAAAAAGATTATCGCAAATTATAGCTCTTATTATATACTATATATACTATAATTAACAGGAACCAGTAAAGTATATTATTAAGATTGTTTTTCTAAAATCACGGACTTGTAAAACAAATTTCGAAATATGGGAAAGTTATGAAAGAATATTTTGTCTAATATTACTTATGAAAAAAAGAAGATGTGAGGGAAAATTTCCTGTGCACGAAAGAATTTTATGCGACACGACATTTGAAATATCTTTATATATTAAACCTCAATACCCAAACTATTAAAAATATTTCGATACTTCTTATGAAATAAATATAACATTTCCGAACGTAATGTCTGACAATACATAACGCGTATTTACTCACAAATACTTATTTCCAAAAGCACATGGTAAAAAATGTTTAAGAACCCTAACTATACATGTTATAATATTTACATCATAGTTTTTTTTAAACACTTTTAACTTCGGAAAATTACTTAATTCCATACATTTCTAAAACATAAGGTGAAACAATAATATGGCGATTAAAATATATGATATCGCTTGTTTATATTTTTGCAGGTTGACACAGGGTTATTTTTTATAATAGTTATTAGTTTTATTAATCCTATTTTTCTGTGAAAATGGGAATTTAAAAAAATCTATTACAGAAGTTGCTACAGTTGTTTAGAATAAGCTACTTTGTAATAATTCACCAATAAAAACTCGACGATAATTTACTTAAAAATAATATTTGCCCTCTTTTAATCCTTCAATTTTAAGTTCAGTTCAATCTTTGATGTGGATGAAAAACTTACAAAAGAAACGGTCCATGTGTGTAATTATTTAATATATAAAAGTAATATTTTAACTGATGTAGTAGCTGGACGTAAAAGACACAAATCACGTTTTCACACTGTCCACATTCTAAAGTCCATAGGGTTGCGAATAGATACATATTCATTCTTTAAAAATACTCCATTGTATCTGGGTCTTGTTCTGTGAGACTCGCAATTCTTCCGAGATAGCTTCACGTTACAACAATGTCAATCGAATAAAGGGAAAAAGGTTTTTATCTAGTTAGGGAAAGGTTTCCAATTGTCCCGCTGCGTGACTTCGCTATCGCGTTATGATTTATTACGCTCGAAAAGGGAAGAATATTGGTATTTTACCTGGCAACTGGAATAATGAGGCTGAGATATGTGATAAGATGAATGGAAATTATTTATTCAAAACGGGTCTTTGAATTTTATTCTCTATTTTTAAACTTTGAATAAATTTGAAAAACAATCATAAAAATGACCAATTTAGAAGATAAAACATTGCTGAATAAATATAGATTTAAGTAAGTGTAACCTATGATATAACATTAATCGTAAAATGAAAGAAATTTATTTATTAAAAACAGATCTTCAAATTTCCAAGTAACTAATAAACTATGTATTTTCTATTTTTAAACTTTATATTTAGGTAAAAAAATTATTCTAAAATGACCAATTTAGAATGTGAAACAAAAAAAATTAAATCTTCTGCCGGCGTAATGATTTAAACTTGGGTACAATTAATTAAACCTTTCAACCAACTAAAATTTGTTAGAAATATTATTAATAGAGTTAGACAACCAAGCCACAGATGTTAAGAGGATTTGTTGGCTAATTAGGTAAATGTTTAATACATTTCTTTATTCACTAATAATTCAAAATCTCATTTTCATTCATAGCAAAGATAAATTAGATATCATATATTTAATTTTTGTTAACCAAATTATCTCAAAATATTTGAAAGAAAATTAATAATGACTAAGAAATTATCGAATCGAGTTCATATTTGGTCACATCTATGTTAATGGTATTACAAGAAAAATATTAATTTTGTAAGAAAATCTGACACTTTTTTGACGGTTATTAATTAAATTGTGTTTTGTTTCAATTATCAGCCTGAATTTAGGACATTCCTATAGAATCCTATGTCTTCCATTATTTTTCAAAATTATTTTTCCTAAGTAGTCACACTCTTGAACAACTTCGACGGTAATATTATAGATGTTCACTCATCATGGATATTGAGTTTAGCATTTTTCAAGTACATACCGAGGTCCATACGTTTGGAAGAAACGTTTGAGCAACTCAACATTTCCGTCAACACTTGCCGGAATTATTACGTCTTTCCAAGTATCTCTGGTCTCGAGCTCTTAGTTCTGCTTTATAATATCCTCAGATTTATTAGTTACGTCCGACCTAGTTGTTACGCAAATACTTTCATTCCCTAACTTCTCTCATTCGTGTTTTGGTTACGACGAGTATTGTATCGACATAGGTTGATACGTATAACGGATACGTCTCAATATTTAAACAAGTTTTTTGAGAACCCAATATTCTGGTCATGTTATCAATAGCTTCCGTAATTGCCCTTTAACTGCCAGAGATTACACGAAGTTTTAGACATGATTTTTTACTGCTACAGTCCAAGTATACATTGGTCATTTTTCATGAAGTTCTCGAAAAATTAATAATATTTAGTTCAATGTTAATTGTAAGAAGTATAGAGAAAGAGAAAACTCATACGCATCTTGACACGTACTTGGCCGATTTTTACACAATGCCCACCGTTTTTGTTTATTTTTGGGATACATAATGTATAATAATTATAGTGTTTTCATAAACTCCACTAAAAGTTGTGATTTCAAAGCAATATAATAATAAAAAAACGTCTTGTTATTATAAAATGATATTTGATTACTAATGTTATTATCACACTATCAACATCGGAGTAAAATTGTAAGTTATATTAATCGGTTTGTAATTATTGACTGATTTTAAAATTATACTAGGATGTGACTTTGCTAATGACTTTATTCTTGTGGTATGCGACTTGGGTGTTCAATTAAAAATTACAAGAAATTATAAACATAACTGCAAAACGATTCTAGAAACTTGATACAATTAATTCCGCGATTCTTTTTTCGTTTTTATGTGAAATACAATCTACACTTTATTGTTCCTTTTTATTATATTATTTCTTTTTATTATTTATTTCGTTATCACCCATGAAGAAACTATTAAGTATGTATCACGTCTTCACTTTTATAATTTAACATTAAAGATCAACTGGTGCAATTAAAATTTATGTGATTTTAGTACATAGTTTAAAAAAAAGATATTTAGTTTAAAAAAAAAAATATTTTTCCCCATGTGTATATAGAATATCCTGTAAGTTATGAACCAATGGAAAACAGGAGATAGGTCAAGCTATTACGGGATACTGACAAAATTTGACAATATCAAAAATTGTTAATTTTCGAGATATAGAGGCTTATTTAAAATTTGCGAAATCACTCTTCTGGTTAAATTTTTTGGGTGCCATGACTACAAATTAAATTTGATTGTTAATTTGTTTGTAGTTAAGTACAATTGAGTAATAACTCGTTTGAATTCATTGAAATATATTTTGACAACTAATAGGGTACTATAAAAAAATTGAAATTTCCTTTTTTAGAATTTCGTCATATTCATCACCCAACTTTCACTGTTTGCTATGAAAGAAAATGGCTACTCAGAACAATTTAAAAATTGGCACAATATTTTATAATCATGGCATCCAGAAGATCCACTCACAGTAACGACTATCGCAAATTTTAAAAAAGTGTTTAAATTCCAAAAACTAGGAGTTTTTTATTAAGGAAACATTTTGTCAGTAATCCAGTCATGGCTTGACCTATTTGTTTTTCTGTTGGTCCGTGGCTTATAAGACACTGATTGTTGGAAATGTATGTATGTATATATACGTATATATATATATGTATGTATATATACGTATATATATATATATATGTATGTATATATACGTATATATATATATATATATATATATATATATATATATATATATATATATATATATATCATGGATAAGTTAACCACTGGATAGCGCATAAGAACACATTTGTATGAAAACCAAGCTAGCCACTACTCATTAGAGTAAACGTACCACGTGACACCGTTAGCCAATCAGTGCTTTGTCTCTTGGGGTAGCATAGAGATGTAGTTTGCTCGATACTTACGTATTTTCGATATGTTTTAAAGTAAGGGTTTTAACAAATTAAAAACATCGTTATATAAAAAGAAGGTTTTTATTAAATTATAATCACTATATTAACTTAATAAACTATTGCACGAAATAATGTTTTATACGTACATATTACTCCGTTATTTTGCTAATGTGAATTGTGAAATTTACTGGACAAAAAAGGATAACATTTCTTGTCGATTATACAAATTTCAGAGAAATAAACAATTTTGATAATAAATGCCAAATTAATCCATATTATATTATTAACGTGAATAGAAAAAAATATTTATAATGACTGAACTGCCAACATGTTTGTTTACAAACATTCCCTTTCGGAATGGCACAGAATATACAATAATAATATAATATGTATTATTAATTTATTTAATTTATTGTATACATGTTTACAAACATAAGGCGTATTTATAGCTACAGGAGTAAGCTCTTCCAATCGACAACGAATAAAAGTATAATTATTGACTAGCGAAAAAGTTGGTTGAAAATATGATAAGAATATATTAACAATAAAAGAGAACATCTTGATAAAAATGTTAAGTAATCGTTAAAAAAAAACAAAATAAAATAAACAACTGTTTTTAAATAGCTATAAATACATCAAGCAAAAAATTAGTTAAAAGTTTAAATTTTTTTCCAATCCTGGATAGGAATAATAATTGGTAGGAAACCTCAGTACTCAAAAAAAGTAGTTTATAAACTACTATGTTGAATGCGAAAACTAACTTCATTGGTTTGCGTCTATTTAGAAAGGAAAAAAAATATTTATTTCAAACCTGGTACGTTTGTTTAGTTTATAAGTAAGGTGATAAAAAAATTAGTAATTGTGATAGAAATTAAGAGCGTATTACTACTGCCCTTTGAATAGAATCGATTTATTAAATATTTGTCGTTTGGTAAATGTCGGGTCATAATTTTTCGTCAAAAATGTTAATCTGGTATTTAAGTATTTATGAATTATCGCTTTGGTTAAATCTATTAAATGATTTGACAAGGGATCTGTATCAAATTGGTGCGTTAATAAATCTTTAAATAAAGTTATGCCAATAAAGGATTTCAAAACTTGTGACGTTATGAAACAAGTAGTATATTTAGGTTTGATGTGCTTACCATAGCTACTTTGTAAGCATTTCTTCAGAACCAATTCACATCTACGGCAAATCTTAATAACATCTTTCGAAGGATACATAAGATTACCTTTATCTTTTATGTTTATAAGACTGTTTGACAATGGTTGGGACGCTATAAGTGCACCAATACAGGTTTCACATTTTATGGTTTTTATTAAAGCATGGACTATGAAACCAGAAACATACTCAATTATTTTTTCAGAAAATGTGGATAGTGTTAGATATTTGATATCAAGAAGTGAAACATTTTCAAAATTATCGCTAATATTTCCGTCTTCGTCAACAAATTTATATTTTTCGGACGTCATATTTATTCTTTGTACCGCCGATGAACAATTTAAAATATGAATATTTTCTAGTGGAACGCAATTTCCACGATCACTGTTGGATAGCTGTGTGTGTGTTAAAATTTTTTTATAAATAGTTTGGAACTGCCTAGCCGTTTAATTATTATTACGACTTCCATGGCATCTTATATTAGAAAAAAATAGCTCGATGTGGTCTTGACTAACCTTATGCATAGGGAAATACGTTAATACAGCATCTTGGTTATCAACTAAATTTTCAAATAAAAATTTTGCACTTTCTATGCAGACGCAAAATCCTATGTATCCAGTCTTTCGATTAGTCTCTATTAATTTAATACTTTTTATGTTTTGACGCTCACAGATTCGTGTTGTAATTGTTTTCAAGTAAAAACTAGCGGATTCAAGAAGAGTCAAACAATCAGACTTATTTTCCTTGTTCATGGCTCGTTTATATCCGTATTGGTGAACTTTTGAATTTAATACATCGAAAACGTCATTTATAATGTTTAAAAAATTTACCTTTTCCGAAACAGATTCAAATTTATTTAATTTTAAATGGGAGTCGCAAAAAATAAGAGCTTCTGAGACGCTTTTACTAAATAATTGCGACGCCAGTTTCACTTTCATTATTTTGTTCTTGAAATGAATATGCTCTTTTCTTAATTTATTTGCCATATGGAAATTTTCCGATTCCTGTAACTTACTTAATTCTTCCAAAAAACGCCATTCAATCTTACTTCCCGTGTTATCATAAAATTCCCGATAGGCTTCAAAGGAGTTGCGAATTAATTTAAGCATGTGGCATGGATCCAAAAAAATTGCAATTGGTCTTCCAGTTGAAGGATTAATGAAACAATAAATTGGTCTTCAAATTATCTGGTTCCAATGAACAGCCTAAGATTTTTACCATAGATAAATTAGACGGGCATCCGTCAAAAGTCAAAGCTACTATTTCTATTCCTATTTCACTAACAGTTTCAATGCATTTTAAAACAAGTGAAGCTCTTTGGTTACCGCTTACACCATTCACCAAAAAATATCCAACAGGCACTTTCCAACTTGCGTTAATTGCTACTAATAAAAAAACTAATGCTTCTTTAGCAACATCCATGCAATCACTTTCAACACCAGTTCCCAAATCTACATACCCACAAAAACGTTTCCCGGTAGGAATCCATTCAATCTTTTGTCTTAGAGCCATCTCATTTATTACAAGTGTACATAATAATTTTGTTTTGGATTGTTCATCTTTCAGTTTGATAGAAATGAGAGCTTCATTTGTGAATCCTGGTTTTCCTTCAATACTGCGGTACCATTTATTTAAAGTGCATGGTGACGGTAAACAAGTATTGAAAGTTTTACGTACATAGTCATACGCTTTGGCTGAATAAAAGTTCAGAGTCAAAGCAAATGATCTTAGGGTTGGCGAATATTTTACTTTTGGAATATATCCTTTACTTGACTTAAGTAACTGTCGCTTCATTAAATCCGCAGGCTGTACACCGACGCTACTAAGAATTGACTTATTTTCCTCAGTTATGAATGATTTCGATGTTAAATTTTTCAGCAACTCCTCCAAGTTAGAATTTTTTTTCTTAAACTTACGTGTTTCATATTGCAGTCGTTTAATTTTTTTTAGTCTTTGCTCTGATGTAATCTTCAACTTCTGGATCGTTTCTGCCATTTTCTTTTTCCGAGGTGTATGAATTTGAGTATTGGTTGTAGGTAAAGGACTTTCCGTATTTAATAATGTCGATTCTAATTGCTGGCCAGATGTTGATGGTATAGCAACCTTCAGAGAATTAAAAATCGTTTAAGAATAAGACTAAGAATTATACTTGTAAAAAGATGACTTCACAATGTAAACAATTGTCGTTAATAAATAAAGAATTCAAAAAAATCTAACATGTGCCGGTAGATATAGGATTGGTACGGTAGACTTCAATAAATGCCTTCTCCTGTTTTGGCTTGTTGCTACTAAATGAGTGGCAAAATGTTTGGAACAAATGGTGCTTGATTTTGTTGGAAACCATGACTCGCATTGCTCAGCCATCTGTATCCATTTTTCTTTTTGGTGCGGGCAGTTCGGGAACCTAAAATAATAAGTTATATATAAGTATATAGTAACAAAACGAAGTATAAAATGAAATATAAGTATATAGTGTAAAATCAAATATAAGTATATAGTAACAAAAGTATCGATTTGGTTATCGATAACGGCGCGACGCATCTCTAGTGGCGAAAAAATCAACAATATGGCGGAATCACTGCCGGCGATATGACTGTAACATACGAATATATACTTGCTTAAATAATAGTTAACAGTGTACTTACTTGTGAAAAGTAATTCCGTTTTTGTGAAGTGATGATGTAGTGCTTCTGTTTTGGCAATATTTTATAGCACAAGAAGGCATGGCTTATTTAATTTTGATTTAAATTACGAGAAACTTTCGCTGTGACGTTCGTTTTCTTACTGAAGGCGCGTAATCGCTTTGCCCACTAATTGTGCCACCGCGCGGCTAGAAATTTTGTGTTGATGCGTTATTCACTGGTTAACTTATCCATGATATATATATATATATATATATATATATATATATACGTATTTAATGCGTATTGTTAGTTAAGATCACAATAAGCTTACTGGCTTTATGTTAAACTTGCTAGGGCGGTACCCCCGCTAAAATTATTTATTTATTACAAGTCACATTTAAGGGGATATACAAATCTCTCATAAATTTTAAGCGCTCACGGAAAAATTAAGTTTTTTACCTTTGATAGAATAGTAGAAAAGAAATAAACATTTAAAAGTTATTAATGTACAAACAGGAGCGCACAAGTACATTGATCTCAAAATGATTCGGGCATATTCTAAATACAGAAATGCCGTATTAAATTTTCCATCACTTCACGTAAATATTGAACACATATTTTAAGATATTATAGAATCTCCATCAAATTTAACGTTCTTATAATTTGTGTAACCCATAAGCATCACCAGAAGATGAAATTCCAATAACACGAAAAACGTATCTATCTATTTGTTACTTAATCATGCTTAAATAATTGTACAGATTTTCATGAAATTAAATTAAATCGAACATAAAATCAAATGTACTAGTATTGTAGTACTACGTTTAGTATGTACAAATATCTTTAAATTCTTTATATAGATTTAATGTAAGTTTTGATGTAAATTGATATAGCGGTGACTGAAAACACCAAAACCGGTTTTTTGTACCGTGCAAACTGACTATAAAAGCAAAAAATATCAGAAAATTTTAAACGGTTTCTGAGAAAAAATACTTCTACGGAGATAAAGGGATGAGGGTAGAGGCAGATTTGATTCCATGAGTGCTCAATTTTGTCAATTTTTATTTGGAATGCTAAAAATGATAGGCCGAGACACAAGTTATAATGCATAAAATGAGACATAGAAGAAACGTGATTAAGATAACAAAATGTGTATTTTAGAAAAAAATATAAATTAGCCGTTGGCTTGTATGATATTAATCAATACACCTGTAGAGTTCAAAGAAAATGTTCAACAAATGGTCACCCCTGGCTAATTTACCAATTTATTTTTAGTATTCTTGATATTCATTATAAATGAAGTTTATTTATTTAAAGGTATATATAGCTTCTTAACATTTGAGGTATTTGCCCCAAAATTTAAACTTCAAATGTATTATATTATCTGTTGACATAAAATCTTACATGAAGTAACTTTATTGGTACAGAAAATAAATAGTAGTTAATTATATCAATATATTTATTACCGATATCGCTTTGAAATATATTGACGTAAATCAATATGTTTTAAAGCGATATTGTAATTTCTTTCATGTAAAAGAGAAATAAGTACGAAATTATCAATGGATTACTCCGCAAAAATAGAGATAACTTCATTCGTTTTTAATTTAATACCGAACCAACTTTAAATTTAGTAGGTCAAGTTATTTGCTGGGTGCTTTGAACAAGTTTTAAAAAATATTATATTATAATCTACCATTACGGAGGACAAAAATGGAAACCATTTCAAGGCATATATATTAAATGAATACTGACAACGGCATTTAAAACCTAGGGTTTTTTGAAATTAAAACATATATAAGTTTAAGACATTTATATTATATATATATATATATATATATATATATATATATATATATATATATATATATATATATATATAGGAAAAAAAAGTATACCCGTACTTTTCCTGGCTGATATCATCTTAAGTCACTAATGTCCTTTTTAAATCATTGATTTATTTAATTTAGCTCTAATATTAGCGTCATTCGTGTTATAACATTTGAATTTTAAACGAAAGCTCTCAGAAAAGTGAATATTTGAAGCATATAAGACGTAAATATTGACATAGCTGCGTTTTCGTAGTGCAATATTTGAGTTTTAATTTCCCTAGTAGTTTCCAAATGGTATTATGTGGGGCGAAAAAATGTTCAACTTTTCGTTTCATTCTTGTTATTTTATTCTTGTTACGTTACAGGTAGAAGCAACACAATTATGTTTATTTATTTCTATAGTATATGCTAATTAGAATGAAATTTTTTTAGCTTTCTTGTAGTTTGTAGTATATGGAAAGTAAAGGAATGAAAAGAATTGTAAAGATATATTTTATAGTCAATACACATATTTTTGTACTCAATTATGTACAGTAAATGTGTAAAAAATAATATTATTAAACAATTGCGATTTATAATGTAACACATAATTTATATTTATTTTTTTTTCCATCGAAAAATCAGCGAATATCAATTCTCACATACTGTTGAACTCTCACTTGAAAAAATTTACTTACATATTGCTAACAAACGACAGTAAAATTAAATAATTTTCTATGTGAAGTTGAATATCGAAATTTCTTAGTTGCACAGTATACAATGTTAATAAGAACATAGTTAAAAATATTTTTTTTTCAAAATACATTAAAAATAAATTTAGACATTGAAGCTATTTAAGTATAATTTGTAAAATTTCGACTTTAATTCATTTTGACGAAAAATCAATTTATATATTTTTATTATTAAAATGTATATAATTTTCGTTTTAAAATCGTGTTTCATATTTAACTTTTCGTGGAAGAAAAAATGTGTCGTTGGTAAGTGTGCGGTATAGAAATTGGTAACAAGGATTTCTCAAATCATTTTCTCAATTATATCGACTTTAAATTTAATTTTTATTTCATTTATTACATTTTAATTGGTAATACACTATTAGGATAATAAAATTTATATAATATTTAGTCACAATTTTTTTTATTTTTTCATTAAAAAACTAAATGCCTAATTACATAAGTGTCTATTCCATGTTTTGTAAATATATGTACTTTTCTCCAATATCCATTTTATAATACCTGAATGATTTTATTTACAATGGATAAACATTTAGACTATTAGTTATTTGGCGCCTCAACTAAAACTTGAATGTAGCCTATGTTCCAAACGTTCTTCAGAAAACTCTTCATATTCAGTCTGCAATTAGAAAATGTTGAAGATAAAATATTAAATTTTAAGCTCTTCTGGTACGCAATAAGAGAATTGAATTTGTTGAAATGAGTTGGCAGCGATCTCAACCTCTTTCAATAACATAGATTGGTTATGGTATTCTGTACTGTAACATTAAATTAAGCATTGAATAGAGGAACAGCCGTCTTACGATTTAATGTGATAAATTTGTATTAATATCGTATTTATCGAGTAATGCTTGAGGGTAAAAATAACATAAAGGACTTTCCATATAATTACACGAGGGATTGTCGACGGAAAATTTTCCAAATGAATGTAAAACATGAGATTTGGTTAGAAGGACTTATAAATGCATTCTTGGTGGTAACTAACAAATTTTATCTGTAAAATTTCTACTCCCTAATTTTTACAACCCGAGTAAAATTATTGAATAATTTAATTTCTTTTCAGAGAATGTGAAAAGCCAAATTCCGACAATATCACCAATATTTTAAAAACAGTGTAATTGCTTGTATTGGATAATTTCCCAGATATAAAAGTTTAGTTTATTCAAAACTCATATTTTGGATAGGTTTCCTCGCTTGAATTTGAAATGATCGGTTAATAAGGATTGAAATGATCTTTTTATTTTTATTTCATTAATATTAGTAGGTTTTTGGACGCTGCATTTTGTTACTTTGCATTATGTATTTGTTGTTGCATTCGATTTATTTTAAATAACAATGCTTCAGAGAACTCAAGCCGAAAATATACGAATTTGAACTCCAATTATCGCACAACGGCATAACAACAATTTTATTTACTTTTCTACCGCATACCTGGTGTTTTTTCGGGTATTTTTCGCCAAAGGTGTCCTTTAAATTAAAATTTGCTTGAAATGTAGATGAAATTCTTGAAAATTCTAGAATTATCATTTGTAACCGGAATAAGAAAGTTGTACTTTTAATTTAATGAAAATATTTTATGAAATAATGTGTATTTTAACGCCAAGTTGTAACAAAAATAATAAGTATACATAAAACATATAAGTTTTGTAATACTTTAGAATAAAATGATAAAAAAAGAAGTACAAAGGGAATTATAAAGATTATTATCGAATCTAACTGCTACAAGTTCATGAAAGTTTTCGAATAATATTTATTTTTTCAGTTAATTTTTCAGTAAATAACTGCACTATAATTTCTGCCACTTTTATAAATCAGGTCGAAGCGATATAGACATAGCTGCCTAGAAGAATAATTTTTAGTCATGATAATATTTCTGTTTTTTTCTATTGATATAGAAATATTTGCAAATACTAATTAAAAGTTCATATATTTTATAGGTTTGATGTAGCAACCTGTGATTTTTAGGGTTCATGCCCAAAATGCCCGACAAAAATATTATTGAGTTTGAGAAGCAGATAGACAGACATTTTCTAAAAGAATTAAGACAGTGACTTGAAATAAATATGATACCTAGTTCATTGGTCAAAAATAAAGTTTAAGTGACTTGGATTATATATAGATTAACTTCCAAACATGTGAAAGTTAGCAAAAAAATTAACCCAATTTTTTTGCATGGGCATGTAAAGCATCACTGGAAAGATAACTTGGAACACATATCTATTTTGAATTTTTTTATTATTGAAAAATAACTAAAACTGATTTGGCTATTTTGTTACGAGTGGTAGTTACTAAAGGTACCACTTACAGGTAGGAATCTTTCATTCATATTTAATATTTCTTATATCCTGTATCTAAATATTAAAAAATTATAAATAATAAAAGTAATTTTGGGAAATTTATGATATTTTTATGTCTATGAATTACGTGCTAAGCAATACATTTTCAAAGTAAATAATAATATTCAGACTCGTAAATAATTTAATGGAAATAACTTAAATCTTTTAATTATTATGCGTATGTGAGTTTATATTAAACATTCGTAATGTGAGTTCTACTTATACTTAATAAGTTCGTTAAATATTAAAGATGATTTTTGAGATATTCATTTTACGAGACAAATGAAACTTCGGATTTTCTCAACCCATACAAAAGAGCCATTCCATGGAAAGTAGATTCAGTTTTTTTCTTGATGGTAGTAGTGGATACAGAAATAAAGAAGACTGCTACTGAGGAAAAAATGTAAATACAGAAGTGTTACTCTCATTTTATATAGGTGCAATATACATATTTTATATACGTTATATCTAGATAAACTAAAATCATTATATCTGCGATCGTATTTGAAAATCTAAAACCTTTTGGATTACCTTTTTTCTCGTACCATTGCCTAGATTATTTTAAAGACAGAAGTTTAATCCTTTAAATAATGTATTCACTATTCTTATTGCCAAATTCAGCTCGTATTATGTACTTCAGGAAGAAGGCAATGCTCGGAAGTAAAGTAATTTTACTTTTTTTTACCTTTCCTCAGCTATTAAAATAGTTTAGGGCCAGTGTTAGTCACAGACACACGCCGTAGAAATTAAACACACTGCCACTTCAATATCATAACGAGACAAAATTCATATTATTCAATAGTGAAACTTGAAACAATGGATCCGAAAATACATAAATTGAACTATACATTAGTTACATCGACTCACGGCGCCTTAAGAGCTTTCTGAATAATTTAAGAGTAGTTTTGAGGTGGAAGCGCTATGGAATATTATAGAATAATAAACGTTGAACTTGACGGATCCTAATAAGTCAATCGCCTGACAATGGGTGGATAGAGTTCAGTGGATAGTTTTTATCTGCATATGCACGAGGAACCGCCCGTTGTTTATATAAATGGCATAAAATTACACAAAATTAGTAAGGAGCCTATCATATTATGTTCTAAAATATTGTACTAGATGTTTACAGCTATTTAAAAACTATTTTGCTTGCAATTAACTCTGATAAAATTGTTTTTTCATTGCAAAATCTTTTTCATTTCATTATGTTTAAACACTCAATAATTAAAGGAAACAAGGTAAAAGGATATCATCCTTATTTGCACATCGTTATCTTACTTTAATTTACCAGTTTTCATTGTTAAAGAAATTCTTGATAGAATTTAGGTAAAGGAACAAATTTAATTTTGAAGTTTTTTTTATATGTAGATTAAGGTGTTGGTTCAAAATTCTATCTCCATAAAGAGTCCAATACTTTTAGAATGTCAGTAATAAAATTAGATTTAATTTACATTAATAATTTAAAACATCTTCGAGATATTTATTAAATAGCTCCAACAAATGTTTACTATAATATATAATCTATAGTAACTTTTTATGCATTTGGATTGTAGTAAATAATTCTATATTTAGAAATAAATGTGAAATTGGTTAACTTTGTTATACTTACAATATTCCATATAAGTTGACGATATTTGTTTTAGTATAAGCTTAATTGGCATATTCCATGAAAACCATCAATGGCTTCTATGCCTTTTCCAAATTAAAGTTAAAATTAACTCAATTAGGTATAATTAAAATATTATGAGAATGCTGGATTATATATTTATTATCTGTGAATTAGTATACCTAAATAGAGTAAAGCATAATAAGTAAATAGTCTAACCATTTTCGCTGAAGAGAAAATAAGCCATCAACGCACCTGGCGTGAGTGGCTTCTATGATTTTCGATTTAATGTGGATGTTAGGATTATATATATATATATATATATATATATATATATACACACACACATATATATATATATATATATATATATATATATATATATGTAAATTAAGGAAAATGTATAAGGAACATGCAGAACTATGGATGTTCCAGCCAGATTTAATTACAAGTCACTTTCCTGAAATTGTAAGTCATTTTTAAAATATATTATATATATAGAATATTTATAGGAAGAGATTATTAGTTTCATTGAATTAAAAGCGTGATGTGTATGAATAGATGTATAACAGCATGGCTTTATGAAATATTTTTATTGGTAAATTACATGAGTACCGCAAAATCACCATAAAATATATTTAAAAAAATATTTATTTTAATTCAATTCTATCCAGAAATAATTCAGAGAATATTTTTTTTCCAAATAACTACATATTTTTTTTGGAACTTTAACGCAAACCATTTATTCTGGAAAATGGGTTTTATTCCTTTGATGGGTTTTCCATCAAGTCCAGTTTATGTCAGGTTATATGTCTTTCAAAGTTAAGTTGCTACTCAAATTTCGGTAACATATACAGCAATCTGTATGACAAAATTGAACTTTTTAAGTTTATTATATGGAAACAATTTTGGCTGCAAAAACTTTAGTAAAATGAATATAGTAAACACACGTAAAAAAGGCGAGAAAAGATATTATTCGCACAGTTTTCAATGAGTTACTTTTCAGTTATTCAATGAGTTACTTTTCGCTATAATTGCATTCAAGATTTCCATAAATTGATTTTCCTATTTCGTATGACATGAATGGATAATTGACTGATATAGGTAAAGTTTTAAGAAACCGCTAAATCACATAGACAATGAAAATATTAACTTGCTTTTTAAATTTTTTTGAAATGACTCTCAAAATCATGACCGCATACATGTGTGATTTTTGTATGCTTAAAATATCTGATATATGGAATTTTAATAATTTACTTACATTAGTAAACTGAGAGCGGGACGTGTGCAATGTAAGTTCTATTATATTTTTTTCGCGAAGAATCCGCAGCAGATATGAGGCAAGGTGAACTGAAATTTTTTTCGTGGGTCCAGTGGCAAATAATAGCAGAAATACATTCTAGTGTTTTTCAAAAATTCATATTTTTACCTCCATTTTTTTAACTCACCGAATAATTTGATGTCTTTATAGAATGGTATAACGTAATTAGTCATGATTCGAGTGTGTGTACAGAATAAAAGATAATATCTCTTTTCAAAGAATTGCCAATTTCTGAGAACCATTAATCCAGAATGTTATAAATAAACCTATATGTTTGAATACAGATTAAAACAAAATATATTCAAAAATGGCTCCGTTCCTAAGATTTCCAAGGCATCAGATTTATAATACAAGCAATAAATAAAACCGATTTATTGAAACCATATACACAATTTTAACCAAATTTGAGAATTTTGACTTATTCTTTTCTTGTATTGTTTAGTAGAAAATATCTAAAAGCTCTAGCTTTTTAAAATAAAGTAGTTGCGTCTTAGATATTGCTGAAGATCACAAAACAAAAATTTCATCCAAATTGCGATGGATCACTCAGTTCTTGAAAAAATTTTCTACTTTTATTTTTATTATAAATTCCTATGCATTGGTTTACTAAGACGGCGGATTTCACTTATTGCTTTGGAACATAGCAGTCCATCCGCCAAGTGACTAAACTGGATAAGCATAGACCTTAATACCTCTTTAATTTACGTATATATTGTTTATCTTATCGTGTGTTGCTTTCATTTTCAATAGTTACATTTGTAAGTAGTAAAAGTTAGTGTAATCGTAAAAGTAACGTATTGCCAACAGCATATGTTGCCAATTATTTATGCAGACAAAATGAAATTAGCAAATGCAGCATATGTTTTTAATTTAACAATTGTTTTCTCAACACATCGATATTAAACATTAGTTCTGTGTGCATCCTAAGTTAGACTAGGTTCCTAAGTTTTGATGACGATTCCCTGAAGTAAATTTTGAAAGTAAATTATTCTTGGAATATAAATTAAGATACATCTGAATTAACATCAAGGTCTTACATTGCGTCTAAACCAATATGTAGTAATTTAAGTCAAATAGTCGTAATTAAAAAACAAGGAAAAGGGTGACCTTATGAACTTGGGAAATAACACCGAGAATGATGAAAGAATAACACCGAGAATGACGATAAGATAAAGGAGAAAATGTTATCACCATATTAACCTATATACGTACGTACATACTATCACATATGCACACACACACACGCGCAAGCACAGACGCACGCGTATGCACACGCACATGCACACATACTCACGCAATACAACACTCAAAATGTTCATCAATGGGGAAGGAACGAAGGCTTAGGAATGAAACTATTTATTCTTAATATGATGTAAGTGGGTTGGAAATAAATATACGATATATAAAATAAAACACATAAGAAAAACACAATATGTACATCAAGCAAATGAAAAGATATATTTTAGAATATAAAATGAGATATCAAATGTAACTTATATAATAACCATGAAAGATATTCGTTAATGATGTGTTGTGAGGCGTGCGCCTATAATGTCCATTTATCCGAATAGATGATAGTCAACTAAGGCTAGATAAACATCTAACTCCAAAATATTAAGTAATTAATATCCGGCTAAAAACTACAATGGACAAAATACAGCTATTAAATTTTATAAAATAATTATAAGAGAAAGGTCCAAAATTAATATGTCCTACCAAGATGAAAATAGTTAACAGCGGATATATCATAACCAAAATCATTTATTAGCCCCGAAGATCCATTTCTTATTACAATTTCGCCTTCAAAATATACGATATGTAAATAACTAATACCAATTTATAACGGGAAGAATTTAAATAAATACGACTAGTCTTTTATGCGTATTTGTTTATGCACATTTTATTGGAAAATTACATTTGATTGTAAAGATATTTGTTTAATGCCAGTACTTTGTAAAAGTTTTATAAATGAATAAACAAATTACGTAACAAAATAATAAAAACAAAGTCATGTTTCAAAAAATATGTTCCGAAATATAGAGCTGCCGTCGATGGCTTAGAAATTCGTCTAGCAGTATTGAAATTTATATTTTAAAATAATAACAAGTTCCTCTCCTGGACAAGGAGAATACTAAAAGCAAAAACATACCAAATAAATAAATAAATATATATATATATATATATATATATTTATATATATATATATACCCACATATATATGGCGTACCCTGTAACAATCAATTTAAAATAATCAGTATTGATAAAATTATAAAAATTTCTTAAATAAAGTGCCTAACCAGTATGGTTTGAAATTCACATTTGAACATAAAATATACATAATACCACTCTATTGTAAGTAAAATTGCTCTAATAATCAATAAATATAAAATACCGTGATAAATTAAGTTGATTGTCCTTAACAGTAATTACAAATCGTAGTCGATACGCGGATTTCGAAAAGATTCCCAAATTTTCGCGTTTGTTATTATGGAATCAAATGCTTAACTAACTTCCAGATCTCATGGGCTCTCTGTGTGGTGTTTAAGTAGTTATGGCTCTATGGTTGAGGAAGGTTAGTATCAAAATATGTTTTTTTACACATTTCAATATGAATTATTACTCTTATTTGTTTAAATTTTTTTACAAATATTGCTTGTTATTTATTAACTAAATTTTGTTTTGAGATGATAGTGACGCGGAACAAGTTTCTGAAATATAAATCGAAGATAATATTTAGGTTCATCCGATTTATTAAACTGACAACCACGAGGAAGTTTTTTCATCAACTTAATAGCTTACAGTACAGAAATATACATAAGAGGAAAGAAACAAGGTATAAATTTGTATTTTCTGTTATATAGAAGTTAAGAGATTATGATTAGCGTCATCCTCCTCAAATTATCAACCAGCTATTGTAAATTAGTTGAATAGTCTAACTAAATGTGTTTCAGGGAAGTGAAGGGTTGAATTCTTTTCCCTTTGAAAATTGATATTCGCCGATAATTAGAACAGCCCTTGAGTTTTTCTATATTGTTGCTATTCTACTCAGTAGTGCACACCCTGATCACAACATGTTAATGTGGCCTTCTAATTTACCAACAAAATAGTTCCAATATACAGCAGTTAAAAATAGTAGCCGCAGTATCTCGTTACAGCAAAGCCAATTATTAGTATGGAACGAAGCTCCCATTTTCATGCAGGTCTAGCCGAACCGTTGGACTGTTGTCCCAAAGATGTACAGCATAATAAAAAACTCGCGTGAACGTGTGTTGGTAGAAATGGTTGACTAATTTCCTCATATGTTGCTCACGAATCACAAAATAAACTCTCCGACCTGAGATAAATACTTGCCTGAAGGCACCTTGACTCAATGTGCAAATATGATTTGCGAACCAGACTTTAAATGAGATGAATTCGGGTTTCTGTCTAAGTACATTACTGTAAAATAAGGAAAGTAATCTTGAGACGAACCTAGAGAGGAATATCTTTTTATAAATGAGTTCGATTAAGTTGCAAATCTGAAAAATTAACCAATAATCAATCTATGTCATTAATACATTAATAAAAAACGTACTGAAGCAAATCCCTGATGAAAGAAAGGACATTAATGAAATTAAATTATTTGGACATTAATGAAATTAAATGAAACCACGTCATGCATGTTGAATTGTTTAATTTTTCAGTTGCATTGAATTGTTGCAAAATTTTAATTTATTGTTTCATGAGAAAGATAGCTGGCCTAATTAAAAACTCACTTGAATCTATTACGCCTCACAAGCGTGCGGTTAAGACGTTAGTTCGCTACTTCCTAGATTTAGGGACCAAGAGAAAACTTAGTGATAGAATCCTACTGATTAACTAAAATTCATACTAAAAATTCATATTAGTATATAAATATTAGGCCCAAATGTTCTGCACGCTTAGCAACTACAAACTTTTTATTGTAATCCATACTTACTCTTCAGTGATATTAACAATTTTTACCGAAATTCGAAATAAGCTAGAAACTTACCAGCATATCTCTTAACATCATCATTCTTTTATACCTCGGCGATATATAAGGAAATACAGGTCTTAGAGAAAAAGTGTTGGACAATTTTCCAGTGTTTGCGGCATGTAGTTGCCGCAACGTGTCGAGAGCATCCTTGTAATGTTCATGTGGGAATTCGTAGTCAGAGCTCGCGGGAATAAGCCGACACACGACGGCAGTTACCATGCTGTGAATATCACAATTGTTGAAGGTAAAATTTTAGCTGTAAACTACTAAAACTAGAAAACATCCCTTTCCAATATATTATTATAGCTAGTTTATATTCTCGGAAATATTTTTGCTGACTGAATTGGAACGAAAAAGCAGGTAAAGAAAATATGTTTAAACTCGTTAATTTGTAAAAAATATTTTAGGCAATTACTATAGTATTAAGGTAATTTAAAATCTGAAAGGTTAATTGATATTTACCTTTAATTATCTTTTTGTGTTCTGAAATGGTTTTTTCATATTTTTTTACTTTTTAAATTTTGTAGAAGTTTGTGGGTAATTTAAAAAAAGAACCTATGGTATAATTAAGATTTCTTCATAGCATATATTTTAGTTAATAACATGAAGGGCGTTTATGGAAAAAGGTCAACAACACCATGACATAAAATGCAGTAGTAATGCTTGGTAAGTTATATTAGACATAAACACTAGAAATTATCTTTCGTTTACTCTTGTCAAATTTTGATTTTCTAAGTTAATAGAGCTACAGCTATTTTTCTTTTAAAAATAATAATTAGAGTATTATTTAAGTATTACTAAAGTGTCAAAACATTACCCAACAAGGAAACTATCGCGAAGGAGACGAGTGTAAGTAAACGCAATTAATGGCTAATGAATGTCTTAATATCTGGGATTCATCCAAAAATACGTTAATTTAAACAACTTTCCATAATAGCTGCAGTTACTCTAAAGGGACAAAGTTCATACAGGTATATATGAAAGCGATAACGCTTAGATCAATTATATCATAATAAATTATGTTAGTTATATCTCAATTGCAACGTGTGATGACTGAAGTAGTTACATTACCATCGTTATCCTAGTTTGAAGTATGTTGGTCATCAATATAATTTTTATTCACTTCAAAGAATACAGAGTTTATGCATCTGGCTGCAATAAATATGCTTAAGAACTTTTATTTTAACGTCGTTAAAGTGATCGCCACTTATACTCGCTCTGATGATAATCGTAATAAGGGAAGAAGAAACAATGTTACTCTGCGATACTTTTAGATGTTCTATGAAAAAATCTGAATTGAAGAATAAATTCTTCGATTTAATATAGTATTAGCTGAATTCTCACATCATTTTGAAAGTTTATAGCTCGGACAATAACTTATAATAGATTTTCTATGTCAGAATATTATTTTAATTTAGCCTTGATAGCATTTTATATGTTGAAATTTTAGAAAGCCGTTTTCGGGATAGAAAAAAAAGCAAAATTAAAATACTTAGTAGTAATATAAGTTATTAATTTATATAGAAAGGTGTCTGACTTTTAACTTCAATGAAAATGTACTATTTTTAAGTGAGTTTGGTTTTTAATAATATTACTAACAAATCATCTTGTCGATGACAAATTTCCATGGGTTACTGAAATAGTATTACAATATTAAATTATTTTGTTTTCAAAACTAACACTTTATAGTTTTAATTTGTAAAATTTTCCTAATAAAAAGTCAAAAAGCATTTAGAAAACGATAATCATAAAGGTTACTTATAATGATTTTAGAGAACAAATGTAGATACGGGGAATAGGTGTATATATGGAAAATAAGTGTACACAAGGGAAACAGGTGTACACATGGGGAATAGTTGTACATGTAGGGAACAAGCGTACTAATAATGAATAAATTTAGATGTGGGGAACAAAATGGGAAAAAGTTTATTCGATCTGAGTTCGAGAAGTTCCGCCACCAATACAGTCTGCTATGCGAAGGCGTCAATATTGTGATCTTTTGCAACGTTTATGACATCATACCGCGAAGCCTTGCAAGTATGTAATGTCTGTGCATGCTGGACACAAAACCGTCATAATGGTATAGGACACGTTACAGGGTGCCATGTGGATTGTCATTCTGTTTGCTTCTAGGCTTGAGTACATGACAGTGACTGGATTACTTAATAAAATAATGGTTTTCTACATCATTTACGCAGTTTACGTACATTTTGGGATTACAACTGTCAGTGTTTTCTAACGTATTATTTATCTTTCTCACCAAATGTGAATATCAGCAATATTATTGAAAATTCATAATTTTCGTTTGTCACCTTTAGTATAAATAAATGACCTAGCATCTGTAGTGCTTCATGAATTTACTACCGTCTGATTTTTTGGAAGCTTCTTTAATTTTTAAACGAATACTTGAAAATATCAACACGTAATATTAAAGATTGAAAAATCTATTCTATTTTTTCATTGAGTAAAATAAAATTAATTAAACCGTATCCAAGTATATAAATTCGATATCCGTAAACAGTATTGATTTTCATTTTAACTCCTAATTTTCCAACGACTTCTTTTTGAGGTGAAATGATGATGCATATATTTTCTAACATCATTTTTTTTGTTTACAAGTGCCTAGAAACAAGACAGGTCAATATTTGTTACCGGGTTAAATTATTGTCGACCGTATTTTATCTGATATAATAATGGTACTATCGAAATTGGAGAAACGTTAATTTTTATTTCAAATGAACAAAACCAAAAAATATGCCTCTCTTTCCAAGTTGTTTAAGTACAATGTGCAACATTTCGATAAAAAAATAAAAAGTGAAATAAAATAAACTTGTTAAGCGTAAGTGGAAACTAAAATTCGAGATTTCTGTACGTATGTAAAAAGTATAGTAGTATATAGTAGTATATAAAAAGTTTAAACTTAAGGATTTATAGCATTTACAATGACAATAATAAACAATTTACAAATGCTTGTATTATTTTCTCTTTTATTAATATAGTGCATAACTAGTGTATTATGCCTTGTATCTTACATATGCATAAAACAATTAACTTGATTTGCCTTATCTCTTTAATTTATTAATAGAATTAAAGCTAAAATATTTATCATTAAAATACTTATTAAGTATTGTAATCCTTATATTTGTACTAGTGGAGCATGTTTAATTGACTATGGTTAACTGAATGGATAATTATGTTAAGACAAAAAACGGACATGACGAAATTTTAAAGATTCCATTTTTCCATTCGGTTATGAATGAAGAAAAAAAACATTTCAAAATTATTTTGTTATTTCCAGTATTATAACTATTTGGCTTTAATAACCGGGTAGTTAATATATTAATTCGCGTGTATCTAAATTACGTGTATACTAGTGGTGTAATACTATGAATATGTTTAAACTCTTTGATCAGACATAGAAATAGGTGGATTTAAATGTTTATTATTTATTTATATTTGTATAAAACTCGCTTAAAAATATATTATTATTCAATTTAATACGTATATACAATTGTACGATACGTAAATTATCCCAATTAATATTTAACTCAATAATGAAAATAAGGGTAACGAAATTTCAACTTGGCTTGAAATATGTCAGTTCAAAATTCTGTATATTTGTTGCGAGTAAATAATTAGGTATATGGTTATCAAGTTAAGAATCGTATACATTTTAAAATCATATATTTTTACAAATTATCATTCTGGAACTAGTCATAAAAGGAATCATGCAAAAAACATTTGATTTTTAAGTAGAAATTTCAATGTTTTACAGGAGCTAAGATCCAGGTGTTATTATTTTATTCAAGATTATATCTTCGAATGTGTGAGTATCAAAGTTACTCACAAAAATCGACTATTTCAGCTCAAATTCGACATTTCGTTTATAATAAGCCACTATTAAATGCAGGTATTATTATCCTAATTAATATCAAACCTCTAAATTTGCTCGGTACGAACTGCCCAACAAAACTGAATATCGAAAAATCCTAACTGAAATATTGGCTGGATATATCCAGTTATTTCAATCCTAGTTATCTTTAGACCCTCTATTTCGTGGGGGTAAGATCTACCTACAAGGAGAGAAAATTTGAGTGCAAATAATTCCTTGTCCTCTTCAGCCCCTCCAGTTTGAGTGTGAGAACTATCGAACAAAACTGAAAATTAGAGTCAAAATTCGAAGCTACTGCAATAGTGGCGTAGAGCCAGTTGTTGTGATCTTGATCATATCACACCCACGAATTATTGGGCGTAAGAACAATCAAATAAAACTAAACGTTTGAGCCTAAACTTGATGTTTCTAGCTTTAATAGTGACTAATATCTAATTATTATTATCCAGCGCAAACTTATCCTCTAGTTTGCGCGTGCAAGAGCTGTCCTACAAAATTGAAGATTGGTGCCCAAATTCGAATTAATACTTACATTGAATTCAAAATATGTAATTTAGAAAGTTATGAATGGTCTATGAATTTACAATATATATATAAATATATATATATATATATATATATATATATATATATATATATGCATATATATATATATATATATATATATATATATATATATATGGTATATACAAATAATAATGTATCTGACGTATAATCCATTATTTTGAAGTTAGCTGTTGCTAAAGGGCTTTGTTACGTTATAGATAACGCCGACAAAGAAATTTTGCGAGTGTTTACGATGTTTTCATGAACGCGGAGCCAGTGTGCTGCGACACAACCTCTTCGTCTGAAAACCCCCAGGCGACTGATGGAAAATGTTCTCTCCTAATATGGATCGGATAATGGCATCAGTATTCAGATGCAAAAAATTCGGACGTCCGTATATCGAAATTGTGAACAAAATATAATATAACGTTAGTAACATTGTTAAAATTTGGAAGACGATGGTAATGGAACTACTTCAGTGGTTTACCCTACTTTGTAGTTGAGATAGATCTGATTAATACAATTTATTATAACGTAATTGACCTAAGTGTTCACATTCATCTGAAAGAAACGTGACGTGAAATTTGATTAGTGTAACTAATTTCTTACATTTTATTTGGGTGGAGTCCGGTTATTATGTCGTGAATTAATTATTGATTACTCTCTTTTACGCTCCTCTCTCAATGCGATTCTTTTTAGGAAAATGATTATTATTTTCAGCAAATTGCATTTAGATTTGCAATATTTTTAATTAACGATTGCTTGAAACGAATTTCCCAATTGATGAATATAATTAACTGCTTTAAGAATTACAAATTTTCAAATTTCATAAATTTTTTGACTATATTTCACACATTTCGTAACATTACGAATACCTAATACACTTTTTTCTACAGTCACCATATCCAACGTATCGAGGTCCAATCTTGCGGAGTCAATCATCAGCGGTGGTAAATACGGGTAAAATTGCTTCTAAGTGTATTTTGCCATAAGAGGCAGTGCAAAGTCTTTCTTGAAAATTCAGTGCTTTTTGCAGAAAAGATACTATACGGGAGCTTCATAACTTTCTCCAAAGTATCTTTTTGTTCCTATCTTTTTGAACACATATGCTGACCCTTGTCCTTAGGAATGCAGAAAAGTGATAGAGTTACGTGATATTTATTACTAAACTACCACCGAAACCGGATAATGGCCTCTTTTCGTTTTCTCCATATTTTCATATTTTTTGTAGCTTCGCGAGACCTTCGAGTATTCTTTTGCCCTGAAATTCCATTTGCAAGAAGGATCTTTCCATGTTCTCTATCACCGTATCGCTGAAATATCGCTTCCATTCTTATAGCCTGTTTGTTACGTAGAGCAAGCTTCCATCGCTGCCCAGTATTTACAATGTAAGCTTCAAACCTAGTGTCTTATTTTATTACGCAAAATCTTATTTTATCGTCTCACAGGCCATGAATTTCCGTTCTTATAGTGAAATGATTCAAGTTCTACCTAAAATCGCTTTGGCGATTGATCGTTGAGACTTAAGTCTAACTAGATCGAGCGCGCTTGAAATGTGGTCAACTTAGGCTATGTCTACGGTTATAACCTTTTATTACAGGAAAGATAAAATTTTATGATGTATTTAACAGTTTCATCAGTTTAAAAATTCAGTCACGGAATTATAGCGTAATGAGTGCTAGTTTAAGGTTTTCTTTCTTATCTCACTGCCTGACCTGATTAATTACGTTATAAAAATGTCAGTGTGAAATTTTTGTATCTTTTATGAATGCTTACAGAACAAAACTATGTATATTAATGAAGATGTGCATAAGTGAATGCCCCTCAAATCGCACCTTAACTTGAAGCTCGTGAAAATGCAATTTATTAAGTAGTATTTCTGCATTTAATTATGGTATTTAACCTCATTTTCACTAATAACGAAACTGAAAGCATAATCAATAGTGAAATTAAAAAAAAAATCGAAATATGGTAAATTTGATGAAATTTAAGAAATCGAAATATTTATTTTCTTTATTTGTGTTATCGTGGAGATATGATTGAGGTAAAGCCACAGAAAAGCGAACCAGTTGTAGTTAGAGTATAGGATTATTGGTTCCCAGGATTTATCAAAATAATTTGACTCTTCAGATTTAAGATAGAAATTTGTCATAATTGTTCTGATTACTCACATTTAAAGAAAACGAAGAACAAAAATTATCTTATAAAGATGAAGAGGCGACTAGTGTTTGGAAATATGAGTTACACCATAATGCAAATTAATTAAGTTTACTGAGGCGATTAATAAAATAAAATCTATAGAACAGGGGCAAAAAGTGACTTTAATACAAGAAACAAGTAAGTTTGTGTCAAAATAATTATAACGTTTCTATAAATAATTCGCTCTGATATCATTTCACACTCTTTTATATAGTATTTTCGACAATTATTCAATTAATGGTAAATAAAATGTACTTTAAAAATTTTACTTGTTCTATCGAAAACGTGTATATAAAAAAACATACGCAGTCGTGTTATTTTGGCCATGCGGCTATTGCATATTTGATCTAATTGCCATTATATGACCTTATTATACATTATATGGACTCCAAGATCCTCTCCCAAAGTCATTTGAAATTTTTATTTCATTATATTATATTGAATATAATGGAATGAAGTAAAAATTTTAAATGACCTTGAGACAGGACCTTCAAGAAAATGTTATTTAATATGTATTTTCAGCTCACTAAGAAACGTAATTATAAGTCTCATGTTCTAACTGATATGCGGAAATGCTACATTGATACTGATAATTTTATCATAATATTTGTAGAATCGCAGGTGATAATATCGTGCAAAATATCATAAATGAATAATATGAGAATAAGGCGAAGAACAAGGAGATATCTTTCAATATTTTCAATTTAGAGGAAGTATTCGGAGCAACTTGTAGGTTGAATTATTTCTACATTGTATAGCAGTGGAAGAACAAGCTTTCAATATTTTTAATTTAGAGGAAGTATTCGGAGCAACATGTAGGTTGAATTATTTCTTATACGGTGTATATCAGAGGTAAAAAGCAGTATACATTTGATAAAAATATTTAAAAGTGCTGTCTTTTTGCTTATTGCAATAAGACACTATCATTGTAGCTAAAAAAAGGATTGTCTCCAAGTTATAAATATATTTGTGACAATTTTAATATCCATTATTCGTCTTTTACACTTAAAAACATTAATACCTTAGTACTTTGTTGTTTTGTACGATATATATATATATATATATTTATATATATATATATATATATATATATATGCATATATATATATACACATACATATATATATATATATATATATATATAAATATATATAATTGTGGTTACTTTGCATGTAAATTTTAATATATATGCGTTTTCAAAGTTTTCTCTTCCCTTTCTATCATAAATACCAAAACAAGCCTTTAAGTTACTTTGTTCTAGCTTATCAAAACATTTCACGTGTCATTCATATATGCTTTTACGCACACACCGACACACATGCATACACACATGCAGCTCCCATGCGCTCGAACACGCACACGCATACATACACACGCGCGTACGCGAACACACACACACACACACACATACATCGAACATTAATCGATAATGATCCAAGAGGGGGCGATAGGCCAAGCCATGGCTAGGCAATTAACGAAATTTGACTACAATAACAAATTTGACTACAATAACAACTTTAAATTTTCGAGATTTAGACACTTTTTTAATCTCAAGTAAATCGTTATTCTGGCTCGATCCGTGGAATCACTACTTCTGTCACTTTTCCACTGAAGGCACCTATTATAAGAAAGTTAATCCATGTTTTAATTTTTCTGTAAATAATGTTTTGACCAACTTTTATTTCCTGGAAACTGAAATACTTCTAATAAAATCAATAAAGTAATTTAAAATGAAAACGAATAAAACAATTGATATAAAAAATTAATTTTTTATTTTACATAACCACAAATCTTCAAACCGCCGATCAATGGATTTAATGCATGTGTGACATCTACCTGTGTGCCATTCGTCTTACATTTGCTTATGTCGTAGTGATATTTACTTTTTAAAATATTAATAAGCCGTATCAGTAAAGAAAAAGTAAATTCTTGATGAACAGTAAGTAATGATTTTAATAGTTACTAATTGTTTAATAAACATTTATTTTTGCTGAGATTTCAAAACTAACCTCAAAAACTATACAGAATTAAACTTTTAAGGAAATTGAGTACAAAAATTCACAATATTTTTTGTTTGCTTTTTCATTGCGATTTGATCAGTTAAAAACAATATTTGTTAAGAAAAAAACTAGGTCATTAACCCGTGATAAGTATTTTAATGAAAACCAAAAAATTACTTAGGAGGATTTATTGATGATCCGAAGAAACTGAAAGTGCAATCCCAGGTGTTTGATGGCTTTATAAATCTGGGAGACAGCCATCTAATGGCTCTGTCGCACGCTTGTGAGAAAATTTTAGCTAAGTGCTAATCACATTGAAAATTTAAAATAAATCAGTACTCTTTTTCTCTAAATACGAGTAAATAAATAAATTGAAAATTTTGCCACGTTAAGCAAAAATACGAATAAATATAGAGCTGACCCTGTCAATGCGGTATGTAAACCGGCAACTGCCATCAATTTATCCTGAAATTTATAAATAGTGATTAAAATGGTTATTTTTATCGCAAAACTCTAGTCTATTAAACATGAAAGTTATTTATTGGTTATTATGGGTATATCAGAATATTTTTGCTCTTGATTATCCCAGTTGGAATGAAAAATTCCGTTATGTAATCTTGATAAGTTAAAAATAACGCCTCGGGCGACCTGCCACCCTGATTTCAATTGAACTCTAGAAGCCCCAATTAAAAATTTGAAATATCCATAGGTCAAAAATTCAACAAAAGTGATTTCTATAAATGGATAAGATCATTGCTTTATCGGAGATTTTCTTCAATTTTTTTTATTAATTTTACTTCCATGCAAAGTATTTTTTAGAGATAATGCATTTGTTTACATGAAATGTTTTTCACAAAATGGTGATTTGTTCATATTCCGAGTTAGACATAAAACAGAAGTAATTTTTAAAAAATATCTTCCGCTCATGGTTTACCTCAATTCTGCTTTCAACAACTGCAATATGCTTCAATAGGAACTCAATCTCATTTTAATTCGCGTCATATATCACATACGAAAATTTCATTTCTTGACCCATAGGATGACTCTTTCAAGCAGGTATTTACCTCATGTGGGAGTGTCCCTACCTGAATAAATTTAACATATGACAAAACTCGTCAACCAGTATTGATGATGCATAAGTTTTTATTATCCTGTAAGTCTTGAAGACTACAAACTAACGCTTCGGATGAATATTCATGAGACATGGTAGCTTCGTTCAATATTAGTTATTTGCTTTTCTGTAATATAACATTGCCTCTACTATGTTTAATTGCTGACTTGTGCAGTTATTCCCACGCTAAATTAAGAGGCAACTTAAACAACATATGGTTAGCGTGTGCACTACTGAACAACAGCGACAACAATACTAGCTCACTGAAATGTCATTTTCTTCAAAAACAAGCATGTGACAATAATATCTTTTAGACTAATATGGGATAAAAAACCGTGTTCGAAGTTTCAGAAGGATAAAATTACTATTTATTTGATTGGAAGTCACTATATTCCAGTTTTGAAATTGCATTCGAAATGAGTGATACAAAACATAAATTGTGACCATCGAAATATGTAATAAAATACGTAATTTATAAGATCAATGTAATAATCTATTGGGTTATTATGGGATAAACAAAACCGTGTCCGATGCTTCACGAGGATAAAATTATCAATTATTTAAGTCACTATATTCTAGTTTCGAAAATACCAAAATTAACATCGAAGTAAGTAATACAAAATATAAATTATGACCATCGAAATAAGTAATAACGTAATTTATAAGACCAATGTAATTATTGTAGGACCACATATATGCTTCACTCTCTATTCTTGGGAAAAACCTTATTGATAATCATGTGACATAGAGATATAAAATTAATAAATAAGGATTGAGTATCTCATATACGTGGCACATTTTACAGGATCATTAATTACAAGGACAGTAAATTTCACAAAATTAAGCACAAGTTTTATCCCATAGTGTAAGACTATTATTTTGAGAGAATTCAGTTTAGCCGTTACTGTTGATTTTCGTCAATAAAAATAATAATGTCACAAAAGAATGAATATTAAGGCTATGTGTACTTAGCTGGTCCATTAGTGTTTAGAATCACAATAAATTAAATTAATATAGTAGTACGTTATAAAGTATTCACTATCTAATCAATTTTCTTTGTACTAAATTGTTAATAAAAATACCACTTAATTACTTGTTTATATTCATTTATACTTGGTAACAAAATTTCATAACAAAACTAAAATGAATTCGTAAAATTTACCCTCCGAAACCACATAAAAGCTATGCAAATTTGCGCAACACGATACATCCGCCCTTCCAAGAATGCCTACAGAGCGAATATTACTATAATAACACTCGAATTCGATATACAGTTTATTTAATATTATTCAGTTCGTCCTTCTTCCCTTCGGCGGTGACAATTTCATATTTCGCGCAGAAATCCGTTTACTTAACTTACATATATTCGTTTCACTGCTGAGATGTTTATGTTTATTTATAAACAGAGGAAAGTGGGGGGAGAAGGTAGTAAGAGCAAAGGAGGTATGGTTAAAAAACTGAATCACTTCTAAAAGATTTTAAAAACTAAAGAGCAATTATTTACACACATCCTTTAATTTACCAATGAATTTTTCAGATCCATACGCCGATTGCGTGCTAACGCCCATTTTCTCATATTTGTTTGACGTTATATTTTCCTAAAATACAAATATGCAATTTCATAACAACAAAATTTCCAGTTCCAGCGAATGGAATAAATTTTCAGTTTGTATTTTACAACATAATGCGAAGCTATAATATTGATGCTCCAGTGAACCGTGCGTTTGGGTTTTAGAAACATAAAATGACAACGTACGTTTGCTTGTTTCCAATTTGTGCAATTCATCGTCAAAGCAAAAATATCAAAGCGCTGTTTGTTAAAATGCCACAGCATATCATTGAAAATTGGAGCTGCAAGAATTTTACATGGAAACAAACATTATTTATAAAAGCATGTACCGGTTTTGAGTTTTTATTCGTTACGCGAGAGTTTTAGTGTCATTTTTTTTTGCAATAATAATTCCGTTTCGCTATTTCTATTGGCTAAACATTCACGAAACATGTGTTATTAGTATTCTTTAATAAAGCGTTACATGCATACACGTTTGTATATATGTGTATACATAAATTTATATTTATTTATATCGTAATTTATTCCTAATTATGCCCTTTATCTTAGGAAACATTAAAAAAATTAAATCAGCTCGATACCGTTACAATGTAAGTGTACAAATTTGATATTTCAGAAGGCAGCAAATAGCATGTAACAAGAATTGTATACAGATAGTGAGTGGGAAATTAATATTGTTACATAACCAACAAAAATAGATCTCAAATGGGTGCAAAAAAGACAATATACGAATAGTGAAATAAATTCACGAGAAAAGAAACAAAAAGTGAATAAACAAACGTTTTTTACGTCGTCATGGGTAAATATAGATTTTAGAGCTGAAATTTCAACATCATCCAATATGAGACACGATCAGAATTCTACTGTGATATCAATCTATATATATGGATTCTTGACGATGCTACATCGGAAAATAATTGTTTTTAAGACGCGTGCTCTTGAAGTCCTTCTACCATTTACCGAGGGCTTACATTACAGATGATATTTGAATCCAGATATTTTGAATTTCGAATTCGCAATAAAGTTGCAAAATATATTAAAAAAATGAGTCATATAATGCTTGTTATCTTTGTAGTTCTTGATACTAGTTCGAAGCTGTATAATTTTAAGGTTAATAATTATTTTTATTGTATTGATAATTAAGAAATTCTTACGGAGTAGATAATTGTCTATCCAATGGTATATAATTGTCTATGTAATGGTACCTATTAACGAATAATTATTTAAACTTTATATAATATTTTCAAATACAAATTCTACTGATGCACATCAGCATTTAACACGCAAATTTTTTTCATTAAATCCTTTTTCATAATGTTGAATCAAGAGTTTTGAATATATATAAATATATACATGTGTATATATATATATATATATATATATATATATATTTATATATATATATATATATATGTATATGTGTATAGAGTTGTACTTAAATGCAGAAATAATAATTTTATAGTCATTTTTTCCTATTACGACACTATTAACAAATTAACTCCTTACACATTCTACCGATTTATCTCTTGGGACGAACTTGACGTTTTCTGTCAAATTAATGGTGTATGCGATAAATCAAAGGTTAATCTTAAATAAACCTTGACTCATTTGTGTATTTAGATGTTATCTATATAAATAGGTCATAGGATAAACTAAACCTAATTAACCTATTTTTTTTATTAACTTTATTTTAACATTATTAATAACAAAACTATTTTAAAATGTTTGTGTACTTTTTGTATTATGAACTATAGATATTTAGGATTCCATACCTTGAAAAGAAAAAATACGATGTTCGTATAATTTCACTTTCATTCATCACCTGTTCAACTGTCATTTTTTCTCAATATTTTTAGTCGTTTTTATTCAGCAATATTTTTACGTAGAAACTTGATATTTAGCATAAATTAGAAAAAGGGTGAACTTTAATAATATTATTTAAGTAATAATCAAGTATATAAATTTACAGGCCTGCTTAGAAGGGACTCAAAAATATCCACTTCACAATTTTATATAAGACAGTTGCTGTGATATTTTATAAAACGTCCGGGAACAATATGCCCAGAATTCCTAATTCTCAAAAATGTTAATGAATAATTCTAAATTTAATAGTTTTTGAGAATTTCACAATATATTTCTGCTAATGAAATGGATACTGGATATTATGGACGGAAAAGATAAATGAAACTTTTAAATTCTTTAATAGAATTAGATAGTAGTAATAATAGATTTCTTTAATAGATATATACATATATATATATATATATATATATATATATATGTATATATATATATATATATATATATATATATATAGACGAACTCTTTCAGTAATTCCTTCGTGTTGGCAGAAAGTATCTCAAAACGAATTTACTTAAAAATGAGACAAATTTTCGATAATATAATTAAATATGTTGTTATTATTACAAGCTTTATTAATCGGTCCCATAATTTCATACAGAGAACGATTTGTGTTCCAATATATTTAATGAATCACTGCCATATTCGGAAATAAAATTCCCGAACATATGCACATAATATGAATTGAGTCTAAAATAAATATTTTGAGCTAAGTTCATAATAACGCATCTATTCGAATTTCAATATTTGTCCATGATCAGTAGTGGAAAATAGATTTTATCTTTGTAACAACCACAATCACTATTCGCCTTCTTATCGAAAAAAGAGGCGATATAAAAATGTAAGTTGTAAACTAAGAATTTTTTGTCAACTTGATTATTGTTAAAAGTATAAATATTTTGCTTTCTGTGTTATGAAATTGCGGTTTATTATAGTTTTCGTATTATTATCTTTAAAAATAATTAATTTCTCATAAAATTAAAATGAAGAGAACAGTTCATAAATTCAGACATCGTTACTTTACTCAGATTCACTTGACAGGTAACGAAAGTGGAAGTAAGGTTAAAATATTTAAACTTAAATAATGTTACACATATCCTCGATAAAATTTTCTTTGTTCCATTGAGATTCTCTTTGTTTCAGAAAAACTTTCAAAACAACATAATTTCAGAGAAAGAGAGAATAAAATGAATAAGAGCGATGCCACACTGAAGGCAAATGAATCGTGAAGAACAAAAAGGAGACGTTGGGAAAAATATAAAAAACGAATATTTATAATAATAAATATAGAAAAAGAAGGAGCGGTATTAAATTACCAAAATTTTACTTGGATTGCTAAATAATGATTATAATTGATTATTTTTTAAAATTATAATAATAAATAAATAAAGAGCACTATATTAAGGCGATATTTGTACTATTTTGGTATGTTAAAATTGGTTTTATTGATTTTACTGTAACAGAGATATTGTCCAAAACTTGTATGAAGGCTAGTATGTACCAAGTTAACTGAACTACCGAGCGATATATCAATCAATACGATAATTATAACAAAATTAATCAAAACGGTTAACGAGAAATTTATGATATACTCTCATTTCACTGCATTGTGCCAATTGCGAACAACGGTTTCATGCAGCCTCTTGCAAGCAGAATTGAGAATTTAATGTTACCACTTAAAGGTTTCTTCCCGGTGTCATTGTAATTGTTATTGCCAGAAACTTTAATATAATATTATATTTTAAACGCTAATATAGTTATAATTTGCCATTAAAAGCCAATACAATTATAAAAAATATCATTCTAAATTATTGTTAGAGAATGCATTTCGCAAATAAGGTGCAACATTAAGCCCTATATAAAAAATTGTGGAATTTATGGAAATATAAGAAAATTTTAACGACTTGTGATAATTTAAAGAGCTTACTATAAGATTAGTAGACAGTCTACTAACGATAATAGATATATTTTCCAAAACAACATCGTTTCCAAAGCAAACATTTAATTGCAATCCCAGCGGTTTGAAACGGCCAGAATTAAACGACTAGCAATTTTTTTCATTTAAATTACTTTAGAATGATTTCAAAAACATTAGTTAAAATTTAAGTCTTCTTCGCAAATATAACGTACATATTATATTTATTTAATGTAATGTGCCAATCCAAAACCATATACAACTCCCGAAGTCATAATTTTAATAAATAGAAATTAATTTTCAAACTATTTCATGATCCATACCCGGTTCCTCAAAGCCATGAATGTCAAATTGGAGCCTGGGTCACACGAATAACTTAAAATGTTAATATTAAAAGTTACTCAGGGAAGTTCTTCTATGAACTAAAATATATCATTTAAAAAAGAAGAAATATTTTTTTAGCTTTTGCATTAAAATAAAAAAAATGTAAACTTTCCACTTACCTTAATGTTGTGGAAAAGAGCTATACGACCAATATCTGTATTATGTTCAGGGTTTCTTAAATTAGAGCGATGAAGAATGAAAGCAGTTCACCTGCCTGCCACAGCGTAATCGTTCAGTGAAGAGAAACAATACAGGTCAAACATAAGGTCAGAAGGGAAGGAAGTGGAAATTTCTTTCCAGTTCGGTGATTCAAAATATTTCAAATTATGTATAGCGCGGTGGATAACATTCCTAGCACAAATCAGTATAACACGGCGTTCAAATAAGTCCGAGTCTTTTTATGTATATAATAAACGAATTTTTTTCGATAAATCAAACCAAATTTTGTGTAAATATTGAAATTTGTCAATTTTGCATAAATAGACTTTTTGTGACGTGATATTGAACTTACCTTTTCTAACTGTCGCTTCCTTTTGCAAAATTACACAGAAGAAAAGAATCGGTTTGAATTTAACCTTTTGGTCATAGTGCCGTAAATCAAAATAGATTTCATGTAACTTCTGGTAATAAATCAAACACAAAGACTTGATTTTAAAAATGGACGGGAACAAATGGGGCGTACTTGATTTATTTTAAAATGGCCTAGGAATCTACCTTCTCTTTCTTAAATGGGTCTACTTTCATTCATTGATATCCATACACTTGATATTAATGGAAACTAGTGAGTTGTAACTTAAAGAAGTATACGATAAAATAAATTGCAATCATCTGCAGATTTTAAAATTTATATTAATTATTAGAATTTATTTACCGATTCATTATTGTTATCATTTTATATTCTTAATGTAAAAAAATTATGAAATATAAAAATCTTTACAGATATTTCAGGGTAAATCTTTCTATAATAGGTTTTGAATTAATCGGATATTTTATTAACCCCATAAGTCAACCTTACTCAATTTTTCAGGAGAAACAAAAAACTATGTCTCGAAAAAAAGTATCCAAAATTACGTAGACTACTTTGACCAAAAAAAATTAAACGGATTTTTTTGGTACAGCAAAAACTTCTATTGTTTTTTGGTGCCTGAAAAATCACATCAAAATTATTAGACTTGGAGGGTTTTGGAATTATGAAAAAAAAATAATTGTTTACTAAGTTTTTTATACTTTTTATTTATTAAATGTTCCAAAATTATATAAACTCCAAAATAAACTATCAAACTCATATCTTAGTGTTCTCGTGACTAAAAACTGGCCACTTGCCCATCTGATCGCCAAATATTTCAACTGTCCTTTCATGGAGTAGGTATGTTTTCGGTTTTCTTATATCAATAATTTTTTTATTTATTGGTTTCTTTCCAACATATGCAGTTAGTGAAATGTCAACGACTTCTTCTATTTTGTGTTTTCTATCATTTCGTCTTAGTTACCGTTTCAGAACTACTAAATTTCGAGCACACGGGAGAAAGAAATGTTCTCGTATTCAAAAATATTGCTTAATGTCCTTAAACATTTTCTCTGATCAATTCCTTGCAATAAGGCTAATGCAGCAAATCATTACGCTCTCGAGAAGGATTTGTCCCCTGGCGTATCGAAAAAGATCATTCAATACAGCAAAAAACATTTAAATATACTGGAAGGCTTTGTTAATATTTACCTGAAATTTTGCTATTGCAATACCTGCCTGAAGATTGGTTATCAATCAGTAAAAAAAAATTGGCTACTCCCAAACGGCAATGATCCAAAACATCAGTCATCTTTGTACAGCATAAGAACAAGAAAACGACATTAACTTAAAATATAAACCAAAATGTAATCTGAAACAAAGATGCATTATAAAAACTGCATACATACATATATTCTACCTTAATTTAATCGAGCAATTACTAAACAAACTACTATATCTTTAAAATATATTTCTATGAAATTGTCTCCAAATTTAAGCCTCTATATTATTTATGGTCAACATAAATTTAATACCCTTCGTTAATACATCTAACTATATTTTAATTGGAAATTATTTTACACTGCCGACCAGAAAACTTTCAACAATGATCAGTGTTTTATAATTCCAGTTTTCCTTTTTTTCTTCAAATTGCCAACCTGAAAATGTTATCATGTAACGAAACCTAGTTAAGAAATAATTCTACGACACATAGTTTCTTTTACTCGTTAATAAAAATGAAGTGATGATGAATTTCTATATACCTAGCGCCAAAATATTCCACGTTTTTCTTTACCAATGAATTAAAATTCAATGATAATTGTACGATTCTTATTAATTAGGCCCGAGAAATTATTAGTGGAAGAAAGACTTAAATATTTGACAATTGACTTAATCGCAATTTGGAATTAAATTAAATGAAACGCATAACTCGACGTGCAAGGTCATCAACAAACAAATATAATAATTGAACCTGTTTTTACTATATTTTCAATAAAAATATCAATTACAGAAGGTACATTAAAAGCCCTGATTAAAACGGTCTGAAATATTAAATAGCAAATTAACGCAAACGGGAGGTTTGCGGAAAAAGGAATTAACGTTTAGCAGCCGACCATTACAGCGAGTTGTAAATAGATTGTGATTAAAATATAATAGAGTGAAGTAGCGATAACTGAGATTTTTGTAATAAAAAAAATTAAGATTGTAATTTTTTCAACATTTCAACTTACTTCTTTGAAGCCCTAAGTATGAAAAAATATTGAATAAATTAAGTACTTTAAGTCAGATCAGTCAGGAGGAAATAAATTGTTTTTTTCTACTATTGTAACTGTTGTCTATATTTTTGTATATTCGTAGGTATATTCTCGCCATTTCTTACCAAAAAGAAAGAATGGCGTTGCACAATATCGGAAAGCAGTAATGATATTTTACTTCATGACATCGGAAAACTCCATTCATCTGGCATAATCAGTTATTTGCCTTAGCTTGTATATCTTAACTTTATGTAATGACTGTAGTTTTGTGGTAAATATATCTAAATAGAACTATAGTTTTGATGGTGTATATTTTTTAGTTAAAACGCACTTTACTTCTCGAGTAACGAGTACGTACTTAATAAATAACCAACCATGTTCCTACATATCAGCGTTTAGTGAACGAAGCAGTAACCTTAAAAGATATTTAAAATTGGTTTTGCAAGCAAGAAATAAAGAACAGATTTTAATAAATACCAAAGATGACACGTATATTCGTACAAAATGCAAAAAAAAATATGTTCCTATTTAACAAAACCATAAAATATTTTGCAAGTTTATTAAAGAATTTCTGAAGTAAATAAAATTATAGTTATAATCATAAAAATATATTTTTTTATTCCCTGTCTTAATTTAATGTTTCAATACTTTTTCCTGCATTAGTCCTTTAAATTTTTTGAGATAGTTACACTAGTAGTCAACACTTGAATAGTTTTAGTCAGTACACTATGCTTACAAAGAGAATTTCGATCCAAATGCTTCAAGATTAGTGTTTTTAGAGTTCCCTACCTCGAAAGGAGAAATGAAAATAAGATCACTCACAACTCTCTGTGTCCTGGTTACAACAGTTTTTCCCAGGGAACGATTAATGTAGTAACATGAAATTCTCCATAGAAATTAAACACATTTACACGCATATAGAAATGTCAAGGGTGACAAATTAACGATTTTTTAAAATTCCATATATAGTTTTGGTATTGATGTAAAGTCCCAAAATATTTTTATATTTTATTGGATATTCATGAATAATTTCATTGAAATAAATTTCATTGAACTATATGATATTTATTTACATAAAATATTTATAAAAACCTAAACGTAAGCGTAACCCTCCTAGTGCAAGTCTCACTCGTAGTTCACAGTTGTTTAGCTGTAATATACGTATAGATAAGTAGTTTTCAGTTATTTTTGAGTATTATCTGTCTGAATTTATTGGGGACACTAAATATACATTATAAAATACAAGGACATTATACATAGATCAATAAAATGATTTGCGACTAGTAATTGATCGTTCAAAGCCAATGAGTTGCGGTTTTAAAATTTTATCACCATATTCTGGGAATTTTGTTTTTTTGGACACTCAAATTAATGTTATTCGGCTAACATAACTAATGGGTAATAATCTTATTTACTGATTCTTTTAGACACAAACTCTATCAACTTTATTTATTTAAGTTCATTACTTAAGTTATTAATACATTTTCTTAAGTTATTAATTATTTTCGTTACTTAAGTTGATATTGATTACAATATGATAATGTAAAAAAGTCCTATTTTATTTAAAATTAACAATTACAATTTTTTTTTTCCAAAATTTCCTGATCCAGAAAGAGACAATAAAAAAATTGTAAAAAACTTTCATTAATAAGTATGGCTTATGCAAAACTACATGTAATTATCTGAAAAGTTTGTTTGAACTGTAGAGAATTACCTCATTGTCATATGCTGCTTATTTTACGAGAAGACAATAAAATTCGTGAAATTGATGAAATTGATTCAATTGTTTCGGCAGAAATACCTGACATAAACACAAATCCAAAACTTTACAATATCGTTAAGAAATGCATGATTCATGGCCCATGTGGTGATACTAATCTAAACTCTCCATGTATGAAAGATGGAATTTGCAGTAAAAAATATCCGAAAGATTTTATTGAAGAAACGAATTCCAATGTAAATGGATATCCACTATATCGCCGAAAAAATAATGGTGTCTTTTTTAAAATTGGTAATAAAATAATTGATAACCGTTGGATGGTTCCATATAATCCTTACTTCAGTCTCAAATATTAAGCACACATAAATGTAGAAATCTGTTCGTCTATAAAATCTGTTAAATGTCTATACAAATACGTTTATAAAGGGTACGACTGTTCATCATTAATACTACAATCATCTTCTGATAACGATCAACTTATGAGTATTGATGAAACTAAAATTTTTTTAAATTGTCGTTATGTAAGCCCTCCGGAGGCTGTATGGAGGTTACATGAACGATCACTGTATAACCGATCTCATACGATTGAACGTTTACCCGTTCATTTACCAGAAAAAAACTTTGTATATTTTTCCGTTGAAAATGAGAATTTTTCTGTTATTGATAAAGATACAAAGCTAACAGGATATTTCAAATTATGTCGAGAAGATGAAAATGCGCGCCAATTTTTATATTCCGAAATTCCAGAGCATTATGTATGGAACAAAAATTTATGGAAACCACGAAAACGATTAACTTAATGTATCGGTCGTATTTTCACTGTTAATCCCCTTGATCAAGAACGATATTTTTTACGTATACTTTTATACCACGTTAAAGGTGCACAGAGCTATGAATTTCTAAAAACAGTAGATGGTAAAGTTTGGCCTACATTTCGTGATGCTGCTTATCAATTACATTTACTCGACGACGATAACGAATGGCACCATTGTCTTGAAGAAGCTTCAGCGTTTCAAATGCCAAAAGAACTACGTCAACTTTTTGTCTATTTATGTGTGTTTTGTTATTCATCAAATATTATTCAGCTATGGGAATCGTTTAAAGACTTTTTATCAGAAGATTATCAACAGAATTATGACAAAGAGAATAGCTATAATTTAACATTAAGAGATATTGATAATCTTCTCAAACAACATGGAAAAAATTGTAATGTGTTTGGTTTACCCGATTTTACAGTAACTGAACAAAACTTAATTGAATCATCATCGACCTATAATCTTGATGGAGAAATAGAAAAAGGTCAAAAAGTTTTTTCACAATTTAATAAAGAACAACGTGAAATTGCTGATGAAATTTTACATGCTATTCGAAACAACACTAAACAATTTTTTTTCATTGACGGACCGGGAGGAACAGGAAAAACATTTCTATATAAAGGATTATGTCATATTCTACGAGGTAAAGACAAAATTGTTTTAGGTGTAGCTTGGACAGGTATTGCTGCTAATTTAATCGAAGGCGGGAGAACTTCTCATTCGCTATTTAAATTCCCAGTTCCTATTTTAGAAACATCTGTATCTCAAATTCGTCCAAATTCTAAACAAGCTGATATCATTCGTAAATCATCACTTATTATATGGGATGAAATTTCCATGGTACCTAAACAAGCTCTATCAGTATTAGATAAACTTTTGAAAGACCTAATGAATGTTCAATTACCATTTGGTGGTAAGACGGTAGTCTTTGGAGGTAATTTTAGACAGATTTTACCAGTTGTAAGACATGGAAATCGAACGTCAATAGTCGAGATTAATGTGAAAAATTCTTTTTTGTGGTCTTTTATTCAAAAACGCCGTTTAATCCAAAATATGAGAGCAGAGAATGATATTGAGTTTAGTAAATGGCTCTTAGATTTAGGTAATGGTGATTTACCAGTTCATGAAGAAATATCATCCAACACAATAAAAATTAATAAGGATTGTTATTGTCCAAAGGAAGATTTGATTAATAAAATTTTCGGTACTAATCCTATAAATGATACAAATATACAAGAGTTTATAAATATTGCTATATTGTGTCCCAAGAATGAAGATTGCAATTTAATTAAAAATCAAATCGTTGAAACACTGATAACTGGTGATACTAAAACTTATTACAGTTCCGACTCAGTTGAATATGAAGACCAAAATAATGATGAACAACTCTATCCAGTAGAATTTTTAAATTCCATCAATGCTTTTGGTTTACCTCCTCATAAATTAACTTTGAAAAATAATGCTATAGTTATTTTAATAAGAAACTTAAATGCTAAAGAAGGTTTAGTGAATGGTATTAGAATGGTAGTTCAAAAATTAAATGTATATAGTATTACAGCAACGGTGATCGGTTCTAACAAAACTGTAATTATTCCAAGAATAATATTAATCCCTACAGATCCTACTATTCCATTTAAATTACGAAGAAAACAACTACCAATTAAACTTGCATTTGCTATGACCATAAACAAATCCCAAGGACAAACGTTAGAGCGAGTTTTCTGCCGTCACCAGTATTCACTCATGGACAATTATACGTTGCACTTTCTAGGGTTCGAGATTTAAAAAATTTAACCATATCAATTATAGAAAGTGACAAACAAATTGTTACAGATTGGTTTATCTACACTTCGAATATAGTTTATAAAGAAGTTTTGTAATAACGAATAAATATAATAAATAATTTTTGTAATTTTTTCAAGTGATAATTATTATTTTCTTATTTAATGCGAATTATTCGCACGTGTATCGCATTTACATATTTATATATATATTATTTCTAAAAGGTGTTTTTTGATCGAGCGGCTTGATCTCTTTAACTACTGCACCAAAAAAAATAAATAATAAAAAAATTCGAAAAAAATCTTTTTGTAAATAAATAAATTAATTTTTATAAAAAATTGGCATGAGCGCCATCTGTGGGCGACGCATCAAATATCTTAGCCAAATTGTACACTTGGAACACGCAAGATGGCGCCGTTTACTGACAATACAAACGAATATTTCTATAATTGGGTCTGATTTAATTAACATTTTTAACTAACTAAAATAAAAAATATGGAAAAAATTGAACAAAAAAATATTGTTTCTATAAAAAAAATTAATTAAAAAATTGTTTTACTAAATCATTATTAGTTTATCATATATTTTTTTTTTTTTTTTAGAAAATACATTTGAGATGGCGTTTGGATCTGATCATATATTTAATTACGAATGTAAAAGGCGCCATCTCTAAACACTCTGTTGTAACTATTATGACAGCTGTGAGTTCATTTTCTCATGTGTAAATATTTATAATCTACCACGCAAATTGATATAATGCGAAGACTTCGCACGGGTCACGCTAGTATACTGTATTATTCTGTATATATATACTGTATTATTCTGTAAATATTTATTCTGCTGCTTGTAGAAGCCAGAACATAGTCCGGCCGGCTTAGGAATGAAGTGCTGTCGGTAATGGCCACTCGCCCGTTCACTTTATAGAATGTTGCATATTCATGACGCGGGATGAAGAAAAACAAACTTCATGTCGATTACTGTCAGGGTACTTTGGCAGGCATTTACATACTTTGACTTCTTACGGCTGGTCACATCCCAGGCTGCTTAAATTAGCTCTGGTAGAACCAATGCATAAACTTATGACGTATGTATAGTTTAGTTGGAACAAATAAATGACAATTGGGAATCATTTACCCATGCTATAAATTTTTGCACTATGACCTTAAACTTTGTTGTCAGTATTTCTCTTTATATAAGTTCTTATTATCTGTGTGTTGTGTTTCATATCATTGTGTTGGAAGAAATGTTACTGAATAAGCCAATTTTAAATTTTATTCGCCGCCACCACCAATTAATATCTTGTAAAGTTTTCTGGTTACTTGCATTGGTATTCAATGTTTCCATGTTGGAAATGTAGAATGATATTGCGAACGTTTTGATTGAACGTTGCGAGTTGGACATAGTTTTATAAATAAATTTATGGTCCGGTAATCTATTAAACATTTTCTTGTAAAAAATTGCACATTGTGAAAATTTATATGTTCATCAATAAATATGTTAACATTCATTCAAAAAGCCCATCGATTTCAATAAAAATGTTAGACGCTTGAGCTAAAATGCACATTTTAATACAAAAAAAAAAGAAGCAAATCCACTTTAAACATTTCGTCGTTATTTTTATTCGATATTATGAATACCGATAAAACCTCGTGGTAGGCGTAAGCCAGTATGTTGAAATCCATGAGTTTTTGATTACATTTTTCAATGAATGATATGAAACATAGAATATTTTTTAAAAACAGTTTAGGGTATTTCTCTCTTTGTTAATAAATAATATCCTAATTTCCTATAAAATTTATGTATTTTTACAGTTTATTTTAACGATTTCATTTTTATGTTCTTTCGTTACAAGAATAATTATTGACGAATATTTTGAAATTTTGATGTAGCGCAATGTTCAAACTCAAAATTCAAAGTAACTGTTTATAATAGTTTAGGTCAACTGAACTATTTTTGGGATTTACTTCGATTGAATGAGATATGTGGCGTAGACTCCTAAAGCACACACAAACACTTGCCCACACTCCGCAGCCATACAAGCCCACGCGATTGACACATTCACAAATAATCCTTATCATGCTGAGTTATCGTTATAGTTATCTAAATCTGAGCATCGGTTTTAGTGACGACGATAACCGGCAAAATTATTGAATCAAATCAAATACTTGTTTTTGGATGATCGCATAACAAGGTTTGGTAGGTAACTGAAGAACTCTATAGCCACAAAAAGTGTTTTTTAGTAATTTTAGATGATTACTTGCACACACAAAGAGTACAAGCTCAGGGTCAGAAATACTCACAACAATGTCGTATCGAGCTGAAATTGTACGATTTTTTTAAATGATTATAGAGAATTTAGACAAAATTTGTTTTAAAATGATCATCATGGACAAAATTTGACTATGTACGATTGCAAATCGAAAAGTTGATCCAAATAAAATTTATTTAATAGATAGAAAAGTCGAAAACTGCCAAAGGGTGGTTCCAACTAAATAATTCGAATTAATTATCTAGGCATTTAGCACTTTAATTTAACTGGTTTAAAATTAAATTCTCGATAGACAAAAATGTTAAGACAGTTTGGTACTTTCAGCTGATTATAAGAACCGGAAAGCACGTGGATTATATTTACATCATCAACTGAAAAAAAATGTCGGAACGCTCACTGCCGGCATTAAATTACAGACAAATAATATGAACTTAATACCTCGTTCCGGTCGGTGTGATGATTGGATGGCGCATCTGAGGGGGTTTGCCTACTAACTAAATTCTCAGCATCTATATTTTTACCGTTTATCTCTTCAGAGTATTTATGAATATAAAATTGCAGCATGATAGTGCAGAGAGTTTAATTTTGGCTACGTGAAAAATTTTTCAAATTTATTCAATTGTTAATATATAGATGTATATGTACATACGTGTACTAAACTAGAGTGTCTTCAAGTAATTTAAAATATCAGTCGTAAGACAATAATGTACAAAACGAAATTCATTCACTGAAATCTAATCATTATTACACAATTATCAAGGGCATGAATTTTGTTTCCTTGTTGTGACCAGATATAACAATTTTGTATATATCAGTACTGCCCCAATAATTATTTTTATTTATGCGTCAATACATGCTCAATAAATATTGTATTGATTTATAAAGATTTTCAGTTTGTTACAATTAATTACAAGGGACATATGCGCCGTCATTACTTACTGTTCATCTCCACTTATTCCGTAAACAATGAATAGCATCAAAATAAAAATTTGCAGTGTTGATTTCTAAAATTCATCAATGAATTCTACGAAATAGGTTTTACGATTGAAAATTTTTATCACGTAAAAAATATTTAAAGACCTAGTGAAAACTTCGTCGTCTCAAGGTTGTTTACGACAGAGTTGAAATCTAAAATTATGAAGTTGATTAAAGTATGCTATTTCATTAAAAGTTGTATTACCAGGAAAATTTTATAACATGATTCTCTGAATCTCCCAAACTCAGCATTGTTTTCTTATGATGGGGTTGAGTTTTTAGAAAAAGTTTGGTTAATTGATTTTGATCCAACTACTGGTAAAATATTTGACATACCCAATCCACTTCTCGTTCCCAGTAATAAGATAGTTTAATAAATGGACACTGAAAAAAAAACGTTTTGTTATTTCATGTGCACGATAATTAAGTTAAAACAGTGACCAAACAAAACGATAATGATCAATCTCTATAAGGGAGATTACTGAGAATTAAACAAAGCTTTGGAAGGCACAAACTATTAAAAAGGCTAGAAATCACTCTTAAATAAAGAGTAACTGGAAAAGAAATTAAGTAATAAAATTTCATTGAAAATAGTCAAATAATGTTTTACGCAGAAACGAACTCTCTGGCTTACGTATTTTACATGTAGCTTACCAGCTGAAGGCAAATAGGTCGCATTTAAAATGTCAATTGAAAAATATCCTCCCACTAGCTTCCGGCGTTCAATTACGGTCAAATGGTCTAAGCCTAATGTATTGTTTCGGTCGGCGCACTGAGTGGATCGGCGCGTCTATCGCACTCTAGCTGCTAACGTAATTCTCGGCACCTCTTTCGTATACTCCTTTGTTGTATCTATATACTCATACTAATACAAAATACTGTCGAATTTTAAGTAACGAATATTTTCTTATCACTAGTTTTGTCAAAGGGTTTATAACCAATTCCTTTGTCAGGGTTTACTTCAGAAATTCAATATTTCTTTTTTCTTTTAACTAACGTGGCTAAAAAAGTAACTGCGTGATGCGTGATGCTGAATGGGTCAAATTATATTTTTAAACTTTCAATTTACGAAAAGAAATATAATTTCAAACAAGATTTTCCACAACCCTTTTTAAATTTGATTTCTTGTAATTATATTGATTTTATTCTAAATTTTATGTAAGTATTTTTATAACAGAAAATTACCTCACCAAGTGCCAGGTGATATATTCAAATATTCGCGAGTGTTTCCGGCTTTAATGCGCTAATATGAATATTTTGAAATATTTGATTAATTGAGTTATATGCACTCTGCAAATTTTAGTACAATTTTAAAACTTTGGTTTTGCTATCTCTTTAATAAGTGTCAGTCGATGAAATTCGTTAGAACAAAAAATGAATACCTCCAACTAAAACCAATAAAAATGAAAAAGTCAAAAAAATATAAAATTTTATTACAACCTGCTCGCATCTCGACTCTAAACTTAATGGCAATTATTAAGAGAACAACTAATGAACACTAATCCATTCATACTTTTAGACTTGGCAATGAAGTTTGTTTTGCATGCAGTTGAAGCATACGAATATTAGATACAATCGTTTTCTCTCTCTGAAACTTTTACACTTCTTGTATATTGACAAAAAATATATTTTAGACTTAATGTATTGTTTTCAATTACAACAAAATTCATCAAAGAAATGATTATATCTGAAGATCTGACATATTTCATTCAATACAGTTCTAGGCAGTAAATTTCAAAATGAAATAAAAAATGTCTTACATATAATATTTTATATTGATAAAGTGAAGATAAAAGAGAATTTTAAGAAAAATGGTATGGCATGTAACAACAGTTCGTAGATATTATAAACATTACAACCTAAAACAATTTTGTAAAAAAAACATGTGATCGTAAGAATTTTTTTGATCTCACAATTTTGGAAAACACTTCCTTAGTACAAGTGCATCTCATGAACAGCTGGCAAACAAATTACAGTTTCATTTATCACTTTACATTGAATACGTGTTTACGTTGCAAAGATTCTTCACATAAGTTTTGAACATTTGCTCTTCTAAAATAATATAAGAATTTTACGTACACATTCGATTTGTTTCCTTAGTTGACTTTTTATTTTGTCTTTCATCACGTACGAGTAATATCATCTTATAAACATCATTCCTCACTATCGAAATTTGAAATGAATGATTAGAACTAAATTAATACTTAGTCATATAAAATTTTGGAAGTATAAGCAATTAAAAATGATACCTTTGTCTGACTCATACATCGTTCTTATAAGTGAAAAGTGTTACTTCCATTTTAGTTTTCAGATTCATTAGCTTTATTCAAAATTTTACAATTTTTATTCCAATAAAACCCTGTTATTTTAATGTTATTTCATTTCAATACAGTTATAAAATTGTATGGCTTATGCCGTATGTTTTTTAGTTAACATAATAAAAAAAATATTAATTACAATCAAAGAAAATTTTCACACCTTTTGCATTATATTTATATGCCCACCGTAATAATCGAGATTTTTTAATATTAATGAAGAAATATAAATTAAAAAGTGCTACTACTTTGTGAAAAACCATGATAGTTTATTATTGAAATGTTGAGTGCTTTACTATTTTGAGATAAACGGAAAAAAATGTTCGTTTACCTATCTTTCAGACACATCGAACTTCTGAACAAAATACAGTGAAACTTGAAATTTAGAAATTTTATATATTTTCTCGACTCAACACTAAAATGGTATTAAAATGACTCAAAATTTTATGAGGAAGGAGCTCCCGAAGGTAAAAGGGGGGCGGAAAAAAGTTTCGACAAAAAGCTATTTCAGAGTAGAGTGAAAAATTTCTTTTTTGTTTTTTTTTTCCTGAAAAACCTCGATTTATTGAAACATCATATTTTTTACTTTTAGACAAGACTTTCTTTACGCTCTACCTCGACATTATGCAGAAAGCTGTAATTCGGCTCCAATAATTCGCTATTTTGTATTTAAGCAAGAAAAGCTAAAGAGAGACAAATTTAAAATTAATAGAAACACTATGTAACCTTAAATGTTTAAATTACACATTTATGTAATCATGTACAGAACCCTGCTAGTACGAATTCTATTCGTAATTAAAAAGTATATGTTGTTTATATAATATATATTAATATTATGAGATTTCGGTGTAAATTATTGACAAATTATATTTATTTATACCCTTAAATTGAAACAATGCATTGTTTGCCTGCTCTACCGTCTCTACTGTTATGTTATGTAGTTCTCTTGGAAATATTATTAATGTATTGGAATAAGAACGATCTTGTAATCTCTTTTTGTACTTTCCAAGGCTCTTTAATTCGTATCAAATTGATTTGTTGTTTACTGTCTTCCGTCCATGATGTTACGATTACTGCTATTATGTTTATAATTTTAAGACCAATATTTTTCGTCTATTGAAATATGAACAACCTTAATAAGTAGTTTTATTACTTCTACGATTCTTTAATTTAACTATAATTAATTTGTTATTTATTCACTATACTCTTAAATCTAACTAAAGCTATTTTTTGCTGCTACCTTCCAGAGTGTTACGTGTGCTCCAAATTTGTGTGAAAATTGTATTGCAAGTATTTTTCATTTATTAGAATTGAATTATCTTATAATATATTTTTATTATTTTCATAACTCTTTAATCGAGCTCTTGTTACTTTATTGCTAATTCAAAATACTCTTAATTCCAACATAATGCTAATTGTTATCTGCCACCGTCCGTACTATTATATTTATTGCTAATTTGTATGTAATTTTCTTGCGAATATTTTTAATTTATTAGAAAATTTGAAATCTTAACTTATTATTTATTTTTATGACTCTTTAATTCACTTCAACTTTTAAGTATGTTATACAAAAATAATTCAAATTATTCTCTTCTAAGGAATATTTGAAAGAGAAATAATGCAACACAATTTAATCTAAAAGGTCGACCGCTTCAGTTCACTCTGTACGTAATAACTACCTTCCCGCTTTACGTAATTCAAAATCATTTTTTAGTAAACAAAACTGTAGCTTTTTGTATTAGATAATTAAATTAGCAATATCTAAGCAGCTGATTAGCAGATAAAAAACATGTCATATTAAAACGTCAAATAAGAAAAATTTAGACGTTGGATTCTTTTACTTGACCCAAATGGCACGAGTCTACTTCCCCAGATTCTGTACTACATCTGACTATAATACATGTGTATACGCGTAGTGATGGTGTAGTATTTAATGTCGGAGTATTGGACTTGGATTACTACATTTATTTTCAACCGAAATAATAGGTTAGCACATATTATATTACATTTTACCAGAAATAGTTGACGTTTTTATTATCAACTAACGTGAGAGAATACGAATTGAAATAAAGATACTGCATCAAAACGATTTTGTGTCAAAACCACCGATACACGGTAACAACGGGAAACGTGATCTTTATAGCAATATATTTTTATTAGTTATCAATTTAAATGCGTACAAAAACAAACACGGAACACCACATAATACCTGAAATTAAGTTTTAATAACATTAATAACTGTATCACGTGCGAGCCTGCCCGAAAGCAAGGTAGATCGTATGTACGAAAATAGTTTCCTATACTTGCTTTTTTTCAGCACTTCAACTGGATAAAAAATGAAACCTAACAACGAGTGTAGTTTTAGCTTTCAACTGGATACAAAATTAAGCTTAATAACGAGTGTAGTTGTAGTGTATATTGATATCCTTAACTCTGACATTAGAGAACGTGCCAACATATATAAAATTAGTCATTAATTTAATTTCCTATAAACGATATCATTTCCAGATCAACGTTAAAACTCTCTAAATAGTACAACTTTTTTATACACGTAGTTAATTAAATTTGAAAAAGATTATTCTAATTTCTTATTCTTCACATGTTTGATAATTGTAAAATTTATTGTGAACCTAAGTAAATTTACAAAAGACAGCCAAATTTGCCTAATTCACTTTATATATAATTTCGAAGCGTTTCTTAAATTCTCGTGGTAAAAAAAATAATATAAATAAAAATTATTTAATATAAAAAAATAAATAAAAAGTATTGATCATACATCTAATTAATAAAGAGTGTTTCAAATGAATTGCGATGAGAGAAGTAAAAAAATTACACCGAGAAATTACATATATTTTTTAGAAGGAAAAATGTATCTTAGTAGAAAGAATCGTAACGTAATCGTATGTACGTAATACGTAAATACGTACATCTATAAGAAAATCAATAAATTTTTTAAAAATTTTTCACTCAGCAACAAATCCAGAACTGAAGCAGCATTTTTCTAGGAGACACTTCATAAAATTACATTTACGTATTCATATTGGAGATTATAATATTCCAGATGAAAAGAAACCAAAAAATGAGTGAAAAGAATCTGTTATAAGTTAGAATCAAATATTGTAAAGAAATAAAGGCAGTAAAAGAAAATCTTGGAAGGTTTGTTGGAAGCAAAACATCCCAAGTATGATATTATTAGTTAAAATTGTTGATATAAATTAACGAAATAATTTTCATTTCAACTAAAAAAGTCGCGTAGGAAAATTAGAGAGAATTATATATGGAACGCCGTCTTAAAGCTTATTGTTCCGAAAACAAGGCTCGTAAATGAAAAATGGTAAATAAACAGACGGACAGACAGAAGGTTAATAGTACATGCCATACAACTTTTAACACAAAAAAACTTATTACCGTTCAGAAAGAGACATGCGGAAATGTGTTTGAAGTAAATAATTGTTCTGCATATAATATGAACTAATTTATCAATGTCAAATTAACAATATCAATCTTATTATATTTAATGTAATAAATCTCTAAAAATTTTTAGGCGCTTAATTTTAGCATGTTTTTAAAATGTACGATAGGTCAAAAGGTTAACATTTTTCTTTTGTTTTATATAAATGGATCTTTCTATTACATGTAAAACTGTAATTAGAAAGATCCATTGATAAATGAAATATTCATATAATACATAGTTTTCAAAACTGCGTATGTCTATAAATTAAAATATCATTAGAACATAAATATTAAATAAATATTAGTTTACCTCGTTAAAATTCGTAAATTGTAACCGACATGGCGTATATAAAATATTACAATGTTTCAACGGTCGAACAATGACCGACTCATACATAACTTTGTTTTAAACTGCCATTAGCCAATAAAACTTAAGTAACATTGAATATATTATTAAACTCACCATCAAAGTTAGCTTTTCTCCCACCACGTTACACATATATATGTTCCCAAGGAAAACTTTCAGGGAAGAAAATTGAGAAAAATGTTTATATTATAATAACTTATTATATAGTGGGTTGATTTATGAAAAAAAAAATTAAGTTAAGCACTTCAAAGTTAGGCAAAGAAAAAACACAATTTTTATAACTTTCCCAACATGCCAAACGCACATGGCGCATCGTAGCAGCTCGCCGTAAATTTAAACATGATTTTATATATTTATTTTTTCATATGTAATTTAGAACGATTATAGGCCCAATGAATATACTGATGTTTGGCTTGTTTAACACGTTTAGAATTAGGCTAATAATATGTATATTAATACTTGATTACTAAATTATAAGTATTATTTGGAAATATACGTTTTTGTTGTCATTTCGTTAAACTCAACAATTTTTTCACACATATTTCTGAAATTAAACGAATGATATTATGATATAAAAAATGTAGAGCTTTGTTACATTTTCAATTCCTTCAAAAATATAATTGTAATTAGTTACACTTTCAATACATTCCATCATTGGCCATTGCGATTTTTTGCGAAAACTCCACCATAAATTAATAAATATAATTTAGCTCTAACGATAGTAATGGTGATAAAAAACGAGACATTTTGCATTAGTCTTTAGGTCATTCAAGCTATCTTTCACTAAAAAACGTTTTCAGGAAATTTGAACTAATTACTTTAAAGACAAACAAGATCTCTTGTTTGTCGTTGTTCAATTTATTTTTACATAAATGTTAACTTACTTTTCACCAAAGTTCACGACGAGTATTGAACTTCATATAATAAACAAAAGCTATATATGTATCAGTCATATGCTCTTATATATTATTTTAACATGGGAAGCAGTCAAAAGAAGAAAGGGATTATTTAGCGGAAGAGATATCTTCTTTAGTTTCTCAAAATAAACGATATAAACTGGCCAAGGTAGATAAATATCACCTTCCAAACCGTGTTCTGCTTTTTGTATGTAAATACCGTGTTTATAGCAGAATACGCTCTTTGAAACGTATTCAAAAGTTGCTACCGACTAAAATGAAAATCCACCATTATCAAACACTCATTACCACTAATTGATTATGGAGATGTGGCTATCCGTTACTAGTTGACGAATGTTTATACGAATTAGTACGTCGAAATTTATGCATCCGGTTCTTTTTCGGCCTCAGAAAATACAATCATATTTCTGAATACAAAGTCACTTTTCTAATGGCTGCAAATCTATGATTGACCCCAACTTCACTTACTTGCACTTCTTTTTAATATATTAAAAAATCCTCATTGCACAAATTATATTACTGGCATATTAAAAGATTTATCTGCTCACGACCTTGGGCTGCGATCTGAAAGTTTAATCGCCCTACTTATTCCCAAACATAGCTCCTACGAAAAATCCTTAGTGTTTTTTGGGATCGACTTAAAAAGACCTACTTTTCTTTAACCTTTTTCCGTTATGCCCTTGTCCATCTCTTTCTTTCTTAACCTAATTTATGTCAATACTTTGCATAATACATATTTTTGTCTCTTTTCTTTCTTTTAAATGTACTGTAAATATTTTTTATTCCAAAATCTCTTACAATCTGCCAACTAAATATTTTTTATTCCAAAATCTCTTATAATCTGTCAATACTACTTTTTTCGTCGTAAAATATAGCTCATGTAGGAATAAGTCTGCCATATGTAAAATGCATGAATAAAACTACTTGGGACTATATTGTTATGTCCTCACTAACTATTTTAGTCATGTGTGTGATAAAAGTGTTGTGATAATAGAGAAAAACTTCATTAGAGACTGAGGAGCAAAATTTCCAGACCGATTTTAAAAACGAAATACTACAAAACAATCAACGGAAACGTGATAACTAATATTTAATATACAGGAGTAAAGGCGAAATCTAATATATTAAAGTGGGAGAGAAAGCGAGTTCGTAACTTGAATAATAAACGTAACAACATGAGACAATTAAATGAAAACCACATCATCTGAATATATAAATACAATTAAATAGAAAATACATTTTGTTCTTAGCATGCGCCTACATATCCTTTTTTGTTGATTTTAAGTCCAATGGTACGTACTAATAATATTTTTATGAGACGTTTAAAAATAGTAATGAAATGTCGAAATATATCCACAAAAATTTTACAATAACATTTGACACCATTTTATACACAGGACTTAAAAAAGAAAATATCCCGACTTGAACAAGCACAGTTCTCAGCCATTGCACGAAATGAAATCGTAATAATATGTAATAATATGACAAAGTTTAACACGAGTCGTGTGAGAAATTGGCATAATAAATGCCAACGGGAGCGATTTAATATCTCATTCGCGTGTCGTTTCCATGACAGATGCGAGAGCCAACAATTTTATGTGCGGCCGAGTACGCTATTCTCGGACGTCGAGACCTCATATCTGCGTTAGGTTAAAGGAACGGTTTAAATAATTGCGGTCTGCAATAAAATTCTAATTACCATGGCTAATATCTAGAACGCAACATTAAAATGTCCTATGCGGATAATCGATTATATTGTCGGAATTTGTTGACAAAAATACGGCCAAACATTGTTATGCACTTTTTGACCGTGTTTTATTTTCTCCCTGGGCATTGTTAATTCAAATGTTTTATTTCTAATTTAAACCAGAAAAATTTCACTAAATATATTGTAACTTTATAAGAATTAGTCTTAATTAATCTTATAATATAAAAAGGTCTAAAAATGGCCATTAAATAAATAATGAATTCAAATTTAAAATACAATTAAAAAATAATTCCATCTTGTTTTGTAATAACGAATCTTGTAATTTAAAAACTCTTGCAGTGAAATTGTATTATCTTGTCATTTATTAGAATAAAGTCTGTTGCTCATATTTTTCTCTCGACCCACGTAAATTTGATATCAGCAAATTATTGTTACAATATTTTTTACTTTTTTAATACAAATTCTTAAAAATATTTATCCTAGTCCTAAGCGCACGTACTGTGTAATTATCCGAGACGCATGCACAGATCCACATACGCACGCACGCACGCACGCGCGCTCTCACCCGTTTGCGAACGAGTATCTGAATTTAACTTTTACACTAATTTCACACACGAAGTAAAGTATAAACACTAGTTTGAATATAATTTGAAATTTGGATATTATTTTTGATAATTAGGTATTCCTGATGGATCTTTGTTTCTTTAATATTTTGTTTGTTTTTAAACATTAATAGTTTGTCAAACCATATACGTCAAAACTCTTTTAGACGGAAGGAATTTTATTAGCGTAACAAACAGACACACAAAACAGAAGAAAACTCGCGTCGATAAAGCGAGGACGAGATGCGGCGCGGCAGAGTGTGCGGCCATGCAATGATTTTGGGTTTTACGATCGCGGCAAACCAAATATATTACAACCTTAACAATAAAATAAAGCAATAATACTTTATGAAGAATTTACAAAAAGCAGTTGTAGGCTTGGGTTTTTTATTTGCTGTAACTTGATCAGTGATAATTTTGAGTTATTTAGTGATATACACACGACGCATAAAAAGTAATAAAACTAAAGTGCTATTTAATACAATGAATACATACAACATACTTTAACTATTTTCCTTCACCCAGACAGTAATAAATGGAAGTTACTTGAGATCGTATGTCGTATATTATCTTGCAAAAATTCCTCTCAAATACATACCCAATAATATTTATAAAAATGTTGACATTAAATAAACGTTGAAGAAACATCGAAAATAATTTAATAAGATAAAATTATATTTTTGTCGTGATATTTATTAATGTGTAAAAAAAATAAAGCATACAAATAAGTGCAGTGTTATTTTTAATATAAATAACAATAGTTATTATTCATAACAAAATTTAAATCTATCAACCAGGCTTAGTGTGTTTTCATAAACTACTTAATATTGAAAGTTTTATAAAAGTAGCTTTGTGCTACTAAGCTGCTCAAATAATAAAGTCCTTTTCACCAAGCTTGCTTTTCTAAACTTTTTTTTTATTCGCAATTGAGCACAGTATTTTACTATAATTTCTAGCACGGTAACGCTGTTGCGAGCTTTTAATAGTGTATTTTTTATTAATATCTAAATGCAAGTTTAGCGTATCATAAAATAAACGAACGTTAGTCTCTTTCTTTCTTAGTTAATGCAATTTCAGAAGTAAAAATATTCGCAACAGCGATGAGAATTTGTAAACTTCTTTGGCCTTGAGTTGTGTAAAGGTAAAGGTTTTATTTAGTCCAAAAATGCTGTCTAAGATTAGTGTACAGACGTAACCAAAAATTATATAACATATCGATTACGGAAAAAATATTCGTTATAGAGTAATAAGTGTTTCCAATTTAAGAATAAATTTATTTTGCATAATACAACATAATGACCACAACTAGTTTATTTTTAGAGTCCTTCTTTCTTAATCTCACCACATAACAGCCAACATAATGGAACAGGTAAAGTTAACAGTAACCAAAACCTGTAAGAAACAATTCCTCATGGACATTTGGTTCCTTTTTGTATTTATTCGTAGTTAACCCCCCGAGCGCGCTATAACAAGGTCGCAATATGTGAGCACTTACGAGTACGTCACAATATTGTGTCGTTCACGCTCTGGGATGTAAACAAATTACAATGAAATTTTATTGCTTATCGAGAAAAACTTACATTAAAAATTAACTAAAAGCCAATTAAAAAAATTACTTTAAGATAACTATCCAAATAAAAAGAGAAAATAGCATTGTTGATAATGTGTATTAAACATGTTCTATGCTAAATTAATTGAACATATTGGTTTTATATATATATATATATATATATATATATATATATATATGTGTATATATATATATATATACACACACACATATATATATATATATATATATATAGAATTGGACCGCGTAGGTAATATATATCGCGTTGATTACATAAACTTTTAATCCCCTTTTGATTTCTTTTCTTATCGCTACCGGTGTTGATTCTGAAATTGATTTTCATGAAAAACCAAACTTAACATTTTTTTCGTGTTTTTCCTTTTTGTCATTAACAAATTACAATAAAAATTTACTTGTAAATAATTAAGTTTTAATGACCTAGCCGTATTACATTAAAGATTACTGTTAAGAATAATCGCAAAATATAGGTTCCCTCAAAATTAAACTTTATCTTGTCGTGAGTACCTTTAAGCTAATCATGTATAATAGATAAGAATTTGTGACTGCAAATAGTTAGTTTATCTTTACCTCGCTTTTTATTTTTATATATTCGAATCCAAAAGCTTCGGATGCCTGGCTTATTGATTAATAGATTGGTTTCAGTTTCGTAATATGAATGAATACATCGCGAACCATACTTTTCAGTTACATTATTCTTTAAATTAATATTTAATGTAATCTTGTGTTCTTATAATTGAATATTTCAGATATTATATCAGAGACAATAAGCCACAAATATATTGAGTCCAACATGTATAGTTATTAACACTATTATTACTTATTAACATTAACTAGCTGTGCCCATGACGTCGTTCGTGTGTAATATGGAGATAAATCGTTTTCTTTCTTCCATGTGTTGATCCAGAGTATAAATTATTGCTATACCAAATTTCATCAAACTCCGTCTAGTTGATTTTGCGCGATACGCGTATAAATTAACATACACAAGAAAGGACAAAAATTCTAAAAATAGGTTTTCTGGCTTCTATTACCATTCTACACTCTCTTACAACTTTATTGCATGTATAGATGACTTATGAATAAAACTTATTTTTACAAATAATTTCTTCAATCGTATGTCGTGGTGTGTTGGGTTAACCAAAAGGTATAAGGCCTTTAACGACGCGGCGCACCGCGAGGACCCGAGTTCGATTCCACACCGTTCGTCGAGCGGAGCTGGACTGGTTTTATGGTTGGCTGTAAAAGATTCCTCTATTAGCGATAAGTCCACCATATGTATCGATAAGATACATCAAAGTAGATAAACATATATTCTTTTTCTCTTTATGCTTTATATTGATATGTATTTAAATTACGTAGTTTAACTTAGTATTATCCTCGTTGACTAAAAGAGAATAAACTTGAACCAATGAATAACAAAATGGATATTTTTCAAAATTAAATAATTTATAAGCGCGTTATTAAAACATGAAAAAAAATATATAAAATCTGTAAATCTGTATCAAATAAATTCTGATTTTAACTACTTTTTAATCATTATGTTATAATAGATTCATGTAATATATGCTTACTGTATTCCCAAAGAACACAAGTAAACTAAAATAAAATGAGCAATTTTGGAAAATATCTTAAACCTTTACATTTGAATAAAAATATAAACGTATTAAATTTACCTTCTCGTTTACAGACGTAGCTAAGAGATTTTAAAGCCACTATAACTTAATTAATTTAGTCGGAGTAAAATTCACATTTCTGTTATGCTATTAGATATTTGAAACTTCTAGTTTCTAGGCATGTAGACTAATTAACTTTGAAAACCGCAATACCAAATAGAATATTATGTAAGTTTACTTACATAATATTACGCTTATATACGCTAGCAGTTTTAGTTAGGTGATATTTATGGTCTAAATAAAGTTTGTAAGTAGTTTTTGTCCTACTTAAGGCTGAAAGTTACAACTTTATATACTACTTCTTCGTCGAATGACAACATTTTTATTTTACCACAGAATTACAAATTTGTGCTCTAGAAATACTACTTTCCCAACTTTTGAATAATATACGTCTGGGTTCTATTTTCTTTATTAGGTCTTAATTAGAGATTTCTCTGGTATTTTAATTAAGCACCTGATTATAGGGTAAAAGTTATAAATACGTATATTACATTCATTTAGAAAACTATGCAAGGAAAAAAGCCTAGAATTAAAGTGAAAATGAACTGAAAAACTCTTTATGGAATTCAATATAAGAAATCATTGATGTAAAAACATCACTTCGAACAATTTTATCCATGACCTGGGTCGATTTTTCAATAAGACGTATATTGTTCTGTAAATCCAGAAAGGATATAATTAACGGATATAAAAAAGAGATTCATTATAAGTGATGCATTATTCACATATATTAAAACGGGTTCTCTCATTGTACGAATATCATTTCATTAATTTTTTTCATCGTTTGAGTAAGAATTTAGTTTTTAAAACTAGGAGGTACTTTTATCTACATTATGTATTTAAATAATTTCAAAATAAATAAACACATGAAATTAATAGCGGAATATGTATGTTTCCAACGATTTCCCAGTCATTTCATCTCACTGTAATTGAAAATTATTCACTGTCTTTTTCGCGAAACTAAGTTGATACACGTGGATACAATATAACAACTAAAGCCAAATAAAAAACTCGTGCTCACAACATAAAATCAGTTCAACGACAAGTAAATGATATTGGCTTTATTACGATTTATTGTACGGTATCTCCCAACGGCCTAGTTATGTAAATTTCCCTCACAGTAGGCTTTAATTTATATACTCTGCTCTTTAAGACTGTAACTATGGCCCCATTCGTGACGATAATAAATGTTTCATATCAAATACCTTTGCTTTACGCATAGTCTAATTTTTATCGATTATTTAGTTTGATGCCAGAATAATGTTGGTCTACGGCCGAAGTATAATTCTGTAGCATTTATAGATATAATTTAACTATGTAATTTATATGTATGAGATATTGAACAAATTGTATATTAATTACGTGTAACAAGGTACGGTGGAAACAGAGCGAATAATTTCAATTATGCGTAACAAGGTACACTTGTAACAAGGTACGGTGAAAACAAAGTGAATAATTTCCAAATGTCAATGAGAGTGACGTGATTAATAAAGAAATGGAAGTGGCTTTTGGATCTATTGTGTATTAACGGAAAAACTCGTCAGAGTTTGGCATTTGTCGATCCGAGCAAGTTTTGCGTATATATGAGAGATTACTCTTTTAAAAGCATTTTTATTTCCTTTTGTTTATTAATCTAGTGCAATTCCACCTGTATTTATATAGATTTTATCTTTATTAATTTTATTGACGAATTTCAAATAAATGTTACTTTCTTTCTAATTAATTTGGATCATCACTCATGATAAACAATTTCTGAATGAGACGTTTTTAATATTTTCTAGGGCAATCGATTTGATCAACTATCCCAATTAAATTGAAAACTTATCAAAATTATCTATTAACATCTTATTTTTTTTAATAGCCAGCACGGGTGAAAAAATGATGTACATATTAGTGTGTGGAGAAAAAACTATTTAAATTAAGTATTTTATTGTAGAAAAAGAACTGATTACGATGAAATGATATGAGCTCTATTGATCAAGAGAACATCTTAGTTAATTACTCGTAACGATATGCTGGCAGTATATCCAAAGTCCGTAGTAAAAGTTAAGAAATGGGAAAATTGCATTATTATTTGAGTTCAGAACACGATCTGAATAGACGATGTTATAATTAAAAAAATAAAACGGCTGGAGCATATTTATTTATAATATTCATGAGCAGAAATTCTAAACTATCTAGAGTAGTTAGTAGTACAAACATTTATGTAATTAACTCCAAAAAACATCCTTCAATTATTTTTGTTTTAATTATCCATAATGAAATGAGAATAATTTCTATATGAAAACCTGTTTGGATTACAGCTAGAAGATTTTCACGATTGAAGGATTTCTGATATTGGAGGAGTGAGAACTCTTTTCAGGATTGTTTAGTGGCAAACGTTTCTAAAAATTCCTTTTCTTTTTTAGTCACATTTTATTTGTTTGTTTCCAGGAATATTTTATAAGAGACAGGCAAGCTCTTATATGTTTTTATCCAGGAATAGTTTATTAAAGACCTACAAGTTCTGTAGTTAAATAATGTACTCTAGATGGAAATGAAGGCTTCATGGTATTTTGGTAAAATATTTCTACAAGTAAACAAACATTTTTATTGCTTTTAAAATATTACTAACTTTGGATGGTAATTCTTTTTACATTAACATAAATTCTTCTGATTCTAGAAAGGATGATGATGATAATGAAAAAGCAAGACATTGTTCCCTTGAACTTTCAACATCAGCTCCAGATATGGAAAGCAAAAAGAGAAAGTTTGTAATTTACCCCAATATCAGGAAAAATGTCACATAAAAGTAAAATAATGAAGAATGATTGTAATATACGACAAAATTTATTTCAATAAAATTTTTATCGTCCAACATAAAAGAAAGAGAAAATTAAATAAGGCAAAAGTATTTGAGAAAATGAAAAGGAACATTTTGGTTAGGGTGCATTGAGATCTATGGGCGTAATGATCTAGAAGTAACCTGGATAAAGTTAACAGTGTGGGCTCTGGGCCAATGAGGTATTAACCGCTTATTTAGGTTTAACTGCTGTTTTATGTAGTAAAAAGCAAAACTATAACAAAATTATGTTCACAATTTTATAAAAAAAAAGTCATTCAACTTCAATGCTTACTTCAAATTCTCTTTCGTTTCCATTAAATTTTAAACTCGATAATGGTGTTTGTAAATTCTTCATCACATATAATAAATTAGTCAAAGTTTATAATTGAGTATTTCGCTTATAGAATAATATAAAAACTCGTACTGAAACCGTATGAAATGTAACAGGATGATTTATTTATAACGACACAGGAATATTTTGATCTTATACATTCGATTTTGGAAATGAAATTTACTTTATTTTTAATGTAGTAAAAACATATATGAAAAGTAGTTTTTGCTTTTTTAAAATTTCCACTTCAGCATTAAATAAGAATTTTGATATGTGTAGTTTCCTCCGGTAAATTCAAAGTTGAAAAATAAGTTACCTTGCATTTTAACGGTGGAAACTAAGTTAATACCAACGAATAGTGTACTAAGATTGTGGCCATCCTAACATCCTGATTTATATAGCAACATCGGCCCGTTTGTTAGTAAATGATATTGGTTTCAATACAATTTATTACACAGCGCCCCCCAATGGTGTCGTTAGGTAAATTGCCTCCACGGTAGGCTTGTTTTATGTCCTGCGCCTTTAAGGCTGTAAGGTATGTGCCCGTTCGTGACGTTGAACGTTTCATACCCAACAACTTTGCTTTACATAATATGTAATTACCTTATACGTATTTACTTACCTGTAAATGCTAAATTACCAAGTATGTAATTATATTAGTTGCTATTTGAAGAGTTAGTGCTTGTAATGTTTTTGGCTTGAGGTGACGTTTTAACTATTATCAAAGTTAAGCACCTTCCTAACGCATAAATTTATTAAATACGTCTTGAAATACCACTGAGACGAATCCGAACATCATTACGTATGAAAGTTGAAATAAAGATGTACAATGTTTGCCTTGAACTGATTGCAGCTAATAACTTATGGTGCCACTACTCTCATTGGCTTCGTGTAAGATTACATTTTTCTAATTTTAACTTTCGTGTAACACATTAGTTTGATCGGCACAAACACATACACACACAAGTACACGTCCACACGCACACACATATACACACACGCATGCACGCACACACACACACACACTCACAGACATATGTGTGTGCATGTATTATGTGTGAGTTAAGTACTTAGCAAGATTCCCCGGATAGGGGCTTATAATGGAAGACAGTAAATGATTGTAGGAAATGGCCGTACTTGATGCAATCGCAAAATATTTTCAAGAGAATAACCCGTTTGCTAATTCTGTTCATGTATCTGTAAGAAAATTTAATAACAACTACGTTTAATTAACACTGACGTAGTTTCATGGAGAGATAAGCTTCCACGATATTCAATAAACATGATTGTTGAATTCGTAGTATCTTTAACAAATTCAATTAATCTTACTTAGGATTCTGGCATCTATCTTTATTAATGGGCGACTCCGCGTATTAGATTGATTTACAACAGTAGTGCTAGATGCAAACAAGAAAAGGAACACGCCCGTGGCTATTCTACGGACCTTTTACTTGTTTTTTAATGATATTATACGTGTTTATTTTTATATAAGTTTAGACCCACTCACACCGTTGGTTGCCGTCAGAACATGTGTTGTCTAGGCGACTAAATGTTTAATGAGATGAACTTATGACTGTATCTTTGAATAGGTTCCGTTTTTCACTAACTACTTTCGGTCTCTGAAGCAATTTATGTTAGTTACTTGAGAGTAAGCCGGAATAACAATTTATATCCTTCTTATTTCTATTCATCATATAAGACCAACAATTAGTGTATACAATACCTTCATATTGGTTAGTTTTGCAAAATGTCTGCTATTCTTTCTCTCTGAATAATTTCATCTTGCATTTTGACAAGTTCGGATGGTGTTCGATTAAACATTTTAGAATCCGGATCCTAAAATATCTTAGTAGTTAATTTCGTATTCAGTGATAATTAAAACGATACAATTAATAAATATTATCTTCTTGATCCCGATTCACTCATGTAATGATGTAACTAAGTGCATAACAATATACATTTCATGTTAAGTTTTCGACAAAAGTATTAAATAGAGTGTTTTTGAGTTGAGGTTGTTTAGGTATTTTTATTCTTTCTTGTGCTTTTCAAAAATATGCTACAGGGCATCCTCTATTCAGGGCAACCTCTCTCGTGTCTATCATTTGTGTACTTTTTAGATCCCGTCAACGTTACCCAGCCATTTTTGATTGGCGGCTGCTTCTTTTTCTCGGTACTTTTCATTTCTTGAAAATTTTCCTTAATTGGGGAAACATCTCATATTTGGTTCCTTTACATATAAGTTAGTCACATATATCTATAATTCTTAATGATTTTGGGTGATAAGTAGCTATTTCTTGTCAAAATTAATTATTAAAAAATATAGCAAGGAGTAATTTTTTAATCACTGGGGTAGGTAAATATTCAGACTGAAAATTTTAAAATAATTTCATTCCTGAGTGCTGAAAGTGAAAAATAATTATTGCAGTTTTAAGTTTCACAATATATAACTTCAAATTCATATTTAGGATGAAACTTCCATAAATCATTTCATAACTAACTTATTAACAAGCCAAATTGCTGAAATATCAAAACAAGGAAATGTATGATTGTAGATTGTATAGTTTATAAGTAATTATTTTATAATTGATTACGTAGGTAAGTTCATAATTATTAATTTTTTTTAATTACAATAAGTTATTTTTTTAATTACAATAAGTTGTGTAGTGTTTACGAAGCCTTAATGTTTTAAAATATTATATGTTATTTTTATTGAATTGTTTCAAACCATTTACTCGAGGGTCATGAAATCGTGAGATTTCTGTGCTATGTCTGAAACTCTCAAACTCAATAACAATCAAAGAACGATTTTTTTATGGTCAGCAAGCACTTGAATGTTGAGCAAAATAATAATACTAAATAAAACTCAAAATATCTAAATTTGAATAACTCTGCAATATACTAAACAAAAAAATACATTTTTGAAATTGCGACCAAAAAGTTACAAAATGTTTACAACTGCAGCAATTAAATTTACAATTATTGCAGATCAGCTCAAATTAAATAGCTTTCAAGAAATCGTTAAAAAGGCAGTTTAGCGAACATTTTGGCAGTCAAGATATTGACTAAAAAAATAAGTATTCATTACACATAACTATAAAAATTTGTCCGTCTTTCAAGTTGTTGTTATTGCCTTAATTTGGTGTTTTGTAATTTTAAAAACAAATCAACGAAATACGTGAAATGATTACATTTATAAAATTTTATAAATACTAATAAAACTCGCGTTTTTGAGCCCTTAGGCGTATATAAATACTTAATGGTACATAGAATTTCTATGAAACTATTTACAAATATTAATATTATTTTTTACCGTGTTAATAAACGCTCTAGTAAATTTTCTATAAGTGTAAAATTATGGTGAATTTCAAAAAATTTATAACATTTAGATTCATTTCTATTTTTTAGGTAAACTACTGGTAATGCTATTTTTTAATTTTTTACCGTAGCAGTTTCTAAGATTGGGAGTCACATATTTTGTGATCATTTTCAACAATGTATTTAGTGAAAATTCCTTACTATAAATTGCAGTAAATAACTTTGGAATTTTTAGGACTTTCTCTTTCCCACAACCCCTGAAATAAAGAAATCTATTAGTTCCATAAATGTTTTGAAGAGATAACTGTTGAAAAATATGCGTGTTAATATACTATATCACTTCGCTAAATTTCAAGTCACTGGGGCAAACTCTTTCTAAAAAAACATCTTTACAGACGTTAATGATCTCGTAAGGGTTCTGGTTTTTTCTTTATATTAAAATATGTATTTTACAGAAAGCAAGTACATGTGCTAAGTTTCAAGTCTTATAGCCATCGTGAGCCGATCGAAAATTTCGATTACAATTGTAGAAACAGATAGACAACAAAAAAAGATAAATAAAAGATTTTTAAACACATATTATTTTGATTTATTAGAGTTTATAAGGAATTTGCTCATTTGCATAGTAAATATTGGTAGTGGTTACACTTATAGTGGGACTTCTTCCCACTATAAGTATCTTTCCCAGTAAATAATTCTCTTATATAATACCTCACACACTGTAAGCTACTTTCTGTCTACCACCATATTCTAGTGTATACCCTTTTTCCGAACTCCTTGTCACCAGCACCTGTGTGAAAATTATCATTTCTCGTTTACTTTTCAATTTCCATGATAATGTAATGATCAGTTGCTAAATGAACAGAAGACGAAAAGCCGCGTTCTTTAAGTGCTTTATGAGATATATTGAAGAAGTTTCTATGGTATCCCAGAAACAACTGGAAAAAGAGGCGGGATTTATTTATTGCGACTGTCTTATATTAAATTATATTTTTGTTTTTTTTCCATTGACGTACAGTATTCACATTAAACACAGAATAACTCGTTACGGCCCAGCAAATTTTCATGCAGTCTACAAGTGTTCACTTACCCAGCATATTTAAAATAAAGTTTCTTAATTTATAGGATTACGTAGCCCATACGTTAAACGCCTATATTGATTGTATTATATTTTAAAACTTTTCCATAATTTTAATATTTTATTCAATTAATTTTTTGAATATTTTCCTTAAATATTATAACTCAGTTTATACTCTTCAATTTTATTTTTTACATAATTAATTACTCAGTTTTCTCCAAAGTCTGTTTAATAAATGTCACGTTATAATTATTTTGAATATATTTAAATGATCACCATAAAAATTATCTGTGAAGTTATAATTAAAAACAAATTGGACAATATTTTATTGGAATGTGCAATACCCCCTGTTCTCATTTCTATAAAACTAGTATGGTACTTACCCCATAATACCACGGAGGAAATAATTTATTTCGTGAAAATTATAAAAAATACTATTTCAAAAAGTTTCCAAGTTTCTCCGAAGAAAGTTAGCCACAAAAAAGTAACAAGATAAAAGCAGTAATTGTTTTGCATAGCTTTGCTAAAGGAGTATAGATGAATAAGTTGTAGCTTCGTATCTGGACTTTTTGAGTATTATATCTACTACGACTTTAAATTTGACGATTGTGGATAGTTTTAAGATGTTCATTGTGTTAACGGTAAGAATTTTTACGGCAAAGAAGAAACCCAGTGGTTTTACAGCTTCTATCATGTAGACAAATAACAGACAGATCGGAAATTTGTGCCGTTTAAGTTCAATGTTGTAATGGATATTATATGCAATGCATTAATATCCATTGAAATTATGCATATTATATGATTAATTTAAATTAATTAGCTGAAAGTTTAAAAGATTTGCTGCAAACTTAATTATATTATTAAAATTATGAAAGAAAATTTAATCATGTTTGAAAAACTTATGTTCATACCAATCTACATATAAATTAACCATAATGAAAGCATAATTTACAAATGTAGATAAAACAACAAATGCATATCAAAAGCTGGTACTAACACAAACTCTCCCACAGACTTTCGTATTTAAAAATCTTATTTCAGAAACTGCTAATAAAGAGATATTTATATTAAATTCAAATTATTTACCGATCCAGCAAAATTCAGTATCTAATTAATATATCTTTAAATAATTTTGGTCCAAAACTAGTTTTGAGTTATGAAATAAACAGGAAGTAACTTTTCTCACCAAATCTTGCCTAAGAAATTTGAACTGTGTATAATTTTAACATAAATAAGATACAAATCTATTCAATATGGGCGGTGTGTAGTAAATCAGACAAAGATAAAAGGCGATCCCTTAATGTCTTATTATTATGTTAATTATGCCATATTACATTACATCCACGTCCCAGATTAATACTCCGTGTTTCCTCGCGTCCTTCCTTATAATAACCATCATTCTATTATAATGCTGCCCTTATTGTACGAGATTATTACGATGCTAACGGGACTTGTTAATGTCTGTTGTATTAGAGTATGTGAAATTATTAGGTATGTTACTTTATTTTTTTTTTTAAAATGTATCTAAGTTATTTAAGGTCCCTTTTTTATTTATTGTTTATAAAATTTTTCGTACAGTAAGTTCACTTAAAAATAAATTTGTTGTATTTTGCATGAAGTTCAACCCACTCGGATTAATAACTTATTTTTATTAATAAACATCTATAGTAATAATCAAAACCTAACTTTTTCCACTAACAATAACAAGACAAAGATGGTTTACGTTTTTCCTCTGGTGTCTCTTGTTGATTATCTCTCTTTCAAAGCTCTCGATTTCAAAGAGTTTACGCTAAATTCACAATGTAGCAGAAATTGTCATATTTTTTGTCACATTTAATATTTCTCGTACAATCACACAACCTGGTTTACGGTTTAGGTATATAAATCCATCACTAGGCTGCAGCAGCTTTAAAGTATCTGATTTATCAGCAGACAATTTAATAAAATAGACTTTGCAGACATTCGGGTGAAAATTTTTGTCTCAGCACGGAATCCATTCAGTTGTTTAGACTTCTACATCTTAAAATGCATTTTTGAAATTCCCTGCAAGTCATTCACAAAAATTCCGCAGCACCAAACTATACACTGCCAATAGTCTCTGAGTAAAATAGTTATGATATATGGACAGATAGATATAGACGGACGGAGAGGCGGACAGGATGAAATTATGAGTTTCGTTTTCTCATTAGCCTACTTAATCCTAAAATGACAATTGTGTTGTTAAGACATCAGTACAATGTATTTTACTAATATTTTTGCAGAAAATTAATATATGTTAACAAAACGTAAGGTAATGATGTCTATCGTATTCACGTTATTATCCGTCTTGAAATATTTATATTTCTTTGTTTTTTGTGACTTTATTTAACGAATACTTAAATCATTTTCTTAAAATCATCATTAATTCTTTCTCACAGAATGAAATTCTTAGAAACGTATTTGGACTGTGCTACGAATAACGCATTAATTTCACATTAGAAGTGTTTTGAAAGTCATTTCTTCTTTGGCAAAAGAAAAAATTACTTTCTGGAGTATTTTCGTAACCTATCTATGTCGTGTGTACGTTTAGTCACATTGAAAAGAAAAGAATAAATACTATATGAAGTGCAAATATAATATATTTCCTCATTTATTTTTTCTTCCAGTTTCACCTATTAGAATGGCAATATCATTAAACGTAATGAATTTTGTGAATTCTCTAAAGTTATGAAGTCATTCGCACCACGCTTCAATATTTTTTTTTATATTTGACAGAATTCATGTTTCCTTATATCATAAACTGCAAAATATTAACGTTGTATTCAGTAACTTTGTTTAATAGCGATCTTAATTTCTGTGATTACGCCCGTGCACGAATTTTTTGAGCTATTAGGTTCATAAGTAGTAACGCAGAAACAGGCCTTTTCCCAAAATGCCATGTTTTTCATAATTTTCTTGCTTAATGCAAAAGTCGTTTCAAATCGTAGAGCAAAAATTTGCTAAATTCGTTTTAGCCATTTTTCTTAACAAAAAAGAAATGTGAAACGATCATATTGAAACCTGCAAACTCTCACGTTTTTAGAAGAAAATAGAAAATTACCAATTAAAGAAAATTGTACAACTTAGGTCATTAATTATTCAATGTAAGTCCATTTTATATACAACTTTGATATTATTTGGTTATTTAGAAAGTATTTCAAATATTACTTTTATAACTAGGAACAAAAAAATAATTAGAATTGAAAAAAAATTAATTCTGTCTGAGCAGAAAATCGACAAAAAATCTTTTAAATGTGTAAGAATATATTCTACTCACGTATTAATTAAAAATTTATTTTGAGAGATGGTGTTGAAACACTTAGTTTGAACAGCGGGCAAATTCTTTTTAGTTAAATTATAGTTAAATATTTATATATGTAGAAAGACATATTGAATACCTCTGTATAGACAAGTATATATACGATAAAATAATGATGTAAACTCAAAGAAATCTTTCTGTATAACCTAAATTCAAAGAAATCTTTCAAGAAATCTTTAAAAGAAATCTTTCTTTTAAATTCCATATCTAAGTTCAAAGAAATTCAAAGAATCTAAATTCAAAGAAATCTTTCTTCTAAATTCTAATCTAAATTCAAAGAAATTCAAAGAATCTAAATTTAAAGAAAGAATGTAAATTCAAAGAAATCTTTCAAGAAATCTTTCTTCTAAATTCTAATCTAAATTCAAAGAAATGCAAATAATCTAAATTCAAAGAAATATTTCAAGAAATCTTTCCAGATATTTTAAAAAAGAAATCTATCTTCCAAATTCTAATCTAAATTCAAAGAAATCTTTCAAAAACATTCAAGTAGATCTATGATAATATGATGATGTAAATTCAAAGAAATCTTTCAAAAAAATTCAAGAAGATCTATGATAATATAATGATGTAAATTCAAAGAAATCTTTCAAAAAAATTCAAGAACATATATGATAATATAATGATGTAAATTCAAAGAAACAAGAAGGTTTATACGCTACGCGTTGACATCCCTACCAGGTTTGAAATTTCTTCAGATTTGAAATGTTTCATTTGATATTTTATTTAAATATTACATGGATGTTATTATTTAAATATAACGAATAATCGTACAATTATTTTACTTTCCGTATATCAGTATTTTAACAGAAGAAATTAAATAGTACTTCTCTTCACAAAGTGCTCTTCATTCCTACTTGCAATAATTTATTTTTGGAGGACCAGCCGTCATAAAATATAAAAAAGTTTTGCTTATTTATGTTGTCAAGATTGAATTTTTGAAATATTTTAAGTTTGAAAAGTATATATATATATATATATATATATATGTATATATATATATATATATATATATATATGTATATATATATATATATATATATATATATATATATATATATATATATACCGCACCTGAAAAAAGTATGATGGACCTTCATATTTTTTTTATAAAAATGTTATAATGTTTTATAAATTCTGCTTTCTGGTTCTGACTTATACACCATCAACATTACCAGCTAAATTACCAAATTATGTATATATATGTGTAGCTTCTTCGTATAGACTTTGGAAATAGCTCGCTTACGACTACTACTACTGTTCTATTATCCTAGACCATTTATTGTCACTGTTCAAGACACTATGTCACCCGGGGTCAAATTGATCTCGGGGACAAATTGATCTCGGGGACAATTGTTTCCATTCATATCGTTTACAAAGTGATTGGAATATTGTGATTTAGCCGCAACCCGACTCATAATCTGTCGTCTTTCTCAATTTACGACTGTTTGACAGCTTATTATTATTAAATGTGATGATACGATGAAATTTTTTTTTGTTGCGTACAGTACACATTTTATGATATTTACTAATAAACGATAAACTTATGATTTAACACCATCGTCAGTGAAAAGTTTAAAATACGGCGCATTTTCATTGCATTGTACTCTAAAAATTATATCTACCTAACGCCGGAAAACACCTGAAAAAAGAGTTACTAATGATGACGTAAGGATGGCAACGTTATTTATTTTTTAAAAAAATTTTTCCACATTTATCGTAACACAATTAACTGACTATCATAATTTAAACCATTAATTTACATTACTTTAATTTGTTCGTTTCAATTGTTTCCAGTAGGTCATCGTTTTAGTTGTTTCCTCTGTCGTAGTCAATAGCTATTTATATGTTGAAATATATTTCATCTCTTTACTTTGACCTATGTCTTTGACTGATACCTTATACCAAAATTAGAAGGTCGTGTCAAATTTTATGACTGTGTTACCAATTATTATAAAGGTATAAATAATATGTTGAAAATGTTATCCTTTGCAAAATAACGTCCAGTTTATATTTTACAACACAATTGAGAGTTTCCCGCAAAGAATGAAGCTGATGTATAGTGGAATTTAAACATATTAGTTGCCAATGAATTTTTCTTGAGAATATTAACACTTATGTACGCATAGAGGTAATTCAAACACGCACACACATATACACACGAAAGCTTAAGAGAAAATGAAGAATAAAATAGCTAACAATGTTGCGTTGTTAAAGTTATGAAAAAAATATTTTGGTATTTGTAAGACCTCAAATGATATCTCGCATAATATGTAAAACTAAAAGAATTTTTTTGTGTATTTATTTATTACCTCCTTATTTCTTGCACGAATATGTTCATAAATTTATGATAAACGGAGAGAGAGGCCAATTGATCTTATTATTGTTTCATTTTTAAATTTGAGGGGCGGAGCCTTAAAATGACAATATGGTGTTTACACACATATATATATATGTATATTCGTCTATGTATTCAAGTAAATCAACTATATCTTAAAATTTTCATCGAAATTTGTCTTAAACTGTAAAAGTTATGGTACTGTTATATAAGGACAGATACACGGACAAACGAACGTGATAGAACAGTTTACACACTTATGTTAAAACCATAACATCACTTTGTGTATTTTCCTAAAAATTTAACCTTCTTTTTAAATTAATAACCCTCGTTACCAGTTCATTCTTAATCGAGCGATGCTGAATCTACGTAACAGTCGTCAGTATAAATTATATCCAATCGCTCTTAATATATGTCAGAATTTTTTATTTTCTAGAGAAATTAAATGCTTTCATCGAATTAGTGTTTTTGGCAAAGATTTACGAGTAAATTTATTTAAAACTAGAAGTCTATTCAAAATAAAAGAAAATTCCAAGATTTTTGCATCCCCTAATAAATTCTAATAACAAACAGGTTTAAATGGGTAGACATTCATTTTTAGTGTGTCAAATATACCGTGATAATAATATTTCATTCATTTCGCGGAGTTATTGCGATAATAATAGGCCTTATGCATATCTATTGTGCTCGTGTATTAAACAGTTTAAGTATTCCACTATATGCGAAACTCTGCAAGCGCAGTATGTACCAGTCCAAAGAAGTTTATGTATGATAAGGAAACCACGTAACATGAAATTTACAAATAAATTAATTAAATATGTAATTATTTGAACTACCTAAGATTTGTCGATGGTTATATTTTATTTCTGGAAATCTGCTATAATCTGGAATTCATGTTAAAAATACTTCACGTAAGAAATAGACAAATCAGCTTGGAAATGAACTTCACTAAAAGAAAGGTCATAATTAAGAATATTAAAGAGGTTTACATCATGGAAATGTTTATCTTGACGAACGTAGAAATTTATGACGAAATTTAAAAACGAAATAACAATAACCAAAAAGAAAGAATCAACATAAACATCATAAACTATTGACGCTATCAGCTACGCTAAGAAGTTGAAACAGAAATAGGCCGGTTACGCCGTTCATTTTCAAGACAAAAAATGAACTCTCCGCGAGATATTATGGCGCAGACTGTCAGAGAAGTGTAGGAAAGGATGACCACTCTCATACGTTGGGATGATGATATAGTGAAGATAGCTGGGCCAGCCGGAATATACCAAGCCCAAGGCCGCAAGAAAGGCTTATCTCTGGAGGAGGCCTTCATTTGAAAAAAAGGCAAAAATGATGGTACACAAACTGCCCCATAATATTTAAACTTTGTTCGTGGGCGGCCGAAGAATAATTATTGAAAATGATTTTGTTGCATAAATTGTAAAGCAATTAAAGGATTATTAACAATTTGAATTACGATTGTAATATAATATTTAACTAATTGTAATATTATTGAACTTAATTATCCAACCTACTTTTCAAGAAAATATAAGATATAATTAGAACTTAAAGTAAAATTCAGTTTCATGTCAAAATAAAATAAAATATGGCGAAAAATATATGCTACACAAAGTGACAAATTAATATAAATGAGAACAAAATTGTTTTTAATATAATCTAATCAAAAAATGTATGATACATACAAGCAAGATATAAAATGCCTTTTAATTTTTATTTTTCCAAATGAATTTGTTGCTTAAATTTATATTATTATAATGTTTTTTTGATTTTAGCACAATCTTGCACCCAAACTTCTTAAATCGTCCGACGGCAATATTTTTTCTATAATATCTTTTCATCTAAAATTACGTCCAAACGTGATAAATTAATCAGTATGGTTAAAATGTGACTAACCCTTATGGTCTAATATGACCCAGCACTAAAAGATAACAGTAAAATTATCCTCTTGCCTAATTAAAACATACGGAATATCGCTGATAAGAGCTTTCTGAGCATAGTACAAATCCGTTTTTATGATTTTTCGCAAAATTTGGTGACTTATAATTTTTTTCGACTCAATACGTTCCCAGGTTTTTATTAAAAACCTCACTATGCAAAGCTGTTGCGGACTCTGATTTTTGTCATACTCTGTATTTACAAAAAATATTCAGCATAATAAAGTAAATTAATAAGCTGAATATTTTTGGTAATTTATATATATATATATATATATATATATATATATATATATATATATATATATAAATATATATATAATACATAGTGAAGTGAGAAATACACTTAAATACATTATAAAAATCTTATAAGCACAATTTCCGTGACGAATATACATATCCATATAATATTCAAACAAATGTTTTTTTTATTATATGGGCATGTATTAAATTGCAAGTGCTAAAAAATATTATAAAGGCGCAAATATGTAAAAGACTTAGATTTGTGTGGATCTCATCGTAAAATTTCTCTCGTCATGTTTTAATTACGCGTCTAAATAAGTATAACTTCAAAAAATGTTATGCGGCATTTCTTGGCGAATTTCCCTCGTGCCTTCTTCTTTGGTCTTCGATATGTCTGTTAAGATTTACGAGAAATATGCCAAGATTTATAACAAATAAAGACCAAAATAATAATATTTAAAATTACTAATACTAAAAAAAAATTTAATAATTTCTATAGTACTTGTTTGTTTATAATATATACATACTTCGCTGACCAAAGTTCAAACCATTCGCTTTCTAATTAGGTTTGACCAATTATAATTTTAAAGTTCTGCTGCCAAAATATGAAAGCAGACATCGTTTTTTTTAAACACGGCCTTTTTTTAAAAGTATCTGTTTTATAATTTTAATGGTTTTACTAATTATTGCAAAGCAGTAGACTTTCCAACAGTAAAACAAACAAAATATTTATTAAAATTCATAAAAATCAATTTTTGTGAATTCATATTAGATACACTCTGCAATGATATCGTTGTGTATTGATAAGATGGAAGAAATTCTGTTATTAATTTACTTGACAATTTCATACGAAAATGTTATCGTGTATAAACCTAAAAAATGTGATGCATTGAATATGTCTAAGTTCATTAAACAATCATCTTTCAATCAAGTAATATTGTCTTATACATATATTTTACTTTACAAATATGTACAAACATATATTTTGGATACGCCACTAAATGTATCTTTATTCCAAAATTTTAAAGTGAATGCGCTAAAATACCTGACTGCGAACAAAAAATATGAAACCTACATTGCGTTATTACATTTATTCATTCAATATGGAAAATAGATTTGGCAACCGAAATCAAACGATTATTGCACGAAATAAATTGCCTGATCAAATTCTCACCCATTAAAATAATTAGTTGCCGAACGAAAAGCCATTTTTGCAAAGCCCCGCTCCGCAATCAGCCAACGAGTAAAGTCGTTACAACCAAAAACTGACCGATAAAATACGATCATTTTTAACAGGATCACATTTTATGGCGATAGGAATTGAAATACATTTTATGAATATTATGAGTTCGTTCATTTGAAGTTTAATACCAAACTCAAAACATAAACGTATTTTAAAGCTTTCATAGAATTTTAAACCAATTCTAGTTCATTGTATCATTAGATTCACAACTGACACAAGTCAATTCAAATCATTCCTCAAATAATATATTAACCATTAGTATTTCTATTTCAATATATTAACTATGTGGAAGTCATCTTCGTATTTGTTTTTATTTAAGTGTTTATTTTTTTGCCCTGATTCATAATTCACTCAACGCATTCATATTTTCAAGATAATTTCACAGTTTTGTTTTCTGTTCTCAAAATCTTGTTTGGATAATTCTTTTTTATCATTCTCTTAAACTTTACTTTAATATATTTTTATTAAATACTTCTAATTATATATTCTTATTTTCCTTCTACATTTCTTTGTATCCATTGCCACTAAAAGTGACACAAGTCCCTTGTTAGTCACAATTAAATGAAAGTACGTGATGAAGCATTATTTCTACTTTCTTTAAGTTCCTTACCGCGACCTAGGTTTCGTTGTATTACAACATCTTCAGAAGGCTCTTATCAAAGATTTTATTTATGATTATCTTTGCTAAGAGTCCACCTGAGATGTTGTAATACAATGACAGTCGAGGTAAAGAACAATGTAGGTCGTGGTAAAGAACTTAAAGAAAGTAGAAATAATACTACATCACGTAGTTTCATTTAATTGTGAATATTAAATTTCTACAAAATTAACGCCAAATATATTCAATCCCTTGTTAGTTTAAACACTTTACAAGTCTTCTCGCCTTTTCATTTCACTTGTCATGACGAATCTATGCACTACAAAGTTTTTACTTCATATTTTTGTTTTTCATGCAAAGTTATTTTACACATTTTCCTAAATCAACACGAACTTTATTTGATGTAAAATTATTTTTCTTATCGTTATTTAGTGCATCATTTACCACTAACAGGCATTCAAAAAGTTATATATGTGAAATTTTTTTTTAAACTTTTTGAAATGAATTAATCCCTACGATCCGATATTCCCATTTAATAACTTTAATAATATTTTAATATCATGATTAAAATTATAGAATATTATTATAGCATATTAAGCACCGTAGTTTTATTGAAGTAAAATTAAGACTAAATTTAAATGATAATCTACACGTCACGTACCTGGGAAACTAAAAACTTGCATGTAAATCCAAAAACTTTAATCGAAGTTCGACGCAAGTGAAGCTGTAACAAAAAGCTGAAGTCTTTATACTAAATAAAATTCACGAGTTGCTTTGGCGGAATTCTCCTATATTGTAATGTAGTGACAATAGCCGAAGAAATAATTCATTACTACTATGAAATAGGAATTTGTTTTCATTAAATGGAATACTTTGTAACATAACAAGTGTCCTTGGTTAAGAACATCTTAAACAATAAAGGAAGCAATTTCAAATATCTTCGAATATTTTTGAGCGAGATACCGAAACAGTGAATTGATGATTTGGCTTTAGTGTTGTGTGAACAATATTTCATCTAAAATTCTTTTGAAAAGTAATATGATGGTATTGAATACACATGATGAGATGATTACAATTTTTTAGTCTTGGCGTTAGCTTTACTTGAATCAAATTGTTTCTCCGTTCGCCTTTGTCAAGTTCCATATATATGGGATGACAATAAAAAAATTACAATTGTAATAATAAATACATCTTACTCTTATTTCATGTATTGCGTAATCACCCTTAGTATTTTTATTGTCAGAAATTATTTACGTTCGAATAAAATTAATTACATATTTGACTACCTGAGAAATTTCACCCTTGTGAGATTTATATTTTTTAAATACAGAATAATATTTAAGCTAACATTAAGATAGAACTGAATTATACCGGAACTCTCAAATTTACACCGGTATTCAAATGCTCAACCATCTGATCGCGATTTTATCAGAGCGTAAATTGTTCATGACCAGTGAAAGTAAATATGAAGAACGTGTCGTTGTTTACGTCGCGTACTTATTAATGTTTATTAATGACTAAGTGAAATGTTCAAATATTTATTCTTTTACTGAATTATCTCTTAAACCGCTTTAAAAAAGGTTATAGTATTTGTCACAACAACCTTTTACCGCGAGCTTCCACGTTTTAGAAACTAGATTCATTAGGTATTTTAAAGTAAATTATTCATGATTTAATATTATCTGGCGTATTTAAAAATACTCATTCTCTAGTGTGAATTATTCTTCTTTAGTAACTAAATCCAACATGTAACAGAGTAGGGTTACTTAGTCTTCTATATCTGTTGAATAAATAATTAACCCAAATAATTTTGAATATTGAATATATTTGGCGTTAATTTTGTAGAAATTCATTATTCACAACTAAATGAAACTAGGTGATGTAGTATTATTTCTACTTTCTTCAAGTTTTTTACCACAAGCTTAGTTGCGTTGTATTACAACATCTTCAGGTGGGCTATTAGCAAAGGTCTTTGCTAATAGACGTAGTTTCATTTAATTCCAAATAATTTCATTCAATATTTCTAAAAGAATCTAAAAAAATCTAAAAACAATCCTAGACAATAGTGTCTAGGATTGTTTTTAGATTTTTCAAACAGAACATTGAAAAAACAGAAAGGCCATTTTTCGTCAATTTAATATTTAATTTTTTGTAAGCGGGTTTCAAAATGAAAAATTGTAAACTACGAGTTATGAGATTCCGGAAAAGCATATTTCGCCCCAAATTTACATTACTTATTTTTACAAAAAAAATATTTTTTATTATTTAGTAAATGTTAATGATGGCAAATGTAAATTTCTGGGTAAATGTTGGTAAATGTAAATTTCCGTCTTAAAAATCGACTCATGAACATTTATTTGTATACCGTCCAAACCCTTGTAAGCTATGGGTTTGTGATTGACGTAAGGTTGGACAGATGATCGAATATGATGAAGTTAAAAGATTTTTTAGTTTCATTATGGAGCGAATAATTAGGAAACAAAAAAAAAATTACCTAAATATTAATAGCGGATCATTAATATTCTCAAAAATCATAAGAAAATGGATTAATCATGCATTTATTAGGAAAAATAAATAAAACGCAGCTTATTATAAATTAGCAACAGATGGAGTAGAACAAAAAAAATAATGTGCATGCTGAGATAATTGCTTAAATAACTTTATTCGTTTCATTCGTAAAGAAATGAAATGTAGTTGAATAAAATGAGGTAATGTTAAATAGAACAATCAGACTTCCTTCGTTATTGTAGATATTATTAAAGTAGTATCATTAGATTCATTAACATGCATTTTTATCTTAAACCATGTAATTTGTGATTAGGTATTAAACTACCACTATTTTTCAAATGCCACATTAAAGCAATTCTATTTTAATGTATGCACGGAAGATTAATATGTGTCTTATATTTATAAATATAAATAATATGCAAATTTTATGGAATTGGTTGTCAGAAAATGTAACAACTAATTCCACATGAATTAAAAATATTGAAATCCTTTCTAGGTTTTTATTTGAAGTTGATATATTTTCCACAACTCATCAATTTTTTTATCCAATCACTTACAACTTCTTTCGTAATAAAACTGTGAAAAATAAATAATAGTAGTCAGTGATTTAGTGTAATTTTAATTAAGCAAAGAAAAATGTATTTAAAAATATACATGCATTTAAATAACGACTAATTATTAGTATATAAATTACGAAACTTTCTATAATAAATGGAGGTTAAAAAGCCGTACTCTTTACGATTGCAAATAAATTTTTAAGTAGTTACTTGATTTAATGAATACATTATTCTCCCTATACAATAATTTCTTTGATCTCGAAAAATACTTAAATTGTGATTAAATTCCTTATCAGAGATGGAAAGTATGTCATAATGGTTCATTGCTATCTCAAAACATAATAAATAAGGATTTAAGTTTCTTTACGGGTACATATATTGGTTGGTATTGCAATCCGTCTTTGCTCTTTAATGCAATATTCGTTAAGGAAAAGAAGAAATTTAATCAGGAAAAAAACAAATTAACGTTAACCGCAAACTTCGATAATTTTTTTTTAATAAATGAGAATTAACAAATTAAATTCAACATTTTAATTATAATTATAAATTAGTATAAATTAAATTTTTTCCAATAAAAAAGGAAAGAAAACTAAAAGATATTAAAAGAGAACAATTTTCTCTTAGAATTCATGCCTGATGGATATTAAAATCTATTGATATGAATTGCACGAATTATAACAAAGAACTACTTGAAAAAAGTAATTCTGATTAAATTTCTCAAATAGGAATTACGTAATTAATGAAATAATACATTTCATTAATTACAAAAACGTTTTTAGGTCTTTTCAATTGATGATATTCAAAGAATTTGGAATTAATTCAGCAACCAACGCGGATGATTTCGAGACCATAATGTAAATAATTATGCCTTGCGCTATGTAGCTTGGATATTATGAGATACGTTTAATTAAATTACTTTGAGAGAAATTTTGCAAAATTAAATAAATACTTTTGATTCAATATTAGACTTCCATCAAATTTCATTGAATAAATAAACGATCCAAGGAAACTTAAGCGATATTGTTACTACTAGAAGGAGGATTTAAAATGTTAAACGATTTTTAATGATGCTACAAAGCATTTAGAATGACAATTGTCCCCATAAAGTAAAATTTGTTCAATTTGCCTAAATTAAATTTCCTTCTGAATTTTCGTTTCATCTTTTTGTTTTTCATCCTATACAAAGTTTTTGTAATACGCGGAATTTGAAAGAAAATATGGAAGAGGAATATGTAACACCAAATTGGTTTAGTCTTTTAATATATAGGTTTTGAATAGTGTGTACTGTTTTTTATTTAATTTTGAAAACAAATCTCTTTTTAATCAATTTCAACGTAAAAACTACTCGTACACGACGAGAAAATTTACGACGAGAAAGGAAATTTCGGAGATAAAACCGTATAAACTTTTACATAGCATTTTGGATGTCTATTTTTATTTACCTCTACCTTTCAGTATTTGGACCGTACCGTTGACCTTTTGTTTATTGTTCCCTCCTTTTTCCTTTCTTGCTAAGTAAGTGAAGATTCAAAAACCTTATTTGATGCGCTCCAGCGTCCGTACGAAAATTATAACAATTTTACACGATTGTCATGGTCAACACCTCCATATTTTTCCTAATACGGGACAAGCTTTCCATATGTTACTGATGTTATATTTGTCCAAATTTCTATTGATTATCGCCGGTTTTTAGCTACAACAGATATAACATACGCATTTCTTCAGCTTTATATAAGTTTTTGCCGTTTATGATTTAAATAGGTCAAAAAATTACTTGGAATCACTCCATTGGTGGAACTCTTCGTTAGTTTCACACAATATCTGAGTTATAGAGCGTGTTTTCTGTAAATACAATGAAAAGTATCTGGAGCTACGGGGACTTAGTTTTAATATTTGTAATTAGTCTTCGAAAGTTTTTAGTGCTATGAAATTTCCCTTTCCTTATTAATGATGTTCTATTGTATCCCTTAAAGTAATAAATATAATAAAATTATTAAATCTGTTAGCCGCCTGAATTCATGTATGACGTACTTAAATTATGCCAGAAATATTGTAATTAAACTTCCCCATGTTAAAAAAATATAAAGATAATTATATTTTCTAGCATAAATAAAAATAAAAACACATATTTTTTATTTTCGAATTTGGATATGCAACTTTAATATTATATTGTCTGGTATATCTTTTACAAAAGTTTCTACTCGTAAAATATTGTTAATAAAAATTATACTTAAAAGAATAAGGAACAAAAAAAAATCAGTCACTACTTACTTCACTATTACACACTAAAAAAAATTAAAACGATGTATCACAAACATGAACTACACTCTGTTTTCAACGAAAACAATGCAAAATTATAAACACAAAAAGAGTAGTATAACACCAAAAACGAGTACAACTTTATCTCAAAACTTAGTAGACAAATTTACGAACAGCTGACTATTTTCTGGGTTATCTTCTTGAACAGCAAAGGCTGAGCTTGTGGAAATAGTTTGTTTGCAAAATAACTAATGGTCAACTATATGAATAGACTAAAATAATAACAGTATGTTTGTTCTGAAAGATTTGAGGAAGCAGAAATTGTAAAAAATTCCATGACATTTTCCGATTTCTTCTTAATGTGGAATTCTGTTATTTTATTATTTATATAATCATTGTCAGTTATAAGTAGTTTTTGCAAAATATGGTATATCCTAAGTTTGTAGGCAAAAATTTAAAGTTTTTGAAAATTTTTACTCATTAATTTGTTTAATGTAAACGATACCTTCCAGAATTGATAGATATGCCATTTCTATCGATTTTATCTGAAAAACTTTTCCAAGTTTTTAAATTTTTTCCACTCGATTCTCCATTATAAATTCATATTTTTTTTCCTATTAGTACTCGCATATTCAAAAATACATCATAGAAATAACTTTATGGAATGCCGAACCAAATTTTTCAGTCACGGTATATTTTAATGCTACGATAAAATCACTAATTTATTTTTTGATAAAGTGCTGCAAACTTATAAAAAAACACATAAACCCATTTCTATATGCCAATTCCTACCACGATAGATTATTTTGAAAATTATTTTGAAATTATTTTGTGATAAAATATGTTTTTTCAAAACAAAAATGACATTTTGGTCTGTATACAATTATTCAAAACTATATCCAAATCAAAGAAAGATTTTAAAAAAAATGTTAATTAAAAGAAACTACAGATAATATTTAGTTGGTGAGATGTTTGCATAGTTGTTTTAGGTTAGCAATATGATTTGGTAGAAATCATATTACAAACAATGTTACCACGTAAGTATTACAAATTTTTTATTCTTTTAACCGTTTAGAGTTCCAAATCCAGAGAATTCAACTGAATTCTATTTTTTTTGATAATGTCGTATGATCCGCCAAAAGATGGGCTTTCTATCAGAGGCCTCTGAATTCTTAAATTAATAAAATAGGAAAATAAAATGTGAAAAGTATTTTTTTTATCCAAATCTAGATTAAATATTAAAAATTACTAACTTTATATTAACACAGGTTTTCCAAACATTGAAAGTGGGGTAGAAATAAATTTTTGACACTATAAGCAAAGCCGATATTCGTTTTTGATGTATTTTTTTTATTGGAAAATAAAGATATAGTGGGTTTTTTCTCATATCGTATTTAACACACAAATACTATAAATAGCCAAATATACAAAAAAATTAAGTAAATAGCAATGAAACTAACGTACTTTTTAAATTAATGATATTTGAATTAGTTATTATAAGTTATTGCTAGACAAAAACATTCATATTGAATAGCATAATAATTACACGCCACTTTTTTCGGCCGCGTCACTGACTTGTTTTCTTCTTGGGTCACGGATACACTCGTATCTGCCTCACAGATTTAAAATATTACAAGCAGATGACATATAACTCTTTAAAACCGTAACCAAAAGGCGGAGTCTAATATTTAGCGGCGTGGCTTACCGCAGTGGCAACACGTATACGAAGCAGTTTATATAAACATATAGACATTTAAAAGTACATATTTTTCAAACTTAGCAAAAATTTTATTTGAACCCCTTTGTTGTTTGTTTTCTTGGAATCACTTTGATTCCAAGTTAGTCACTGTAATCACACGGGCCCGACGGCCTAGTGATATCTATATAATTTGGAGTTACTAAAATTTTTTTTTTATGTTTTTAATATTTTTTGTTAAATTAAAAAAAAGTGTTTTGTGTTTGGGCGTCATATAAATAAATGCATACACAAGTAGACACTTCAATTTTATTTACTTATTTTATATAATAGAACTGAAAGTCTTTGTGGAAAGAAGAGGTAATATTTAAAATTGAAAATATTTTTTTGTGTATTTCATTATTTAAAATCCCTTTAACATTTTCTTATCAAATCGTACATAAAATAAGTTATGCGTTAAGGACATTTAATAAATGAAAAGCTTTATTTAAGCTTTAATCACAAATACATATCTCCTTATATCTATATGCTTAGCTGAATAAGTCTGCGTACAAAAACTTTAAATTGGGCACCACGAAGTAACTTGAAAATGGCCATAAAATTTAAACAATTTATTTGTTATTAAATAAGTAAATTACTATAGAGACGGGAATTCTAAAATGTTATATATGCAAAACAACTTTAAATATTTTAAAATGAAAATCTACTTAGAACGTTAACCAAACCCAAAATTAATATAAATTGAGGTGTCCTTCCTGTAGCAGAATATTTATGAAATAGTTTCAAATATTTCTTGCTAATAGTAGATAGTTTACAATCTATCGTCAATGGTAATTTATTTGTTTTTATTGGTAAATACCAATACCCTAACTTATATAAATTTATTTTCAACACATATAAATGCCGAGTATTTCCACACTATGTTAAATTGCAAGCACCAGTATAATATAAATAATTTTATTTTTATATCAAAAGTTGGCTACACGCCTCTGCGTATATTTGAACGATCAAGACTTGTAAACGATTGTCACCTTATGATGATAAAAATGCAAGTACGCAATGTCGACTCATAAACACATTAAAAATTAAAAAACATTTTAAGCCTGAAATGCTTAAAAAATGAAAATATCTATATCAAAATAAATTTAATTTTAAACTGAAACAATCAACATCATATGTTATATACTTTTGTAATACCTTACCTGACAATTTTCTGTATGAAACGCTATCATATTTATAAACACTATACCTGACCATTTTTAAGGATAATTCTTGAATAAAAAATGTAGGTAAATGTGGGAACTACAAATAAAACATCATATTCAACAAAGTGGACAATTCAGCTTGTCAATATGGTTATGTGGCTACACGGGAAATTAAGGCTTGGTGATATTTTAGAATTAACAAAACATATGAAACAAATGCGTTCTCGCTTAACAATTACAAGAACGATGAAAAGAAAGAAATGAAAGTATGTCAAGAATGATTTTTCTTAGATATTGTCCCCTTATTTATATATAATTTGCTTCCCAATATAGTAAATCTGTGATCTGGCTCAATATTTATGAATAATAAGTATGCTAATAAGTATATCATGTTATTACTAAGATTATTGTACCATTACTAGTATATAAAGGATTATTTTCTTACTAAAAGAGTACAAGGTAATATTTTTGCTAAAATGATGTGTCGTTTATTAACAAGTCAAATAATAAGTCAACACATCCAAATTAGATTTGTCAAAACAGCATTTTATTGTGAATGATTTAAAGTGATCTTTTTCATCCGACTATGGTAGAGAAAGGATCATAAATTTCACAGGATACGTATACATTTATGTGAGTTAGTTTATTTCCTCGTACAGACTAAACTACTTACTAATATGAATTTATTCAGAGAGTCTCCTACGGTAATTAACTTTAGAAATTTCATAGGCTATGTATATATATATATATATATATATATATATATATATATACACAAACACACACACACACACACACACACACACACATATATATATATATATATATATATATATATATGTATATATACATACGTGTATTTCGTACTTTTCAGTTATTTCTTCCACAGTCGTGTTTTTATTTTTTCCTTCCCTCTATAGATTTTTGTTCTGAAACTCTTGTTTTTGATAGATTAAACGTTCTATAGCTTATGAAAATCTTATAGATCTACACTGGAATGAAGGAAACAAAATAGTATGTGATTAGTTAAATCAAACGTTACCATATTTTAGCTATGCTTACTTTTTTTAACCCATACTTATTAAAAAGCATTATATTTCCTAAAATAATAGAATCATCATTAAGGTATATGTATATATGTATCTGATAAACTCCGCTGAGATATAGTTAAGCAGTCACAGGTTGGAAGAAAGATAGGGAATATTATTTTGCTTCACAACTAAACATTAAAAATTAACTGTATTTAAACCTAAAACAAACAACGCATCGTATATATTGATATATAGTATGATATTATATTTCTAGTAAAATAGCATTGCTACTTGTACACATTTATACATATATATTTTTGATACGCCACTGAATCTACGTTTTATCCGTATCAATTTCATAACAATAGTCAAATTGTACTTATTCTAAAATTTTGAATAAGCTAAAATGCTAAAATATCTGATTGCAAATAAAACAAACAAAACTTATATCACATTACTGAGCTTATTCCTTTAAAATGTAAAACAGATTTGGAAATCGAAATCCAACGGCTATTGAACGAAATTAATTGCCTGATCAAATCCTCGGCCATTAAAATAATTTTCTGCCGAACGAAAAGCCATTTCTGCAAAGCCCGGCACCGCAGTCAGCCAATGAATAATGTCGTTACAACCAAAAACTTACCGATGATAAAATACTATAATTTTTAAGAAGATAAAATTTTATAACGAGCGGAAGTGAAATAATCAAAACATAGTACCAAGCGTAAAATTCAAACCTATTCAATAATTTTTAACTTTGAATCTGTTCGAAAATCCTTTGTAAAACCAGTGAAATGTTTCATTACAGAAACAAGTCAATTTAAGCCATTTCTCATGTAATCCGAGCTTTGAACCATGAAACTCTTTGTAATCCTATTACGGTATATTAATGTTTCCTAAATCTGCGTTAGAATTTGACAACTTCCATTGGCTCATTCACCTAAATTTAACTTTATTTTTTTTAAATATTTTGTTTTATAATTTATTTATGACACCAATAACAATTTGATAGCATATTAACATTTATTTCTTGTATCATTCTTTGTGTCCACTTCCACTAAATGTGCTATAAGTTCCTTCTTATTTTATACAAGTTTTTCGTTTTTGTGTTTCCATTTTCATGAACAGTCTACATATTATAATCAGATATAATGTTTTTATATTTTTGATTTTCATTCAAATTTATTCAATAGATTTTCCTGAATTAGTCATTAACTTTTTTGGTGTTACATTATTCTTCAATTTGTTATGCAGTGCACTATATCTCCGTAGGTATTTGAAAATGTCGAGAGCATCATATAAATATCTACAATATTTTTCAAACAGCCCGAAACTAATTAACTCCTGAAGTTTAATACTACCATTATCTTCCATGATATTAGTAATATATAAATATAATGATTAAAATTATAACGTAGTATTTACGCACTTACATAACATAGCACATAACAGAGTAATTTTATTTAAGTATAATTAAAATCTTAATCTAGTAATTCTTTAAAGCACGTACATAGAAATATGAGAACATGGATTTAAATTCCAAAAATTTTATTAAAATTCTATGGAAGTGAAGCCGTGATAAAAAGCTAATCTACGTGTGCACATGAAACAAGTTTTTGTGTTTAAATAAATTATAACAAACTACTTTCCCAGAACTACCTTACCTCGCAGCGTATTTTGAGTCATAGTAGCCGAAAAAATGATACATGACTACTACAGAGTATTAATTTTCATTAAATACTTTGTAATAATCTCTTAAAATAATAAAACATTCCTGGTTAGGGATGTGTACTATAACCAATATGGCAATTATCTTTGAATATTTTTAAATAACGAAATCGCCTAGTGAATCGAAAATGTCCCTTTAATTTTGAGTAAACGAAATACTCGGACCGATTCTTAAATATTTTTCTAAGTTCGTAAGAAAAGTTATATGGGGTACTTAAAAATATATACGTCGAGAGATAATGTGATTAATTATTTAACAATAATATTATTTTTTTTAAATATTTTAAAATTCTCACTTTTATGCAAGATTAAAATAAAATTGTACTTTTGTAGAAAATAATAAAAAATAAGCTAATAATGATGTTTGTAAACTAAATCGAGCGAAATTGTGTATTCAGGTTCGATATACGTTTGTTTGAGTTTTTAAGGAAATATCATTTCTATCAATCTAATTAAACACTAATATTTCCTAATGACAGTCGATTTTTTAAATGCTCATTTCTGTTTTGAAATATCGAAATAAAATAAATTAACCTATAACATTATGAACTATTTCTTTTTATTATTGAAATGCCAACCAATTGTGAACCAAAATTATGTAAAGTAAGGTTACGTAGTTCCCTACATTTTTTAAAAGTTTTGATGCAGGCCAATAGAAAAAAATTATTTCACAATTATAATGATATACTAATATAGACAATTTTTTCAAACTTTCTAACAGATGAAAAAAAATTAAAAGTAGTTTGTGGGATACATTATACAACAATAAAATATTTATTACTTTACATATAGAGTTATAATATCAAAAACGTCAAACTATACCTCAAGTTATTTTCAAAAAACAAATTAGGAAAACTCTTGACAGATAATAAAAATATAAATAATACAACATGTGCTTATAGTACTTTAAATAACTTGGGTAAACCCTTATTAATAATATAGAAAAACTAGATAAACATAAAAAGAGTGGTATCTATAAACATAAATGTAACGACTGTAATAGTGTATACATAGGTGAAACAGGAAGAGATTTTACCACAAGATATAAAGAATACATTGCCAGCTGGCGAAATAACAAACCAGACACATCTCACTTTGCTAAACATCTCATTGAAAATAACCATCATCCTCATACTGATGATGCCCTCTATATATTACAAATAAATACAAAAGGCAATTAACTTAATATCCTAGAAACATTAGAAATAAACAGAAATAAAAAGGACAACAAGGTTAATATATTAAATGAACAACTAAATATAATATCATCCATACTTAATATCTTCTAGACATAATATAGTTAGACAACATTCGTTCAACAGTACGATTCAAATTGTTTCAGCCCAGCTACACATTTAAATACATATAATAAAAAAATAAATAAATAAATAAAGAAAATGGGAGATATGTAGAATTAGTGGTATAAACTTGTTCTAACTTTTAGACACCCTTGCTATTGTACAAATATATTACTGAGAATAACTTCCATTTAATTTTATTACATACAATGCAAATGTCCGAAACATTTGCATTGTATAACCACATAGAATAACATAAATTTAATTTATTACCCTCACTAAAATACTTACATATCGAATAACTCTTGAAAATATAATACACCTACACCGCTCCCCTACAATAAACTCACTGTCATAAGTAGTGAGAAAACCCACACAAACCCGGCTTCCGCCATTGTTTTTGAAACATATAAATGCTGTTGGATGTTCGTAAGAGTTAATCTTGCTAATATCCCACCTGAAGATGTTGTAATACAACGAAACCTAGGTCGTGATAAAGAACTCAAAGAAAGTAGAAATAATACTACATCACGTAGTTTCATTTAATTGTAGGTAATAATTGTATTATTTCTCAATTGGAAATTCATGGGAGCTGGTTTGTTATACTAATTGAAAAATATTCCCCTGTATTCTTAAAGTGTGGAAAGTTAATAACAATATGTAACAATATATTATTTCAACATTGTACTGATAGGTAAATTATATATATATATATATATATATATATATATATATATATATATATATATATATATATATATTTATATATATATATATATATATATATATATATATATATAAATATAAATCCTCATTAATATTAGTTAATTTTCGGCGAAATATTGTATGCGTGGACTATTGACTGTACGTAAATATTAAAAAATATTGCAGTTATTTTCTAGGAATCTATTCCGGTATTACTTTATTTTAAGTCAATTATTTTTATATGAAAATCAGGTCGCAAATAATGATAATAAAATATTCCTCAACAAGAAACGGAAATACATGTTTAATAACTTAGATAATGTGATGAATCCATAAATATATAAAGAATTGCTACTGTTATTCACTAGTAAAAACAACGATAACAAGCTAAGTTCAATAATGACCTTCAAGTTACTGATAATGCGTTACAGCGAGAGGACGCATCTTGTGTTATAAATAATAGTGGCAGAATTAAAATGTGTCAATCGTTTTCTGTGCATATTTATTCCGCTTAAACATAGTTCGACTTTGAAATTGTTTACGGTTAATTCTTTGCATTTACAGTGGATTATTATTTATTTAAAATGTCGATTGAAATGGATGACCTGGGTAAGTGCAAGAATCTTATTTTGAAAATATCTCAATATCATATTGCTTGATATCATTGTTTGCGCTGCATGGATGTTAGTAATATTTAAGCCAGCGATAGTAGATAACGTTACGGTTACGTACTAGTCATTTTATTAACAAAATTTGTTTGTCACTTTATTAACACAATTAAAAGTTCACACATTCCGGACCACTAATATACTCATACAACACATAATGCTATAAGCCATATTAAAGTTTAGCTAGGATTCATTTATATTACTTGCAAATAATTTTAAAAACTACTAAAATTGTTATGACTTTAATATTTTACCTAGTGGATAATCTTACTTTATTTAATTTCAGTTTTTAGGTACATTTATGGTTAATTTCCTTCATTTTGTCGACAAGTTTTCTTTTCTTCTACTTGTGAACAAATCTTCAATTTTATGAAAACGTTCTTGTTTCAGACTTGCTCTACTATCCAAACCCCTTTTTATTTAAATAACATTGATTAATATACTTTTATGATGAGTACCTTTATTAGTAACGCGCCTCGGCTTCGTGTGGTAGATAACGATTTTTTATGCTTATCCCGCGTGGAATCCCACGTACAATTATGCATATTAAAATATAAAAGCAAAGATCTTTGATAATAGCCCACCTGAATATGTTGTAATACAACGAAACCTAAGTCACGGTAAAGAACTTAAAGAAAGTAGAAATAATAATACATCACGTAGTTTCATTTAATTGTGAAGAATTAAGAGAGTTTTGCACAATGAATTCTGGAAACTTCGGTGGATTAATTGTTTTTTTTAATATTAAATCGTTTATTCAATATTTTATTTATTATAGACATATGTGATCGCGGACATTTTTATAAAACTTTTCAGTAGAACCCTGTTGCCATGTATCATTTTCGAATATCTATAAAGATTTAATATGATTCTATTAAACTACTTGGAAATTATAATATTACTTTACTATGTGGACATATTCCCTAGAATGTCTTTCCCAAGCTAAAAAATACAGTGGAGTTCACAAAAATATTAAAGTTTTATTACTCATAACTGTGTGTGTGTATGTGTGCGTGCGTGCGTGCGTTCATGCGCGCGTGCCTTCGTATATGCGTGCGTGCTTGCGTGCATGTGTGTATTTGTGTATGTGTGCGTGTGTGTGTATTGGGTTTTTTTTAACATTTATTATTCAAATAGTTAATTGAAAAAAATTTAAAAAAAAACCAATTCTGTTCTAGTCATAGACCTCTTTTCAAAGATAATATTGAGAAAAGGTGGTATTTAAACCATTAGGAAATAATTCAAGATTGAGTTGAATGTATCCGGGCTTGGTTGTTGCAGTAAAAAGCGGTGAACAAATTATGTGAACACAAATATGGTGTGGCTTTTCTAAAATTATGTTTATTAAAATTATGTAATTTCTTATAAATAATAAAATTATTGAGTTATCAAGATGAGTACGTTGTAATCAGGTAAGGTAATAACATATTTTCTTCCCATATAGTATGGGTGATTTTAATTTAAATATAAGGAAGGATCCATGTCTAAGATCGTTACGTTTAAATACTTGCTCGTATATGTAACAGTAAAAAATGAACGAGAAGTTTGCCTTGTTCTAGTTTGGTCGTAAAATAATTTGCTAATACTTAGTTTTTTTATAAATATGTTTGAAATGAATGAAAATTTACTGACCAGCTGATGGGATCATCAAAATTATAAAGTAAATGAAGGGTTTTATTTTATATGGCAATTTCATCACATTGACTTTTTTTCACTTATAATTGATACGTGTATACTTGAAAACAATATTAATAATTCTTCGAGCATCTACTAGTCAATAGTATGTACTTCAATAAGCATTTCCATTTTTCTATTGCACCATAATCGTTATAAATGGGTAAAAGTGCTTCTTCAGAGTTTTTCGATTATTAAATAATTTATCCTGAAATTGTCTGCTTTGGTCTAAACCTCGAATTAGACAGCGACGTAATGGTTATTAGGTCTCCGTAAAATTAATCCGTGAAATTAATTTTGTACAAGAAATAAATCATATTAATAAAATGTGACCCAATTACGTTAGATTGGCGCATTAAGACAAGGAGGACTGACCCCAAAAACCTGAGAAATACAACACAAAAAAGGAAGAAATAAGTCACGTTAATACGAATGATGATTTATAATTATAACACTAACAGATACCTCTATTCTTCAGAAGAGAAAATTGAAGACCTGGTAAGCAAATAGTACATGCATGTAAGAGTATAATTGAGCGACTACGATTGTTGATCGACTCAAAAGATTGATAAAAAAAGTTTATTTTTTAAAATAGGTATAGTTCCGGCGTATTTTACCTTATGTCATATTATTTTCTTACCAACTAAAAGTAGAACACCATCCCAAAATCTTTTCTTTTTCTGAGGGCATTGTTTTATTTGACCCTAATTCCTCTACCTTTTAGTTTCGAACTCTAATTCAGATTCGAGCTTGTACTTTTATTCCTGAGTACGTATCATTTTAATTAGTTTTTGGCTCCAAACACGATAAAAGGCAGGTATCATTTTCAGGAAAACGGCAGTTGTCTTTTTTGAAAGTTTGTCTTGGAGGGAGTCAATTATTGACTGGCACTGAAAAAGAGCTGGTCTATTTTTGAGTGTTGAGCTATGTAAATTGTTTGATTTTGTTTTTTATTTTCGATGACCAAGGGGAGAATTCTTGAATGTATAAGGCCCTCAGTCTATTTGCAAAAAATATGATAGCTGAAGCAGTTACTTGCGTCTTTCTTGGGTTTTCGAATTGGGAAAATTATTGTAGTTTTACATTCTTTACTATATGCTGTGCAGATGACATTCGTTTGGCACAGCAGTAGAAGTAGTAACAAGTCCGAATATGCAGTAAGTAAATCAATGAGAGAACTTGAGAAATAGTCAAAAGATCTTAAACTGATCGTCAACCCAAACAATACCGAACTCATCGTTTTCAGCACTGCTAAAAAGCACAGACCTACTTTCTGCCCAAATATAAAACTGTTCAATACCAGGATCGAAAAGTATCGAAATCAAAGTATTTAGGAATCATACTAGACAAACTGCGCTTTCATAAACACATTGATGAATGCTCAAATAGAGCTCTAAAGAAGTTAAGTATCCTAAGAAGATTCTGCGGAATAAAATGGGGTGCCTCATTCAAAACAATTAAAAGTCACCTACACAACCTTCATGAGGCTATTCATGGAGTACGCTATTCCAATGTGGTCATACTCAAAATCTACTTCAAAAAATAAGTTAGATAAAATACAGGTCAAAGCGACAAAAATGATGTCTGGCATTGTTTCCTTTACCAACGATTTAAAAATAGAAGCAGACTGGGGATTAGACTCGCTGAAAGCAAGAAGAGCAATGTTAACTGTTAAATTTACAAACAACATTCAAAGCCTCCCGGAAGAACAGGTATCCCATAAGTCGTTATGTGCTAGAATCGTAAATCCAGATTTTAAAAAATCGTCACTTCCTTTGAAGTAAATCAGAAAAAAGTTTGAGGGCAATCAGAAAAAAATTAACCTAAAAACTAAAGATGTCAAAATAAATAAAGAACTTCCTTTCCCAGGAAAATTGCCTGATAACACGAAAATCTGCTTTAACTTCACTGTGAACTATCCCAAAAAGGAAAGAGAAGCTAAAGGAATTAGGAATCAATACAATCAATTCTCTTACACCTCTATCTCACGTAACAGCGTATACTGATAGATCATCTGATTCAACGTTCAGCAACGCAAGAGCTAGTACCGTCCTGTTTCTCCTTGAAGGGCAAAAGCTGATGTATTTATGCAATTTTTCCAGTGATGGAAAAATTGCATAAAACTTCACGCGAGAAGTGTTGACTATTTATAAAGCACTTAAAACTTATCTAATTCTTTCTCCATCACAACAACTAAAGGGAATCACTATTTTCAGCCACTCCAAATCAGCCTTACAGGCTCCTTGCAAGCTTAATCCTGCAAATCATATCACTCATAGAACAACTCAACTTCAAAATTAAATTAAACTATCAAACAACAAATATCAACATGGACAGGAAAACGGCCACCACTCTTGAAACATAACGGGGTATGAAAATTACCACCGATGGCATCAAAACATACCAGATCTGCAGTAAATGTTAGGACGTCAAGCTTACTCTGGAAAATATCTTCGACTGTTCGGCTGTAGCTGCAACTCTACACTGTTAAGATTGCCCGACAGGAGAGGACCTGTACTTAGACTCGGCCGCTGAGATTACAAGAGCAATACAAAAACCACACCAAATTTAATGTTTGTTCACGAGGATATTTCAACAAAAACAACAACAGATGAAAGTAATATTTTGTCCGCATAAAACCACAGATCACATTTCTTTTGGTCATAAGTAGGTAGCGATTGATCTTATTGCTAAATTTGCCTTTAGGTTTAAGTATATATTTTTTTGTTTCAACAACCCCCCTCATGCATTATTTGCCATAATTTGAATCTGTCGTTGTAGAAGTATAGACAGTCAACATTCTCGGGCGATCATCGACCGTATGGAACGTCATATTGTAGTAAATTAGTTTTGAGGGATATTTATCGTGGCATTACTTCTTTATCTCTGCTATACATTGTTTACTTGAATTTTGATATTATTTCTTTAATTCAACTCCATAAAACACGTAGAAAAGAGCACCATTGTTCCAATGATGCTCTTTTCTACGTGACTTATGTGTTGACGTTCAGGTTTAAAAATTCTTGATACAAAAGGGAACTTTACTTTTAAGAACTTGCTATTTTAATATTTATCTGTTTTGTGATAAAATAATACTAATCAACTCGAGTTATTTCTTGTTAATTTTCGGAAGAAGTAACTATATTAAATTACACTTGTAAACATGTAGCTTTTCATGTTACCACTATGAAAAATTGCCGTTTAATTCAAAGGTCCAACATGCTCTTCTGAAAGGCATGAGATCCTTTATAAAATAGTAATGGTTAATAGTTTAGTTTTGTAAAGAATTCTACTTCTTAAGAGAGGAAATTTTGATGTATTGCTGCATGTTAACCACTCTAGTCAGACACTAGCAAATTACTGGATTTTCCATTTTACCGTTAAATTATCATAAACGGTTCAAAATATCAAAATCTATTCACAGTAACACGATTCGTTAATATCTTGATATGTTAAGCTTCGTACGGATTAGCACTCTAGCATTAATTAGTAGATGATTGAATCAAATTAAAGAAATAATCTGGTAAAATATTACATTATTTTTAGAATGTGTGCAATATTTAGTCTGAATGGGTTTAAATTAAAGTTAAAGAACTTATAAGTTGGAAAAATGTTTAATACGTATTTTCTTTACTTGTCTATACTATTATAAAACTGTAACAGATATTTTTGGAAAAAAAGAAGCGAAATATATCACCCAGCGTGATCTTAAACCAAAACTTTTTACAAATTGTGTCTCCCCATGAAGTGTCACGAAAGAATTGATTTCAATGGATCGTTTACGGGAATAATGCTTTGGGTCTCAATTAAAGTTTAGTTATTTAAAAACTTAACCGCTACTTTTTGACCCTTTCGCGTATTTCCTTATTTCCTAAGACAGGTTTCAGGAGTGCCCTATCTTCTATTTACCTAATTGTCCGTTTGTTTAAGCCTCATAGAAAAACCATTAAATTTTTCATTTAAAATTTCATTGCAAAAATATCTAAAGGCAGAATTAAAAATAATTTTTGGTTAATAAAAAAATACATATCTCTCTTTCTCTTAATCAAGTTATTAAAACATGTATCAAATAAGTATGAAACATCTATTTCGGAGGTTTTTTTTATTTACTGTTTGATAGTTAAGGTTACATATTTTCACAGAGTATTAATTCATTACCAGGCTAAGTAAAGTTAAGTGTACACAAATAAAGAATAATTCCATATCTGGAACACCTTAGAAGTGTAACATTTACTTCTTTTCCTTTTTTACTTTAAAGTATCTTCTACGTCAGAGAAAGATGGTGACCAAGAGGAAATGGCTTCTTTGGAGCAAATCGAACGTTGTCTGGATGCGTGTGGCTTTGGCAAGTACCAATGGGGTTTACTGGGAATTTCATTTCTCGGTGTACTTGCGAATGCTTTCGCTATGGTGAACTCCCACTACGTCCTAAACTTTAACGATAATAAACATCATGATAGATATAAACAATTTCCATATATCATGCTATTATTTGGTAAGTGAAATTTTAATTCAATTTTATTTATGCATCTATTTCATTTATGTCGAAAATACTAATATATTTTAGAGAATAACACAATGTTTCTGAATATAACATGAAATTTTAAAGCAATGCTCGAGCAGTGTAATAGTGCACATCATACAACATGCTTTATTGCGCTATCCAAACACTGTTAAACTTCTTTAATGTATTTGCAGTTATAGAAATATATTTTTAAAAATGTCTTCTTAAAATCTTCCCAAGCTAGAATCATTACAACAAAACCAATAGTCTTCGACTTGTGGCTGATTGCCAGCAGCCACTGTGAGTTTAATTGTCATTTTTCAGAGTAGAACAGAGTATTTATTTAATTAAAAATTTCTATGACAATTTTATTTACACTTTAAAATTTCCAGTATATTAAATTATAAATTATCAAAATGACCGTGGTATTGGCTTAATGTTTTCTTCAAAGCAAACATGTAAAACCATGTATTGGAAAAGAATTTTTTTATATCTATTAAATTGCAAAACGATTTATGCAATGTAATTAATTCATCTTTGTGATATTTTTTTTAATATTTCAAATTTACTATAAAATAATCAATAAAAATATCCACCTATGATCTTGTGACCTTTAGTGGAATCAAGTAGTACGAAAGAAAATAAACAGTCTTTAGTTCTGTTGCTGTATTTAATGATATTAATATCTAATAAAGAACCGAAATATACCCATAAAAATTATATTCATTTTTAATGCAAAAATATTTTCACAAAAAAATCAAAACTATCCATATTTTTCGTTAACAATAAATCCCTGTTTGCAGGCATCATGGTTTCTGGTATCCTATTGGGTTTTTTATCAGACTCTTTTGGAAGAAGGAAGGTAACCATAATCTGCTTCACTGGTTTGTCTGTGGCAACTTTTTTCAAAGGTTTAGTTCAATATTATGAAATAAATGTCTTCGCCAAATTTTGTGAAGGTATCTTGTAAGTTATTCATTTATTTGTCTACTTTACATGTCTAATACATAAATTAATATACATTCGCAATATCCGTCTCTGTGATACTTTACTCATAACGCTAAACTAGTACAATTACATCATTCAATTAATATTGCTAGAGAATAATACTATAACATTTTTCAGATTTAAAAAAAAAAAGTTCAAGTAATTGATATCACACTTTCCCTGATACAGGGTAAAGAAATGTTTGTGATTTGATAAAATCAATTTGCATCAGCGAAAATTTATGTTTACATGGTATAGTTTTATTAACACATTCAAAGATATACATTCGTGAACCTGGTCAAAAGGATGCTTAATATTTTTATCTAATATATATTTGCGATATGCCTTGTTACATTTTTTGTTTAGGTTGACTTGTGTTCCATTCATTTTATTATTTGTTAAAATTTTGACTGGAAAGTTAGTACTCTGTAAGTAATAAAGTAGTACTCACAGAACTAATAAGTGGAATTTAGTCTAAATAAAATATACAACTTTTAAGCAAATTTCAATATTCTGTTAAATTCTGTGAATCATGTCAAACATTTAGTTCTAAAACTGCATCAGAATAAAATAACTTATTTTAGAATAGATTTATTATTCTTTTGTGCTATTAAATTATTATTGCATGTTCAAATAAGAATAAGTTGTCTCTACTCTTATGGATATTGAAAGGGGGTTAGCTGTAATACCATACTTTTAAAATAGCCATTATACTGGTAGAAAAAGGTTTTATAATTTATATAGTACTTTGCTAGTACCCAGTAAGCAGTAAGACTATCGTAATATAGTTGACTTCCGGAATATTATAGGAATATTGCTTATACATACACACACACACACTCAAAACAAATATATTTATAAATATACATATTTTGGTTTAACTTATTTTAAAACTTTTTGTATAAAAATAATAAATTTTCAATACTGAATAGGATTTCAATCCTCTCCATTCGTGGAAGAAATAGTTAAGTTTCATTATTCTTAATGTAAGAAAATCACTAGTTACATGCACATGAAAAAAATCATACAATTATAAGTGAGCATTTCAGAATAATAACCTAGACTGCTTGTTATCGAATAGACTTTTGCTTTATATAATACCTGGCATCAGAATAGATTTTCACAGTATTCTTATAACTTGTTTGAGTACTATCGCAATTCAAATATTTTCTCTTTGCTAGGAATCAATTGTAATATTTATTCTGAGAGCATTAACAAAATTATACAGCAAAATCGTATCAATCATCTTACTCTTCCAACCAAAGACAAAGTATATAGCAAGTGCGAATGTGATACTCTTTATAAAAAGATAGAGGTGTGGGTGTTTATTAACCTAGAAGATTAATTCTAATGTTATTGTTATTTTACGTCAGTAAGTGAAGAACAAACGGTGATAACAGAGCGCTAGCAAATGTACGATGTCTGCTAAATGAGATAATGTGGCGTCATATATTTGTCAGTTTATGCATGATGGACGAATTAGATAACTTTTTAGCTATTTTTTTAATTAAATTTAATTCATTTAAACTTCATAAAATATTCAATTATTTAACTAAAGGGCATATTATCGGTTATTCCTTGTAACTTCAATAGTACAAATTAATATATATATATATATATATATATATATATATATATATATATATATATATATATATATAATATGTGCCTTCTCAAGGAGATTGGTTCAAGCCATCCTTCTGGGCGCCACGGTTTTCCAATTTACTATATTGAGAGTGTCGAAAACACTTTCTAGATAATACGCCCATATTAATTTGGATCTTCCTCTTCTGCTATTGCCTGTTGGTTTGGCTAGAAAAATTTGTAGTTCCATCTTCGTTCATTCTAATTACATGGCCTACCCAATTTATACGGATCTCTGTTGACTTCAGATAACTAAATAAATACAGAATTTTACATGGATGTTAAAGTAAACTAAACGTGTCTCTATCAGCAATTCTGATTTTCAATAACAAGATTTTCTTTGCTACAAATTAATGTCATTGACTTAGTCAAAATAATACGTCTCCACATAATAATATTTACGCGACTGTATGTATATTATATAAGTGTGCAATGAGATAAATGTGCTAATAGTCAGATCATGTCTACATTATTAATGAAGCATATTTGAACATATAGTAACTATAATGACACCTATGAATGGATTTGGGGGAAGGATTACTATAGGTAAACAGCTAAATCAATCTTATTCACATTTCTTAAATAAACATATCTTGAGACAATAAAGTTTAAGATTTTACATTTAAAAAATGGACCTTTATAATTAATTAACTTTTATGCGTCAGGTCGTTCCCGAGAACGTTACAGTTTCGGTAGCTTTAAAGAATGCTTCATATAATATGTAGTTAGATTTATTAATATGTAGCATACAAGTAAGGTGGGAGTAAAGTTTTCTGGCGGACCTTGTTGAGTGGAATGTCATGGAAATTTTATTTTAATTTATTCGAAGTTATATTTTTGGACAAATTGGTATTCTTTTCGCCAAATTTCAAGCTTCGAAGTAACCTAAAATACATTCCCATCCACCTCAAGTTTTTGAAATATGAACTTTAAAAATCTGAAGAAAATGCTAGTGGCGTGGAATTAAAAATTTCGTTTAGATATTTTGCCTCATTAATTTCAAGAGATAGAACAACTCTTGATTAAATATGTTCCAATACGCAATTAAATTATTTTCGAGATTCTCCATATGTATAGAAACTATAGATTTTCTACCTACTCTAAAGTCTTGCACCGTGTTCTAAGTTAAGAAAAAGTGTGTCTTCAGAAAAGAGTGAGATCAGCCAAAGTAAGAAACGCATCATCTCGTATGGAAAACTTGTTTATCTTCAGTATTAATCCTTTCGAATAAAAATTGTAGTAAATATGGTTTTTTTGCTAAACTGAAAATTTGACATATTAGCCAATATAAATACTACATTAGCATTCGTTTGATCATCCTCCAATGCACTACGAAATTTGTGATCATTTCAACCACATTTATGTTGGTAGCCGTAATGTAGTAAGTAGTTTTAGGCAATTTTTAAATTTTCGCTCTAATCTATGGAAGAAATAGAATCAACAAAAAATTATAAACCATCTAAAAATATAGAAATTATTGTTCACGAAATGTATTCTACGAAAGAATCGCCACCTATTAGATTTTTGTGTAACGACTAAATTCACAAAAGTCAGCCAAACGCTTAAACATCTTATCATTAAATGCGATATAATAAACGAAGAACAAGACATTTTTGGTGCAGAAATTAGGCAAACTTAAAAAATAATAACAGGTTAAATTCTAACCCCTTGTGCCCTCTTAGTATTCATTTTTAAATAAAAACAAGTATGACTAAAATTAATTCACAAGTGCATAACTAATTTTAGCGTAGCTGTTAAAATCCCTTAATATAATATAAATATTACCTATTGACCCATATAATTAAGAAAATTGTTCAGAATTAAATGAAACTACGTAATGTAGTATTATTTCTACTTTCTTTAAGTTCTTTACCACAAACTAGGTTTCGTTGTATTACATCTTCAGGTGAGCTATTAGCAAAGATCTTTCTAATAGCCCACCTGAAGATGTTGTAATACAACAAAACCTAGGTCGTGGTAAAGAACTTACAGAAAGTAGAAATAATACTACATCACGTAGTTTCATTTAATTGTGAATAATGAATTTATACAAAATTAATGTCGAACATATTCAATAAAATTGTTCAGGTTATATTTCTGCCTCTACGTAAACTTCAATTAAAATAACTTTCTTAAGATATTATAATACATGTTTTTTCCAAGTTTTATGGCTATCCGTTGCATAATATCATTGCAGAATCCGTTAATGTGAGTCAAGATATGTCAAATTTAGACACCGGGAAAATAATGAATAGCTTCTAAACTAAACTCTTTTATAAAACCCTGTTCTGCTTTACATTGATTACTTAGGAGGTCATCGGCTCATAATTTTCAGCTACACCACTGACGTAGGGATATATATACATATATATATATATATATATATATATATATATATATATATATATGTATATACATATATATATATATATATATATATATACATATATATATATATATATATATATATACTTTTTTGCATAAAAAACGGGAGGTTTTGATTTTGCCATATTATTGACAAAATATTATTTATTAAGAGGTCGTATTAATTGTAATTTTTACTGGCAGGTATAGTGTATTCTGGCACATAAAAACGAACGTTGTAAATTTGAAATTTATTCTTTTTGAATAAAAATTCTCTTTCACTGAAAAAAACGTATTTTTTGGCGGTAAATGAAATCCTTATCTTATTAAGTTCTTTCTCATTTGTAACGTTTTTTATTTAACTGATTAAATTTTAATTAAATTTCTGCTGTTTGCTGCATTTGTACACTTCTGTTTGCTATTCTCAGTATGGTTGAAAAAACGATAAGAGCTAGTAAAATTATTGCGCTGCTTGAAAAAGGGTGTAGCTAATGTTATGTTTCTCAGCAGTATAATGTGAGCCGTTCCATCGTCAAAAAGACCTGGTAACGATGCCAAGAAACAGGTTCCGTCAGTAGAAGGCCCGGTTCAGGAAGAAAATTGTACACTGAGCCACAGGACGACCGCTTCACAATCAGTCAAGCGCTACGAAATCGAAAAGTTACGTACGTGAATCTTAAACAAAACCTCGAAGACGTTAGAGGCACACGAGTAAGTTTATGGACAGTCAGAAGAAGACTTCAGGCCATCAATATACGTAGCTATCGCCCAGCGCGGGGCCCTACATTGCTCCGTGAGCATCGAGTTGCCAGATTGAGATTCCCTCAAAATTTTTCGTCATGGACTCAACAAGACTGGAATAGTGTTTTATTCTCCGGTGAAGCTCATATATCGATCAGTAGTGAGGATCGACGTCGGCGAGTCTTACAAAGACCTGAAGAATGCATCGCAGAAGTGTGCTTTGAGGAAATCACCCCTTACGGAGGAGGCTCCTTAATGTTTTGGGCAGGTATTAACTCAGATGACCGTACCGAGTAAGTTTTTATTCAGAATGGCACAATTAATGCGCAAAGACAGAGGTTCTTATTCCTCATGCCCAACCGGCATTAACAGCAGTTGGAGGCGAGTCCACTTTTACGTACGACAACGCTCGCGCCCACCGCTCTAGAGACGTTGATGCGTATATGCAGGAGGCCGGAATTCGTCGGTTAGACAGTTCAGGTAGAAGTCCCGACCTCAGTCCGATGGAACACATACGGGATAATCTCAAACGACGCGTCAGAGCCGTACAACCAGCTCCAGAAAACATTCAGGTACTTAAAATATGATCGTCGCTGAATGGGAACGTATTCCTCAGGAAATGATAAACAAACGTCATCGAAATTATGCCTAGCAGATTAAGCGCATTGATTTTAGCTAGAGGAGACCATACTCGTTACTAAATTTTCAAATTTGATGTTAAATTATTAAAAAATATTCTAAAATAAACTTTAGCCATTTTTAATGTACCAGTATGAAAACGCTCGCCTGTGGACTTTACATCGTTTTTTTTATTTATTCGCATTTTTAATGACTGAAGTAGGTAAGAACGATATCTCAATAATAAATAACAATATTCTCATCATATCGTCATATGAAATGCACCAAATAATAATAAAATAACTTTGATATTGTTCATTCCTATGAGTGCCCGTTTTTTTTTTGCAAAAGTATAATATATATATATATATATACACACACATATATATATATATGCATTCATATATTGTAGAAGTAAATTTGGAGTCTTTGAATATCGTAATGTGATTTTACTTATTTAATATGTTTTTAGTCACGAATCGCGACAAACTGCATTTTCCATTGAGTATATTATATAGCTTCTTTACCTGTACAAGTGCTCATGCAGTTTCGGCAGACTGTTAATACACACCATTCATATATTTTTCGTTCTCCTCTGAGACCTCCTTCTGAGACTCCTCTCAGACTTACTGATAGTAAAAAATGTACTTCTGTTTCTCATTAACTGTCATTTGAGTCGGGCCAAGAGTTTTCTTTACCAATCGTCCCCCATTACATGGTCTAATCGCTAAGGTATCCATATGTATTACGTTTTTAACTAACAGTAAATCAGGCCACCAACAGTCCTGACCGTGTGTGGTGCACGGGAGTAAGTTGGTTTGAAAAGTGACAATGGTCTATAGTGATAATTTTCTAAGAAATTTTCTAAGGTGAGATTATTTAAACCTGCGTTATTAATTAACATATACAATTTAGATAGTCTACGTGAATGCAGACTTCACTACATATTTGTTATAAATGTTTAATTTATAAACATTTAAATATCAGAAATCTAATGAAAAAAATATGTAGCTATAAATCGTCTTTAGCAGTATCTGATCTGGTTTAAAATTTACCGTAAAATTAAAAAAAAAGAATTGGTTGAGTAATGATGTAATGTCTGGTTCATTGGAGATAATGACACAATTTCACTTGATGCATACATAAATTTCATTACCTTAAGAATATTCTGGTTGTAAGTTATTTCCAAGTAGCGTTCATAAATTATATCTTAAAACGGAGTCTCCTATTCAAGATTCGTCTATAATCTGATAGGTAGTTTCGTTCCGTGATAGTGTATATTTATATATATATATATATATATATATATATATATATACACACATGTACATGCATGTGCGTATAGAAACACACACACACACATATATATATATATATATATATATATATCAAGGTTATAGCCATAACCTAAATAGTGCATTATATTATTGAACTTCTCTTTAATTATTTCTACTTTCAACAAAAATAATATCAGATTTTTTAAATTTCCATGTATTTCCTAAACCATAAACCTGTAAACAATGAAAGTTCTAGTTAAACATAATTGTAAAAAGAGTCTCATTTTTACAATCATGTTAAACTAGAGCATTCAATATTTATGGATTATATAAAAAAACAAATCCCTTAAGTGATTTTATTTCCATTTTGAAAAGAAATAGTAAGATACAACAAGAAAAACCAATATTGAATATATTTGTTGTTAATTTTGTAAAATTTCGTTATCGATAATTAAATGAAACTACGTGATGTAGTATTATTTCTATTTTCTTTAGATCATCTTTGCTAATAGTCCACCTGAATATGTTGTAATACAACAAAACCTAGGTCGTGGTAAAGAACTTAAAGAAAGTAGAAATAATACTACATCACGTAGTTTCATTTAATTATCAATATGAGATTTTTATGTTTCTGTTTATTTTTCTTGGGTATTTCTGAAAAATCATAGCGTTTAAAAAAATAATAAGCGAGGCGATAAACATTAAATCATTTTCTCCAAAAGTAATTAACAAAAACGGATTAAAATTAGCTATAATTGGAAATATTTTATTCTATGGAAAAAATTTCCAGTGTTTTGGTTTTGCTTATCTTTTATGAAAAAATAGTTTATATGTTTAAGTAATTAGTGTAATATATTTAACTAGAAAACAGTGGAATTATTTTTACGCACACACATATGTATCTATTATTTTGTTTTTTTCAGCCTCGGTGGAACATCCGTTGCAAGTACAACACTACAAGCTGAATTTCAACCGGAAAAATCAAGGGACAGAATTATTTTCACGCTGAATTTTTTCGTAGCAATAACCCATTTACTAGTTGTACTGCTTGACGTAAATATTTTTCTAAGATTTCTTTTTTATGGGCCCCTTGTTGAATTTTTTGGTAAGAAAATGACATTTTGTCGAAGTAGATTGATTTAATAGTTATTTTTTTAGATTTGATTAATTTGATAGTATTTTACTTCATCCCTATCCTTTGTCGTGGAAAATAGTCTCTTATTATTTTTGTTCAAATTAGATCACATTATTTTCAATGGAACTTTTCTCAATTTTATGCAATGCTGTTACTTGATAAAATATAGTTAAAAAAACCTGAAGGCCTTTTATTTAGCAACATGAACAAAAGATAGAAAATAATCTTCGAATATAAAGATCTTGGTCAAGAGCGAAAGAATAACTCTGATGAAAAAAAATTATTTTGATGTAAAAAACAAAGGGGTACTCCACTTATAATTTACGCAAACCTAATATAAGTTTGCGTAAATTATTTTATCGCTACCCATTTATAAAGGTGGAATCATTACGAAAATGTAAGTCGAGAATACTCATCGCTTTTATAACTTTAAAGTTTTTTTTTTCAAGACTGACATCTTTTCGCTCTTGACCAAAATCTTATTGTTTAGAGGTTTTTTATTTTTTAGTTTATATTGTTAAAAAAGCGTGTTTTCAGTTATTTCAAACTATCATTTCATTTCTTTTGTTATTTTTTTTCCACATTGTGTTGTTATGAATTATCGATATGTGTGCAACTTTTAAATAATTCAGTCTGGAAATTTAATTGAAGTATTACATTCATACATACATACATATACATGAGTAGAGTTAACATAAAAAGCGTATTAATACTATAATTTTACTTTTTTACTTTCCTTAATATTGTATTGTCGTCGGTTTTTACATATGAGCAGGATTTTATGTAATTCGGAAGCCTGGAATTGGGTAAAAATTTAATTGAAATATTCCGTTACATTTATACATAAATACATACAAACAAAAGTGTATACATACAAGCATAAAAGTGATGTTAATAAAAATATGTTAAAAAGGTGAATAAGGCCATCAGTATTGAAGTTAAGCAGATTAGAGAGATTTAATATCTATATTTTAAAATCAAGTAGACATTGTCAAGATCTTAAATCATACAAATATTATTTTTAAATTAAAATAAACAATTTAAGTAAAATATTTCAAAAATCCTTGAAAAGGAACTAATACATTTAACAATTTTGGAAGAAAAATCTAAGCTTATATAATTTTTTATGAATTTTTGTAGTTTCTTTCACTCATTATTCCCGTTTTCAGACTACAAATTAATGCAGAACATATAAATTAAAAACAATCTTATATCATGACATTTGCTATTGTTAGCATTTTTATAAATTTCTTGAGAAAAGAGATATTTTCTAAACTAATTGAGCTGATAAAAATTTGATTGCTAATATATGACGTACCTCATTTGAAAATGTAAAAGAAAAACAATAAAAATATTTTATAAAGCCACAAAAAATATTGAAAATTTTAAATAAACAGTTTGAAAAAAAAGTTTTAATAATTTTGTTTGTGGATATGATTTTTGTCATTTTAAAATTTGTTTTATATCTAAACGGTGAAAAAAAATTCAAATTCTAGATGTAGATCCTTGGCATATTTACATCTCACTGACGTCACTCTTCAGTCTAGTAGCAAGTGGGCTATATGCACTACTTCCAGAGAGCCCAAAATATGATTTCAATCATGGCCGATATGAGAACGCTCTTCGAACATTAAAGAAGATTTATTCTGTAAACACGGGAAAGTCAAGCGATGAATTTCCGGTACGAAAAATACAGTTATTCTTGACTTAGTAAATACAATTTCTTGAAAAAAGGCGGATGAACGGAACTCCTTAGTATAGAATTTCTGGAGTGAATTGCTTGACGAATAGTCCGCTTTCTACCGTGTACTATAGTATAATATAGAATGAATAAATATTACTATCAATTCGGCTACTATGAATCTTTTCTGCGTGACCGTAAATAATGTTATCTAATATAATCAAACCAAATTTTTGCAATTAATTTAAATCATTTAACGTTAAATTCATAGCGAGGAGCATTTTTGCCTATATTTTATTGTATTATAGATTTTTGTTAGTGATACTTAAAATTACGTTAGATTCTGAAAATAAGAGGAAGAAATATCGGACAAAACTTTAACGTCTTAACCACTATGCTAATACGATTAGAATGGGTGGTTTTTATTCTAACTACCCTTATGCTAACCACTATAACAGTTTAATGTAAAGCTGAGATTGTTTCTTTTGTCTTACTTTCACGTCTCATTTACTCAACCGATCTTAATTACCGATTAACAACCAAGCTATATAGAATATGTTTTTATTCCAGAATCTTAGCTAATATCATAATACTAAAAATAGTCAATGAATGACCCAAAATATCTACTAAATCCTATAACATTAAATCATATCAATTATTTACGTGTCACGCTACCCCAGTCGGAAATCTTACTTGGATTTTCGAAGAAAGATGAAGCCATAGAAAATTAACTAAAACCTTTTACTTCATTCCGTACTAGTACCCAATGAAACAGGTTTTACGCACAAACAAAAGAAATATAAACTTATTTTAGTTCGTAACGGAATTATACAGTTAAACAAATTAGTAAATATTTAGTAAATTTAGTTGGAATGAAGAAAATATTATCAATATTTATATACTCTTAACAGTATATATTATGAAACATTTTCTTACAAATATCCATAAACCTATTCATAGATTACACATAAATTATTTTTACAAATATATCATAATTTTCTCTATTATTTAGTATCAGATCCTTGGAATGACGGACAATGAATTCAGGACTCACAGTGAAAAAGTACAAGCGACCTGTTCCAATGTAAAATTACTGTTCAAACAACCATTGCTAAAATATTTACTTATCATTGTAGCAGCGCATTTTATATTTACGCTGAGGTAAGATGCTCATTTATTGTTACAAACGACGAACAAATATTAGCGGTTGCATTATAACGATATAAACATATAAACAGTTGATTAGTTGGTTATTAGTTAGGTTTTTTGTTAATAGCACTATTATTCGGCATTTTAATTTTTTTTATATCGTTATATTATACCTAATTACCAATTTTAACATAATAAAATGGTCATGGAACAGTAATTATATTTAAAAAAAACATTTCTATTAAATTAACTTAAGATCTAACGTAAAGTTTAATATACAAAAGCAGTAAAATTTTCTCAAGTAATATTTTGGAAGTAAAACCTCGCGCCTTCGGCGTTAAAGTTATTTTTGAACCTTTAATAAATTACATGGACACATGGTACTTATATTTAATTAATTTTAACGAAATTGAAGGACAACTCTTTACAACAAAAAGGTAACTTGTTATGAGGCCATTTTATTAATTTTAATTGAAGTAAAGTTTTTGAAACTTATCAGTAAATTGAAAAGGAAGACGATAATTTTGATTCAAAATTAAAGAAATTAATAATATATTTTTTATAGCTAAACTTACTGTGACAGAGGAAAGTATGGAACAATTTCTACGAGCTATGTAAAAATAATTGTATAGGCTTAAAAAATGCAGTTTATTAAAATTGCCTTGAAAATCATCACAGATAGATAATTCTAGGGCACTGAATTATAATATGGCATTCATGTTTCTTCTATCAGTGAAATCTTTGCTATGAAGGGATAATAGGGATAATATTTTTTCTAAAAATTGCTGCTGTTATCAAAACAAAGCAATTTAGATAAATGATTTGCTTCCTTCGAAAATTCTTTTTTAACTTTTTTCCGTTGGTTAGTCACGCTTTCCCTACTCGATGCCTGGCTAGTCTGTAGTTTTATTAATATCCCATTTGCTCTTATATTTTTTTTCTATTATCTTTTTGTCGTAATCGACACTCTTCACTTGTTTTTCACTAAAGTCATAAAGTCAAGCGTGATTTCAGAATATAGACTTTCTAGTTTTATGAGTTAGGACATTCAATATTTATATATAGCATACTTTCCACTAAGTTGATTTAATATAGTTTTCTTTCCTGTTAATAAAAATATAACTAAATGTAAAAAAAAACGAAGCTTCTTTTCTGCACTTATTACAGCTCCAAAGTCCTTATCTTTCATTAATATTCTAATATTTAAACCTATGCGATATTCTAGCTCTAAATTGATTTTTCATAGCGATGAACGTTCTTGATGGAGACTATTAAAAACGCTTTTTATTTTGATAATACCTTCAAAAATGTTAAGTGTCACTTTCATATCAAATAATTATTTTATATATTTTTAGGGTTCCCTACCTCAAAAGGAACAAAGGAACCTTTATAAGATCCTTGTCCATCTGTCGGTTCGTGAAGACCCTTTTTCTCAGGAACGTGTGGAGATATCTAGTTGAAATTAATATCAAATACTTGGGTCTATGATCCCTTACGCAACCGTAAAGATCAAACTTCTAAGTCGAGGCGATTAAGAATAATACTAAAAACGCGGCCATTTATACTTCATATTTTGACACTCGCAAATAAATCTAAAAGCTAGGGTATTTCCCGTTGACTGAGAATCATACAATTTTGGCAAGAAACAAGGTCTCAAAGCAAAAGTAAAGGAAGAAATCCGAAAATTCTTAATTTATGGTTATATCACATTTTTTTTATATATGCGTCTGTGAAAGATGCAGTAAGAAAGATATTTTCGTTTTAAAAATTTAAAATTTTGTAGCATAGGATAATAGAGTTTTATGTTCCATTAAATGTCTATAAATGCCTCGAAAGATTTTTCTTTCGGATTTCTTCGAAGACAAACCTTCTCTTATTCTGAAAATATTTTTGACTTTCTCACTTACGTAGAAAGCACAGTAGTTTAGTTTAATCTCCTAATATAATAGTTTATTCGAAATAATTCCTTCCAGCTATTTTCTGGCCTATAAAAGCAAGTTAATTTCTCACAAAGGAAATTTGTCACTTTCCTTTTATTAAATACTGGGGATAACTACTCTCAAATCTTGTCATTAACGGTAGTGTAATAACATTTTAATTAATTTGTTGATGCATTTCTGATCCATGCTTTTATTATTATTAATTTTTAGTTAAGTCAAAAGTGGTTAAAATATTATGTTGCGTATACTATATATATGTATATATATATATATATATATATATATATATATATATATATATAAATGTCTAGGTGTACAGAATATCCACTCCTCAATAGATGTTCGAAAAAAAACAACACGATGAGAAATAGTTTTATATCAGCAATTACGAGTATGCTTAAATTTAAGCACATCTTTAATTGAACACATTTGCTTATATTCATTATTTTACATTATATTCGGACGTGTTGAGTATTCTAAAAAAGGATTTATTGCTTATTAATAATTTTGTCTTCCCACAGTTACAACACGATAATATTATGGCATCCTACATTACTATCAGCAGTCGTCTCTGCCGCGAGGTCAAATTCAACATTCTTATGCAATGCATTTGACGAAACTCATGAAAGTATCCCGGTAAGATCATACAATTATTATGTTATGCGTATAGGTTTTTATGATTAGAAAATAAAAAAAAAATTTTTAGAAAATATTTGGTATGTCTAGAAATATCCACGGAACTCGAAAATTTTTGATTGCACCACGCATTAGGGTTCCGTACCTCCGATGGAAAAGTAACTCCTGACAAGATCACCCACGTTTCTGTCAATAAGTCAATCATAGACCTTTTTTACAGAAGATATTTACGTAGAAACTTGAAATTAGCAAAATTGTGAAATGTATTAACCCTCATATATCTCAATAGCTGATAGTCAAAAATATTATTGACTGGAAGTTTTCGATCGTTTTAAACTTAGGTCAAAATTTTACATGAGGAAAAGTTTTTCTGTCTATTGACAAAATATTTTACAAACAAGTTTGAAAATGCATTTTGCTAGTTTTCTATTTCAAATAATCTAAAAAAATCCTATAATAACCATTCGTTCCTATATTTTCTTATGTACAATGAAGTGTACAAAAAAGGAACAAAGAAAAACAAGTGACCTATTAATATTTATATATTTCGCGAAAAATTGTTTCAATGTATAATTTGGTTTATTATTATAATTTTAGCAATTTCCAAAAATTTAATTCCATAAAAAATATATATTCTCCGAAAAATGTCGGTCTTAAAAAATTACTATGAAATTTTTTTTCCTTTTCAGCGTGATGGCCGAGAAGTATATCACTATATTGGGAATTACATCGGGATGTTTGTGTTTGGCCTCATTCCATATATTGGAATAACAATTTTCATCAACCGCGGCAAGAAAATAATACTTTTGTTATCCATTTTTGTTTGCTCCAGTTTAATTATCTCTATGTATTGGATTAATTTCGATTTTGGGAACATATTGGTGTTCGGAATTTTTTTAGCTATGGGACAAAGTTTTGCAGGAATCGCCCAGACAATAACTGTGGAAATATTACCCGTATATACAAAGTAAGTACCTAAAATTTTGTCTAATAAGTGATCATTATTTCTTTAGAATAGCTACTTGAGTGTAACCTCACTGGGTAAAAACCTTTTAATTTGAGGCACTGAATTTTAAAATATAAAAGAATTAAATTTTGCTATTATTTTCAACAGAATATGTAATAAACCTACAGAATTTATTGTTTGTAATAATTATCCTTTGATGGCTTGTAAGGTACAAATATAGTCACAAAATTATGTCAATCAAAGATTATTCAGTTTGGGATGGAAACATTTTCTTGTGGAATAGAAATGACACCAGAAATATGTTGCTTGTGCTATCTAGTAGGTCATGCCCACCTTTTTAAATATTCAATTTTCTTCTTTAATTATATATCCTGCCATCGCATATTTAAATTTCATGATACACGCAATAATTTAAAACTGACACTATTTTTAATTATGAATATACGATAAAGACAATCACTTTCTAGTGTATTATCACCTATTATTTTATATGAATAATCCACGGTAATTCTGAAAAAAACTTGGTAGTCTATGGACGAAGAAAACTGATACGATTACGTTTTAAGGCAGATAAATGTTTTTGTTTATAACGTGACTAAAGTCAGTAAACTCTACATAAAATTAATTTATTAAAATTCTTAAATGAGCATTAATAATCGTGATTTTTTTTACGTAGAAGTTTCAGTTTGTCGCTATTATTAACAGCGAATACAATGGGTGCCGTCCTGGCAGAATTAATGATATTTTCTTTATTAAAATGCGGATGTGCTTTGGGTTTTATTGTGGCAGCTGTGATGACAAGTAAGTTTCCTTATTTTGTTATTAAAATATATTATTCTATTAGCTCATCCCATTTGATTAAGAACCCTGAAGTACTTTCCTCTTTTGAAATATTTAATCACTCATTATGTTTCCCTATGTATAGGTACTCAATTATTAAATTTAGTTAAGATGAAGATATTCATTCGATTTTTTGATAGATAATATTTTTTTATTAATTTCATTAATGATTAAGAATCTCGAAAAGCTTGCTAATATTTTCATTGATTCATTTTATTTTATTATATTATTCCCATTATGTTTCTATATATTGTTTATAAGTTAAATATAGTTTTAATAAATATCGTCACTCCACTTGTTTTTTTCAAAAATCAAAATAGTAGGGTCTTTTATACAGTCTGATTGCTGATGAAGTTTTATGTAACTAAAAATATTAGCTCACTGAAGTTATGTATTCCACAACTATTAAGATGAAAATTGTCACTATATATAAACAAATGATATTTAAATTGAAGTGTAGTCAATAATATATATTTCTATATGATATTTTGAAGAGGTTCAGTAACAAATAATTACAGAAAGCAGTAAAAGTAATTCATATATAAATCGAATGAACCGTCGCACACTATGGTAGGTTATATGAGGTCAATACACAAAATCCAGTAATCATTTTAAAATGGATTACGACAACTGATTATCCTTAACTAATGATTTATAGAAATAAATTATTTTTTAAAAATAATGTTTTTCAGTTATATATAGAAATAAAAAAATTTACTATCAGTTAATTTAAAAAAAATTAACAAAACATTGGCTTATTTCCGAACTTTTTCTATTAACACAATAATCACTTCAAGGACAAATGGCATTTTTAAACTAGCAGGTGAATTGCGTTTTAAACTATAAGAGGGTCTCACAATATAAATAAGTGATTGAAAATATCTGTTATGTTGTCGATCATGGATGCTTTTTTGCTAAAATATTCTTTGTAAAACTTAAAATTTTTGATTCTTGGCTCTAGGGCTTTAATTATGCAATTGGTAATAAAGCTAGATCAATAATTTCAGGGCCATGGCTAAGGATTTTACGTAGGTTTGGTGTCATTCGCATCCAAGCATATAATCAGACATGGAAAGAAACAGTCCCCAAACAATAGTTTTTGAACTTTTCTGTATTTATTTTGAATCTGCTTGATGCGGTTTCCAGTTAGAGCTGCAGAGATTTTATATTTTTACCTAACATTGAAGTTTCAGTTATCATTGAAGTCTTTGAAAATTACTAGTAACAACTCATTATAGATTTATTATCAGCAAGCGAATTGCACGATTTTCCCTCAACCATTGTTAAAATCGGATCGTGTTCAATAAGATAATTCTTTCCATTTCTTTCAATATTTATCGGTATCAGGGCTTTAATTTACTCCTCTATATCTTGTTTTTTACTTTGGAACAATTCATTCGTTTTCATTAAATAGTGTTGATTAACGGGCCTGCAAAATCAAGAAGCTTTGGATTTTGTCACAAAAAATGTTTTACCATCTTTTTTTATGTAAGCCTTATGGGAACATGGTACGTCAAAAACATGTATTTATCGTTAACTACTTCTGAAATAAATTCTTGTTTGTATTGAGTATGACTCAAAGTTCCATGAAGATGTCTTTTTGAATATAGAACAATTTTATCACAAGAGTTTATTTGATGACATTTTAAAATATTGTGCTGAGCCCGTAATAGGCATGTGGCAATATGATTTAACAAAGGTTGTAGAGATACAACAGATTCTGTTTCTGTCACTTCACTATTTTTAGGATAATAACATGGTTTTTCTGACTGTACTTTGTAAGATGGAATAACATTCTTCGCCAACTTTTTGGTCATTTCATATTGATGTCTAGATAGTTGGGCTTCCATAATTAAAGAGCTTCTTGTGGAGACAGCTTTTTAACTTTTGTCTCTGACAAAAGTTAAAGGCTCGGGTGTAGTCAGGTGTCTCTGCAACTAGTTACATAATATAAGCTTCAGAATTTTTTTCATATGCTCTTATTTTTTTCTGCGTAACATAAATTATACTCCCGTCTCCAAGCCGCGCATAAATCAGCTGTTTGACTAAGTTTCGAATTATGAATCTTTCGCCGAAAATTTAACAGAATGTAAAAAAGAAATGAATTCACATTTCGAATTTAGTTAGATCCTCTTATTAGATAAAAACCTTTATGTATATCGATTATGTGATAACCATTTACTTTTAAATTGCTGTTTAAAATTACGTATCTCTGTTTAAAAACTATGAGGCGATTCTGTGGGGCAAGAGATTTTTTTTGCCACGAAGTCCACTACATTTCCCAATTTCTTCTCAAAAGTTTGAAATTTACTACTAAAAATGATTTCTAAAAGGTTTCTTCTTATAATTTGGATTTTAGAAGATCTGAAATAATGTAAAAATTATTATTTTAAATTTGTACAATACGCTCTTAATTTTTGACTCAGTTTTATAATAAGGAAGATGTAATATATTATAAGATAACAAATAATTTAAAAAGTCCTTTGGTGGAATTGGGATATAACCATTTAATTTACATTTTCCAAAAAATAATTTAAAAATAAGTCATTAATATTAAAACAGTCCAATAGCTATATAATTTATATATTACCAACCTTGGTCTCCATCTAACACGTTTTGAAATTTGAAATAACTTTAATAGTAACACAGTTATTATCAAAGAGTTATTGAACTCTTATATATAATAATCCGCAAATCCAAAAGGAAAGAAAACAATAACTTTGCAGATGTCTCCTAGCTAACTGATAACCATATGAATTGACCTCATATAGCTAGCCCTAGCATCACGGGCAAGCCTGTTGACAAAAATATTTCTTGTAATTTTTTCCTTTAGATGTATTTTGGCTTAGTTGTTTATAGTGGTGATAGTGGAAGATAAAATATTTTGTTTTATTTCATTTGCTTTGTTACATACAATTTTATGTATTGTAATAGAGTTCGGATACCAGTCGTATCTTTAATACAAAAATTTTGCGTCTGTTTCCTAAATTTTTCAAGTTCTTTGACTTTTACTTTATATCCACAATACATCATTTGAATTTGATTCGCCAGTTACAAGAATTGTTCATCAAACTAAATATTCTAATTCTTTTTTTTATTCCAAGTTTTGAGTATTTTTCGTTTCTGAAAGTGTATTGCACATTTTTATGTCGACTAAAGTCAACACAAAATTACAAATTAGTGCTATATTTTTATTATTAATTACAACTTTTGTTTGTATTATATTGGCGATTTATTCAAGTATTTTATCACTTAGGTTTTATTATATTTAACAAAAATTACAGTTATTAAAAGCTGCTGTTTTTTTCTTAATAATATTTTAATACGGCAGAGTCTTGTCAAAAATACGTATTATTTGCATTATTGAAGTATCAGTGTCTTTCTTCACACAAAGACGAATAAGCATAATAAACACACTTAAAAAGGAATATACGAATCTTGAGATTAATGATAATCAAAGTTTTGTTTATAAATGCTGCTATCGGTTGATCTGTCCCAGCCCATTCCCAACACAGAATAAAACAAGTTGGAAACACTTTCTATGGCTTATTGTGGAACCATGCAAAGTTGTGATTGTTTATCGTTAAGAATATATTGAAGCCTTATTTCTATTGAAATGTCCGTAGCTGAGATTTAGTTCAGTGATAAGAAAATTTCTAGGTCTTGGCTACTTGATAGTAACATGAATTTATGTTAAACCTCTTCTTGTATGTTTTTATATTGTAATAATGTGAGCTTGTTATTATTAAAAATTCAAAAGTTTCATTCTACCCGGGTAATATTTGGATAGATACAGTTATTATTATATATTTGTAATATTTAATTTATAATTTTATATATAACTATAATGTCTTTTATATATTTGATGAGGCTGCCCCGGTTTCTTTTATGAAATCTCCCGTTGATCTCTTTTTTTTCATAGATATTAGAATCAGCTGCAAAAACTAGTTCACTTACGTCGTAGTAATACAGTAATGACTAAATTGTAGTGATCTTTATTCTCTCATTGCTTTCACCAAAACTTTTAACGGAAATCCTTGTTTTGACTAAAAAGCAAGAGTTGTAATATTTTGAAGAATTATAGATAGTTCAGATAGAAATTATTTGTTCAAACAATATCAATTATAATTGACGGATCTATTTTTTGTGTTTGGCTACACATTTCAACCGCAAAAATTCAAAGTCGTTTGAACTACATTTAACAGAAAATTTCAAAACTACTCATTACTCACCACTAATAATAAGAAATCCTAATATAGTCAATTAGTCTATAAACACTTTCACCTTCTTCCTTAAATAAAATTGAGCAATTGAAAATATAGCAATATGAAAATATAGCAAGCTGAAAAAAAAATTGAGCAATTGAATGTCAAAAGGAAACACTATCTGTGTGGAATGTTTACGTATCAAACCAAAAAAAAAATAAAATGTTTAATGAACACCACACTGTACTGCAAAATAAAGCTGAGAGGATATAAAAATTGAGAGTTCATGAAATACGTTATGTTTAAAAAATTTCCTGAGAAGGAGATTGCTCGTAGACTTTATAAAAGTTTTATAAAAAAACATACTTGTCACTAAAACACTAAAGCTCAACAATTTACTGATTGAAACTTATCTGCGCACTGATAGCAGATCTCTGGCTAGGCGATTTTCTATAGTCCAACTTTCATGTCTACTCTGTACGAAAGTCGTTATTTATTTTACTATTTATGGCATGTTTTCTTGTTGGTAGATAATTAATATTCCAATTTACAATACTTATTTTCCTTGTAGTTGTAATTTACAATACTTATTTTACATGTCGCTAAAAAAAATTGAAAATACAATTAATTGAAAAAATTGAACTGCAAAGCAAAAAACGATTTGTCATTAAGAAATCTTATGGGAGGATTAGTTTTTAACCACACCTCTTAATTTTTAACATTAACATATCGTACTCATTACAGGAAACACAATATATATATGTATATATATATATATATATATATATATATATATATATATATAATAATATTTTTATTCATATTACCTATTTCAATATTGTGGGTGTAAATAGAATAATTCAATGTAAACTGACAAACGAAAGTTGATTTTTTAATGGTTGACAAGTCAGGAGTTAAGGTTTTTTTAAAGAAGTCAAGTCGGGTTGTCTTGCTTAATTAGTTTCAACAATATTTAAGAAACCTGTAATTTACTTTCAACTTTTATTTTCAGGTGCAGCAATTTTTGTCCTGTTTCTACCGAAGTAAAATTACTGAATCCGTTCCTTTTAGGACTGAATTTTTAAAAGTTACATAATTTAAACCATTAATTAAATGGACAATTCTTGTTCAAAAATCAATGGTAGAAAAATGATCGTCAAGGTTTAATAGATGTAAGAAATAATTTAGCATAAATTATGTTTATTGTAACTTGAAATTTATTAAGAACATTCCGAAAGAAGTCTGGAGAAGGTTATTTGTTTGGCATAAAATATTGAATCTAAATGTTTTAATTCTGTCTTCATTATTTTTTTCATAAATCCATGACACATGAAGATAGCAAACACTTTTTAATTTTTAAATATAATTGTATAATTTATTTACACATGCAATTAAGTTGGGACAAAGTATATAGTCAGCGGTTGCGAAGTCATAGTAACTATTATTTAGTTTTTTTTCCTTTCCAGTTTTCTTACAGATATATCAGACATTTACATGTGTAACCAAAACATATACGAGTATATATATGTATATATATATATATATATATATATATATATACATATATATATATATATATATATACATATATATATATATATATATATATATATATATATGTATATAAAGCTTGTTAAGCAAGAAATAATATTTTATAAAATCATGTTCATTATTTAGATGATGATATTATTACAAAAAAAAATTTGTTTTTTTTTTATACGTAGATAAGTAATGATACTATAAGCGTAAATACTAGATGAAAACATTAGTGAAATTTATTATAAAAAGAAATTTAGTTCACTTTATCGTCTACAATATTATTTTGAATGTTCGAAGATTTATAATTGGTTGCTATATGGTTATACTAAGGAACTAATATTCGTGGCTCATACGCAAACATAATTATTTTTTCAATTAAACATTGCAATTTATTCCCACAAACAATTAAAATATTTAACTTTTTTATTAATATGTTCTTCGTATTTTTTGGCGAATGTGAATTGGAAAAAAATATGAATTAATGTAGGATAATAATTAAAAAAATATATAGTTATTTATTTACCAGACTTCCTATTGTCGTTTGCCAATTTACCCGTTCGTTTTTCCTTTTACGTATCGCGGGCTTCTTACATCCACAAAGAAAAAGTTAGGGACTTGAAATTCGTATAAAATATGTACTTCCTTAGGTCAAAACTAAAAATATAATGCAATTTAAAATTGCATTTCGTGGAATAATGAAAAAAATTTAAGATTAATTACGAAAGCCATACATTTAAAAGGGTTGCATTTTTTTTTCATATTCATCTAGGTCATCACTGATTAGCTTCAATCTGCCTTTCCGTACAAAACAATGATTTAATGAACTATCAAACTTTGACCTGACTTGTTACGAGGTCGGGTATAAAAACGATGTCACGTAGCAAAATACAATTAGGCTATAATGTACCATATATTATGTAACCAAAAATAGCTGAAGTATGCCGATGACATGTGATAATTTATGATAGGACCGACTTTTATGACTGAAAATTTAACACTTTTAACACTCCGTTCATTTCAAACATAATGACGAACAAGTGAAGCTGTTTCAATTGTTTGAACATTATTAGATGTTGTTTTAAATTAAAATAGTAAAACACTAACAGCTGATAAAATTAAAATACTTCTTTTGAAAAATTCACGATATATCGTATTAAATTTAAACGATATATTGCATTAAACTATTTACAGGCTAACAATAATTACGTATCTGTGCACAAAACTTTTGCGGAGTCAATTTTATTCGTATTTGATAACCTTATAATAAGTTATCTATAAAACATTAAAAGAATAAAGCGGTTTTTTTATCTTTCCGTGGTTTTCGTGTATAATAATTCTTTAATTGAGGCATAACTCGACCCATTAAATATTTAAAGCGCTATATATTTATCTCAACACTTAATTAATTAATTATTAAGCGTAATATTTAATAAAGCTGCTTGCATTAATAAATTACAGACCAATAATAGAAAAGAAACAGAGCTTAGGACTGACAGGATGAGAAAAGGACAGTATCACTATGATCACATGTTTTATTAGACAAAATTCATATGTGTACATAAGTCACATGTGTAGTAAGGTAGTAAGTAAATATATACAAATTTATTAAATATAAAATTTTAAATACATAGATACAAGTTTACTGATTGCCCAGGAAGTGTAAATAAGTAACATGTGTAGTAAGGTAGTAAGTAAATATTTACAAATTTATTAAATATAAAATTTTAAATACATAGATACAAGTTTACTGATTGCCCAGGAAGTGTAAATAAGTAACATGTGTAGTAAGGTAGTGAGTAAATATATAAAAATTTATTAAATATAAAATTTTAAATACATAGATACAAGTATACTGATTGCCCAGGAAGTGTAAATAAGTAACATGTGTAGTAAGGTAGTGAGTAAATATATACAAATTTATTAAATATAAAATTTTAAATACATAGATACAAGTTTATTGATTGCCAAGGAAGTGTAAATAAGTAACATGTGTAGTAAGGTAGTAAGTAAATATATACAAATTTATTAAATATAAAATTTTAAATACATAGATACAAGTTTACTGATTGCCCAGGAAGTGTAAATAAGTAACATGTGTAGTAAGGTAGTGAGTAAATATATACAAATTTATTAAATATAAAATTTTAAATACATAGATACAAGTTTACTGATTGCCCAGGAAGTGTAAATAAGTAACATGTGTAGTAAGGTAGTGAGTAAATATATACAAATTTATTAAATATAAAATTTTAAATACATAGATACAAGTTTATTGATTGCCAAGGAAGTGTAAATAAGTAACATGTGTAGTAAGGTAGTAAGTAAATATATACAAATTTATTAAATATAAAATTTTAAATACATAGATACAAGTTTACTGATTGGCCAGGACGTGTAAATAAGTAACATGTGTAGTAAGGTAGTAAGTAAATATATACAAATTTATTAAATATAAAATTTTATTTACATAGATACAAGTTTATTGATTGCCCAGGAAGTGTAAATAAGTCACATGTGTAGTAAGGTAGTAAGTAAATATATACAAATTTATTAAATATAAAATTTTAAATACATAGATACAAGTTTATTGATGGCCCAGAAACAATAGTAACAAAATATTAGTATAAATAATGATTTGATACTGTACAGATTATATTTTTACGTAAATGTATATTGGGCGTAGAATATTTATTTATTTATATATTTACTACCCATGGGGAAAAAAACCGATACAAGTCATAGTGAGATACAAAAAGCGATTTTTTCAAGTATCAGATTAACTTGCATCCTACCATTCCCACATTAAAATAATATTCTACGTACATATATCCACAGTCTAATATAAATATTTTTACAATAAATTAAATTAAATTATATTCCATTCAAAATTAATTATAATAGAATTAATAGTATTATTATAAGTAATATACACGTAAATATTATTTATACGTAAATATACATTAAGTGTTGAAGGGTTTTTACAGTAATGCCACCATATCGGTCCGATTACAAGACCGGAGTAGGTAACAGATTGAGTTGCAGAAAGGCGTATGTTAAAGAGACTTAGGCGACTTTATCGACTAAAGAGACTTTATCTCTTCGAAATTTACCATCACTACGTTGGAAGTTATCCATATCGGATTACATTACTCACTGTCCAGTACCCACTGACAGAGTTGTCCTGCCGAGTAAAACTCAGCTGGACAGTGTTCGATAATCTTCACCATATCTTTTTGTTCTCAATACTCCTGTAATTGAGGATAATTTTTATTATTTATATTTTTGTAGGTACTCGTAAGAATTACGTCATCCTACTAGTTCCGTAATGAAAATGTGGCTTTATTGTTTACAGACCGTGACATAGCTATACACACAAATATTAATTTAGGTAATTGATAAGCACATCGTGTGTTATTTAATATCAGCTGAAGGTAAGGCGTGTGTTAATTCTAAATATACTTCAACATTATTTTCAATGAAGTTATATTAGTATTATCCTGTGCAGTTGGTTTGGAACCAATTAAGAGTATCAAATTGGTCACATATAGTCGTTTAGTTAATTCATGGAAGTTAATCAAAATACGTTCCATTATACTGGTTACTAAGTGCCATCATTGGTTTTTTTTTACATGTATAATTAAAACTATAGAGGACAAACACAGTATTTCACATTTCGGAGACTAATATCTCGTGAACAAATCGAACTTAAATAGAAAGAGTTATGACGCTGTGACATACTGCAGGGCAGGAAAGGATAGGAAAATATGACGAAATCATGATTATTCCTAATTATTTTCACCATGTGGTTATAGAAATTGCTAAATCGTTACAACTTACTAATTTTGAAGTGGAAAATTTTGTTTGGTGATATAAGGTATGAATGTAAGGCGTGATTGTAAAATAAAAAAATGCATAACGTATGTAGTTCCGTTCCGTATAAAATCTAAAGTTTCTCATATAAAATTAGAGAATTATCAGAAAACGGATATTAGCACGTACAAAAAACATAAGACTTAATTTTGTTATATTAATTATAGCACAAAATTACATACTGAATATGAAAAAATTATGTCCAATAGGCTATGTCGTTTAATTGCGAAAGATTTTGTTAACACAAACATGAACAAAAGTATAAATTTACACGAATTTTTTCAAGAAATCACCATTTGTGTGTAACTTGAATTCATAGAATTCATACTTGCACTAACTTACATTATTATCTTAAATTTAAATTGTTCTCAATTATACTGTTTTGGGTTTTACAATTATACGGGTAAAATAATAGACCATGCATTTCCCTCTTAGAGTTTCAGTTTTTAAGAAAATTTTCCGGCAGAGATATGATTTCCTTAAACTTTTAGCAGTGGCTTCTGTATATTACGATAAGTGAATAAATTGTTTGATGTAATATAATTTAAAGAATTTCAATGTAATTTTATGCATTTGATTATTCTATAAATAGAAAATTAAAATAAGTTGAAATATACATACTCCTTCATTCAGTCCCTCTGGTTTAAGCTGAATCTATCAAGAACACTCGAAATTTACTAATAGATATTTTTACATTATGTGATTCAACATTATTGTGAGCGGTTAGTTATAATATTGTTATCTCCGTTATGAAATATTGAGAAAATCGGTTAAAAATTAATTAACTGTTAAGATATTAATATGGTGCCATAAATGAATAAGTCGTTTGTCTGTTAGTTATTGACGCTTAAAATACAAATTAGTCGTCATATGTCGCTCTATTCATGAATAAATTTGAATAAAATTATTATGTTTTAGGAGAACGCTCATTATTTTGTTAGTAAAATTTATTTTGAAAATGTTTCAGTACTCTTTTATGCAGTAATCAGACATTTACATATAAGAATACGAACAAACCACGGAGGATGTTTACGTCTCAAATTCCAATTAAAACGCTGAACATCGTATCTTAAATTGTATGCAATATTGAAGTTATTGATTATTTCATATGTTAACTATTTTTGGGGTTTCGTAGTGAAACAAAATGTCTTTGAAATTTTGTCATGCCTATCTGTCCCCCATAGACTTTATTTTTGAAATTTTGCGGGATATAAAGGTCTCGGTTCATATGTGACAAAATAAAGTTTTTTTATGTATAGGCATTAAAAGACATTGATTTTATTCCACATAACTAGATTAATATTTTTAATTTATTTGTTTTTAAACGTAGTATATGAGAAGTATTAAATATGAATTTGCTTGCACATTACATTGCAGATCAACCTAGTAATAAAGTTAATCTAACTTTTTTGGATCCATTGGTGTTTCAAGAAATATTTTTTTTAGAGAAAAAAACTGAATTCTATTCATATTGTACCCTATCTACGAAGCTCATAAATAAAACCCCACATATCGATGTAAAAAAATCAACCTTCTTTACATATTTGGGTTCAGAAGTATAATTGTAATTTATTTTAGTTTTGGTTCAAGCAATGACTTTAAGTCCATATTAAGTTAAATGAATTTCAAGCCCCCATCATATTTCGTTCAGAAGTTAAAAGCCTATAACAGAAAGAATTTCGGACGTACGGGCAGATGTTATTAGGACAACAATTACGAACCCCCAGAAATAAAATAGTCATAAAATTATACGCCGTAGTCTTCTTTAATTCTTATTTCTCTTTCCCTCTTTATCTTGTTGTAGGTTGGAAAATACAATAACAAAATTTTAATAATTCACTTATTTGTCTTAAAAAAATTATTTTGTTTACCATCCTGAGTAGGACATCAATGTCAGGCCATCATATTATATTAAGACATGAGTAGAAGAATTTAGTCGAAATACAATATTTATGATAAAAACAAAACAGTTATCTTTATTATGAGAAAATTGTCACAGTTTATCGGAAGTATTTGGAATTTCAGTTATATAAAACTTTTGCAATATTCACACGTTTTGTACTGTTCATTTATACCTCAATCTAATGCCTAATAATGAATTTTATTTAGTAAAATTACTAATGTAAACTCATAACATGCATGACCATTCTTGCAATGCTTCATGCGTCAAGAAAAATGTTAAAATTACAAAATAACTCTTCATTGAGCACTTTAGTAGAAAATGGTCTGATATATAATTTCGATAAATATTCTGACACACGAACATAATATACATTTAGGGTATCCATTAATCACATAATACATTTATGCTGTGAAGACATTATGTATGAGGTAGAGGAGCAACAAACAAGTATAATCTTAATTTTCATGTCGGGACATTTTATTCTTCGTGAATAAATATCATGCGTTTTAACACAAGCATATTCACACACACATATACATGTATATACATATATATACACATATATATATATATATATATATATATATATATATATATATATATACTTCATTAAAAAAACTTCATTGCAAAACATTTCATTTCTCGAAATACAGTAATTTCAGTTAGATTTGATATGACGAAACCAAAACTAGTAAACTAATCCATCCAATACACGTCGTTTTGGCTAACGACTTTTTTTGTACATATGTTTAATAAAAGTGCAGAACAATAATTTTCTCTTAGAGAGACATTTTATCGAAATTATTTAATTGTAATTTTAATTAATTCTTTTTTTTTTAAGATATCCTTTAAGTAAACTCTTGAAAAGTTGTAATCAACATTAGCCATTATTTAAAAAAATAACTTGTAATCCAGGACTTACTTCACAATATACCTTGTTATTACTTTACAGGTTTATCATGAATGGTTAATCACGAAAAAAATTGTTTCAATGATTATGAGTATTAGTAGATGATATTAGTAGTCGCACTAAAACCGTCTCTACAAGGGACGGAGGTAGAAAATCTATCATAAATTTTATTACAATAACCCATAAAATATCTTATAGATACAAGCATGCCTTTTTGAAGCCAGAACCGCTAACCATCGCCTTAAGTTCTTCGTTACTACTTATTCCGATCCGTTTTTCTTGTGATATAGTTTTAGATTCCTTATGGAATATTCTAAATAGGGATCGCTGACGTCGACCCCCACTTAAATCTCATGGAGTTCATATCTTTTCCTCTCTAAAGTGAACCAAGAGCAAGGGGAAATCGACCATCCGTGGAATTCATATAGCCCCTTTGGGAATCATTGATATGGAGCAACTAGTGCTTTTGAAATACATATTTTTGCTAAATTATACGCCATATAATTTAAAATGTTTATTGAATCCATATTTTTTTCTGTACCAAAATAATTGTTTGATCTTATTTCCCAAAATAGAAAAAGTAATAAACATTTCCAGGTTTTACCTGTGCATGTACATATACATATATTTATATTTTTGTTACACTTATTTAAAAATAAAACTTAATTACTACGCTTAAGTGTATTGTAAAATATTTCTGGGGCGTTAAATACAAGTATATAACTTAATATCTTCACTATGCAATACATATTTTAAAATATTTAATAATTCGAAAATAAATAAATTAGGCAATTGTTAAGCACAATTAATTGTTTTATTATAATGTTCATGTTATTCGTGATTAGGTTATTGAAAACATATTTAATTTCTTCTATCATGTTTATTAGTTAATTTTTTTATAATACTAATGAATGTGAAGGACATTAATAAGTTGAAAAATGGTTAAGAAAAGGATAGATACGTAATATGAAATCATCTCAAAAGGCGACATGAACGCTGATATAGTAAAACTACAGTCGACTTTAAAAACAACATAAAATATAAAAATACCTTTTCATATTTATCAGCGTTCGTTAATATAAAAATACCTTTCATCTTTATCAGCATTCGTTTCAGTTTATTAGCTTGTCGCTTTTGTTCCCCTTTTACTACCGGCTGCCAAAATACGGTGCGATGCTCATTTCGGGAGCCCTCATTATGCTAAAAAATTTTGCATCGTAAATAGAAAGAAATCCACAAATAAACTGTTGGTCGAAAAAATGTTTGTAGAGCGCCATCATAAAAAAAATATGCTTCAACAATATTCGTGTCACGGGCTTCAGATTTTATATTTTCATTCGCATGTATATTATAAGCATATTTTCGCATGTTACCTTGCTGTCAACCATCCGCACTAAATTTACAAATTCATAAAATATTTATGAAGTTAAACTATTATAAAATTCACATCATTAAAAAGATAAACTTGTTATTAAAAATATTACACTTTAAAAATAATATATAATAAATATATTATAAAAATGACTTATTGTTAAAGAAAATTTTCCGTAGTATTAAGAGTTAATTTAAATTCAAAATTAAACTTAATTTTGAAATAAATTTTTTAATTGCAATTTTTTCACTACAGAAGTGCAAATATTTTGTTTAAGATTACAATAAAAATATTTTTCCTATAAAATGGAAAATTCGAAAAAAAATTTGAAGCGTATTTGCAAAATGGAAGTTGTTCTGGCGGAGAGAGATTAATGCACCTATGAACATTTAGGGGTAAATTAAATTTAAATTGAATCATTTGCATATAATTATTTTTACAATATAAAAATAATAATATAACATGTTGCCTAATATACAAACATATTGCGCCCTATTTCAGACCTTAAAGATCTAGGATATATGCTATGATTTTCCTACAAGTATTGCATAGGCCTCTAATATAAATGTTAGGTTAATAAAGAAGGGGAAAAATATTCTTTATGTGTTTCTCACTATATCTCTCGAGATATACTATCTAAAATGATGATTTTTTAGAAACTAATTACTAGCCCTTTCAAACGCCCTTGGTCTCACACTATATATATGAGATTTTTAAAAAATGGAGTAGTAGACCCTTCCACAAAAATTTGCAAAAATAAGGTACATATCGACCTTGATACGCAAATATCAACTCATAAATAAACAAAAAATAGAGAATTTTTGATGTTTTAAATATCTAAAATATTCTCTAATATTCATTAGTAAAATAACAATTAGAAACAAAAATATGCCATTCAATGACATCTTAACAGGAAAATAGGGTAAATCTCAAATTTCTGAGGATATCTTTCACAGAAAAAACATCAAGTAAGTATAATTTTAAAAAATTCTCAAAATTTTTAAAATTCATTATTGGTATATTTCTAAATTAATTTATTATTATCAAGATTTACAATGTTTTATTTTAAGTCTTAAAACTCAACAACTTTTGTCATAAAATATATTGAAAGTATGTACAGTTTGATGAACTACATAATGACTGAAATGGATATGTTTTTATGAAAATTTGGTATCAGTACAGTTCTTTTTGTACTGAGTATTAATTGCTATACCTATGAAGAAAACAAATCTGGCTCCACGTATAACTTTAGTACTAATTACAAATTAGTGCTAAAGTTATGCGCAAAATTGGCAAATTGGCCTTGATAAGTCTAGCCAATAACGTAGAAATTGCGCAGGGACAGAATATATGTATATATTTATATATATATATATATATATATATATATATATATATATATATATATATAAATATGTATATATATATATATATATATATATATATATATAAGGACCTAAACATGTACCTAACCCTCATAGTGCTAGTTCTACTCATAGTTGACAGGTCTTTTTAAGATCAATTTCTCAAAAAGATATGTTTCACAGTTAGATTTCTTTGGGCATGTATATGTCTTAAATATATGTATTTGTAATGTAAAATATAGTTACATGTTATATATTCATTCGATATATGAACTTGGAAATCGGGAACAAAATTTTGTCTTTGTACCACGAGAATAAAATAAAAAAAAAACAATTAATTAAATAGGATATTATTTTATAATGAATATAATGTATTTGATTTCAATTACGAAAGCAGATAAATCCTCAGTTCTTTAAAAAATACGACTCCTTATCAGATGTAGAGAAAATTTTCAATATCAAACTAAAGATATTTTCCAGAGTAAGAAGCAAAACGCCAAAATATGTTCTAGAAAAGGTTGTGCTGAAAATATGATTAAGTAAAACTAAACGCCTTTCCAACTTCACGTGATCACTCCTACAACCTTGCAGATAAGGTTATGATAAATTTGTTTTTCATTTGATTGTTTAGTTTTTTCTCCTCAACTAGCTGATCCTAGAGAAATATCGCAAGCACAAAGCCTATATCATGAAGAAAAACACAGGACATTTCCCTGCATAAATTTATTCCCAATTTAGTAATTCAAAAAAATTGTCAATTAGGAATTAGAACGTGGACATAAGTATGTATGTAAACATATGTATACACCAAACTACTTAGTTTCTTCCAATGCTAGGATTTAATATTTTCACAAGAATATTAATTTCGAACTAGACTATTATTTTTTTCACACTAACAAAGCTGCTGAACTAGTTTCTTTCTAGTAGCTAGTTTGTTCACGATAATCACAACGTCCTTACTATTTGTTGGTCTTCTTTGGCTAGTTCGGTAGTGAATATAATAATCAATAAGATTATTAAATATTTCTTTTTAAAAATATCAACAACGTATTTTAAAGTACAATACATATAATTAAATGAAAATTATTCTCACATGAATCCCAATATAATTGAAGCTCAAGGCTTAATCGTCTTTATAATATATGCAAAACAGACTTTGTAATTCATCCTCTTCAAATCTCATCTTTTTTTAAGTTAAATAGGAATATGTAATATTGTCGTAATTATTTCTTAATTATGTAAAAGCAGAGATTTGAATATTGTGGAACCCTTAAAAAATATTTTTTCTCGATTATATTATTAGCGTATATTTCTAATTACGTGCAAGGGATTATATGCTTTCAAATTTACATAAGCTTGTTGCGTATATTTAAAACAAATATTTTTTTAAATAATATTTATTTCTCATTTAAATAATTGACAACACATTTGGTAAATGTATTTATTTTCGACGAAGTAAATGCCCAGAACATTAAAAATTAAAGCACTTTCAGTACAGATTCGAATTCGTATCATTACGCTCTTTAAGCTACTACCTTCATTTAAAAATATATTATTACCAGAATGTACTACTATTTATGGGAAGATCCAAAATGAATAAAATTACGTGAGACGTAATATATGTCGTCACCAAAAGAAGTCAAAGAGAAATATACATAATGAGGGAAAAATCGATGGCTATTTATAATGGATTGTAACCTTGTATACAGTACACAAATGATTTTTTTCTCCTATAATAAATGAAGAATGATAGCGTAAAGGAACATCACACCGTATCTACTTGCCAATATGATATCATGTAACTTCACGGAAATAACCAGCCAGCTTTTTACGATTTGACTTCTAATTTTGTAACATAACTTCAACTAACCCTTTATAAAATAGTCTAAAATTTAAAATTGTCTATCATTGTGATAGTATTACAAATATAGTATATGTACCTTAGTGTGATAAAATTTAATGGATATTTGTTTATTTCGAATGTATTCACCAAAGGCATGAAAAATATTTAGCTGATATATCTCTGAAAATTATAAACCAGATTCCATTATTTCGTTTATATGTGACGTTACAAATGCATTCAGAATAGCGAAAACTTAATATAGTTAGCTCAGATGATATTTCTTGACATAGATGAGAGTTCTAAGTTGGTGAAAAAGGGATAGAGGTGAAGTAGGTTTATTTAAAAGTAAGTAGTTTTGGCAATTATGTAAATTTAAAAAAGAAAAACCGTCTTTAGAATTGAAACAAGTTTCCACTGATCTTGACTATCTGCGATTTGTTATAAATTTTTCAGTTTCATAAATAATTCCCGCTGCCTGCCCTGACGTTAATTTAAGGAAGCTTTATTGATTTAATTTTAATCACTCAAAAATATTTAATTTTTATGATTCTGAAATATAAAATGGTTCATAACATATCATTTCCAACAATTAGTGTTCCACTAAAGTTCATTCTTACATTCGCTAATGCTCATTACCGACATATTTTAAAGATATATTTTTTTGTAAACAATAAGTAAACTGTTAAGACCTAAAAAAAATAAATAATAATTTTTGTACCTTTTGTATTCCAATCAAAAAAACATATTTTTCTGTCAGGGTTAAAAAATTATTAGGCCTTGATGAATGAATAAAGCCAATAGAAAGCTTCACTATTAGTTGTCAAGGAGATTACATGCATAAAAAATTTTCTCTTTCACAAAAAACTTTTAGATTTTCTGAAGAACATAATCAAAAGGATCATTCGATTTATGTTCTGATTACAACCTCCAAACAATATTTTAATATTGGTAATAAGCTTAGTCTTACATTTCTCTTGAATTTTGTTCTCTTTGCTTTGAAATCTCTATATTGTATAGATACAGAACGTTTAGATTAAGTGGCCGACAGTCTGGCCCTCCTTCCGATGAAAGCTGATGACTTAATCATTCGGTCGCCTGCCTTCTCGACCGCAACCGTAACATCTTCATAAATAATGTCAGCGTGCTCAGACTGACCCGTCGTTGTTTGGTGTCAAGGATTTGTTAAAGTAGAAGAGATGACATATTATAATAAAAATAAACCAAGATATGTGAACGCCAATTATACAACAACAACAATTTATAACAAAAGTAAACCAAGATATGTCAACAGATACGAGTGTAAACAATTAATGCATATATACTATCTGGACATCAGTAAAATCTACGCTACATATTTTTCATGCTATACTATGAAAATACATTAAAAACATTTTCCTTCTCAGAGCTTTATATCAAAACAGGAAAAAGAAACGCAACTTAAGTTTAGGTATAGAAACAATACAAAGTTTGCATGTAGCTATCAATTAGTTTTCTGAATACCGATCGGTTTTCTGAACTTTAAATCGCATTGTTCGTGAAACTCAAATGTACATAGATATTGTGAAATAACATTACATAAAACAAATAACTGCTGACAAGAGTAGAAAGCATGGATAAGAAAGTCCGCAAAAAACGGAGGAAGAAAATAATGACCGAGCCGAAAGAAAGGCGTTTTCATAGAAAAATAATTATGGAAATTAAACTATTTACCCAAATCATGGCAAAAATCAACAGATTTTTATTTTGATATTTACAAAAAGTCGATAGAAAAAAGAACAACTAAAATCTGTCAAGAGCTCCGGTCTCTATCGTGTCCTCATGCATACACATGTACAGAGCGTATTGAAGAACGTAGATCATGGAGACCTTTTTTATTTTTCAAAGACTAATCTAGGTGATAAAAAATATTTAAAAAAAAATAAAAAATGATGGTACTTTATAAATTCTTTTCTTTCCAAAAAGCTGTATAATAAGTTGATAAAACTCCACGAGTATGATAAGTTCCATTATTGTTGCTAAGCTACTCGGTGACAAAGTGTACACCCGCGGGATATTAAAGGAAAAAGTAGGAAAAAAAATAGATCAAGATGAACAATGATCTGGTCTTGCTGCTTTTCCCATAAAATTTAGACCTATCCTGAAGATTTAAATATCATCACCTTCTTCAGTTAATTTCAACGTTTAGTATAAAATTAAAAGTTAACTGTGTTTAACGGTTCTTATTATACAAAGGAACTTTCATATTCATGCAAAAAGAAATATAATCATTGAAATTTCAACTGCCTTGTCTATCTCAGCTACACATATCCTTGTACCATCCCTCCCTGCCTACAGGCTGTTAGTTTGTTTGAGAACAATCTGTTAGCGACGTGTACCTAGTGCAGGCCTGTCACTGCGGCTCACCCACTTACTACTCATCAGGGGACGGAGAAGTTCTCGTTTCGACCTAAACTATAACGGTTTCCTACGAGTATTTAAAAAAAAGGTATATTAATCCGAATTTTTATGCATTATTTATAGATTTATTACGTATATGTATGTACATATATAATGTCTACATATATCTACATATATACATATATAATATATTTATAAAACTATAAAGATATTAAAATTATATATCTAAACGTGATGTAGTTTAATTCACATCCTCTAATTACCATCGATCGCCAGCCTTCGACCTAGTCGGTGAAAAGAGGCATAGGATCCAATAGTGGTCCAATAGTGGACAGAAACAGGCTGTTGACGACTGCTAGATGGCTTACCGTTTTTTAATATATTCGCTAATATTATAAAAACAAATTCAAAATGATCCTTTAGCATGAAATTGATTTTTTGTAATAAAATTTTAGGTCGATTGAAAAGTTAGCGGCCTCACGCAGCAATAATTATAATATTGTATGTACATTTATCAATCCTTTAGTTATCACTGTGTAAATCTCATTAAGGTTTGGTTCTAAGTTTATATCTAGATATTGTAGAGAATATAAAAGTACCTAATCAAGTTTTGCAAGGTACATCGCTGATTATTGAATATTATTTGTTATGAGTCATTTTACATTTCGAAATGAAAAAAATTTAAATCTAAAGAGTTTTCTTAAATTAATGTCGGGAGAGATAACTGGTGCAATATAGCCATAAAATTAAAAATTTGTAAAATATCGTATATGTTTCAAGACCAGAGTAAACTTGTTTCAATTTTGTGGACAGTTTTTGAAATATGTAGTTAATAGGCAAAACTAGATATTTTAAAAAAAAAATATATTTTTTTTATTCGGATCTCTTGTCTACGCCATTAACTATTATATACAATTAATTAATATAATTCTTCTTTACATTGAATGCTTTTTATGAGGTTTTATAAATCAATTGAATAATGGGTTCGATGCAGAATTTATAGAAATGAATTGGCTAAATCTTTCTCTGGTAAATAAAATCAAAGTAAATAAGTATTTATCAAAACTTCAATGCATTAAGTTACATATACAATCCTTGTAAAAACTATCAAAATAAAACAAGATAATTTAATATATTAGAGTATTTTATAAAGAGTTAGTTAAAGTTACATAATTACATTTGTTAAATACCTAAAATCCTAGTCGTTTTACGAGCCGGCTATTTTTCAAGTTTCGTAACGTGACGTGTCATTATCTCGGTATATGGATACGATATACTGCTCAGCTAAGTTATGATTCTAGCTTATTGGGAAAGAAAAAACAATATTCTAAGTTACAGCAAAATTCCAATACATTACTATTTCCCATTAGCGTTTCTTCCTGATTAGGTCCTTCCCTTTTCATTTGTTTAGTTAATACATTCATTTCGTCCCACGCAAATTTTCTCGTTGTAGATCTTCATACAAATTGCTGAATATTCAGGTAATAATATACTATATTTTTTTAACGAAGGTAAAAGCTTTAAAGTTTATAATGATATTAACGCAAATTTGTGCTTAAAGTGCTTTGACGTTCAGTTCGTACTAGTGGTTGCATAGCGATCGAAATTTGACTGCAATTTATCAAATTCTTAAGTTTTAACGTTACTGAGGCAAAGAGATGTCAAAGAGTAAACATCTTTAATCATCGCACATCATTTTTTTGAATTTTGTTTTATTGTGAGCTGAGAGCGTATACGTAACAGTGTGGGTTGTTTGCCGTAATTCCCTGCAATACCTATGAAAATTAAAATTTAACATAAGAAACAGTAAAAAACCATATTAATTATGATTATACCAAATTTCGCACTTCTCCTGTGCGCGAAATATGCTTAAAAAGGGGTGCAAAGTTTTCTCTTCACGTATTAATATTAATATATAGATTATTTGGATTTATTTCTTAGAAAATGAATGTATATTTACAAGGATATTATAAATCACTGAAAAGAGAAACAAATGTTGTTTGAAAAAATTTATTTTTTCTCAATTTACATAACAAGCTTATGCAAATTTGAAATATATAATCCCTTGCGGGTAATTAGAAATATATGCTAATAAATCAAGGAAGAAAAAATATTATGTGTGGGTACCAAAATCTAGAAATCTGGACTTTTACATAATTAAGAAATAATTAGAAAAATGTTACGTACCTTTATATCATTTTAACGAAGGTAAGATTTGAACAGGGTGAATTGACAAGTGTGTTTTACATATGTGATAAATACGATCAAATCTTGAGCGCTCATTTTATTGAAATAATCTCAACATTATTTTCATTTAATCATTAATTTTTTTCTAATGTTTGTATTTTAAATTTATTTCAGTTTATAATACATTATGGACATTTTTGAGATGCAACGTTTTATTATAATATTTACTACTGAACTAGCCAAAGAAGGGCGACAAATAACAATAATATTTATTTATATACTTTAAAGTAATTAATTGATACATATAGTGGACTTATTCTTACGAGAGCAATCTCTTACAGCCAATCAGAACACCAGTCCAGCCCCGTTCGAGTAACGGCCGGGAATCGAATGATCCGGATTCGTTTCCCGGTGCGCCGCGCAGTCAAAGGCCGTAAGATTTGTGATCAACCCAACACACCAGAGAAAGGACAATTTTGTAATTATTATGAATATACTAGCTTACTTCGGCGACTTTGGTAGCCTGGAGAAAATGAAAATAGTGGTGTAATTTAAAAATTATGTTTTTGTGAACATTTCATACATTTTATTTGAAAGAACTAAGTAGTTTGGTACATATATACTTATATTCACGTTCTCATCCCAAACGGGGTAATTTTTTAATTATATAGATGATAATAAATTCTGTTCCGAGAAAACTATCCTCTTTTATTTTGCATGATACAGACTACACGTTGGCATTAGCCAATGTTTGCATAACACAGACTACACGTTTGCATTAGTCAACGTTTGCATAACCACTCACCGAGATTGAGATTTTGAGGAAACGCAATAAGCAAATAAACAAACAAATATAATTTTGCATTTATTACATAATGTTAGAAAAGAAACATGAGAATCATTGCCATAAGTTTGCAGCAGTGATCAAGTGAAGTTGGAAAGGCGTTTCGTTTTGCCCAATGATGTTTTCATTGCAATGTTTTCACTACGATATTAAGGTGTTTAGTTTCTTATTCTGGAAAATATGTTTAGTTTAATATGGAAATTCTTCTCTAAGTCTAATATAGTACATTAAGAGTTGTAATTTTTTCAGTACTTAGAATTTATCAGCTTTCACACTACATGCACAGTATATTCTTTATACAATAAAATACTTTCCATTTAATAAATTTCTATTTAAAAAATATTTTATTTAATAAATTTCCTTTTCAAATTATATTCTTGTGATATAAAGATACAATTTTGTTCCTGAATCCTAAATTCATGTATCGAATGAATATATCACATGTGAGTGTATTTTCATATTTCATATTATAAATAAATGTATTTAAGATATACATATATATATATATATATATATATATATATATATATAAATATATATATATATATATATATATACATATATATATATATATATATATATATATTTATGAAATCTATATTGATATCATTTTCCTATATTTTTGTATTCTTTGTGAAAAGTCTTTGCAATGATATGTCATATATTATATAAAATAAAAAAAATTATTTCTTTATTTAACATTTATTTATGCAGCTAATGCCAATATATAAATTAAATTAATAATAAGATGTATTACCGTGCTAAATATTAAGTTTCTATACAGTTTCTAAGAGAATTGACTATGAACATAGAAATACCTAAATATATTTTCTAATGTAAATTTCGTATGTGTAAAAACATGGAACATATTTCTAAAATTATCACGTCCAGCATGATTCCTATAGTTTTCGAACAACCTTTGCGTCGGCTTCTAAAAACTGCTATTTTTTGCATTCTTCGGAGCTAGAACGATAAAATGTATGGAGTTATAGGAAAAATAAAATTATTTGCATTAGCTCATAAAAGAAATTATTGCAAGAAATTAAAAAAGCACCAAAATCAATAAGAGCAGCAATTATAATATTTATTTGTTAATATTACAGTAAATGACCCAAATGTTTTATTAAACATGCCACAGCTACAAAATTTACAAGCCCAATTTCGAAGGATACACCTTTACACCTTCATTTTTTCATCATATAATGTATTGAAAAGCTAGAACTTTTGTTCACGAGTCTGTAATTAGATGTGGCGCGTTTCGATAATTTACCAAATAATTAAATTGACCTTTGGGGAAGTTCAAACGAAGAAAAAATTATGTCGATAGACAGCGCCAGTTGGAAAAGTTAAAATTATGAATTTATTGTTATTTCTTGAATTTATTAAAATTACGAATTTATTGTTTACATTGTTGCTGCAACTGCAACATATATTATGAAAAAAATCAAAGTTACAATATTTACGTAAAGAAAATAAATTTTTTTTAAAAAATTCTGTTCCTGTTTGAAATTGTTGAATATCTTACTAAACATACAGCTTCATTATTACATGATGGTTTTTTTTTCTTTGTGACAATTACAGTTACATATTTTAAAATAAATTTCTTCCTCTTTTATAAAAAAAACAGTTCACTTGTGCGTCCAAATATTCAAAAAGTTGGGTGTCATGTTGTCTACAACATAGCTCATAAAATTTTAATACAGATAAACGAAAGGTTTTGTATGGAAGTTTTAATGAAAGGTTTTTTTTCAGAATTTTTAAACTCTTATTCGAATAATTGAGTAGGGGGGAGGAACGTATGGTATAAAATGGTCTTAAAACCGTATTTCTCCCAATTAATATTTGAAAAAGACATTTGCTCTCGCTAAAGATGCAATTTGATCAATAGATTTGCCAAAATTTTGAAAATATTTTCATATAGAAAAAGACATTAAACTTTTTTCCCCCGAGAATGTTTCATTCATATTATCTTAATTATCGTAGTAAAATCCTTGTCCCCTTTTGTTTATGTACTGTTACCGACATCTACGAATTCTCAACTTTCTTTGCCTTTAATTGAAGTTGAAAGCTAAAAACGTTTATTTCATGAGTCAGTAGCATTTATATTACTTGTCTCAATTTAAGCCATGTACCGCAGATTAGGATCTGAAGATATTGATAATATACCTCCGTTAGTGCCCTCTTTGCTTAACATTCGGGGGATGATACTCTCTACATTTTAACTTCACATGCTTCTTCAAAGACATTTCCTATCGAAGTCATCTTAGGGTATTTGATCATGGGGGATCCAAATATCACCAATTTACGTACACTTGACAAGTGAAGCTTTCTACATAGTCTCGGTATAATCGTGCAATCTCATCTAAAAATTATCGGAATTTATCGTTATAATTGTACTTACTACATGAAATTACGCACAGAATAATACGAAACACATCTATTAAAGTTATATTTGGCCCAATTATTGATGATGTTCAGCGAAAGAGTAAATCTATATATTTTTTAGAATTACAAATGCTTTCGATTTATAAATCAATATAGCTGGTAAGGTTGTGGGGAAGCGATCAAGTAATCGAAAAATTTTAGAGTCAAATAGTTAAGGAAGACTCATACAATAATATTTAGACAGCTGCAAAGCGGAATTGGTTAAAAGGTCCTAAACATTTCCCCTTTCAGTTTTTCTTCCACACAAACTATTTTTTTAGCAAGATATATGACTTTATTATTTTCATTTACACAACAAAAACATAATATGTACTGAGTGTAACGCATTAAGCTTGCTATATTCTTGCAGTTAAATATTATAATAATTACAGATTGTGATCTCTAATGATTCAAGAGATAAAAATTTTAAGTATCTCATTCCACCTAAAACCTTATATATCTCTTTATATATGTATATATATATATATATATATATATATACATATACATATATTTATATATATATATATATATATATATATATATATATATATATATATATATATATATATATATATATATATTAAGTAAATTAATTAACCCAGACAATGAAATAGAATATAATTGTTATTACATAAGTCTTTGTTAAATCTAAAATTTAAAATCCTTCTAAATTCTTCCCACTTTGAACAAACCGATCGCAACACCTATATTCTTTTTGCAACTTGAGCAGTTTAGCTATGAATTCTTCCATAGAAACAATAGTTTATGGGAGAATAACCACGGGGTTTACATAATACACAATCATTGCAAGAATGCCTTTTGCACGCATAATTACGCCATTGACAATACCCCACAAAAATGATTTTTTTTAATTAATTGTATTTCTACGTTCATCGTGGAAATAAGAAAAAATTTATTTAAAGAAACATCTCTCACTGAGAGGGTTATGTATACCTGAAGATACAAGGAATCCGGAAACTGTAACAGTAAATTTTCCCTTTATGTGATGGTTGAAATATTTAATCCTTTGCTTGTGGCATAATTAGTGATTGCTACGGGACAGGATTTTTAGGTTGATTTGTTTAGAATAAGAATTACAAATTTATACATCTTGTAGAAAACAAAGGTTCAAAGTAAGTTTAAAAAATTAAATTTTTTTTTGCATAATGTTAATAAATAAAGTTATTTACATATTCGCCTTCCGTTCCTTTATAATAAAGTAAAATTATATATACATATAAATTAGAATAATTATAGGTATTATAATTACAAGTCATTTTGGTAGATTATATATGAGGATACCCAAAACGCCTAGGTTTAATACACTAAAAAAAATTATTTCGTTTTTTAGCGTTGTATCTCTGAATATTTCTTCTTCTTTAGTGTTTTTCTTTACGTCGAAAGGAAAAAAAAATTGTTATTTCCGTCGTAACCCTCAGGAGACGGAGTCTTCAGTGATACTGCTAGTTAAAGTGACAAAAAATATATTTTATTAAGCTTTAGGTAAACTTCAAATTTATTTGAAGACTAGCGGAAAGTACCCATGGTTATTCTTTCATATATCTAGAACTATTGTTTTTGCAATTTAAGCACTCTAGCTACGAAATTTTAACTGGACCCTATCCATTTTTGCTCGCATGTACATATTGCCTGCAGATTACTGAATATAAAAAAAATTGTTTTCCGGCTTGTTTGACAATGTGAAAATTTATTCAGATAAGACGAAAATGTTTAGAGCAACACTATAATTTGTGTGAATTTATATAAAGTGCCGCTTTTGACTCATCGCTCTTTAATATTATAATTTATAAATAGTTTATTCAAATAGTTGTTTACTATGTTCCGAGAGGTATAATTAGAAAATAAGGTTTGGCTGTCCAATATATTATATATTTTAAGAAGTATATAATTATTTAAAGATTTAATTCATTTTTTTTTATTTTCAAGTTTACATTATTGTTTTGCTAAACCCACACAAAGTTTTCTTCCCGGAAAATATTTTTTATTACTAACTTGGAACTGAATATCATGTTTTTCCATAGTTGTTCATACATGTAATACACAAAGCGGGGGACAACTGTCCTTAAAATAAATTCCTTTAATTTTATGTTGATTTTATGTTCAAACGAAGTATATCGTAGCGAAGTATATCGATTAATGTGAATAAATTGATGGACCTTAAAATATTTATATCCTATAAGTAAATAACCATTAAAATAACACTATGAGTATATTTCATTAGTAATAAAAATACGAAAATATTTAATAATATTCCTTCCACATATAATTTATATATAAAGATGCTTTGGTTAAAATGGAGAATAAATATATCTTCTGAAAATAGAAATTTAGAAGTGTATCGAAATTAATACCTTAATTATTTATTCATGACTCCTCTGTCGACTACATACAGCCTTTGAATAGACTTTTAATAAAAATTGAAAAAATTCAATCAAAACCAAACTAAGACAAAGTATCACAGTTACGAAATTTAATTCTTGATAAAATACGTCTTATGAGAGAAATAATGGTTACTCATTCTTACCTGAAAGGTATGCTGTGCAAAAATAAAGTGTGTATACATATATAAATACACACACACACACACACACATACACACATGTGTATGTGTGTGCATGTGTGTTTGTGTGTGTGTGCATATGTGTGTGTGTATTTACTTTTAAAACAAATCAGTAACTGTAAATAAAATTCAAAAATCAACAATATATTATTGAAAGAAGTTAACAAAAATAGAAATCTCGTAGAATAAATATAACGTTACATGAAGACTGGTAAATTAAAATTTGTTGAATAACACAAATATAATAATGAATTGGAAACTAGGGCATGGGAAATGTAAAAGAGAACAAAATATTGGATCTATTTTTCTTATATTTATTTATCAGTTTATCCGTTCAGTATATTGTATGCCACGACAATCTAGTAAAATTATGTTCGATATCAATTATTAACAACAAATATTATAAATAACCAAAAGTCTAAAATTTTAAAATACAAAATTTATTACATATTGTTTGGTAAAGTTTTATTACTGAGAGATTTAACAAAATTGTTGACGATAATAAAACCATCAGAGCAAATACCGTTAATAATTATTAAAGATTTAACCAGCAAGTGACAAGACTTTTTTATCCGTTGAAGTTTTTCCCTTAGATTTAAAACCGTAAATGGTAATATTTTTAAAATTGTTCAAATTAAAAAAAATGTATGTAATATATATATATATATATATATATATATATATATATATATATATATATATATATATATATATGTATACACATATATATGGTAAAAACCGTATATGGTAATATTTTTTCAATTGTTCAAATAACAATTTTGAAAACTTAAGAACATATATTTGAAGACAAAGATCAAGTATATGTAGAAACACTAAAACATTCTGAGAGTGTCTCACTGTTTTTTTGCTTTAAATGCCAAGATATGTACTACCATATATAACTGATTAAACGCTATTAAGGAATTTCTAAGCATGTTACGAACTTTTGTTGCCTTAAACTGACATTATTTTGGGGTGTTAACTTTTCTGGGGAACATTATACAAATAAACAGTTAAAATATTAGTTATTATTGACATTGCTTTTTGAGTGACAGAAAGAAGAACCGTCAGCCTAAGTATTGTCGGGTTTCTATTTCTACACACCAGGAGAGTCCCAGGTGAAATGCAAGGAAAACGATAAAGTTGCTGTCCATCCGTTAATGTAAACTTTTCTTTTTCTAAGTGTTTCATACCTTGGACACTCTTTACACATTGCAAGTTATGAAATTGGAATGGAACGAATGGTCGCAAAATAACTGATATGTTTGCTGAATTAATGTCATTTAGTGGAGCAATGAAATATTTAGGTACAATAGGAGAAAGTTATAGTCAACACTTGCTCTAATTATCAACCCAAAATTTACTTTAGCTACTTTGGCGTCAGTAATCAAAGAAAAAACCTTTTATTTTTCAAATGCATCAGGTACTCTTTATGGTCTAACAAATAATTGTAATAAATTATTTCCTCTAAATCAATTAGTTTATGTGTAATTTATAAATATATAATCATTTATTCTGTTTGTAATAGATAATTATATATCGAATACTTATAAAAGTCCAAAAAACTTATCCAAATGCCAATACAATATGCATATTTATATCTGTACATACATACTTACACGCATATATATATATATATATATATATATACATATATATATATATATATATATATACATATATATATATATATGTGTGTGTGTGTGCGTGTGCGTGTGTGTGTGTGCGTGTGTATGTGTACGCGTACGTGAGCGTGTGCGCGTGAGGGTGCGTGCGCGGTCGTCTGCGCTTTGCACGCCTTCGTGTGGATGGGCGCGTGCGTGCATGGGTGCGTCCATACGACCGTACGTGCTTGCGTTCGATCGTCTGTGCATGCGTGTGTGCATGCGTGTGTGCGGGCGTGTGTGCGGGTGTGTGTGCGTGCCTTCGTGCGTGCGCGTGTGTGTGTATATGTGTGTGTGTATGTTTGTTGTGTATATATATATAATCGTTCGGTTGAAGGTGGTGGACAAATTTGCACATTGAAATTTTTTTGCAAAATTTTAAAATTTTGTATCGGGGTGTATCTGCGATTTTTAGAAGTAAAATATATCTTTCTGTGTAATTGTCGATCTGTTTGTTTAGCTGACAAGCATCAACAAAAAATCCTGAATCGACTTCCATAGGACTTTCTTTGGGATAATGATTGTGATTAACATCATTGACTGCCAATTGAACGTTGCCAATGCATTCATATCAGTCACGTATAAAGGATCAATATTTTTTAAGAGAATCGAAATTCAATTATGCGAAACCGCGGAGTAAAAACGATCGCACGGCTCTGTTAAATTATGAGCAGAAATTTTCGGTATTAACATTGGAATTCAGCTCAAACTGCGATGTAAATTAGTATCCGGTCAAGAGATAATAGTTAGTTACGAGATTTTTTGTATGACGTGAGAGACATATTTTAAAGTGATTTAGAAATAATATTTTAGTGAAAGACTTTTAAACATATTACCATTTAAAGTATATGTGGAGAAAATTATCCGTTACTATTGGTGGTGCACTTATTTTTGATGTAAAAAAAACTCAAATTGTCCGATTCTGACTTACCTGAAGTCGAACTAAGTCTTATTAACTAATAATATTGTTAATATATCATTAACACAATACGGCAATCTTTTTCAATTCCTATATTATTCAATTCTATTACTCACGTATACTTTTACATCCACGATAAATAAGTGAAAGCTTATTAACAAAAACCGATTGTTTTATGCTGTTGTATAAATATTATAAATCATGTTTATTAACTGTTTAGAGTTATTTTGACTGTTATACATAAATATTCAGAGTATACTAATATTTTAGGTCTTAATATATTCAATTCATAGCGTTTGGTTACATTTACTGTGTATATTATTTGTGCTAAATTGTCGCTTGTTTCTTTATGTTTGCGTATTTGAGAAATGAATAATCGACATATTTACGATATATTGTAATTATATCGATAAATGGTTAAAAAATGTACCAAGTGCGTATGTTTAATATTACGTGTAAAGGATAAAAAAATATTTTGCCTCTCTTTTTTTACATTATCACTGTGTTTATCTACATATGTTTGTATTTTATATTTTAGATCGGTGAATATAATTGGAAAATTCGATTTATATGCTATGAAATAAACATATCTCGTTTTTGTTTGATACACAATCAAATAATTGTCCATGTCTGCGATTGCAACCATTAAAAAAATTTTTGAAAATGTCTTCCAAAAAATGTGTCTTCTTCCTCTTCCCATCTTTAAACAGCTGAAATAAAATTTATGAAAAGAAACCAACGTAACTACGGATTTGTCTGAAAGCTGTAGCATTGATTCTAAATACGATATTAAAATTTATAAATAGTTTGAAGGAATACTCGATTTTTTTTAAGTGGCTAAGTGTGTATGATACCCTCGTTCGATTAGTTTTATTCTTACTTAAAATGTGTTAATTAATGACAATTGCATTCATAGAATATTTATTCCTAAAAATTGATGAATTCTTTCTAAAAATAGGAAAATATCTATATATACAATTTTTTTTCTTTTCTAGAAAATTTAATTTTGAAATTAGTGTCTATTTAAAGTACCCTAAATTTTGAAAATGAAAAGCTGAAAAAGCGGCCGCAAATATATACAGCAAACTGTCAAATACCAGAAACTTTTTCCAATTAATTTACTCATATCCTATATATGTACAATATCTTCATTAATGGGTATTTTAATTTTTGTTTGACATTAAGAAATTTAATATAATATGAAATCATGTTGCCTGTAAAAGGGACGTCTTAATTGATGTCCAGTATATCAGTAAAAAATATACCTTTCTTCGTCCTATTCCTTACACTTTGGATATAATTCTTGTGGTAATCGTGTCAACTGTGCTGCACATGAATGACGTGCCGTACGATGTATAGCCATTCTTCGCTGGCAGTTGTTATCCGGGTAACATTATTAGGTGGAAGTCTTATCTAAGAAAATATATCGACTCCTATAGGAGTTCAGTACCATCATACCTCCTTTCATCAAAACTAATTAAAAAAACAGCGACGTGATGTCACATTATTCCCGTCTGATATCAAGAGATCTTATATAATATTTTTAATCAGTCGCTCGAAGTCATTGTATATATATAAATTTTAAAGACCGTATTTCTTACATATTCATCCACCTTAGTTTTGTATGCCAAGGTCATAACTCATTCCTATGTTGAATATATTTGGCGTTAATTTTGTAGAAATTCGTTATTCACAATTAAATGAAACTACGTGATGTAGTATTATTTCTACTTTCTTTAATTTCTTTAACCACGACCTAGGTTTCGTTGTATTACAACATCTTCAGGTGGGATATTAGCAAAGATTGAATATTAGCAAAGGTGGAATATTAGCATCTTTGCTAATATCCCACCTGAAGATGTTGTAATACAACGAAACCTAGGTCGTGGTTAAAGAAATTAAAGAAAGTAGAAATAATACTACATCACGTAGTTTCATTTCATTCCTATGTATTATTGTCTGTACTTCCCTGCCTATACCTTTTTTTTAATGATTTTATTTGTATATGTATATGAACCTTGATTGCGTATATTACAAAAGCGTTCATTGTTATATTATAATAATTACGTGTTGCTGTTGTTTATTAATATAAAGAGCGATATTGGATTTAATTTCATATAAAATTATTTGAATATGTCAAGAAGTCATTAAATCTCATCGAAAATATGTCACGAAAAAAGTTTTTATTTCACGAGAAAAAAATATTTCAATGCCAATCTAACGTGTAAACACATTAAAAATAGTTACTGATCATTTTATTTATTCACAAATATTATCGTCTCAGTAGACAGAATGTGATGTTGATCACCACGGTGATATTGCCAGAGGTTATTCGTGGGAGCTAAAAGGTTATCTTTCAAGAGTAGATATAAAATGTGTGCTCAATTCCAGTGAATTAAAACAATATTACGTGACATAAGCAAATGAATCATCAAGTGCTGGTCAATAATACTTATGTGTACAGATGTCAACAATGATGTTATATTAAATAGATATTTTATATTTTAAAAAAAAATTGTTTCGCGCACATATACACAATATGAAATTCTTCGCATATTAAAATATTGAACATCGGTAACTAATAAATAATAAAGTGTCAAAAAATAATACACTGTCAAAAAAACACATGAATAAAAGAGACATTTATGATTATAAATTTTGGTCTTATAATTATGAGAGAGTGCTTAAGTTATAAGTGCGATTGAGACAGCACAGCTGTTAGCTTGTCAGTTTCAAAACTCTTCAAACGTAACCCACAGATTCAGTTTGACCTTATCACTTTGTATTTACTATAATTTTTTTTATCTCTTAGACGCATAATTTGTGAAGTAAAAAAAAATGTTACGAAAATTTAATATTAATGTCATTTTAATACAACCAGAGGGTTATGAATTTTTAATATAAGACTTTCTTTTGAAGATTTTCTTTTGAAAACTACTTTTAAGACACTTTTTATGTAACTTCTTTAAATTTGATAGACCAACCATAGGAAATATGTACTTCAGCTTGATATTAAAAGAAGCAAAATTACTTTTTAGCATTTTTAATGGTATTAAATTTGTAATTTATAAATATGATGCACGACTATAGATGTTACGGAGCTAATTAATGTTTTGATATCATTTAGTGTATTTTAATATATTTAAATGAACAGATTTCTTATAATATATATATATATATATATATATATATATATATATATATATATATATATATATATATATATATATATATATATATATACATATATATATATATATATATATATATATATATATATATATATGTACATAATATTATCCTATATCACCCTTAACAAGAGATTGTATAAATTAGAAATAACCGAAATAGGTTTCATGAAACATTTATGTTGACATTAAACCGTTTCTTAATGTAGCTTCGTAGTTTAATATCCATATTAGGCATTCCAAAAACAAGTCTGTCAGTTGATCTCAAATTTCTCCATAAGTTATTTTTCATTCATTTTAACGGTATACATACATATCGATACTCTTAAGGAAAAACATGGTAACTCACATTTTGTGATTTTACAGCAGGATATGACAAACCCAATATGACTTATAAAACGATACAAGAAGCTATTTTTACACTATTTTATGTAAATTGACATTATTAAAAACTGGCTTCAAATACAATTATAGAGAAATTGGTAGAAAAAGAAGACGGAAATAATATTATCACTTCTCTCAACCATCAAAAGTTATTAAAATTATTAGCATTGTCGATACACTCGCATGAAAACATTTAACAAATAGCAATTATTTACAAGTTTTCCGTAATCAATTTGATTTTCTTCATCTTCTATCAAAAGCAGAATACTATGGGAAATCACAATATAATGGGCAATTATTTAAAACGATCAGCACTTAACTTATTACCATTAGCGTATTATTATGTCCAAATTGGACTCTCACCCAGGATGTACTAGTTTCCCTGGGACGCTATGTTACTATTAAAATAAAATATTATTACAAGCCGTAAATCAAGAAAATTCTTCTGGTAGCTGTAACTGACAAGGTAAACCATTTGCATAACAATTACTATCCGCGGTATATTTGACAATATGTTTCAGGTAAAAAAATAAAAGTATAGTTAATCATTTTCATTAAGAAAAAAATATTAAACAAGTTCTTTAATGAAGTGGAGAGGTGGGAAATGGGAATTTGTAAATATATTTAAATTTGCATAAATGAAAGTTAATATAAAATAATGAAGTTTTGTTTACCGTAATTTAAATATGACAAAGGTATAAAACAGTATTCTAGATTGTTTTACTATTGTATAAAACAATTTTAAACGATTATTCTATTGGTATCAAAATTCATACATTAAAGAAGAGATTCATACATTAAGCCATAATGTAATATTTGAAAGTCGACCTAGAACACATTCTCTGGGCAACTATCCAACCACAACCTACCCAAAACAAACTACTGACCAAGAACCAAGTACAAATAAGGAAGATGACTGGAAGGAAGTCACCGGTAAGAAAATACCTCACTCAAGCCCGGAAAATGTTGGAACACAAAAACAAACAAAACTGGATACATACTGGCTATCTCAAACTCAACCGATACCAACAAAAAATAGTTTTACTCAACTAGCAGAAGAAGAAACCCAAGTAGACAACTCCACTACTGTAGAAAAGACAACAAAACCACCTCCAATATTTGTTGACAAAGTGGGTAATGTCCGACCTCTACTTAACATGCTTAATGAACATGCTCCAAATATGTACGCTTTGAAGGTCCTCCACAATGATCAAGTCAAAATCCAGACCAAATCTGCCGATACATACAGAATTATCGTCAAACAATTGAAACAAAAACAGACTGAGTTTTTTACTTATAAGCCTAAACAGGATCGAGCGTTCAAAGCTGTGCTTAAAAATATGCATCCATCTACTAACCCTGATGACATCAAAGAAGCATTAAATGATATGGACTACAGCTGCATAAACGTTTGGAATATCAAACAAAGAACCACAAAGAAGCCATTGCCCATGTTCATTATTGAATTATTACCGAATGACAACAACAAGCGGATATATGAAGTTAAAAGCCTAATACAGTGTATGGTATCCTTTGAACCTCCACGACCAAAACGGGAAATCCCACAGTGTGCGAAATGTCAACAATATGGACATACCAAAGCTTATTGTCGCCGACAACCTAAGTGTATCAAATGCGCTGGTGACCACCTCTCCATTGACTGCCCGAGGAAAACTAGGTCCGACCAAGTCAAGTGTATACTCTGCGACGGTAACCATCCTGCGAATTACAAAGGCTGTGGAGTCTATCGTGAGCTTCAAAATCTGAAATTCCCAAAAGCACCAGATCGTAGATCTAGGAATAAAAATCAGTTTGATAAAACAGAAAGCCATGAACAAGAAACACTAACGGCTCATAAAGGGAACTCTCAGAATACCATACGACAAACATATAGAGACGTATTAACCAAAGGACATCAACTTCCACAAAATAGCGACATACGTACAAATGATATGCATGAAATAATGGACTTAATGAAACAAGTGATGCAGCAATTGACTACATTGACAAACCTAATAATAGTACTCACGACGAATCTCTCAAAATAGATTGCTTAAAAATAGCTCTATGGAATGCCAATGGGCTGCCACAACACACCCTTGAGGTTCAATCGTATTTGCAGACACATAATATTGATATCTTGCTAGTCTCTGAAACCCACTTTACAAAAAAGAGTTATTTCCAAATACAAAACTATAAGACTTACCACACAATGCACCCTGATGGAACTGCACATGGGGGGAGTGCAATAATTATAAAAAATAATATTAAGCATTACGAAACAGTACAATATTGTACTGAAGAGATCCAAGCAACAAATGTGCGAATCAAAGACTGGGTAGGATCTTTTGTAATATCGGCTGTCTACAGCCCACCGAAACATTAACTTAAGGAAGCAGATTATGTAAGGTTTCTCGCCACACTGGGCCACCGATTCGTTGCTGGTGGAGATTATAATGCGAAACATCATTACTGGGGCTCGCATACAGTAACAACAAAGGGACGGCAACTAAAAATGTCAATTGACAAACTAAATCTTAGTGTTGTCTCGCCTGGGCAACCCACTTACTGGCCCACTGATAGAAGAAAAATACCAGATGTGATAGATTTCTTCATAACCAAAGGATTCCCTAGCAGCTTTATCAAAAGTAGAACTAGCCTATATTTGTATTCTGATCATTCATCTGTAGAAATGACCCTCAAAAGGTCCATCACATTAGCTCCAAAACCATGTAAGCTGCACACACGCAAAACTGACTGGGATCTCTTTAGGCAATTAATGGCTCAATGCCTGGACGAGTCACTACCTATGAAAACCGAAGAGAACATAATGGAAGCTGTTGAACATCTCAACTATTGTGTACAAAGGTCTGCCTGGGCTGCTACCCCAACACATACAGACACAAACCGTAAACTCGAATGTCCTCTGTCTATTCGTGAACTCCTGACTGAAAAACGTAGTGCTAGAAAAAAATGGCAACAGTCTCGACATGCATCAGATAAAAAACATCTAAACTACTTACAATCTAAGCTAAAATCAGCACTTAGCGATAACAAGAACGAAGGAATACAATCCTTCTTAAAAAGTCTAGACGTGACATCGGCTACTGATTACTCACTGTGGAAAGTCACAAAAAATATGAAACGTCCAGTCTTAAACCAACCCCATCTACGCAAAGAGAACAATGAATGGGCAGCCAGTGAAGCGGAAAAAGCAGTTACATTCGCCGAACACTTAAAACGCGTCTTTGTACCAAACCCCGAAATAAATTCCCCCAAAACGCAAGAAGTGTCAACTTTTCTGAATCAATGCCACCAACTCGATCCCCCTATTTCGAATTTCACTAAGAGAGAAATAAAAGCTGTTATTGATACACTTGATATCAATAAGGCACCTGGCTATGACCTAATAACTGCCAAAATGCTAAGAGAGCTACCAGAGGAAGGAATTTCATTCCTCACAATCCTGTACAATTCAATCGTACGTACGTGTTCGATTCCTCCCCAGTGGAAAGTGGCTCAAATAATAATGGTCCTCAAGCCTGGCAAAAATGCTGTTGATGTGAAATCTTACAGACCTATTAGCTTGCTACCAATTACTTCCAAGGTTATGGAAATTTTATTTCTGCGAAGATTAATGCCACATATCTATGATAATAATCTACTTCCTGATCACCAGTTTGGCTTTCGTCAGAGACATGGAACCATTGAGCAGGTCCATCGATTGGTCAAAAATATCCATAATGCCTTTGAGTCAAACCAATATAGTTTTCTTGGACATATCCCAGGCATTTGATCGGGTATGGCACGAGGGACTGCTGTTTAAAATTAAAAAGAACCTACCCATAAATTACTACAACTTCATCAGATCATATCTACACAACAGACACTTCTACGTTAAACAGGGAACTGAAACTACGTCTCTCTATCCGATCCAAGCAGGAGTTCCCCAGGGAAGCGTTATGGGCCCAATACTGTACCTGCTCTACACAGCTGACCTTCCAGTCACAGAAGGTCTTGTTACGGGCACTTTTGCTGATGACACAGCAATTCTCGCAGCAGACCACCGACCAGACATAGCCTCACAAAAACTACAAACAAGCCTTGACCAAATATCACAGTGGCTGCAAGATTGGCGAATCAAAGTTAACGAAATCAAATTAATACAAGTTACTTTTACTACCAAACGAGATACGTGTTCGGCAGTAAATCTAAATGGAGTACAGTTATCGCAAGCCGATTACGCAAAATACCTTGGCGTGTATCTCGACAGACGTCTGACATGGTCCAAACACATCCTGACCAAACGATGTGCAGCGGGCCAAAAAGTGCGAAACATGTACTGGCTCCTTAACAAAAACTCTCAATTGTCGCTCGAAAATAAACTATTAATTTATAAATGCACGATCAAGTCAATATGGACTTATGGCCTACAACTGTGGGGAACCGCGGCAAAATCAAATATTGAAATACTACAAAGGTTTCAATCAAAAACGCTTAGAATGATAGCTGGTGCACCCTGGTATGTGACAAACAACAGACTCCATTTGGAGCTTGGCATAAAATTGGTCCAAGAAGAAATCTCAGAGATGATAAAGACATACAGAGACCGAATCGCTAATCATCCCAATCCACTGGCTATAAACCTGATGAACCCAATAACGGCACCCAGAAGGCTTAAGAAAAAACTTCCCCAAGACCTTATATAGGGGCAAAATGAAATGAGTTCAAAAGGACGAACTCAGTACAAGACATGCTAACATACGCACCAATTGCTGAATGTCTCAAATGACAGATTGCAATAATAAAAAAAAAAAAAAAAAGAAAAAAAAAATTAAAGAAGAGGCCAATATTTATGAACAAAGTAGAGAAATTGTAATTATTATGTTTCTTTTATTCATTCTTTTCGATTATAGCAATATTTTATGTTTTACTAGTACGATTTATAAATCAATTTAAAATATAAATAATGTACAAACATCCCTTGATATATTTTCAAAGTTTATTATTTAATAAAAAATGCATTTCAACTATAATTAAATTAATCGGTTCAAATATAATACCGTCCTCAAAAACCAATTATTTCGTATGATAATTTCGGTAGGAAAATGGTGAAAAAGCTCACAACTGAAAATAAAAAGAGCTTAAAAAATTTGTAATTTATTATTATTTTTTTTGTTTCATTGTACAAATGCTGGGTAGACAAATTTAAACTTCAGACTGAAAATTAAAGTACAAAAATAAAATGCAAAAGTAATAATAAATTAAATTCTAGTCAATATAAAGAGAGTGTGTTATTTATAAATTTTGAAGAATTTTAGTTTAACATGTATCAAAATAAAATCAGATTCCATATATTATTACGGTTACCATAATATTTTTCCTTGATATCATTAATTTCAATATCAGTTAGATAATAACTTACATTCTAATAACGCAGCTACTACAGCAGTAACAATGCAACCCGTGTAGTACTTTGGAAAATAATATCCTCTCAGCTAGCGCCGAACCTTGATACTGCACTTGATAACAACTTGACTGCACTTGATAACAACGCCAAGGATAAGGCCAAGGTTTTGGAAATTGAATTTTTTCTTAAATACAGCATTGAGTTGAATTGGCTAATTTATGTTTCGAAATCTAACAAAAAATTGTCAAATAAAATGTCTTTGAAATGTATGTGCTATTTATTTCATGAGTATTAAAAAGGGGAAAACTCAATTTCAGGTGACCGATATGATGTTTTCTTTGATTTTTTAAATTTGTATTTTGGAATCTTTTAAATTTGCCGTAAATAATAATCATAAATTTAAATATACAGTTCAATGTGTGAACAGTGCGACTTCGTTTTTTTGTCCGTCTATCTATTCTATTGTTATTTTAAGTTGCATATTAATAAAGTAAATTTAAATTCACATTATGTTTTACCAGTTCTAGTAGAAACTATCAAATTGCTAATGATCAAACATTTCTCTTTCAATTAATAAGTTACCCGCAACTGTGAGCTACATTAAGGTAACATCAATTATAATTGTGGCGCCTCAACAATAAACTCTGTATTATTACTAAGTTCATAAATATATAATGATATATTTTTCTGCGCGCGCTAAATAACTATTAAGAATTATTAGTTAATCAACTGAAGGTTACCTCAGTAACTTCATTGCTAGATTCCAACAACTCTTTCGAAACTCGACCAAAAAACAAATTTTTAATGTGTAATTTTTTTTAAACGTTTCATTTTTCAGATACATCATTATCCCATTGCTGCATTAACAAGCAATCTAATTACAAATATGACTGGAAACAACTCCCGCCTGATAGATTTGGGTATGTTTCATAGATTTTTTATAAAAACCACTTTTCTACATTTCTCTTCTGCTTGGCATACGTTTTCATTTATTTGAGGTATAGCACCATTTCAAATTCTGACAATCAAGAGATGTACTTAGGATTCAAATTGATTACTGTTAAATTTAACTTAAAATATTAGTAATTAATTCCTCATTTTGTATCATTATTAAAATTACTTGTCTTACAAGTTGGCTAAGTCATTTGAATAATCAAAATTAAGTTAGCTTACAATTAACTCGCTATATGCAGATCAGTGCAAACAAACAACAAAGGAAAAGAAATTATCCTTGAAAAGCGTTCATTTATTCTATGAAATTCTAGATCTCTCTTATAATTAATCCGATAAAGTTAAATGCTAGTAATATAAATATAAATAAGACGTTTTTGATCTAGCAAATTAAGAAGTAAAGATTCTCCTGAGATAAAATAGTGAAGAAATACATTCTGTTCGATATATAAATAAGATCCATGTTTAAACAAAGAAACACTTTAATTGACTGCAAAAGTTTAAATGATGGTTTAATTGAGTAATTCGGTACTGCTTGTTGCTTCTATGTAATCAATCACACATATATTAAAAACAAATCAATGTTAAATAATTCCATTATTTTCCCACACATTCTCAATGCCCTCTTTAGTTATTTAAAAATACCGTTTCGTAAACATCACCATTATTTTATTAATAAAATATAATTAATTGTTGTGCTCTTTTAATTGATTTCCCGTGTATTGTTTTTAATTTTTTTAATAATTTGAATCAAAAACAACTTAGTTGAGATTATTACAAGTAATTCCTAAGTTAATTGGAATGATTCAAAATATTTGAATAAGTGAAGTTATATTTGAATTCAAAAAATATTCGAATAATACTAATTGAAAACAATAGATAAGCTCTCAGCTTGAATGAAAAGTTTAAATTAAGAAATAATTAATTTTTGAAATATATTAGGCACAACCGTTATGTAATCTCTACTAACTGCACAGTTATTCAACCATTATTTAATTTAATATTTAAATCACGTTCAGTAGTAATTTCTGTATTAACAATTAACAAATCAACAAACAAAAAATTAAATTAAAAGTGTAAATGGTCATTATTATCTTACATACTTATTTAATAATTATCTTTATCTAATGTGTTTGTACACTCACTCAAAAATTATTTACTATACTCTCGGTAATTAAATAATTATCTACCAAAATTGTTAAACAATATAATATATGCACTTACTTGGTTCGTACTGGGAATATTTCAATAACGATCGTCTGAATGAGTTCTACAAAGATTTATCCAAATGGTATAAATACATAGAACGTTATAAAGTTGCTGTTGAAATCATAGTACCAATACATAAATATGGATCAAACGCCGCAAATATATAGTGACATTAGAAGTAATAGCCTCTTTCCAACGTAAATGAAACATGTTGCAATTGCGTATGGGATAAAACCAGCCAGATGTATTGAAAAAATAACTGTTTGTAATAATTAACCTTAAAAAAATTATTGCTTTCTCTTTATAACTTAATTTTTAATGATCTGATAGCAGTCAAAATAGCCTAAACAAAGTGTATAAAAACCAACGTGATGTAGTAATTTTATAATTTTGAATCAATCCGAAATCATTATTATTAGGATGTAGGCAGCTTATGAAAATAAATTTTGAACGTAATTTTACTATAATTGGTTATTTATAAATTAACACATTTTGTAAATGAAATACTGTTCATTTTTTAAACACTGTTAAATTACTTTAACAATAAAGAGATAAGCAATATTGCCGTGGTTTTTTCATAATTTTTTATAAACAAATCACACATGTTTGCTGTCGAATTTGAATGTTTTATGTCATCGTTGTAGGGTACTGAAATTCCATCGTGTTGTAGCTGTTGGCAAACAAAATGTTATATATATATATATATATATATATATATATATATATATATATATATATATATAAAGTTTCATTTATTTCGTCAAATTTCACGCAAATAATTACTGAGTATTTTACCCCCATGATAGATGTAGAAATGGCGCATAACCTAGTATTTAGTTCATTAGCCAGTTATTATTTTATAGGGCCATTATTATTATAACATTATTATATTTTTCCAACATGAATATAAGATATGAATATAAAAAAAACATAACTACAAAGCTAAATATATTAGTTCTCTACTCCCAAATAAAAATAAGATACGAGTAAATATATATATAACTAAAGTAGTATGTAAAGTACCAAAATTAAAATTATTATATAATTAACTTATTACGAATAACTTTTGTTTGCTTACCCAAATCTGCCAGCAACTCAACTAGTGATATGCGACATAACACGTTTGATATACGACAGTGCAATCGACATATATTATACTTCTTCTCTATATGCATAAACATTCCTATCATATCAAATTTGTTAATTCTACACGGGTATATTTAGTTGAACCGTGAGATTTAACTAACAGGAAATGCCAAGAAACTATTTTGGGACAAATGTATGCGGATATACCTGTTGCTATTGTTTTTTTCTTTCAGTAAATTCAAGAAATTTTTATTTTATAAATTAGCTTTTTTAACTTAAATTTTTTGCGCACTCTTTCAAATTTGGTTAACTGGAAGTAATTGCAATTGTTAGGTTTTGACATATTAACAAAAACTTAAAACTTGCTAAATAAAATAAAATATTGGCTAATAAAATTTATTTCTTAACTAAAAGAAATTGGAATCCATAGCGAACAATACATAATACATGTTGAATTACTATCTATGAAATACTGGCTTAGAATTATAAAATTAAAAACAGTTATACTGTGACTAGAATATAAATAAAACTTAGAAAAGGTATCCGTTTTCGTATAATTTGGTAGTCGTCCATATAACAGGCATGCAATAAAACAGCAAAGTGAGGTCAGTAATATGTAGATTTCTAACGTGCCAAGAGCTGTAAAAATTAACATTTTACTTTCTTTGAAACTTCGTTTTCTCTAAATTTTGTTCTAGCTCACATATATTCCTATATTTGTACTATATGTAATTAAATAAATAAAAATATATATATATATATATATATATATATATATATATATATTAATATATATATATATATATACAATGTGTGTATACATATTAACCCTTATTGGTAAACCTTACCAGATAAAAATTAATTTATGTTCTTTGGTTAGCTTGTAACACTGACCTCCAACAAAAAGAACTAATATCAAAAAAAAAATCATATAACATACGCCCCCTTTTATCTACGATTTGCCATCATTTGGTATAAACGACAATATATCTTCAGCAAAAATTCAGATACCTTGAGTTGCTTTAAGTGGTTGCTTAGATGTCTCACCAAATGACAATTAGAGAGCAGACCGTCAGATGAATGAGTTGGACGTACCATCAAAATTTGGCCCATCCCCTGCAATTTTAGACTAGTTTATTTGTGTTGTGTAGTCTAGGTTCATAATAGAGAATATAAACTTGGTCGCGTCGAATTATTAATTTGTTAGTTAATTTAATAGAAATTCCCAATAACTAACGCTCTTGACATTTCAATTCGTTCAGTCCAACATTCTGGTGTTCAATTTAATTTTGGGCACTGAAACTTCTGTCTTTGTCCTGCACTACGATGCTAGTGTTTACGTATGTTAGTAAAATTGGTAACTCATGTCACTTCCATGATTCAGCCAAACAAAGTTTCGTTTTAATATGAATAATTGTGTAAGACGTAGAAACCATAAAATATAAGAGTATGTATCTAATGTCGACCATATCCATTCCCTTCGATATAATACATTCAAAGACTTGTCACCGATTGCCATCAACACAGTGTACTTCGATTTATTTATTTTGACTACTATTCTAGAAAAGGCTTGTATTAGTTGTTAAAAACGTATTACTCGATTCAATATTTTTTCACACTATTTTTTCTAAACTCTTAACATAAATAATTCATGTATTGTCATATGACGCAAAATATTACTATAGTTATGAATGGTATTTTGAAGAAGGAAGGAATGCATAGGTTGAAATGCAGTGTAAATTTATAACAGGTTTTGGTTTAAAAACGTTTTCCTTCTTACAACTATTTCTAATATATATGATAGGCCCAGATTGAGTAAACTCATAATAAGAAAAAGGTATTGAAATTATGTGTCTTATTGCGATGAAGAAATTCATGGTCATCATTACTCTATCCCTTGATTTTTTTGTTTGAAATTCTGATTGTAGAGTTACACTTGCAATGAAGGCTCCGCAGAGGCTGCAAATGAAATCATATGAAAATGTATTTTATTTTTATAATTTGTTTTGCTTTACATTTATGCCAAACTAAATTTAAACTGAACAGTTTTTTTTAAATTGAACAGTTTTTTGTCTTGAACAGTATTTTGCTTTAAATTGAACAGTTTTTTGTCTCGAGATATATTTATTTTATACTGTCGCAAAGAAAATAAAAATTTATTGCACATATTTAAGTGAATAATGATTACTATTGTATATTTTTTTTGTATCGAAAAATTATATCCGCAAACAAGAATAAATTAAATTTATTGTCTAAATTCATGTACTTCTTTCCTTCATCCTGCGCTTTTCCTGTACCAAAGATTCATTTACTTTCTCGAGATCGAGGAAGACTTAGCCAAGTTTACATCTAAACATGTAATATTTATGCGTTAATTTTTGTTCCTTTCTTTTTTCCTTCTTGAATATGTTTCAAATAAGTGGTTATTAACTATGCATCTCTAACTACGTCTGTACTAAGATTACTGAGGCACATACTGATAAGAAATTAGAGAGAAAAATCTAAAAAAGGTATTTATTCCCTCTCATTACCTCTTTGTTACTTTGTTACTTTTTTGGTCAATTTTGCCTTAAGAAAGTTTTAAAAATTTTGAATACATTTGGAGTGGTAAATGCTTTTACAAAAATGTTGCAACACGAATGTATACAGCTCATTCTGAAATTAATTGTTATTATTGGGTAGTGAAATAATGGAAAAGACGTTTTTACAAATACAGGGTTCAATAAATACTCCATCAAAAAATAGATTACAAAAATCAGTCAAAGCCTTGTAATTCAATGTACTCGTAATTTAAATACGACTTTTAAACTTTACAGTAATTGAAATAAAAACCTTCCAAGTACATATCAAACATTTATCAAATTATGTTTACCTGATAGCTGAAATTTTGTTTGTGGTCGTATAGGATTGTGGTCGTATACGATTAAGACACTTAAATAAAAAATGATAGGCCAGAAACCCTAGATAGTAATTTATAAAAATATTGTATTAACTGCATATAATCCATTTTATGTTATTTCACAAAAACTACAATGTAAAATTAGAAGTTTTAAAATTTGGACGTATTTAGAAAACAAATATATTGATTATAAGATAAACATTCAAATAATCAATTAATTTTCATACTGAGTGAAAAATGTTTACATAGTTTTAAATTCGTATAAATAATTTCCCAATTACTAATAAAAAATGGAGAGAAAATTATTAGAATGGTGCAGAAATAATGAGAGAAATTAACGTATAAAGTAAGATGAAATGGCGGTAATTTTATTTAAAGAAATATAGAAAATCATTGTGTCTATATATAAAATAGGTGAAGATTCAAACCAATTCCTCTATTATATCCCCGATACACGTATATTATATCCTTACTTTACTACAAAGAGAGGCTATAACCTGTAAAAGACCTTAGTGACTCACAGGATAGAATGAAAAGGACTGAAAGGACAGAATAGCGTGCTTTGTATTATCAGGTTTGCATTACATCAATCACTACCTTCGACAATGCAATTCACATTGCGTAGGATAGAGTGAAATGGCGAAACATAATCAGCGAGAAAGTGACTGATAAGAGGTTACGACTTTCATCATTGCAAGCACGATGTAAGAAATAAGATATAATTATCACGTAAAGATGAAAATGACGATATGGGATAAAAATATCTGATATCAATGATATGAGAGGTTAAAGAAATATGTGAATAAATTTAGTGAAACTCTATGAAGATCACATCACAATGAAAAGTTGCCAAAAATATTTCGGAAATTTCTAAGTACATGCGTTTAGACATCTGCACGCGAATGATATGTGGTTGCCGCTCGATTTACTATAGAATCAATTCTAAGGACAAAAGATTACTAAGTGCAATTTTTACGCTTGCTGGTTGGTACAGCTTCTCTGAGGGAGCACGTTTGAACCCGTTCCTCTAGAGCAGGATCCGATACCGCTGTATTCTAATGAATTTTTCTGTTTTTCTCCTAAATTTTCTTATAATTTTATTAAAAATATTAATTGCACATGATTTTATTTTTACTATTTTTAAACATAATAAATTATTATTAGTTTGTTGCACATATTGTTATTGAGTTTTTGATGAAAATACTCGTTAAGGGATACAATTTTTTTTTCAGATTTTTAAATTTCAGTTGGAAAGTGTAGACTGCAAATGATTTAATATCTTTATATTAATGTATTAGATAATCGAGTAGCAAATGTTTTAATACTTAACACATTTCATTTTATAATACTTGTCCGATAGCACTCTTCTGAACAAAGATAGCGAAATATAAGTTCACCCTAAGTTAAAACATTTGTAGAAAGTTTTCCTTCTAAAAACTTTTTTCCTAATTTTGTTTCACTTGAATATCTTTAACTTACTAAAATACTTCCAAAATTTTACTATAAAAGTTTGAGAAACGACCAAGTTATAAACATGTGATATAAAGATGGATGGAGGAGAAAATGATTTTAAAACGGTTTCTAACAGCTATGGAACCTTCCAAAAGATACATCGAATATCCTATTATTTCAATATTGAAATATAAATATTACGCAATTTAATTATAATGTAAGTAGTTATTTAATAAATAGTATTTATTCGTAAAAAATATGAATTTAAGGCAGAAAATTTAAAATCGTTTTTTTTTCACAGCTATTTTTGAAGAGAAAAAGCTTTAAAAAAATTTCACTGCGATGTAATTTAATACAAAAAGTATGTGTTGTGAGTGTTTTACTTTTAATTACAGTAATTATATTTAGAAATAAAATAATATAACATCTTTCGTATTTTTTTATAAATATATGAAAATATTGGCATTATTATTCAAAGACTTGCGAAATGTTTTCCCGCTTGAAAATTACTTTCATTTAATTATAATTTCATTCTTAAATTTAACTTAATTAAAAAAAAATCGACAAATAAAGAGCAAAATTACAAAAAACTTTGTGAAAATAGCATAAGCAAAATCCATATATACTTACTAACTTGAAATCCAACAAGGGTAGCAATACCTAAACCTGCATAACAGATGATGATGATTTTTTTTCTTCCAAATCTGTCTGATAAAAAACCAGATAAAATACTGGATAAAATCAAACCTATAAATATATCAACAAACGCTTTTAATATGTATCTTTTTATTCATAAAATCATAATATTTATATTCTTATATTCATAATATTTATATTCAACATTAAACATTGTTTTATATGATACAATGATGTACGACGAATATGAAAATATTTATATAGATATATAAACTAACAATAAAATAGTATTACAATACTACTCATCTAAATAGGATGTCAGGCTTATAATAAAATTATACTCATCCGCTTATAAAAAAATATTCCTGAAACATTGACTCCATAGCCAAAAACGAAATTACCAACTTACCTCATTGATATTTGCCAAAGCCTTCCTCATGCAAAATTCTTCCTTCTTATTTCAATTTGGAGGTTTAGATGATTCTTAGGAAAAACGGAATATGTTAAGTAGAATTTAAAATATTCAAATATAGCAAATCGTTATATACAGCTGTGCACTCCGCAACATAGCGAAAAAAGCTTGTTCCAAAAAGTATAACAAAACTGTAATAGAATCTTTTAGATTATTACTTCTAAATTATACTTCATAAATAATTTTACTTTCATTGAAAATGGAGTCATAAGCAGAAAATACCTGGGATAAAGCGTTTACTTGTTGTCAAACAACTGATATTCTGACGTTCTAAGTGTGCATATGGAATATGCTGTATATTTAATTTTCCGAAAAATGCATTTCTGGTTATACTCTAAAAATATTTTTGAAATTTTAATTTGACAAAAATTAAAATCTTAGATCTCAAATCTTAAACCTAGATGAATTCTATTAATTGAAAACAGGTATAGTCATTAAGAAATATGACCAATAATTTCATGCAAAGAAATTACTAACAGCTAACGAAATTTGAGCTCGATTTTAAACCTTAATGTCAATGGCAGTTAACCTGAAATAAATCAATATTTCAAAACTACACCTTTATTTACAATACACCTATCCCTTATAAAATAAGCAAGAAATCCATTTGGTTCAAACGATATTGTATTTGGAACGGAGACGTTTTGAAAGTATTGAATTGTGTAAGCTGTGTAGCATGTCCCGAAGTAAATTAAATTTAATTCAACATTTTTTTATATGTCGGAATATATATATACATATATTTATATCAAGGTTATAACCATGGCGTAAATAGTGCATTATGTGTGTATGTATAACTTTACGATTATATTTTTTCATCTTTAAATCAATTAGTTTCTATTTTAATAATTTTGATAAAGTTTACCTATGAGGTTTGCCTTAGATCGAATAGAAACCAAATAAATTTTTTGTTAAATATTTTATTTATTAAATATATTAGAGTGATTCACAAAACTACTAGAGCAGCTTGAACTTAAACTTTACTATAAAGACGTTTATAGTTACTTTAATCCCAATCAAGGGTACTTTGATATGCAATTACTGGATTAAACTGCTAGCGCATTAATATAAATACGTAACTAAAATCGCAGCAAAGCAGGCTAAACTATTCACACAAATATTATTTAAATTGTTCCCTTATCGATTCTTACTTAGAGGCGAAAGTTTCTTCCTTCCCTTTCGCATTTAAATGATGAATCAATAAACGGACAAATAAAGAGAATAATTAAAGGGGAATTACTACTTACCTCTGATTGGAATAAAGCGTGAATGTTGTTTGAAATATAACAATTCATTCGTTCAAAGGAATATTGTTAATAGCACTAAATATTGTTCTGTTAGTCTAACTTCTTATTATTATATTTTTTCAATAATATAGTGTATTATTCAATTTTACTTACTATTTTTTTTTCAATATTATAGTTAATAATTCAATTTTACTTTAATAGAATTTGCTTATAAAAGTGATTTAAAGATTGAACCTACAATATTAAAGAGAAATCAGAATTTCCGAGAATCACAAATATGTACAGCAGTTCATTTTCAACGACGGCCAACAATACGAAAAGATATGAATGCAGTTATTTTAAGTTATACTCAATGTAATTGGCAAAAGATTGATTGGAAAATGGTGACCGGAAACAAATTTACTAACTTTTTAGAATATTCTAAATTTTATAATGCACAGAAATAAAACTACATAAATAAGCTTGGCAAATGAACCAAAAAAAATAGCGCCAAATACATAAAATCTTATTTCCTATCTTATATTAAATTCTAATTTAAATTAAAGCTACATTAATATGAAAGAACTAAAATTTTTATTTCTAGTTCAAGATATTTTAGTTAGGTAGTTTCTTAAAGTTAGGGACATTTGCATTAACAATTTGAAAGACAACTACAAAAATGTGTTTATAAATATTCTATTATCTAAGACATTTAAAAAGTAACATATTTTTCAACTCTTCATTATAAAAAAAATTGTATGAATTCAGTTTAGATAATGTGATATTATTTTGACAATTTTTTTAATATGACATGAAAGAACATACTCGTATATTAAAAATGAGGTATTCCAAAAGATTTGAATGCCGTAATTATTAATTATATTAAAAGAAATTTTATAGATATGAAACCTGGATAATTTTTTTTGGGTAGAAGTGTGTGTTAACCCTTATTATATCACTTAATTCACTGTTTCTTTCATCACCCAGTCATCACAATTTCCAGCACAATTTATTATAAATTATTGAGTATTTTTAATAAAATTATCATTAAATTCATTGTCCCATTAACCTTCTATTTTTAGACACAATATATGTTTTCCTTATATATTACCAACATTAAAAAAACGATGAAATTTTTCGTCTATTATTTACATTTTGAACAATATTGTAGCTATAGGTTTATTTTTTATTTTTTATGTATCAATTCTTTTTTATTTTTATAACCACATTTTACGTAATACATTTTGCTTACCCTTTTTTGTATCTTTGGATTAATTTTTTTATAGGTCAATTCATGTTTATATTTATAACACCTCTTTACGCGATATTTTTGCTTATTAAATTTTTCGGTCTTTTGTGTTTGTTTTCTTATGTATATCCAACAATTCGCCTTTTTATTTATGATATATTTAAGCGACAGTTTTTTACTTATTAAATTTTGGACATATCTGTTCGTATTTGTATGTATAACCTCTCTTTACGTAATCAATTAAGTTTTTGTTTTTGTTATGTTACAATGGAAAGTATTTAATTTGTTATATTCATAATAAAGAGTTTCATTGAAAAATGCACTTTGTATGAAAACTATTTTTCAAATAAATTTTCTTGGCTAATATAGTCACGACCGGAAGTTAGTTTTAGTAAATACATGATTTTTATGTATTTTTTTCATGATATAATCAGAAATAATGTATTAAAATTATAAAAAAGAACACAATTATTATGTTACTTGAAACTTTCAAAAAAATTAAAATATCGACTGTCTTGATTTTCAAAAAAAGAAAAAGCATTGCTTGATGTCTTCAATGTAGTAAAACCCTTTTTATTTCGATATAATTAATTATTATTCATTTTCATGTTATTTAAATGCATTATTCACGTTTGTAATTTGGGTATGTTAACTGGATAATACCTAATGGTAAATTCATTGTAAAATTAATGAAAAAGTTAGGAACATAGCAATTTCAAGATATTTTTTATATTATTTTTTCAAATAGATTTTTTTGTACTAAATAATCGCGAGAGTGGTATATTTTTTGAATATTCATATTTAATGTATATTCTTTTAGGTCATATAAAAAAGTCGTCAAAATATCACTACTGCTGAAACGTATTTGTTCAAAAAAATATATAAAAATAGTAAATTTGCAATATATTAGATAGTAGAATAATTAAATCAAGGCATATATGATATTAAATTTATATAACATACTAGCATTGCGATAAAAATTGTTTTTGTGCCTAAAATAACACAGACAAAAGTCAGTCACAGTCTGAGATGTTAAAAGATATATCGAAAATGTAAAGAATATGAATATATTCGAGTCCCTTTTTCAAAAAGCTTAAAATCTCAAATTCAAGTTCATAATCACGAATATTTTTCTAACAATTCTGAAATTTGTTTAAAGTTATTAATATTTTTCTTATTGATATTTGCAGTAAAAAAAATTTGGTCAGAATAAGCACGCATTTGAAATGTTTTAAATTTTATTTTAAGAACGTATTTTAAATAAAAAGTAATCATATTTACGTGTGGTTTAAATATTGTCATAAAAAACTGTAAACATCGACTTTAAGCATTTCCATTGACATTATAATTAATTGTTACACCAGGGTAAAATTTAAATTATGAGTAAACACTGATATTTATAACAAATTTATTTATACGCAATAAATATATCTTCATTCCGCATTTGCTACACAGTGAAATACTACTATTATACCACAGCTTCAAGCTTAAACACATTAAAACTAAACACATTGTGAAAGCACGTCACAACATATTTATATTGAGAGATTTTTAAAGTAAAATAATATTCCAAAGAAATGTTTGTATGCATGTTATCATTAATTGTAATAAACAAAAATATTTAACTGGAGGATATTTTATTGATTGGACTTTCCTTGTTCATCGTTGTTTTGCTGAGAAATAGTGCCGTTTAGTATTAAAAGTATGCAAAAAATCCATGAGGTGAGTCATGAACTTTTTACATACATCGACGAACAAAAACCGGTAGATGAACCCGTGTCTCTCTACCGGCTAAAGTGCATTTGAGCATCTTTGATTCGCGGAATCACGCGGGATATATTTCATTTCCATGTCTACACTATTCAGCTTCAATGTATTGATGTGGAATAAAATAGACTACAAAGTAGATATTAGTAGATTAGACTAAATAATAGTTAAAATAAGTTAACAGAGTCTTTAATTCAAACTATCAGTTTCATCAAAATTATTATCAACCGGTTTTACAGCAAATATAAGGAATTGCAAACAGTATTCGTGGAGTAAAATTTCTATCTAAATTTCAAAATAAATTAGTAAAGGAATAGGATGGATAGGAGATTTCTTAATTTTATTAGTATATATTAAACACCTGTTTCTAAAAAGTTGACAAGCAACTTTGCACGCTTTTGGCGCGGAAAAAATTGCATTATTATATATATCTTTCTACATCTTTAAACATTTTACCCTAGAAAGTGCACTTACGGGGATGTTATATATGTTCATCTTCCTCATACACTTAGTAAATATGTCACGTGTTACTCTTATAAATCTTAAATACTCTTTATAAACCACAATGAATTAAAATAAATTTCGCTCGTCTTTTGTTAACCAGTACCAATACATGGTCAGAATTTAAAAATCCCAACAGGCTGTTATATCGGGTAACCACATGCGAGTTGACTTTAGTCGCAGCCGAAACATAGCAATTTTTCGGGTGTATTTAATAATAATAGTATCTTATGGAAAAGGTAATCAGACAACGAATAAATATATACCTATATTAGCTACGGCTGGAACTTGCGAAACATTAAATGATCTATTTTTAATTAAAGTTTGAATTGTTTTTATGATTTTAGTCCTAGTCTTCGAAACTTGAGCTTTCACTTATTTTAGCTACTCATGATTTCTAATTATATTACTCTAGTTGGTTTTCAATAAATTACTATATCTTTTTTCCAGTCACTTTTTAGATTTTTCGTAAAGCATACAAGGTTATCAGGTTGCGTTAAAAACAGTATATTTGGTTTTTATACTTAACAGAAATATTTATTCTTAAATTTCGTAACATTAGCAATTGAGTATATGGAAATAAATTTATTTTAAGTAGCATTTATGTGATGTAGAAATATAACCTATCGTCTTGTATTTGCACCTGTAATTTTCTTAAATATATTATATAGTAATTTTGCTTCATTTTTACTTAATAATTTGACTGCAAACAAAACTGAGTGGTGACAATATGTTCGATAAATAGAAACATCTGTCAAAATTATATACAACTGTCAAAATTATATACCACAGTTGTTAATATACGGTGATGTTGTCTCTTCTAATTCAATAATAAAATTTCGACCTACTATTTTACCAACATCCATATTGTCTCAAAGATTAAATTTTTTTTACCGTTTTGAACTTAAATATATATTTACAAAAAATATCTTCTGCCTATCCTTGATTATGGAGATGTGTATTGTTCTAATTTAAACGAACATTTATTCAATATTTTGGAACGACTTTTAAATCTGTGTGTTTGCCCTATTTTCGGGTTTAAACAGTTTGATCACATGTATTCGCACTGGTATCAACTTAAATGATTTTAAATTCGTAACTGAGGATATTTCCATTTTCCATATAATTTATTCAAAACTTTCAATAATTTTGTTATAAATTCTTACCTTCACTCTAGTTTACAACTCCAGACAACTCGCGACCTTGAATTACTGTCTGAAAACAAGAACACCCCCGTATGCGTAGATTAGTAACCTTAGGTATATAATACACTTAGCACCAAGTTACAAAATCTATTTTAATTTTCATTGTTAAAAATTGTCTGAAATTACCATTATAATCGCAAATAAAAATCCCTTCTATAACAGATCCTTATTCTTTCTCGACAAATAACGTGTCTCTGTTTTGCTTTCGTTCTATACCACCCTTTTCTGAATTGATTTTTATATACATTATTTTATAGTGCAATTAATCAGCGTTTACTAAACAGTAGGCTGTGGTTTACCAATGATTTAAACATTGTTGTTGGCTGTAAGAAAATACTCTTCTAGTAATAGGTTTTCCACAAATAAAAATAAATAAAAGAAGTCAAACAGAGTCTGATGTCAGTCTCCAAATTGATATTGCAGGTCAAGTTCCTTCATAGATTCGAAGTCCTTGCAAAGTTAAAGAAATGTTTAAATAAATAGACTTCTTAAAATTTGAAAACCTCGCACAAAAATTGTTAATATTAGTGACAATACTACGATAACAGTACGATGTAAAGAAAATAGTAAAATATTGTTCAATGTTATTTTTTATTATGACTTTTTTGCCTCTGTAAAAAAGGTTTCATTTAATATAATACGCAAATTCCTTTTTTAGTCATCATAATCGACTCTGATAAATGTCACCTAAATTTTACACCAATTCTTAGCAACATGCACATAATTTGACGTCACTAAACTTGAATAAGCCTGCTCTCGATCGTATACCGTTATTCGCCAGCCGGGTAAAGAGCGAGGTTTTGCAAAAACAGGTTTCATGTTCGACGGTTAATCATTTTAAAGGCCTGGAATTTAATTGGATAATTTATTGTGATCATTAATAGTTTGACTTCGGCCCCTTCGTCCGGTCTCGGTTTTGATACTGCAAATGGAACATTGCAAATGGAACAATTCGATACTGCAAATGGAACATTGCAAATGGAACATTGCAAATGGAAGTTTTTGATCCTGCAAATAGAACATTGCAAATGGAACATTTTGATACTGCCGATGGAACATTGCAAGTGGAACTTTTTGATCCTGCAAATAGAACATCGCAACTGGAACATTTTGATACTGCAAATGGAACATTGCAAATGGAACATTTTGATACTGCAAATGGAACATTGCAAATGGAACATTTTGATACTGCAAATAGAACATTGCAAATGGAACATTTTGATACTGCTGATGGAACATTGCAAGTGGAACTTTTTGATCCTGCAAATAGAACATCGCAACTGGAACATTTTGATACTGCAAATGGAACATTGCAAATGGAACATTTTGATACTGCCAATGGAACATTGCATCCTGGTCATATTGATTTTAAGAATATCATTGCAGTTGGTTACGCGTTTCATATGTATGTTGGTCATAAAAAAATAAGTCGTTGTGGAGCATGGAAGAGTTTATGTTTATTTAATCTAAATAAATTATGTTTGAGACAATAATTTTCTTCAGAATATAATTGCAGAGTGTGATTATTCGTGAAACACTACTTGGTAAAACACTATTTGCTCTAATTTGATAAAATTCTTGTATTATTTAGTCACTCAATGGAAGATTATAGACTCAAGTAATGAATTTATTTTAATGGTTAAGTCTGGTATGATTAATATATTTGTTACTGGCGAAGCAATATCATTACCAATAAAGTAAACTTCCTGACAGATAAAAGTTGAATGTTGATTGTTATATTAAATAAGAGATACATGAAATTATTTTTCATACCAGTTCCAATAATTGAATAATACTTATAATATTCGTACAAGGGTGGATGCAGATTTAATAGGACTATGGACGATTTCAACTAACTTCAAGTCTTAAATTTAGAATTATATATATATATATATATATATATATATATATATATATATATAATAACGGCTGCTGATAACTGAATTTTTTTCCGTTAGAAGATTTCGGTGTTAATTTTTAGTTTAAAATATTATTATTATGAAAAAATTAATTATGTTTACATAAAATATTAAATAAATAGAAGTTATATATTGACAAGTGGATTGAATAATAGAAATGTAAAATTATTTTTCATCCCAGTTCCAATAATTTTAATTGATCAATATTTGTAAAATTCGTGCGGTTCTCCTAGGGTTGAATAAAACTTAATAGTATTGTAGACGAGGACAACAAAGCTCAAATCTTAATTTCGAAACTTCTTACAATACAATGCTGCATTATTGCACGTATATTCAAGTAATATCTCACCAAATGGAATACACAATTTTATTGCAATTATTAATGTTTTGACATCGTTTTACATAATTCGGTTTGACCAAACTGGTCTTCATGGGTATGATTTTCATACACAACCCGCTCCTTATGTTATTGATGAGGTGATTTATTTAATTGAAAAAAGGGCGAAATCATATAAACCGTTCACATATATGACTATTCAGTTGTACCTATTGTGACATTATTATTGAGATGATCCTGGTTTAACTCATGGTATAACCAAACATTATAATTGTAAACTTTGCACAATGCAGGAATATATCTCTCCACGTAAAATTAATAGCTAAAATCTGCTTTGAAGGTCTGGAATTATCTTCATTTTAGTTATTTTGAATTTGCCGATATCAAAATCAATCGTTTGGCAAGATTATGCTTAATTTTTTAACGAAATCTTCGTGTGACGGCAGCTTCCAAAATAGGATTTGAAACTTTTCAATCATATATGCTACCTGAGAGTCTTGCAGTTGAATAGCTGGATTGAAATTTATGAAGCAATTTTATCAATGTGAACTCATTTATGGACAAATTATACAGGACGTCAAAGGTCGCGGTGTACTCTTTAAAAACTTTAATAATTCTAGTTATATTTTTTTAAAACCATCGTCATGTGTTAAGTTAACTTGACAAAAAAATCTTGTATTCCTTTATATTATTAATTTATAATACGTAATTTATGAATGTAAAACGGCAAAGAATTTTCATAATAATTTTAAAATATTATTAAATGAAAAAAAAAATTCTAATTGAATAAATATTTCACAGATAGGTTTAACCCTTAGAACAAATTAAATTTTATTTTGGATCTTGAAACATTTATGACGTATTCTAGACATTAGAATTTTATAAATTACTACCGTAAATTTGTCCCATTTTAAAAATTCCTTGATATTAAATAATTATTTAATTGGTTCAACTCGACTTGAGTGTTCTAAAAATATGAAGTTAATAAAAAAATAACTGAAATAAGAGAACTTTATTAATGTTCTTCAAAATTTTGTACATAAAATACAAGTCTTCTATATACTATTAGTTTTTTTTACTCTCTATTCGCTTTGACGAGATAATTTGGATGCAATATATTTAGATTTAACAACCGTTAAACTGGACTTTCTTCCGATACTGGCTGGTGACTTAACAATTAGACCGTTTGCCCTCTCACCTGCATTACCATAAATAATATAAGCGCTTTAAACTAGCACATCGTAGCTTGGCATCGAGGATTTCTCAACTAGGAAAGACGATAAGAGTTACTCATTATGTAATGAAAGAAAATACAAATATTAGCGTACAATTAATCAATCCGCCATTTCTCTCCAGTAATCTCTGGAATGTTACAGGAACTTCTCGAAAAATTGAACTTATTTAGTTCACCACTAGTATTTGTAAAATGGAATTTAGGAAATTCATTAAAACGCGAAATTCATATTGCACCTCATGGGGTTTCTCGCGATGTTTTAATATTTTTATATGTAAATATTAGAAATTGTTGCAAAATCAGAACAAGTATACAGAAATGGTTTTATATAATTATTTAATCGTTATATAAGAGGGAAAAAAATCATTCATTTTTAAAAAAATATTCCATTATTTTATATTTGTTGTCCTAACTATTATTTTCTTGAAGTCAAGTTATTAGATATTCATACTATTACTAGGTCTTTCCATTATATTGATCAAAAAAGTTAAAATATTGAAATGAAAACAATTTGCATGTGTCATTTAAATTCAAGTAACATGGCTTTTATTCTCGAATATGGATATTTTTTTTATCCAAGTGAGCTATCAAATTTCAATACCACAAACCGAATTAAACCACTGCAACCACTGAAGCCAACAAAAAGCAAAATAATTACCTCCCGACTAGGAAATAAAACTGAAATGAAAAATATTATAGAAAGATGAAATTTGCCAAGACAAAACATTATTTTATGTAGATATTTCTTTATATAGGAGTTTCCCTAGGTTAGCTAAACCATCACGGTTTATCTTTTAGAGTTAGTGTCAATATTAAATTTTTAAATACAAGTTCAATGTATTAAAAGATTGTTATTATACAAATCAAATTTTAAATATCCACAAGACGAAATATAATATTTGTCATTTTAATTCAGACAAGTTTCCAATGCCTTATCCATCTCCGCTTTCTTACTCCTGTTCCATCCCTTCTTGCCCAGAGGCATTTTATTTGTTTGAGAACAATCTGTTAGTGACGTAGTGCGAGCCCGTAACTGTTACCTAATTACAACTCATGGAATGACCGTCGAGCTTCCGTATCGACCTAGGTACAAAACTAATACAGTTCTTTATGAGCACGTAAAACAAAGGTAAGCTTATGCAATATGTTTACATTATACATATTTTTATTATCTTTTTCACAAGTAGTTGCACATTTATATTTATGTACATTTTTAAAGGGATACTCTAATGGTAAACTTATCAAAAGTGTGACCATTTTTAAAGTAAATTACTTAAAAGAAAATAAAGAATTATTGATTTCGTCTACCATTTCAAAAATGGCTCTCGTGAAATTCCATTGCATATTTTACTATATAGGCAACTGTGAAGCAAATACGTATATTTATGATAATCCATGTTTTAACTGCATATCTAAAATAAAGGTTATTCTTGGATCAGTTACAACTAATATTCTGATATAAAATTCAGTTCCCAAATGATGATTATTCTTTTAATTTTGTATTTTTTTGTTAGTATTTGTTATTAATATACGAAAATTATGCTAAAGAACTCTTAACATAAAACAATAAGTACTTTCTCATTAGTACCGACGACTAAACGTAGCATTCAGTCGTTGTTACTAAGGACAATTTTTTTGATAAATATCACTATGTGCAAGCGTGTCTAGGTTTTGCCTTTCTTAATATGCCTTTGTTGAATAAATAATACTAAAATAACGGCCTATAGTATAAAATGTATTTTAGTAATAACGTTGCATTTACTAATACAGTAATATTTTTATAGCACGTATGCGTTTTAATTTCAAGCATCAAAATTCTTAACGATACAGTAAAATGTTAAAATAAAACTTTTAGTAACAAAACTTTAGAAGTATTTAGAGACAGAAAACCAACTAAACGAAGAAGATGCATACATTGTACATCATATTTAAGTTTAACATTTCGGAAACATAACGTCAAAATGGAAAATGGGAAACGGAATTTCATTTTTATTTTGAAAGATTTTTCCTTTGACATCTAATTCAAAGTAAAACTTGACGTCTCTTTACATCCATGAGGTGGTACATTAATATAGGTTCTGGTGTATATATATATATGTATATATATATATATATATATATATATGTATATATATATATATATATATATTTATATATATATTGAATTTATTAAAATATAATGCATGTATGTAAAAGTTGATTGCAAAAAAATTGTGAAATTTTAAAATCATGTAAAAAACCTCGTATCATTTCGAACATATTAACAACACGGGTCATTGTATTAATTAAGGAAAATAAAACATTTTGTTATTTGAACGTCAAACCATTTTTAAATATTTTTTTCCTTATACTACGAATATAATGTACAACTTTGTGCAAATACTACACATATATTTGGAGTAATATTAATTTAAGTATCGTCAGGTAATTTGTGCAAATCTATTCATAATTTCCTAACAAAACTATTGGGACTCTATTAAAGCTAATACTTCCATTAAACAGAACATGCATATTAGTTACTTCGATCATACCAATACATTTACTTGTGTGCCTTGGACGTAATAGATTTGTGTGCATAAGTTAAAATTTGTGTGCATGATTAAAATAATACGAAGCCAATTAATGCTATTGTATCCTATGTAAGATATTACAACATATTTATGTTTTACCCAGTTGTATCCGCAATTGGTTCGCAGGTACCGTCTATTATATTAATTATAAAAATAGTAATATTATAATATTTATAAAAATATGGTTTTTTAGTAAGTGTACTTTGAGTTAAAAGGTCAAATTACCATAATTCTTTTCAATGGTCGGTTGCGATAAAACTTAACCCATATTTTACCCAATACTAAACAGAATCCACATGTAAAACTTCAACAAAATTCTTTTAGCTGCTCTTGCATGATGCAACAACGAACAAGCAGGCTTACAGAAATGACATTTCTAAAATTGATTTTGTATTTAGACAAAAAAGTACGTCAAAATAAAATTTATCCAACCTAATGCTGAACCCATTAAAAGTAACTAAATTATGACTTAACAGATTCAAATTTAAATACAAATTGAGGAAACGAATTCTGCGATTATACATATGTATATACAATAAATTATATATCAACCAAATTTATATAGCCTGATAACAAATCTACAGAAAATTTAAATTAAAAAAAATATAACAGATCAACATTTTAAATGAATAGAGAAAACAAGGTAAGCTTACATCACATTTACAAAAAAAAATTCTTACTTCGCTTCTGACCTTCTCCATTTTGCCATTATATGCCCGGATGGAAAATTTAATTATGCGATTTAAATTTTATTCTTTACGTGTTGCATGCACAAGCAAACAATTTCAAAAACAATATCATTTTTTTATATTACTTTCGTTTGGTTCTCCTATTCAATTTTCTTCGTAAATACCTTTTCTATACAGGCAGGCTTATTCTATATGTTTTCGTATGGAAAGCAAGGTATATAGCAACCAAATTTATACAGCCTAATACTAAAACCTGCAAAAGTAATTAAATTATGAACATTGACTTAAATTTTAAACGAATCGAGGAAACGATATAAGCTTATATCGAATACATACAACATTTTATAAGATAAGAATAACCAGCAATGATGTTTATCCTCATGCGTTTACACGTATTCAGATTGCTTACAAGCATATATCCTACCACATCACTCCATACGTCGTTTCTGGCTATTCTAGTTTGGTTAATATAAATCGGAGTGAAAAAGCTATTACTTAATTTAAAATAAACCTGTGTTAGTTTTGTACATAATAGGTGGTGCTACCACCTATTTATATACACAGCTATGCCATAAATTTGTGTTATTGCAACGCTTAGAATAGTAATAGGCACTTCTTCGTTGTTATGCTAATGCAGTACAAATTAATTTCTGTAAACAATAAATACGCATATCTTCTAATTACGTTGGCCGATTTCAATGAAATAAAAACTACATAATACTTCAGCCCAACCCTTTTTGTGTAAGGAACTTCAACTGAAATGATTTTGTAGTTTTTACATGATAAAGTTTTAAAAATTCAAACGGACCCAAAAAATTCCTGAAACAATATTTTCGTATTTAATTACTCTACAGTTTTATTATATGTATGGATGTATAGAATTAAATAGAAAAATATTACATATTCAAGTCATTTCGTATGCACCGTTTGTAACAAATAATATATGTTTGAAACAAATGTTAGAATTTATAGAATTTTCACATGCGTGACATTTAATTTGCTTATTTACCTAGGCTTAATGTTAATTTGAAGGCATCAGATAGATAAAAAACTCCACCTTTGTTGCGCATTTTTTATATATCATATGAAAGAACATATAATATTTTGCAGTAAATGAAAAATTCATTCGTTTTCCTACATAAGCAAAATAACACGGAGAAGAGTTATGTTCAACTCTGTGGATTATATGAAGCTATAATTGAAAACCACTGACACTTAGCATATATTCTCAGCATGTCTAAAATCAGTTTTCCGAAAACATTTTGGTACCTTTAAAATAAAATAATATTATAGATTATAAATAAATAGGTACGCAGTAGTGTCCTTTAGCAACTGATCAATGACAAGAATATAAAATATATAGTTGTTTAAAAGCAAGTATCAGCTAAAATAACTTTTTAGCTTCTTATGGCAATCATATCATTTCTTTCCTATCTAATCACAGAGTGTGAAGCTTGGGTTTTATTATTATACAGTAAAATATACGGAGCCAAAATGTGTGTTGGTAAATTAAATTGTTTTTTATTATTGTTGTAGAGAGTGATATTACATTATCAAAAACCTGTTTTGTTATAATCTAAACGAACCTAACAAAGACTTAAAAACATGTCTGACCAAAACCGATATAGTAAAAAAATAAAGAAGTTGTATTTAATACATGTCTTTTACCTTTATTTTCTTTTAATCATCCGATGATAGCAATAAGTTTACAAACATAAATTTTTAAACCAGTTTTAACTATACATTTTTATTAAACATCTGTTGATGTCTTTTTGAAACGGATCATTAAATTTACATTTAAATCATAATACAACCCTAAAAAGTCTGTTAAAACATATTTGTGCCCGGATCTTCATTTTGGCAGCAAAACGGCTAAAAATCTTAGACCTGAAAATAAAAGCGCCAAATTTAAATGTAACAAAAGGTAAAATTATAAAATATTATTTATTGGGTTTATGGAAAGCTATAACTGGGATTTGAAAAATAGCGTAATAACTTATTAACTTGTTACTACTTTTCTTTAGTAATTACCATGTAAAAATGTTTAGATGTCACATGATAAAAAAAACAGTCGAATCGAGATTTAAAATTAAAAAAAATTCAAATAATATTTTAATGATAAAAGTAATGGAAAAGAATCAAAAATTAAATTAAAATATCCAATGTAAATGTAATTTAAAACTTTTAAATAAATGTTCAAATGTTATGTTAGTGTCAATCGATACAAATTCAAATTAGAAATTATATTTTTATGTAGATTATAAACATTTCTTATATAAATTATAAAGCAACTTACATGCTATAAAAACAGCTACAACGATAGTAACAATGCATCCATAAAGAACTTCAGAAAAGAATATCCCCTCAGCTAGCGCTGAACCTATTGCACTTGCTGCCAACGCCAAGGATAAAGCCAAGCTTCTGTAAATTGAAATCTTTGTTAAATAAAATATTAAATTAAAATTATTCATTGGTCATAATATGGCCATAAAAAATTTCAAATGCCATCTACTAAATATAAGATCTTAGCTCTTGATATAGAAAACAGGTGATGATTGCCTTAGCGCAGGAAATTGTTAGAACGAAGTACGTGAATACAGGAAATAGTCGGAACGTACGAAGAACCCTATTTATATAACAGTCCAGAGAAAATATCTATGTAAGTTATCGTCACAGTGGTGTGTTGGGTTGACCACAAGGCATACGGCCTTCGACTGCGAGGCTCACGCGGAGACCCGGGTTCGATTCCCGGCCGCTAATCGAGTGGGGATGGACTGGTGTTCTGGTTGGCTGTAACAGATTGTTCTCGTAGCAATAAGTCCGTCGTTTGTATCAATTTGATTCATTAAAGTACAGAAATAAATAAATAAGTTTCGCCGTTTTCGGGAAATATTTGAAATATTTACCAGCGATTGTAAGAAAAATCACATTCGATTACAAGCAGGTTGTCATTTCCAGTGTGGCAGAAAAAATACTAAACGGAAATATTGCTGCAAGATATGCGAAAAATAGTTAGGTCTCTAATATTTTAAGGTTAGATATGAAGAATGTTGGATCTTGAAAGATTAATGACATGGCAGTGTGTTTTTTTATTTTAATATTTACCTGCCAAATTCTAAATATTATTCTAAACTTTAATACATTATTCATTTACAATAAGTTTAATAAACAAAAATAAATATATATATATATATATATATATATATATATATATATATGTATATACACACACACACACACACACACATATATGTATATATATATATATATATACATATATATATATAAATATATATTAATATCCCAAATAATTCTATCTTTCGCTATTCCACGCACAAAAACTCCTATGTCTGCGACTGACATTCGCTACCGTTTAAAATCTGTATCACATCATCTTTGGTTGTTTAATAAACATGTGATGATTTTAGATTTCCACCGGTATTCTATTAAAATTATTAAGAATTATGTAATTGTTTAAGATAAAAAAAGTGATACACGGGGCCTCCATTCTCCACTCACACAACACTATATGTTGTCTCCATTCATTCATTTATTGACACCACTTACCCATATAAGTTAAAGAAAATCTTGCTCCTTTTAACCTCTTTAGTTATTGAAAAACATGTTTTTACCTAAATTTTCTGTTATTTTTAAAAGCAGAGTTGAATTTATGGTAATATTCTTTTAAATTACTATACATATTTTTTTATATCTTTTTAATAAAGTCGATAAATCGAACTAAATATAGCTGAAAGTATTAGACGTAAATTATAAGGTAACTTAAAAAGGGACTAATTTAAATTTTAAACATTAAATTTTAGGCTAACCTAGATAGCAAAGGGTATGCTTTATTGATTTTCTTTTGCCACATATAATTTAAAAAGATGGACAAAAGAACTATGGAATATCTGAGCAGTGGAAAGTCATTCAGACATTATTTATGATTATTATTTAAGTCACGTTCTTTAGAAACTTCTACGAAACTTACGTGACTTAATATTTTATTAATAAATTAAAGCAAAACTAAATTAAATATTTCCCACAAAAACTTTTCAGTCGCAAGTAAATGGAATAATTATCTTTATTAATCGATAGATGCACTAATTAAAATAATTTCTCCCCATTCAATATTTATCTAAATAGTGTAAATATATTTGTCCATATGTAATTTCAAAATAGAGAGTGTAAAATGTATGCTCTTACTTGGATTGTACTGGGAATATTTCAATGACGATCGCCTGTACGAGTCCTACAAAAATTTGTCCAAATGCAATAAATACGTAGAACACTATAAAGTTGGCGATGGCTTCAAAGTACCAATACATAAAAGCAGCACATGAGCAGCAAATAGCTAGTGAAAATAGAAGTAATAGCCTCTTCCCAACTTTAATTATACTTGTCACTATTGCATATGGTATGAGACTAGCTAGGAATATCATTACGCAGTTTACACAATGAGTGGAAAATTCATCGTAAGCATTAACCTGAAAAAAATTGTTACAAATTAGTTTTAAACAATTATATAATAACAAAATGGGTGATATATAATTGTATGAGCAAATGAGACTTTTAATTTTTTTTATTTTTATTAATCATTCTCTTTATAAATGAAATACAATGCATTTTTTAAACATCGTAAAATTACTTCAACACTTCATGGAAAATCAGTCTTACCTTGTATTTTCCACAATTTTGTTTAAATAAATCACATATATTTGCTGTAGAATTGACATGCCATCTTTGGTTGTTGTCCATTAAAACCGTTGCTGTGGTAAACCAAAACTTCATTGTATTGAAACTGTTGGCAAATGAAATTATATATTAATAATATTTTAAATATTTCTTCAAATTTCACACCATGAATCATAGTAAATTGCACTTATATAATACATGTAGAATTTCTAAAAATTAATACTTTTTGAAAGAATGAGTTAAGAAGCTAAATATGTTATTTTTTACTGCCAAATACTAAATGTGACTTTGATAGTACATTTTTCGCTTTTAATTTTTTTGTACGTATTCTACTTTATTAACTAAAATAAATTACACTTAATTATTTTAGTTTATATAATTTATTAATTATAAATTACACTTATTCTATATCAGCTTGCATATCTCATGTAAATAAAATAAATAAAAAGAAATAAATGTTTTTGGATGTTTTAGAGAAAGTGCGTCAAACGATTAGCGAATCACGCTAATTTTCAACATTATGGCATGCTTGTGTGAGAATTAAAACAAATTATCAAAAATATTATTAAACAAAATTATCTTAATATAGTCATTATAGTATAGTTGTGGTTATACTACCTGAATATAGCTTTTAGCAAACTAGCGCTTAATATTATCATTAATATAAATGTATAACAACAACGAAAATATTGACTCTTGACCCTACGAAAATAAGAGAACGAGATTTGAAAATTGAGAGAGTTTTGTTTAATAAGGTCCTTATAATTTTCTGAAAATATCTTAATAGTTTATGACACCACTATTCGCATAATTACTAGAAGTGAATTATATTTAACTTGAGTTGGCCTCAAATACGGTTTTAGAGTTACTCGCATAACTTTTACTCTGTAACTCTTAATATTTACCATTCAAACTACTGTTTAGAATTTGAACTTATCAGTGTGTCACATCGCACTTTAGATCAGATGTCCAACGCTAAAAATGTGAACGCAGAGAATATGAGAGGAAGTCACTAGTGCCAATGTCTCTAGAATTATGTCTATTGATATATTAAAACAATAAAATATTACAATCTCAGTGATGTAGTATGCATATTACTTACTTCACTCGCAAATTTAATTTTCATTGGTAGCGTTATGCACATGCTTATTCGTTAGTATAAGTTGCATGAAATAATACATTTAAAACTTACCAGAAAGCAAAAATAATATGCATCGTTATAATAATGGTTAAATATTTTATTAATGGCCTTTTAAAAATAAATTTAGATTTCGACCAGGTGTTCCAACCTTGCTCTTGACATTCTAGCTGGTAGTTCGTAATTTCTTGTATTTCATACTGAAATAGTGGACAGCATTTCATGAAAACCATTTACAACAGATCAAATATTTTTTTGAAATTTATATCATAAATACTTGTTACTCGGATCCATGTTTTCAATATCGGTATAATCAAATAATGCTGGCTAAAAATATGTTCACAATTGTATAAAACATTATCAGTTCACAATTTATATATCTCTAAATTAATATCATCAATCCAAATGGCTTAATTTTTAATAAAACTGAACTGTACAAATGTGCAACACTAAATCTTCACTCACAAATTTTAGTTTTAGTTCAGAATGAATCGTTCGAAAATTTTAAAATTTTTGCAACCTCATAAGCTTTATATTCGATTATATTTTAATATTGAGTAATAATTAAGTCATAATCATCATATAATATGGACTAAAATGAGGAAAAGTAAGTAATAATAATGACAATGAAACAGGAAATCCGCTGTATATAATAAAAAATGTAATTGTGATAATGTCCTATGTCTAAAAAGTTCATATTTACTATCTAGTGTAGCTTAATTTTTTCTTACCGGAAACTCATCATCTGATTTTCCCGTATTAACGGAGTGTATCTTTTTTATTGTTTCTAGAGCATCCTTATAACGGCCCTGCGTAAAATCAAATTTTGGACTCTCTGGTAGACACGCAAATAACAGGCATGCAATCAAACTGCAAAGGGACGTTAATAATATGTATATATGCCAGGAACTTAAACCTAAAATGAACAAAATGTAATTAAGAAGACTGCTTTTTAAGTACTCAGCATTTTTTTGTATAAAGTGATAGTTTCATTCAAATCATATATGTATATATATATATATATATATATATATATATGTGTGTGTGAGTGTGTGTGTGTGTGTGTGTGTGTGCACGTGTGTGTGCACGTGTGTGTGATTTTGCGTGCGTGAGTACGCGCTTGCACGCGTGTGTGCCTGTGCATGTGCGTGAGTGGGCGTGTATGTGCGTGTGTGTGTGTGTGTATGTGTGTGAAAAGCTCAAAAGTTGCGTCAAGGATTGTCCTGTGCACTTATTCTTTTTGGAATATACATTCACATCGATCAAATAATTTTTTTGCATCGTATGTTGTTCATTTAAAAATTTCAGTTTAGGAAATTCAAATGCTGTAAAATCTTAAGCATTTCTTTCAATATCAGAAATAATCTACGGCCTATTTTTTTTATAAATATACACCTCAATCATTCAATTAAAAAAATACCACTTATTTGTTAGTGAAGGAATATTCAAAAATTTACGAAATTTCTCTATTTTTACTTATTGCACTGTTTAGGAGTGTTATCATTGGACGTCATGTAATTGTATATTATAAATATCATTTATATATTATAATAATCATTATCAGTGATCGAATATGCTTATGTTGTTTGAAAAATTTTGTTATTAAATCAACGATTAGAAATTATTCATGTCGTAATTAATAATTTTATAAATCGTTTTGTATTAAGACAATACCGCCTAAGTATAAAAGTAAGATTAAGTACTTAATTTTATTGAAGAGAGAAAAGTGAGTGACTCTGAAAATATTGCAAAATTATTATATTAAATAGTTGTAAAAGATATTTAGTGGTGGAATTAAAATTTAATAAAATTTACAATTCTTCTCGATTTTCTGTTAAATTAGATACTTTTGACTTATGCGATAATATCTCTTATTCCAAAAATTTTGTATATTTGTTCGTATATATAAAGTTATCAAAATATATGTTAAATTACTCTGAACTGTCATCTTCTTACCAATGCTTCCAATTTTTATAAGTTCAAGTTGCATGAACCCCATGAACAAAAAAGGTACTGAAATTATGTGGCTTATTGCTATGAAGAAATTCAGGGTCATCATTATTCTGTCTCTTGACTTTCTTGTTTGAAATTCAGATTGTAGTGTTGTGTTTGCCACAAATGCTCCACCGAGACTGTAAATAAATTATTATAAAAATATCAATTTTTTTCTTAATGTCCTTTCTTTTCCTAAATATTTTTTTGTTATTTTTCTTTTCTTAATTTATAATATGTCCTAATAAATTTAATAGATTTTGGTCTCAAAATACATTTATTTAAACAGTAACATATAACGCAAAAGAAAATAAATATTAATTGCCTATAAATAAAATGTAATCTTTCTATTCTAATCTGAATTTTAATTTATCTAAAACTCAAATTTTATTTCAACGATATTGAAGGGATAATTGAATTTCAATAGCATATTTAATAAACATAAATACACTCTTTTTAGCAAACACATTAAAGAACCAGAATTAGTTTAATTTATTCTAGTTAATTTTTCCAAGAAATACATTTATATAATAAGGTATATTTTTGGTCTTAGAGTTTTATTTTTGAAGAGTTTAATTTTTGTATATTTATTTTATGTGAGGTCTTTTGGTGTGTAAAAAATGTATTTATTTGCTTGTCACATATTTACAAACACACATATTATGAATTGATTTTCTATTGCAATATTTCCTCTTTATTCTTCTCTTATATTTCAAGTAAGTTATGTTTTTTTGAATAAAATTAAGATAAAAAACCCAAACCTTTATAATAAGATACTGTACTTTCTCCGTTTCGTTATTTTATTATTTAATAGAAAGAAAAATATTACAAACACGTTTTAAACTAAATTCAATTAAGAAGAAATTACTTACAAAAATAATAATTATTTAATAAAGATATGAAAACCGTTTAAATAAATGGGCTACTACCGATACTTTTACAGTATTTTTTGAGGTACAAAATTTATAAACAATTTTTGAGTAAATTTCATAACCTTAAATAGAAGATTAAAAAATTATAGAAAATTTTCTCTAGATAAACAGTTAATGATTAAAATCGATTGAAATTTAATAGCATTTTAATTGAATATAGCCTATATCCCACTTTTTAACTCTAAAATATTGAAAATAAAAGACACCATGTGGTTGTCGAACGTGCGTAAGGTTAAACTTCCCTATTAATTAAAGTTTACACATATTAAAAACGCGCCCATATAAACTCCAACTTCTCAGAAAGGTTTTCTACAAATATCATCAAAATGTGTTGAATATTGAGTTTCGATTCAAGGATTAAAAAAAATTAGCCAATGTAACAAAATACGGACGAATAAATAGTGAACTTACAAGGAACTTTGAAAGAAAGAAATAAACACCACAGGGTTATGAGTTAAGAATACGCATTCAAGAACAGCAGTCACACTCAAACCTGCGTAGCTGACTATGATAACCTTCTTTCTTCCAAATCTATCTGACAAAAAACCAGATAGTATACCGGAGAATATCATGCCTGTAAATATAAGAAATAAATATATTAACTATTTATTTCAATTTGTGACGAATTTTTGTTCATAAACAACTACTTTCGTTTATAACAATTATAAATATGGTTTTCTTGTGTATATTTCTCTAAATTTTCTATATTTACTATTATAAATTTACAACTACAAATTTAAAACAAACACGGATACAGCATCATATCAACAGGGCACGAGGCGTAATACTCACGGAACAAGCAATGGTGAATGTAGAATATGAAATGTTTTTATTTTAATAACACATTTTTTATTTCATGTCTAATTAAGTATAGTTAATTTACTCTAGCAGAGTCTGCTGTATCACTATTTTAATGTTTAGTGATTTGTGGCAATGCAAGATAAAAAATTATTACATTTTATTCGTCGTTAAAATTTTACAGAGAGATTAAATCCATGATAGAAATTATGACGAAATATCTGCAAAATACAATAAAGTTTATTAATTTATGTTATGTGGGAAAATTCGAATGTTGTATAATAAATTTTTTAATCACTTTTTTTTTTTATATGATATTCAAATTAAAATGATGGTAAATCGTAGTATATTGACTATTAAAAGTACAAAAATAAATTCCTAAGAAATATGGATTTAAAAACTATGAGCAAAATGTATTTATAGGTAAAGCATTAGACAATGGCTGAACAGTTAATTCTAATAATTGTAGATTAACATAGTCGCAATCATATTTTTAAAAAAATATTTCGTTGAATATTAAATATATATTAAGCGGCTGCATATATAAATAAATTAAATGAAACTTATAAAAATAGTACTCACCTAAGTATGACGTCAGACAAAACCAAATTTTTAAATCATCTTTTGTAAATTTTCCTAGAACACCGACCCCATAAGGCGTAGTTATCATTAAAGGAACATGTGCAATCAGACCCAGGAAAGAAATTCCCAACATTCGCCACTGATATTTGCCAAAGCCACAAGAATCCAGACAGTCCTCCAACTGCTCCAGGGTGGCAATTTTCTCCTTCTTACTGCCATTCAGTAGTTTCAATGGTTCTTTAAATAAACGAAATAACGTAAGTAGAATATATGATATTCAAAATATGGCAAATTGTAGCATATTTACCATTCACATGAAAATACAAAAATAAATTCCTGAGAAATATCGATTTAAAAGCTACAGGCAAAAATATCTAGGGATAAAATATTAGACAATAGCTGAACCGATCATTTCAATTTTATTGTAGCTGTAGATAAAATATTATAAGCAACAAACGTATGAACTCGTCAAGAGATATAAACTACAGTGTTTTAAACATATTTATGTCCGTACAAATACTACATAAAAAAATAGCTCATGACGCTCCCAAATCTTTGTCAATCCCAAATAAATGAATATTTAAAAATTATGTCTTTTTTCATGTATGTAATTACTTATTTTGTATAAATATATAACTGAAAGCTAATTTTCTCAATTACACCATTGCCGACACGAATTGACGAAATTGACAATATGGTAAATGTAATAAATCCATTTTTTTTTAATTCTATGTGTTGTTTATTTGATTGTTCTTATAATACTTCATTTGTTATGAATTTTTAAGTTAATTAGAATAAAATTTCAAAAACATATTACTAAGGAATCAGATATCAGAATCACGTCTAACTTTTCCCATTATTTGAATCCAAGATTCCCCCATATATTTTAAATATACTTGTTAATTAGTGACGGCATGTGTACTAAGATGTGAAAAAAAATATTTCGGTGAGAAAAAATCCTACACATTAATAAAAAACGGATCCAGGTGAAATCAATTTAAGTCTAAATTAATTTACGATATTCACTCGAGCAAACAAATGTCGTTAACATATTCATTTGAGCAGGTAAATATTGTCAAACTATTTATTCAAGCTGGTAAATATTATTAAGCTATTCATTTGAGCAGGCAAATACAGTTACACTATTCTCTTGAGCAGGCAAATATAGTTAAACTATTCAATTGAGCAGGCAAATGTAGTTAGATTATTCTCTTGAGCAGGCAAATATAATTAAACCATTCAGTTAAGCAGGCAAATATAATTAGACTATTCTCTTGAGCAGGCAGATATGGTTAAACTATTCAGTTGAACAGGCAAATATAGTTAGACTATTCTCTTGAGCAGGCAAATATAATTAAACTATTTACTAGAGCAGATGAATAAATTTAATCTAATTAATCGAGCAAGCAAAAGGTAAATAGAATATTTAATTGGAAGCTATTCTCTTCGGTTCTCGAAACTGCATATCATAATATATACTCTTTCACACTATTATTGTATTGGTATTGTATAGGGAAATGGTGATGAAAGTAAAATGAAAAATAAAACAAATTCAATCACCAAATTTGTAACTGTAACAAAAGACGAACTTTTCACAATTTATTGTAAATTTAGTTATAAAAAAGAAATAGCAACAAACTAGACCTGACAGAATATTCACAATCAGTGATTTTATATCTTACTCTTATATCGATTTATAAACAAAGTTAATGTGAAAATAATTAATAAAATCATGCAATTATTAGTCAACTAAAAAATTCGAACGAAAAAAACATTATTTTAAAAGAAAAACAGAAGCAAAATCAACTAAACAGATAATAAAACGAACTAGGAATATTTCCTGAATTAATCTAAAACTAGATCTAAACAAAATAGCCTGGGTAATAACTTAATGTATTATTAGTGTGTTTTGTACATATTTATAATGTATGGAGTAGATGACGCAGAAATGTAATGAAAATATTTCAAATGTCCAAGTTATAACCCACTTGGATCAAGTTTTAAATTGAATTACACACAGTGGCTGCGAATTAATGCAGTATAGTAATTTTAATTTCTTTAATAAAATTAAAAACGGATTATGTTTACGTTATACGGATTATGTTATATGGATTTATGTTTTTCCGTCAAACAATATATTTTTAAGAGAGTAAAATGTAAGTATACTGTTGGACTACAAAGTAATAAGACAAAACTACTTTTAAATTCGCAATTTGAAAGACGTCATTAAAATAGAATGAAACTTAATAGATATTTTTGTGTCTGCGCGTAAAACTAAAAAGTATTAGATGTTAATACAACAATACTCATATTATTAATCATGCGGTCTAAAATATAATTGAAAAAATAATGTAATGGAATTATAAACAAATCGTAACTAAACCGCATTATATATTAACAATGCTTGCGAACAAATACAATTAGCTGACAATGATATAAAAACAATAATAAACACCCGTTGTCTTTAAGCTTTCTTAAGATAGTTAGTATTTACTTCGTTAAAATACATAATTTGTATGTAACAAAATTGCCAATTTCAAAATAATCACAACAACTAACATTCTATATATATATATATATATATATATATATATATATATATATACACATATATATATATATATATATATATATATATCAGTTGATCAATTAATTGAATATTATATTTATAAACGCGGTTAAAACCTAGCCATATTAAAAAACCAAACACTTACCAACATCGTGTATTCCAGTCGACATTATTCTTAATCAATATTTTCCAAATTGATTCCACTGCACTATTATAACCAAGTAAATATTTTTATCTTTATAACAAATTTTTTTAACGCATTTACTATTTGCAGTAAAAGTCGTATTCTGACTCAGTGAAACACCACCATTATTTCCGAGCTTCAAATGTATACTAAACATGTCATGGAAGCACGTCATAATATATTTGTTGTTAAAAGATATCTCCTTAACAAATGTTTTCATATGTTATCATAAGTTTCTTAAAAACATTTCTCTTTAAGATGTTGACTGGCTGGACTTTCCTTGTTGTTCCGTTGTTTTACTGAGAATTATATATCCACTGTGTATAAAAAATATATAATTCACTCGACGAGAAACACAGGTGGAAGAACCCATGCGTCATCACTTACTGAGTTGTATCTGAGAATAATTAATTCACGAGAGTACACTACATTTGTAATTTACACTATTTAGCGTCAAGTCAATCTCAATGTGAAATGATACAATATATAAAACGAACTGAATTATATTAGCATCAAATAAAAAAAAAAATTTGTATGCGATTATAAATTGCACTGTAAAAATTCCGTAAACACTTATTCGCATAAAATTTTTATAGGTCTTTAGGATTTTTATTAAAAATTTCACACATTTTAAGTCTATCTTTTTTGAGATATAAAAAGCATTTTTGAGGATATTTTCAACAATGTTTCTAAAACTATCTTACGAAAGATTCTAAAAAACATTGTCTTGGAATCCTTACCTTCTTTTCATTTGGTATATGAAAAAAATATTTATGAAAAAAAATCGATTGCTTGTTGCCCCCTACAAAATTTATATACATAAATATTTTCGAGTCTTAATTTCTGAAATGCATGCAGATTGATATGCTAAAGCAGGGTACCAAATTAAAAGTTTTCACGTCAAACGGAAATAAATGGTAAGAATATTTCATGAATTATCTACAAATTAAAATTGTGTTGAAATTCTTATAAGTTTTATATCGATTAAGACAACAAATGGCAGTTGAAAGTAAAAAAAATATTCGGACTCTTAAAGAACTTCACTGGCGACCTCTAAATATTTTATGTAATTATTTTTCGTATCCGTATCTTGACTCGAATAAATGGAAGCAGAAGCATTAAAACATAACAGAAGATGGAGGGACGCAACTGATTCTGTAGAGCACACACAGTTGTAGTGACTCAGGTCAAGATCCTTCATGGACCGTAGCGTTAATGATACGTTATATGAAAGAAAAGAGTATTCAAAGGAATGTTATTTAAACTACCACAATTTGAAAACTTCATTCAAATATTAGTGATATTCATTATTATATCATGGTAAAAACAATGACTTTATGAATAATACAAAAAAATATAATATGATTTTTCAACATTATCTGAAATACTAATTTTACTTAAAATAATACATATTTGGTATAACAAATATGAAGTGAGAGAAAAAAGTGAATATTCATAAAGGAAACATAATTTACTTTCTCGTCGAAAATAATCGACTGCGCATACAAGGTTTTGGCCTTCCCATCTTATAATTGAATGCCATTCAAACTATGACCAACTCTCATCCGTAAACCGTTATCCGTTAAACCGGTACCGGAGCGGAGCTTGGCAAAAACAGGTTATTCGTTCAACTGTAAATATATTTTAGCGACTTCTAAAAAGACGGCGATGCTCAATTTGGTCCATATGTATATATATATATTTATATATATATATATATATATATATATATATATATATATGTATGTATGTATGTTAGTATGTATGCGTTTATATACATATATACATATATATACATATATATATATATATATATATGCGTGTGTGTGTATGTATAGCTTTTATCATGATGTCGGGCATAACTTTTATTTAAATTTTTTATTTAAAAGTTTGGACTTCCCTAGCGGCCTCGTATAAATTTTGTCAGTTCCTCTCGATGCATTCCCGAGATAGTTTATAGAGCACTTTAGTGAAGGAAATCATCGTACCCGTAATTTTGGGTACGGCTATAAAAATGATCTTACGGTAGAAGTGGAACCATGGTCTAATATTGCAGTACGAAACTATTAATACTTTGAAGGTACGTATTAAGACCGTCGAGTTTTGGATCCGTTTTAAACCGACTCCAGAACAGGAGAACGTTCTCATTCGATGCATATTATTTTTTCATGTGCCGTAACTCTTGTCCGTGTTGACTGTAAAAAATAATTTCGGATGGATGCTTTGTAAATATGACTAAGATTTAATTTTGGACTTCGGAGTATCTGTTGAAAATTTTTCAATGAATGGGGGTACAGAGTTCCATTAAGGAGAACGAGTTTTTAAATTGTTGATAAGTACATATATGTGTGTGTGTGTATATATATATATATATATATATATATATATATACATATTTATACGTGTGCATGTGTGTGTGTGTGTGCATGCATATGCGTGGGTGCGTCCACGTGCGCGTAACTGTGTGTAAGCATAAGCATGTAAGTGTGTGTGTGTGTGCGTGTGGGACTGGGTAAATTTAAATTAAATATATTCATATAATTTAAGCACAATGAGATGTTACTAAATTTTTTATTAATTCGTAATATCCTGGGTATTACAGAATATAGAATGGAAAAATTAAACTTTTTAAAAAAAAATTAAATCAACTTCAAATGGCTACTGAATAAAAAACACACTTTAAAGTTCGAAATAATAAAAAATATGTACTTAACTGCAAATTTTGCAACATACTAAGTAACTTCCGCACGTAAATAACTTTTCAAAATTTTGTTACTTTGAGTTTTGATGTCGGTGTCAAAAGTTGAACGTGGTTCTTTTTGTATACATATATGTGAAAAAGATAGAGTAGGTGGCGACAATTTGAAACTAACCTCTCAATCAAATATCGTAATAAATTATTCAGTAATTATTGAAAATCTACGTACTATTCTTGAATATATTACATTCAGACTGACTGTAATTGTTGTCAGATTAACAAGTTCACATCTGCATATGTATTAACAGTAATGTGTAAATAATTAAATTTAAAATAATGTTAATGTACTTAACTAGGTTATAAAGGAAAAATATATAAATATTTTCTGAATATAGACTAGAATTATTAAGAAAATTTATTCAAAATATTCTTAGAAAATTTATGGTTTAATCATCAATCTTTATATAATATATAGATATTCACATTACGTAATTGTTAAATAAAGTATAAAATAAAACCTTCTCTGTGTTTTAGGATAAATTACTAATAATTATAAAGAAAATTAAATATGACTAAAACATTACATTTATAACCGGAGAAAGTAAAATTAATTTTAAAATAACTCTTCTTTTTTTCATCTTCCTTTATACATAAAAAAATATACATAAAAAAGTTTTAATATAAGATACCAATGCCCTTATATTAAAATTGCGACTGATAGCGCTTCCGACTATAAATATGAAATACTTTATTGCTAGTCACCAGATTTGAGCTAAAATCGATTAGTTAAGGTTACATGTAGGTATATAGAAACTGGTGCGAAAATCGTTGCCCTAAACGTCAAAACCATGAAATTCACGGCATAAAAACGTGTTCCGTAAGTTAGCTTTTCTGCAGGAATATTCATGTCAACGATTTTTTGATTGTTCTCATTTTTCCAAAATTACAATAAATTTCGTAGAATGGTCTCTCTAACTTTACACATATATACATATGTTCATATGTAATACATGGCGCAGTTTATAATATAATTATATATATTTATATTTTATAGACGATTGGTAATATACGTCGGAGAGTCAAGGAGAGGTCCGGGGGTTGGTTTGTTAGTTCAATTCGTACCAAATACTTTGTCACAACTATATGTGATAAAACATATTTTGTAAGTAAATAAATCAAAACAAATTTTTAGATACTGTTTGTTATATCAATAAAAACAACTATTGGGGGAATTGTTGATGCCACAGAAACGGGAACTATTCTAAGAATTAGTTTGATAATAAAGCAAGGCCACAAACCTTCAGAGTCGGACAATTAATAACATTATTTGTTAGCGGTCTAATGTTCATAACATTGAGTTAGTCAACTTTTGCTAATGTAGTCTAATATTAAAAATTCTTGTGTTAAACTTATTTGACGCTAAAATTTATTTATCATACATACTTATGTACATGTCACAATTGTGTACATAAGTATATATGATAATTAAATTTTAGCCACAATTATATATAATTTATTAAAAATAGGCAAGAAGAAAAAGACGATTTACAGTTTTTCATCGACGAGGCGCTGTAAAATTTTGATAGATCATTTTTATTTTTGTTCTAGTGACATAATATGGATATAAACATTTTGAAAAATAAATTAGTGAACAATTTTCAGTTCTTTCTTTCATCGCTATATAGTTTTTAAAAGTTATGAATTTCATTAAAAAGGATGATGTATCAATATTAAGGATTAACTGTTCTTACTGGGACATATATAACATAATGTATTATAATATTATTTATTCCATCTAATTAAATTAAAGGTGAGTAATAAGCATAAGTAGGCTAAAAACATATAACAAAACAAAATTTTTGACAAGCTTGGTATCTGTAAACAAGCGTACCGACAAAACAAACTCAGTAAACAGGGGTAAAGTTTATTTTGATATTGTTTGCTCACAAAAAGTAGTGAGAAAAAAAAAATTATAAATGATTAAAATTGTTTACCTAATAGTTATACAAAATATCTAAAACACGTGTAACCAATTTATTTAAAGTTTAACCGTTTGGACTCCGGCGAGCGCTGTCGTCACCCTCCATGCGTAAGTCGAAAATATCAGAAGTATATTGGGAAATAAAATAATTACAAGTACTGGCATAGGCGTATATTTCATTTAGTAAAATATACTACTAATAACTGTACATAGTATTCCAAAGCCTGTACATTTTGTTGCTTGTAAATTTGTACAAAAGTGTCGAATGCAATCTCTTTTCCCGATTCAAATGTAAAAAAATTCTGTCAGAGCCTCCTCTTAAATGTTTATCAATAATCGTAAAAATAAACCTTTCGTGCTGTAATAATAATTTAACTAGTTAACTCTTTCAATATACACAAAAAACAAGACAAATTATAACAGGATTTCATGAAAATATTTGCCTTTTAATGTGAAACAATTTGAATATATTTGGCGTTAATTTTGTAGAAATTCATTATAGACAATTAAATGAAACTACGTGATGAAGTATTATTTCTACTTTCTTTAAGTTCTGTACCACGACCTAGGTTTCGTTGTATTACAACATCTTCAGGTGGGCTATTAGCAAAGGGAAAAGAAAGAAATAATACTGCATCAAATAGTTTTATTTAATTGTGAAACGATTTGTAACAATTATTTTGTTATTTACCTTACCCTCCGAGTTAAATAAATAATACGAATTTTCCTTAGATGAAAATTCCAAAATTTATTTTGATACCAAATCTTTTCTGCACCACCACAAAAGCCTAAAAAAATAAGTTATGATTTTTTGCATTTACGTGGAAAATATCTCTGGTACTCAATAGGTCGAAATTAACTGACTCATAAGTCATATAAATATTTCTTCATCATTATATTCCACGGTGCTGCCAAAACTATCGCAAAATATTACTAAAATTATATATCATAATCGACATATTTAGAGGAGAGTTATAAGGTTACTAAAAATTAACTCAAATAAGAGGATACTGCCCAGGAATATGGTTCACTGCACACAAACTGCAAACAAATGATACGTTTCAAGTCAAATTAACTGAAAGTCACACTTTGCAACTGTCCTGTGTAAGACATTTACGTCATAAGATTGTATTTTTACATCGACAACACAAACAAAAATATATTCATATTATGTTTAATAAAATGAAGAGGTCAAAAAATTCTTTGAAAGTGTTTATCAGTTACACGTTTTTTTTTCTTTATGCCAACTTATCACCGACGATTATCTCTAAAATATAATGTAAACATTAAAATCATCCCGTAATTATATTTTTACGAAATTACTGGCAAAATACTATCATAATGACTTAGTTTGTTGCTTTCCATTTGCTATTTTATGTTCTTGTTGATCCCACAAAAATATAAACAAGCATATGATATCGTTTCTGCTTATTTATGTAACTATACTTACTTCTTAAAAAGTATAGATGAAGAGTGAAAACGTGATATATTCCTATAAAGATTAAAAACTTATCAACCTAAAAAATAATCGAATTTTTTTTATTTTTACATCGGTAAAATGTAACTCGTTTTAAAAATTATTTTAACCCTTTCAGAAATCAACGGGAAAGTATTACATACACTTTTTTAGCCACAGAGAAAGTGGACTTCGTGGCCACGAATGGTCATGAAAATTCATGAGTACTCATAAAAATTTTACAACAAACATCAACAGAATAACTGTGTTTAAAGTATAATCGCACAACAATTAAAACTTATTTTAATTGGTATTTGAATGTATTGTAATTAATTAACCGGTTTTTTAAATTATAATATTTGACAGGATTCAGTAAAGAAGCTACATTTTTCTCTTTAACAGAAAATCTTAGAAACAACATTGGCTCATGTAATTCAACAAGTATGATTAAATCTGATTATTTCGATAAACGGATCTCTGCGAAGGTAAGTTTTCAAAGGTTGTAAAACAAGACATTGCAGCTGTACCGGGTTTACGTTCACAAACACGATTGCTTTTACATATTTCCGCGTGTTTAGATCTATCTCTAATTAAATGAAATTACGTGATGTAGTATTATTTCTACTTTCTTTAAGTTCTTTACCACGACCTAGGTTTCGTTGTATTACAACATCTTCAAATGGGCTATTAGCAAAGATCCTACATCACGTAGCTTCATTTAATGGTGAATAATGAATTTCTACAAAATTAACGCCAAATATATTCAAAATCTTTCTCTAACTTTAAACAGGATTTTATTACAAAGTCGTTGTAAATTTCACGAGGAAAGTATCACACACATCTTTTCGGTGACTTCATACTTAAAGCTAAATTTTCAATTGAAATTAAAATATAAAATTGATTCATTTGAAAAAGTCATTGCTTAATATCTCTGGGACCTCGTACTTCATCTTCAAATGAAAATAAATATATCCCATGCTTTTGAACGCGGTTGACCATTATTTCTAATTTTTTCAGATTGTCACTTAAGTCAAGGTGCAGCAGCATAGGTACTAATATCTAGAACAAGTCATAGTTTATAGTATTACAAATCACGTAACTGCCCTGATAAATATAGCCAAGATATCAAATTACATAAACGCTTAATAATCTCATCACGTTATTATTTCTTTAGCAAGTACGACCTGACCTGACTTTTAACAGCATGGCTTAATTAAAATACCGATAAAATATTATGGCACCGCCTATCGTCATTATTTGAAATAGTTAATTAAACCTTGGTAAACATAATATAAACTTTGTACATTTTAATCAAAACTCATGTCTACATGCTTGCATATAGACAGGAAATGTGTTTCACATAATTATTTTAAACACTATGTAATAAAACGATAGCGCCTTCGTGCATTTTTAGACTCTATATATTAATTAATTTGTATCATTAATTTCATTATATAATCAATATAATACTGTTCTGTACGTTAAACAAAATGGAATCTTTTTAAAATCACTAATATATCTTGCACGTCAAATCGCCCGGTTAATTTTGACTTCAGAAAATTTTGCCTTGCAGTCAGATTAAAACAATTTCATAATATTTGAGTGATATAGCAAAATTATTAACGTAACCACATATTTTATTAAAGCCACTACACTTACATTTAGTGATTTATTGATTTGGAATTCTCTGAAACCTTAGGATAAGAACTTATAAAACTTGAAATTAATTGTACAATACACTTTATTTCAACACCACAGAATTTTTAAGTTTTCATACATTCTTGTAAAATTTAATTCGACATTTATTTATTTCCATAAATATCACCGCACTTCGTAATAATTACTAAATCTTATATGTAAAACCTTTTTCATTATTTATGACTTATCAACTGATTGATTAATTATGAAAATAACAAATAAGAAAGGGACTAATAAAAGAAGCCATAATATTTTTTTATTAGCTATAAATTATGAGTTAAGTATTCACGATCCAAATTTGATATCGTGTTTTGTTTATTTTTTAACATGACTTATCTATACAACCATTAATATATGCATAGTTTTACGTTAACAAAATATAATTAAAATTTACGTAATTTTTTGATATCATTTGTCTTTCCACATGTACAAGTAGTATATTGTAAGCTCAGAATATCTAGTAACGCTGCAAAATGAACACTTCGCGCCTCACTTTTGACTCTCAATAAATTGATTCGTTTGGCGACTTTTAAATTTAATCCAGCAATATATTATTTTATTTTAGAAATACTTTATTCCGTGTTTTTGAAATAAATGACTAGTGTATAATAAGGTGAATAGTTTTAAATCCTACAATTACGATAAACATTGCGACACACACTAAATTATTTAATTATGAATGACATAGCACGTATAAACGCACAAATACATATTTATAAATCATTTTTAGTATTTTTGTATCATTAAGTGATATTAGAAAATAGATCGAAGTAATTTTATGATTCATAGATCGTCAAAACATCGAAGGAAACTATTTTTTTTCCTAGGTTATTAAAAATTGTAACCATTTGTAACGAACTTCGAAATTGAAAATCCATCGAGCTGACACTTTTGATCCCTTACTAAAGAAAACCTTACTCAATAAATCGTTTATTATTTACTATCCTTTTGCAAGCCAAGACTAAAGCATTTAGCCCACATGTATGTTCGCTACTTTTTAAAGTTAGGTACCACTCGTTGTTATTAAAACGCAAAAAATTTCTCCCCTCCCCATTTGATACAAGGGATTATATCTTGGGTTTGTATTAGTTTTGAAACAAAATTATTATATGCGTATTATTTTTAATTGTTAACATTATTTTTAATTTGAATTTACATCAAATAATAATAAAAAAAATTAGAACTTTATATTAAAAAGCTACTGAGGAGTTTAAAAATCAGAAAAACAGTTTCTGTTGACATTAAAGCAAAGAAATGTATTACATTCAGAACATTTTACGAATGTCAATTTCTTGCATCCTTTATTACTTTTTGAACTATTATTTTGGGCTTCCTTAGCACAGGTTGGTAAATATTTTGCTTCTCTCACTCTTTCGGTAGCGTAAGGCAAAGGCTCAACGAGTCTGTGTTTTCTGTTAGAAGTAGAAGATCTCCCGTTTATTGTGGGGTATTACGTGTTACACATGATAATTTTGAGCTCAAAATTAGTGGATGTAACTGTCCACTACCTCATTAAATTAATTATTTTACCAATTTCAGCTTGAAGTTCACGTATTGGCATATATATTTTCTAGCGCATTTGGATTTTGCAGCATATTGTCGATATTGACCCCAACCTGCTGCTGGTGCCAGTTCAAAAATTGAAATAATGTTCTAATAGTCCATTTACCGGTTTATTTTTGCATAGAATACTTGCCAATAATATGATTTATTAGGTCAGTTCCTCCCATAAATTTATTATATTTTTTTAATGTCACAGATTGAGGCCCTTCTATGTACTCTTCCCTCTGCTTGCTTTAGTGACGGCCTGTTCCTAATGGTTGAATAGCCGAATCAGTTAAAGTAACATAAATATTTTTGCTGTCTAACCACTTTACTATAGCCGCCTTATTGTCACTCTTTATAACGCAATCGAAGGAATCTCTTCTATCTTTTGTACCAAAGCACCGGTCTTAACGAATGGCCGCTTATTTTTTTTTGCCTGTGGTCGTTGATGCGCTCGGTTTTTTAGTCGTAGTTGTCTTAATTCATCGTCCCAGGAGGTTGTCAAGAAGTGGAACAGATGTGAAGTATCGATTTATGAAAATTGAAGAAATATAGACAAAGTATCCATAAAGTATTCTATAAAGGCCGTTACGATATGAAGCTACTGAACTGCAAAAAATACACCGGTCTTCTAATTAGCTGTCTAGGACTAAAATATTTTAGCAAGTGCCATTGAATAGCTCAAGTGAAATATCTTTATCGTAATAATAAAAAAGCTATAAAGGGAAAATTAATATAAGATACTTATAATGTTTTCATCAATAAGTCGACAGCCATTCGTTTTGTATATCAATTTTGCTTCTGTCAGATGTTCTTTAAACTTTTGTATTATTTTACCTTATGGATTATCTTTACAGTTATATTTTTAGGCCTAATTTGAATTGTGGAAGTGAACGATTAAATTCAATAAATTATGTTAAGGTATCTTTCGCTAATTAATGACTACATTTTGCATACAGTGAAAGTGATTACTGAAAGTAATGTTTATTATTTTTAGTTCTAATTCGTTTTTTTTGGAGGTTTTCCAAAGAATGTTTTTATTATAATGTTATTAAAGTCAAATTTAATTTACAATGTTTTAAAAACCAACTTCATATTAAAATAGTATCCTTCTATATGCAGTAAGGTTTTTGCTAACATGATACTATAAAGTTCTGGTTTAAGGATTTCCGAACCTTCCTGAAAATGCTTTCAAAGTAAAATAGGTTCTTCTACGCGAACATAAGTGTTTGGCTTTTCATTTGAGGTAACATTTAACAAATAATAATCCCAACTGTGGACTAGAGAAGACTTTTTATGGATATGTCGTATATATACAATGTAAAGGTAAAGCTTATCTAATATATTTTCATTATTTCCAATGTTGGAGAGGTTGAAAACGCAAATTAAAATCGCAATTAATATACCAAACCTTTTATATAATCTGTCTACATGGCTCACATGCCTGATCACAGGCGAAATCAAAGGATTAATGAGAACAATATATGAAATCCTAACCTATTAAAATAATTAATCGCCGAACGAAAAACCCATTTTTGCAAATACCCTATTGCGATCGGTTGGCGAGCAACGGTATTGCAGACGCGAATCAAGCCAATACAACACGATTAGTTTTAATTGCATTGAATTTTGTAACGGCAAGGTTGATATGTTTCGCAATCCGTTTTGATCGCTATGAGCCTTTTAGTATGGGTCTGTTAAAATTATAAAAATGTTAAGAAAAAAATGTAGTATATATTACATTTGGTTTTTTTATTTTAATAAACACAATACCCAATTTTGCATGATATTTCTGAATTTGCAACTATCCGTTCCGTTCCATATTTTTTACATTTTCCGCAATTTTGAAGTATATTTTTATGTTCACTTTGGAGTAACTAATTAAATGTAAATAAGAAAAGCAGAAATAGAAATTTTGATACAAATCGATTATAATAAAAAATACTAAATAAAAAATCTGACCACGTATGATGTTATGTTATATAAAAATGTCGTTAGCGTTCTAAATATAAATGTATCCTTAACAATTTAAGTTGCATAGATAAATAAATTTATATATATATATATATATATATATATATATATATATATATATATATCAATCAGAATTGCACAGCATTTTTCTTTTTTTTGGCTAAATAGATAGTCATCGCAGTTTGGGCGTGATGCTAATTGGATCCATTTTTCATAACCTTTATATATACAATTTTTTATTTTGTATGTAACGTTTATATCGGTATCTAGATGCCAGAGTTGATAGATCGATTGTGTATATCATGTATTTGTAAACACACATGTACATTTTTATACAAACAAATGAATGAGTTCATTCGATTTTATGCAGGTCTGTTTTACTATTTTGTGTGGCAAGGTTTTCTATCACGATTTGCGTATAAAACGTAAGTTATTTATTATGTGATTTGTTGTTCATGCAATAGTGAGGTTTTTGTTTATTTGATTTCTAAGTGTGTTACGATAGAAAAGTTTTAATTTAAATAATTTTTAATTCCTCGATGCATTTTTACGCGGGTTTCATATTAAAGTTCTAAGAAAAAGTGTCGCTGTTAATATAAAATTACACTTGCGGTTTTCCGGTACAGTAAAGAAAATGCAATGTAATATAATTTCGATCCTTTTTTAAAACCAGACAGGGTTTGTCATAATTCTTGTAATGTGAAAAAATAGAGTCGTCATGGAATGCACATTAAAACTGACAAGAAATTAGATACAAAACATGTAATTTTTTTATATTTTTCTATTGGAATATTTCTATTTGAACAAACTGAAAACGAAAAAAATAAATATTTGGATAGGATTTAATAATAAAATATTAAGTTAATCATATTATTATATTTTTATGAAATACCTTAAAACAAAAATATTTATTAACAATCTGTTATAAATAAACACTTTTAACGTTTTAATATAATTTATACAAGAAGCTGGCCGAATTCCAAAAGGCGTCTTGCCATCAATATTTTACCTTCCAGCCAAACGCGCCTCTAATAAAAAAATGCACGGATGGATACTTCGTTATTCTGTTATGTAATCCTAAAAATTAAGCGGATCGTGATAGTGTCTTCGAGTGATAAAATTTTCACAATTAAATTAAAAGAACATAAGCTTCATAACCCAGATTACATTCAAGAAACTTTCATGTACTCATATATTTTATACTAACACTTAATATTAGTAAAATGGGGTCGGTGCAGCGCTGATATAATTTAGAATTGTCGTTGAGATGAAGCAATTCAACATTTGAAATATATGTTAAAACAAATAATAAATTTAATTTTGGTGCTACAAACTTTTACTCCATAGGATTACATGTTACAGTAAAATTTAGAAGAAAAATAAATTCAAATAATAACTTATATCGTTTAATAAATAATGAAAACTTATTGTTAATGTATCAAGTAATAATAGTCTAGTAGCAACTATGTACTAAGTAAGTTAATATGTAATAGATGTAGGTTAAACAATACAACTTAGTCTATTCGCCACCTCGCACAGTCTTTCATTAAGTTATGAAACGAGACCCATATTTTACTTTATAATATTAGTATCTCGTTGTGAAATGGCTGAATATTATATTGTGAATATGCCAAAATTTTAAGGTCCGAAAATTATTATGAGTGGGTGGTTGAAATTTTTTTGATTTGAAAAAAAGATGTTATTGCCGCTGACATCAATACTCAACAAGCCAATATCTCTCTTTATGGGCATATATAAAGTAAAAACAGAGTTCATAGTGTATGGAAGAAGTTAAAATAGCTTTTAGATGATTCCAGTTACACGCGAAAGATAATAATTCCTCTGGAACACAATGAAACAGTGACGATTTACGTTACTTAATTAATGGATACAGTACAAAAATTACAAAGACTGGTTATAAAATAAGTGAAAAATGGATAGGTTCTTTGCTTTTAACACAATTACCAGAGAAATTTTTGCCTCAGATTATGGCGATTAAACTACTGTTACATCTTACCTTACTTCCGTTAACATCCAAAAACCATATTTCCAGACATTAGCAGAATTGAATCGAAAAGTGCATTCTTGGTAAAAAGTTGGCAACGCAATAGAAATGGTAGCAAAGTTGGTAAAATCTCAGAAATATCGTAGCCGAAATAGAAAAACAGGTTGCGATGGATAAAAATTCAGTACAAATTTACTCAGTTGGATATACTGGAAATATAAAGATAAGAGATTATGTAGTCCTATTGCAAAGAAAGTAATCAAAAGCAGAGATGTTATTATTGCCGAACCAAAAAAATACTCTAATATGCTTCATGTTAATATGGAAGAGGTATCAAAGTCAAAATCAAATAAGTGCAGGGGACCATGACAGTATGAAAATGAAAATATATATTCTGATCAATCGCAATCTACAACAAGACCATATGGCAGTACTTAGGTAGAAGATAAAGTAGTCATAAGCAGTTCTTCAGTTGCATTTCTTGATACTGTTCCCAAGAGCGAGTTGAAAAATCTTGTACAGATTGATGAACATATACATCAACAGCGAGAAAAGTGGAAGCCTGACATTTATGGTTTCTATAACACGTGTATTGGGGACACACGATAACTTTCGTAGAAGCCTTAAAAGGCCCAGAATAAAAAAATAGTGTAAAGGAATAGAAGAAGAATGCAACTCATCTGAAAAAAACGAAGCATGAGTGCTTAGTAGGAAATTAGGAGACGATAAGAAAGTATTTGTGAGCTAAGTTGACAGCATAAGATTTTATACAGCCAGCTGGAATAGAACAAAAAGACGTTTTCACCAGATTTCACCAGGCATTACTTAATAGTCATTTAGATGTAACTATAAAACTAATTATATGAACTAGTTAGTTATTTGAGTCAATCGACTAATAATTAAAATGTAAGTGGCTATATGCATGGAAAACGTGTTTTGAAATATTGCAAGGTACAACAATTTTATTCCTAAATACGAAAAAGTATAATTTGGATTAAACTAGTTATTAAAACGCTAATTAGGCTTCAAATTCCATTAATAAGAAATCTTATATTGGTATAATTTTTGAAATCTTAGATTAGCTATATGCAGGGCTAGGAGAAGCAGTTTACTTAACAAATATTTTATGCGAATTAAAATGTAGATCCATTTCGCATATATTGCTTTGTAACCATAATCAAATTTATTATTATTTCTTAAAAGGAGAATACACGTTGATGCTGAATATTATTATGTCAGCTGCGAATAAAGGTTTAATACAAATTAAGTATTTAAAGATAGCAGATATGCCTGCAAAAGTTTGAGTCCACGTAAACATTTGAAATATATGAAGGAGTTAGAAGTTATAAATGTAACCAACATGTAATATTAGTTTTTTAAGTGCTTTTTTTGTGATATGTATGCATGTGTATCAAAATATTTTGGTAAGGGGATGTGTAATGTATCAGAATACAGATATGTAGCGCAATTTTAAATGAATTTTTTTTAAATTATGCCCAGTAACCAGGGCCCACGAGTCGAGCTCTCTAATAAAATTAAAAAGCAAGTTATTTTATACAAATAAATATGTATTTAATTTAGTAAAGTATTTTAATACTAAAACATGCAATAAATTATTTCTTAAAAACTCGATCTTTTTAACTCGATTTTGGTAGAAACAGGGCGAGAAAAGCTATACCTGTAAACAAGAAAAAGAACACGTGTAAAAGTTGACAAACTTTAATAAAAAGATATAAATTTTAAAAATTAAAAATTTTTAATAAAAAGATATAGAAATTTAGAACTTTTTTTTTATTAGAGAAGAGGAATATATTGCGCAAATCCTGGAATTTTTCAAAGAGAAATTATTTGAACTAGTTGGCACAACTATTACAGTAAACATGTTAAACAGTTTAAATATATTTCTATCGATAAATTTGGGAGATTTTCTTTCCTCCGAGCCTGGATATGTATTTGGTAAAGAATTATTTACTTAGTACATGTCTTGTAAATATTTTAATCTTTTTAAACATTTCCATATTATGAAAAAATAAGGCCCAATAAAATGTAAAATATAATTCTTAACTTTGCGTAAAAGTGACATTTAGGCAAAGTTATGAATTTTCCAGATATAAATTAGAAATAGAAACCAGAATTTTGATTTAGATATATTGTATTAACTGATCAGATGTATGTACTGTATTTTTTTACTGACTCGACAGACCATAACATAATGGTATTTTTAATTAATTATTTTCTTACAGGCCATCATGGAAGCTATCGTGAAGAATGGTAACTGACACCCTTGTGCCAGTAAGATAGGAAACAAAGTGTTACCAATTAAAGTTCCTATCCTTCCAGACATCATAATAATCGAAATGGTAACCGTTCTGTAACAAAATAAAACACATATTGAAAATATTCATCGGTTTTAGAATTCTGTCGATCTGCCCGTTCCTCACAACCGTTTATCTCAAAAACCGATTGACGCAGTAACTTGAAATTTGGCAAACTGACCCTCAGTTCCTAACAATCAAAAATATTTGCTTGGAAATATTAAAGAAACAAATAAATACACAATTTTTTTAGATCATTAGTATTTTATCTGAGATAATTTTAGAGGTATTACTAAAAGTCTTTACAAGAATTTTCTCAGGAACTTGATGTACTAGCAAAATATATTAACTCGCATTCCCACAACAAAGTATATCAGCCATTTTAGAGCATTCGCCACATTGAATTATGATTGCTCTATTACATTTTGTTACCAGCATACAAATAAACACAATCAACTTTGTGAATGATTATCTTTGAAAAATACAGAAATTCGTAGTTTGTCTGAATTAATTTATCTTAGATTACACTCTAAATCATGTAAACTTATATATATATATATATATATATATATATATACATATATATATATGTGTATATATATATATATATATATATATATATATGTGTATGTATATATATATATATATATATATATATATATATATATATATATATATATATATGTATATATATATATATATATATATATAAAAGATATTTGTATACAATAAAACATATTTTTACGTTTTTAAATACAGACTTATAAGTTTATTGTATTGTCGTAACTTACCTAACCGTGGTTGGGAATATTGCGACCACAGTCGCTTGCATGAGACTTCTAGAAACTTGACACAAAGCCACATACGCAGAAAACAAGCTGACGACTTCGAACGAGGTTGCAGTCCAGTAAAGTGCTACGGCGCATGCACATGAGGCGGATATACATATTAATAACATCAGTTTTTTGCCAAAATTAATAAACAGACCGATTATGAAATATGGAATGATGCCCACTAAACCCATTATGATGCTATTTATATACGTTTCATTTCCACTGGTTGTCTGAAAGGGATAAAATATTTTTTAAATATTCTTTTTATAATAACAGGCGCGTAACAATACAAAGCAAAGAGAAAATGTAAATACCAGTTTTTATTTATATTCCGGCGAATATTTATACTGTTGCACTCTGTCTCTTATTAGTGCTCCTGAAGTTCTTTATAATGATGCCGAAAGAAATGTCCTAGCTAAATGCGTTTTTAAGTCATACTAATTTATAAATTTATGCAACTCTAATTAGCAACAATCACGCGCATCCACTTACCCTAGTTCAATTACGTCACGACCAAAATAAATGCTATACTACAAACGCGAACTGATATGCACTGTCCATTGGGGTTTCAATCATTGTTACCTCATCTGATTGAAATTTGTACATATTATGTAACACAAAACAGTTCAACCGACTATCACATACTTAATGAGCGAATTGTCGCTCTCACTGCAAAATACTACTATTAAAACAAATATTTAAACTTAATATTTTCTGATATTTGGACTCTTTAACATGCAATACTTAATTCGAAATTTAATTATTCGAAACTATTTAATTTTCTTTTCCACATAAATATAAATATTACTTTAATATTTCTGTATACATATTCAATAATACGTGTAGAGCTATTTTACATAAAATTCTAAAGTACATTGTTTTATAATAATCCTTATATGAAATTATTTTTCTTGTAACACCATTTTTCACTTAATAATTTTCCCAAAAATATGTATTTCTTTGTTTATGTTTTGTATACCCCTATAAAAGTCTTAATTTTAATATTTCTCAGTATTAACTAATTAAATATATGCTAGTTAATATGTCGTATCAATGTATAAAATTTAAAGTTTTTGTGTTAAAGTATTCAATAAATTTCGAGTTTTGTAGTTAAAAATTAGTATAAAATATTTTATTGAATATGTTTTCCAAACCATTGACATTACATGGTTTTAACAGTTTGTAAAAAAATACTTATACTTTTAATACTTTGCGTTTTTTATTGCAATTTTTTAAATAAAATGAAGTATTGTGAAATATTTACTTTTCCTGTAAGATTAATTGTTAAATTTTTGAGGGTCATTTTTATCAAAATTAAACTTCAATATTATATTAAAACATAAAAAATATTGATTTAATTTTAAAGATAAATCGCTCGTCATAATTTTAAGAAGGAAATGGAGTGGAGTGCAATTATTATTTTTCATGTAATGTTAATTGTACAATTTTCGAAGGCGATTTTTATCAAAATTAAAATTTCGACTTAATTTAGATATTTATAGTTTGAATAGCATATCAGGTGTTCAGCAAATTTCGTCGACAACGAAATAAAAACAATTAAAAAAACGATTATAAAAAAAAACGTAGACATCTTTGACAACGTCTTTGTAGATATTTTGTATAAAATTCCAAAATATGTAGTTTCATAAGCACATATTCGTTCAGTTATAAATTATCCTTTCGTTTGATTTTCAATTAAATTAAACAAAAATAAAAAGGAATTTTAATACTTTATTTACGTCACGTAAATGTTTGTACGAATATTTTTAAGTGTTAATTTAAACTGAGTCAAATTCCAAGTTTTCACATGAAACGGTTTCTAAAAAAACGGTGGCGATATCTGGGCACATGGACGGAAATGTGAGTGATCTTATAAAGGTTTACTTTATGTCTTTGAAGTATGGAACCCTAAAAACCCGTGAGCCATCATTCATTGATACATTTTATTTTTTTAAGAGAGCAGAGTTTTTGGTTGAAGAAAAATATTAATTATTAGAAAATTTTGATTCGTACAAAAATTTATAGTTTATTTTTTCCTAAAATTATCACTTTATTTATAAACGGATATTTGACTTCTTTGTAGATTTGTCCTTTTTCTGTTCCGATTTTAATGGAAAAAACGAAACCCTTACAGTTTCCTCCATGTTCATCTATCCATTTATATAACCCTGCCTCTCACACTCACATAGTTACTACAGTTTTTGACGTCAATCAATATAGAGTTAAACCAAAAAAACTTTTTAACGTATCTCTTAGTACATATAAAAGTGAGGGAGATTTTTTTGGACATTCCATAAACATTTGTGGTTTATAATTCTATGATAAGTCTATGATTTCAGTCTTTAGCACACAACAACTATATAATTAAGCGAACGTACCGTAAGTGAAGTTCTATTTTAATTGTATGAAATGCTTAGTTTGAGATAACTGAGTAGATTAATAAAAATTATAATATAGATGCCTAAAGAACAACGCATGTTTAGGTCAAGCAAGACTAGACTAGAAATAAAATCCACACTGGCAACCACACCTACGCTGCTAGTGATACTGTAGTTCTCTTATCGAGAACTACAGTAGTATTGATTGGTTAATTATTAACTCAGGATGAGATGGGAGTCTCTTACCTCGGGCTAAGCACTTCGTATAATTAAAATAGAAATTCATTTATGGTAAGCTCATTTAATTATATATTTTTATTCACGTTTCGTACGTGATAAGTAAGTTGATATTTAAAGTCTCAATTAATACAGTAATCTATTGTTTTTGGGATGCGTTTTCAACTCTGAGAAAATATTTTTAGTAGAAATAATGTAAATTTTATACAAGAATAATCAACATATATATATTTACTCACCATATAAGTACCAAGTAATGAATAAAATATTAATTGCTCAAAAAAAATATAACAATGATGATTATTTTTCAAGTAATCAGTAAAAATCAGTTACTGGGATTCGTCCCGTAAAAATTTCTTGCAAATAAGTGGCTGGGTGAATTATATAAAAAGGTATATTTTAATGCTTAACAAAAATTGTTTATTATTCAATTCAATCAATGGTTTTGAATATACTCTCATACATTATAATGTAATGAAAATATATCATTTAGCACAGTTTTAAAAGATAAGAGAAAGTTCTGAGACGTAAACTTTTGGTCCCAAAGTGGTCCAGTATATTTCACATAAAATGGCAACACTATTAGCAACAAATCTCAGGTTTTTAATTAAAATACGTCAATTTTAACATAGGTTAATTTCCACCACGCGCAGATGTTTGGATAGATCTTTAAAGCAATGTTAAGCTACCTTCAGCATTATTCCATTATTTTTTACTTTTACAAGTTTGGTTCGAAACGTTTGGTTAGAACTTCCAAATAAAATAATTTCTGTTTCCATTAATTAAAAAAATATATAGTAAATTTAAAACAAATCAATCAGTGTGCTGCGGGAATATTTTTATAAAGTATTCAAATTTTTATATATATTAGCCATTTATTGAAAAGAAACACATTTGGTTAAACTTTTATCATAAAATTATAAATACTTCACTGGTATGCATTCCTCGTTTTGCGTTATCTTAGCGCTAGTTGACACGTAGCTATCAAGTATGGAGCAGAGATTGGTCGTCGAATTAGATGAACTTGGTACATAGTTCTCGAATATAGTGGATATTTGAGGATACCATAAGCGCATCGTATTATAACTGAAAATATAATGTGACATGTTGAAAGTATGAAGTGAATATTACTATAAATCAATGACCATAGGAATAAAGGAAACCGCTATTTAAAAATAATGGCGTGCAGATTAAGACCAATTTCACAAAAGGAAAATAATAGAAAATCATCACCAATTTCGGTACGAATAAATTAGTTAAAAGAGTTGTATTTATATGACTAAAATGTTTGCCGGTTGGTACATGCCTTTATTCTTTGTATGTTTTTAATTAATAATTCTTAACTGAACAGCTTATAACACATTTAAAATAAGTATTAAATAAGTTATGAAAAAAAAATAAAGTAAGATGGATAATGAATCTAACACCTGAATCCCCTGAGAAAATTCATAAACAGCGTTATATAATTCAGTTTCTTACTTATCTCCATATTATGTTACATAGAATGAGCATAAAATTATGGAAGAAGAGATTACTCCTATTTACTAACCCTAGCATTAGCATCATCTGTATCAAAGTTATGAGTACTAAATAATTCACCAAAGGCTTCCGAAATACGACTTTTAATTCTGACCAGCTCGCTTGCATTTGTTTCTTCAACGATTTCTTTTGCTGATTTTCTGTCAAGCCTATATTATTGTACTGAAAAGTTAAATAAAATTCGTATTTAACTAAGTTTAAATACCAATTCATTATTGATAAGAATTAATTCCAACAAATGGAGAAATGTTTGTTTAATGTTTATCATTCGTTACAAAATTTGGCAAATATGCATACTACTTTACCGATTAATATACATCGTATTTCAGAAAATAGAGCAGACTTTCATCAATCCAGTATTTATCAGAAATATTTTTGTCTTCTGTGATATTAGTAAATGAGTTAGTAGTCTATAGTCTCCCTTCAAAGGAAATGAAATACAAATCAAAACAAATTAATTACTTTGTCATTATATGAACCGTAAAGCGCAACGCAGAGGCTGGCTAATTTATGCAGTGAGTCGGCGGCGGACAACTGCCGACTATGGTCGGTTAGGATCGATGACGGCATTTACCTGTATATCAAGAGGCTCGTGCTGCCTATTAAATGTCTACTGTCTCCGTCAGAGCGTGTTAAGTAATATGTTCTATCCTGTTCTTCATTAGCGCATTTTCAAAGGTAACTAACCAATTCGAGAAAGTTGGCTGGAGTTAGTCCGATCTTTTTGGGAACTTACTTTTATAGAACCTTGAACTTCAACGCACACTTCAAACAAAAATCTCCCCGCAAAAAAACCTAAGCGACTCTGACGGAATCGTATCCGAAAGAGACACAATACATACAAATATGCACTCACTAACAGATAAAACAATAAAGCCTGCGGGTTAGAACACGCGGTAAGTATATACAATTTCTTATTAAATTTTAATAATCTTAATATTCCATAATACATGGAAAATACATTTTTCTTTTATAAACCATCCGTTAATTTTTCATAAGTCTTCTACATTCTCTTCTTAGTCATGTATTTGAATTAGTTCTACTCAATATTTAATCTTCACTGATGCAAATACCTTCTGCTTCTATTTTTGCTTTTACTTACGTTAATATGTTATATCTTATATTGCTTTTTCTCCTGAGATTTGTATAAATTTACACTGCTATATCACTTATATAACTTGTCATGTTGAAAATTAAGATAATGTCTTTAAAATTCTCTCTTTTCTGAATTGTAATGTCAGCCGCCGTTTTGAATACTGCTAATGTTTCTCTTATTGTATTTTTTTTCGTTATTTTATTAAACTTACAAAAAGGAAAATTAAGGAAATAAAACCTACTGCGGTTTTGTCTCTTTTTAGGTAAATCTCAAAAGGAAAATCAATCCCTCATGAGTGAACTTCACTCTAATAACAGAAGAGAATAAATCACATATTATTTTAAGAAACATTTTTAAAATATTTACTTACACACATATTTGTGTGTGTGCATGCGTGCGTGTGTGGGTGAGTGTACGTGCGCGTGTATGTAAGTATGTGTGTTCGTGTACGTGAGCGTGTGTGTGTATACGTGTATGCGTTGAAAATGTCGAAAAAAATATACTCTTTACTCCCTCTCCTTATTTCCGAAACTATTGAATCAAAATCATGTAGAAAGACAAAGTTGATAGTGTCCGAGAAGAAGATTATAGAAAAGTCATAGCTATTTTGCTAAAATTCATAGTTTTTGAAATATTCGTTGTTCTTTTACGCCCTTGAAAGGCACGTTTAACAATATATTTACAAGGCGAAAAATTGAATTTTTGTCTTTACGAATAATTTGACAGCATTTTATATATGTTAAAGTGCACATAAATTTATCATCAAGTGATATCAACTCATACTTCACCGCGTTTTCCATACCCTTTATTATTTGTTACTTTTAAAAGACCCTATTATTTTCACTTGTTTCGTTTTCATCAGTGAAATTGAAAAAACTTGATTTTTGATGATTTTGAGGGCAGTCATTGCTACATTATTATCTTACCTTATTCTGTATCGTTAATAAATAAACATTTTTTAAATTAAAATTTCTAACGACATACACGGGTAACGTAGATCACTGTACATAAATTATTATTTATTTATTGCATATGCCGTTGGTAATAAATAATATATAAGCAACAAACGGCAAAAACTATGGACAATTTATGTTTCCATGTTTGTTCTGAAACAGTAACACGACAGATCGTTGCTTACTGGAAAAGTGTCCGGCGACTTCCCAGTATTAATCGAATAAATTTTTCTCAGTGTACATAGAGCTTCCTTGTAACGTCCGTGAGTGAAATCGTACTTTGGGCTATCGGGAAATAGAGAGTATACGAGGCAAGCAGACAAACTGAGGAAACCATTGATATAGATGAAGAAATTCCAGCTGTGAAGTACTGAAAAGTAAAAAATAGCATTATAGTGACTAACCATGACATAAGAGAAAGCTATGACACATTTAATTATATTTTTTCAGGTACTTTCCATGTCTATGTACGTAAAAAATAATCGTCGCTATTTTTTTGTTCTAGGTAAATTTGAAAAAACATGCTTGTAAATTTATTATGGTGATATTACAAAGTAATATTTTAAATACAGCTGTAATAAATAATTCCATAACATAAGTTCAAACACAATATTTATTTTTTTTATCAATTTTACAGTATTTTGAAATTCCGTCAACATAAAAGTAAGGAAGCTATATCTTTTGCGAAGTATTTCATAAGGGTCATACACCACTTTTTATGTAAATATAATTTGAAAGTTTGATACACATATCATTCATATGATTTGTGTAAAGTTATAATATTCTTATATAAGTACTTTCTAAATGATATAAAACTAAATTTTCAATCAGAAATGTCTTAGTAGAATGACATTTTATCAATATTTATTAATTTACTGTATACATTTAAAATAATTAATTAACTCGAACGTTTTTTTCTACAGTCACTTTTTTATGATTACTGCACTAATATTTCCAATTAAATATAAAAACAATTATTAAACCGGGGAATTTAGTGAGAGGAAAATGATTATTAGGCTGAAAGTTTTAAAAGTGGAATGATAGTAATTTAGGAAACAAAAAAAAAACTAGGCAAAAAAACATTATTATTCTTCAAGAGATTGAATCTCTAGTAACCTATAATTGAATCTCTAGTCTACGTAAATGCATGCTGAGAATAATTTACACCCTATATCCGTGTGTGCTGTGATGCACCTACAAAATTTGTTGCAGTTGCAATTCAGAAGGTGATTGGGTTAAGCGCTGCTAGCATTAAAAAGTGTACGTGCAACGTTTCTCGCTAAATTTTTAGACTGTTCTTATTAACAAAGTTTACGTATTTGTACTTATAGATATTAGTGTATAAACGTATTATAGATAATGAAATAACATGGACCCTTCTTGGGGAAGATAGAAAAAGTGATTCATTACTCAGTGATCAAATTTCAGTGTCTTCAGATCACCTACAAACAAATTTTAAAAAATTAAATTATAAATGAAGCAAGTAATTCAGAGTGAAATAAATATACCCATATTATTTAGAGCCTCTATCTACGGAATGTAATAAAATGGCAAAGCGGCGAGAATAGAATTACAACAAGGTGAGAAGAAACCATAAAATTATCTAAGAGAAGAGGCCGGTATTCACAGAAGCAGCAGAGGGTTAACTACTTTTGTACAGCCCTGGAATTTTTTCAGATGTAAAATAATTAAATAGGTGCGACATGCTAACACATTTATTTGAAAAAAAATTAATCATAAAGCAGAATCCGTGATTTTATAAAAACTGTTATTGTCGAAAACCGTGCACTGGTCGATTCACTTTACAAAGCTGGAACGTTGCTAAGATCAAATGTGAATTTAGAGGATTTAATGTGCTTCTCATAGTATTAGTATATCTGTCTTCTCTACTATCATGTCATTGAAAACAAGAAAATTTCCTCTAAATTGTTTGATGATTCAACAACACGAACATCTCACCCTGTTCAAGACAGAGCTACACTAATAAAATAAGTTTTTTATAAATTTGCAGAAATCTATTTATCTCACTATTATTTAGGAGAACGTCATTATTGTTGAAATGATGACGATATACGATGAGATAATGCTCCAACGGGTAATATATCAAAGTAAAACTTATTGAATATCGAATCAAACTTTATCCGCTAGAAAATTCGGCATCTTTTTACTTCTCAATTATCTATCGAGTTCTGTTAATTATTAAAAATTGTTTTTTTATGTTAAAATTAGACTTTTGTTACAAAATATTTTTGTTGAAGGAAAAATAAATTTAAAAGGTTGTATAAAATATTTTTTTCATAATTAATACGTAAATAATGCAAGAAATATATTTGAAATAATTGTATTCATGTTGGGATTGTTGCTGCATTACCCAAACTTTTGAATAATGAGAAAAATTTAATATAGAAATTACTTACCTACCCCACTATATTAGAGAATATAGCGTAGTGGAAACCGGGCCGTATTCTCTACCATAGTAGACTTTGGGCTATATTATGGCCAACCTTGTATCTGAGATGTGACATAAACAGAGTTTAACTTCAGTTGACGGAATTTCATTGCAGCTACAAATTACAAATCAATGTTGCAATAACGCCAGCTATTAAAAAAGTGTTTTTAATATTTTTAAGGGCAGCAATCTATGAATAACTAAGAAAAATGGCATACGCGCCAAAGAAACCATTGAACATTTCGAAACTCCATTCTCGAGGTAACACCCCCCAAGCTAATAATGAAATGAATACGTGGTTCATTGTTAGGTTCAGTTGACGGAATTTCATTGCAGCTACAAATTGCAAATCAACGTTGCAATAACGTCAGCTATTAAAAAAAGTATTTTAATATTTTTAAGGGCAGAATCTATGAATAGCTAAGAAAAATGGCATACGTACCAAATAAACCATTGAACATTTCAAAACTCCATTCTCGAGGTAACACCCCCCAAGCTAATAATGAGATGAATACGTGGTTCATTGCTAGGTATGCACTTAGTATCACCATCACGCGGTCACGGGACTTTGATGTTTGGAATTCTGCCTGCAAAGCCATGTTGGCACTGAATGCTCCGTTGAATCTGAAAATACATAAATATAAGTGAATCGTATTCCCCTTTAAATATAATTCACATTTTAAATCTAAATATTTATTAATAAATTATTTTAAACAATTTACTTTTTGTTTCATAAATTAGTATTTTGCAGAATTATATGAATTAAATTCATTAGAAGTAAATTATAATATTCAGTTGTTAAATTTCGTAAATGTATGTTAAAATGAAACAAAATGGAGATTTTAAAATAATTTTTATTTAATTTTATGTGAAACGAATCAAATGTTGCTTACAATTTAATCATAAAAAGAAAATTGAAAATGTTTGATACCCACAACGAAAAAACTTAACAGAGAACTAACCCTGTTGTCGAAAAGTATAAAATAGCTTCTCCGTATTCTGTATTGCATTCATCATTTTTCTTTTAATTTTCATATTTAATATTATTATTTTTATGTATTTTTTGAAAATTTAAAAGAGTTATTACCCACATTTCAAATGTTTGTTGATTAAAACTTAAGTATCACCGTTTTGGTTTATCTTGAAAGATTTAACTATTGGCTGTTGTTGGCTAGTATTGATTCCTTCATTCTACCGTCAGTAAAAAATATTAGTATAGAATGCAACAAACCTGGTAAGATTTATCTCCTCGTAATGAAGCTCCATGACCAGATTACACTATAATTAAAAAACACCATTGCACATCTAATATATGAGTTTTGTATCGTTTATTGTTTAATAAATAAGGATTCGTATTATAAGAAATATATAGCTCATGGTATTATGTGGAATATTTTGAAGCGGAGAGAAGGTTGAAATAGTACATTGAACATTTTTGGGTAAATTATGTATCAAGGGTGTGTGTGTATTTTCCAAACAATTTATTACCTATCCGTCTATTTTCTTGCATATCTGTTTGAAAGTTTGTTACAGCTTCATACAAATACTATTAAACTGTTTAGAGTAGAATTTTACTAAGATATTCTGAGATATTCATTTAGTCTATTTCTTTTGAGTATATATTCTTATATCTTCTGATCGATTATCAAATAAGGAAACTTAAAGTCAATAAATATATTTAGCGCGATAACTACCGAGTAAGCGGATGTGAAAACGAATGAATGTAAATTATTGAGACTATCAAAAGGATTCTGCTTAACGGTCAGGATAACATATGTTAATTAATTTCTATTTATTTCTGTACTTTCAAAATATAAAAAATATATTATTGATTAACATTCCCACCACATTCATTAGAAATCTACGGGACGAAGACCAGTTTGAAATAAAATGTCAGTATGCACAGATAAGAACAATGATTCGAAAATTGTTTTAAACATTTTAAGTACTCCTTTGGGGTATTTTAAAACTATTGTATTTTGATCCTTTCTTTCTGTACAGAAAGAAAGAAAATAAATACAGTTATGTTGAATAACCTTTAGAGAACCAAAGGAAATTAACTTACAAAAATCCTTCCATAAAGGATGCCGTGACAAATGTTTCGTAATTTTGACTCGATCCTTCGATTAAGACAAACAGAAACATGCCTGCATAACATATTAATAAAGTCTTCTTTCTACCAAAAGTATCAGTTAAAAACCCAGCAAAAAAGCCAGATGATATCATACCTGGAAATAAGAAAAAAAATTGTACGACCAAATTTGATTACATGATTATTGTAATGTGATACATGTTAAATACACATGTCACACGTAATTTTTGTTATCTTATAATGCACACTAGATAAGTTATATTCAGCGTTTCCTATTCTCTTCGTGATAACAAATTTTGGGTAAAATAAATTATTTTAATCAGGTAAAGCTGAACTAAAGGTTGTGTCACCACAGCGATGTCAATGTTTTCGTGAATATAATATACGGTAATTTTAGTGAAAATATTTTTCTGATTGAGCCAAGCTTTTTTAAATTTTAATTCAATGGGAGAGTGACTATTTAGTTTTTATTTGAACGAGGAATATAATAATGAAAGAAACTAAAGTGTTTTAATATGTGGTCTTGTTGTTTGCCCATTTTCTCATAGCTTGAAAAGGTTTCTACTAATTTTAAAGTATTTTTTAAATTATAATAAAATTTTAGTAATGTTAATTTTGTATTAAATAATTTACTAAAGCGCATTTTTTATCAGCATTTTTAAAGGAACTCTTCCAGGAAAATATCCTCAAAGTTATTTAACTAAACTGAATTAAACCTTTTGCTTCACTTCTTTATATATCTTTAGGTTCTCTGCATTAATTCCAAGATCCCAATTTAATGATTAATTTGACACATCACTTTTTTATTACATTACAGAAGATTATATATTTCTAACTTAATTAATAAAAATATTCCTAAATTCCATCACGTATTAAAGAACATAATGTTTAAAAATTATTCAAAAACTACAGATTTTGATAAATTTTTCACTAGTCACGTGTATATCACAACATTCAAAGATCTATAATAATTCATAAAATAAACTTATTTAACTTTATAATAACACACTTCAAACAATTTTCAAAATACCCGAAATACTAGTTTAGTAGTTCTTCCGTATAATAGAATTATCAATTTGTATGGAAAGGTTTTTTAAAAAACAATTCATTTTGTGACATATTAATCGATATCTGTATCTAAAATATATATTTTTAATATATATTTATAAAATTTAAAAAGCTGTGACAAACGGATGTACAGACGCCCAGGAGTCATGTACCCGGACGTACGAATCGATGGACTGACATGACGAATTTATTAGATGTTACGGTTTGACTATGGAAAGTTAAAAAATTAATTTGTTTGAAGTAAAATGTTATATAATATATTTAAGTACGCAATGATTACGTTATTTTGATAACTACTTTTATGTTCATTTTATAAATTTGACTTACACTAAGCATTAAAGGTGAAACTTACCCAAATATGGAACTGCATTAAGAAAACCCTTATGTATCAGGTTCATTCCTAAATCACATTCGGCATAAGCTAACACAAAAGGTATTTTGGCCGAAACCGAGACGTTAGCCAAGACTGCAACTGCTGCAGCCAGAAGTAGTAAACATTGGTATTTCCCAAATCCACATGCGTCCAAACACTTTTGGAATTGTTTATCGGTTATAATTTCTTCATCCTTCTTGTCATCTCTGCTTGTGGTATCTATAGTTAGATAATTTTTAGTCATCATTTAATATTTAATTTTAAACTATTGAAAAAATTTAAAAATTCATTACAACTACCAGAACATGATATAAATAGTTTTAAAATTATCTCAATAGAATTTTCTTTTAACTATTACTGTAACAGTAAATAATTTATTTAAAAATATTGGTTTTAAATGTGTAAATTTATGACTTCTATGTAACTTAAGTGTCATGGCAATCTACATGCAGAAAAATTAGAACTGACGTCATAACCGATAATCATAAGAAAATGTTATAAAATGTAGAAGTTAAAGCCACGATGCACATCTATATTTAACTTTAGTACCAATGCTAGAGTTTGTATAAGCTCAAAAGGAAAACAGTTATTCAAAAAGAATTATTAAAAAGTTAAATGTTTCAAAATAAGACAGAAGAAAATTATACGCAAGTATGTTTCATTTGACAAAAAGTAAAACATCCTATTTTCTTATAATTAGTCTTCTCATCAGTTTTATTCTGAATAGATAAATATTATAAGAAAAATATGTGACTTTAACTTTATAAATTTATAATATATATAGTATATATTTAAGATTAAGAAAACACAGATAAAGCGAAAAATTGTTTCGAAACAAATGAAACAGAAAAGGAGACATTTGTTATTCTTCGTTGAATACACTGTTCAATTTACTCGTTAATCTTAGAAAATAAAAACTACATGAGATTAAACTATATACGAGATTCGTTTTTTCTTTCTGCTTGAACAACAACAGAATTTTGTATTGTTTTCTTACAGTTTCATATAACAGCTACGTGCCGTATAGCTTTTAAAATAAATCATATATATATATATATATATATATATATATATATATATATGTATATATATATATATATATATATATATATATATATGTATATATGTATATATATATATATATATATTTATATATATATATGCATACATATATTTATGTGTGTGTATGAGTAATGATATAGATATGAGATATAACATATTTATATCCTTTTACTAAAAAATAAACCAAAAAATCAGTAAACAAATAATAAATAAGAAATAATTAAGTGTAGGTACTTACTGCCCATTGGTCTGTCAAGAGTAATCATATCCATTTCTAAAGTTTTCTTTTAATATCTAAATAATACCTAACCTATTTTTAATACCTAAATAACACCTCTTAAATATATCATAATAATGAAACTAGTAGCAAGACAATACGATTCTTATGGTACCGATAACGTCACAGGAATTAGTACTCATTATAAGCGAGTACTACAGTTTTCGCCGGTGTTTGAATATGTTATCTGATAAGGTAATTTGCATGATTAAATTTAAAACAAAAGCCGTTATGCTGATATCATTGATTTACTACTTTGTTACGTGACATTTGACAAACATTCGTAATTTCTTAAATATCTTAATGTCTACTTAGTAAGAGCCAATAATAGTTTCGTATTTTAAAAGACGATTAGTGATGCAATAAGAATGGGAATTGATTAACATTGTCACTACAAGTATTGAAATGTTTATTGAAAGTAATATTAAAAAAAAATTGTAAATTAAATTCCTTCATGCTTTGAAAAAACTTTACAGTAAATATTAGATCAATCAGTATATCACGGGGTTAAAATAAGTAAAACCTGTGTGTTACAAAAATGTTTTGGCATAAATACTTCTAATTAAGTTTTAAACAAAACTATGTGTTAATTTCCACATAAACCTAAATAGATCTCTTAGGATTGACAACATATATACATTGACACACGTCATTTTAAATATATAAAATCCTTTTTTTTATATTAAGGGATTTAAAACCAAAAAAGCATGTTAAATTATATTTAAATTCTCTACATCTCCTAAATTCTTTCTAATCAAAGGTTAACTTTTTAAGAGAATCCATTTACTTTATCCAGTAGGCAATGAGGCGTTCAAGCTAATAATATTTCGCTTTAATTAAACTTTATTGATATAGCAAAGGAGGGATATAACATATTTGAATATATCATTGTAATTCAGTAAAATAATATATTGATAAGAAATAAGTCCGGGCCAAAGCCAAAGTGACAAATTTTACAAAATCAATCAACGGAGTTCAATCAAAAGTATGTAATTATGACATATGGATAAGATATTAGAACGCATTTATTTTTTACTAGCTTTGCCTATGACTTCGTTCGCATATAATTATGAAAAACAAATGTTTTATTTCTTTATCTTGTATGTTGCTCCTGGGTATATACTATTACCGTACAAAATTTCACCAAAATCCGTCCTGTAAATTTTATGTGATATCTGTACAAATTAATATAGAGACAGAAAAAAATTCTAAAAAAAGTTATTTTGCCTTCTATCGTCATTCTATACGCTAAACCAATCACTTTTTTAAAAATATTTGCAATGTACAGAATTCACTCTGTTACAATTTTATTATATGTGTAGGTTTAATTTAATATTCTCATAGCTTTAATAAACGTCATAAAGAAAATGATCATTTTCATGCTGTACTGATGTTATATCCACATTTCAACGTATATTAAATCATTAAGTGTTTATTATGCTTGATAACTGTAATACAATTATTTACTAAGATTTTCGGGATGTTGGACAAAACTATTATATAAATCATTAATTGTGTTGACTTTCATGAAATAATTTTCATTTTCAAATTCTCTACTAGTACATAAATATATAATTTTCCACCGGACTTTCTCATTAACTCTAATGCGAATCAAATTAGCACTTTGATTAAATAAATTTCGAAGAACACTGCCTACATTTTTTTTCATATTTGTACGCCTGTACGTGAAATAGATAACCATTTTCTCTGTCTATTGAACTTGCCACTAAATTAAATTTACATTATAACTAGATATAAATTTTATTTAATGAATAAAGTAACACAAAATATTTTTTTTTACTGAAAATAAGAAAATAAAAGCTATTAAATTAAGATCAAAATTTTATTCGTGTAAGAGTTCTATTCATAGTTTACAAGTAATATTGACGAATAAATCTTTTCGCAGGCGTAAAAATATAGGAAATTCTAAAAAAACTATGAGGTATAGAATCATTGCTATAATTTCCCGGTAAAATTTATATGAATTTCCAGTGGCTTTTAAAAGCTATAACTCTGTATCAGTTTTGAAAGTATAACAAATTTTTGTGGATATTTTCAACAATTTCTACATAATTAGCTTACTTTTTGAATAGCTTGCTATTCGAATTGATGTGTCGTACAAGGTAGGAAACAAAAAAAAACTTTTAGTCCTTCATTCAGCTTCTGTAATATTTCTATATAAATATTTTTGAGTGTCAATTAACAAAGTATATGAGGATTAATATGCTTTGTTATTAAGCTATATTTCAAGTTCTTAGGTCGAGTAATTTATAAACAAAATGACTATGACTGATATGATGGACGGACAGACCCGTGAATAATTTTTTAAGAGTTCTGAAAAATTATGTTTCGAATTGAATTAAAATAGTATTTTTTTACCAATTAAGATTAAAAATTATCAAAAATAATTTGGTTTAGCCTCAATAAATTTGGTGTTTTTTATTCCCTTATTTTGAACTTTTATATGAATTGAAAGTTTGTCATAATATTTTCACTATATTAAGACTATCATAAGATTAAAAATACCTTATATATTGATCCGAAACCTGTACATATCTATATATAAAATAAGTGAGATTAGATATATCTTAAAATTTTGAATGAAAAGATGTTGGTATTTACGCAAATCGATTTTATTGTCAATTTAAAAAAAAGAAGGAAATTTTTGAAAAGAAATACAAGATAACGAAATTCGTAATGGATGTTATTGATATCGATATTTATAACTGAACTAGGTGTTTTCATTAAAATTTTCTGAAATATTACTAATCACATCCATAGCCTTATATTTGAATTCTAATTTTCTAAACTGTTTACTGGGAATAACAAACAATTTGCTATTTATCTAATATTTAACAATGAAGAAAGTTAATTTTAGTAATTAATTTTCAGATATTTAAGGTAATAATTACATTATTGTCATATTTTATTAATTCCTGAAATTTTGTTTTTATTTTGTCATCTATTAAAGTGTCAAGTGCACAGGAATATAGTTCAAAAGGCAACTGATAAATAGAAAAGTATCCATATACAATAATAGCTAATTAAAAACCAGTTTTTGTTATTCAGTTTTTTTGTCGCCTTAACAAGAAATTGTTAAATTGGGAACTTACCATTTTTCGCCTTTCTAAACATTAGTAAATAATGGTATCGTAAAAAAATAATAACAGATCATTACAGAAATGTTCATAAGAAGTACGTTTAGCCATGACTTTTACTACTTACCGATACTTTTTAAAATTAAATTAGGGATTGTTTCAACTAGAAACTCAATTTTTTTATTACATTTTGTTAAGCGGGAAAAAAAATTATAAAACATTTTCTTTACATTCTTTCATGTGAAATAATAAATTCTGCACTTGACTAGAATAATTAAATAAATATTGATGCAAATAGTAATACGAATAAAGCAATCTATTCAACGAACCTATCATGAAACATTACAAAGAAATCCTCAAATTAAAGTTCCACCTTCATAAAAAATTAAGTATTCAGACGGCCGAGTCCAATCCGCTTCTCATTACGAAATTTTCTCATTAAAACTGGTTTAACAACAGGTTTTCATTCAGGAAATACAGTTTTACATTTGCTATCTGTTTATAATCTGAAACTTCTCACATAACAAATTACATATGCTGTTTGCGGTTAGAATATTTTTCTTGTGATGTTTTCTCGTAATATTTGTCGTAAGTACAATTAAAAGTTCATATTTTAACAGAAATTTCCTTTTTTATAGTTATGTTATAAAACTAACAAAAACGAGATATGTAATTGTTTAATTTTGAACATCGATTTAGTTTATAACTTTGTAGAAAAGAATTATATTATTGCATAAGACAGATTTTCAAACTGATAAGCAGTTGTCTCGAAAATGTAAATAGTTAAACTTTGAAATTGATCTCATAAGTTCCGAAAAATAATCTCAACATATTGAAGTTTTGGTTTAGTATATGCTTCCTCTAGAACGTCTGCCGTAAGTCGTTTCCAGTACTTTGGTAATGGAGAATAATTGACCTGCTTCACATTTTTTGTAAAAACCATCTTAGCTTCCTCGCGCTGTAGGTACCAAAATATGGAACCCTTCTTAAACCAAAATGCCTATTTATTTTGTCTTTATATTTTCCACTACTGCAATAAAAGAGAAATTCAGATATTTTATCAAGTTGCATTTCAATAACTTCAATGTAAAAAAACCTTGGTTTCCGAATTTGTGTAATTCACAATATTTATCAAATTTAATATGGTTCTCACAAAGTTCAAACCCTTTGCTGGAGTTTGATATGTGGCAGCGCACTTAAGTAATTATATCTAATAGATTAATTTTTTACGGGAAAGTTTTTTTTTATCCTCCTCAAATTTTTATACTTAAAATTGATGAGAAAAATATTGAAACCCTTATAACGTTTGCCGTTATTTAGTACATTATTTAATATTTCTAACTGTTTTGACATTGGTTTAACGAAAGAGTTACAATAAATTTTGCAATAATTTTCTATACTGGATCCTTGTCAACAAAGTTTTAATGTGAAAATATACCTGGATAAAATATTTATAAAAATAGTTTCTATTTTTTATATTAAAATCTGTAGGTGTTAAGCTTATTAATTAAAAAGTAAGATATTCTGATTTACTACCTTACTATGAAATATAATAAAAATATATCAAGCGAAAGGATTCATGAATTGAAATTTATTCTCTATTTCTGCATTTAGGTGGGTGGCGATCGGCTTGTCTTGAAAGAAAATATAAAGATAGATATGGAATTAGTTGGTCGAGATTTTACGACAGTTTGTTCTGTTGTATCTTCTACCGAATATTTTTATTACGTGCCTAAGGGAAGTTTGTACTATATAAAGTTGAAAATTAATTATAAAAAAGACTATCAAAAGTCCAGTGATGGGTCCAAATTTTCAAGAATAAAAATGACACTCTTAAATGGAAAAAATCCAATACATGAGACTCTCGAAAGTTTTATTTTATTCGTCATCAGATACATGAGAATTTTTTAATTTTTTTTAAATTCAGGTTATATTTTAGAATAGTTTTAAATAATATTTCTATGGTATTTTTAAATACTGTTTCTACCAGCAATATGAAATAAAGTGCAGATTATGTCTCGTGGTATCCTTCATACACAAATGTAACATATTGAGCCATGAAACTTGCAAGTCCAACAGGGTCGTCGAAAAAAGCCACTTAAATCTCAAAACAGCGAAAAAGGCATTCATTTTACGACAAACAAACAATGCCACTCTCAGTTAACAGTTCATTCATAATTAAGTTAAGCAATGGCTACAAATTTAAAAAAAAATAACCCGTAGGGATTATTTATTGCATCGCAGTTTCTAAGAAAATATTACATGCTTTGTTAAATTTTTAATGTTATTTTTATTTGTTTTTAACAATCCTCCATATGCTAAAATATAAAATATGCATATTTATAGAGATATCTTTTTGTTTTGTATTATGGTTGCGTATCGTATTTTGTTTTTTTGTATTTCCAGAGTTATAAATCGGTGTGTTATTTGGTCTTTTTTATTATAAATAGTATTACAGTATCACAGTATTTTCACGAAAATAGTCCGATACTGTATTATTCGAAATGAAAAATACAGTATTAAACTATTTTCAGTGGTCTACTTCATGTACTAACAGCTTAAGGATAGTAGTCACAAATGTCTTTTATTATTTTTTTGATTCAAATTGCAGAGTTAAAATGGTAATATCATAGCCGCTTCAAAGTGATATCATAGCCGCTTCGGTTTGATGGTAATATCATAGCCGCTTCAAAGTGAATGCATTTTTTGACTTTATTTTTACATTCTAAATAAATTTTATGAAAAATTATTTAAAATTTTAAATTAAATAATAGTGAAAAATTACCTGTTATTATATTATTTCATAATTAATAATAAAATGGCTTTGATCTACATTTCAAGAGATTTTATTTAAGATTAATAACGAAATCAATCCTTAACTTTATTGTTATAAATACGGAATGTAAATAACTTATTTGCGGTTTGACCAGAGTTTCAGAGAGAAATTTTTCAGTGACCTTATTTCTTCTAAAACCTTACGTCAGATAGATAAACGAAGACAATTAATACATCTATAGTATACATTTGATAATTCTTACTTTAGAAAATTCCAGTTAATTGTGCATGATATTTTTAGTTCGCTCATTAACAATACCTGTAATCTCACTCCCATGGCAAATTTTTCTAAAGCAAATTTTTCCAATAATTTTTTTAGTAATTACAATTGGTTGCCGTCCAGTATGAGGATCATATTTAATTCCCTGTTCATAACGTTTAAATTCAGCTGACCACTATTTAACAATGGCATACGACGGAGCGATTTTTCCAGGATTGTTGCCATGTATTTGTCGATCTGCTTCGGATTTAATCCTTTCCTCAACAGATACTTAATAACGGCGCATTGTTAAATTCTAACCACATACAACAAATTTGTTACTTGAATTAATGAGATACAATTATAATATCCTAATTATTTTCTTGTGAGGCCGCGAATAATTTAATTCACCTCGTATATACACATTAACCTGTATTATTACTCATAATATTTATTCATTGATATTTTATCTATTATCAACGTAAATTTAAAAACCAACGAAGTACCTGCCGAAACACGCGTAAGATTGTATTTTACGGTTAGTGATATTTCTTATAATTTTTTTATATAGGTTAAACGAAATAATCTTAATTCATATTTCTAACCAAATCTAAGTACCTCGATTTTTTAAATTTTTTTCAAATCTATGGTTAAATGATCAGAAATGGTAACGACTCAAAACAAAATTAGTTCTAAAATATCTTCTTTTAAGCTATAGAAAAGAGAAACTGTTTCACTTACATCAATCAATTCTTTGTGGCTGCTCTCATCCTGTTAAATTCAATACAGATATTCAGCGTTTATTTTACCCTATGTTTTCTGACGTCTTGAACACACAATAATACCGTTGAATTATTCAAAATGTTCTTAAAGTAAGTTGAATCCACTTACGTAACGCGTAATCCAATTTATGTATTTTCCTATTCATTGCTTCAAGTTTTACGATTGAATAATAAAACGAGTACCTCATTACTGGGTGGATGTGGGAGCGATTGATTGGATTTGTTTCAATTTTGATATTCGTTTTGGTTTCCATATTTTACTGGAAGAATCTAAATGAAATTAATTACCGAATTTTTTAATTTTATAAAATGCGGGTACTTTATGTTTCGAGATTTCAAAAAATAATTTGTATTTAAAATGAGTTTTGACATCGTATATTAAACTAGGTCCAAATGCAAATTTCAATTTATATAACTCACTGTCTTTTATTACACACAATTCATATAATAAAACCGATTCTATTTTTATCTCTGTGGTTAATGTACATTATTACATGTCCTGTAAAAATGTTTTATTTATTTATTTCATGTTATATACAGTTAAAAAACTCAAAGTTCAGACATAAATATATTTCTGTACCAATAACAATATTATATACGATACCGTACATAAAATATTTAGAAAAGTTAGGGCATTCAAATAAATATTCGATAATTTTCGTTCTCTCCTATCAAATACTCTGATATCACGGCAATAAAGATATTTAATTCTTGAAGGTTGTTCAAAATTAGAGAACTCAAATCAAAAAGTTCCATATATTTGAGTTAAGAAATGTGTTATAACCTTACATTCTTCTGTATCTGTCTACGTGATAAATGATTCAATGTAGAGAACTGGAGTCTTCGCAAGAATAACAAGTACGGAATTTTCTCATTAGGCAAATGAAAAATGAGTCAAAATAGAGAAAACTTCAAAATGTAAATCAATAATATATAAAAAAAAACCTCTTAAACACATATAGAAATCGCAAAGTTTAAGCACTTGTGGATATTTTAGGCACATCGTATTTTTTCAAATATCAATTCCCCCACCCCCTCCTAAAATTTTCATGTGAATATTATTGAGAGTTAATTATTCAAATTGGTGCTAGTAAATCTATTGAAGAAACTGATAAAGGCAGTTCACACAGACAGATACGTTAGAGATTTATAAAGATTTCGTTGCTCCTTTTGAGATATGGGAACCCAAAAGATAGTGAAGTGTAATTTTTGCAATCTACATATATTCGTCGATATATAGAAATAGATATTCAATTGTAGAGGTCTAAATATTGGAGTGATGTTGTAAAAAATGTATCGTTAGATTCGCTCTAATATTAAGTGTTAGGCTATATACAATACAATATGATATTTAAACAATAGAGAAATATTTATCAAATTTTAGGTCTAAATAGAAAATTACAAATATAAATGTTATAAAAAATAACTGTAGTTTGAGAAATAAGTTTATACTTTACTGTTTTAAATTTTGACACGCCCAGCCGGTCTACTGTTTTTAGTAGTACTAGGCAGTATATTATTCACATAAGCTCATAAAGCTTACTTCATATTTTTATAGTCGAATTTCTTTTTTAAATTTTTATTCTATATTTGGAAAATACGAAATAATTTGTTTGGTGAAGCACGCAAATTATAGTTTGCGTGCTACGATTTCATGTAAATATGGTTAATAGAAACAAATAAATTGATAATTATTGATTTCAATGTATATGTCGTACAAACACGTATATAGTTTCCTCATTACCTTCTGACGAATAGAAATCCACGTGCGGATTCAGTCGACTACGTCTCTTTAATCACAATATGTCATTAACCTTTGTCATCGTTCAAGCAACGCGTTCAGCAATAGTATACTCTCGGCAACAGGGAGTGCAGGGTTGGAAGGATATACTAAATAAATTGGTATCTATAACATAACTACATTTTCATTAGAGAATAGTGATAATGTTTTAAGGAGCAAGTCGCTATACGTTGCTTTTCTCACTTTATCATAGCGCTATGTGAAACGCTAAAACTTTTATAATTTATTCCCTTGAAAATATTACACAATTTTAAGGGAAAGGGGCATATTAAAATTTTCTCACTAAGGTAATAATTTCCCTTTTTTAATTTTCCCATCATTCTTACCGTAATAAAGATACATTTTGAAAAGGATCCTAATAGCAATTTAAAATTTTGTTTAAATTACAACCAAAATGTATCAAACAAGTGCGAGTAAAACTTGCACCCGAATACTCTTAAGTATGTATCCACATATAAGTGTATCTAGTATTTCTATTAAATTCTTGTCAAACATTAATTTCATATTATATTTTTCACCACGCAAAGTATTTTTTGCGTAGTATTTTTTTCCAACCGTAAAAATATGATGATTACTTCAAGAAAGGCTTCAACGGTTCGGAGAATAAGGTCAAAGGGGGACATATTTTTGTTAAAATATATTTTAGAATAGGGTCCCATGTCTTGATTTTTCAATCGATGTCACAAACGATACATGAATGGAAAAAAAATCATATATATTTGTCTTCTCGAAAATTTCAGTATAATTATAATTATTTCTCAAAAAAAAAAGAAATATATATATACATATATATATATATATATATATATATGTGTGTGTGTGTGTATATATATATATATATATATAGCAAATATCTTGGTTAATAGCCCACCTGAAGATGTTTTAATACAACAAAATCTAGGTTGTGGTAAAGAATTTAAAGAAAGTAGAAATAATACTACATCACGTAGTTTCATTTAATTGTGAACTGTCATAAAATATAAACTAAATATCTCTTTTAGTAGCTTTCAAGATCGAAATAAAATAAATTTTTGTCAGAGAAAAATAATTATTCTAAATAAATCTTTAGCTTTAGAATTATTATAAAATATTTCGGACATTTCAAGTAATAATTTTCATTTGTCATTTTGTTTTACGACAAAAATACCTGTATATATTTGCTAACATGTAAGCACCGGTATTTTTGTCGTTTCTGCGTAAACATCTTGTTTTTTAGATAAAGGTTTTATGTCGACTTTACTAGAATATTATTTTCAAAAAATAAACAGAAAAAAATGGATATATTTTGAGTTCAGTATAACCTAGTACATAAATAAATTTTTTTTATCGAAAAATGAGAATTATTTAACTTCATTTACATTTAATGACTTTGAAACCTAGCTATAATGCCAAGCAATTAGTATAACAATCTAAATATACGCGCGACATTTCTCTATTTTAATATAATTTTAATTACCATAGTCTCAAATATCCACATTTTCCGTTAACGCAAAACAAATCTGTCCGATCATATTAAAGGTTTCTAGCTAATAATAATATATACATTAAAGGTTTCTAGCTAATAATAATATTAAATGTAAATCGTATCCGGTGAATAGAAGGACTTCCTCTGATTTACGATTAGCCATCGTAAAGCATATGGTCCTTTTAATGGTGACTAGTTAAAGGTAAATTATCTAGGAAAACACAAGTATTGTTTATGAGTGAGTCTACGTTTTACAAATATATTTTGTAAAAGAATGTCTTTTCTATTGTGTCATTTCTGTCTTCGGCTTTAAAGATATTTAATTCCATGCAATATTAACTCCGATCAAAAAGGATGTTAAACCTGTACAATTTGTTTTTTTGTATGTTCCTCTTTAGACCATCATAAATGAAATAATCAGGATTTATGGAGATTTCTCTGAAAGAAAAAAAAACCTCTTTTCAGTGGTGATTAGGGAATTTTATTTATACTAAAAAGTGACGTATTTTGGAGGAAAATTGGAATAATTTCTAGTCATTTATTAGTATTTATAATAATTTAAAAAACGAAGAAATGAACTTAAAATGATCACTTATACATAGCTGCTCGATTATAGTGCTACATACAAACCATTTATGTTTAAAATAGAAGAAAAAGGGAACAGGCATATAATCCTAATATTACAAATACTTAAAGAATATAATAACAAATATATACATATATACACGCTATCTATGCTATTCATAAATACTTTTGAAATTACTGACAAAATATTCTGAACATGTTTAATATAATAAATGAAGTATCCAGTGTATTAGAATGCTTAAGTAACCTCTGTGCACAAATATTCTATTGGGCGAAAATGCCTAATCGTATCCAATTCCTTCGATTTTTTGATTGGTGTCGTGGACACAACTTTGTTAATAATCTTACATATATATATTTATATATATATATACACACACACACACACATATATATATATATATATATATATATATGTGTGTGCGTGTGTGTGAAAAAATTGCTAATAAATGTCTATGTAAATGAAAGGAAAACTTATATTACCAAAAAAAATTACAAAAATGTGTAAGAATGAAAATTTGTCATCATTTTAATAACGCTGTATACATTTACATTTTATTAGAAAAAAAAGAATTTTTGAATAAAAAAAATTATCGCAAAAACTAGACTTTTATGAGGAATAAATTTGAATTAATTTTTGTTTTAATAGCTAGTTTTAGCATGTTATGATTGACGTTCTCACTCAAACTCACGTTTATTTTGAGGTTGCATCAACAGAAATGTTTTTACATGAGTAAAGAAAAAATAAGGAAATATTATATTTTAAAAATCTATCAATTACGAGTACTTATATTACGGAGGTTCCGTATATATTTAGGCATTTATGAATATTTAGGGATATTTTCAAAGTATTTTTCTTAAACTACTGATAAATTTAATTTTTTCGCAATGTAAATGAATTGCCTACTGTGTCTGGCATTAAACATTTTGCATAGATAATATTATTTGTCAATCTTTAAATATGTCGCTTTATATATATTTAACAGACATATTAAATATACATTTTAAAATACAAATTAATTTTTGCAATTAATTTAAGTCAGTTGTACAGAGTTTGAACGAACTTTTCTGCAAATCCAACTTCAGGTAATAATTAGTCAACCATTAGTAGTGAATTAGTCGAATTTACTCATCTGGGTCAATATTTCTTTTATATTTTTATATACACTTCTATTGGAAATATTTTTCACATATTCAAAAGTAGCAGTGTAGGTGGTAGGGGTGGAAAGACGTGACTCCAACAAAAATTACCTTTCCAAGCTTAATATTTTGTAATTGTCGTATTTTAATATTAAATGCTTAATCATTAGAAAGCTTATTGTATCGAAAAATGTTCATGATATACCCCAAATACAACTTAAACACATTTTAATGATACATTTTACAATGGGGTATGTGAAAAAAAATTCTCCTCCATTTTACATGCACGGGGAGGCATAACATTTTTTATATATTTTATTTAACTTTTCAGGTGATATAAATAGACAAAACCATGCCCAATTTTAGCTTAACAGGAAAAAAGTCTTTGAGGTGTAAAAGTCTTGGTAAATGGCTATAATGTACAAACAGAAAAATAAAAATAGAAGGGCGTGGTGAAAATATAAGGATTCTCAGTTTGTTTAGCAAAAACAAATCGAGGTTAGAAAAATGTAAAAATATAGTTTAAATATATTATTTCTAAAACATTTTTTATTTAATTTCTTTATATTATTTGTACAAATATTTTGTTTTCAATTATAAATATTAATGTCAATTAATTCATCTTTCAAATCTGCTAATTCATCTTTGATTAATCTGCTGTAGAGATGGACTTAAAATAGTCATTTGTATAACCTGGCATTGCAGCTAGCTTTATCACAATATGGGTCTCCAGAAGACTTCAAAAGGCAGCTGATGTTTCTAATACAGAGTTTATTTATCTTGAGAAATGAAACTTTAACAAGATCTATAATGCATTTTATGTACATTTTAATAAACTTTTACTTTTTTAAGTGTGGAAGATATATTACGTTTGGATGTTCAAAATATCGAGTAAATCTAGCAAATTTATAATATGCATTTTAAATAGTTATTAATATTATGAATACCAATCTAAAATTTGTAAAACCAGTAGAAAATGCTTTCATTAAATAGACTCTAAAATATCAACTGTCAGTCAATCATCATGATACCATAGGCCGCCATTTTCTTTTCATGTATGCTCCTTACACAAGGATCCACGTTCATACAGGCCCTGGTTTATCAACGTTTTCTGTGTTGTTTGTTAGCAAAGTCGACAGATGGCGTTAGGGTTACTTTAACAGGAATCATCATATCGTTATTTTGGTTCCAGCGTATCTATCTCCTTACAGAAATTATACTTAGGGAATCACAAATAACGATAACCTAACTTTAAGTCCTCGTTTTCATATAGGTGCAGTTCTATGGTTTATTTTAGAATAAATACGTGAAAAAAGACAATGACACAGCTTTGTATGAATCGAAAAACTTAGTGCTACATTTATGTTACAATATTAGAAAACTTTGAAAGCCGAACTTATGATAAAAAATAATAATCCGACTCTCAAATTCCTACTATAAATATTCAGATTAAAATATGGATACTTGTTTTAGTACAGAACTAAAAGCTAAGTGAACAGAATTCACAAAATAACCTTGAATTTATTTATGGCCAACGTAAATGTTACGAACGTGACCGTGCTTTATTTTTACTGACTATTCAAATAAACAATTACAAAACAACTTATAATCCTAATTTTTATGATATTTCCGCTGAAATTATAAATTACAAAGTACCACAAAAGAGAGTATTCAACTTTGTATTTATTTTACTCAAATGATTATATTTTTTACTTGTCCAAGAAACTGTGTCCCGTTTAATGTTTTTAATAATTATATATGGAAAATTATTACAGTTGGCTAGTGTACATGAAATTTGTACATAAGATATTGTTAGTAAATCACATGTTATTCAGAGGACTCAATTTATTTACTGTTATGAACTGAAGTCATAAATTTAAATCAATTTTTAAGTGCTCACAAGAACTCAAAAAGAAAAGTACGAGACTGTTATAGGTAAGATCACGCACCTGTATGTCCCTCTGTGACAAGCTCTTTTCCTCAGAACCTGCTTAATATGGAAAATTTAGTATAGATATAAAGTATGCCAACGCGATTTTTTTTCAATAGTTGATATTCACATATCCATGTAAAGATTTTAGAATGGTAAACAAACTAATGGAAAAATTTATTTTTAATTTAATGTTTCGTGATTCTTAAATAATGTTATGTAAACTACTTCTAAAAATATTTATATTGTCAAAAATATTCACAATAACATTTCCTTTGGCCGTTCTATCTCCGGCACAATCAAAGTCTCTATTAAAATTTGTTTTACCTTGGGTTACCTAATGTTTATTGATTTAATATGGAAATGATTTTAAGGTTAATCGTTTTTGAGGAATTTATGATATTTGCACGCTTGTGAACGATAAACTAGGTAAGATATTGCCATGGTAAAAGGTAATATTAATATTTTTATACAGTTTAATGAAAATACTGTAGTTAAAGGTGTCTAAGTGAGTATGGATCCCCATAGCTTGAGTTGGTCTCGTTCTTTTATTTCACGAAATAGAAATTATATTGTGAAACAGAATTCTCTTTCAAGGAAAAACAAAAATTATATTTTAAAAGAGAAATCTTAAATATTTAGCTCAATATTTGAACTATATATATTATATCTGCGTACATAGGATTAGCAGCAATTTGATTGCATAGTTATAATTACTACGCAATTTAGTTTTGTAATACTGTACGAAGTAATTGTTGAATGAGTCCCACTAATCAATAATGGTAAATTTATCTTTAAGTCGATATATAATTTATCAAATTTAATCCAACAAATATAAAGTAAAATTTTTTTTTGGCTCGAAACACGCATTACCTTTAAATTTTTTAATGTATTTCAATCATAATTATAATAGACCAAATTTTGGAGAAAACGGTAGCAGTTAGATTTTTTTTTAAATATAATTTCGCGGATAAGTGGTACTCCACTTAATCTTTCTGGTGGTTTTCCACTGTAAGCCAATTATCGGCCAGACCGTTTCTATATATACGTGTTTATATTCAATTGAATGCTAAATATTAATTTTTAAAGATAACTACTTTTAAATTAATTTGAAGTAATTAAAATGAAAATAATTGTAAACTTAAATTTTATATATTCTTTTTTTGCATCTACAAAACCAACAATAAATTATCCAATACTCTTCACGTATTATGCAAGTTTTGTTTAATGAAAAGATATTGGGAGGGGTGATATGGGTCGCTTCATTGGCATTATAGGTATATCTATATACATAAATAATAAAATATTTCTATATATATATATATACATATATATATATATATATATATATATATATATATATAAATATATATATATTGTTCTAAACTAACTTCTAACTATTATTTATTAACATCTGGAATTACGGTAACGGGAAAACTTCATGCTTCAATTAGTTTTTTTATATATGCGTATAATTCAATTATATGCGTAAACTCGATTAGTTAAAATTACTATTTTATTATATATGTACATAACATATATAATAAAATAGTAATTTTTAATGAAAAATATACAAAAAATTACGAATATTTTATAAGTAGATTTCTTACTATTTACTTAGTAGGTTTCTTACTATTCCTAAATTTCATTTTTTCCGTAAAATGTTTTAAAAATATAATTTGACACTGGTATTGAATAAATTACAAAAACTAATTTTAAAAACCAGCAAGTTACAACTTGCTAAATGGAATAGAAAAGACGGAGTAGGGAAATCTCCCTGCACCGTCCTTTCTCTAGAATACAATGAGCTTTAATAAAAATTACATTACAATTCGTGATTTCAAACCATCGTAACTCTGTAAAATTCAAAGATTTATAAAAAAAAACTTTTAACTTGTGATTTAAAAGTATAATCACGTGGCCTATTATATTTGGTGGTCATTAAAATAACTCATTTCAAGAAACATATTTTGCTTAACTTAACTGAAATTAATTTTTTTAGTGTAACTGTACAATCTTCGCTGGTACACAAAATTATTTCTTTTTCATATTTCCAGCAGTATTACAAATATAAACTGCGTCACAAGCATATCTCATACGAAATATAGCGTTGTATCATCTGTAAGTTAAATGTAGTATTGTCCGAAAGTAAAAATATTTTTTCTTACGTACGTACAATAATAAAAAATTTATATAATAAAAAATCGGTTAAGACAAATATAAAGTTTTTTCAGGCAAAACTTAACTAAAATAAAAGAATTCGTAATCCTGTGCTACAATCAAATCTTATCTTAAAATATCTATGCTATAATCGTTCAAATCTTCCAGAAACCGCCAATATGGTTTAGCACAGCTATTTAGTATAGCTATTCATTATAAGATCAAGGTTTGTAGTAATGGAATATAAAAATATTAGATGCGCATAGCTATGGAGTGTATTTTAACTCCATCCTGACATTTTTCAAATCAGAAAAACCCATGAATCTTTTATTAGACTTTTAAAGAAGTTGCTTTATCTTGGTTCCTTATCACTATTTCTTTAATCAATGTTTTAGGCAGGGTCTCCCTTCTGTTTATTATATATTCAATAAATAATTTTTAATAAATAAGTTTTGCAGAAATTATTAAATTCCACTACACACTCTTTCTTTCATTGATTACGTATTTATAATTTGATTGACTGAATAGATTTAAGGTGTAGAAATAGCACATGTGTGTGTATGTGTGTGTGTATACAGTATAAAAGGTTATAGATTTATAGTAACTGATATTAGATTTATAGTAACTGATAGTAAACTAGAATTGAAATGAGCGCACTTGCAAATTTACTTGGCTTTCGATGTTTTTGCATTGATCCTAACACTTACATACATTTATAAGATCATCAGTTAGTAGTATAAAACATTTGTATTTATTTATTTATTTTATTTCTTTAAAACAAAAAGTATTTTTTCTGACACCTCCAATTTTGTGTAATTAAATGCAATTTTTAGGAGAATGAACTTTTCATGGTGTAGAAAAATTAATATTTAATTTGTAATCTCACCTTACAATTCTCATTAATCCAATATAAATTGTCATTAATTTAAATAAATTGCATATATGTAGAGAACATTATTATTCTTTTTTTGAAACGCCTTCATTTTTTTTCGTTATATAATATCTACACCAAATAAAAAATAATAACTATCAAGTGTTTCCTGTCTCGAATCAAATTACTTACAATATGACAGATACTAAAAATATTTCTATTGTTTATTCAGACAATAAAGCTTTCCACTTTTACCTTTACTCAGAAATTCTACTAAATCTAAATAGATCTTGTCAAAAGGGACGTGACCGATGTCGCAATACATATTTATTTCTTGGGATTTTTGTGATAGCATTACCGTTGACGTTTGTTCCGTTTTCTTTTTGTCTTAGGGTACAAGAACCATACATAATATATTTTGATATTATTCAAAATTCTATGTATATTAGACCTAAGTAACTCATGAAACATTATTGAATAATACTTTAATCTGGGAAACTTGCAAGGCATCCGTAGTAGGGGCGCATTTTATTAAACGTATTCAGTGTTTGAACATATCTTTAATTTGAATAAATAAAATCATTTAGCAAATACTATGCACAGATTATCTGTCATATTGTCGTAATCGTTTCGTTATCTTTTTACAAATTGAACTTTACTTGTATTAAATTATGTGTAAAATATTCCTAATCCGAGTCGCAATATACCAGTCAATAAATATGGTCGCAAAATAGAACATAGCGTAGGTATAGCTCATAATACACAAAATACATAATACGTATATTGATTAATGAAGTAGTAGTAAGGAATCAAAATAGACATAACTTCTTTTAAAATTTAAGAAACGGTATATCGGTGTATCACAAATTTGAAAAATGTCAAGAAGGATTTAGAATATACGCCACGTCCTTGAGCAACTAATATTTTTTTAATTTCTTTCATTAATGACTATCCAATTTGATGGTATAATGAATGGCTCCAAGTATGGTTAAGATTCTGGAAGACTTGAACGATTAAAGTAGAGATATTTTAAGGTAAGGTTTAACTGTAGCATAGGATTAAGAAAGAAAAAGTATTTAGTATAGTACGAATTGTAAGAAAATTTACGTTGATGGAGAACCATCTACGCACGGCAGTGTGCACAGTCTTTGCTGGCACACTGCCGTGCGTTATAAGAAATTAATTTATGTTTTCGTTATAAGAAATTGAGATACGTTATAGGAAATTGATTTCAGTTTTGTTAATACCGAAACATCTAACGCGTTTGAATCTTACAAAACAAATATGTTTCTTAAAATTAGACATGGTAATAGAAACATCTAACGCGTTTGAATCTTACAAAACAAATATGTTTCTTAAAATTAGACATGGTAATAGAAACATCTAACGCGTTTGAATCTTACAAAACAAATATGTTTCTTAAAATTAGACATGGTAATAGAAACATCTAACGCGTTTGCAATTTAAAAAACAAATATGTTTCTTAAAATAAGTTATTGTAATTTGCATCATATATAATCGGCCATATGACTATTCTTTTTAATTTATTAAACAATTATTTGAAGTTAAAAGATGACAAGTGTATGCTTGTGCATGCGTATGATGCATGTGCATAGACACACACGCATATACGCACACACGACACACGTATAACCGCACACACGCACGCCCACGTATAACCGCACACACTCACGCACAACCGCACACCCATGCGCACACGCACACATGCGTACACGCGCACACGCACCCGCACATGTATTTATTTAGCCCCGTTTGTCTCAATACTAAAATTTTTTAAACATTAATTTAAAAACCTTTTAAAAATTATATCATTTGTGATTTTTCGACAAAATGAATTGGTTTAATATTCATGAATAATTTCAATGAATATAAACAACTACGGAACCCCACTTTGCGTGTTCCCCGTTTTTGGCTTATTTCGATATGTATCAATTTAAACAAATTAGCAATGTATTGAAAAGAATATCGTAGTAGTCCACAGATGTGCGTGATATCTAAATGAACAATGTAAATGAACAATGTGTGAAATGAAAAATGTTTCTATCTCAAAGAACGCTTGATCAAAATTTAAATAAAATAATTTGAAAAATATATCTTGTATCTCAAAACTGTTGTCAATCGAGATAAAATTATTTTTTATCTTGTCTTGAAATTTACACTAAACTGTCGTTATACCTGCAATTTCTGTTCATCGATTTTAGAACCTGTCATCGATTCGCGCTCGATATTTCTACGTTATTTATTTTAGTTGAATCTTACATTTTTATTATAAATTAAGTACATTATTTATAAATATGTATGTTAAATACTACCTCAGCGAAGAATTAATTCTAAAAGGTCTGGTAATTTTTACGTGATGCTGAAATAAATACATAAACACATGAAAAACCTGGAGACAGAAAAAATGTGTTTCGGAAGGCTAAATAGTAGACTAAAATTAAATTTTAATTACAAGGATTAAATCAGAAAAAAAATTTATTCAAGTCACTTTGAAGTTTTGCGTGATATTCGAATGTTTGTTTTGCCCGTGGAATATAATGGTACATCCATAATTCGTTTTTCTTTTAGTCTGGATCTAGTAAACGCGGCACTCATTTAAACAAAACTCTATTATGTGCAGTTATTGATAAAAAAAAATAAACCAGTTTAATTGATGTGCTTGTAGCCGTTACTAACTCGCGTATTTTTATTTGTATGTCTGTTAAAGTCAACACTTTCATTTCGACGAGTCAAGCATGACAGCGCATTTCAGGAAAAGTTGTTTTGTCTAGCGGCTGCAAGCAACTTCCAGTAGGATATGAGCTATCTAATATAGTTCTTTGCTGCTCTTTTTGCTTAAAAAGGATCTTTGGTGACGAATGTTATGATATGTCTCTCTTATCTCTTCTCTCCACCCCACTGCATGCTGCTGATTTCGCCTACGTGTACATAACTTCTTGAGAGTGAATCTACTCTCCGCATCGCTGAAACGTAGAAATTCACAGAATATTGTATATTTGTTTGTAGCTGCCATGCTTATTGCATAGAGTAAATAAGATATAAAGGCCCCATAATATTTAATTGATGTATACGCCTTAACTTCAATTTTTATTTTGGCAGTGTGACATTTTGTGCTTTGGGAAAAATATTTAGTAAAAAAAGATTTCTGTCGAGTTAATACATGTCATTTTTCAGTTTGTCATATAATATCAAAAAATTTGTTATCTGAGTATTGCAAATCGTGCTGTTTTCTAGAAAACCCTCACTCTAAATGGTACTGGATATTTAAATCTAATTGTGTATATATTTAAGGTTTTGTAGCATTTACAATGCGATGAAAATTATGAAAAAAGAGATAGATTAGATAGATAGATTTTCGTAATTTACATAGGCTTTGAGTCTGTACCTCTTTGCGTCACCGTCTGAATTTTATATGGTTTAGTTACGGAACTTAATATTGTTTCAGGGAATCAAAAGAAATGAAATATTATGCGAGTAAGTAACATTTTTTTCTTACCTTCTTCCCTTATCATACATATTCTAACTATGCAGTACGTGGTATTTTACGATAGTCTATTCTTAAGAAGTGTTGAAAATGTCCTCGTATGAAATAACAATGTAATATAGATGACGTGACAGGTATTTCTTTTCTTCAGAAATTATCCACATTAAATAAAAACTTATTTCAAACGTTAAGTTTGATTTATAATATATTCGTATATTCGTCGTATACTATCCGCTTTTAGAATTTATAATTTTTTTAACTCAAACTTTTCTACATATAACTTTAACTTAAGGTTTAAAACACGTAAAGATCAAAAAACCTAATGACAATATATAAAAACTAACTGGGGTCCAAGAGAAAAAGGACGCGAAAACGAGGGTGGAAAACTATAGGGGAAATTCGAAAGAATTAAAATAAATAATTGTATTTAGATATTCAGACGAAAGTAAAGAAACATCTATTTCAGAATAATAGCTAATCGTGAATAATATTTATATAAAAAAGCCAATCGAACAAAATGTAGTCACGGTCACTTAAAGTTGGGATGGGCAGATAGTAATATAATAATATATAAAAGAAAATATAAACACTATTTAATAAAGTAAAAAATAAATATATGTAAATTTCTTCAAAAGTTTGTATTTGTGCGTGAAGAGAGAATTTTCAATTCTCAGCTTTAGGAAAAGTAGAGTATTTTACCGAATGCTTACTAAATATTATTTTCTCTGTAAATATTCAACAATTCTGCATACAATTTTTTTTTGAGAAAGCTACATTAATTTCGTCAAAACAGATTATCCAAAAAATATATTACATATTCTTTCCTCATATTTATTTAATTAAATTTTTGATGTCATACATTACTAAGAATATTTTTTTTATAAAATAGCTACTTGTGGAAGGTTTTAATCTATATTAATTAATTTAACATATTTCTCTGTCGAGTCTGAGGACTGTCGATTTTAGTGAGTTAAATCTACGTATTTCTTTATTATGTCCCTAAAATAATTTACATTTTCTTGTATACTTCTGCGATAGGTACATTCAGCAAATTCTGGAAATTGATGACAATGAATCAGTTACAAGCTACTTCGAAGACGACAACGATGAGCCTATCTTTTCCAATCACGAACCTTCACTTGGGAACCTGATAATTTAGATTCATTCGGAAGTTCAAATTATGATGTTTTATTATCTACTCTTTTTACCTCATCTACCAGCTCAAATTGACAATATTGCTGGAGATATATAGGTAATTTTGATTCACCTCCACAAGGAATTTATATTCAATCTTTGGCTGCTTCAAGCATTTTCTGTTTAGTAAAATCATTTGAATATTTTAACAGATATATCTTCCAGGCCATATATAATTAATTTAGTAATTATTCTAATCAAACTGACTTGCTTAGAGAAGGGTAAAATCTAAATACCAATATAGAAGATATGAAGACATTTTTTGATGTGTGCATTGCCTAAAGTTATATATGAGAATGTTTAGGATATCCGACACAATAATCAAAGATTTTTTTATGAACTCCGATCAAATTTTAAACTTGATCTCGAAATTGTTGATTCATCGAAAGAAAAACAAATTTGGAAATTTCAGCCCTGATTGATATATTTCGAAGAGCCTGCCTATAAAACTCACGATGTGAAGAAGTCAGTCTAAATTAACAAATGATATCGTTTTGGGGACAAGTTAATATGATGATTTTGAAGTTGTTGAGCAATCGAAAGAAAAAAGTTTTAAAAATTTCAACCTTAATTGACACATTTCGAAGAGCATGCCTATAAAACCAACCATGTGAAGAAGTCAGTGAAAACTAACAAATCATATCATTTTGGAGACAAGTTAATATGAAGCAATTCATCAGAGGAAAGCCAAATCCTTCTGGGTTTTACAATTTTGTGTGTACTACTCCAGATGGTAAACTATTGGACTTATTTTTATGAAAACAAAAGTGACATTATTTTACTAGCAATGCTGCTGAAACTTTGGTTATTGGAGGAAAAGTTCTAAAAAAATGCAAGGAACAGATATATCCAGAAAAGCAATAATTGATAAAGTACTAAAAATCGAGGGACGTGGTTTTCTAATCAGCTAGTTACTCAGAAGTGACGGACAGCTCGCATGTATCAAATGGTTCCACAACAAACCAGTCATACTGGCATCTTTACGTGATAGCAAAAAACCTGTAGACGAATATAAACGTCGCTGCAAAATAACGAAAACTTATATAGAAATCGACAGAACGTTTGTTACTGAGGTAAATAATTCAAAGCTCTCCCACCTTTGAATTATAGTCGATTTGTTATAAAGAATAATCAATTTTTACCGAAATAAAACAAAGAACAAAACATAGACTGTACATTTAATTTTTCACCTATTCGATTCCTCAGCTTCTAGTGCATGGTTTGTATATGAAAGAGATGCAAAAATGTTGAGGATCGACAACAAAACATTTTGGATTACATGGATTTTAAAATAGAGATTGCTACATTTCTTCTTTACCTTACACCAACAAATCATCAGAGAAAGGTCGATTACAACATGCTACAGTTTAAGCGCAGCATTCCAAAATCTGTCGAAGCTATTCCATAATTGGTTAAAGCTATACGAAATTCTCGTAAGAGGAAATGTGTGCCTCAGCCCCCCCTCCAACTGAGGACATCTATGTTGAAACATCGACCGATGACTGATGAGCAGCAACATGAGTATCAGTGAAGACCGTTAGGTTGCAAAAGCATGAAAGTAAGAGTATATTACTCATCTTGCTATATGTATCTATGCCTCGTATCAGCGCGTAACTGATACAAGTAATGTCATGAGCTTCATGAGTCTTAATAACATTTTCTAACAATATTTTTACATAACATATATTTTCTAATACTAATTTATTTAATATGTAAACCGAGTGTCCCCTATAAAGGACGTAAGTTTTTGAAAAAAGTAGAGTTTCCAAATTGTCAAAATTTCAAAATGGTCAAAATTTTCAAAACATTTTTTCGTAGCCTAGAAAGTCCGTTAAATGTCATAACGCAATTTATTCAAATCTGAAACAAAATGTAGTTTCAGGACAGGAAAGGATATTTGACTATATTATGACAGCGGAAAAAGTGGCACGTCAATGAAAATTCTGATTTTAGATACGATATTTGTTTTTTTTATAAAAAAATATAATGCACTTTTTGTGATTTGGAATAGCCATAATTTATAAAGTTATAATTTATAAGTAATTCTCTATACATTTATGTTTATTTTTCCAAAAAAAAGTTTTTATTATTAATAGAATTTATGCATCTTCGTCTATTTTTTTCTGCTTCTATATTCTATTTATTTTTATTTTTATCGAAATCGAGTTTATTAATGAATTCTTGAATTTGATTAACAAAAGTTTACTTGGAAATTTACGTCAATTTTCTGCTATGGTTGTTTGTACCAAAAAATTATGATTTTATTAATTTTTGCCTTGTCCTTTTATGACATAACCAACACATTTATTTAGTTTTTTAACACATTAATTTCTGTTTTGCGATTCCATTATTTGAAATAAAAATATGTAAAATTTATAATATGACCTACCTCCCTCTCCCTGTTCAATCTGTTTCTGTCCCTCCCTCTCTCTCATTCTTTTTCTTCCCGATAAATGTTTATATAAAGGCACCCATGTGATATCAACGTTCTGTTAGGAATAATAATCCTTTAATATTTATTTTATACTGTTACATAATTATAAATATTAGATCAGAAAAAGGATATGTGTAGCATTGTTAAAAGTTTTTAGTGTAAAATATAATTAGACGCTAACAATTCTTTTACTTTCACGTCAGTATTATACAACGGGAAGGGAGCTTAGTGAAAATTAGTTATTTCCTTATTCCAGTCTAGAGCTATTGACGTCATTGCGTTCAAATGAAACTTTTAACAAGCTCTGCTATATTCAAGATGGCTACATTCTTTACCTAACTTGTGAACTTTTCATTTATGAGACCGAGTATAATTTCGTTTACCCCCTGGATTTTCTGATGCAATGGCAAAGTCGTATGGGATCAAATTATTTTACTTACAAATGTGCAAAAAAAAATATTTCACATACTCTTATGTTTGGAAACAATTTTTTTTAAATGTGAACGAACATATGAAGTGCGGAATTACGTTGAGAATTTTTGTTTAAAAATTATTAAAATTTAAATTAATGTTTTCAATGATTTGAGGCAATATTTTGAATTGTTTATATAAGTTAATTTTAAAAAATATCATGAAAGCAGATTTCAAAATACTTAGATATTTATCGATGGAGTTCTATAGAAGAATTTTCTTAACTTTAAAATTATATAAATTTATTTACCCTTTCAAATATTTGTATTGGTGATAAGAGACGAGACAAGTAATAGCTCATATTTTAGTTTTCTTTGCTGTGAGCGGTTAAAAATAAGTTTCCATCATTAAAACCCTGTTTAGAATTATATACCGATTATTGCAAGCATAAAAGTTATCTTGTGATACACATAGTTATAAATCAAATTTCCATAGCATAGAGTAAACACATACATTCAATATTTGAAAAAACGTCAAAAAGCCCATCTAGTCCTGTTTTAAAAGTCCATCTGTATATAATACAATTTTTTTTCTGGATTTATTTGATGTAGAAACCTGTTACAGTAATAAAAACCACGAACCAATATTTATATAAAAAAATGACACTTACCAGTTATATATTAACATTTTAAATTTGAAAATTTGATTCCTTTATAAATTTCCTGTCGTGTGTTGTATAAATGGAAACCGAAGTTATTAAAAGTAAAAAAAAAGTATTATTTTCTAAATTGTATGTAAAGTTTAGCCTTCAAAATATGAATCTCCACAAAAATTACGTAAAGCCACGAGTTAATTGTAAATGTAACTGCAGGAATACTATAATGATTATTCTACATGTCACAACTTTGGAGTAGTTTGAGATAGTCTCCGGTTTTTAAAATATGTTTTAGGCAATACATTTCCGTGATGTATAATAGTTTAATGGACTTTGCACTCCTAAATATTTCTATGTGCCTAAGTGTGTACTGAAATCATATAGTTCAAGTTCTACTTGTATTTAAATGGATGTGTTTAATTTCTTTTAACATATCTTCGTCCAAATCTATATCTTAATTAAACTCAATTAAATACTGCATCTATATTTTCTTCATTATGTGTCATGCGCTTGAATGTGTTTATTTTGTTGTAACCTGGGTTTCCTATATGGAAACAAATGGTTCGATTTTTGCTGTGTCTCTTACTTGAGTTAAGGTATATTGTGTATCGCTTTTGCCTAGTATTTTAAATAGTTTTCTTTCTATTGAATATATTTGGCGTTAATTTTGTAGAAATTCATTATTCACAATTAAATGAAACTACGTGATGTAGTATTATTTCTACTTTCTTTAATTTCTTTACTACGACCTAGGTTTCGTTGTATTATAACATCTTTAGGTGGGATATTAGCAAAGATCGGATATTAGCATCGAAGATATTAGCAACTTTGCTAATATCCCACCTGAAGATGTTGTAATACAACGAAACCTAGGTCGTGGTAAAGAAATTAAAGAAAGTAGAAATAATACTACATCACGTAGTTTCATTTAATTGTGAGTTTTATTTCTATTAAACTGACCCTTAAACTTGTAGTAGCTGCACAGATTGCAAATAATGAGGTGCATCCTCATGTCTGTTGCGTACTGGCCTGACGAGCTTAGTTGCGACTAATCTTGTATTGAATAAATGCAGGTCAAAACAAACTCCTAGTTCTAATAGACTTATCTCTGATAAAAACCTGTTCCGATATTTTCATTCGAGTACGTACAATAAAACAATAAATAAAAAGCATTTTTTATCTACTGAAATTTTTCCATTTGTTTGGAAGGTTTATCCGGTAACTTGTATTCTTAAATCTGGTTAAAAGTCGAAAGTGAAATATTATAGGTCTCTAGTAGTATTAAGTGTATTTGATAAAAAAAACTGAAGTCGTTTTTTGCAGTACGTATCTATTTGAAACTTCGACGCTACGTCGAGTTTATTGGTGCAGTTTGATAAGACTGTGATATCTGACCGAAATAGCATTAATTTTTTCACAGAAATTTTCCGTTACCTGTCATTGAAAACAAAAAAGTGCCCACTTAATCCCCACGGTCGTGAAGGTTATGATGGATAGACTGACATTGAAGGTGATGCTATTTTTACGTAACGGAAAATTTTTTGGAAAGGACTCATAATTTGCAGGGCGTATAAAAATTTGGTTGTTGATCAATTAGGAATTTGATCAAGACTGTGATTACAAATTATTTACATCTTTTAAAATGTATGATGACTTAATTGAGGAGCAAGGTTTATTTTTTCCTAAAGACAATATATTTCATATAAAAAAGAATTGGGAAACCAAATTTCAATGATTTTTAAAAACTATATGTTTTTTGATAATTTTACAGAAAACTGATGTTATCATTTAAAAAAAAAGATAGTAACGAATGGCATATATGTCGGGCAGAAGATTATTTAGATTTGTTTTTTACATATTACATTGCAATGAAGGTTGACTGGTTCCTTAAAAATTGAAAAAGATTTATAAAAGCAAAATTTTTGGGAAAGAATTTTGTAAAATATTTTTGTTATGGTTTTAATAAATAAATTTACAAATAATAATTACTTTTTCCTTTATAACGCCATTTATGACCAACAGAGAGTAAGAAATTACGTCATTTATGGGCTTTAATAATAATTACACGTTTTTGGTTAAAAGAGATGAGGCGAGGAGAGACGGGGTTCACTTTGTTTGATAAGATATGAAAAAGTGCGACTCTTTTTTTATATGGGTTAGTATGGGTAATTTCCATTCTGTACGTGTCTGTTTGATATTTATAATATTAACCGAAATAAACGATAAACAGTGTCACATGTCAGCTTACATAAGATGCGTCTATCTAAATATTGTATAAGGTGTTATTTGTCGAGTTATGACATATTATTTAAAATAAGTAATCACTTAATTTTAAATAATATGTGAATATGTCAATAAAAGTGGATATATAACAATTTATGTGACAAAGGTAAGTAAAAGTTATTATTTTTTTTCAATAAAGTGTCTCTTTTTTGGTTATGATAATATACTTGATTGAGGTTATTAGAAAAAGAATATTTTTATTTCAATAATAGTGCCTTGTTTGGACACAGGTTAATATATGTGATTAAGGTGATTAACACAATTCGAGAAAAATGTATATTTTTCACAACAATACTGATCTGTGTCTCGTTATAGTAGTATTTGTGATTAAGCTTAATTAATTGAAAACTATTTCATTTCTCAATAAAACAAAACTGAATCGGAACATGCTATTGTTTTAGATATTATTAAGCAGGAATTTGTATTTTTGTGTACAAATTAAGTCACACTATATTAATTTATTATATTATGTTCTCAGGTGGCTGTATCTGCAAACACATATAATGTCCAGAACAAAATATTATTTCTGTGCCTAAGGCAGAGAAAGCAGCATTACAATCAACAAATATATGAATCAATTTTGAAACAAAGGGCACTGCACTAAATAATCTTGAACCTTTGAATGACAGTTCAAATAAAAATAATGTTTCTTTAAATGGAATTTCGAGAAATGTCAGAAATTTATATAAGAAATTTCATAACAAAACAAAGAATGTATATAACATTCTTTAATTAAGAGTGAAAAAACAGATGATTCCGCTAGAGATCCAAATTACAACAAGACTCACAAAAAGAGACAGAAGAATAACGTCATAAATATCCGTCGATCATCATCATCATCCAGTACTTCAAGTTCTTCATTATCCAACTATAATTCATCCCCATCCCGCTCGTCGTACTTGTTATGTGGTACAAACCCTACTGAAAACAATCATAAAGACCATCTTTTAACTTCACAGAACTCTAATTTAAATAGAAATCACCAGCAAGCACAAAACGAGTTCCAGGCAGAAAAAGTGAAGACTACACGTAAGAAACGGTATACTGAAATAAAATGGAAGCATAATGATATTCAAAATAAAATTCTCTGAAATTCAGAATTACTTCATCGAACTAGATTTGGTCAAGCTATTTAAAAAAAAATGATTAAAGAAGGTTGTGGAGAACGTTGCAGACATAAATGTAGTTCTTTTCTTACAAATAAAATAATGCTCCTATTATTTGAAATTTATTGGGTTTTGTAAGGTTTAGAAGAGTAGAGGAAATATATATATATACATTCACGACCTATAGAAGTTATATATCGGTATGCTAAAGCACAAATGCCACGAAAAAACAATTATTCTTTCTACTTCAAAGTTGAAGGTCCGTTGAAGAGGTTTGCAAAACTATGTTTAAAAATACGTTGGATATTAATAATAAAATGAAACGAACAGTAACAAAGAAATCAACGGGAGTGTTTTTGGAAGAAGACGAAAGAGGGAACAAAACAAACACTCTACAGTAAGCGAAACTATTAAAAATGAAATTATGGATCATATTAAATCAATACCGAAGATTGAAAGCCATTATTTGAGGACACAAATTTCACGAGAGTAAATTGACTGAGGGAAGACTATTTCTAATTTATGTAGGGATTATGTCAATAAATGTAAACGAGATGATCGTACCTATAGAAATTAAGTGATGTATTTACTCAAATATAATGGTGAATTTAACTTGAGTTATTTCGTGCCAAAGTAGAACAAGGTTAAGCTTTGTGTAGCTTATAAAAACTTTTGTCCTTAAGAAAGAGAAAAACCTAAGAAAAAATATAACGGACATATAATAGAAATATAATTATTGAGGAAAAAAAAAGAAAGACAAAGAAGCAATTAAGATAAACAAAAACTTGATCGTAGCGGTATATGACTTACAGTCTGTATTGTTGTTATTGCCTTGTAGTAATTATTCGGTATTTTAGTAATAAATTAAATAATATGAATTTCTCGATAAGCAAATTGAAAGAAGAAGAAATAGAAAAAGGAAGAAAGAGAAATCAACTGACAACAATTTTAAATCACAGTTATACAGAGTGCTATTTTTGGCACTAAGGAGAAAGTAATCGAGGTGCAGGTGAAATCAGTAGCTGTTGGTTAAAATTAATTAAAAAAGAATTTATTAATTATACGAGAGACTAGCTTCTTGATTCAGTGTTATATTCGGACAACTGTTGCGGGTGAAACAAGAATAAGTATATTATCGGAGTATACATGTATACAATAATGAAATAAAATAAATAAAATTAGATTAATAATAAATTTTTAGTAGCAGTTAACATCTAAAATGAAGGCGATTCTATACATTCGAAAAACAATGCGTTCGTTGAAATCGGACCCAAGTTACATTCCCAATCAATATGTACAAATAATTAAAGAGGCAAACAAATCTGGGTAACTATTGAGGGTAAATGAGCTGTCAAATAAAGATTTTATTTCTTTGAAAAGTTTAATTAATGATATGGGTATTACAACTCTATATAAGATAAAGGTCTCTGATATGCTGACTATTACCAAAGATAGGCCAAATATTTTAAAGTACAAAACGTCTAACCTGGACACCGGCTAGTCAGAAAGTAATTTACTAACCCGAAATAAGAAACTAACTATTTCCGATACAAAGCCCGTTTACTCTACTAAATTACCCAATAAGGAGAATAAAAAGACCGATTTAATGAATTTAGTACAAAGTAATCACAGTCCAAGTTTCTGTTTCTATTTTTTTTTTAAATATGAAGAACTTAGAGAACAAAAAGGTTTTCATAAACACTTAAACAAGTAAAAACAAGTATATCTGTTAAGTATTCGTGTCACACGTATATATTCCTACAGTATTACATATTTTTTGCAATATTTTTAACTTAACTTTGTTACTTATTTTTAGGGTTAGATAAATAAACAAATATTTGTTAATTATTCGTGGCAAAAATACATTTATGGTCCCAGGGTTATTTATTCCCAGGTCCCAGGTTATTAATTAATTAAAAGAAATTACATTTTTTGTAATTTCTTTTAATTAATTTTGATACTTATTTTTAGAGTTAGATAATTAAACAAGTGTAATTCAGTTAACTATTCGTGTCATATATGCGTTTATGGTTCCATAGTATTACATTTTTTTGGAAAATTAATTTAATTAATTTTGTACATATTTTCAAAGTTTGATGATTAAAACTTAACAGAATGTAACATTATGTGAAGTATCCAGTGTTGCTGTTTTAGTCGTAACATAATTTTTTATATTCTTATAGTATTTTCAAAGTAAATATATTTTTGTAAAACTGAAATTGCTTTTAATAAACAATATTTCCTAAACTTGTCATTTTGTGTCCCTATAATGTCACAATTTTGTTAATTTTTAATAGTTTTTATCCTCATAGTCATCATAAAAAAAAATTTCGTATTTTCAGGATATTTGCAACACCATTTTGTCAAGCTTCAAAAACCTTAAAAATTACTCAAATACTTATTGTGCTAATTTTAATAGCTTTTGAATCAAAATCCAAAGAGTATTAAACCTATTTCAAATGCTTTTTTCTCGATATTTTGTTTTTTTGAGCTATGACAAATTTGAGCGGTGGTGTAATATTTTAGAGAAGCGAAAATATTATTTATTATGCAGCATATATAACAAAATGTATTTTGTTAAGATTTAGACGGTTATAGATGGATGTTTAGAAATTAAATGTTATTTCTAAATTTATTTATGTTAAAAGGTTAAATGTTATCATAAATACTAAGGAGATTGTAAATAATGGCCCTTTGGTTGCTCGTGCAAAAATAATCTTCAATTAACCTTGTGATGACTTTGTCATGTCCGGAGAAAATTGTTAATATATCTTTTTACGCTAAATATATCGAGAACAAAATTAAAATTTCAATACTTAAAGACTTTTAGAGATTCACATTAAGTAATGTTACATCGATCAACGCATAATGATTATATATGGTCATACGTAATATTCATCGGAATGTTAATTAACCAATGTCTCATATCACAAATTTATACTCTGAGGGTTTGGCCAATCGAGAGGGCGATAAAAGTAGGTTCAAAATGCTTTACAATCCCACAGCAATAATGACGATTTTTAATGTGTCTATCTTGACTAAAAAACTAACTTGGCCTTGCGTAGAAAAATTCGAGCCAGCCGCCATCTTTTTAAGCACCGTTTTGAAAAGAGATGGCCCTTTGAATAAAATACAAGCGTTTTTTTTAGAAAAAGGAAAGGTTTTTTCACAGTTATTTAAGACACTTTTTATATATATATATATATATATATATATATATATATTCAGAGTAATTGCGTTATAAAATTGTCAGGTATCCTAGAAAGTGAAATGCGGTCAAAAAATAGGAAGACCGGAATTAGGTGATGTTATATCCCACAACGTTATCTAGAAAGGATGTAATAATTATTGGATATGAACCCACCATAGTATAATAGTATATAAAGAATTTGTAATGGCTCTATCTCAAATTAGTGACATTAAGTTGCCCTATTTTAAATTACTCACTTTTACATTTAAGTTGTCCACAAATGCTGTTTTACGTTTACATTACTAAATTGCGTTTATAGAATTTTTATTTATAGTTTAAAAATATTCCCAAAATTTTCAAATTGAATGAGATGACGTACATCATATAGTCGGTTAAATAATAGACAATGCTTTTTCCTCTTGATAGCATAATTTTCAAAAAATATTTCTATTCATTCCTAAATGTTAAATAATGGCTTACGAACTTTATAAATTAATTTTTTTTTCACTACAAAAATACTGAAAAAGACAACGTACTAGATCGCATCATTTTATGACTTAATGCAATGAGACAAGTCTGTTTGATATAATATAATTGAAGGGATATCAATGTAGTCTAATGCATTGGATTATACTTCTATCAACAATTTAAAATAAATTAAACTTTAAATTTTTGAAAGTTTTATTAGGGATGATCCCTTTTAATCTAAATGAATAATCGACTAGGTTGCGAAACAATTGAACGATAACAAAATTCAATAACTTATTTGCTCAATTGTTGTACCCTTTAAAAAATGTTTAAAATTACATTTGCCAAAAAACGCTTACTTCACTTTATTCGTGAGGAGAATAACGCTAAACTTGTATTTTTTACAAGAGCAATATAGTACCATAAATTCTTTATCACCGAAACAGTAAACAAGTTTTTGAGAGGGTGGCCACTTTCTTAGACGATTTTACTTCCTTCAACGGCAAAGACGGAGCTCGTGTTTATGGAGAGCTTTTTTTGGTCAACCATTTAATTGAACCAAACTAATGAGAATATGGTCGTTTTGAAAGATTTGAGAAAGCAAAAATTGCATAATATTGTTCCGGTTTCTTATCATATACTTGGAGTACTTGTTAAAGGTAAAACGTCGAAAAGAGACGTTCATTCTAATATTCATCTTTGTCATTGACATTAGTTATTTACATATTATGACTTACGGGTAGTTCTTGAAAAATAAAATATACTATAAAATTATCGGCAAACAATTTTGTGACAGTGTTGGTTTTTATTTGTCATTTAATTTATCGTGTGCGATAACTTCCACAATAAATAAATATGCCGTTGTCAGAAGACTTGTTTAACACACTTTTCAGAATTAAATTTGTTTGCTGCAAACGTTCTTACTTTCCTATTTTCAAATTAATTTCTTTTGTTCTCAGTGTATTCAACAATATTTCTAGAACTAACTTCGTAAAATATCGCATCACTTAGTTCTTGCGTGATATAGCTACATTAAGACCCACTAATTTTGTTTTTAGAAAACCTGTCTAAAATTTACGACTAAAGTTAAATTATAAAAATATTGATCAATCGATATCAATGTCTAAAATTGATATCGTTTCCCACGATTGATCAATATTTAAAATAAATATTTATCATAAAAGAGAAAGATTGTTATGTAGAATATGAAATATATTTATACTAAAAATTGTGTTACGGTTTAAACAAAATTTGCTAAAAGCTATATACTAATCGAGAAAGAAAAAGTTGAAAATCTTTAAGGTAACCAAAAATTACTGATGATGGGTTAAGTAGCGAAATATTCGTTTAATTGTTTTATATTAACTAAATGTTTATATTAGCAAAACTTTTGTCTGATACACGAATACATAAAGGCATGCTATAATGAACAGAAATGTGACTGATCTTGAGATAATCATTTCTAGTAATTCGATCAGATAATCGAAAGAAAAATTGGACCTATAATCCTAATGGAAATATGATGACATATTTATTGATGATAGTGATTTATTTATAAATAACTACTTTAACAAAGTTTTATCAGATATTCCTAAAAATATGTAGAAAAAATATTTTCCATAATGATAACACGAACACAAAATTTATACCTTATATAAAATAATAAAAACTTTACATTTTCTATCGGTGGATATTTACTGACGAAAACAAATTCGTTAGAAAGCAATTTCTCAAATAAATTTATAATTACCATATTTATGAATAAATTGTTATAAGTCTTCAACAGGTTTGAAGATTTGATATGAAAATAGTGTAACTTGCTGTTGATAAAATCGACCAATGTGGGACGTGTGGAGAATTAGATTTTAAATAGCAGCAAAAATCTCCTAACGTGAGATGACTGAAATTGCTTCATTTAAAGGATCAAACTTAATGACGGAGTATAGAATTTTTTTAGATTTTTTCAAGCAGAGATAACAAATTAGAAGTAAAAGAACATAATGCATTTTATATTTAAGTTTAATGTTACACAGACTAGACTAATAGATGAAAAATGAAAAATTTAACTTCGATTTCCTATTTAAAATATCAGTGATATTAATTTTGTACATTAATTTTTTTAAATATTTAGGTACATATTAATTTAGATCTGCATGTGAAGTAATAAACGAAACGACCAGCGGTATAAAAATTCGTCAAACAGAATCAATTTTAAATATAAAAATTATCAAACGCTCAATTAATCTAAGGTGTCGGTAGAAATATGTTGAAGGAGATAACAGACAATTTATTTGATTGCTCTTCTATTATTTTTGTGTATATTTATTGAGTTAAAAAATTGCTTGTAAATGAATTTTTTTTTGTTATTTATGAGCTAAATATGTTAACCTAATAAACCCGTTTATTTCTGTGATACTATTACTCTTTTAGCATTACCTCGACTCTCTTTTCAATTCAAACTTTCAGTGCTACTAATTACTAAAATGTGCAATAATTAAAATCTGTCAAAAATATAAATATCAATATTAACAAATAATTTGAAAAGTTAATTAGGCATTTAAAAATCTTTCCCATGTGGACGATGAAATAATCATACCAATATAATAATAACATGTTACGAACTTTATCTACGAACAGGGTTTCCTCAAATATTTCAATTAAGGGCGTATTTACACAATACCACAGGTCGCGAACGGATATTTACTAATCGTAAACTCACTATTATTAGTGAGTATAGTGAGACTAGTATTAGTGAACTCACGTGTAGCGACATCCCTTCTTCGTGTGCAAAAAAATTAAATCCTTTCACCGTAACATGAAAGCTTTTGCTGTATAATTTAACTAAAATGACAATTTGTGTTTCATATCTTTTGATTATCAGTTTTATTTATTTTGTAATATTAATATTACATCCATATAATAATAAATAATAAAAAAATCCATATAATAAAAAAAATTGGTATTATTTTAGTTTTCATTGCAATTTAGTTTGTTAACCAGACCAGCTAACTAAATTGGCTGTGCTAAATCATTTTATCTTCCACATGCGACTTTATCGGGCAGCAAAACTCGTGGTTACTAATTGTTTTCTCCTATTATTTTGCCTTATCACATGCACTTTTGTTTGTCTAATTAGATTTCGACCATAAATTAAAATTACGGTATAAAAATTATTACCACTATGTGTCATATGTTTACATGAACATCAATAGAATATAGAAAGTAGACTTCTAATACTTTCTAAATCCAGTGACGTACATGCTTCCTTCATTTCTTTCCAAAAAGCTTGCAGTTCAGAAGTAGATAAATTAGGATATAATTAATACAAATAATTAAATTGAGTACCAATGATACTACGCCAGTCCAGTAATTTTTGGGTCAGCCTGTTGTAAACCAGTATGTCCTAAAATACAACTATGTTCAGTAATGTTTGGGCCAGCCTATTGTAAACCAATATGTCCTAAAATAGAACTATGTCGTTTGAGTGACTTGTGACCAAATATCTGGATAAATCGACATTTCAAGGACAAGTGCGACACTTTTTCATTTATAGATACTGCCTTAAAGCCACCCCTTAACTATTTTTATAATAATAAATCATCACATATCGGTTGTCAGAAAATGTCATTGTATTTTAAGAATTAGCCTTAAATAATAAAAATACAAAAACAGTATACGTCTTTGGATATCTTCGATCCCTTGTTCATACGTGTCTATAAAAGGGTCACGAATATTTGAACTTAATCATCTGCAAATAAAATATAGTGGCTGACCATTTATTTTCCGACAAGATTTGTGCTCTGTAGGAAGTATAATTAAGTTACTTGTAAGGTTAATAATCATAATGGTTCTAATTAAAAAAGATATAAAATTAACTTAAAAAGTAACATACTTTGTTTTCCAAATTCCAGTATCTTATATTATTTGGTCGATTGCGATAGTATATTGTCTATATGTTATTTCCAAGAAACAGAAATCACCTCTAAAAGCATCATCGAAATCCTTTTAGTTGTCCTTAGGTGTTGCGTGAACAAATAAACAAGCTCACAGATACACATTTCAATAATAATATTTTCATACTTTATGTTACCTTAAATAAAATTTTTTTTAAATGTCTTCAACGTACAGACAGAAAAATTCTACAGTTTTTTTTATCCCAAATAATGCAATGCGAAAGTGTGTTTGTATGTCCTCCTTTCACGTCAAAAAGACAGATAGATGTGATTTTTTACGAAAAGATAGCTGGGATCTGGAACTGATATAAAATGTTCATTACGGAAACATTTTATTTAAAACTGAATAACTTCACAAAGTGAATAAGGAAGAAACCCTGCAACGGAGTAACGGTTCGAAGTGATTTTGCGAATTCTTACATTTACAATATAGGCTGGCTAGCAACAGAATAACTAATTTTAACACTTGATTTAGAGTCCTACCTGTAATAACATAAATGCGAAATGTTTTTGTTTTTTGTTACTTCACGGTACAGTTGAGCCACTCATTGACCTGATTTTTTGCCTAGAAATAGTCAGATTACCGTAAAATGACATAGACTATTATATATGGAGTAAAATATTATTCTGACTAATATGATAATTATAATTAATATTATAAATACAAAAATGTATTAATTTGTCCTACTTTCACGTCATTTTCGTGATTTTTTCCAAAGAGATGGTTGGTAGCTTATGTCATTTCTCAGCCTACCGAGAAATAACATAAGCTACCAATCAACTAAATCTCAGCCCAACTAATACTATAACTAATATTGTTAATTTCCGAAAGCACGGTTGTTTATCTTTCTTTAGCGTTACAGTGGAGCAAAGGATTGAAGTGATTTGGTTGCACAGATATGATTGATTCACAGGGATATGATATAGGTTACTTTCCTAGGAAATCTCATTCTAACAAATATTGCAATCCCAACCGATGTTATTAATGTGAAAGCGCGTTTATTTATCCTACTCCATGATATAAGGGAGCAAGAGATTGAAGCGATTTTTTGCACATACATTTAAAAATGTAAAAATGTGTTTGTTTGTCCTTCTTTTTCATTGAAAAGAAAGAACAAATCGCCGTAATGTTATGCAAAAAAGTGATGGGTGGACTAGAAAATAATATAGGATATTTCTGATTTTGATAAATCTCATTAAAACTAATATCAAAACTTCAAATAATATTAAATATTTGAAAGCGTATTTATTCATGCTTCTTTCATGTTATAACGGAGTAATGGCTCCGAGTTGTTTTAAACACGACTATGGTTGACGGGTTATAAAAGGACATAGGCTAGTTTTCAACTCAGTAAATCTCATACTAAGTAATATTACAATTCCAACTAATATCTAAAATGACACTTTCGCATTTGTTTGTCCTTAGTTCTCGACAAACGGAACAACAAATTAACGTAATTTTTGTACAGATGTAGTTGGCCCGTTTCAAAATGACACAGGCTATTTTTGTCTCGGGAAATCTCATCCTAACTAATATTATGAATACAAAAATGTGTCTTTTTGTCCTTTTTTCACGTAAGGTCGGAGCAAAGAATCAAAGTATTATTTTGCATATCGATAATTATTGTTCTTTCCATAAAGGCAAAATTGTGTTTGCTTGTTTTCATTTTACGACGGGCCGAAGAAAAGGGTTACGGTGTTTTTTTTTGCAAAGAGAATGTTGATGGACCGGGAAATGACATAAATTATATTTATCTCAAGAAATTGTATTCTAACTAATATTTTAACTCTTACTAATATTTTAAATGCAAAAGTGTGTTAATTTATTCTTTCTTCGTAATTCTTATTTCTAATTTAAAACAAAAAATAACACGATGGTTATAACGGAGAAACATTGCAACGTAGGCGCAACATAAGGTAAATTACTCCTTTTAATCCAAAATTTATAGGGAAATATTTTTGTTTTCTTTATTATTTGTATTACATAGTCACGACAAGAAAGGCTTAGAATCTAATTTTCTTTTATTAGTCAAGATTGCGCTAAATGTTTTAATTCTATAAGTATTTAATTATAACCACATAAAATTTATGCAATATTTTTTAAACAGGAAAAATCTCACTTAAAATTCACTTTGTTGGAATTAACAACTACATCGAAAGAGTTTGTTGATCGCGAGAACTTCACTTTGTAAAATGTAATTTGGCGATTTTGTTTTTTTACGTAGACTCCTTGCCTACTGAATATCGAATTCTCCTAAACATATTAACCTTAAATATGATAAGGATTTTTTATAAAATGAAAAATGTCTATTTAAGTCTTTGTCTTTATAATGAGGTTAATGAGGGAGATTGAAAGGTTGCTCAATATTTGGCTTCAAATAAGTGAGTTACAACCTCAAATCTCCACGTATGTTGATTAAAATTCCCAATATTTTTTTCGAAAGAAAAGTGGCAACTGCATTAAAACATTTTTCCACAAAGGATGGAGGTGAAAATTCTATCAAAAACTTATACAGTAACCCAAAATATAGGATAAGCAACAGGAATAAATTTATGAAACCATAACCGCTGATACCCTTTTTAAAATGCGCTTTGATTTGTTCTTTATTGCTTATACGGACCAATTTTTCCTTTTGATATGGTTTTCCATCCCTCACGAGATATCCTAAGAGGAGTCCCTACATGTAAATCCCCAGTTAGCTCTTGAAGCCCATATCTTTTTCACGCTTACTTGGACAAGAAAGTGGAAATCAACCATCCATATAGCCACTGTCGGAATTATTTATAAATTAAGATACATATTTTTTGAGATACACCTTGAGATATATATTTTCAATAAATTATATTCTACACAATACCCCTTTAGATAAATTTGTGGCTTCGAATTTTTTTTGAACTCATATTTTTTGTGTTTCGAAATCATTAATAATTTCAATATAATTAAATACAAAAAACAATAAACCATTGCTAGTTTTACCTGTGTATGTACTTATGCATATATCCATATTTTTGTTTGTATTTATTTAAACTAAAACTCTATTTCTAGACTTAAGTATATTTTGTCTCTGAGGCCTTAAATAAAAGTACATAATTTTATAAATTCAATACACAATGTACATTTAAATTTTTTAAAAATTTCAATTTATGTCGATTGGGGAAATATTAAGTACAACCAATTATTCTATTGTGTTATTTAATTTTTTGATAATTTAGTTAGTAGACAGATAATCGGTTTCTTCTGAGGTTTATACAAATTAATTTATTATAAACAAATTAAGCAAACAAATGTGAACTATATAAATTAATTGAAAAATTGTGATAAGAAACACAAATAAAATGAAGTCATCTCAAAGACGATATGGATGCTGATATAGCAAAACTACCGTCGACTTTAAACAAATCTTAAAATATTAAACTTCCTTTTTTATATTTACCAGCGGTGGTTTCAGTTTATTAGCTCGTTGCCCTTGTTCCATTTTTACTACCGGCAGCTGAAATACGGCGCGATGCTCATTCCGAGAGCCTTTTGTAGGCTAAAAAAGTTTGCATCGTAAATAAGGAGAAACCGACAAACAAAGTGCTGGTCAAAAGAATTTTTGTGCGCTATCAACGACATGGATATAAAAAATATGCTTCAAAATATTTGTTTACGGGCTTCAAATTTCATATTACCCTTGGTATTTTCGCATGTTTATGACAAGTGTGTATACTATGTATGTAAGATAAACGTTCATTTGGTTTACTATGGTATACACAACAAAAATACATGTAATTCTCACACAGTTAATAATGAAAAGAAATTGTATTTATTAATATTTTGTATTAAGAAAGTATATAATTTAAATATATACACGAGTTATTTCCTGTCAACCACAATGGTTACATTTAAAAATTTACAATTGAATGAAACTACGTGATGTAGTATTATTTCTACTATCTTTATTTTCTTTACCACGACCTAGGTTTCGTTGTATTACAACATCTTTGAATCGTTGTATTACAACATCTTTGAATCGTTGTATTACAACATCTTTGAATCATTGCTAATATCCCACCTGAAGATCTTGTAATACAACGAAACCTAGGTCGTGGTAAAGAAATTAAAGAAAGTAGAAATAATACTACATCACGTAGTTTCATTTAATTGTGAATAATGAATTTCTACAAAATTAACGCCAAATATATTCAATATTTAAACATTTACTTTCGTTGGAAATTGTAAAACATTTTATGAAAATAAGCTATTATAAAATTAAAAAGATGTAAAAATTTGCCTAATTTTAATTAATTAATTTTGAATAAAGTCACACTCCTTTTGTTAATGCAAAAGAGTGTATATTTTGTTTGAGATCACAATACATGTTTTTTCTATGAAATGAAAAATTCGACAAACTCTTTGAAGCCTATTTGGGAAAAGGGCGTCATTCGGGCAAAGAGACTATTCGTTTCGTTGATTTTTCCGCTACCTCTATCTCACCCTGGCAACAAAGTTCGCTTAGAGTGACGTTCCTTGTGACCAGATTTTCTTGACATTTTGCTAATGAAAATAATAACTTATTCAACAAGATAATTCAAAAACTATATTAAATATTTAAAAAATGTCAAGCACGAGTTGAACTCATATTATAACTTTTCCATACACATACACGCACTTATAAACATTTAAGTGTGCCTGGCAATTATATTGAACTATTTGCATAATCTTTAAAATTTTAAAACATGGCGACTATTTCAGAATTTATAAAGTCTAGGATAACCGATACCGTTTTCTCACGACCTTTGCATAGGCTTCTGAAAATCATATTTTTTTCATAATTTTAGGTCGATTAGAAAAGGAGAAAACACATTTTTGCATGTTTAAATCGCCAGAGATTTACTTCCTAAAATTATGAAAAAAAACACATTTTTTTTTCAAAATCTTATTCATGGTCCTTTCAAATACACATTTCCTCACACAATAAATGAGAATTAAAAATTTAATAGTTAACTTGTCCCCTTTTCCCTCCACAATTTACAAATAAGCTATAACATCATCAGACACCAAAGGATATAATATCGTTGACACACATTGAAGTATAATAATATCAAAACGGAAAATTGTTGTCTTTAATATTTTAAAAATTCTGTAATATACGTTGGTAACTACAACAATAGGGTGAGCGTACCGCTTAATAAGACCTTGACTGAAAAATAAGCTATTTCTCAAATTTCAGATAATATATCTGATAGCTAAAATATCGCGCATGTGTTAATTTTAAAAATCCATAACATTCCTCAAAATTTTTAATTTTCTTTTTCGAAATAAGTTTATAGTTATATTTTACTAAACACAATAAAATCTCAAACACCAAGTGTTATCTTAATAGAAACACCATGTAGGTACCCTTAAACGTTTATAGATACCTACTGTACAGAACCTTCGTTGCTGGTTCTCTCATATTTGACAGGTATATTAAGATTAATTTTCCAAAAAGTATATTTTGTGGTGAAATCCTTTTAGCCATGTACTTATCTTAAATATAGGTATTTATAATATGAATTATGAAAACATACTCATATGTAATATATAAATTTGGTGTTTACGAAAAAAATGTATTTTTATATCACGAGAACAAAATTTAAAACGGAAATTAATCAAACAAGATATTTTCTTTTTATGAATAAAACCTATTGTATGTTTAGTGCAAAATCAGATGAATTCCCAGTTCTAAAATAATTGCAACAGTTTTAACGCTGTTTCAAACTTAAGGAAAATTTTACTATGAAACAAAAGACGTCACATCTGTGACTTTACAACTTTTTCGGTTTGATGACTATCGAATACCATGCTGCATTAATTTAATGTAACACTTATTGGTTTTATTTTTAACTAATATATATTCCTAAATTTTTTTTTTCTTTTAAATTTCTCTATAATTGGCGATGTGCCTAATGGAACTTTGTCCAAGATTTTTTATATTGCCCACAATACTTTCATGTATTATTTTACTATATCTAAAATTGAACAAAAGTTTAAATTAAAAATAACATACTTTGACTCCCTTCATTTAAATCGTTAATGCGTTTTACCAATACGTCATAAAAATATATTCTTTGAATAAAAGGTTATAAAAATATATTTTTCAATAATCTTTGTGGCAAAACCTAAAAAAAACGACAAATAATACTTGCCGTTTTATAAAATTTATCAACCTCGAATATTATGATCAAAATATTACAATTTTCTCTCATGGTCCAAACAATATTAGGCCATATCAAATTAAGAAAGGAACCAGGGAGTCTTATTACAATTATTCAAGGAAATTATATAAATAAAAGAAAATGTTTTCACGAAAATTTCCAGATTTTTTGAAGAACGTAATCTAAACGGTCATAAAATTTATGTTCATCGAAAGAATGTTTTTACTTATGTCAATAAGTAAAAACATTCTTTGTTTGTATGTATATGTTTGTATGTAAATTCTCCTCTCTTCACTTTGAAATAACAATATAGAGACAAGGCATTTAGATTAAGTGGTCGAAAAACTGTACTTCCTTCCGATGAAGGCTGATGACTTAATTATTCGAAATCCTGTCTTCTCGGCCGCAATCGTAACATCTTCATAAATAATGTCAGTGCATTCAGATTATCGCATTGTATCCTATCATCAGAGACTTATAAACACAGGAGAGATAATAAGTGTCATAAAATTTATAATAAAATTAAACCTAAGTATGTCATCAGATATAAGCACAGGTGATAAATGAATTTCGAATTTTTCGAGTGACTTGATGTTAATAGGTTATTCTTTTTATATACTTCGTGTATATCTGCACTATGTACTTTTCATGCATTATTATAAAAATAATATACATTGAAACATTTCTTAAAGATTTATATCAAAACAGGGAAAAGAAATGCAACTAAAGTTTAGATAGCGAATCAACACCAAGTCTGTATCTGGCCAACAGTCAGTTTTCGGAAATTTTAAATTTGCAAAAGTAATATTTATGTAAATGTGATAAAATAATATTGAACAATATAAATAACAGTAGAAAAAATAGAAAATAGAGAGCAGACAAGAAGGGACGCACAAAGCGGAGGCTAAGAATAACGGCTGAACCAAAAAAGGTGTTTTGTAAACTATCTGACCAAGGCATTGTGATAATCAATAAACTTCTACTCTAATAGTCAGACAAGCAATAAGAAAAATAATCACTGCAATTGGTCAAGATTTCCAATCTGTATCATGTCTTCATTCATACACGTGAAGAATGGTGGACGGAGACCTTTGCAATTTTTAAAAGGCTAATTTCGATCACAATAGATATTTTAGAAAAAATTTTTTGTAAGATTTAAGATCTTTTATTTTCAGAAAACTGTATAATAAGTTGATTTGTTGTAGAACTACCCTAGTTATAATTGCTTCTATCATCAAAACTCGAGGCTGATGCGTTAGTCGATAATAAAATGTACACTCGCGGGTTACTAAAGTAATAAACTATTAGAAGATGAAACAGATTATGGTGAACAATGACCTGGAGGTGTTATTTTTCTCAAAAAAATTGTAACTGCACTAAAGATTACTAAATCATTACCATATATGTATATTTCGGTTAACTTCTACGTTTAGCCATAAATTGCCGCTTCAATGTAATAAAAGATTCTTATTAAAAAAAATAAACTTTTATATTCGCGTAAAAAGGAATATTATAATTATAATTTCAATTGTCTTGTCTATCTTAGCTATTCACATCTCTGTACTATTCCTCCCTGCCTATCGGCTGTTAGTTTGAGAACAGTCTGTTAGCGACGTGTACCTAGTGCAAGCCTGTCAACCAATTTACAAGCGGCTCACCAATTTACAACTCATCGGGGCGGACGAACTCACGTCTTAACCTAGATGCAAAACTATAACGGTTTTCTGCGGGCACGTACAACAAAGGTAAATTAATATAATGATTTTATTTAAAATTAATTTAACCAAAATATTCATTAAATAAATATAACTTTTATTCCTGAAACTGCAAATGAACCTATAATTAGAGGGACGTGTTTCAAAAATGCTACTGATATATCATATATTCTAATTATGTATTTACAAAATAATGAAATTAGCCTCGAGTGAAAGTTTAAACGAAAAATAAAATTATGTCGATTTAAGTGCCAGCCAGTAGAAAAGGCAAATTTTATCGATGTATTAATTACCTACATTATTTATATTTTTAAGAAAATATAATGATGAAGAATTACATACAAGAGAAGAATAATCTTTATTTAAGTTAAGAATTAATATCGTGAAAATAAATACGCTCTTCCTGCACAGCATACAAACGATTTCTAATTGGATTCTAATACAGATTTAACTAGTTTTTCCTCAAATAAATTTAAATTTAGTTTCGTTTTACAAAACTACAAGGTTATTTTATTATATAAAAATACAGTTTAACAATACATTTGGTTGTACTAGAATATAAGAAAAATATAGTAATTAATTAATTAGCGAGATGTCCATTAATTAATGTATTGGAATGTACAATTAAAATAAAATAACATCCACAATTAAGTGAAACTAAAAGTTAGCACTATCATTTATATGAATTTACATAAAGTACCGCTTTTGACTTGTTGCTCTTCAATATTTTAATGTAGTTGAAAACCATTGAAACCCGTTGACTCAATCGTATTTGATTCCGAAAAGTATAATTAAAATATTATTTTTATGCAATCTAATATATTATTTACTTAAACAATTAAGGCATTACTTAACAACTTTAGTAAATTTATTTTATTTTAAAGTTTGAATTATTATTTTCTTTCAGCCAAACAAGGTATTCTTTTGCAGAGAGTATTCCTTATTACCAACTGTGATTGAATGTCAACTCAATTTTCATACATGTAATACACACGACAGCCGACAACTTATGATTTTTGACAGTGCAAATACATCGTTATCGTTATCGGCATGGACTTTAAAATGATTATAACCTATAATTGAACAAAAAATATGAGTCTTCGGAGAATTGCTAACATGAAGGCCAACATTTAAGTAAAATATTCCCGTTACAAAATTTCATTCTTTATAAAAGATTTTAAAAAATAATAAATTTACTACTGATTCATTGTTATTTTAAATGCAATAATATCACTCATCTTTCACGGGAAGGTTTGCTGTAAAACATATATATATATATATATATATATATATATATATATATATATATATATATATATATATGTCTGTGTGTGTGTGTGTATATATATATAAACATGTATATTCTTTCAAAATCAATCAGTACCTGTAAATAAAACAATATTTGTTATAACAGACTATTTGTTTAAGTCCTATTGTTGAAGGCTTTGAAATTTTTTTTTAAAATAATCAAGACCTTACTGTAAATACCGTTAATAATTGACAGACTAATTCAGCAAGTGGTAACAACCCTTTTTCTGTATAGAAGTTTGTATTTTTTCTATTCGATTAAAACCGTATTTTGTAAATGTTTCCAATCATTCAAATTACAACTTGAAATTTAAGTACAGATATTTGAAGACACATATCAAGAATAAAAAAATATGAGAGTATCTCATAGGTTTATTCGATTGACGCTTAGTTATAGGCTGCTATAAATAACTGCCTAAGCATTACTGGGAAAATTCTAAACCTACTAAGTATTTTCGTTACCTTATACAGTTGAAACAGTGGAATCATTTTAGAGTTTTAACTTTTCGAGGGACCATTACATAAGCTATTATAGTATTAATTATAATTAACTATGAACTTTGAGTGATACAAAAAACCGTATACCTAAATATTGTCGGTATTTCTTCATCATAGAAGGTCTCAGGTGAAATGCAAGGAAAACGGCGATGTTGCTATACATCTGTTAAGGTAACTATTACTTTTTTTAACAGTTCGATACCTCTTAAACTTCTTACAGATAAAAAGTTATAAAATTAGAAGGCCACCAATTGATTTAATTAACGTTATCAATTCAAATTCTGGTTACTTGTGCGTCTCCTGCGTATTGGTATATTCGTGTTAACATTCAACGTGGTTTCCTATGCTTCACCCCTAAGCTGACCAGCAGGAACATTTTCCGTTGCCTCGGACGACGTTGGCAAATTTTCCACGGCTTCAGCAAAAACTTCATTTCTACTGGTCGATTGTTGCTCAGACGGATCTCTAGATGATTGAATCTAATTAATGTAATGTCAGTTCACTATTTTCACAAATTTATAAATTTTAATTTTCAACATATTCTCGTATATCACTAGAAATAAAACAAAAACCTTTTTATTGAAGGAAAGATTCTTAAATGAATTTTACGATTGGTAATTTTAAAGGCGAATTAGGTTTAACCTTCCTTTGTAATACTGCTTTTTAAGTATCAAATATAAATTAGAATAAAATTCACTTTCGGTGCCCCATTATTATACTAATCACTTTCTATAAAATACTATAAATAAAATATGAATTGTATACCTTTTTATATCGATTACATTACACATGTTGTTTACCTCAATTAAATTGCTGGGCAAAATAAAAAAAAATGGATGGGCTTCCACAATTAGCCCTGGTGCCATTAAGGATATGACGGGGTCAATTTGGATATCGCTAATCATGTCTTTTTCGCCAGTGGCCATCTGCTGCTGCCTTTTATTTGCCAACTCTCTTATTTGCTTGGCTTTTATACTAAACCCAAGTTGGCACAGTTGACTTCCTTTGCTTAAAGAAACAGATAAAGTATACGTTTCTTTAGCACTTTAATTAAAAAAGAAATTACTCAATAAATAATTATTCAGATATGAGGAGATGCTCATTGAATTAGGACTTCTTTTATGTCTTGGCGTAAGTAATAATGTGACCAATTAAAGAGGTAAGCAAGTTTACACAAGTATATATAAAGGCGTGAAGCAGGAGGTGAGAGGTTTGTGTAGGTGAGAGAAAAAGAAGACAATCTATTGAAATCGATTCCAAACAATTCTAGAATTTTGTAATCGTTTTATATTTAAAAACGATATTTTATTAAAACGATTCTAACTAAATACTCGATTTTTCTATTATTTATAATTTTTATTATTTAAATTTTTATTATATTTTATAATTTAATTAACAGTTAGGTTATAATTTTAAGTCTAGTTTAGATTAGGTACAATAGTCTTCCAATAATGCAGGTGATAAACCAATAATGAAAATTCTTCTAAAACTATTCGATTCCATCCTAGTCATGGAAAAGAGGTTTAGTGGTGCTGTTATTAAAAAGGGTACTGGAGAATGATAGAACATCAAATTACTTTGATACCGTAAAATTTAAATGATTTTCAGCCTCAAAAATAAGCTAGTTTTGAAAAGTCTTTAGCAACATAGACCACATTCAAACCCTAGGGCAGATTATACAGAAGTCCAAGGATTATAATTGAAAACTGTTTCTCCACTTATATCGAAAATTAGACCATGCTTTAGATTCTACCGCAACGTCATATTAACTATCGCTATATTAAATCGTTAGTGTTTCTAAATAAGGTTACTATGTTAGTTTGATTTCAGGATCAGTGAAAAAATAACAATCCAGCAGTAGATAGGTATTAGACTAGGAAACGAAACTACTTTTAAACTCTTGACAACAGCGCTGGAAGATGCCGTCAAGGTCTTAAATTACGGTGGATTTGGCATTAAAATCAACAGAAAAAGATCAATCACCTCTAATTTGTCAAGAATGTAATGGTTATCTGGTGAAGTTGATAGGCCGTCGTTGGACGACAGAGGATTGAGTATTACAGATATCTATGGGGAAAGTTTATGTTCACCAGTAGACGTCTCCCGGTTGATGATGAATATTATAATAATTAAATTTGAAGCTGATAATCTTCTAATGCTAAAATAGGAACATAGTTTTATAAAATATGTGATATTTGTTATGAACTTCTACGTCTTTTATGATTTTAAAATTTATCATAAGTGTATTAAGATGAAATACGTTTCAAACCTGTGCCATATTTTTTAAGTATATTGGATGATCTAAATACAACAAACTGATCTTCGAAATCATTGTTATTTTAAACAACTTTGACTCGGTTTTCGTCATTCATTCCTATTGAATATAAGGCTGTATAAAAAGATAACTTGATAAAAGGGATTATTAAATAATGAGAAGAAAGGTTAACTTTTACCTCTTAACTTAATAAATGTGTAGATGATAATAATAATCACTTCATGTGAGAAATATTCTCACCATCAATATTATGTCGGAAAATATAATCAAATATTTAATTATATTACGCTTTTTTTTCTTTTGATATCAGGAATATCATAATATAATTATGTAATAATCTTAAGTCGTTAATTAGTAATTAATCTACATATGAAATGAATGCTGTAATTTATGTCGAGTGTTAATTTTTAAGGTGCATTATTAAGTATTTCTTGATGTAAACATCGTCCCTGCAAATTTGACACCCGTAATGTCTTCGAATTCCTCTAATTTCTGCGAGAAACATAATAAGTGAATTTAAGTAGGTTTCCTTACATCAAGTCGATGATTGCTCACTTATTTTTGGGAACATCTGAAAATAGCTATAAGCAAATATATTACGGATATTGAATTTGGACTTCCTCCATTTAGGTTTATTTTCACGCATGTATGCCATCTTGAAATCTGATCTGGAATAGTTCAGAGAATATTCCAATTTGATACATAAGGTAATTTATCGTTTAAATAATTGGAATTCTGAATTAATTTAAAATAATGATATTGATCATGATAGGTTAATTATCAATAAATGTATTTAAAAATTGAAGTCTGATAAAATAAAGGCATTTTGACTAATTTTTTTCTAGTTTGTACGATTATTTCATACCCCATCTACTGTATTTCCTATGACGGCATAAAATAGACTTTAATTTTGTTTTCCAAATGTTTGGAATTTTGGAATATTGGCAGACTTCGAGAGTAAGTTGTTATAACCTTTTTAAATTATATAATATAATTGAGTAGTTTTATACGTATTTCCTAATACAAACCTGTTACGAAGATTCATTGGAAGTCATATTTTATTACTTTATCAAGATGAAACTACACACAAGAATGCCTTGTGTCGAAATCTAAATGAATTTATACATAAATAAAATTGGTCCAAGATTTTGAAAACGGATGTGTTCAAGATACAAAAAAATAGCTCAAAATTCATTTTATAACAAATACCCACAAATTTTTGCATCTTAGATAGACCTTTTAAAAAAGATATAACTTTTGTCTAAAAGTGTTTTATAGTAAATTGTTTTAAATAAGATAAATAATTTCAATTCTATTTCAAACTATATGCCCTCAATACTTACATCTGCATATATTGTCATTTCATTTTAACAAATAATTATTTGATAAATTATACATTTGATTAATTACTTTAGTACATATATGGACCTTCGCAAGCAAGAAAGAACGCACGGAAATACGCACGTTAATAGACATTTGTGCACAGGTAAAAACACATATGCAGCTATATTAATTTTAGAACACATTTTCACAGCCGTGATTCAACCCATTACTTTTATGAAAAAAAGGAAAAATCACGTATTTTGGAAAACAATAGGTTATAAGAAACATTTTTAAAATTTTTCCTGTTCATGATAATGGAAACAAACCTTGCTTATAATTAAAATTATATAAGAAAGTTATGTTAACAATATTCAGGATACATGATGTTACTTGCATATACTATTATAGCGTTATGCGATATTTCGAGTTTCTACTTTGAATTATTTCTGAGAAAAACGGTGGAGACAGACAGAAAGACGAATAAATGAGTAATTTTATAAGAAATAATTTTATTTATTTAATCTGGAGGACCCTAATAAACTTCTTAGGTTCAAGTAAGACTTGAATTATGAATGTTCCGTAAACTCTCTGTTACACATAGATTTGAAAGATACATTATTTCTATACAAATGTTAATATAATTTTTTTCATAAAATAAATAAACTGACCCCGCATATCTTTAACAGGTTTAAAAATATCTAAGATATCGTAAAAATAATAAAGTTTAGAATTGCTGCTATAGTTCTCCTTTAAAGTTTTAAGTAAACTTCAAGTAACTTAATTTTTTTTATAACATTGATATTAATGTTTTTGGAGATAAGGAAGAAAATATGTTAAAATAAGTGCGGGTTGATTTTCAAAATTATTTGTAAAGACATTAATTTTTTTTACAATTTTCCAAAAATACTTTCTTTGTTACATGCTTGGTGTCTGTTTTGGTTTTCCTATTGTTCGGATCTTCTCACCTCTTCCCTGACTCCTGCTACTTTTTACTTAAACGTTTTACAGTCGAATAGCACATTAATCATAAACTATTTAAAACTTGGATTATTAAATATTTTTTAATGTCTAAGTTAAACTTTTACAGGAAATGTACGCGGTGATATAAAAAAAATTACAAATTATAGGTTATATTTACTGGCATTACTGCACATATTTTATGAAAATGAAGGATTTGTCTGATAGATAGTTATGATGAATAGGACATTTTGGGAAATATAAAATATGTTCTCTATTTGAAATTAAAAATAGCATTTAACTAATGATCACCATAGAATGGTTAGGCGCTAATGAATTATTTCAAATGTTACCCTCAGTTGAAGAACCCGGTTAATTGATTGGCCATGCTAGTGGTAATCGGGTACAGTCGTAATCATTACCGCGTACTTATGTAATAATTTTTTCGAAGCAATAATTTTAAACATTGAAAAAAAAACATAAAATTAAATACACGAACTTGTAATAGAAGTGTATATCATGGGTTAAATATAATTTGCGATCAAAATAACGATTGGTAGATTTACTTAAACGCTTCAATTTAATAATCAATGAAAACATTATTAGGATAAAGTTGTGTACTGCTTACTGCTTACTGTATTCATTATATACGTCGAGGAAACTAGTTGAAGTTTTCCTTCGAGAAAATGTTATATAAAATAATAAAACTAATTAATTCATTTTCTTTTCCTTGAACTTGATCAGACTTACGTAAATCACCTAAATATGAATTTATATTATATGTAATAAAAAATTTTATTTTTATGTAAAGTAATCAATAAGTAAACATATAATTAGAATGGGCATATGTTTTCTATAATTTTTTTTTAATACCTTGACACTTTTCGATTGAATATGTTTTAAATTCTAAAACTAAAATTTTGGATGGAAGTAACTGAACCGCGAAATTTGATCGAAAGAGGGGAAAATAATTGAGATCAATGGAATTTTAGAACAAATTTTAACACTTTCAGGCAACGCCTGATGAAAACATAAATACTTCAAAATAATAACAATGGAAACACACTTAAAGGGAGTTAAATACGGTATATCCAACCAAAGTTCACACATGTTCAAATATGAGGTAAAGTATGCTTATAATTTTTTTTTCTTTTACTAAACTACTTTGTGGGTGTGTGTGACAATAATTAACATACTCTGTAATAGATAAAAGAGGAAAAAAATTGCCATACATTTGTACGTATATATTAAGTTTATTGAAGCAGATTTTAAAAAATCTATTCGAAGTCTTTGCCACAACCACACAACGGGTTTAATTTACCTCATAGATAAAAATCAACTTGGGTCTATTAATTTTGTTATTTTTGCATATTATTTATGTCAGAAATCACCTAAATTAGATTACAAAATTGTATAAATATAGGTGGAATTATCAATTAACACATAACACATTACAATAAATTATAATTTGATATATTATTTGAGGTTTTTTTTTGTTATACATATCTGATCTGTAAACGCAGATTTATTATAGTTACACTTTTAATTTATTTCTTTAATATTTGTTAGTGTGATCCTAACTTATCCCAGATTTTTAAGGCAGGTGATGCAACAAGCAAAGTTATTTATTAAATAATAAATACACGTTTTATATTTTGCTATATATGTTGAACAAGATTGCGTGAAATGAAAAAAGAAAAACCAAAATCAAGAGATGAAGAAATCTTCAATACATTCATAGTGGCTTTATTTGTGTTTACAGTACATGATAATACAATCCAATGCTCTAAATGAAATGGCCAATTCTCTTTTTTTATTCGAAATTCGAAACAATAAAGATATGTTATAGGTTATGTGCAAAAAAGTTCAAATTAATTTAGTAGTTTCTACAAAATTAAGTGTTACAAACTACAAAATTAATATATAAGTATTTTGGATGATGTCTTGAATAAAAAAAATAATATAATGTCCTAATAATGGATTCATTAACTCTTTTTTGAAAAATTGAAAAATTCAATGGGTATATTGGTGTTTATAATTAAAAACATTATATCAAATTTAATTTAGCACTTAACAGGTTTTCAGCGGTGACAAAGTAAATTAAGAGAGAAACATTAAGTGCTTAAAACTTTTAACCAATTAACTCCAGTTATCTAGTTAGCTATCTATTCCATTGTAAGTAAACTTGGTTGTCGTTTGACAGTATTACTTTCAGAGTAGTTTACCTTCCTATTATGTAAATTTTGTTCAAATAAATTTGGCAATACTTTTAAAGAATTTTATAGCGTTTCGTTTATGAATTAAGAAACAAATGAAGGAAAACTTGCACCATAAATAAAGTTTCAAGTAGTTTTAAAAGAAATGTAAGTTTTAATGTGCATTTTCCTCGTTGTTGAAAATATTTAAAATAAATATACGTTTTCCAATACAAACATTTAAAATTAATTATGTTATTAATTTGTCGCGTTTTATTTCAGAAAATAGGAATATCTCTAAATTCTTCTAAATAATAGTTTTGTAATAGATATTTAAAGGGATTTCTACTTGCATAAGGTAAGTTATTTTCAATTTTAACTTTTTAACATGTTTACATATTTCATTGAAGTATTAAAGTGTTCATATAATTATAATACCTAAATGCATTTTAAATGATAGCAATACAGGAAATATGAATAAAAATTATAATAATTTCTGATAAATTAAAACTCTTTAATATCCGATGCCAAAAATTCCATCAATGTTCATGTTGAAATTGTTTCTTCTACCTTTGAATTACTATGAAAGTGTGTTTATTTCTAAATTTTATATTTTTAAAAAGTTACTAAAACTATATTTCGATTGATTAGATTATTTTTCAAACTTATTAATTATATATATTATATATTCTTTCCACATTTTTAAATAAGTGTCATTCAAAAGGAAACAAATTATCACAGCCTTATTATGAATTCTAACTTGAAAATATAAATGTTTCGCTATTACAGTGCAGAAGATAAATAAAGATACTTTGCAAGAGATCACCATCTTATATTATATTTTTTCCTACAAATTTTGGTATTAAATTAATTCTAACTATACTGAGGAGCGAGTCGGTTGCATGATTAAAATTGCAACCCGAACTCAGCTTTTAACTGGTTTGAAGTGAGAAAATAATGCATCAGAATATTCAAGCTCTTTGGATGATAGCGGAAAACAATTTAAATGAGCTTAATTAAATTTCCATACGTACGAGCCAAAGGGAAAATTGTTTTTTCCAATACCATGCTGGCGGATGATTGAGGTGAAATCATTATATCTACTGGAGTTCGTTTAATTTTGCAACATTTTGCTGCCACAGTGAAATTTGATTGCAAAATGAGCCAATTTGGGAATTCGTTTAAATTTTATAGAATGTAAGCGAGATGAAATTTCACTTTATAAGAATTAAGATCTGCGTTTTTATTCTATAGATTAAAAAGTTATCTTGAATCTGTTAACAAAAAGAAACCCACAAGGATCAAAATTAAGTATACTTGATTAAAGTTTAGGAAAATATTTAAATATTGTTAAATTTAATTTTTTTTTAAATTACTACTTCTTATCCTAGAAAAAATTATCAGAGTTTTGAAAACCAGAATTACATTTGAGATTTTTGGGCTGCTAATAAAAAAAGGAGAAACTGGAAGTCGCATATTAGCGTTGGTGATCATATCAAGGTCGATGCCATAGATTTCTATGACAAATGAAAAAGGATGATTTAAAAAAATTCCAACGCTTTTTTCATTATCATTATACGAGCTAAACAAAGGTTGGAAATGAAAATAACCGTTTAGAATATAGTTTGAATTTAAACGGCACGCTAAACCATTTATAATAATCATAACCTTTATATTTGAACCCGACAATTTTTTATTAAGTAAAACAAGTGCTAAAAACCCTTTTAAGTTCAAATATAAAAATTATGATAAATACTTCATACATAAAATAGGCTTCGAGTCATAAAAGTGTCAAAAGTAGCTCGTAATGTTTCGAAAGAGGATGCACAGCTTTCTATCAAGAACTTGACCCTTGTTTGCTTTATTTTTGGTAAAATTGCCTTATAATCTTAATTCACTTTTTACAAATGGTTGTTTTGCAAGTCGCCCATGAAATCGCAAACAGCCCTAACAGACCACAAAAATCAACGATTTTTGGTTCAATATTTTTCAAATAAAATTTTATAATAAACGTCCCAACAGCATTAAAATGTTTAAGTGACAAAATAATTGTAAGATTGAAAAGCCAAATTTTCAATTACTCGATGTTTGCACGTGTTAAGAGATGAATGTAAATAAAATGAATACACAAAGCAAACATTATAAAAAATTTTACATGGATATTTGACAACAAGGTTTTTCGTAAACAAAGACTCTAAACTTTATTTATTCTCTTTTCTTTATTTAATACGAGATTTTATGAGAAAAGTATTTTGTTTTTTCCAAGATTTATTCACTTAGTTTATATGTATCGTTTTTACTTAGTTTATTTGGGCTATGTTTCGTGATGATATCATTTTATACATATGTAAATTTACCACAAGCAATTTCACAAATAATCGTCGACCAGTTTAGGTAGTTGGGTCTGTAAAAAATTCATGGAAACTGCATACAAATGAATTAAATTAACTCCAAAACTAATTTTATATTTAAAAATGTATATTTACTATGCCTAATATATGCCTATATGTTATCTATTTAAATGGTGACAAATAATGTTATTTAAATATACACCAGATTTTAACGCCGCTGGAATATATATTGGACAATAATCTTACCTAAGGAAAGATTAATATTTGTAAATATTCTAATGGAAATACTACGTGCACATAAATACTTGTCAGTACTTATGTACAAAATTTTAGGTGTGAGTTTCACTTTGATATATCTAAAAGGGGAGTTAGTGCGAAAGAGAAATATTGTAAGGCGAAATTCCTTATCGCAAGAAAAATTATTAATTAGATCAGAAAGGGTGGTAAAACATGTAACTAAAATGAAAGTGGGAGTAGGAAGAGTACATTAGGATTTATCCAAGTGCACAACTTGTAAAGTGGCGCCTTGGATATAAAAAAAACATATTTTTCCCATGAATAATATGTATTGTTTTTTTTATTAATAGCCTTACACAGTTTTGTAATGACCTAAGTATGATATACACGACATATTTATACAAATTTGTTGGAAATTAAAATACGCATATAAAATAAGATACATGAAAGAAAACAATTAGTTTCAAGTTTAATCATCGCTTGTTTCACATCTAATAAAAAGCTGGCAAAAATAACAAAAAAGCTGTCATACATAATTAAATATCAAAGGTTATTTACAAACATCTTGCAAATAATATTAGTTATTGCGAAATAATAAAACACTATTTTTTTCCCAAAACAAATTAAATGGACTAAAATTAAACGATCCTTAAGGTCTCAAAAGTCGGTATATTATTATATAAGACTAACAACGAGAGAGCTACCCCATATAGGAATAAAACCATTTAAGTACAGGTAGAGCTCTAAATACGAGGTTCTCGTACTTACCTACGTATAGATGAACATTTTAGTGTGGACCCTTAGGAACATATGAATGTTTAAAGATTCCTATTAAACTATTTTTAATTATTAATATTATTGTTTACCATAAAAATATCTTGCGATCTTAAATAGATGTCAAAATTTTACACATTTTTCAAAAACAAACTTTAAATAAATTTCTAATCACTCTTTTTTCAAAATTTTTGTTTTAACTATTTCGGAGATAGGGAAAAATATTTTTATTGACGAAGGATATCCACTAAGAGTAGAAAAGGTGACAATTAGATAAATATCTCTAGAACCATCTTGCATAAATTTCTGTCAAAAATTATTTTGAAAACTTAAAACTTGCTTTTGCTTTTTCTCTAATACATATGAATTAAAAAAAATATTTTTGATTACTTTACTGGCCCCTTAGTTTTCTTCAACAATATTTTTTGGAATAATTATTTAATAATATGCAAGTTATTATTTTTTAGTTTATGTACAAAATTTCAAATCGCTATATTTTTGGCTTCGCATTATATCATTAAATGCTTAATAAAGAGTAAATTCTTCAGTTTTTATTCAATAAACTTAATTCGTCCCTTTGGAATAGATAATTGCTCTAACTGCGTAAATCTCGATAGATTAATCCTTATGACATGTCTCTAATGATAGTATAGTATCCGCTTAGTGGAAAAATGACAAAAGTTATAAATAAAATAAAAGCGAACAAAATGTGAAATTTTATTTGAGACAGTTTCCATAATATACATTTATTAAGCTACTAGCGACCTGCCTGACTTCGTATGAATGCAATTAAACTATTTCATTTAGGTTCTTTAATTTTATCATCAACTTGGGCTGAAGTTTTTAAAAAAAATTTATAATATACCACGATATAATGCACTTGCGATATTTACGGACGAAGTTTAACTGTTTCCAACAGTCCTCATTTCCTCCATGTACACTCTAAATAACCCATGAACCTATTGTACGTTTTATAAGGTCCCGTAAAAATATGGTTAGTATTTGACAATGGAAATAAAATGTAAACAGCACAGTGCATAAATTACATGATGTAATAATTATAATGATAATGTCAACTGTAGCATTAGATATTATTATAAATCATCATTTCTAAAGTTGCGTCACCACTAAGGGTGATATAAATGTGCTTTTTCAAAAAGTCAGGGTGGTGAAATTAACTTTTCATGACATAAGCTAGAAAGTAAAAAAAGTAAATTGATATGTATATAAACAAGTGCAAACAAAGGCATGAAGCAATTGAATCAGGTATATATATATATATATGTATATATATATATATATATATATATATATATATGTAGTAAGTATGTACAAATATATAAGCTTGAAGTAACTAGGATATTAGTACATATTTGCACAGAAATGAAACTCTGACGGCGGTGAAGCCAAAAAAGGGATGTTGTTTTATATGTCTACTAACATGTATCTATCCATGTACTTATCAATGTATGTATGTATGTATACATATATGTTTATATGTGGTATTAGGAACTGTATTTAGTTTGAATAAATGATGCAAGAATCTGTTCCGATTTTAATAAACAATTTATTATTGAACTTATCATCATTTCCTGATATTCTGGGTAACAAAGTAGACCATACTCACCAAGAATGGAAAAAATAATGGTGTCAATAGCACTCATCCGTGCATGTATGGGTGTGCATATGTGAGGGGGGAAATGATTCATTGACTTGTTATGAAGTCCAAAAATCTCTAGTTGTAGTTGTATTTTGCAAAATTTATTTATGGTCAGGAACGACATTGTACCGCAAAAGTTCCATCTCGTATTTCCATTATTCTGTACTTTTCAGTGTGCTTCTTATTCGGTGGTCATTTAAAGTCAATTAGATTTTTTACAAAAAGTTGTATTTAAAATTTTACAAGGTTCACCTCTCTTTAAATTTAATTTTTATTCCAGTTCCAAATATTGAAATTACTTGGAATTAGACGGTTTACGGTGGTAGACAGTTTAGCAAATGCTATCTTAAAAAAAATTGTCCTATTGTCACATTTATTTACAGAGGAAAAAATGGCTTGTTTTGATCTAGAGACTGAAATTCACACAATTTATTATTTATAGAGAAGAAAACAACAAAATATACATAAATTCTTTAAAAAGGAACTGTAAATGTTGTCTAGAAAAAAGTTAATTACATTCCATGCCTGAAACCTGCGTAAATGAAACTCAAATCAGCTTTCAAAAGACAACCATTAAAAATATTCTCGTATGAAAAAATACATCATTTACGTAAGCCAGCTCGCTTCGATTGCTTTTGTGTGGAATAAATTCCATCAAAGCCTCCGGGTTATTGCTACGCACAAAATTACGTCAGTCATCGACGCGTCCTGTGAACCACGTCTGATCATAAACAACCGCTATGTAACGAGTCAACACAATGAGCGAACGGGAAAACTCAACACAACATGTTCAATATCGAGGGAGCAACGGTGTTGACGTGACCTGCTTGTTCACATATTACAGACTCCGATTCATTATCGAGTTAACGACATGTTTCATCGGGAAGTTATTTAAATACCACAGATTTGATTTACTTTTTCTTTTCTTTGATTCTATTGAGTCATTTAATTTAACAGCGTAATCAAATTTTATTTTTAAAACTCCTGATTTATAATCAATTTTTCTTTGTGTGTTTGTTTTATTTCCTTGTGGGTTTAATTAAAATTCTGTTTAAGTATTTTGTAATAGCAAATATATTTGTAGTCATACATAAAACAAAAGTAAATGACTTTCACATACATATAAGTGTTCAAACGAATCCTTACATTTTTGATTACATATTTATATTTATCTAAGCTCTATAACCATTACTTCTAACACTTTAATCGTTTAATGTTGTGGGTGTGTGTGTAGGTGTATGTATTTTGCATATGTTTTCACGTATAATTCGTGCTATATTCTGCAGTTTTTCTGAATACAAAAGCAAAAAATCGACATTTAATTTATTATTAACATATATATATATATATATATATATATATATATATATATATATATATATATATATATATATATGTATATATATATATATATATTTATATATATATATATATATAAATATATGTATATATATATATATATATATATATATATATATATATAATATACATATACATATATATTCAAGTATAATTTTAATCTAATTTTTACTACTTTCACATGTCTTTGATATTTAAAAAAAATTAAATGAAAATCTTTCTCCAACAATTTCTTCATCACCTGTACACAAGGCATCTGTAAGAAAATTATTTATCTGTATATATATTTTAACCAAATAATAGGGTACAGGAAAATAATGATTTATAAAAATGAAAAATAAGAAGTTGATAAGTAAATAACAAAGAATAAATATGGCGAAGCGTGAGATCCAATGTTCTTTATAATAAAAAAAATTAAAATATTATGAAATCAGTAATGTTGGTGGCAGGATTAGACAAGAAATGTAGGAATAAAGAGAGACAGGTATCCAAAAATGTGGCAAACATTGTTAATATTAAAATCGATGGAAACTTTACGTCGGTTACTCAAGAGTTTTTATTTCTTAGAAATGATAGTAATTATTTCTCATATTACCTCCGCTGAAATAAATTAAAATATGTTTAGACATTTGAAATACATAAACTTTTTAAAACTGTAATGAGACATAAACTGTAATGAGAATTCCTTAAAATTTTAAAAAAATATATCTTAAAGAAACAAATTTTTTTCATAGATATGTCACAAAATTATTATTGTTAGAGAATTTAGAAAGATTCCCATTTTACGAAATATAACAAGACAAATTAATTTTAAATAAAATTTTGGAATGTAATAATGAAAAATAAACAAATTTTATATGAATACGTTTTTTTTTAAAACTAGAAATTATTACATCAAAATTTATACTTCAATTAAAAAACTTTAAACCCACATCGCATCATAAAGTGTACGTCTTTTCCATTATTTGTATTTCAACACATCATTAAAACGATTCTTCGAAAATTCAAGGATAATAATTTGAATGAAATTTACATAATGTGAAGAGAAACTACACCCAAAATTAAACTGTCAAAAGAGAGATATAGTTACCTGCAATGTAAAATAAAGCTTGAGTTAAGTCGTTAAAAGTCTCAGCCACTTAATGTTTAGCTGTTAATTCATTTTGTTACTACTGAAAACCTGCTAAGTACTTAATTAAATATAACTTAACCCTATGAGTTATAAAATCTGATATTCCCACTGGATACTTTTTCTCTCAATAATAATAGCAACAAAGGAATTTAATTAATTGATCCATTATTATGGAGCATAATATATATATATATATATATATATATATATATATATATATATATATATATATATCGTTATTTACACAAGGTGTCACTGAAAATATTCACGTTAAGTAAAATTTTGCTAGAAGCAAGTCGTAGGTAATGAAATTATTGCTAAATTAAAATGGTAATAACTTTCTAACATAAGATTAGATCAAACATTATTTCAGAGCTATCTAATTTATTAGAACCATTTTTTGCATTTTGGACATTAAAAACGTTTGTTTTTTGAATTTCGAATAAAGAAAAGGGACAGGCAATTTTTTTCAAGGCATTGGGATACGTTATTAAATACTTGAAACACAAATGAAAACCCGATGAATGCTTCGAAGTTTTTTCTGCGATGAATCCTTTCACATGATATTGTTTATATGTTACACTATGAGCAATGTATAAAATATGTTTTTGATAATCTGTGTTAAAAAATCTAGGATAAGTCACGGTCAATTATTAAAGACTTCAAGGCAGATAATACATTAACTTTCATTATATTTTATTATAGCTATACTTATATTTTCTTATACACTAAATCGTAGCTTTCTCGTCGCTTATAATTATCACCATCATCATCAAACGGAAGATGTCCTCTGTTGAAAGATGCCCCCCATAGATTCACAAAAAAATTATCCCTTGTCGCTTGTATCCAATGACTCCCTAAATCAAGTAATTTATCCATATAGGGAGGGATCATCCTACACAGCATCGTTGGCTATATTCATTCTTTCCCAGAGATCCATTCTTTCCCAATAGTCATCGTTTCTATTTTGCTATATGTCTTACTCATAGTTATTTCTGTGTACCATTCCTACGAACTATGTTGTTCACAATTAAATGAAACTACGTGATATAGTATTATTTTTACTTGTTACTATGTTGTTGATCTTAGTTTTCCTATTACGAATGTTAGATCATTGTGAATCTAATATTAATGTCGCAGCTATAGCACTACGTGTTTGGAATGCTACTATTGAAGTTGCTTATCACTACGGATATCTAGGACTGTTGTTCAATTGTGTAAATCCAACTTCTAAAAAGAGCAAAAGATTTATGTTTCCTTGGTACTTCATCAAATATTGGTACAATGTAACACATAATAAAAATTACTGTTCTTTTGCCAATGATGCTATTAAAATATTGTGCAATTAGTCCATTCCGACCTTATAAAAGCTGCTAAGAAGAATGCACATAAACTGACATAAAATATTTTTTTTAATCAATGTACCTGCATTGGATTTTAGGTTTGGTTATGCTATCATTCTCACGAAATTTAGGTTATAACATTGATTCACTTAGTGATTAGCTGATTTATTGTATAGCTAGATACAACAATGCTATTTTTTTCCCAAATAAATTGTCTATTATTTTGCCAACAATACTATTACAATGTCATGCAATTAGTCCATTACGACCTGATAAAAGCCGCCAACAACAATGCACATAAATTGAGATAAAATATTTTTTTAACCAAACCTAAAATCCATTGTAGGTAGCAATGGATTTTAGGTTTAGTTATGTTATCATTCTAACTAGATTTAGTTTATTACATTAATACACTTAGAGATTAGCTGATTTGTTGTATAACTGGGTAAAATAATGCTAATTTTCGGTTCTTAATAAGTTAACTGTTATTTTGCCAACAATGCTCTTAAAATATTTTGCAGTCAGTCCACTCCAATCTGATAAAAGCTGCCAAAAAGAAAAATGCACATAAACTGACGTAGAATAAATTTTTTGGTCAACCTAGTTGCATTGGATTTTAAGTTTGATTATGTTCCCATTCTCGCTAAATTTTGTTTATTACATTGATTCGCTTAGCGATTCCGCTTATTTATAGTGCAACTAGATGAAATAATTCTACTTTTGGTCCTTAATAAGTACATTAGTATAAGGCTGATAATTAATTTTTTTCCTTGAAATCCTTGAATTCTTGATAATAATGTTTTTCGATGTTTTATGTGGCCTATCACGTGACATCGAATTTCAAGTATTCTTTCAATTGACCGAGCATAATTTTTGTAATCAGTTAGATAAAACTTTGTAAGGATAAGAGAAAGTGAATAATAAGATTATCTGTAGCAATTTTCTTAATTGCACTAGTTCAGTTATTTAATTATAAACATACATAAAAATAAAAAGGATATTGAAATAATATAAAAAAACTATTAAAACTATCGGATTATTAAAAATACAATATTTTAAGAACAAAAGGATTTAAATAAAAACAATTTCCAAAAAGAATAAAACTGTAATTTAAACGATTCTTGAGAAAAAGAGAAAAACTTGGTGATTTTGACACTCCCATCAATTATAGTAGCCAGGTAAATTTTTTTCTCAAATTTGGTCTTATCAAATCTTGTACTAATTTATTATTACAGATAAGCCAATATTATGACAAAATTTAAAAAATTAAACATTTTTTTTGGCTTACTAAAAATAATTCAACAAAATTCATAGAAATTCATATAGTCTCACGAATTAACAATGTTTTGCATTCATCATTATACAAATATAATAAAGTAAATAAAGGCGAGTCAATTTTTTCTGTCACATGAACACGTAATGGATTATGTATAGATACTTCATAGTTAGTGTTCAATATCACAAATATAAAAAACTATTGACCGGTATCTGTCCATAAATCTGTTATTCGTCTATTACAACTGTTCTCATAAAAAATCTTAGGGCGTAAAAATGTAGCAAAAAAGAATTAGTAGAAACTTGACTTAGTACAGCGATAAATTAAATTCGTATATATATATATATATATATATATATATACATATATATATATATATATATATATATATATATATATATATATATATATATATATATATATATATATATATTCGCGTGTATGTGTATACCTTTTTTTAATTCATTATTAAAGTGAAACGACAATATATGAAAATGCCATTACTGTCGTGTGTATATTGCTTGAAATACAGTTTAGGGACTTTTACTTTTTAAAGTAAGTCATAGAAAAACGTTTTATATAAAAGTTATATTATTTTAAAAGTTCTCTGTAATAATGGAGGTCTTGTGATGTATAAAATATTTTTTTTACGTTTTGAACCACCGCCATTTCAAAACTTTTAAGCCAATTTTATATATGTATAAACTTCATTTCAATTTTTATTTAAGGTATTCTTGTGCCTAGTTTAATCGTAATAAAATAAGGAACCGAGCACCCATAGCCTCTCCGTTATAGGTAAATTTCTGAAAACTGATCCAAAATTGCTCAGCTACATTACATTGTTTAAAATGGTTAAAAGAGTTTTGTCTCCAAGTCTGCTACTTTATTATATATATTGTAAAGTGTCAAATCATGATCAATATTACTTAGGGTTACAATTGTTTAGACAATTAATACATCCTTATTTGATAAATGGGAATATTTTCTAACTTTAACAAATTATATTTCAAAATTACCAATAAAGCTAAAAATGGACATATTTGAAGTAAATTTCCATTAAATATGCTGTAGTATATTAGTGTATAGGGAGAAACTGTTTACAAATTTTTTCAAAAATAGACAAGCGATCATCGACTCAATGTAAGAAACTTTATTTAAATTCAGTTATAATGTTTCTTGCAGACATTGAAGAAATTCGAATGTATTACGAGAGTAATGTTCGTGGGGATAATATTTAGACCAATATACCCTGAATCGAGTAATAAATAACAATTTTAAACTGATATATTGTTACACCGTGATATTACAGGTGGTAAAAATGGAAGTGTAAAGCAATAATGTTTTTATGGCAGGGAATTTCTCTGTTCTGGTCAAAATTAAAATGTCATATTTACTGCATTTTCTCTATATAATATGCGATTTGTTTTACATTATGTCAAGTTTTGGAATGTTACGGTGTTTGAAATAATATTGTAATGATAATTTGTTTTATTTATTTGGTTTCAAACAATTTTGAACTAAGCATTTCTTGACGTCGGAGTATTCAAATACCATCAAGAACATCATGATCAGATTGGATCAAAATGTTAAGATCGTAGTGCGTATCTTCTTGCGTCACTAGTACGAGTAATTAAACACTGCAAACACCAAGCTATCTATACAGTCTGCTAGTTATAGATATTATTTTCAATGATACCCGCAATGTCTTGATCTATAGCAATAGACGAAGACAGGCAGTAGATGATTAAGCAATTGCTTCACAAATAACAATAAACGCCAAAATTAATACAGATTTCACATTACCAAATAAGACCTGAGTTTTAATTCAGTAGCTTAAGGTCAAAGCGATCAATTATATATATTATATTATACACGAAACGAAGACCAATGTTTTTCAAGCAATGAAATTTACAAACTGGGTACATTTTTCATTTAAAAAAATGGATATTTTCCAGGAAAATATTAACATTATTTCGATCAAATATATTTTTTAATAAATGTAAACCGCATATTTGTTGCCGTTATATGACTTCGTAACCACATAATCATCATAATTAATAAGACTAACAATAGAAATTTGTACGTTTAGGATTAAACAGTGCTGCCACTTCTTCAACTATAATCGAACTTGTAAATAGATACGGTCATAAATATCGGTTTAATTTTTTTGCCACATGTATGCACTACTGCTTGAGATCTGTAATTGTTCAACTACGACTTACGACCAGACTTAAGAATAGAAGTCACCGAAAAAACTTGTCTACCGGATGTATAAATTTAAACATGTGCAAAATAGTTTTTATTACGAATTATCGTATGCAGGCAATGAAACAAGCCTTTACAATTGATTTAATGCAAGATCGACCGCAGATTAGTTTACCCTGCCAATATACAACAAAGATACGCCGTCATTGTTTGTGACCTATTCCGTTATTCCAATGTTTAGTGTAAGAAAAGCTATTTAAAATACTGAGCAAAAGCTTTTGTAATGACTTACTACAAATAAGCCGTTTTGAGTCAGAGCACCAAAAATTTAGTTACAACAATTGATTATTTGTTCCCCTATAGAAGCAGAAATAAGTAGAGAAATGGATAGCTCATAAAAGATGCACTAGTTCTATTATTAAAATAACTGTTGCTTCACACAATGGGCTTAAAATTAAAGTCTTTAGTTATCTGAGTAGACTTTTCAAATGATATCGCAATAAATTTCAGCAAAGTAGATTTGTTAAAAAGGCCTAATTATTAATTATCACCCATATTTGATTATGATACTCTATAAATATGAACAATTTTCTGGCTTAAATTTTATACAAGACGAAACTTGTAAATTTTTTTTAAAAATATTAAATATTTCTTGAAGTCGATGTACGTTGAAGCTGTGTGAGATATATAGAGAAACTAACAGTATAATTTTTTTACAACAAAAAATAGATTAATTATTTGGCCTGTTTTAAGGAAAAAATAATTATTTTTTTAATTTTATAGATGGTACAACTTATTTCCTTCTTTTGTACATACAGAAGAAAATATATTTCAGTTTCCAGGGAAACAGCATAATATCCGAAGGTTATTTAGTAATTTAAAAAAAAATGCTTAAATTTATAGTAGTTATAGTAGTAATAATATAAATATAAAAATATGCTTAAAAGCCGAATATGCCTCAGATCTATAGAAGTTAACTAAAATCAACTATTTTTTTGAAAACTTTGTAAAATGTACTGTTAAAATTGACTTCCGGATACACCCAATGTTGAATACTTAAATCGAAAGGAGAATGTCATATGTGAATCTCTTTGAGATATTTGATAAAATTTTAGTGACGATTGTATGACATCAACGCACCTGGTTCCTTGAACTGAATGCTTAAATATTCGTAAGCCTGGAGTCGGTGAGAAGAAAACGTGATATACTTTATTGGTGAATCCGTTTTGACAGAATTAACCTAGACTTTTTATCAGAATAGAAAATCATTTTGTATGAAAAGAATTTAAAATATTTTTAATATTTACAAATATACTTTCCTTGTTGTTAAGTTACAAATATATACTTCGGAAGAAAATCATATTTATTCATACTTTACCTCATAGGGACAAAACTGAATCTGTAAATATAACATTTTTTCAGTCTCTTATCAGTCTTCTTCAATTTTTTTTTGATAGGCATTTTTGTTAACTAGGTGTTTGTTCCGGCTTAACTTTGGGAAAATGTGACCGTGACTGCATTTAATGTCATTAATAAAAATTATTATAATAATTCAATTTGTAAAATGTTTACTTGGGAAACAATTCTATCGGGGCCCTTAGTTAATGATTATTATTGAATTGAAATGGAGAACCTATTTTATATTTCGGAAAATTGCGCAACTTATCACAATTATTTAAAAATCATTATTGTTTATTTTTATAAAATATATACAGTATTGCCAATTAATATAATTACCAATATAGAATTACTTTAACAACTTTGCATAGTTTTCTTGTTAACATCTTAAAAGTAAATATTAGAAATATTAAATTATACGAGTCTGAAATATTTTTTTTCATTAATATTGAATTTCATTTGTGTGTCGAATAATTGTGACTACGTTAAAAATATCTTCCATAAAATAAAAATCCTCTACAGTATATTTTAATTTTATTGGTATTATTTTAGAAACGAATAATTTTTATCGCATTCATATATTTATATATTGTGAAAATTTTACATTACGTTATCATTAATCGTGCTTTTGGCCATAAATTTAGTATAAAATTTTTTTAATTTAAATTTAAAAAAATTAAAAGATTTAAAATTTTAAAACTGCGAGCTTAGAGAAGAGGCATGCGGATCCAGACATACAGAAGCCGCGAATAGACGTCGAGTACGAAATAGAGGGAATATTTTGAGAAAATTATTTTTAAAATTTAAACTATTTGACAAATCATTGTAAAAAATATCTATTTTGATAGTCAATCCGAACTAACAAGAATTACCAAAATCGGTCAATAATTGCGAGCTATGTACAGCGTGCACTCAAACGTACATACGTAAAGAATAATGGAAATATCAAATATATATCTGTAAATATAACATTATATATATATATATATATATATATATATATATATATATATATATATATATATATATATATATAAGACAACGTACCCTGAAAAATTATGGCTCGCTTTAACCTTAAGATGTCGGCAAATTCTTTTTTGATACGACTTTATACCTGTGTACATATACACAACCCTAACGAAGAATCCCTTCTCCATAATTGGTTTATTACATTTTTCCTACAATCATTTTAATTTGAGGGCTTTTGTAGAAATAAAAGAGAATTAAGATATACTCGTTTTATTAAAATATATTTCTCAGAAATAGTTTGACGAAAACATTCAAATTTTGGCGTAACAAAAGCTTAATAAACAGCACGTATATAAAATATATTTGGTGGGGCCGGGGGTGGAAGAGGGCAAATAAAATTTTTTTATTTTTTTTATTAAGCATTGTTACGATGAAGAATCCCAAAATAATTTTTTTTCAGGTTAAACAGAGATATTGTTAAACATATTTATCAACGTATTTTCTTCTTTAATTCTTAAAATGCTAATATCAATATTATGGTAAAAACTTACTAGAAATTTTTTTAATTTGGTGCCGGTAAACTTTAGCGGTAATTCGAAACTTGGTAATTTTTAAGATATAATCGATATCGTTATATCTGTACAAGATAGCATATCTTGTAGATATGGATATATGTGATAAAAAAATAATATTAATATTTACACGGAAACATTTGTTTGTATGTATTTTAAAATCCACGTGTCCGGTACATGTGTGTACAAGACCCTCGTAGTTCAAGTTGACTCGAGCTTAACAGGTTTATTAGGGTCCAATAAATAAAAAAAAAAATAAACGGTTTGTTGTAAAACCAGTCACGTATGTGTCTTTCCGTCTTTTTTCGTCGATTTTCGCAGAAACTGATCATCGTAAAAAGTTGAAATTTTTCATAGTGCTATAGTATATGCATGTAGCCTCATACATCTTAATAACCAACTTTGAATAAACATGCGTGGTCAATGTGTATAGGTCCAATTTCTTAGATTATTTTTTGTTAAAATGATATAGTGATATATGCAAATGTAAATATTGAAGGCGTACAGTTTGCAAAATAATTTAGAGCATTTACCTTATTCAAAACAAGTTATGATAAAATACTTTTAAATAAAGGTTATATTATATACATATATATATATATATACATATATATATATATATATATATATAGAATAATATTTAAATTAATTTTTTCCTATTTTGGACCACCACCATTTGAAAGCTTTTTGACCAATTTTATTCATTTCAATTTTGATACAAGTGTCTATTTTTGTGTCTAGCTTTATCTCGTTAAAATGAGAAATATGGAAGTTGTCTCTGTGGTAGAGATATTTCTAGCCATTCATCTAAATCTTCCCAATTACGACTCTTTTGCCAAAAAATGGGCAACTAAAAGTCTTCTTTATGGCTATATAAGTATTGAATATATTTGGCGTTAATTTTGTAGAAATTAATTATTCACAATTAAATGAAACTACGTGATGTAGTATTATTTCTACGTTCTTTAAGTTCTTTACCACGACCTAGGTTTCATTGTATTACAACATCTTCATGTGGGCTATTAGCAAAGATAGCCCACCTAATAGCCCACCTGAAGATGTTGTAATACAACGAAACCTAGGTCGTGGTAAAGAACTTAAAGAAAGTAGAAATAATAATACATTACGTAGTTTCATTTAATTGTGGCCATGTAAGTCATTATTTCGAATAATCAGAAATATTTGTCCGTATATTAAAGAGTACTGCCAATTGATGTAAAATGCCCTAAGTTTGATAATTTCAAATTTATTTTAAAATAATCGTTTGGAATTAAAAGATTTCTAATCCTTACGTAGTTCAATGTTGAGTTGTTTACTTAAAAATAGCTAATTCAGCAATTTTAATTAATGATATTGCCGTTAAATTGTTTAAGTCCGTTTTTTTTGTGCCAATTTTTATGATATAATATGATAGAGATAAAAACAGTCGCTTCTAATATAATGACATAGACTTAATATACTGTATATTAAGTTTATGTCACTATATTACAAACAAAGTATGCGAGCGAGAATAATATTCTTTTTGACATTATTGCGAGTGGAAAAGAAATGATACAACGTGCATTTCTCATGCATAGCCTGCACTAGTTGTTACAGGAACCGCTTCTATCTTCATGGACGGTAATCCTCTTACCTGACCAAGGTCGAGATTTATTTCGATTAGCCCTGACGTCAATTCTATTGAGGTCGGGCTTTTGTGCATCTGTGGAATATCCTAAAACAGTATTTTAGAACTTTATATCCAACCCCATTGAATATTCGAGAGGAAAAAAACTGTTATTAAATCCAAACGGAAGTGTATTCCTCAAAATATCAATAGAAACATCAATCATTCACGGCATACCACAAAGAATTGCAATAGTTATTTCAACAAAAGGAGGCCACACTCGATATTGATTTTACTTTTTATCTTTTAATATTTTTGTTAGATAAAGGATAAAGCCATTTGAAAAAAAAACTAGTTGTGAAAGTCTAATTTAAAAGGAAAAGTATTTTGCTTTAGTAAATACTACTTGAAATAGTAAAAAAAACATAAGAGATAGTTTTTTCTGCAAAGGAGTATTTATCACAATATTTAAGACGACTATGATAACTTACTCTCGACCTCTTGCATTATTTTAAATTTCTAAGCATTTGAAAAAAAAATTAAAAATTCTGTATGTAGTTATGAGGAAGAGTTTAAAATGACGATACAAACTCGACATTAATTAGTGCCAATACCTCTACTTTTAAGCACCTGCTTTCCATTCTTAAACACGTTTATTGTTAAGTAATGGATCGTTATAAATTTTATTACTTTAAAGTTGTAATTATTTCAACAATAAATTGCCTTACTTATAACATTAGAATATTCTCTGAACTTTTCACAATTAGATTTCAAAATTCCGACTATGCGTAAAAATAAGCATGAGTGGAGGAAATCCATATTAAATATCCATAATGTATTTGCCTCTAATTATTTACTGATTTTCGCAAAGGTGCGATCATTAGCTCGATTTAAGTAAACTTAATTAAATTATTTTATGTTGTTTCCCGTAGAAATTGAAGGAATTCGAACGTATTATAGATTCATGTTCGTGGAAGTGATTATTAATCCAATAAATACGGAATACCCCGTCTAAATTATAGCAGTAATGTAATATGTTTATTAAGTATTAATTAATTATGTTAGATTATTAGATTATTATACAATGATATTGCCGATGTTGAAAGAAAAAGAAACGTAATGTAAAAACGAAGTCATTTTAAATGTAATAACGTAATTTTCCAACATAACATATAATGAGAATAATACCATGAAGCGGAAATTATTACAGTCTACACGTTTATAAAATAATGAAAAGTTAACATTCGTTCTCCTAATTAAATTCTTAATATATTATAAACCTGCGTAAAAGAGTTTACTTTTTCCAATTAAACCTTTTTATCCAGCACACAAAAGGGTTGATTGATGGAAAACAGAACCGAATTGGGCAAAAATAATATTATGATTTGGAATATCAGTTTATAATATTTAGATCACTTATTACACTTAGAAATATTATGCAGATTTGAAACGATATTTCATTTCAACATCCATTTATTGTGACAAACTTTAAAATAATAAAATTTTCGTACATATGCAACACGAATATATTATAATATGAAGAAATTCATAATAAATATCAGGTACTTTATATAACTAAGTCTTAGTTTAGTACTAGAAGATCATCATTAGGCAGGAGACGAATACTGCCGAATATAGACCTTCCCAATAGATGCCCACATATATCTATCCCATGTCGTTTGCATCAAAAATTCACCAGATAACTATTAAATAGTCAGTAAATCAAAGGTGAGTGATATTTTTACTGTCGACATAATGCCAAATCCTATTCAAGAGCTTGACGACATCTTACCACACTGCAGTCACGATTTGAGAGAGATTACGTCTCCTTATATTTCATCTTTCTGCAGTTGGATTGGTTTTATTCTCTGGTCTTAAAATTTAACTAATATGTTAATATTATTGTACAAACACTTCATCAATTTAATATAGCGAGAATCAGTCGGACGTCACCGTAGAAATTAAAGCCAAGCCCAAGTTTCGATGGAATTGAAGTCATAGGGTTTGGATATACCCCTTGGACTTCTGTACAATCTGGCATAGGAATTGAATGTGGTCTATGATATTATAGCCTTTTTGTAAACCGGCTTGTTCAGGAAATTGGAAATCGTTCAATCTCTGCATCAAAACATATGACTCAGGAAAGTGACAGGTTTGTGATTCCTCAAAAAAGCATTTTCTCATCTTTTGTAGAACAGTACCTCTATTTCAACCAAACCTCTATTTCAACAGTATGTTGGAATTGAATAGCTTTTGAATGATTTTCATTGCTTATATCCAACTGCATTGTTGAAAAACCATCGGGCTGACCGAATGAACGAAGTTCAAATAATTACTCGAAGGAAGCTGGGAAAATGTAGTAGTAAGTATACGGGTAATTAATCGGCTCTTTTGCGTTACAATGCCGTTTCCAAATATAAATCAATTTACGAAATGCCAAAGATTTTAGGAAACGTATATATATATATATATATATATGTACATATATGTATATATATATATATATATATATATATATATATATATATAAGTCGCAAGGATTTGCGCCTACCCCAGGCCACTGTGACAGAGTCTTAGACGATGTTCTCTGCGCAGCATTAGAGAGTAACAAAGTGGTAACGCCGTGCTGTGGAATATTTACCTGTAAACATAACAGCAAAATACGAATTCGACCCCATGGAGGGATTTCTTTTCACTGGCTATTGTTTAATTTCTATTTTATAGCGATAAAACTGATTTTACACATTAGTTACATACGCCATAATGCGACACGCTCCACGCTAGCTATGCGAGAAAACATATCGCGCATGGCTCAGTTACAGTTGGCATATGTTGCGTTGTATCGATATTTTGCTTATTTGTAAAAAATTATTTACTTCGTTTTCTTCTTTTCTTCGTGTAAAATATAATTTTATTTAATATACTATTCGTTTAACCTAGTGTAACCTAGTGACAATTGTAAAGTTAATAACCATTTAACAGTTTATTTATGACGAATCGGTTGGATGAAAAAGTTAAATGGAATCGTTGTGTGAATAGTTAAAATAATTTTTCCCCTTTGAGAAAAGGACAAATTACAAATAGTACTTGCATAGCGAGTTTTACAAATGAAATTTTTTAATTTTATTTTCAGGTTTCCATAGAATCTTACCTAAAAGAGAAGGTTTGAAGCAATCGGCGGTAAACATTGGTTTCCTACTAAATTTGGTACAGTCTGCTTGGTACGCTTTAGGGCCCATGAATTTGGTGTGATAAGCCTGAAAAATTCACGCAGGCATGTAGCACCTTATCAAATTTCCATTATCCTAAATTTCCAGACTTTCCTCAATCTGTCACCTATATTTTTCTCAAAAACTATATGAAGCAGGAATATGGCATGCGGTTAACACTTTGGGATGCTCCGATATTATCACAGTCTAATATTATAAAAATTCTTTGAATTTGTTTAACAGGTTTTAGTAAAATAAGTAAGTATGCAGTAAAAAAATCCTAGCATATATATATATATATATAACAAATGTTGCTTTATCGAAATCTCAAAATTTTATTTTTGCATATTACAACAAGGTCATAAAACATTAATAATATGATGTTACATTAACATTCCAGCCGTTGGACCCTTGTGCCGAACGCAAGCAGTCGCGCGCGGTCTGTGATTCCGCAATTTTACTACTCTTAATTTGGGAAAACTAATGAATATTTCAAGTCATCGCATATAATTAAAGAACCTTATCTGTGTAAATAATAATAATAACAAGTTATTTATTCAATATATTTTTTAATTTGTACTTCATAGAACAAAAATCCATAAAACTCAAAATTTTTCTCTTTAGACGCAAATCAACTTTATAAATCAACAAAAAAAAACAAAATGAAATTGTCTTAATTATTCCTAATAATGAATCAATCAATATTCGTTACCATACTCAATCGAGTATAATATCAGGTTTCCGGTCGATTCATCGACTTTATTATCTAAATGCATACTAGATAGCAATAAAACAAGTTTACCTTTTTTTTCGGTAGGACGCTAATGTCATTTTGTTTTTGGAATCCAAACACACACGATTTCATTTCACGTCCTTTCGCCATACAGAAGGAAGGTGGTATTTGGGTTTTATTTTTTCTCAAAATACCCGCGGACGTCAAAATGTGTTCAGTCAAAAGAGTTGTGGTCAATTGGTAACTAGACTACCAATTATTTCTTGTCACATTTCGCTCTGATCCTGATATTGGTTCACAAAGATGAACTACAACATCAGTAGGCTTCTTGCTGCAATGAAACGAGCCATCCGGTTTAGTACCCACATACACTTCCATACTGAAAGTGTAAAATGTTTTTGCGTCAATGGCCACTTATATTTTGATGCCATACTTGTTTGGCTTACTTGGAATGTATTGCCAAAAATTGTACTTTCCACGAAATGCCGATACCATTTCATCAACTATCACCAAAGGGGATGGAGCGTAACCCTCTTTGCATTTTTGGATAAATTCGTTCCAAAACTCCTTGATTGGTTCAAGTTTATCATGTTGTATTCTCTCAGCTCGAGTGTCTCTGTCGTCAAACCGCATACAACGTAGAAGAAATAAGAACCTTCGTTCACTCATAAATAGTCTGGCGATTTCCAAAGATGAATCATTCTTTTTATACAAGTCATCAGCATTCATACGGCTAAATTTCCTCACACCGCACAGTAAGAGTAATCCAATCAATCCCTTTATTTCAGTCAATGTCACCTCTCGAACATCTCTTTCTCGTGAATAGATAGGCTATATATTTCTTATAAATTTATTGGCGTTATCCACGATCAATTGTCAACAACTCGTCATTGATGGAGTAAGAATAGTATTCCGTAGGTGATTTCGAATCAAGAGTGGGTGGCAAAATTCTAGGGAATTGTTCTCTAATTAAATTGGTAGATCTAGTTCTCAAAGAAATAGGGTGATTTTTACTCTAAACAATCCCGTCTCTTCTAATATACGTACACAGGACACTTTTCCTGTACTGGTGAGGATTCAATCGGATTGTCTTCCTCGTTCAAAACATCATCAAAGACTTCGTCTTTTGTTTCTGCCTCCTCTAGCATGCGAGATATTTGATGTTTTAAGTCTTCGTAACTCACTGTCTAAAACAAAGAGCGTAAGAAGTGTTTAAATTTACAAAAATTGTATAGTATACATAAAATAAAGTAATAAGATACAAATAACATGAAACACTTACCCAAGCATTAATTTTATTTTATTGATTTTTCACCAATCGGTCGCGCGAATATATACATATATATATATATATATATATATATATATATATATATATATATATATATATATTAATTTTTCCATGTTTTGTATCTATAATCTTTGTTACCCACAATATGCCAACATTATGAACCATTCAATAGTATCGCAATTGAAAGAGTTACGTATTTAACGAATGTAAATAAATTCATAATTATAATTACATACATACACGCCTGCATAAATACATTCATATATACATTAGGTTTTGTAAATTTCTCTCTTTTGGTGTTATTCAGTGCTTCGAACCTGTGGACACTTGTATATACTTATTAACTGTTTATATCCTTGTCAATTCATGTGTTTGTTTATACCTATACTTCCTTTTTTATCTGCCTACCTACTGATATGTTACGTAGTTCATGCATTTGTTTGCATTTGTATATGCGTACCTGCCTCTTTAATTTGATACTTTCCCACTTACGGCAAGTCAAGTCAAACGATTCCAAACTCAATGAATTTACTCCTCACACCTGAAGAATTCCTGTCATCTTGACAGGAATTCTTCAGGTGATTCGTAATTGCTCTCTTATTCTAATAAAGAGCAAACTTACAGAGCCTTTAATAATTTCAAAACTTCGGAAATTTTGTTATTGGATTAGATTTTATCATTAGACGGATTTATATTACAGACGGAACATGCTTTCTCAGGGAAAAACCTTTATAAGAACCGGGAGCCTGTTTTGCCCGGAAAACATTTAATGCAAAATCTATAGACATGCGCCATCATTATTTGCGATCTATTCTGCTATAACAAGATTTAGGGTCTATGACCAGTTCCGTGCACATTTAGATACACGTAAATATTTAGAATCACACGGTATCAATATTGATCTCTTTTGCATGAATGCATTGCCTGAAATATCTTTCAAAGACCGAAAACTATCGCAAGTTTCTTTAAAACTACGACATTAAGAGTATTCGATTTACTATTTACGTATTTACATTTACAATGTCTTCATTTTTTCTTTGGAACTTTGCAGTACTGTAGACGATAGTACGGTTAAGGATTTTCATATGTTAAGGGATCTTTTCAGCAATATTTCTGGAACTTATTTAACATAAAATTCTGAAAATAATAGTTTTTGAATTCTAATAACTACTCTTTCCATTCATACTCCACACATCACGAAATTTACAAAGTAAACAAATATTCTGTTTGCCTTCTTTAAAATTTCCTTATAAAATTGTTAGTATCTATTTATATAGATAGCATCTATTTATATAAATATGAGTTCATATTTTTTATTACTGTGACAAGTTTCTACATTAATCAGATTCAGGAATAATGTTTATGACAAGTAGATGAAATTAAAAAGAATTTTAAAACGAGTAAAATTATAATGGATTCAATTTTTCTTTTTTTATTTGGAATCTAAAAAATTATTTTGGTGGAAAGCACCATCAGATTTTAAGAATTAAAACAAAATAATTTAAATATGTCCATAAAAATAATTTTAGAGAATACTGATACTGAAAACCAATACGGTATTATAGATTACAAATAGGAGGTTACAGATTTAATTTGACGTCGTTACAAGTAGCGATAAGTCTATTTGTTTGCTCAAAACTATCAAAATTTGATTTATAACTACGTATAAGTTGTCACAAGGACGCCTTTAACGCTTACTCAATAATCTGTGTCTACTTTTATACAACGTTTTAAAGAGGAAATCTTATTTCCCACCACTCACAGCAAAGGGAACTAAAACGCGAGCTATCTAAAAAAGTTTTCCTCGTCTGTCATGATAGAATTAAAATATTTGAAATGATAAATAAATAAAAATTATTTTGAACTTTCCATAAATTTCTTACGGTTTTATATTCCACAGATCTAAAAGTATCTATGTATGTGCTTCTTTTCTATGAATTATTTTAAATTTAACTTACAAATATACGGGTATATGAAATAATATATTGCAGACAATTGTAGATACGATACTCTGATTTCACACGTCATTACCGGTTATGTCAGAAAATCCAATCAGCCAAATAAAATTCTTTTTCGTCTTCGAAATTAAAACTTCACAAGTTAGGTAACAAATGTAATCGTTTCGAATATAGCAGACCGCTTGTTAAAACTTTCAAGGTTACTCGCAATTGAGCCAAAAGTGATAGGCCCGCATAAGACTAATTATTCACTTTCAGATGTATAATTGTGAGGTAATTTTAAAGCATATTTTGTTAGGTATGTAGCTATATTTTACACTAAAATATTTTAAAAACGCTATTTTCAACGTTTATAGCAATGTCACAATTTTAAATAAATATAAAAGGATTTTGTATATATGCACATCGCGGAGAAAGAGAAAGAAACTGGGGGGAAAGGGAGAGAAAGGGGGGCAGGGATAAGGCATATTATAAAATACACATACTTATAATTCAAGTAATACGATCACAAAAAAGAAACGAATATCATAAAAAAATAAATGAAATAATGTGTTGATTGTAACTTTTGATTATACAAGCAAAAATTATTATAATGATATTTTTTTGGTTAAAATAACCATAGAAGAAAGTTAATGCAAATTACCAAGAAAACATGTGTTAATAAAGTTTAAGAATTCATAAAGAAATCCATATTCCATAAAAATAAAAAGACCAATTTGGAAACAGGTACGGGGAAAAGTGAATTGAAATATTCTTTCTGATATTTTAAATATGCTGTGACGTTTCAAACTTGCGTCTCTATAATCCTAATAGAGACAGCAAAAGGAAGTAAAGAATACAAAAGAGGAAAAGATAGAGGAATCTATAGATAATAAAAAATGCATAAATTCTAATATTAAAAATAAATTTTCTTTTCAAAAATAAGCTTAAAAAGAGCTATAATAATCGAAGTAGAGTGATTAGTGTTAGAAGTGAGAAATGAAGTCGCAGTGCATTTCATTAAAGAGACTCCTTTATGGAGCTTTAATAATCAATTATCACTTTCTATTGGCAGATAAGAAACAATTATTTTATGGAGCATAACTTAGCTTTACGACCACCAGTACATGTTTTTCTTAGCTCGTTTAAAAAAGAATAAAAATTAAATTTTTTGAAAGCCAAATTCGCCACAGGTCTGCATTAGTTTCTTAAAACTAATCACTTTATTGAATACCTTGGAAAAACTACTTTCTGGAACACCTTGAATAATTCTATTGTAGCTTAACTCATGGTACACCCAATTATGAATACTGAAATCAAGATAATTTAATTTATGAATCTCTTTGAGATATTTGATAACATTTCACAATGGCGACCGAGTGGTATCGACGCGCCAAGTTTTTTGAGAGGAATACTTAAGAATTCACAAGCCTAGAATAGGCGGCCAGAATACATGATATATTTTTGGATAATTTGTTTTGATGTTATTATGACAGGATTTTCATAAAAAAAATATGTAGAATTTTCAAATATTTACAGAAAAAATAATATCCAGCAAGAATTCGATAACATAGTCTACTTTTTCTAAAAGTTGAAACATGAAAATTCTCTCGTATCAAACTGGTATTATATACATATATACCAGTTTGATACGAAGTTACTATTTGAAAAAATAAAAATTTATACCAGTTAAAAGATGGTACAAATTGTAGTAAAATAAATTATTTTCTATTTTCTTTACAATTTTCTGATATGACGACACTTTAACCATTTCAGCAGAATAAATTATCTTAAAACACTGCATGTATTTAATAGGAATTTTTAAGGTAAAATAAAGTGAAAAAAGAATTTTACTTTATCTACTTTAATGACGTTATTAAGTAGATGCCGAATATAAATTACGTAAATATTCCAACAGTGATGGAAAGGGATACGTATTCAAAACCTGTTTAAATTAGAAAAATATTTCTATATCCTGATTTTCATTGCATCGAAGAAAGCAAAAATGTTTCATTGGAAATCAAAAACTTAAATACATACACAATTAGATTTTAATATCTAGTGGAGTCAGTATTTTACAGAAAACAAAGTGAATTGCCAAATTCAGGTAACGCATATTTAAATATTACATGACATCTGAAATATGACAAGTATATACGCGATGTAGATTATTTGTTACGGTTCTTTTTTTCACCTATGTAGACATAAAATGAAATAACATAATATCACACTACCAAAAAATAATTAAGTAAAGGCGTGCATATCAGTAAGTATTGTAGGGCCTTAAGCTCTCATTCATTCTTTACATAGTTACAAATAAAATTATAAATATTGTGTGAATTTCTGCTACGCGGAGGGTAGATTCACTCTAAAGGGATTGTGTACACGCAGGCGATATCAACAGCCTGCAGTAAGGTGTGAATAACCAAATCGTCTTCCTATCAAAAATAGCTGTAAAGAAAATTTATAAAACGAATTTACGTACATTTTGATCATTCATGTCCTACCTATGGAGCTGCATGAATTCAGGTAAATTACTTTGAAATGAGCTTTGATACTTGAGTCGTCGAAACGCAAGATTTAATAAAAGAAAATTATGCGAGATAGTGGCGGCAAGCACCTCAATTAAATTTGTTTATTTTATTTTTGATCAAAAGTAAACATGACAAGTTTTGGTAAATGTGAGTGCCCCGTATATTCGGTTCATAGTAAAAGTGTGGGAAAAAATGTCCAGTGTAATTTTACGTCATTTTTTGATAAAAGAAGAAAGGTGGATACATCATTATATTCTGGAAACATTTTAAAATCACCCAAAACTATTGCAGCTACTTGAATCGAATTTTAACGGAAATAATGCTTGGAGTTTAAATTAAATTTTAGTCTACTATTTAGCCTTTCGCATATATCCTAACACATTTTGCCTGTCTCCATGTTTTTTTTCATCTATTTGTGTATTTGTTTTAGCACCAAGCAAAAATGACTAGTTGTATTGGAATTAAGCTTTAATTGAGGAAATATTTAAAGTGAAAATTAAAAAATAAAATACTGACTTTATCTAAAAAACTTGAAATTCAGTAATACACCCGCGTAGAAAGAGTGAGCGTACTCGATTAAAACCTGGGAATAGAAATTGCAGCCTATAAGGCAGTTTGGTATAAAGTTCAAGCCAAGATAGAAAATAATTTTATCTCGATTGAAGATAGTCTCAAGATGCGAAAATTATTTAAGATGTATTATTTCTTTTCCGATCAAGGGTGTCTTTGAGATGGAAATGTTTTTTTTCTATAAACGTTGTTAATATTTTTTCTTGATTTAAATACTACCACCATTCTGGGCTACTATGGTATTTTTTTAAATATTTTGAAATCGATACATAAAAAATAAGCGAAAAGCGGTGTACACGCAAAGTGGTGTCCGGTAGTGTTTGTAATCCCTCTAACCGTTCATGCAGATTAACGGAAATCAATTTATCTTACAATCACAATCAAATGCTAGAAATTTAAACATTCTTAAATTCATGTTTTAAATATTTTAGAGTTTACACAAACCAGGCGTAATTCCTTTGCAGTAAATGGGGACTTCAATTGAATTTTAAAAGTGTACAAAAAATGGTAGGATATATTTTTATAACCATTTTAAAAATATGTATAATAACATAAATTTATCATTCGTCTATACGGCATATTTTTAAATGACCGTTAATATAATTGCCGTGTCTCAGGAATTTAGGTTGAAATAAAATTGAAGGCGTTTTCATTTTTTTATTAAATTATAGAAACTTTTTGAAGAAGGGATCTGGTATTTTGATTTCTTTTTCAACGGTGTCTGATGTTTTCTTTTAATTTTTCACAAATTTTTAACGCCGCTATTTTGAAACCGTTAGACCCGTTTTATTCCGATTGAATATAGTTTCCAAGGTATTTATAAATTTTGTTAGATTCCATATGTATATATATATATATATATATATATATATATATATATATATGCACATACATACATGGGACAAGTACATTTCTTGCTGAATTCACCTAAAATTGACAGTTCGTGCTAGGTTTTTCCATGTTTAACTAATGATGAAAACATAGCAATAAAAACCAAATTTAAATGGAATATTTAAATTTAGCACACCTATTATATGTCTTTATCTAAATTAAAAATATCTCATACGAATATCTATGTAGACGCATTTTAGCAAACAACGCAATCAGATATATAAACTCATTGAATATTAACTTTAGCAAATAACATGCATTTCATTAAAATACTTAGCATACATTTCAGCACGACAGCCATAACTGGAAAATCGCTTTCAAGAGAAAACGAACCTGCCGATATTTGGTATGTAGTTGGCCATTTCTATGCTTCTAGGTTAAATCTTAGTTGATATGTAGTTGGCCATTGCTATTTGATATGTAGTTGGCCATTTCTATGCTTGTAGGTTAAATTTTAGTTGATATGTAGTTGGGCATTTCCATTTAATATGTAGTTGGCCATTTCTATTTGATATGTAGTTGGCCATTTCTATGCTTGTAGGTTAAATTTTAGTTGAATAATTAATTTCATTTAGAAAAATGTATTTTACAATTTACGTAAGCAAAAATGTCACTTGATAATTTAATATATTACAAAGATAATTTGTGATAAACGGTTCGAAAAATGTATATATTTATGTACTTTTAAGATTGCAAAACTTGTATTCCGTGTAATATTTGCCAAGGAGTATTCATTACTCTAAAATATTAGTACTCGTAAATTTCAAACATAGGTAATGCAAGTAAAGTTAATAAATGCGATTATTTTCAAAAACTCCAGTCAATACTTACACATAAATAAAAATAGGGCAATATATTATATTCTGGATGCACGGAAATCTGCGTTTCCTATCACTATACTTTGAGGTTTCGTGTTACATAAGGGTTAAATAACTGGAAAATAATTAAGTAAAATATTTCAAAACGTTAGCAGGGAATATTAAATGACAGCATGAAAGGCTAAAAAATGTGTGAGCGATAAAAGACCAAAAAATTGTGTACATTATTTGAATAATTTTATTTATATTTGTGCGATACTTTTTATTCTGCATATTTTCCAATTTTTAAACTTATGATTAAAAAATAAGGCCTGTATGTGAGTTACGTTGCCACCTGCAACTGTGTTGAAACTTATTATTATACAATTGGAGCCTGAAAACGAAGAACAGATAATATAAATTTTACATTGTTTTAAAACACCTATCCAAGGGCGCTCCTCTCAGTACGATACGAAACTATAAATTGGTCCTATTTTGCATGTATGGTAATAACTCCCCACAACTTGTATTAAAAAAAATATTTTAAAGTTTTACTAAATATTAATCGAAATATACTAAAAATATAAATATAATAACCTAACGTAACCTAATCTCGCCTGTTCTGCAATCGGGTTTGGCCAGAAATACACACACACAATCACACACACGCACGCACACACACACGCACGCACACACACACACACAAATATATATATATATATATATACATATATATGTATATATATATATATATATATATATATATATAGGTTTTGTCCTCATACTTCCTTATTTTAACATGTAAATCAATAAATGATATACTTGTATACATCTCGTGTTTTACAAAAATATTTAACACAATATAGAAATTGATTACAAAACATTCTGTTAGCTTTAATTTGAAACTACTTAATAACTTAACAATTTAAGAACATGAGATTAAAGGCAATTCGTGAAAGTGAAATACTGCTTCGAATACTTGAATGAAATACTGACATTACTAAATTCGAGGTAAAGTTAATGTTGAATGCCGAAATCACAAGGAAAATTGAATATGTAAATCCGTTTCAGATATTTGATATATTTCGTTGAGCTAAGGCGCTTCGAAATACCTGAATCGTTCAACGGAATGCTCAAGCATTAGTGAGTTTGGAGTAAGCGAGAATTGTATTCAAGATAATGTTTACGAATAATAAGTCATTTTTGAATAAGGTTTTTAATGGCTTAAAGCTTAGCAATAAAATTAGTTAATAATATAACTATATTTTATTTGGTTGAATCAGTTTAATTTTCTTCAGATGGTTACACCACATCTCCCATACTTAGATTTAAATATAACTCCGTTGAATTTTGTTATATTTTCGCTTAGTTTTCAATAGTAAAAATAAAATAGAATATTTGGTCAACAAATTATATAAAATAATATTTGTCCCGTTTGTGGATTACATGAGATAATGATCTGATTTGTAAGAAATTAATTTTTAATTAGGTAAAAATGTTTATGCCATTTGAAAAAGAAGTCAAATATTTCTGTTTGTATACATGTTCATTTGGAAAATAAATTCTAGTCATGCATGGAATGGTATAGTTTCTTCGAAAATTATATCATATTAAAGTAACTAAGTGGCAATCAATAACGTAATTAATTTTTATTAATAACTTATCATAATATGTGAGAAAATTCACAAAAGAAAGACATGTTTTTCCTAAATTATTAGTAAATAAGTAGATTTTTTGGTACTTCCAAAATTGCTGGTTTTCGTAAAATATCTGGAAAATATAATTATACACCAGTATAAATTATAAGAAATGATTAAAATATAAGCGAGTTAGAAGTTTCGAAACTGCCAGGAGAGTAGGGAAATATCCCTGCCTCGTTCCCTCTCAGAGTGATGCTTAATAAAGATGATATAAAGATAAGGCTAAATAAAGATGATATCACAATTCATTAATTTAAATCTTTGTAATTCTGTCAAAGTTGACTATTTGTCAAAAAAATGTCCACGATTTCTTAAATTGTAAAGAATAGTTACGTGCCCTATTACATGTGATGCAAGCTACAGTAATTCATTTCGATAAACATATTTTCACAATAAACATATTTTGCTTGGTATGTTACAAAAGGGTTAAGTGTTCGAATGTAAACAAAAACTGAAGTCAATTTCTTTTGGTGAATCTTTGCTGACTCTCTCACACACTGCATAGATCATTCCTCATCTCATATAAAAAAATGTTTTCTTTCTTATATTTCCAGTAATATTACAGTTATCAACTGAGTTATAAGTATATCTCGTATGAAATATGGTAATGCATCATCCGTAAATTCAAGGTAGTTGGTAAGATATATGTAAGGGAAAAATCACCTCGAACTTTTTTCGTTGAGATAAATATAAAAATTTTTTAGACCAATATTCACCAAAATATAACATTTCGTAATGTTGTGCTATAATTAAATCTTATATTGAAATATCTGTACCTTAGTCGTCCAAATCTTTCAGGAACCATATTTGCAGCCATTCAGTATAAGATCGAAGTAGATATTAATGAATGGAATATAAAAACATTAGTCGCGCATGGCTATGCAGTATATTCATAACACCTTTTGACTTTTAAAAAAGTTACATATATTTCGATTCTTATATAACCAATACTTCATTACTCCATCTTCTGCGCAGCGTCTTTTCTTTCTGATTTTCCGCAAGACTGACTCCTCAATATATGATAATTTGTTTTACTGAACAAATTCAACATATTGCAAAAGGGTACATACTCTATTTATTATATATATATATATATATATATATATATATATATATATATATATATATATATATATTGAAACAATTGACGAAGAACAGTAAAAGTAGTCAATTTAAACAAATAGTAAAAGCTATCAACGGTTAATAGTAATTTAATATCAAACTAAAATTAAAAGTGAAAAACTAACTTCCAATTTTATGTATGAAATTAATAAATAATTTGGGTCACATTAAAATTAATGGCTATTTACTTCTCTTTCAATATTTTTCTATTAACTCTGACCCCTATATATAGACTCAAAATATTCAGTTAATATTATAATACATTTATATCATAATTATCATGAATGTTATTATTTCTTTCAAATAATCTGGTATCCTTTCTTGCATATTCAGTTTTGCATAATGAAATAATTTTCTTAGAAAATTTAACTTCTGACGGTGTAGGAAAATTTAATAGTTTTTTCTAGCCTCTCCTTATATTTCTCGTTAATTCAATATAAATATTATTTAATTTAAATACATTGCAAATATGTAAACAATATTATGTAATACAATTTTTTTGAGACATTTGTTGAAGGACATGTCTTCATTTATTCCGATATATGAAGTGGTATCTAACGAAAAAAAACTAACAACTGTCAAATTTTTTTTCTTTCCTCAAATTACTCACAGTAAGCTGGACTCTGATATAAAAATATTTCTACATTTTATTCACACAAAACAGCTTTCCAGTCGTACCTTTACATAGAAATCGTACTCAATCTAAATACATCTTGTCAAAAACGGACATGACCAATGTCGTAATACATATCCGTCCCTTCGGATTTTCCTGACATAACCTTTGACCTTTGTCACATTTTCTTTGTTGTCTTAGGATATAAAAACAATAAATAATATATTTGGATATTATTCAAATTTCTATGTACATTATAATTTCACGACTACTTTATGGTAATATATGAAACATTATATAATACTGCTTTGATCTGGAAAACATACGCGTGTATACAATTTAAGGGCAAATTATATTACACATATTCAGAGTCTGAACATATTTTTATTCAATTAAATAAAGATTTAACGGATTTTGCGGGATCGTGCTTATAGTGGTCGTATTTTAACCCTGTGAGAGTATGCTAATGGTTAAGTTGGTCATGAAAGTGTTTCCAGGAGGAAGTGGAGGGATATTTCGACCGGCCTTCACTGGCCAGACATGTAGGTTGCCAAACAGCATATTAACATTCTTCCTCCAAAACATAAAGATGTTTTTATTGGAGCATAAGATCATAATAGTAGATGAGATCAGTGGGCGAGGTTAACTTAGGATTTCTTTCAATAAATATATTATGAAAAAGAATAAAATATATCTTTGTGAAGCTTCGGAACCAGGGCGTCACAATGTCATGGAGTAGTGCATCTCTAACCATTATTGCGCATATATTAAGTGTTGTTTCACTCGCTTTTCACCTTACAGTAAATTTTGAAGCTAGAGAACTTTAAGTTGTTTTCGTAAAATTTCTATATTTTATTTGAATTTTACTCGTCAAAACTTTGCAGGAACAGAATATTGAAAGTCGCGCTCTTTAAACACATAGGTGTTCGATAAGTTTAGATAAATGTTAAATGTATCAAAGTATGTACAAATGTGTACATACATATAACAAACACACACATGTAAATTTATGTATATATATATATATATGTGTGTGTGTGTGTGTATATATATATATATATATATATATATATATATATATATATATTTATATATATATATATATATATATATATATATATATATCATGAGTAGTACAGTTCAGTTGTTACTGTAGAGGGACAGTCTTCAATCAAATCATTACTAAGATTGCTATAACTTCGCTTGAATTCGTTAAATGAATTCTAAACCTTAGAGTGAAATATATTCAGACAGGCTTCATCGTAACATATCAACCAATGCCGATCGTAACTTTGTTGTCCATTGTGACTACAACGAAGAGTTAAATTCATCTTGAAGTTATATGCAAAATTATTCATCGTCGACAATTAATAAAATCAAATAAAAATTCAATGAATATTTGAAATGCGAGTAAGAATTGATGACCAAAAAGTTTTATTTTAGAAATTCTTATTTATTTTTTTATTACCATTATTACGAATGGTTAGTTCGAAGGAAGTTCACTGCTACCCTAGTATCTTAATAAGTAAATATCAAAAAGAAGGGAAGGAAAATAAAACAATTATGACTATATTTCCTTAGACAGTTTATTCAACCTCCAGCATAGATTTACACCAAAACTAAGGGTAGACATGTTGTCTTGGTTTTAATCTCTATATTTATTTGAACATTTCTTTATATTTATTTGACGGTTCCACCAATAGCGGTGCTATTTTTTTACAAGCAGATTTTCACTACATTCTTATAATACATTAACATTCTAAATCAAATCATAACAACTTGTAAGCAAATAATTATTTAAATATATCGTTATATTACGACTTATCAAGTCAATAAAGTTATGTAATACATATATTTGTTCATTTTATACAATAGTTCTCAAGGTTATTTTATATTTTTTAACCAAATTTCTGATTGTCATTCGACTAACAATATTTTATGATTTGTCCAGAATTTTTCTTTACATTTTTGTGTGTCTCAAATGGTCATAATATAAAATTGTTCGAAATTATTATAATCACTTATTTATCAAGTAAATAAATGATTATCAAATACTTGTAACATATTCAAACTTAGAAGGAAGAATATCAAACAAATTTATCCATAAATATATGTCAATTTTTTTAAAATGTCTACTACGAAGGTTTTGCCAACAAGTCCATAGAGTTTCTTTTTGAAAAATTTCAAGATTTTAATTCATATTTCACAAAAAAACAACGCTGATAAAACAAATATATAAAGAAGAAAAAAAATTAATGTCGGTTTGAACATATTAAACCAAACTTAAAAATTGTAGCTTTGTTGTCAGTTAAAAAGCAAGAAATTATAATTTTTTTTCTATTTTAAAACGTTACTTTTACACGTGTTTAATTTTTTATTTACAAGTTTGACTTTTCTCGCCCTGTTTCCGCCAAATTCTAGTTAAAAAGTTTTTTAGACATAATTTATCAAATATTTTAGTCTTCCAGTTGTTGACTGAATTAAACAAAATATTTATTATAATAAATGGGTTATTTTTATAATTTCTGCTCGCCTGGTATTTACTTACACACGAACGCTAAGAAAAACATTTCATATACGAGCTCGATTCGCATGAACTGTTTTCGAACAATACAAAAACATTTCAGAATTCTTCACTTTATAACTTTAATAATCTTTGCTAAACAATATTTAATTATTTTAATATTTTTAAAGTTTCAAAATAAAATTCGTGGGGAAGTATTCACGGACATACGTTTTTTTAAGTTCAAAATTTTTTTAACTTAATGTAACATTCTTGTTTAAATTAAAAATTTCGTAACAAACACCAAAGCATCGGTCCTGTCGTTTTTTTCTCAAAGACATAATTTGAACGCTAGTGAATACTTCAAATGAAAAACTCGAATAATATACGAAAAATTAAATTTTAATATTTTCATATACGCACACGTAAAGGAGTGAATTTTTTCATACATCCCATACAGGTCTTTAGTGTTTTGAAATGGAATTCCCATTTATTTTTCTTTCTTTTTTATTTTTTAACCACAAGCTTGGAAAGAACAAAAAAATTGCAAATATCAGCGTCTGGTTTAAACGTTCGGACAAAATTATTTCAAGAGAAGTAGACAGCTACATACGCATTTGATCAATTTTTATCTTGCAAAAAAGCCATCTTAGAATTTATGGCAATAGATCATACAAATTAAATAGTCTTGTTGTATCGACATTGGTATTAAAATTTTTAACAGAAGTTGTACAAAAACGATCTTATGCTAATGCCCCTGTGCCGCTTTCTCTTTTAACATTACAAGAACGTTACAGACTGGGTATTTAAAAGATTCAATGTTATTCTGACGTTTTGCCTGAGGCCGAAGATGTGTTTCCATTTAGACATTAAGAGCTTAAAATGAATGAAATTGTATTAAAATTGGTTATACCGGGAACATTTTAGTGTATCTTTATATTTTTACGGAGGTTTTTTCTTACAATATCAGCATAAAATGCATGCAATAATGCACAAAGTAATTATAAATTATTTAAGTTATAAGCTTATATATCGTAATATACTTCCGAAATCAAGTAAGCAAAAACTTTACTATTGCATGAACGATAAATATATGTATGTATATATTTATATATATATATATATATATATATATATATATATATATATATTTATACATATATACATATATATATAGATATAGATATAGATATATATATATATATATATATATATATATATATATCTATATACATATATATCCCGTTTTAAGGATATGTTTGCAATAAGAGGGCTAAAGACTTTTTCATATAACGGAACATCACATCTTTGAATCCATTTGTATAAAAATTTTCACTTCTGTTTCCTGCTATCTCTGTAGCATAAAGTGTAAAATAGGATGGACGGAACGGATAGTTGCAAAGTTCAGAAACATTACATAATTTTATTTATTTTGTAAAAAAAAGATAACATAATAAATACAACATTTTTTCTAAATGTCTTAAGAGATCCATATCAAAAAGCTTATAGCAACCTAAACGGATTGCAGAACGTATCGACCCTTGTCGTTATAAAATTCAATTCCATTAAAGCTAATAATGTTATATTGACCGGGGTCTCTCCGGTAATACCATAGCTCGGCAGCCGATCGCGGTCGGGGCTTCGCAAAAATGGATTTTTCTTTCAGCGGCTAATTATTTTAATAGGTTAGGATTTCATTGTAAAATTTATTGTACTAATAAATCGTTTGATTTCGCCTCTATAATAGGTGCGAAATCAAACTAATGATATGTGCTATGTTCACAGATATTCTTTGTATAATAAATACGTTAATTGTGATATTAATTTATCCGAGTTTCGCTCCTCTCCTATATCAGACCTTATAAAAATATATTAGATGAATTTTACCCCAATATTTTTTAATATATATATATATATATATATATATATATGTACATATATATATATACATATATGTATATATATATATACATATATATATATATATATATATATATATATTCGAAGTTTCCTCTAGCGTATAGTTTTGATATTTGTTTTTTTAAATGTTACTTAATTTATATAGAATCAGAAAAGTTACAACTATGCAATACGATGTTGATAAAAACATTACTGAACCATTGTCAGCGTGTAGAAGGATGTAATTTTAATATAAAATTTATTTTTAACAAAATGGCCAATTGAATTTTACTGTAATAATTATAACTTAAGAAAACTTTCCAGAAAACAAAAAAAAGTTAATAATAAACTTAAACTTTTAGTAATCACCTTCACTGTTTGATGCACTTATAAATTAGTAGTAGTTATTTTATTTAACTTCGTTAAATTTAATTCTTCATTTACATATTCAAGAAAAGACTGGAGAATATGTTTTATAAGGATAAAATATAAGGTATATTAATAGGAAAAAATTAAAGAACATCATGAAAAACCAATGGCTATCAATCGACTGTTGACAAATTAGTATTTTACATTAAGTATCCCCGTATAGCTTCTTTATGATTAGGGCAAACACTTTTTACTTGAGCTATTAAATGCACTTGTTAAGTAATCAGATCTTAGATGGTTAATTAGGCGGTTAATGTACTAAATGTTTCTTCAAATATGGAATAAATTTTGCTTAAAAAATAAATTAAAAATATTTCTTTCGTACATAAATATAATTCGACTAAATAAAATCGACCAAAAGTATAATAAGTATCTAATGGAAATTATATATTTTTTTAAATCACTCAATTGCAAAGTAGTTAGTTTTAATCATTTTATTTGTATGAACTAACATTTATATATTAGCGTACAATTGTTAACATCTACTCCACGCTTATCTCATATTAATATAGTTCATACATTGGAAGTTTCGACGCCGATACTAGAAGATGTGATGATTTAAAAATAAAACAATTCCCAAGAATATAATTTGGCGTTCAAAGAATAAATCTGTCTGATGCCTTCCAGATGTTATACAGTGTTTCAATATATTTTTGATCTGAGTATGATTTCATTGTTTCAACTGTTTAAGGTAAAAAAATTTAATAATAACTATTACTATCATAGCTTATTTACATAATTGTCTCCAAAAAAGTTAAAACCTAAGATGAATGCATTGTTTCAACTGTTTAAGGTAATAAATGTTCGTAATATAATTAAGATTTTCTTAATAATCTTTAAGCAGTTATATATGGCAGCATAAAACTTGGCGTTTAAAAAAAAAATCTGTGAGATGCCTTCAAGTTGTTTCACAGTGTTTCAACATATTTTTGATCTGTATCTTCAAATATACGTACATAAATTCTAAAAATTGTTATTTAAGTAAATAGGAATATTTTAATATATACGGTTTATAATCAAAGGGAAAATACTAACCTTAACAGAGAAGAAAGAACATTACTATTTGCTGATAAAATTTTTAAAATTTTTCAGTAACTAGGGTAACTACTATTTATTAAAAATTAGGGTAACTACTAATTTTATTATCGTTTAAATTTTTGTCAAAGCTCTCAGCAATAGGAATTTACCAAATAGTTTGTCATAAGTTTTATTTTGTAAAATTATGGTCTTTCTCTTGTTGATAATAATTTTTAATAATATATCACTTCGAATATAAATTTAATTGATTTTTGCGACCCACGTTACAGCGATCTGATAAAATAATATGTAAATTTAGGAAAATTAGTTAATAATAAAATTACTCTTAATTTAATCTAAATTTAATATCTAAACTTATTATTTACTCTTAATATTTACTGATAAATACGATTTTATACTATTTAAAAAAATTCTTTTGCATTGACATTTTGACCTGTTTTCAATGTTTTATTATTTTTGTGATAATAAAAAAATTTAATTCAATAATTAACCTGGAAAGCTCGATTTTATTCTGCGAGGTTACGATTTTTTGTTAACTTCATCGAATATTATGTTGATGATTTATGAATTCCAATAATTGTTGTTTTTTTAGTTTTAGAATTGTTGTTCGGTTTATCCATCTTATCTCAAATAAAAGGTTTTATTATAATTTTTTGACGTATTTTAAAGAATTAAATTTTGTAATGACAATAGTATATAGTATTTTGATAGAATCAAAGTTGATCGTCCAATGTAAATTAAATTTAAATTTGTTTATAATTTTATTTTTTGACTTCTTTAAATTTTTTATTAAAAAATTCCCAAAGTTCTGGGTAGATGATAATGTAATAATCAATCGACTATTAAGATATTAATTTGACAATATTTTGTACAAACCTATCATTTAGGTTTACTCTTTAACATTTGTTGATGTCTATTTTCAAATGCATTATTTTATTCTTGGTTTTAATTGAAGCACCAACTATATGTGGGAGGAAAGTTATTAAATATTTTCGTATTTTGATTACTAGTGAATTTGGAACGACTTGAATAATTTTAATATTGCTATTTTAATTGTTATTTACTAACATGATACAATTATATAAGGTAAATGCCCATTAACTTATTTTGATTTAAATGTAAATTGGCACTCTCAGAGAAATAAGATCAGTTGTCGGTTGTAGTGTGTATTACACGTATGAAAATGTATGAAAATGATGTAGACTTTTTATGAATAAATATATAATTATATGTATGTTATGTAGAATTTCTATGAATATATGAATATTAACGCAAGAAATTTATTAAAAAAAATATTTAAAATTGTGAAGTAATGCTATAATCGTGCTAAATTCTAATTTTACTTTTTGGAACATATTAATTAAATTATACTGATCTAAATTATGAATAACAAGTCAAAAGCGGTACTGTGTATAAATGGTAGTAACATACAAATGATAGTATTCCTCCAAAACATTTCGGTTTGGTCTCCTCACTTCGTTTTCAAATTGGTAAACAAGTCGGGTAGATATTTTTTTTATTTCCAATATTCCGAAATCAATGTGCGCATACAAGCCAGAGCGAATACGTTCTCCAATTAAAATTTCGTAGCCAAAGGGCTTAAATTGCACGAAAAAACATCCCCATTCCGATCGGGTTGTTCAAAGGAGAATGAATTTGAAAGTGTTTTAAATTTTATATACTCACTAAAGACGTGTGTTACATTATTTATATTTTGTTTCATTGTCTGGGTTAACAGATTAACAGAATAATAAATATAACAACAAATTATTTCGAAGGTTTTTGAATTAGATGAATAGTTTCGAAAATATTTTAAAAACAATTTCTGTTTCGTGGAAAAACTTACCAAACAGAATTTTTTTCTCTCGAATGATTATAAATAAGAAGTTGTAAATGCTATTATATATATATATATATATATATATATATATATATATATATATATATATATTCTATTTTTCAGCGTTTCAGTCAAGTGCATAATGACAATGATCGATGAAAATATCACAACCCAATTTTCATAGCTATTTGAAAATATGATATGAGTAGAATGATTCCATCTGAAGTGAATTACTTAAAAAAATAATGAAGTGAAGCGTTGCATCAGTTATATAGAAATACTGTTTATTACATACATATATCTTAAAACCGGTGGATTCAATGTACAGAATGCCTACTGTACATTTCTTACCGTCTAGATTTGATCCGTTAATCTGACAGGCTAGTAAGAAGACCTTTATGGTTAAACGCAAGAAGAAACTTCAAAAAGAGTTTCATGAAGAAGTGGGATCGCTTGTGCGTATTGTGAAACAGGGTTCAAGTACAGTAAATGAAGAGAATAATATAGCTACGTGATTTTATAGATATTCCGTCAAAAAGCATCAATGATTGGGGTGAATCAAATTTTGAAATACAGATTTCGTAGTTTTCTGTAAGTGATTTCTTATGACGAGTTAATTGACTATGATAAATTTTTTTTCCTCAAAAATTGCAAAAATAAAATTATATTTATAGGATGATATCGTATGTTTTCAAGTGTGCATAAATTGAGGTTTCATGGAAACTATATTGTCTATACCATATTTTTTTTTTTGATAATTTCGATATTCAATTTCTTTGAAGAAGCATCAGGTGATCAACATGTTTGAAAAGGTGTCAAGAGCATCACGCTAGATATTTATGAGAAAGATTACTAAAAAAGGTATATTACTAATATCTTCAGGTATTAACCTGTCATATATAAGGTTTATAGTAAAAGAAACAGTTAAAGTTAAATAATGAAAGTTAAAGTTAAGCAATGAAAATTCAGCTGACTGATGAAATAAATAATTTTTTGCTTTTAATTTCAAGCAAAGGCACAGAAAATTACGAATACACTACCAACATTAAAAATACAGAATCTACAACGACTCCGACTACGATAATAGTGATGAAGATAATTTGAATCAAATACAAGATTTAATGTCGCTCGTTCCGTAGATTTCAGATGCAATAAATGGATTTTTTACGAGAACACTATCGAGGAGACAATTTTTAATATTTTCTCCATAAGAAAAAAATATTTTAAAATTTCGGCCTAGCTATTGAAGTAATGGCATTCATAGTATGAGCAACAGTTTTTTTAATATAATTTAGAATTATTTCCAATTGTAAAAAGTATGAATAAACTAATTGTAAATTTTATGAGTTGTGTATTTATGAAACATAATTTTGGAATCACATTTCATAAACAGCGCCCCTAATTCATCTACATGATTTTCGAATCATGTCTCATAAGGAGCCTCCCTGATTCGCCCCCTAATTTTACAACTTTGAGATCAAAAATTCTCTCAAAAACCTTTTCTTAAAATTTACAAATAAAATCTAGAAAATTTAAATACAATATTTTAATGACATATACTCTGTATGTGTCACGGTAAAATTCAGTAGTATTTCGATCTGTACGTGAACAATATTTACGCATATTCGCACAAAGTTATTTTAATTTAATTGTATATTATAGTGCATTTATTGAACAACATCTTGCCAATAAATTGCTATTTATTCCATGTTTCGTCGTACAAAAATTACCGGTTATAAAAGTAATAAACTTTTTATCAAAAGATGAAACTGTATTTTTGTAATAAAATTAATTTCAAATTTCGTTGTAGAAAAACTAATTAAGTTTTTATTAATTAACTAGATAGTGTTATAAGAGTGCAGTAAGAGTGAATTTATTTTCACGAGATTATTTCTTAATTTAAATAACAATTATCTTTCTCTTGTATACGGTTTCTCATTATTATATTTTGCTAACAATATAACTAATGTAGGTAATCCAACTTAGACTTTATTATTGGAACTTGTTATCGACATAACTTTCTCTTCGTTTGAACTGCCCCATAGTCCAATTTCATTACTTTGTGAATAGACATCAAGAATATATTAAAATATATCAATAATATCTTATAAACGCGCTCCATCTAGTTATAGATTCATTTGCAGTCTCGTAAATAAAAGTGATATTTATTTAATTAATATTTTAATGAAACAAATGGAGTAGTAAATGCATATACTCAAATTAGATTATTTTGGACATGTAGTTATATTCGTTTCGTATTTCGTTTCGTTCAATTTACTATATTATTGATAAATTGATATTATAATTTTTCTAACTTCCTTTAATTATTTTTTCTAATCAGCTAATGCAGACAATTTTAGTATTATGTAACTCTACAAATTTTAACGTTTCTTCCAGCTCTTATAATACTCCCTAAATCTCTGCTTACTGGATTTGGATTATTAATATTAATTACGCAAGGTGATATCCCCACACCCTTGAAAAATATCCCCTGCATACTTGAAAAATAACCGTTTACAAAATTTTACACCTAAATTAAATATGAAACTTTAAAATATGAATCAAATGTTAGTTTACGTATAATTAAGGCAAGATAATACCAACTAGGTAAGCCCAAATTCTGAAGAATAAATTAGCATAATATGTATTTGTAAACAGAAAGATATTTACTTGTATATATAAGTATGTTATTGTAAAATGTTATTACCTAAACAGGAATCAGCACCTCATACCGTGATACATAAAGAAATGTGTATTGTTTTCGTTGAAGATGTCAATAGGTTTTTTCTACTTAATGAAAGTAATACCTTTAACGCCCCTACAATTTCGCTTAGCAGTGGGTACATAGAATGGAGATTTATTAATTAACTTCTGACAGGCGACTAGAACTAAATTAACATTACTCAGTATATATATATATATATATATATATATATATATATATATATATATATATACATCATCTGTGTGTGTGTGTGTATACGAAAGGCAAAAATCTGTAAAATTAATGGAATTCAAGAGGTAGGTTTACTAGGGGGTCTGAAAATTTTGCATCCTGAATATAAAATTATATACGTATGTTTACCAAATTATTTTAATTTTCCAATACAGCCACCGTGTAGAAAGACACACATTATTCATGTTACTTCCAAACAAATTACATCACTTTAAAAAATATTTCTTCGGGGCTCTCAGAATACACGTTGTGTGAAGGTTTGGCTTCTAAATTTTATGCAAATTTCTGGTCATCCAAACACTTATTTTTAATTTAGACAAAGATGAAAAAATGTGGCCAAGCAGGTGAATTAGCGGTATGTGGCAGTAATTTCAACCTAAAATTATGGATTTCAGTTGCAGTTTTGAGGGATGTATGATATTTTTGTGAACATTCTCAGCTTTTTTTTACTTCGTTGTGTAACAAAGTATAATTACTCCTATCCTATCGCGTCTAACATAATTGAAGCCATCAATTTATTTGCCGACAAAATACTTTAACTGCAATTGGCGCTAGTGACTCTGGTCTTCTTTATTTTTTGCTGCTGTTTTTCTAAGGTATTTTGAGGTAGACCCAAATATAAAACTTGAGTTGTTAGAAATCTAACCAAAACTCTTATACATCAGCTTCAAAAAACTCCAGAGTCGAACCAAATTTTGATTGATTGCGCTTTAGTTCTACTCAAAAGAGAATCGGTGCCCATTTGTCAAATACCTAAAAAAACTTCATTTAATTTTGAATAATATCTTGAGTTCACTTTAGGAGATGCCTATAATCTCAGATATTATAATTTTTAACTTGCGGCCTCCCGTGACACAATTACAGTTCTTTCCAATGTTTTATTTTGCAGTGACAACATATTATCGTCCATTGCGATGGTCATTTTCAATTATCTGCAGACTAAGATTCGATTTGGCTAACCTCTTTTTAATAATTGTATATGACGAATTAGATTCATAAAGCACCATGTCTTCGCGACTATCTTTTTCACTGTTTACCCTTTCCTCAACATGTAGTTAATAACGGCGTGATATCGATTCCAACCATAATCAACAAATGCATTACTTGCCTCCAATTAGATATAAACTTAGAACTCAAAGCATTAGGAAAATGAAATTTTGCATAGTTATAATTATAGAACTGGTAAATGTAATTTGGTTGATTACAAGATTATAATTATTTCTCTGTGATACTGAGAACTCTTTGATCCACACTCTTAATTTTACTCTTAAATTAAATATTATACTACAAGCTATTTAACGTTTCCTTTTATAATATTAGCAAAGATGATGCTATTTAGCGTAGCAATATTAACAGAATGGTTAATCATCACTCAGTCATCAATAGCCTGTCTCCGGTTATTGCTCTACATGGGTCTATTACAATGCATGTATTATTGGTGGTGATGCCTTTAACCCCTGTGCCTGGGTCAGCGACTTGGCGGTTGATGGTGATTAATGGATAAAAATGTACTATACTTTCATTTAGCTATATGACTACAATATATTATTATGGAATTACATTTATTTCGCTACTCTATATATGGTATCCTATGCAAATAAATTTTAAGTAAATACATTAATTTAAATTTGTCTCAATTTAAAATTAAGAACCGCTATAGTTTTGCATCCAGGTCGAGACGTGAGCTCGTCGGCCTCCGATGAGTTGTAAATGTTTGACCCGCAGTGACGCCTGTCATTCCATTAGATATACGCCGCTAACAGATTGTTCTCAAACTAACTAATAGACAGGGAGGAACCGTACAAGGATGTAAATGATGTAATGGAAGTCTATTGATTTTCAAAACGACTTACTTAAATGGTTTAATGTCTTGAAATAATTTTCTATAAAAACAACTTTTTTTTTGGTTCGGATATTATTCTTGGCCTTGGTTTTTAATATATATTATATTCATAGTATTGTATGAAAAATAAATAGAGTAGACCTCACACGAAACATATAAAAAGAATAACTTATGGATATAAAATTTGACGAAAAATTCCAAATCCATTTATTACCCGCACTCATATTTGTTCATATACTTTGGTTTAATATTAAACTAAATTGTGTGATATTTATTATCCTTCCTACGTTAATAGGTTCTTGATACCAAGCGACGATGGGTCAGTCGGAGCGCGCTAAAACTATTTATGAAGATGTTAATTGGGGCCAAGAAGACAGGCGGCTGAATAATTAAGTCATCAGCTTTCATCGGACGGACGTCCAGTCTGTTGGCCACTTAATCTAAATATTCAGCCCCTATGTAACACAGAAATTTCAAAGCAAAGAGAACAGAACTTATATACAAACGTAAGACTAAACATATTGACTTAAATAAAAACATTCTTTCGAGGAACCTAAACTTTATCATCGTTTAAATTATGTTAGTTTGAAAATCTAAATGGTTTTCACGAAGATATTTTCTTTTATGTATATAGCTTCCTTCAATACTTATAACGTAACATACTTATAACGCTAGGTCCATTTATTAATTTGTTATGGCCTAATATTTTTTTAATTCTGGCAAGAAAATATAGTATTTTGATCAAAACATTGAGGTTGAAAAATTATAGAAAACGGTAAGTATTAATCGTTTGCTTTTTTTTGGTTTAGGCACAAAGATAGTACAACTTCTATTAAAAATATATTTTCATGACTTGTTAGTAATGAGAATTAATGTTTTAATTGAAGGAAGTCAAAATATGTTATTTTTGAATTCAACTTTTGGCAATTTTAGATTCAATAAAATAATATACTAAGTTACATTAAAAACAATTCCAAATAAACTTTCACAAGGTAACTAATTATTGAAAATTTCTTGTTATAACATATTATGTTTCTGAATTAAAATATGTAAATATTTTTGAGTTAAAAAATTAAACCATTAGAGTTAAATTAAATTAGTGTCGCGACAGGTAGCTAGAACATTCACAGAACCAAATAATTTGTAAAAAATCACATCTGTGTCAAAAGAAGCATAAACTTATTCTAATTTTAAAGAATTTTTTGCAAAATTTATTTTTATTCCAAATATATTAATAAGGATTATTACAATAAATTAACGAAATAATGGACTTTGGCGCAGATTTTATAGAAATCAGGTAAACATTTTTATAGCCTTTGGCAAATATTGTTAAATTAAATTATTAAATAATTATTAATTTATAATAATAATTATTAAATAATTGTAAAAATGTATATTAATTTTTTATCGTGTTAAGATAAATATAAAATACTGGCAAAGTGACTCGGTAAGTGGATATTATATATATATGTAATGTACGGAACATTACGTTGTCATTCTAACTTTTTGATGGGGAAAAATCATTACTATAGCAAAGTATAGAATTGCTAATTGCCATCTCTTTCCTCCCTAATTAAGTCTGTTTCAGTATTACGCATTTTTTTATCTCATGCCATTTCCTTCATTGTAGACCTTTTTATATGTAGTAATATATTCTGGAAATAATAATATAATTTTTAATGAAGTTAGAAGCTTTCAAATATGTGATAGAACATTATACGAATGCAAATCTGAGCTTAAAGTGCATTGATTTTCAATTTGCCTTTTATGCATTTATTTTTTTGAAGAAAAATATATATTTTCAAAAATGTGGTCATTTATTGAAATGAGACACAAGTGTTTTTGTGTATGTAGGAATTAATTTATTTCTGAGTGTTTGACGAAAAAGTTATGTAAATTTGAAAGAATAAAATCCACAATTAAATGAAACTACGTGATGTAGTATTATTTCTACTTTCTTTAAGTTCTTTTACCACGAACTAGGTTTCGTTGTATTACAACATCATCAGGAGGGCTATTAGCAAAGATCTTTGCTAATAGCCCATATGAAAATAATACTACATCGCGTAGTTTCATTTAATTGTGAAGAAAGAATTTCTACAAAATTAACGCGAAATATATTCAATATAAGAATTAAATCCCTTCTCGGTAATCAAAAATATATCACCGGGATGAAAAAAAAACATTTAGCAAGATTTCTAAAACTTATAAATCTGTACTTTTACCTAATTAATAAATAATTACGAAAATATTACTTATTCCTATTTCAATTTAATGAAGATGAGATTTGAATAGGATTATTTACCAAGTGGGTGTTGCATATATTATAAATGCGATTAAATCTTGAGCGCCCGTTTTACTAGAATAACCTGAAATAAAAATTTAAATTATTTGTCATTTAATTATTTATTTTATAATTATATTTATACTGACAATTTGATTTATTTGGTAATATATTACTGAACTTTTTGAGAAGCAATATTTTATACCTTTATTTGATTATTTTGTTTACTACTAAACTAACAAAAAAAGGATAGCAAATGACATGCATATTGTAGTTAAAATGAATGTACCAGTTTACCTTGCTGAATTTACTAGATTACCTTACGCTTCCGCGGCTTTCCTCTCGTGGGAAATAGAAAAATGATGATGGTTGTGAACATACTGAAAATTAGAATTGGAAGGGACTAAGTAGTTTGGTACAGGTATACTTATACATACATACTAATATTAAATAAATAAAATTATATATAGACCTAGGTTTCGTTGTATTACAACATCTTCAGGTGGGATATTAGCAAAGATGAATCTTTGAATCTATTGAATCTTTGCTAATATCTATCTAATCTAGTCTTTGAATCTTTGTCTATCTAATCTAATCTTTTGAATCTTTCTATAAAACTTTTTACAAACGAAATCTGTTTTCATCACATGCACATTTTTATAGCATAGTGTGTGCTTCAGTGTCGTAAAACGTATTTTCAAATTTCAAAATTTATATGATAACACGTAAACACAGGTAATAATATACTTGGCATTTATGAGTAGAATTCGCTTTAGAAGGATTAGGTATATGCAAAGATCTGAAGATATTTCTATAAAATTATTTACAAACGACATTTGTTTTTATCACAGTATATGTTTATAGCATAGTAGTAATTAGTTCCTGTCTATTATTACCTGGGTTTATGTGTAATCATATCAATTTTAAAATTTGAAAATACGTTTGACGACAATGAGGCAGATACTCTGCTATAAATATGCGCTGTGATGAAAACAAATGTTGTGTCAAACAGCAGTTGCTACTAAATATATACAAGTACTCATAATCTGGAAGGTAGCCTTCAGAGCATTCGAGAACAAATTTCTTCGTTTTAAAGTTAGCCAATAATACAAATAACACAGACTTTACCAATTCCATGGCAGATACTTATTTTAGAATCTTTTGACCGAAACTATAACTTTAAATAACGACGACGCACGACCGTAATAAATTCAAAAAGTAACACGGACATTAAATACCGAAATGGTGTCACTCAAATACGAAATTAATCATTCATTTCATTTAATTGTGAATAATGAATTTCTACAAAATTAACGCCAAATATATTCAATATTTAAAATTATATTTCTAAAAAAAATATACTGTGTTCGTTTGCTTGATACATGCTATACGTTTGGAATATTTCACCAAGGTCCGCTCAGTTTGTGAGGAGAAAAAACGAAACAAATAAATGAGTAAAAAAATTATTACAAAATCTTAGGAAACATAAACATAACAACGTTTGCCTTATTCTGAAGCTTGTAACAGTAATCATGTAAAGTTGAAAATTCATTTCGTTTTTCCCAATTATTTTCTTACAATGTTTTTGAGATGATGTTTAGTTATTTCACTTTCTGCTCCGTAAACCATCTTTAGTTGAATATTGAAATTTCCTTACACTTTAAAAAAACATACAATTGGAACTTTATTAGCTTTCGTATTAAACACACAACATTTTCCATTAAGCATATAAAAAATATAATATTTCAATTACTCCCATATTAAATTTTATTTTTATGGTAAAATTTTTTCATTAGACCATAGGTTTTTGTGAATATATATTTGTTGAATATATAAAATACATATTTATGTATATATATATATATATATACATATATATATATATATATATTTAAACTGCCTATGGCTAAAGGAATCTCATCATGACTCATTCCTTTTTGAAAAATTTACCTTAAAAAATCTTGCATTAAAAACTTTTCTATTAAATGTCCCAGCGTGTTGGAATTTTTGGTTCATCTATTTTAATATTTTTAGTAAAGTTTAACGCTAAATTTATTTAGAAAAATAGAAATAATAAACTTTCAAAATTTTGTGGATTTTTTAAAGTTAATGGGTGCGTCAAATTTTACCTATGAAAGATAATTTCTGAAATTTGAGATTTACCTTATATTTTTATTAAGGCGTCATTGAGCGGTGTATCCACTCGATTGTTGCAGTTACTAATGTATATTGCAAAATATTTCAGATATTTAAGACGTTAACAATTTTCTGGTTTTGATATTGTTACCTGTCGATGATTAACGCTGATCGTATTATGCCTGTTTTGTAAATCGTAGGCAAATTAATTATTAATTTTTTTGGATATTTATATAGTTTGGAAAGAGTGTTTTAAAGAGCTGTTTATATAGTTCTAAAGAGGAATAGTGAAAAACACGCCAAGTTTATATTTTTATTCTCCTTTTTTCTTAATATTTACGACCAAAAAATTATGAAAAGGGTTTTTAGAAACCTATGCAAAGATTGCAAGAAAATGGTACAGGTAATCCTAGATCTTACAAGTTCTGAAATAGTCGCCTTGATTCAAAGCGTTTAAATACATAGTAAGTAATATCTATATATTTTGAACAATTACTATATGCAAATAATTCAATGTAAATATTATGTATCCCTCAATTTCAATAAGTGCGTGTATGTATACCGATCCTATAGTATGAGTTCTACTAGTGTTTGAATTTTATTTTCTTATTTTAATACTGCTTTGAAAAATCTTGTCCAATAAGTAAATAATTTTATCAGAAAAATATCAGGAAAATTTGGTTGCAAGGAACATCATTGTAAGCGATCCGAAAGACAAAATAAAGCTAGCGGAAAAATTAACAAAACGAGCATCCTTTCGCTGGAATGACGCTCATTTTCCAAATTCGCTTATAATTTTTTGTCGAATTTTTCTTTTATGTAAAAAAGACGTTTATTGTGATCTGAAACAAAATATTCGCTCTTGTGTATCTAAAAAAAAATTGCATTAAAATATTAAATTAAAAACATAGTATAATTTTTAATTTAAATTAACCATTAGCACGATGTAACCATTTTCTATAATACTGAGTTATTTTTGTAATATATTTATTATGTATTATTTTCAAAGGTTAATATTTTTAATTTTCTTTTTATTGATAGCGCTCGGCAAAATTTATTTCGATCAGCAGTTTGTTTATCGATTTCTCTCTATTTACGATGCAAACTTTTTTTAATGTACTAAGGGCTCTCGGAATGAGCGTCGCGGCAGCCAGCAACTCGGCAGCTAGCAACAAAAAGGGAAAAAAGGCGACGAGCTAATAAACTGAAAGGAATGCTGATAAAGATATGAAGGTACTTTTGTGTTTTACGATGTTCTTAAAGTCGTTTGCACTTTTGCCATAACAAAATTTATTTTGTCTTTGAGTTACATCAGTTTACGTATCTATCTCTCTTTTAATCAACTTATGCCGTTCCTATTGGTAAGGGTTAGTAAAAAATAAATTTGTGTAAACGATAGAAGATATCGTGTAATTATTAACTTATTGATCACCAAGACAAGGAGCAGTATAATAATATAATTAATCGTACTTTGTGTTTAAAAAATTGGCGTATTTTGAAATTTTTACACTTGAATTACCTATTGTATGTTTAAGTTATAAAATGATGTACTTTGTTTAGTGTCTCAGAGGTAATTTAAAATATACTTAAACGTAGATATCGAATTTTAGTTTTAAACCAATGCAGTAAAAAATATAGTTGGACGTAGATGCACATGTATAAGGAAAGCTTGCAATGTTTTATTATTTTTCTGTTTTAGACAATAAGATCAAACGATAATTTTGGTGTACAAGCAAATATGTGTAAAAAAAACTCCACGTAACGAATTTATCAAAAGTTATTATATAGGACATCATTTATTGAATATGTGTACCTCAAGGGAGATATATCAATAATTCCCAAGGTGGTTAGATGGATGATCGATTTGCACTTTTTTGTTGTCTACGTGAGCGTGAAAAAGATATAGGCTCCATGTGATATGAGTAAGGGGTCCACATGTGAGATCCCATTTAGGATATACCATTAGGGATTGAAAACATATTGCAAGAATAATGGGTCGAAATAAACAATAAAGATCAAACCAAACCGCAGTTCAAACAGAGTATCGGCAGTTCTGGCTTCAGAAATATAATGTTGTTGCTTATCCTATATTGTAGATTATCGTAAAAAAGTATCTGATAGATTTCTACCTTCATCCTTCGTGGAACTCTCTTTATGAAAAAGGTATCGATTGACAATCACCAGACGTGGACATTTGAGGCTGTGCCTCAGTAATTTGATTGTATTTCTTCAATCTTTCCCATAAACATCATTATTTGTTTATTAATTTTCCGTAAGAATTTCACAAGGTTCCGATTTATTTCCTTTCCAAATCCAAATACCTCCTTTTGGCGTCTTTTTAGTAAAGATTGAAGTAAAGATGTTAGATTCCGTTTTTTACATTTGACCAGTCTAAAAAAATGCTTAACATATTGAGTTGCATTGTGTCAGCTAAGACAAACACATTAAAGTTAATATGTTTAGAAAATTTGATAGGGGGGGTCTACGGAAAAAAATATCGACAAATGGGCTACGGGGCAAAAAAATGGCAACCACTACATATCGCTGTATACCATATTCCACAAAGTAAAGTCCTTACGATACCGCAAATTTTTATATTAATAGTTTATACCGCCATTTTGTCACATCGGTAATGCCACTTCGAAGGCAAATGGCAATAAGACAAATACTTTTATTTAGAAAACAATTTGTGTCATGGGTAAAATCGGCGGAAAGGTTTTGGTTTTATATATTTAATGTGTCATTTAACGAAATAAAGGACAAAATAACAAAACTGAAGGACCACTAGAAAAATCGACCCAGGATGCTGGTTAAAAAAATATGACCATCGGTTTAATGAATATATTAAAACAGAAAAATCAAAGCAATTAATTGGTAGATTTACTAGGGCGAATTAAGTTTCGCAAATTATTTTATTCTTCCAACACCACACAGCACGACACACATCTTTCATCTGGTTTCTAAACCCTTTACCATACTTTAAAAAATATTCCCTCTATGCTCTCAAAATAAACGTTGTGGCAATTCGGCTTCTCAATTTTATGTAAATTTTTGTCCATTAAATTACTTTCTTTCATTTGGACACAAATAAAATTAAACGGTACCACATCAGGTGAACATAGGGCGTGTGGCAGTCATTCCAACCCAAAATTATAAATTTCGTCGTAGTTTAGTGGTAGGTAAGAGGGCGCGCTTTGTTCTCTTGAAACAAATATTTTTTGCTATTTTTCTTTTATTTATTCGCGTAAGTAACGTAAAAGTATGAAGTCACAAATGAAGTTTATGGACATATGGTATTACGACAATTACTATTTTCGAGTTGAAAAAACTGAAGACTATTTTTTATTTGCCGACAAAATGACCTTAGTTTTCTTTTAATCTGGTGATTACGGTCTTCTCTATTTTTTGCTGTTCATTTTGCTCGGAGTTGTTTAGATACATAGCCAAGTTTTATTTCTTGTCTTAAATGTGACCATGAACTTTTGTGGATCAGCTTCGTGCAACTCCAAAGCGTCGTATAAGATTGTGACTTGATTGTGTTTTAATTCCATTCAAAAGTACCTCGATGCCCATTTCACAAATACCTGAGAAATCCCAGTTCATTACGAATAACATTTGAGCTAAATTTTTAGAGATGATTATAATCTCAAATATCTATCAAATTTTTAATTTGCGGTCTCCTCTTACGACTTTGCAGTTTTTTCCAACGTTTTTTTAGTAGTGATAATAGATGGTCGTATGATACGAGGTTCATTATCAATTTTCTGCCAACCACGTGTAATTTTAGGTGACCGCTTTTTAACAATGTATGATACTTCTACTAACCAAATTTTTCTAGCACCACTTATTCGTTACTGTCTGCTACAATGTTAACCCTTTCTTTAAGACGTAATTAATAATGGAGCTAAATTTATTTCTAATCGTATTCAAGAAATTCGTCATTTGCCACCAATTAAATAAATATAAACTTGGAACTCAAAGCATTAGGACATTAACATTTTGCATAGTGAAATTTTTTACATTGGTTGAGATCGACTATAATATTATAATTTTTTCTCTTTGGTACTGGGAATTTTTCGATTCACTTTCTTAATTTTATTCCTAAAATTAAATTTTATATTACAGCCCATTTAGCCTTCTCAGTAAGAGAATGAGCCGCAGTGACAGGCTGGCACTAGGTATATGTCGCTAACAGATTTTTCTCAAACAATCTAACGACCTGTACGCAGGGAGGAATGGTACAAAGATATGACTAACTAAGATAGATAAGACAATTTAAAAAACAATTTTTATATTTATTTTTGTGTGAATGTCAATGTTTGTTTGTTTAATAAGAATATTTTAATACATGGAACTTGTAATTTTAGGTTAAACGTAGAAATAACGGAGACATATAAACGGTACTGATTTTGTAATCTATCGTAAAATTCTAAATTTTATGAAAAAATAACAACCCCATATCACTGTTTACCTTAATCCACTCTAGTACCCCGCGAGTGTGTACATTACTATCGACTAGGGCATCAGCCTCGAATTTAGATGAAAGAAACAATTGTGACCCGGGCAGTTCTACAATCAATTATTTTATTATACAGTTTTTTGAAAAGAGAAGATCGATAATAGAAGTCTATCGATCTTCACAACGACTTGGTCAAATGGTTTAATCTCTGTAAATAATTTTCTATCAAAATACCTTATTCGGTTCGACTATTATTCTCGGCCTTTGTTTTGTGTGGACCTTCTTGTCTGTTCGATATTTCCTGTTTTTTCAACTGTTATTTAATTTTTTCAATTTTATTTCACCACACCCATGCAAATTTTGGTTTTGCAAATAACACAATTTAAAGTTCATATAAGTGATTGATGGACGAATACAGATTTCGTGTTTATACTAAATCTGAAACTAAGTTGCGTTTCCTTTCTCCCTCTTGGCATAAAACTCTAAGAAATACAAGTTTTTAATATATATTGTATTCATAGTGTTGTAAGAAAAATATATGTAGTGTAGACTTACATGAAGTATACAAAAAGAATAACTTATTGATATCCAGTTTGCCGAAAATATCGAAATTCATATATTACCTGCGCTAATATCTGTTGACATACTTTCGTTTACTTTTGTTATAAATTGTATGACATTTATTATGTTTGCTACATTAATGAGTCCTTGATGGCAAGCGACGATGGGTCAGTCTGAGTGCGCTGACATTATTTATGAAGTTGTTATGTTTGCGGCCGAGAAAGCAGGCGGCCGAATAATAAAGTCATGAGCCTTCATGAGGAGGTCTAGTCTGTTGGCCACTTTTAATTAAAATTTTATTACGTAATCTTTTTTATTATTGGCTTTCGCACTACATACAAGTTATTTTCTATTTTTAATTAAACAAATATCCTAAATAGGCTGTAATAGGATATTTTTTGTCGTTGTAAATTTTATTTTTGTGACATAAAAATATTTTTTTTCCTAAGTTTTAATGTTATGTGTCGAATGAATATCTATATCATACGAAGTGTATTTTTACATTTTATAAAATTGAAAATAATAGTTAAGATGCAATATGGCTAAAGGAACCGAACCATGACACATTATTTTTGAAAAAAATTATCAACAAATAACGAGTGTTCGTTCTAGAGGTATACAATAACAAAAAAACAGGTAAGAATTATATAAATACCATAGTACTGATTTTATTGAAAAGGTATTTCATGTCATTACCGTTTAAATACGATTTCAAGTAAGAGACTTTAATCCTAAATCTTATTTGAAAAAAATAATAATTGCTTGAAAATCTAATGGATTTTTCAAAAATTTTGAGCATTGCACTCATCCTCTGTTAGAGTTACTAATGAATGTTGCATAGAATGTTAAATATTACAGAAGTCAACAATTTTTTTTTTTAGTATTGTTATGCGTCCATGTTTTTATGTTAACGTTGATAGTATTATATGTCTTTTTTGTAAATTTTTGACTAAATAGCCATATATATTTTTTTAATATTATATATAGTGTGCGGAAAAGTGCGTTGGAAAGATTATTACTAAGATTCTGCAAATTTTTTTTCATAATTATAGTAGTACATCTGCAAAAATATAGTGAAAATATCGCCAAAATAATGTTTACCTCCTCCTCATTTTTTACTCAACTCAAAATTATGAAAAAATAGGGTTTTAGAAGCCAATGCAAAGGTTGCAGGAAAACGATACCAGTTATTTTTGACCTCATAAGTTCTGCAATAGGCGCCATGTTTTAAAGCCTGTAAGAAATATATTAAGCAAATGAATATGATGTGGAAAATTATCATATGCAAATAATTCAACAAAATGCTATATATTCTTAAATGTTTCTAAGTGCGTATATGTGTACAGAAACTCCGTAGTATTAGTTCTACTAGTGCTTGACACTTATTTTCTTATTTTAATGTAGTTTTTGAAATATAATGTTCAATAAGTTAACAATTTTATAAAATATCAAACAAATCTGGTGGCAAGAAATTTCATTTTACGCGATTCGAGAAACGAGATGACGGTAAAAAAAAAATTAATAAAACCAACAGCCTCCCTCCCGGATTGATAACTATTTTACAAATATATTTAAATTTTTCATTTAATAAAAAAACGTTTATTGCGATTTTAAACAAAGTATTCGCTCTTGTATATCTAACAGAAAAATTGCAATATAATATTAAATTTGAAATAAACTTTAATTTTCAATTTAAATTATCTTTTAATACGGTATATCAATTTTCTTTAACAATAACTTATTTTTGTAAAATATTAATTATGTATTATATTCAAAAGTTAATAAGTGAATTTTTCAATTAATCCTTATGGTTGATAGAATGGAAACTTGGGCATATATTTAAAATGTGTAAACTATTAACTAGCTTAATAAAAAATTAATGATAAATACAATTTCTTTGGTTGTTGACTGTGTAAAAACTGAAGAATATAAATTGTATTTTTGTTGTATCTTCCATTACTAATGAACCAAACGAACGTATCTCTTACATAGTACGCATACGCTTCTAATAGACTTGCAACAATACCAAAGGAAATATGAAATTTAAAGCCGGTAAAATGAATATTCTCGACGCACATTTTTTATTTCGATGTTGTTGATGGTGCTTGGCCAAAATTTTTCGACCAGCAATTTATTTGTCGGTTTCTTACAATTTACGATACAAACTTTTTTTAGTATACTAAGGGCTCTCGAAATGAGCGTTGCGCTGTATATGGGCAGCTACCATTAAAAAGGGGTCAAAGGCAACGAGCTGATATACTGAAACTGACACTGATAAAGGTGAAATTCATTTTTATATTTTACTAGTATGATATTTTTAAAGCAGAACATAGTTTTGCGTTTGTGATGACTTCATTTTAAGCATCTATTTCTCTTAATAATTTTCTAATTAATTATTGCCGTATTTATATTAATTTACTCACATTTGTAAGTTTTAAAATTGATTTATATATATATATATATATATATATACACACACATATATATATATATATATATATATATATATATATATATATATATATATACCCAGATAAAGTTTGCAATGTTTCATTATTTTTATATTTTGGAAAATAAGATCAAACAATAATTAAGTGCACAAGCAAATATGGGTCCAAAAAAACGAATTTTTTAAAAGTTATTATGTGGGGTATAATTAATTAAATATTTGTATCTCAATGGGATATACCAATAATTCCAAGATTGGCTATATGGATAGATTTTCAGTTTCTTGTCGTTCACGTCAGCGTGAAAAAATATGGGCTAAGTGGGGATATTCCATTTAGGATATACCATTAGGAATCGAAAACCAAATTACAAGAACAATGGGTCGGAATAAGCACTAAATTAAAGCGCAGTTCAGAAAAAAATGTCGTCAGCTCTGGCGTCAGAAATATATTGTTTCTTATCCCATATTGTGGATTATATTTCTTGCTATAATCTATCTTTCAATATTATTTCTAGGTTAAGAAAATATTGGGAGAACATTCAAAGTGAAATATTTTATTTTTTTCTTGTTACAACTTTACACTCTTTCTTGAATAGTATTGTTTTATTCTTTAAATCCGTCTTTAAGGATAGGCAAACTTAGCTTTTAACATTAGCATTAATTGACACCCATAATAGCTTTAAATGCCCTTTTTACTGAGTAGAGAAATACTAGATTTTACCAATTTTTTTACATCAAATATCTAGGAATTTTGGCTTGTTAAGATTGTTAGATCAGGCGTTCAGGCGTCAGGATTGGAGATTAGGCAGATCTATAATAATACCTTGAAATCTGAATTCAAAAACTATTAAATATAACAAGCCATAATCTATATAAAACCACATGAGCGAAAATCTGAAGTAAACTAAATACCCAGTTGGTACGTGCTTAGGTACTTTTGGTGTAGATATAGTTTTATCTTTCTCGGTATTATTGGGGGATAATTTTAAAGAAAAATGTATCGAAAATATATTTAATTTTTGAGTGAAAATATATTGAATTGTAACGACAATATATTGAATTTTTTATGTATGGTAACAAAAGATTAGGGGGTATAACCCCCTACGTATTGGATAGATTATATAGTCCAATTTGTATTAATAAATTCAACTCTCAATTTTTTAGCTGTTTACTAGGGTACCATAAACATATTTAGTTTTATTTCCCATAATTCTAAGTATTTTATTTTATACAAGAAAAACGAAACGAGTCGTAAGAAGCAAATACTATCAAACCAATATTATTCGTGTTTTTCACAAAAAGGAAACCATATATTTAAGTTGTTTCTGTCATTGATCCTAATTAACCTTATACTTTGCTTTTATTTCAATGTCTTAAAAAAATATGATCCGAATGAAATCAAATTACCCTGCAGGCGGCATGTTTCTGCTTAGAAATATGCAACATATTTGTTATGTTGGTATGTCACTATCAATTTTATTTTGAATTCACTTTAGTTTAATTTTTTTATTATAATTGGAAGCTAAAACAATTATTTAATTGAGTTATTAAAATAACAGAAAACTTTCTATAGTTCCTCAAATATTAAGTAGGATTATTATTTCTATGGTTCCTCCTGTATTCAAGGTCGCGTTTACTTAGTTGTGTGTTTAAATGCTTATGTTCCAATATACGGTAAACGTAGCAAGAATCTGTAGTTATTAGGTAGCCAGTTCAATTTGGACATTCCGAATATCAATAATCTTTTTGGAAACCTGATCGACGTACATTTTCATTTTTTAGGTTTTATTTGTTGGCATCCCACTAGAGGAATAAAAAGATCTTCTTTTCATACACTTTCTCTTTAAACTGAGTTATTAGCTTCTTTTCCGATGGCAACCCGTAGATCGATCCTAATGTCATTTTAATATAGTTTCATCATAATTTCCAACCATAAGATGAAAACTCTTCTCATTCGCAATGAAGAAGCCGTGACTTATAACCAAATTTGTGAAATATCTAATCTAAACTTGTCAGGCACCGAGCGCGTTACAGCGTTTCTTCATAATCCCATGAGCGTAGCTGAAATCCTACGTTTATTTACACGCGCTAGCGTATAATAATAAGCGCCACTGCAGTTCACACAGTAGATCGTTGTACCGCTTTATATATTGTTATATCTCTTTTTCCTCTTTCCGACTCATACACCCGAAAATAAAATTATAAAAACAAGACCTCCTTCTCGATTACGTTATTCACTTATTGACACCCGTTTCGAGTGCAGAGTTAAGAGAAATATCTTTCTTTATCATACTACTACCATATCGTAACACGTAGACATTATAGCTCAAAAAAGGTTTTGATCCATGTAAAGCATTGGGAATAAAGCGATTATAAATGCTGGGTCCGACGTAAGAGTTTTATAATTCCAGTTTAAAATATTCTAGCCTTTTATAGTTATTATTAAAAATAAAATATTTTTAAATTTTTCGCTAGAAAAAATAGAAACATAATCAAGAAAGAGCTCTTGTTTTATAATTTTATTTTCGAGTCTATGAGTCGGAAAGAGGAAAAATATATAACGGTATAACGATCTACTTTGTAAATGATAATATATAAATTATAAATATATTGCAATAATTCAGATATAGGTCACAAATGACACAGATGATGGAATTATTCTTAATTTTCTTTGGCTACATTATTAAAACATGTTTCGCCAATTCCTAAATGAAAACCGAATTGTACTGTAAAATATTTTAAAAGAAAATTTAGTTTGTTTTCTTTATCGACATTATAAAAAATCTTATCTATTGGACATTACCCCAATATTTAAGATTTTTGCATTGGACAAATATAAATAATTTTAATTTCTTGTATGCTTTATTTGTCTAAGTTTACTAGTATAAACTACTTAAAACATATATATATATATATATATATATATATATATATATATATATATATATATATATATATATGTATATATATATATATATACATATATATATTTGTCCTTTTGTATTATTAAAATTCAGACAGAGTTTATTGAACATAACTTTTTCGTATTTAGTGTATAATTTTGTGTCATATTTTCTATAATTAATGTCATGAAAATAGAAATAATTATAATTTTGGTCATACCTTTCTGCCTATTTGTGTGTTATATAATGGTAAGTCTTTCTATTAAATGCAATAGTAACTTGTTTAACGAGATATGAGTTCCTGAAATGTTAAAAATTGTGTGTACCTTCTATAATTCCAATTATACGTGCGAAAAACCTGGAAAAAATTGTCCGTAACAACTCAGTAAATCAATGTAATGGAAAATTATTTTGGTTAACTTCTATCAAGAGGACAAAAAACTATATGTGATCAAGTCGTTTCTTTTAAATGATCCATAAATGTTTCACAGTAAGCAACATGTAAAAGTTTGTTGAAGGTAACTTTGGAGTAGGTTAAAATTAAACACGTGCCATACCTACAATTGATACTGATTATAATTACATAATGCATCTTATTATTAATATATAAAACGTAAATACTTGTATATATATATAGCTTTGTTATGGTTCGTAACTATCAGAACTAAATTTTCATTATAAAACTAGTGTAGCTAAACTATTTTCACACTTATATACATAAATGCACATAATTAAAATTGTCTTCAATCACTGGAGTATTTCGGACGAAAATATAATGTGAAATTTATTAAACACTGTTCAGTCGAGTTTTATTCAGTTGGATAGTTAGTAACTAAGTACTAGGTAGTAAATAATATATTTTTATGGTCAATTAGTAAATCTCTTATCAACTCTGTTACCAAATACTGGATAGAGAGTAAGTTATTCTGATAGAGGCTAATGTATTGGTAATTAATATTGATGTCAAAACTTTTCCCATTCACGAGATTGTAGATATATTCCGAAGCTATGGTGAAGAGTTTGAGGAGATTAAGTCTCTTTGTATCTGGATCGGATTCGTACTTTAGTCTTGTAGAAAAAATATTTTTAATATTAAACCATATCTTCTCCTAATATTTTATTAACATTTTTCCTTTACACTCAATATATTTGTGTGTATTTATATACTTATTTTCTCACTTTTAATAAATACGTTTATATTTATTTACTTCCTTACAGTGCATGTGTATGCCATAAGATAAGCATATATTTTAGTTTACGAGCATATTGCAACAAGAAACTCAAAATTATTTTGCAATGTATTGTTATCACTGTAGTGTCATCACGTGTAGTCATGCTTTATAAAAACACGTTATGGGGTTATGTATAAAAAGCCCCGAAATTTAAAATAGTCACATATTTTTCATTGCTTGTTTTTCCTCGTACATGCAATTGTATTTTCTCTATGGTAATAAAGAGGCAAATACCTCAATAGTATTGAGAAAATGAAATCACCAAATTTATGAAAAAATAAGGGAACCGTGATATAATTTCAACGTTTAGAGACAAATTATAACAAGCTTATTGAGTACGAGTGAACTCGGACTACGTGGTTTTGATGCACATATACATATTTATTTTTGACATATAAATATATCGTTTATTACAGACGTAAAAATATCAATAATTAAATAAATACTTTCGTTGGTACTTTCGTTGCCAAAAGTATTTTAATATTATCTGTTTAGTTCTGTTTGATACAGACCATAAGATACATCTGAAGTGAACTATAAGTGGTTTGCTACATGACGGCTTTTTTATAATTGATCCCGTAACAAGTGAGGACAACGGAAATGTTGATGTTCATTAAATCGTTGTTTTGTGTGGAAAGACGGATTGAAGCTCATTAGCAAGGGTTTCGTAATAGACTTTAAATCATTTTCAAAATTTACTGAAATATAATTTTAAATCATTTTAAATAATGTTTGTAGTTTTTCTTTAAGGAACAAGATATTAGAAGTGAATTTCAAATCTCTACCTTTTTCCGTTTAGAAGTTAGAAACCAATGATATTATAAAACGAACAGACGGATAGATTGGCAGACGGCAATATATATTCAGTTCCGATCATAACCACAAAAATATTATTCCATTTGGAATCATTGTGTACGGAACCTTAAAAATGAAACAGTAACAAAAATTAACAAATTAACATTTTAATTACCAGTCACTTATACCTATATCTTGTAATTGGCCGATAAATCATAATATATTTTCGAAAGTAGGAACTACACGTTAATAAAATGTTCATAATTTATCTATTTATTTTTAAAAATAATTTTTTTCACCCCATCGAAGGAAACATAAAAATAGAGCCATAATATTAAAGCAATAACATATTTTGTCTGATCATTGACCTGTCGATGATTGCCAGTCGTATTTGTTGCGCGTTAACGGTAAATGAGTAGATCACAAAGTATTGATTTTTTTTTGGCTTTATTTTCAGGGTAGGATAAGTCATTTATGTTCGGATGAAATTACACATTTTTATAACTGAATAAGTACACATATTCATTATCATTGTAAAATATCACATTATTTAAACCTTTCTTAAAACTTTTGACAGAAATTCGCCAATAGTAAATTGCTTTTGTTTTATTTTCTATACCTAATTCACTCTACACATTACTATTTTTTTCTTGATGAACTTACTGTAACACCGTATGTATTTTGTTGATTACTACCAAACATCAGTCTCGTATTACTCAGCAATTCCTTATATTTTGTTGTTGTAGCTTGAGCAAAAAAATCGAATATTTTATTATAATAGAAACATTTTGTTTTGGAACAGTACTTTAATTCTAAATATAGTTTCACAAGTTTAAGAATAACAAAATTAATATTAATTTATTATCATTACAAAATTTTACATTTTTAGTATCGTACATACTAAAAATGTAAAATTTAGTAATAATAATACATTTTTAGTTATCGTAAGATAGAAGTAGAATTTTTTTGTATCGAGCACCACAAACATATTTATTAAGACCATTCTGTATGTAAAACCTACTATTTTAGAATAACATGTGAAACTGAAATAATGGAAGTTTTATTTCTTTTAATCTTAAGAAATGTAATTCTATTGAAAGACATTATCATTCAGAAAAAGTGCTTCAGACACGGTAGAATTTATTTGCTGCGACTATATTTATTTATTTATAATGATTATTTAATTCACAATTATAAGATGTCTCAAAGTGTATTATTATTTAGTTGCTCCGAAAATTTTTCTAAGTATTAAAGATTTTTTTTCGAAAACGTGTTTTCCATTAGTGATCCAAATATAAAGTCAATTAAGCATTTAAATTAAATGAATTTTTGTTATCTAAAAACTTTGTGAAGTTATTTTTGCTGTCTGAAAACAATTTATCTTTTCAATGAATGTTTTGTCCGTTTATACGCCGTTGCCATCAATATAACATACGAGTATAACTCAAAGTAAAAAACTATTTTTTATAATACACTGGTGACATTAGTCATAATAAACATTTGCTATTAAGCCTGGTTACAATTGAGATTTATTTTTCGAATATTTACTATAAATATTAGTTTATTGCATAATTCCAGAAATATTAGACATTAGTTGTTTTTTTGAAATATAATATGGGAACACTGTCTGTCAATAAAAAGATTATGAATTAATTTTTCTTTAACAACGTGATTTTAAAACTTTTGCTTAACTCGATTATTGAATTATTAACAATTGCAAATTTTTTATAGAGAAGTTAATTTTTACTATTTCGATAATCGAGTTAAGCAAAAGTTTCAATTTAAAAATACCACAGCTGACATCCGCAAATATAAATGTTTCATACTTATTTTTTTAATTAGTCATTGTTAATTGAGAAATGAAAAACTTTTAGGAAACATAAAAGTAAAAAACCAAATTACAAACGCAGGTTAATATATATATATATACATATATATATATATATATATATATATATATATATATATATATATATATATATATATATATATATATATATATATATGACCTGCATGTGAGAACATTTCCAAATGATATTTGTTATATATACCAAATGTTATTATTATATTAATTATAATTAAAATTACAAAGTGTTATGATTTTCATTTGTTACGGGTTTACTCAGAAATTCACGAAGAAAGGAATAACAAATTTAGATTCAATATTTCGCAGTATAAAAACAGCATTCTTCGGACTTCTTTGTAAATGCTCTTAACTAATTTCGTTTTACGAATAAATTTTAACATTAAGAATTTTTATAACTAAATTTAAAAAAATATTGCATTCAAAATATGACTTAACAAAACATTTTAAATTATTTTTAGTATTTGTTAAAGAAGAAAAAATTGGAAGATTTATTTTTTGACGACACACAGTACGTTCAATAGAATATCCTAGCTAAACAAAAATCAAAATCATGAAACTTGGTGTAAGCAAATAACTATTGTTGAGTTGAATATTAGTTCCCTGTCGACAATAAAACATGCGATAAATAGTAAAATAATTGAGTATAATAACTCGCTTGCGGAGAAAGAACAAATTTAGACAATAGAAAATCGCCCAATTAGAGATCTGCGGCCAGTGCGCAGTCATGGTTCGCCTTAATAACTTGTGGTTAACTTTTTAGTGATAACTGTTGTTTTTTTTATTTAACTATGTTTTTCGTCTTCACAACTAAGGGAGTAAAGTGATTCTCTTTCATTTATTTTTTAACCGTTTTTTTTAACCGTTATATATTTCATAATATGTTACGTAAAAATATCATTAATTATTATTACCACTTTAAGCTTTGTAGTATATTGTTGGATTGATCATCCAGATGGATAGCCAAACACATAAAAACTGACCGATTCCTAAATTATTATCAACATAGATTTGAAAAAATACTTGAACTACCTATACCTTTTCAATAGCACAATTTGCTTCTAAGTCAAAACAAAGACGTCTATTGAAAGCTTTTTGTGAATGTAATGATAAAACAGAGATGCCTAGAATTTAGTCGTTATATATTATTATAACGTATGTGAGTTAGCATTTGTGATTGATCCCAATTTTTATGGAAAAAGGGAAGAGATCAGCGGGAGTATTCTTAAAAGAAATAAGAAATGTATCAAAACCAAGTGTACAGACCATTTAAATAGAAAAAAAACACTCCAAGTAATGAGTGGATCTACTCAAACACCATATAGGTCCAAAGACAGTTTTTGATTTTTATTAATAACAAGCTTATAGCATAACATTTTGAAAACATGCAAGAAAAGGCTACAAAAAAGAGGTTTAACATAAAGTCATCATAATATCAAGTAGCTTAGGTCTACAAATTGTGTAGTCTACCACTCAACTAAATCACAGTAAGGTACATTTCAATAGAAATAAGGTTGCAATCTATTCTGAAACATACAGTATCACAACTTTGCATGGTTCCACAATAAGTCGTAGAAAAAATTGTGAAACTTCTTTTATTCTCCATTGCGAATGGGTTGTGATATATCTTCAGGTCATAGCATTTATAAACATAACTTTGAGTATCCCAGTATCCAGATGGACATATTATTATTTTGTTCTTTTTTCCAATTTGTCTTTGTGCAAAAACCACACCGATACCTCAATGTGGCAAAATGATAGTAATTTCTCCAAATGCATCTGTCGTCTTTTTAAAATATTGTACAGAATAAAAACAGCACATTTAATAAAACCCGAGGGATGAAATTTTGTAAAACAATTACCAATCTACTAAGAACAAAACCTTTCCCTTATTCAATAATAACAGTATTGCATTGATCAATACTAAATAATAAAAGTATTGGATTGATTTTTCATTTGGTATTGAGTGTAAACTACATAAAAATGTTCAATGCTTTCAGAGAAACAAAAATTTTCAAAAATTATAGATAAATGGTATAATTTAGCTCGCAGGTTTTTTTTACGATTCTACAAAAATTAGTGAGACCATTGGGTTTGAAAGAAATTACTTAAAAAAATTGAATAATAATTAGACAAATACTATTGGAGTGATTTCTTGTAGATTTAAAATAAAGGTCAACAATTTTAAAAAAAAAAACAAAAAAATTAATGTATTAAAAAATACAACCAGTATCCAAAACTTACTACAATACATAAAATATTGGGTAATGGAGGAGATACCAGAAAATTAAATATTTCACTTTCCTTTATCAAAATTATAGATAACTTAGTTCTAATACGTCCAAAGTTACTAAAAAATACAAGGAATATTACGTTAAGCTGGCTTAATCTATCGGATTCAATATATGATGGTTCATTCGATATTAATTTTCATATGAAATATTTTTTACTACTTTCAATAATCACTTGCTACTGAACGTACTTGAAGTATTTCCATCTAGAAACATATAATTTTGACAATAAATCAATTGAAATATCGTTTGTTTATAAACATTTTTGGTCTGAAGAGCTGTGGAATAGATAAGTTTAGTAGGCAGTATTCCAGAAAACTAAAACTTCGTCAGTAACCAGGCCCTTTAATTCAGATATAAAGATCGAAATGTTTCAATTTTCTACAAATGGATTTTAGAAATAAAGGTTTACCTAATTAAATAATAGGTAAAATTGATTTCAGAAATTCATCAGTTTTTAAATTTGACTTTATTGAAATATTCGTTATAATGCGCATAACATATATTATGAAAAATTATAGACTCCTTTACTTCCACCGATATTCATGGACTTTTCTTTGCATTGGTCATAATTTTTTCTGAAAAAAAAATTAAATTACAACATCGATTTTAATACAGGCAAATTGGATAAAACTCTTTGTATCCAATTTTCCTTATTACAGATACAAGTATGTGTATAGGATATAACTTAACAAAAGAAATCTCTGATAAAATGTAATAAAATTTTCATATAGAAATTTTTAGAAGAACGTAATGTAAACATATCTATGTTTGCATTACGTTATTCAATGGGAGTCAAGCAGAAGCAATAGCACATCGAGCCTCGATTGTATGTACAGTTTCGTGCTCAATAACATCAAAGCCTGCCACAGCACCCTCCACTGACGTACGCGCATTGATGAACAACGTGAACAACACGACTATATTTGGTGATCGCAAAACATACTCGTCGGGTGCTGTCACGTAGCCATATAACGTAATACAATCACTGTCTTCTGTATTGTCTTACAATGACACCTGCACATGGCCCATGGATTACTGGTCTATCGGTGAACGCTGTATGCACGGTGAGCCAACTACGTAATAGCTTAGCGTCGTTTTTTTATTCGTTTTCGACGTTGTAGTAGCTCTAGCATTTGCTTAGCCCAGGAGTATTTAGGTTCTTTGTATTACTTTTTACTTGAACATTCCTTTAATATGAATTTTCTATTATTCCGAGAGTATTTACGATTCATTTTACAATTCATATATGATGATTGGTACTCCATGTAACTGCTTTGCGTCGTTTTTTTCATTTTCTTGATGTTGTCGTAGCTCTTGCATTTCCTTGGCCTCGGACTCTAGATTTTCTAAATTCTTTTTGGCATGAGCTTTCTCCTGTTTTGCGTTTTCTATACTTCTGAGCATATTTGCAATTCATATTTGAAGACATTTTCAATTTCACGTTTTAAATTTTTCCAAATCATATTGCTTTTTACTTATATTCTGGCGAATATTTTTATTTTCACACTATGTCTCCCAGTGCCTCTTCTTAAGCTCTTCATAATGAAACCAAAAAAAAAACACTAGCTAAACGCATTTTCACGCTACTTTAATTTATAAATTTAGGCAACGCTAATTAGCAATAAGCATGCGCATGTACCTACATTAGCCCGATGAAGTCACAGGCAAAACAAGTGCTTCTATACGTTGTGGGTTCAAAAATCCTTAACGGATTAATAGTATTACAGTTATTAGCGAATGAAATCATATAACTAATATGTGAATAGACGTTTTTATGTGAAAAATAATAAAACAAAATTATCGGAATAAGTGAGATATTAATATAATAACGGACTATTGTCTTACGTGGAAACGAGAAAGCGCTGCTGGGAAAAATAACAAATAATTTAAAAAATCTTCCAAGGAAATAAAATAACTGTTGTATTCATTCATTTATTTATTTTGAAAATAACAGCTGTTTTCAAAGGGAAAATATTGCTTCTTGTCATCCATTTATATTAGAAACCTTTCATGATACAAAAAAAAGGAAGAACATATTAGAATTCATCACTCCAAAATTATTTACTATTGATTTTATCCTAGAGGACAATTTTTATAAAGGTATGTTTTTCAGGTTTATGTCAATATTTTTATACATCCCGTCAAAATTATTCTAGCTTTTTCTCTCCCATAGTAAATTCAACTGTAAGGGCTTAATTTTTCATTAATTTCATTTTAAATCAAAATTTTCGTTTTAATTTTCAATTTGTTGGTAAACTTCAAGCAATTTACGAAAATGAAAACGTATAAAATAGCTTCATAAAGTTTTATTCTAGATTTATAGATTAGTCACTCAGTTTATTAATACCATCTGTCCATGTAATTTATTAAATATTCAAAAATTATTTTGACTAAAAAGACGTGAGCTTTTCCTTTTAAAATATTTCTTATATATTAATTTTATTTTCGAACAGGTTTTTTTAACGATTACACCGCAAGTCCTGAATTCATTATTCGTCAATCAAAGGAGTTGATACTGAAAGCGTAAAGAAAATTATTTAAAATTTGCAAGAACACTTTGTATATAATATATGAATAGGTATATGGATATTTGTAGGAATGTTTTATATCATATGAATGTTTTATATTATATGACTAAGAACATAAAAATATTGACATTTTTTCCTTTTCTGTTATGTTCCTTTGGATTTAAAAAAGTTTTTTTGTTGTTTGTAAGTAAAACTTGTTTCATTGCGTAATAGTGTAAAATAAAGTAAACGGTTTTAAGTAATTTTTTAAGGCATCTTCTACGTGAACTTTCGATTAGGGCGGTGCGATTTATTGTTCGAGACACATAAGCAACGACATCGAAATTTCCGATTTAATATTACAAAATTTAATATACGTGTTGCATATTAAATTTTTATTACCGAAAAAAAAATATGATTTCAGCCGAAAGGAAATCGGATAATGCCTATTGCATTATTCGATTTCTCGAATTTAAAAGTGACCTACGTATTAAATGGAATCATGAATTGCGTCTATTTCCTAGCAATAATTAGGAGTCAGTTTTGATATTGGTCAATCAGACAAACATCAAAACAAACTTTAAATGATATTAGTGCATCACACGAGCAAAGCCTTGGGTATTAGTTTATGTATTACTCCACCACAAGAGCTATGTGTATGAAAATTAGTAGAGATTATTGACAAAAGAAACATTAAGCACAAAGAAAACTAAATATAAAAAAATTCACTTTTGTAAAATTTGTTAGAATTTTCTATCCCACAATTCTTATGAACATTTTTTATCCCTGATAAATAATGTTGTGGATCAGCGATAAAATACGTGAAAGTAAGGCAAATAAAACTCAGATATACATATATATTGATATATATGTATTAGAGTAGTTAACATTAAAGGAGTTATAATAAGAACAAATCATTTCAGTCATCGTAGCACAGCTGTTTCGGCGTTCGAAATTTTGTCCTGTGTTTTATCCTTTACCTTCCATAGCCTCGCGTCATTTTAAGTATCACCTACAAAAATTCATGACAAAAGAAATGTAGACTAAAATGTGGTTCGCTATGAATTATACATTAATACTGCCCACTAAGGAAGTTGGGTTTGATATCCTGAATTGCGGTTATGTAGGGAAGAATTTCATGATAATACTGCCAATAGTAATATTTATTTATTCTATATCACTACACAGCAGAAAACAAATCATTTAAACTGACATAAATACAGGTTAAACACTCAGGCGATTAATTGTTAGGGCAATAATTACGCGGTAAATTGGAAGGTACATATCGCAAAATACATATATCCTAACGGGTACACACTTGATATACGTTGACCGACTTTTCAGCTTGCTAATATACTACACAATTTTCAATATCGCTATAATAATGTACATTTCTTGTGTTTTTACTACACCTTTCTAATCATTTACATATGCTATCTACGCATGTTCAAATTTGTTTATAAATAAATATTTCATTTATTTAATATTTTATTTATTCTCATTTTTGTTGCGGCTTTTTGCTGCCAATGATAAGGGAAAATAAAAAATACTTTTTTGAAACTACCATTCTTCAAAAAGGTTACGATTTAAATGCACATTTACATCTACATCCAAGAAATATTAAAATAATCTGTATAAAATATCGATATTATTGAGCGTTAATTATTTAGATGTACGTAAGTTAATACGATTTATCAGTACCATTAGTTTCTGAGAAAGTTTTGTGGAAATTTTTTAGTAATATTTCTAAATATATCTTACATAAAAAAAAAATTTTATACTTCATTTTCCAACTCTCAAATTTCGTTATGAATTATTTTTAATTGTTAACAATTAAGATTATGTCAATCAATGCCGCCTTACCACTTGGCCAAATGTCAAGTTACTAAGTAAAACGGTTTTTGAGAAAAAAACTTTGAGAATAGTAATACCGATAAACGTTTTCAATGTGTGTTTTATTTTGTATCATAACAGTTACCATTTCCATGTTTACAATGTCGGAAAAGATAGGGACTTTACTTGGTAACACCTTATTTCCTACACTTTTACTTGGTAACACCTTGTAGCCTATTGGCGCAAGACTTTCGGATACCGTTTTTTACAATTGTTTTCATGATGGCCTATAAGCAAATAATTAAATAAAATATTGCTTTGTTATGATTTATCGAACAAGTATGATTATATAATATATATACATATATATTAATATATATATATGTATATACACACACACATATATATATATATATATATTTATATATATATATATATATATATATATATATATATATATATATATATACACACATATATATATATCTGGTCATTTTAGGTCATAGGTTTAGGATATTTTATATTTCTATTTAAATTTCTGACTTTCATTCGATTGCTATTTTTAGTCTGACTTTTCTGCAACGTTTAGGATTTTCTTTTCTATTGTTATGTATCTTAAGTTTTATTATATTTTTAGTCTCACTTTTCTGCAACATTTACAATTTTCTTTTCTATTTTTATGTATCTTAAATTTTTATGGTATAAAATTATCATAATATCTACAAATTATGTACCAAATAAAGAAATGTTTAAAAGCATAAATAATTAAATATTTATGCGTACATAAAAAACATGTAATTGACTCATATCATCTGCGTTATCGACATAAAAATAATGTTTGAAGGCAAAAATGCTTTACACAGGACAGATACAAAGTGTGAATTTAAGTCAACATGATTTGAAGTGCGTCATTTGAAGCTCTAAGCTAACAAAGAGTTACCTTATTTGAGGTAACTCTGAATTATTTTAGAGCTCTGTATTAAATAACTCCAGATGGTTATGACGAACTTTTTAGTAATGTATTGCATTCTTTATAGCAACGTTGCGAAATATAATGTTGAAGTCACACTCGTGTGATGGTTGAGTTAGTCTTTGTGTTTGTTTTAAATCTCACTACTTTTTACGAGTAAACGATATCAAGAAAACTTCGCCGCTGTTTACCTAGACCTTCGTCGGTTCACTTTTAATCTTATTTAAGGTTTATTAAACGACTTATGTTGTAAAATGTTTTTTTTACTCACTTGTGTTTTTATACTCCTTCAACGAAATTATGTAATGAATGAAATATCTAGATGGTATATCATGATTTTCTCGGTAAGAATAGTTTATTCTTTGTCTTCATGTTTCCTTCTTATTGAAATTCTCCATTTTTAAAAATATTATAGCGATGAAACGAAAAATTGGACAATATTCAATGATTTATTTCTAAATTGTTTATAATTGTTTTATGTCACTAGAAGAAAATGAAAAATTATCTTAGAAATATATACAGCTTCTCGAAGACAAAACAATAAGTCATTGTCTTCTTCGAACTTAAATTGTCATAATTAGCATGCAATTTTGACAATTTGTGTGTGATAATGAAATTTTCGTGTTACGAGAATCATTAATGTAAAACTATGTTATCAACAGTAAACTAACTCACGCTTATAAACATTAGACCGCTACAAAATAATATTACTAAAATTTCCCGATTATTTGACGTTCTTGTTGGTGTTGCTTGAATTATTAAACCACTTCCCAGTTCCTACCCTGCTCTGTCACTAAATAAAACACAGTCCCTGCTTCCAGCGGTAACTTATGGAATATAAGAATGTATTTTCATTTATTTACTTACAAATTAAATTTTTTTTCACGCACACTTGTGTCAAAGTACGTGGTAGAATTTATTTAAAAAATAAGACTCGCACGTCCCCTTGACTATCCGACGTGTATTGTCAACCGTATATAAAAACCAAAAAGATTTATGCGTATATTATAAACTGCGCCGTGTGTAGCATATGCACATATATCTATACGTATATGTTCATAGAGACCATTCAATTGAATTTACTTTAATTGCAAAAAATAGGAACGATCCAGAATTCAACGACATGAATTTTCTTCTACAATAGCCAATTTAGAGCATATATTTTGTCATGCTGTGAGTATCAAGGTTGTGACATCTTAGTCAATTTAAAGAAACCTTAAAATGTTTGTTTTGAAATGAAAAAAAGCTATTTTTTTGTCATTCACTAATTGTTTTGTCTAAATATTTTGGAGTGGTAACTTCTGAAATGTATATGAAATAATACACTGTGCCATTTTGCCAAATTGCTATTTTGATAATTTTGATAATTTTTATGCGCTTACGTTGAATATGCTGGCTGTTATGATGGTGTATTATTAATATTCGTAATTATTAAGCTATTAGTGGTTGAATTTTTTTTCTTAATTTTTAACATTATAATTATAAAATGCAGCGTACGATGGGATATATATTTGTAATTTAGAAATAAGAATATTTTGCGCCGCTTTATGTAATTATTTTACAATTATCTAAATTTTTTGTACTTCTATTGTATGCAGTCTGTCGACGTAAAATTTTTGATTTAATGAAAAGTAGGCTGTCTGCTTTTTGCGATAGGCTGTTAAAATTACCCTTCCTCTGCACGATGCATTGTTTATACGATATTGTTTTTAAACAAAACGATATTATAGAATTTATTTTATTAATATATATGATATTTATAAGTACATTTTTACAAAAATATACAGTTTTTACTAAGTAAGTGCAATTAATTGAATTTCAAGTTCCTTAAAAATATATTCAAAAGGAATCCTAGATATTGACCTGAAACTTAATATAAAAGTATAACAAAGATAGAAAAACCCTAAAAAACTAGCAGTTTAAAGTTCAAGAGTGGCTATTAGGTCTATAATCATAAAAGTTTTGAACTTAGCTTTTTTATGATTCGTAGCCTAACTTGGAACCCTTACAGTTTTACCATGTCCTTCTTTACGTCACAATCGTTTTTCACCCAAATTATAAGTATCATAAAGAAATATTTGGCACAGTTATACATATTCATAACCCCTAAAAATTTATAAAATTACATTTTCTACAATATTTTTGGAGGAAAATTGGGATGGGGTAATTTTTTTCATTCGCATACCCCATAGTATAAGACATTATTAAAAAAATCTGTCAAAAGTATTCAAGGTAGTAGTGAACATTTTTTCGATGCAGATATCCGTTTACGAATATTAAGCTTTAAATTGATTCTTTTTTCTTAGAATTTTTCAATACCTGGAAAATAATCATGAAAATAGTATATAAAACAGAATTGAAAGAAAATTTATCACAGCTAAGTACCCTCGATTAGTTTACGTGTAAAAGCTGACCTACTTATGAAATTTCATTGAAACTCCATATAAATGATTTAAATCAACTGGAAAAATAGGTTTGTATTTTAAAATATATATTTAGTTTGTCTGTGAAAGATATACGAGAAAATATTTAGATTAGAGATTATAGTTTAATAAAAATACTGTATACGCGTATATAAATGTGTAGGGAAAGCTCGAAGTAAGAGTTATATCCGCACTTTCAAGTTTTGCATTGAGATATTTATGGTTCTTTATTTATCTCCCTACTTAATTATATTTCGTTGTATTAAAATTTATTTTACTGAGAAGTCCATATTAGTGATGAATTATTATAAATAATTTAAAATGAATATATTTATTGATTTTAAATTATTTATAATAATTTATTACTTTTTCTAATAAAACTACGAAAATTTCCTTGCCAAAAAATATTGTTCCTGAATATTTCAATGCTTAACGTGACGGTGTCAGTTAAGTTAATATGTCATTGATCTGTGACAGTTACCTTTTAACATCGTAAATTGGTCTGTAAGGAACATAAAAGGTATGACAGACTTATAAAGAGGAACATGCACGTGAACAGGTGAATATAAATTTTTCCTTTCTCTCCCGAGGGAGGAGTTATTCTTACTCCTCTTATCCGAGAAGTAAGTATACGTCATTGGCAGTAATTAGACCGACAATACTTTCTTAATTAAGAAAATGTCGTATCATATCTATAATTTTCTTACTAAAATTTAAACCGTAATAACAATGCGAATATCATTGCCACCTAAAGAATAATCCCGTAAAATCACGTTATCCATTTTGTTAAGGTTTCCACATATTTGTGACGTGTGACTACACGATATGAAAAAATTTTCAAATCACATTTAAATCGAAGAAAATATAATATAAACTTTCAGAAAGAAAAAATTATCACTACATGCTGATTTGAATGTCTTTAATTATTAATTCTCAATTAAGGGTTCTTTTCCTTAAATATGTAACAGGGCTAACAATATTCATACTATCGGTTTTATTATCGTCCAAATTTTTGTAGGAACTCCGATAATAGCACTTTATTAAATAATTGCTTAAATGGATTGTATTTAAAATATTGCGACTTTTCTATTACAATTAACAAATATATGCAGCTTATTATTGCTTCAAAATCACTTCGAACGTATTTAGACTAAGTATATGTACATTGAACTTGTTATATGAATTTTGTAAGGAAAATATAAATGACATCTGGGAATTTATTGTACAAAACGTATTAAACTTACATATTTTAAACCTAGACCTAACCTAAAGGACGTTAACTTCTGTAGAACAAGCTTTTTTTTAACACAGATATAATAAGTATTCATTAAGAAATGGCTCCAATGGCTGGAACCATCCAGAAATAAATGGCAATTTATTACAATGATGCCTAACTGTAGTATAGAGTTTAACTTCTGTTGTATTACTTATGTTTCATATTTTTTAACGTTGCATGAATGAATTTACTCTCCACTGTGTAACACAAAGTTACACTTATTACACGAGTCATAAAGGCACAACATTTGAAAATACAATAATATTCCATAAGACTTTTTATTTAATACGCTAATCTCTTTATACACAAAGACATGTAACGAAATTTATTTATTTACTATTTATGTATCAATATATCTGAGGGTGAAAAAAAGTAACGACAAAAAGTTGGTAAAGAAGATTGAACTATAAAAGTGTCCACAATTGGCCTACCTCCTTAGCTTAGCTCAGGTATATTTTTTATTTTTCCAATGGAATTATTCTCGGGTATAATAAATAGTTTTATTCAAAAACACTCTTTATGGAATTGAAAATAACGGTATTTAGAAACGTACTATCTGAGGAGAGCTGGTAAAGGAGGAGGGGAAGCCATTTCCTCTGTTATGAAATCGATTCTGTGGATATGTACACTTAAATGGAAAACAATCTTTCCATACTGTACTAAATAATGGCTGGCAACTCATAAACTTTAGACGCGGACACAGAGTTCAAATGTTAACATTCATTCACGATTATTATTAAAAAGGAATAATAAAATTACAAATCCATCTACTATAATTACAATTTGACTAGATAAAATATATCATATGACCATGTGTATTCAAATTAGATTCCCATAAAATTTTAAGATGCAAACAGTTACGTGTTTAAATATAATCTGAAATTAATTTTTTTTCTTACTTTATTGTTTTCTACAAATGAATAAGTTTTTTGCTGATCATAACTAGTATTTATTAAAGAAAATTTTCACACAGTTGGTTTTTTATATACTTGTTGCATTTTAAATTAAATAGTCGAAGTGTGAAGGGAATGAAATAGAGTTAAATTTTCAAATCATTATAGGAATATGAAAACAATGTATTAAAATATTAAAAATAATTATTTATTTATTTCTCCGAAACTATACGCCCAACTTATGAATTAACTGGAAGCCTTCGAGGTTTATAGTCAATTAATAAGTGGGCCTAAGGTTGTGAGAAAGTGGGACGCGTGAAAGTACTATAAGAACTAACGCTTACAAAATGTAGCACAAATAATAGCGAATACGATGGAAAGCGCAGCAATTCAAATAAACATCAGATTAAGTATTAACCAGTTCTAACACATCAAGCATCATTAATTGACTATAATCCCATTTTTAAAGTGATAATTGCTTTAAAAAAAAATGAAAAAGATAGAGCTATTTCATAATATTGTATCGAACAGGGTGACTGCATGAAAGATAGTTGTACGCTACAGAATATTACGCAAATATTTACAAAAAATATTTGTTTATGCATGTCGCTAACTACACATTGTTAAATTATGACCCATTGCCTGTTACAAAATCGGACCACAGTAATAATTTTTTATTTAAACAAGCTTATCCATCTTATATAGCTACATTATAATAAAAATTGTACAGAGTACACCATTACTAAATCTACGAAAGTAAAGGTTGTTATGGTGTACTCTGTCTAATCTGTATTCTATCTCTATCTAAAATAGTTCTTGGAGGTACGTGGCTATTTAATTCTAATTTGTTTGTTACAAGCGTCTTTATATTACGATGTTGGACTGTACTGTTCTGCATTTGACTAGAGTACGAAAAAGAAATGAAATTGATTTCTTTTTCGTTCGATGGGGAATACTATTGACGAATTAACCGTAAATAATTTTTGAATACAAAAGGATTAAAAGAAAATTCAGCGTGGCCCTATTGTTGTTCGATCGAAGCCGAGAACAGTAGCTAGTTAAGTATAAGTACGATAATTACAGTTAACTCATTTCTATATATTTTAAAGGTAAGGTATTTTTACTTAAACACTTTCCATTAACAGAATCTGTTATAATGACATGTTGTAGGGTGCTGATGAAAAATCAATTAGTACCAAACACACCTTACATCTTTATATTGGTTGCTTTTACATATTCGTCGTCACATTACTCGTGGATTAAAGTATACCCCACGATGAGATGAAAATCAAACAAATATTTGTTTTGAAAACTATTCGCGGATTGTGAAAAAATAATGAAATTTAATACGTATAATCTTTGTAATCTTCACATTACAAATGTGAAGCAGAAATTATATATATTTAGATGTATGAGTTTATTATATAATCAGTCTAAGTAGATGGTGACTGAGAATACGGTATTTAGTTCCTATATAAACAAATTATTCTGAGTTGTATGAAAAATTGATTAAATCGAGAACATAACTCAACAATAATCACAATTTAACATTAGACGAAAGTATTCCAGAAATATAATTAAATAAACTAATCTGATAAAAAATTACATTTAAAAATGAAGCAGCAATATCATTAGACTTAGAAACGACAATTTTAAAAATAGATATTTTCACTCTCATCCTGAAATGAAAATTATACGAATTGATATTTTTTGCATAAAAGTGAACGATATAATGCCCAAGACCCTGGAGAAGACTTAATTGAAATAGTAGTAACATTTAATTAAAGTAAGATTTATTTCGCTGAAAATAGCGCTCCTGAATTAAGAATGCCATAAGTATTTACGAATTTTGGAACTAAACAACAGAAATATAACTTTTAGTAGTCTATGTATCTGTTCAACATATATAATGTAAATCCAATAATGGTAATTTAATAAAAAAACAAGTTAAGAATAAGAATTTTTTAAACGAAATTTTTCGTCTCACTACAAAATGGATAAAATCTATTGGACACCATTGGAATAAATCACCAACCTTGTAAGAAATTACAACAAAAATTACACTTTCTATTTTTTTTATTAATATTTCCAAAATTACTGAAATATACCGAAAGGCTTTATTATCTACCTTTATTATAAGTGAAAACAAAAATTGAGTACTACAAATTGAAAATTACGCAAAATCTTTTTACTGCACAGGAACAAGCAACGACGTTAAGTATTATCATAAAATGTTTTGGCAGGAGGGAAAAAGATTTGGAATATTAAACAGTTTATTTCACAGATTTTATTTATATTGAAGTTTTTGTTCTTAGATTATGACATGAAATTAGGATTAGAATTATATGAAAGATTTAAATATAGACAGCTAGTTGTGGAAAACTTCCTTGGAATTGTTGCCATATATTTAAATTTTTTTCAAAGTTAATTTTTTTACTAAAATTTCTATAAAATTAAATAAAATATATTTTGCTTCATTGCTCATGTACTGAATATATTATTATTTTAGAATTCATGAAAATATTAAACATATTTTCAAATAACCCCTCTGTGTTATTTATCACATCATTTTTTGCAACTGTGACTTTTTAAGGAAGTGTCAACTGACAATTTGTTCAACGAATATTTTGTTATTATATTATTGTCTTCAAATATTTATATTCGTAATTGAACCTTCAACAACCTCAATCTCTTAAAAACTAATCTCTTGCTTTTTCTCAATTACAAAAGTAAATATAATCTGCAGCAAACATGCATTATCCAAACTATATAAATACTCGTATATGCATATATCCTACCTTAATTTATTCGCGTAAGTACTGACCAAACTAGTACATTTTCAAAATATATTATGATGAAATTTCCCTTAGAATATTTATATTAAAATCTCTGTTCATTTAAGAAATTACTCCTGATTGAAATAAATTTAATACTCGATTGCTATTTTAAATATTAAATTTGAAGCGTTGTTTATATATTTGACTATTTTCTAATTAGAAAAAATTCATTAAGGAAACTCTTAGGAATTACCAATAATTTAAAATTACTGTGTTCCTTCTTGGCTATGATTTAAAATGAACGGGGCTATGATTTAAAAGAAACGTACCAAACAATTGTCATTAAATTACCGCAGCATTCTAAAATACGCATACTAGACTTGTAAGTACAGTAATATTTCTCCAAATAGTTCAAGCCTCGCTTGTTTCTATTTATCAAAATATAGCAATATGAATTTGCCTCTTAATAACAATAAATCTCTGACAAGATTCTGATCATTAAAAGCAGCATTCGAACTTTGAGTATATAATTCTATAATATAAATTCCATTTACAACATGTTGACTATAGAAACTACAAGCTAGCTTTCAGTTGATACGTGCATAGTACAAAGTAAATCAATTGACATTCAAAAAGGCATTGATAAAAACAGATAGACGGAGATCAGTGAATAACTATAAATATAAAATACTATAGAAAATAAAACCGTATCTTAGAAATACATTTTTTAAAGTAAATTGTATGCATCTTCTTTAATAGACATGAAAAATTATTCAAACGACTTTGGCATCTTTTTTTACGTCAACTTAGTCGCACTTTGGAATTAAATTAGATCAAAAATATAAATCAGTGTTAAAGATTGTCAACAAACAAATGTAATAATTAAACCAGTTTTTATCATATTTTCAACGAAAATATTAATTACAGCGGGAATATTAAAAGTTCTGATTAAAACGAAATGAAAGATTAATTAGGAAAATAACGCGAAAAGGAAGGTTTGCGGAAAAAGGAATTAATGTTTTAGCTTCCGGCAGCCGACCGTTAAGGCGATTTGTAAATGGATTGTGATTAAAATATAATAGAGTGAAGTAGCGATGACTGAGTTTCTCGTAATATAAAAAATTAATGTTGTAATTTTTCAACATTTCCATTTACTCCTTCGAAGAGCAGAGTGCAAACAAATATTGAATAAATTAAGTATCTTGAGTCAGCTCATCCGGGAGAAAAAAAACTTATATTTCAGTAATAATCATAAGAAGATATTTTTTTTATTCTTTGTCTTAATATTATATTTAAATTATTTACACTACGTTGCCTTACATTTTTTGAGATATTTAGGTAAGTGTAAAACTCAACACTAGTATATGTGTTTTCGAGCACTATCAAAAAATACACTGTGCTTACACAGAACATTTCGATCAAAATGCTTCAAGATAGATATTTTTAAAGTAAAATCTCAAAATGAAAAATTACCTCAAAATGAAAAAATAAAACCTTGTATCATCATTCGCCTGTCAATCTGTCTGTAATAGCCGTTTTTTGCAGAAACCGCCTGAACTAAAAACTTGAAATTTGCCGTAGTTATAACATATGGTATATTTAACTGCACATACCTTAATGGTCAGTTCCCAAAAATATTCATTTAAACATTTTTATAGTAGCAAATTGAATTATAGATTTTTTAAATTGTCATGCTGAGGGTATTCTATGAAGGTGGCATGTGAAAAAACTAGTTTTAAACGTCTCAAAAATATTGTTTTCATAATTTTAGTGCGGATATAAATATGTACGGATAAACATGAAATTAATTCTGTAAACAAGTTATGAAAAACAGAGCTTTTAGAAGCCTACACAATGGTTGTAGAAAAATTACAGCGATGATTCTGGAAATCACAATGTTTCAAATTAGGTACATGTTTTTAAGCCTGTAATGTATTTATGTTGTCAAAATTTAATACTTATAAATGTGATTTAATAGAAATATTATGTTGTCTTAAATACTTATGAGATGAAAACTACTATTATGAGTTCTACTCGTACTTGTCAGGTTTTTAGTTCTAATACATATATAAGTAATTTTTACTATTTTCTGACTGAATTTTATGGGGACACTAAATATACCTTATGAAATACCAGGACATGATATGTGTATAGTGTAGTATAATATAAACTAGTCTTATTAGATTTACAATTTGAAATTAGTAACTTCTAGCTCGGGACTAGACAATTAAAAACTTTCGAAACTTTCTCATTTCCATTAATAAGTTATACGATACTAGATGTTATTATCTAAAGAGTTGGTTTAAACTATAGGACATCACAATTTTTTTATATGCTATTTAGACGTTTTTCCAATCAATATACAACGATTAAAAAATCACAAATTTTAAATAATTTTCATCCCAATTTTGTTAAGTTTGTACATTAACAAGTTATTTACCAAAATAAATTATAGCTTTATTTAAAAAAATTAAAGAAATAAAATAAAGATTTATTAAATTATTGTAATACATATTTAAATCAAACCTTGTTAAAAATATTTAATACTTATACCAATACGTTAAATAAGGTACTGAAGTTTAATCAAATCTTTCTCAATTTGCCATAAATGCCATCTTCAATAAAATCAAGTTTGCAAATTTTTAAAAATTCATTTTACAATTTATTGAACTTAATTTACTTTATATTAAACCCTTGCTTTATTTATAATAAGAAAACTTGATACTAACTTTGAAATTAAAATAATACCCTTCGGAATTCAAATGAAGCCGACGTGCATAAAACGTTACTTAGTATGTTTTAATATACAATATAATTCATGAAAAAAACTAATTAAAAAAAGAAAGTTTTTTAATTTGAATTACTTTTCTTCTGCATATATTTACTTATTAGAAATCAGAAAAAGACTACCCGATATTAAAAATTACTTCAAAACAGAATATTTATCCGTAAGTCGTACATTATATCTTTAAAATGAAAACACAAAATGATGATATTACATAATATTAATATATAAGTACAATTTTTAATCGTATGATAAATTGTGTTATGTATTTAATTTTAAATGCTTCTGAAAGAAAAGCGTAAAATTTAATACATATTTTCAAATCCTTATTTTCATTCGTAGGCACAAATTGAATGCTACGTCTGTTTTGGCTCACGTGCCAAGACTGGACGTGATCGAATCATGCTCCGCTTGTTATTTAAGCTATGCGCATTTACTGAATAGAGTTGCTAACTTGGCATAGGCACAACACTGAACTTTGCTAGGAACGCTTTTGGTTTAATATGAACTGTTCTAACTTTATCGATCATATTGATATTGTAGGTAAAAGTTAATCTATTATTTCACAAATAATTTATGAGAATAAATTCCTTTTTAGTTTGTGTTATGTAATTTAGTTGACTGCTTAAATGTGTTGAAGTAAAGCATATTAGGCATATTTGTGAAAATTATCATCTGCATCTTTGACAATTTTACTACTTAGAATCATGCGAACATTATTTCGAATAAACAATTTAAATCATTATTTTCACTAAATAGTATAAAATAAAGGCTCTGTTTGCATATTTGTCTGTCTGTCTGTGTGAACGCGATTTTACCTCAAAAACTACTAGACTGATTTTCACGCGGTTTACACTAAAAATAGAGCGATTCACGAGGAATGTTTACATGCATAACTTATGAAGCTTTTCTGAAGTTTAGCTGAACTATGACAAAAATTGTCGAGTAAGTAGCAATAATTATGACATTTGAAAGCCTGTCAACCTGTAAACAGGTATGAACAGCGTAAGTCCTTAGAATATCAGAGTTTAAAAATTAGTTTCAAATGACAGTGCTATCACTAATTTTCATTAAACGGCTAGTATTTTTGGTATGAGCTTCGTAAATCTGCTATGGGCTGGGACTTGACTATCATGGGCTGCGTAAATCGTTAGAATATCGAAGGTCGCATATTTGTTTTGCATGACAGTGTTATCTGTAATTTCAATATTTAATGTTTTTACATGACTAATTGTACGTTAGCCTGTCACGTGTGACATAAAAACGTGTATGTTTTGGACCTAATTCGGGGAAAGTGATAAATGTTGAACATGAAGAAATGTCTTAGGTTTGTCTATAAAGATACGTCTTCTAATTATTAATTCCCTCGGAATAATTATTTTATAATTTGTATTAAAATACACTAACAAAAATCTACAGTTAATATTTATTAATTATTACCTTGTTTTATGAATAAAAAGAGTCAAAAAAAAATTCCACATCAGCCGTGTTTTGATCTATTCAACAAGCTCTCAATGTTTGGTACGCTCGGTTTTTAAAGTAACATACGCATTCGTGCGGCGTATATAACGTTTGAGCATTGTATAATGCATTTTATCTATATATCACAAACTATTTATATTACACCTCTTATATATTGAACTATGTGTTTAAAATGAACGCCTAACGCCCAAACGTTTTAAGCGCAACGCAACTATATCCGCTAGGACATACATAAAGAAATTAAATTATTTTGAATCTCATTTTTTAACAATACGTACCTTAGGCATTTTAAACTTGACTGTTTAATACTCGTCTAAAGTGTAGTATGAAAAAGAAATATATGTTTTAAATGTAATTGATATCAAATTATTGTTTAATTCTCCCTATATATAGTTGGTTTATTACAAATAAGTAAAGTATCGTCGATTGTACTTACTCCATATATGATTAAATGGACTGATAGAAAGACTAAAATGTCTATATAATGATAAAATAAAGAATGGTGGGGTGTAGCTTAAACACCCGACTGTATTACCGCTTCCGCTTCTTTATTTCGGTCACATATTTTTGTAACCGATTAATATCGATTGATGTCTTGCCGGACATAAAAAGGTACCACGTTTTAAGGTTTTATACATCAGAATGAAAAAAAGAACCCCTATAGGATTACTTTGGTGTCCGTCTGTCTCTCTATCGAGACTCTTTTTCTCTGGGACGCGTGGACGTATCAAGATGAAATTAATATGAAATACTTATGTCTACGATCCCTTGGAGCTGTAAAAAAATCAAGCTTAAAAATTAACGCAGTAAAAAAACCCTAAAAATATGGCCATTAGTACCACATTTTTTTGACACTCGCAAATAAATCAAAACCTATAAGTTAATTCTCATTGACCTAGAATCATGAAATTTATAAAGAAGCAAGGTAGTCGATCGCAGTACAAGTGGAGGAAATAGTTTGAAAATCGTTAATTCGTAGTTATATCATATAAAATAATTTTTTTTTAAATATGCACCAGTAAAAGATATAGTAGCCAATATATATTTTCATTTTAAATCATTAATATGAATAGCACGTATCACGAAATGTTTATAAATTCCTAAATTCATTTGTAAACCTCGTAGTGCGAGTTCCAATCATGCTTGACGGGTTTTTTAAATATATGAATAACAAAAGCTGTTTTTTTCCTACTTCTAATTGCGACGCTACCAAAAAAATGTTTACTTAAAATATACAAATTAATTTTTATCTAAAATATTTTTAAAAGTAATTGCCAGACGACACGTTTATATTTTTTATTGTATTTATACTCTTCATTCCTTTAAAAATCCTATTACTTAACTTACAGGATGACTCAAAAAGTTTGACGTGCATAAATTACATAGATACAATTTATTTTCAAATGTAGTACAAAAATGAACAAAGGGAAACCAAACAAAAACCTTTATTACAAACTATAATTACACTAACTAATGTATGATCGTGAGCTGCCGAGCAACTTCATAATGGAATTCCTGCAGCCGACAGCCGGGCAAAAAAATCCAAGACTGAGCGTAACTCGCAATACCGGTCGATCAATGTGATTGAACAAAATATATGTGAATGCTACAAAATATTCGTGGGCAAATAGATTATGATTTAGTCCTTGAATTTACAAGCCAGTTGTACAATTTATTAACCCCAAAGTCTAGATTTATCAACTTAACTATTTCATATTGAAACGAACATGCGCCGAAGATAAACAGAATTACATCCAGTTATAACCATTCTAAAATCTGCAGGGACTAAAATAACATAACTTAGTAATACAACATACTTGGTAATATGTAATAAAACCAATATTATTCGCTACGATTGATGAAAAAGAAGAAATTAAACTAAAAACTACTAAGATGACAAACTCTTGGCAAGTATAATTCTGTTGTTTTGTGGTAAAATTTATATTTATTTATTTTTCGTGCTTATATTATTTTGTTACCCGGAATGTTACGAACTTACAATGAATTCAATGATGCTTCATTTATTAGAATCGCAACATAAATTTGAGTCGTTTTATGAACTTGAATATATTTGTGTAAATTATATATGTATATATATATATATATATATATATATATATATATATATATATATACACATACATTAGGATGTATTAATATTATTTCCCTCTTTTGGTTGCAACATAGACAGTGCTTCGTGTCCTTGTGTATACATGTACGTACTTGCCTACCTATATACTAATATTAAGCTTCTACCGCAGCACCTTATTAAAATATTCGACTAAATACAAGTAAAATTTGTGCAGACTTACGTTGTTACACCTTAATTGAAAATAAATAAAGGTGATAGTTAAGTACCGGTCGTAAACTTAAATTTCGTCGAATTTTTCACTAGATCACATTGTTGAGAAAAGGTACTGGAGATAAATAAAGTATGAGCGATACATATTGTGCGATTAAGTTATCAAAGGTTTCACTTTTGATTTGAAAATTTGATTTAGAATAAAGAAATTTTGTGAAAAATACGAAAAATAAAAAATGCCATGGCATTTCGTTGACTTGGAGTAGAAACATAATTTGTTTTCATCCGTAATTACATTTTATTATAAAAAATACTAAAGTATAGTCTACCAGTAAAAATTATCATTAAATATCGCACCCATCCATTTGAGAAAATATGAATAGCGTGATTTTCGGTAACGAATGCAGTGAAACATAGAATCAAATATTTCCCAAAATGAATATTTATCAAAAAGTCATAGCGTTTCATAAAGATACCGTAAGTGTCGTTATACTCGTAGATTAAAAAACCAATTAGCGCGTTATTCTATTTTTCAAAGAATGACAAAAACATTCTTTCGGCACTAGATTTAGTATTTTAAAGTTTGTTTTGGTTATATGTGCTTTGAATCTAAGATAAGTTTTAGTAATTTTTTATCCCTTGAACTGCCGCTTTTACGAAAATATTGGCCTAAATTTGTCCCTTTACTTTGTATTTGTTTGGGTCTTCCTTATTTTTGAACTTAATATAGAGTAAACGTACCTAATATAGTTCATTAAGTACGTTTACTCTGTATACAAATTCGGGACGAAATATTTATTCCGCTGCTTGTGAAGCGGAAATATGGTCTGACCAGCTTAACAATTAGGTGCTGTCTGTAATGGCAACTCGGCTGTTTACTCTATAGAAAGTTGTATATTCATGACGTGGGATGAAGGAACAGAAACTTCGTGTCGTATACTGTCTAGATACCACAGTATCTATATACTTCTATTACCTATGGCTGGTCACGTCTCAACATATTTAAATTAACTTTGGCAGAATCAATGTATAGACTTATGATATCTAAGCTTTAGTTGGTAAAAATAAGTGATAATTAGTAATAATTTACATACCATATATTCCTGCAAGATAATCTTCCACTTTATTGTAAGCGTGAGTAAAGAGTGTAGTCTGCCATGGACTTTTCATAAGTTTTATTAATGATATACTTAACTGAGCTGTCTTATGTTTGTTGATGTTATTTTGTACGAATAAATATTACTGAAGATGATAATTTTTAATTTTGAACCACGCCTGCACTAATTAATATTTGGAGAAATTCCCTGGTTATTTGCGTTGGTATTCATTGATTCAATGTTGGACGTATAGAATGATATTGCAAAAAAATTGATTGAACTTTGCGAACTAAGGGAGATTTTTAAATTAGTTTGTAGTTCAAGTAATCTGATTCAAACTTTGGGTGTAAAAACTGCATATCGCAAAAGGTTTATATATCAATCAACAAAAAATTTTAATACAACTCGAGAAATCTATCAATTTAAATGAAAATTCAAGACGCTTTATCTAAAATTTAAATTGTACCTGATGAAGCAAGCTATTTGAAAAAATAGAAAATAATAAAGTCCGTTTCAAAAACTTTATACTTAATTTAATCCATGATATGGTTTAAAAAAAACTTGGGAGACGTTAGTTGGTAAAGAAAAATTCTTAAAATTTTTTGTTAAATTTTTGCACATGATACACTGAAGGCCACGTGATAGTTTGAAACGTAATCCAAGGAAGAAATATCTGGTTTCGATATTACCCAAAAAATCACTATTCAATTGCATATTCCTATAAATTAAAATTGCATATTTTTGGGTACTAAATCATGACAAGGTCCAAATTCAATTTCATTTTTCTAAGAAAGTAACTTTTAGATTGGACCTAAATTACATTAGGGCGACCTTGATTGAGTGAGATATTTGATAAGAATTCTAAAACTACGTAAACACTTGCACGCGCACACGCTGTCATGGAAGCACACGCGTCATTGAAGCACACAAAAACAGACAATCCGTGTCATGTCTAAGTTATCGCTATAGACATATAAATCAGAACATCGGTAACAAATTAGAGAACATCGGTAACTATCAAATTAATTAAAGATATTAAAATAGCACTCATACCTAACGAAGATACAAAATAAAGTTCGTCCTTTAAAATCTAATTATCATTAGGCAATTATATCAGGAGTAGATGCAGAAATTTTATTTGTTTGTAGTACAGCCGCAAAAATTATTTTGCATATATACATATATATGTATATTTATACTTAAGAAATATTAGGTTCACTAATAAAGAGACTCAATTTATTACAATTAATTAAAAGTGACGTATTATATCCAGTACTCATATTCACTTGTTTGGAAAATAACGGAAGGCATCAAAATAAAAATTTGCACTTTTGGTTATTAAAATTCCTCAATCAATTCTCGGAAATGATTAAAGTTTATTTAACCTAAAAAATGATTGAAGACCTAACAGATAGAAGTGGGAAGACGCCAGGTGAGATAAATAAGCGGAATGTTGAACATTTTTCTATTCCGTATCTAATAATTTTAATCAGACTATACTTGTAACATGAGGATGGGCCTTTTCCGATGGACCACTTCCGTTGGAGTTGAAATATGGAATTATGAAGCTGATTGAAATGCACTGTTGCACTAAAACTTATATTAGAGGAAAGTATATGATTCTATGGATATACCAAACATGTAACTTCATCCCCTTATGATGAGTTCAGTTTTAAGCATCGATTTTCTCAATTTGTTTTGACCCAAATATTAGTGGTACAATTCACATACACAGTCCACTTTTTATTTCCAGCGAGAAGATAGTTTAGTCAATTGAACCAACGCCGAAAAATAAAATTTGTGTTCCTGAGTGCGCAAGATAATTAAGTTGAAACATCAATAAAATTCAAAACAGTAACCAAACGAAATGATAACGATTTCTACAACTTTTCCATAATAAAGAACAATGAGAAAGAAACAGTGATAATTGACTTTACAGGATGTAAAATATTTAAAACGTAGCAATTTTCCTTAAACAGATAAGTAATTAGAAACGATATAAAGAAATAAAATGTTACGCGAAAACAAACTATCGGCTTACCTATTTTTAAATAAAGTCATGGTAAACAAGAACATTAGACTAGAGTGTTAATATAATAATACAGTTTGACTATATCCACAAATCTAACCAGTGGAAGGAAAATAGGTAAAATTTAAAATATCAACTGAAAAATGTCCTCACGCCCGCTTCCGGCGTTCAATTACGGCCAAATGGGCCGGGCGTAATGCCTTGTTCCGGTCGGCGCACTGAGTGGACTGACGCATCTGTCAGGTTCTGACTGCTAACGTGATTTCCGGTACCTCTATCTGTATTATCTAGCTATATTTATCGAGTTTCATTGTAACGTTGGAACGTCATAATCTCTGTACAGACATATCTCTTTAACAATATTTTTCTCACTTTTTACGTTACCATCTTTCGGACATATTGGTCGATTTGTTGATTTCATCCAAGGTTTGGGGATTATCTTCAATATATTTCCCTACTTCCAAAGGTACTCTTTTGTCAGTTTGTCTACACATTACTTTTTTTTTTGAAAAAACATTCTGGTTTTATTATGCACACATTTAATTTTGACCAGGAGGTTTACTGGCATAAATTCCGCAAATATAATAATATTCTGCCGCATTACATTTAAATTAATTTTTTTTCTATTATCCAACACTAACATTTACTTGTCGGAATTGATGCACTATTTAATTATAAAAACACTATAATACACCAACTCTTCTTTCACGTATCCGCCATTCACATTTATACATCGGAACTTTCATAAGAGCGCTCTTCATTCTATTAATTATGTGAATTGCTTTCACATTAGATATCGTTATGGACATGAAAAATTAAACTACGCTTTACAAGAATCATTTCGCCATATTTCCACTCTTATATCCTATGTTATTCAAATACTTTATGGAAGTTTTGAAATATAGATTGAGCAACGGGAGGAATGATAATGACCAGCTAGCTACCTCTTCAACCCACCGATGGCTTTGATATAAACTTTTTATCGTAATTTAACGACTTAACTACCCAAGTTACATGTATATGCAATATTGTCAATAAATTCTTTTTCCGTATAGTACAACTATAACATAATTGTGTATAGGTCATGAAGAGACTATAGTTTTCGTTGTCCTTATCTAGATGTGAATATATTAATTTCAGATCTAAAACGAAAATATTGGTTCACGTATCCCATACCTTATCTAAAATTCCAGAATTTGATCGGATGTTATAAATTTTTAAACGAAACTGTATTTCCTTGCCTAAATCTGTTCACAATTTCAAAGTTAGTTAAGAAAGACAATATTTGACAATATCAGCGGATTAAGAACAGAAATACCTGTGAACATTTAAATAAACAATGTATTCCGTGTCGTAATTATCTGCTACAAAATAAAAATTTGTAATTACACATAATTTAAAATATATTGTTATTTGCTTCATATATTTCTTCCAAGTAGTCAATTTTTTTTCCTTTTTATTCTGCATCTATACAATTTTCTATTAGTTATAATTTATACTAGTTTTCTTCATGAACAGCTCTGTTATTTTAATGTTATTACGCTTCAAAACAGTATTAAAATTTTTTTGACTTATAGTAGCAGGTTGGGTTATTTATTTTATTAATTAGCAAAAAACCATTTATCACAATAGAAGATAATTATTTATCGTCGCCGGTTCTATCAGAAAATACTTTCACTCCATTTACATTTATATGGCGACCATTATAACCATAATTTTATTATTAATAAAAATGTGCTATTACTTTGTGACTAACGATGATAATTTATTTTAAAAAGGTTGAAATGTTTATTACTTTTAAATTAATTCGTAAAAAACAGAAAAAACACTGAATCCTTTTTTTAGGATTGCATACTTAAACGGTTTGAATATAATCCTTTTGCCACAATACTTTTAAAAATATAAAATATTTAAAATTGCAAAGATTACTTTCCACCTATCTGTCATTGCAAATTCTAGTCAAGTTTAGGGTGAATGTATTGCAATATTATGATATTTGTATAATTTTTTTATCCCAATACCACTCTTCATTCAAATCAATGCATTTCTTTCCTCGTTTAAGTATTACGTTGTATAATTGTCTTACAAATATTTAAAATTTGTAATCCCCTTTTTGTACTTTCTACGAATTTTTAATTCATATCTAAATAATTTGTTGTTTATTCGATATGCTAATAATTCCGATTTTTCCCTGCTCCCATCCAAAATGCTACGTTTACTGGTATTTATTATATAAACTTATTGCAAATAAGTCTCATTTATAAAATATAAATGATGTAAGTTCTTTTTATCCTTTCAATGAATCATCAGATAAATATTTACTCATTATATTCTTAATTCCAACTTAATTTGATTTTTTCCAGTTACCGTTCAAAGTTTTACGTTTACTCCAATGTTGTGTGTCATTTTTTTCTAAATATTTTTAAATTATTAGAATACGAACCTAACTTTACATATAAATTATCTTCCCGCTTTACAAGAATCAAAATAAAATCCTTAGTAAACAATAAGCTTCTAGTATACAGAGAAAAATTCAATTTAATAATATCAGCACAGTTAACTAGCCGCCCTCCAACTACGTAGAAATTAATTTTCCGCCTTATATAATTAAAAATAAAATTCATAGTAAAAGTAAAATTAGCTTCTTGTATTCAGAAAATAATTCAGTTTAATTATGTTATGTTGTAACATTAACTAAGAAAAGTTCCCACGCTCGTTTTCCTCATTGAAATAGGATCAAATTATCCGCGTTTATTTCCTCTCATTCTGTACTATATCTGACTCTTATAACACATTTGTTCATACGCCGAGAGCAACAAACCGATATATAGGAGTACTGAACTTAGGTCACTGCATTTTCAAGCTAAATAATATAAACGCACAACTAACGTAAGAGTGTGTGAATAAAAGAAAATACTCTACCGAAATTATTTTTTGATATATACGGTAATGACAGACAAACGTGATCATTTCGGGAATACATTTTTGTCAGCAACCAACGCAAATGCCACTAAAAAAAACTCTGAATAGCAAATAACGCTTAATACCATAAATAATGCTTTAATAATACTAACAACCGTGTAACACCCGAAAGTAACGCATATCACGTATACGAGATAATTTGTATGCTTTCCATATAGTTTTTATTCAGCACTATGCAATGTTACTATAATAAAATTTCGGTAGCAAATATTTTGAAATACGGTTGCTTTACTACCATTAATTAAGGAATTACATTCTTCATCTCTAGAACTTATCAGCACACTCTGATTTATGGTGTGACTATCTTGCAAAGTAACTACTAGCAGTAGCCAATATCTTGAATCACGCTTGGTTTACTACGATTCATTAAAAAGTTACATTGTTCATCTCTAGGACTCATCATCAGATACCTGGTCGATGGTGTAGTCATTTTGTAAAGTAACAACTACCAGTAACAAATACTCCGAATCTCGGTTGATTTACTACTTTCAGAATTCCATTGTTCATTTTACCTCATTGTCAGATCATCACCATATTTATATGGAACCATCTCGCTAGCGTACTCTTTCAAAAAAATTATTAATGGTATTAAACTTTATAAAAATGTAATAGAAATGAATTCAAGTATATATGTGCATATGACTTATATACTCACAAAATTCTGTAGCCTGTCGATGCTTTCAAATACCGGAAACTGCGTACGCAATCTATAAACATTACTTACCGTTATTTCCGTATGGAAACAAATATCAGTCACTATCAGGTCGCGGCTAAAGTAATGTTACTCTAAAAATTAAACATAACGACGAGTGTATTGATCTCCCTAACTCTTTAGTTAGGTCACATAAAATCTCCAGCTTAGCTTTAATCAGGCATCATTACAATTTCCTAAAAACTTTATTAATTCCATATCATCGTTAAAAACCAAATAAATATATTTCATTATTTAAATTAATAATGTTACCATTATATTCACGTAATTAAATTTTGAAAAGATTATCCTAATCAATTAATTATTTCTGATTTGTTTAATAATTATCAATAATATTGTAGACCTAGGTAAATTTATGGTAAGCAACCAAGTTCACGAAAAAAGTAATTTTCACTTCATAAATAATTTCGGCATATCTCAAATACTCGTGACAATAATTTTAAACAGGACTGGAAAAGTGTTTGTCGTTAAATATTGATGATGTTTATCATATTTAATTAAAAGTGTATCGAAATATTATTTAATAACAGAAACAAAGAAATATACCACGAAATGTATATGTGTTTTTTGAGAAGTAAATATGTATTTTAGTAGAAAGGATCTATATGTACAAGAGAGCATTTATAAGTTCACAGAACGGGATTAAGAAGTGAGAATAAAATACAAATTAATTTTCTTTTCTTAATATATTCAACTGCTACTCTAATACATATTTCTTATCTTTCAAGTAGCTTATCTATACCTTAAAAAAGTGCTTTGTCTTTATCCGAAAAGTAAGCTGAAACTACCTCTTTCACTTCTTCATCGCTTAAAAATGTCTTGCCATGAAATTCTTTTTAAACTTTGGGAATAGGTGAAAATTGCTGAGAACCAGGATAGGATTGTAGAGTAGATGATCCAAAATATGGAAGCTCACCTTATGCAGAGCGGCCAACGCAACACGACTGTTGTGAACTGCGCGCCGTTGTGCAGAAAGAGCACAAATTTGGTTAAATTCCCCTTCTTTTTTTTTTGATGGATTTTTTTCAAGTACTCAAAGATTGAAGCATAATATTCTTTTGGTTTTGGAGATGCCTTTATCTTTATAATCTCTCAACAGAATCCCTTCTGAATCCTAAAAGGCTGTCGCCACGTTTTTCCAGCCGATTATGACGCCTTAATCTTCTTGGATGGTGGTGTGCCTTTTTTGCATCACTGCATAATATCTTGTTTGAACTCAAGTTCACAACCCAAGTTTTGTCCTCAGTGACTATTAGATTCAATAGTTTATTCTATTATTCACTATAGAGGCCCAGAAACGTGCAAGAATATAGACGTGATTTTGTTTTTGAGGCGGATTAAGCATTCTCCCCACCCACCTTACGCTGACTCCAGATGATCATGGAAAATTTTTAAAATAGTTGTATCCAATACTCCAACCATTTCTGCGAGCTGTTTCTTTATAATATTTTTAACTTTCTTGATTATTTCCGGAGTAGTAACTTCGATCGGCTGTCTGGGCCGTGGACCCAATTCAGGTGACATAGACGCCAGCCTTGTATAAAGATACTACGCTACTTATAATTCACAGTTTAATCCGGGCAAGAGTCCCCGTAAACAGATAACACCTCTTTCAGTATATTTTCAACCGACTTTCCTTGCTTAGTAAGGAAGTTTATAACAGCGCGGTACTCGATTTTCTCCATATTTTTCACTTTCTTCCCGACTGAGTCGCCTGATCGGTGATAGTTCAAAAAATAATAGCCCGATTAAGATAAAACTTGCTCAACAACGAGTTACTGAACTCGTTACGGCTTGCTTTATTTATATTACTCTCACTAATGACATGATTACCAATTGCACGAACTTGAAACGGCACTCCTATATCCATAAAAATATCGATATATATTTTCTAAATAAATGTTTGCATATTAGGATTCATATTAGGATTATAGGATTCCTATTTAGAAAATGACAGTTATATCTTCATATACAAAATTTAAATATTCTGGACAAAAAAATTGAAACAAAATGAAATGATTAAAAATTGTATTAAACATTATAATGGCTCTTAACAGTGACTGGCAAAGAGGGTAAAAACATTTAGTGAAAGAAAATTTTGAGAAGCATGATAGAAACAAAAAATCCCTAAGTGCGGCTATGTCACTGTTGTTGAAGAAATTGTTGAAGTACATTAGCTGTAATAATTTTTTATCGAAACTGAAATTACAGACATGACAAAAAAACATTAGGGGAACGTGTACATATGGAAAATCGTCTTAAAGTTTAATGATTCGAAAACGAGGCTCGTAAATGTAAAATGGTAAATAAATGGGCGGACAGACAGGACGAAAAAGAAAAATTACATAAATGCAGGTAATTTAACTATATATTTAAATGTGATGTATGTGTTATAATAAGTTTTAACAGGAAAATATTTATAACAGTGTAGAAAAAATCATATGTCTAAACGTATTTGAAGTAAATCGTTGTTCTGAATATAATATCAACTAATTTATTGATGTAAAATTGAGGTTATCAACGTTATGTTTAATGTAATTAAGGCTATGTTTAATGTAATTTAGGCACTTGACGTTGGTACACTTTACAAATGTGCAATAGATAAAAAGGTAAACATCTTTCTTTTTTTTGAGTTTATAAAACTGATGACAAACGCAATTTATGTAAAGCTAGAGCTATGATAGAAATATTCATAAATTAGTCACAAAATAAGTCGCTTTTTAGAATTCATATGTCCATAAATACATATTAGTTCACCTCCTTCAAATCCTTTATTTGAAATTGACGTAACATAACAAAATATTACAGTGTTTCAACAACCGAACGACGATCTAATCATACTTACGTTCATTTTAAGATAATGTTACCCCAGAAAATTTGAATGAAAGTGAACATTTTCATTAACTACTGTTACCCAATATAATTTGAACGAAAGTGAAATTTTCATATAAATTTTTTGCAACTTCCCGAACATGTCAAACGTAGTGACGTATTGCAGCACATCATCGTAAATTTAAACTTTATCTTGCATCTTTATTTTTCATATATAATTTGAAATGATTATGAGTTCCATGAATATTGGTATGGTCTTTGCTTATTTAACAAATTTTGAATTAGACTAATAATCCATTTATTAATACTTGATTATTATATTTTAGGAAAAGAATGGTTTTTTCTAGCCATTTTTTTAAATTTATCAATTCGTTCCCCATGTATGTTTGCAATGAAGCAAGTGATATTATAATATAAAAATTATATAACTTTTATAAATCTGCAATACCCTCAAAAATATAAGTAGAACGAGTGACATATTCAATATCTTCTATCATCAGTTATTACGGTTTGTTACGAATACACCAGAAAAATGATTAACCAACATTTTGATTCTACAAATGTAGAGGTGATATGGAACGAGTCATTTTGCATGACCTATATGTCTTTGGCGCCATCTTTTATTACAATCTTTTTCAGGAAAATTTGAACTAACTCAAAGACACACAAGATTGATCCAATCAATAATATTCAAAACATGAATTACGAGCTTTTGATTTTTCAGCAGTAACTATGAGAGATATAGTAAATGCTGTCATCTCGTGTTCATGTCAATAGTGAAGATTTCAAAAGTGCGCTATAGGTAATAAGATCTAGTGCTATATATGTTTTAAGTTAAACTAGATGTTGTCATAGATATGTCATATGCTTAAGCGCAAGGGTCTGTAGCGTACTTTAGATGTCTTTATTAATAAAGACATCTAAAGTACTGTGGTTATGTTATCTAATTTTGCTAAAGTTTTTGAGATGATTGCAAACTGATCAATACGGTTTTAATTCAAATGGATTTATTGTTAAAAACAAATTTGATTGTCGATTGATGTTTCGTGGGCATTTGGATCGTTTGGAAACTTAGAGTAGTGTTTCATGATTCAGGGAATTTTTAATCCTTGTCATCAATTCGCTTAAAATATACTTAATTAGTAAAAAGCCGATTAGAATCTGGCTACATTATTTGGAGGCAACACGAAGTTAAGTATAGCTTGACGACTGAACGTATACAAGAGACGTTCCTCCTGTGTCTTTATATGGGAGAATATTGTTACTTCCCCTTTATATTTCCTACCGATTTTATCTTAGGTACGCTAGGTTTTCATTCTTTGTAACTTAGAAATGATGTTGCATTTATGAAATTTGTCTTCCATCTATTAAAAGGAAAAATTCTGTGACCTATTTACTGAGTAAAATTTCATTCTTTGTACCTGACTATTTCCTGCGCTCATGAAATAATCACCTTTGTGCTGTACAACCTTTTAGAATCGAATTATATCAGAAGTCTCTAATTTCTCGAGGCATTCAGCTACTCGATCATCCAACTGCTCAATCATCTGATCGCTTTCGCCTCAAAGTGTAATTTGTTTATGACGGGTGAAAGTAAATTTGTTGAAGTGTGTCGTAATTTTCTTTTGCAGTTCCCATGAATTTTTTTTTTATGTTTAATTGACAAATTTAAAACTGATTTTACCATTAATTGCTTATCATTACGAACAGAATAGCTGTAATATATCGATAAATGTGTGCGTGTAAACAAATAATAACAGTTATAGACTGCGGGTTCACTGAGGTAAAACAAAAGACAGTACTAATAGGTAACAAATAAATGAAGACTAACTTAAAAAAACAAAGAAACATTCACTGATTTGTACAGTAATTTTTGCCTTTATGCCTAAAAAATAAATAAATTCTTTCTTATCAAGATTTAAAAAAAACGAAAGGAAGATGCAAACCCAATATTTAATGCGATCTTATTTATATCTAATATTTATTAAATATTAATGATCAAATTCAAATGATCTATTCCATTATTTTAGTTCACAACTTTTTATCTTTCACAATAGATTAATCTAAAAAATTGAAATTTTGTATCATGACAATATTAACAAAGCTATTCAATACAATATATTTATATAGTATATTCTTTGTCACAGGTGTAACAGTAAAACATTAAGAAAAGTTTTAACGTAAATTATATTTACGTTAAATAATATACAGGATGAGAGGAACTTAAATAAATTGAAATAGAATAAGTTTTAAGTTTATGTATATAAAATATAAAGAAACAACATCATTTCTAAGTACCTATACTACACAAAATGTGAAGTATAGGTACTTAGAATTAAATGATCAATGCTTACGTTCAAAAATGAAATAAGCTGACTTTTAATATAGCAATATTCCAAAAATTTAAAAGCACTCTTGACTATATCTCGCAATATGTGAACAATTATAATACAGAAAAGAAAGCAATTATAAAAAAAATAATAAATCGTCAATGAAAGGGGATTCCAACATGTAAGCCAACAGTTTAAACATATTTATAATACTTTCACAGATTTTATGATATTACGCATTCAATCATAGAAAATAGCTACATCGCATATCACTATAAGCGATGATTTCATGCGATCTTAATAGTATGTCTTTATAACATTTCAATGTTAGAGCCATATCGTCGTAAATAAAATGTTATTAGTTAGGAATTATTTTGTATAATGCGGCTAGTGGATACCAAACGTCAGATTCATTACTTCTGAATAACTAAAGCCAAAGGTACATATTTTTTTCTTGATGATTGTTTAATTTGATAGAAATTTTCGTCTCCAGCCGAGAGAAATGTCTTTTATGTAGGATTATTAAGTATATACTTGATCAAATTTCCCTCTATAATAATTATCCATCTAAATAATAATAAAGTTTAATATATATATATATATATATATATATATATATATATATATATATATATATATATATATATATATATATACTGCATTTCGGGGATGGCGAACGAAACTCTTCAATTTCTTATAACTAACCATAGACGGCTAATAGTATTGATTCATTTCTGTGTGTTATTGAGAAGCAACGTTAGACAAAGCGGAAATCATTTATATATATATATATATATAGCTTTTGTCCATGACTTTTAACATTTATACAATATTCCAATAAAGAAAATAATTGAGTATTAGTAATAATGTGATGATTAATATTATTAATCACTAAAAATTCTAAAATATAATATCTTTTAAAAAACTTCAGACAAAGTAGGTAATAAAAAGAAAAAATAATTATTTCAAAATAAGTACTCACTTATTCCCAATAAATAACTGAGCTACTTATTATTGAAGTCGGCGCCGGAACCGCCCATAAGTTTAAACAAATATAAAATATTATATTGAAAGTACGCCCTTTATGAATCTATTTCTTATTGTGAATAAATTAAAAGCGAAGCTTTTAAATTTACATTGCAATATTTTGAATAACGCAACCAGTACCAATTATTATGAAAAATCAGTTAATCGAAACATTTTCACATTATTTTCATATTCACATATTATTAGATAATATTTCTATGGGGAAACTAATCATTAATATTTTAGACTGAATATGCATATATGCTGGCATATTCTTGCAATTGTTTTTATTCATTTTATTAAATCAAAGTGCCTTTTACTTTATCTGGTTCCATTGTAGATATATTTATGTTACATGCGTATGTTGACAAAGGAAAAAGTGTCACTTTGTGCAGTAGGAAAACCTTAAGAAGGACCAGTTTCAGATTTCACGTAGCGTGCATATAGATGTGTTTTCTTTATCGAGTAAAATTTTCTTGCTTACTTTTTTGCTGTACTACATACTATTTAAAGGGATACGACTTTTAATGATTTTGACACGAAGATATGTTTTAACGGTTATCAAATTTAAGCTTTTCCCTAATTAATTATTTCCATCAATTATATATGAAAATCGCACTAACTACTTCCGTACATAAGAAACTTTAAACAAAGATGCATAGTATTTATTTTGGAAGACTTACGACTATATAAATGTATAATTTGGCTTACATTTTACAGGCGTAAACTATAATGAATTTTCAAAACCTATAAGGAATGTTTAATTCGTATAACGCAATAGCATAAGGAATGTTTACTTCATAAAACACATTTATTTCGTATAACGCAATTTTTTTCATATGAAGATGGGAAATAGAGAGGAGGGTTTGACACATATCTATTTGGAAACAAAATTAATAAAATTAAAATGTAATGATTGTGAAATTCTTATAACTGTAATTTATTTCCCAAACGAATTAAAGCAGAAAAATGATTTTATAGTCAAAACTATCTATAAACGCACATGCATATATATTTTTGTCAAGCAGACAATACAGTTTACTATTGACTTACATGACAAAAATTTACTAACGGCCTTCACGTGGCAAAGGTTGCCTTAGATAATTCTTGTAAAATTAGTTTACAATTAACTTAATTGGTTAGTTCTTAATTACCCCTACTTTTCATTACAAGGTGTTGTACTTTTTACGTTCCTTATCTTTTTGCTTTTGAAATATTTATGAAAAGGATTAGTAATATTTTACACTGATTTGTCTACCATTAGGCTAAATTTCAAGTCACTGTATCAAACTGTCCCTGAAAAACGACTTTCACATACGGATAGATTAGACGAAAAACGACTTTGACAGACGGATAGATGGATAGACAAAGGTTCCCTCTTTTTCATCGATGTTAGAGCATTTATCATTCAAGTTCAATATATTAAGCTAGTACTAGTTTGTATTTCCTACCTGTATTCAAAATAAATGTACTACATAAAATTATCATTAAAAAACGCAGGAAAATAACCAAACTGATTTATTGGCTCACCAAATTATTTTTATACAATAAACAAGAAAATTCTTGAAAGAATCCTTGATAATACGCTATGTCGAACTATTTACTTTTAATCTCCATTTTGAAAGTAACAATTTATTGAATAAATGTTGCTAAGGGTGTTAAAACCAGAAATCTACTCCAAATTTAATAAATACAATTAAAATTGTAGGTCAATTTAACTCTAAAGTCAATAGTTTAGAAATGATAACAAATATTAAACCATCATTCATATTGATGTCCCATTGCAAGAATGCGATAGTATTTAGGAACGTAGTATTTAATCTTACCACTTCCTAAGTATAACAAAGAAGAAGAATCATCACCTGGTTTTTATTCGTAGTGATAATTATAATTAATATGAAAGGTGTAATTATTTTAATCACATTCTTTATCATAGTTTTATACAATTGAATGTTTCTTGTGAAACATATGAATGTTTCTTATTGTGTGTTATTATCCTGTTTCTAATGTCAAAAAAAATTTCTAATAAACTTCGTGCACGTATATTCGGAGTGATTTTGTTATAAGTATTCTAGGAATATTTCAAAACAATAATAAAACCAAAATTTACATGAAGCTCTTATGTGTGCGAGCACCATATTCTTGGTTTCACCAAGAATACGACAGTCAACAAAAAAATTGTGTATGTTGGTAAATTTCATACGCGTATTACGATTTTCTATCTTTTTTTGCTGTATAACCAATTACTTAATATTTACGTCAAACCCATACAGACAATTTGAATCCTGTTGCGTGAGATTCAGCTACGTGCAAATACAACCTTCACCTAATAAATCCGTCGAAGTGCATGGCGCAACTTTTATAAAGTAGCATTCCACAGTACATTTTATTTTTTAGAATTAATTGTTTTAATTAAAACTTCTCTTTAAATCAATTTTAATAAAGATTTTTTTCAATTTCTCACACCAATTGTTAAAAAGTTTGGCAGGAGATAGGCTGGATACATTACACCTCATTTTGAGGGTTCATACTTTGCAAAAATTTACTTGATTGCGAATTAATTGCCATTATTTTCTTTCATATATACTCGAGGCATCATTGACGTACTCGGACGCCACGATTTTCATGTATTCCAGGTACTGTTTCACTGAATCATATGGAGTTTCATATAAATCATTCGACCTCTGATGAGAAGATTTTTCCAACCGTATGCGATTTCCGTATTTTCATTTCATTTTTAACTAATGTAGGCCGCCATTACGTGGACTTATATTTATTTTTAAATTAAACCACACATATCTACACTTTAATAACTAATAGCTAATGTGCTAAATAAACGGTTTATTTCCAAGAGAGCTGTCGATTGAGGCTTAAACGACTGTCATAGTTATACCAAGTCAAAATCTATACTGACTATAAATTATCTGACGCGGGACAATAAACCAAAAAACATTCACACCCCCATTACTTTTAACAATTTTTTCTATCTGGTGTACCCTAATTTTATTATCTTGAACTTTTGTGTATTGCTCCAACTTTGGTTTAAAATTTTGAAAAACTTACTTATATTAATATAAAAAACGTATAGTTATCAATTGCATTAACCTGCATTAGAGTGTTAATATGTTTTTTAATATTTTCCTTGTTTATTTTGGTTATACTAAGGTAACATATACGTTAATATATTATTACTAATATGGTGTATATTAATTTTTTTTTATATAATTATTAAAATGGACCTTCAATTTTATAAGCGGCGATAAAATTATTTCTTGTAAAATTATTTGGTATTTCGACCGAAGAACCAGATTTACTTAATCTTAAGATGGCTTTAATTTTTTTTTATTACGTAAATAATCAGGCACCGAGAGAAACAGATGATAGTTGCAGAACAAGATGTCTAGAGAGCACCATAAGTATGTTAGTTTATTCCATTCAAGTGAAAGTATTTATTTCACGCATCACTTTTACTATGTGGGTCTACGCATCTAAATACGGTCTACGCTCTAATGGCATGACAAATTTACTAGATTGTAAAACTTTTTGGCTTTTATCTTTATTGTCTGAATACGAATATATTATTATCATCATAATATATTGTCAGAGAAAACAAGAACGTGTGATAAGTTTCAAGTTTGAAGGCTGCATAGAAGCGGATGAAATATTTATTAAAATTGTAGCAACATATGGACAGAAAAGCCAGTTAAATAAATGCTTGTAATATACAATTTGCTTTGATTTATTTAGTTTTTAGTTTAATAGAACTTTGCTCACATACACAGTAAAACTGGCGGCGACTGTATTCTTAGTTGGAAAAAGTTGCCAGTAAATATATTCTATTATATAATATAGGATACAGAATCATTTGGCGCGCACAGAACATTTTGGCCACCTTCCCATTTTTCCACTATAACCTATGCAAATATTATTATTAGTCGTACACTTTTCACCTTCTTTGATAATATTACAATCGTTATTATTCCGTTGTTAAGTTAAAAGAAGATGAAAAACCTTGTTTTTTAAATACCACATTAGATATATTGGAGAAATTTCTACGGTATCACAAAAAATCATAAAAGTAAAAGTGTGTTTTTTTTAGTAATATTCCTATTAAACGATATAATTTTGTTCCCTCTATTGACGTACAATATTCACTTTAAGACGAGGAATACAGAAAATTTTCTCAGAAAATTTTACATATATCAGACAATTTTACTCGGTCCAAAAGTGTTCACTTACTTGCCATATTTATTTCAATTAGTTTTTATCTTTTTAGAATTACTTATGTGGCTTTAAAACGAGTCCCTCTGATACAATAATTATAGATATATTTTTATTATACTATGTTTTTATTGTTTTAATCACTAGAGTTATTCTGGTTGAGAGAAAATTCCAGCGGTTTTACAACTTCTATTACGGAGCAAAATGACAGTGTTCGGAATTTGTTGCATTTAAGTTCAATGTTTTGATAAATATTATTTGCAATAAACATATGTAAGTGTAAAATTATAACTCAATTATATATTACATGAGTTTTTGACAACCTACTCCGCACTCAGTTATAAATCAACTATTTAAATACTGTGAAACTAATTGTACTAGATATATTAATTTAAGGAATATTGTGCTAATATCAATTAAATATCCCGAAGGAGTTTCATTGTATTCTTTACTTGTAAATTTTTTGTTAATTTCACTCAAAGGTTGTTCACAATTTAATTGCCGCCACCTCAGAGATATTTGAGAAATGTAAGAAAAATTATCAAGAAAAGTTTAATACATTTGAAAAACTTTGATACTGATTGGCTCATTGGATCTTTCTCATCGTATGTTTAATTCAATCTGCATACAAATTAAACATAATGAAAGCATAATTTGCGAATTTGTACAAAATTACCAATACGTATAAATACCGATATTAACATAAACTTTTCCATAAATATTCCTAGCCTTCTCTCAGAAAGTGCTAATAAAAATATTATTCAAACTGAATAACGAATGAAGCAAAGTCAGTACTTAAACTATTTATCCTGAAATAATTTTAGTTTAAAACTAATTTTAATTTATGAAATAAACAATAAGTGGCTTTTCATGGCGAATCTTTCCTAAGAAATTTTAACTCTACTTAATTATAACACAGATGAGATCCGAACGATACAGTATGTGGGGGGTGAATAATAAATACGACAAAGATAAAAGCTGATCAGTTGATGTCTTATTGCTATGTCAATTACGCCATATTACATTATATCCACTTTGCAGATTAATATTCCGTGCTTCCTTGCATTCTTCCTTATAATAACTATAACTTTATTGTAACACTGTCTTATTATTATTGAGATTATTGCGTTGTTAATAGGACTAGTTAATATCTATGTATGTGAAATGAAGTCTAGTATGAGAAAGTACTTTCCTTTAATGCGTTGAACTGGAAATATGTATTCTAAGAATTAGATATGTTTCTCTATTTAATTTCACACCTATTTAACTTACTTAAAGTCTCTCTTTTACCTTATTGGTAATTTAACTTCAATATTATTCGTATAGTAAGTTCGTTTAAAGAAAAATGTGACATATTTTGAATGAAGTTTAACCCACCCGTGATAATAAGTAATTAATGGTTATTAATCAACGTGTAAATGATCAAATCTTAATTTCTAAAAATATAGCTAGACATAGTTGGCTTCTTACTTGTAGTAACCCTTATCGATTACAAATGTTTTATGAATGCTGCGTTTTAGTTCGAAATTATACATTATGCATCCAAATGGAGCTCATAATTTATTTCTCCTTCGCGAAACCTTGAATCTCCTTTTCTCTGATGTTCAAACTATTAAAATAACTTGCTTGATATTATTACTATCTATCCTGGACTACTGTTTGTCTAATTTACCGGGTTTATGCCCTCTTTGTCCTTCTCTTCTGTTGAGTACGATCTTGTGCACTGCCGGCATCAAGTCGATCTTCTTCGACCATTGTTAACTAAGTGAAGGCTACCTTCTATGTCCTCGATTCATCGTTAGCAAGTTTATAGCAAGATCCACCATGTGATCATCCGGGCGTATTGGATATGTACATAAAATTGAGGGTTTTTTTAAAATGTTTCTATTATCAGGGAGACTTAATCTCCTTTTTACGTATAGGTTTCTAATTATATTAAGTAGACTGATATCTGTTGACCAGAGTAACATGAACATTTTTGCTGTGTGCAGTTTATTTAGGTGTTGTTTGTCGGTCGCATAATATTCCGACCTAAAAAAAATATAGATCTTATAGCTGTTTAGTATATTTTTCCTTTGACTTCAAATGGCGTTTTTCTAAAGCAAAGGATGCCTATGAATTACCTTCATTTAACCCAGTCAGTTGTAATTATACAAGCGCCAATTTTATCAATGATATTGAGGATTGAAACTATATATTTATCTGGGACACCACAGGTAATGGCTTTTTACCTATGGAGATTATCTGGATTTAAGATTATCTGGATTGATGTTGACATCGAAAAAACCCTACATGTGTTCAATCTTTCTTTTGTTTTTTTTATATCGTTTTCTTTCAAGACCTTTATCCAGGAGTTTTGCTGAAGATCGTTGAAGGTCGTTGAAGTTGATTATAGGTCTATGTCTTGTTCACGTACAGAATATTCCACGTAATGACATTTGGTAGTGTTTAATCAGATACAGTATTAAACATAATGGGGCTAAGTATACATTCTTTGTGCAATCTAACTTCAATTTTCTCAGCTACAAACCACATTGGTTAGTCGTTAGAATTATAATGTACATCAATAGGTTTTTTAGGATCCGCTTCCGAATATTAAAGGGATATAAAATAATTTCAAAATATCTGTAATTGCTACACTCTCTAATATGAAAATATAACAAACAAATTAATCTCCTTTCTAAGAACTACGAACAACATTCATTATTTTCAAAATAAGTAAATTTTGCTTTGCACGGATAATAATTATAACAAATTTCTCGGAAAAATAAAAAAATTGTAATATTTGTATATATTTAATAAAAAGGAAAAGATCGATGTAGGTATTTTCATCGCGTAAGGAAGATTCTTGTATAAATAATATTGAAATATTTTAATTATACTTACATATGAGAACTGTAAAGCATTTTCATGTATAATAATGCTATATGGCTCTTTTATATAAATGTTATTAAATTATTTCAGTATAAGTGTACGAAGATGAAAGAAAACCCTCGATCTAATATTAACTTACGTGAATTATCAATAAAAAAGGAAATTTAAATGAAATTTCAATTAAAAGAAAAAGTTAAAAATATATAAATCTATAATTTATGTCATACAGTATTAAAAATGACTCAACCTGAATTTTGGAATATGAGGTTATTCACTTAATTAAAATATTGTCGTTGCCGTGGAATGTCACCGCGGGACCCTGGGTTCGATTCCTGGCCGCTCTGCTGGAATGGTGTTTGTTTTGGTTGACTATAAGATATTGTTCTTGTAGCAATAGTCCGCTATGTGTGTCAATTAGATACATTAAAGTACATTAATAAATAATAAAACAACTTAAATCCTATAATTTAAAATTATTGACATTTTTATGATTTGAAACTAAATATGCGATGAGACAACTAAAAAATGTCTTCCATATTATTATAGATTTATAGTCTGGTTATTGTGGCAAAAGCAAATTAAATACTTGTAGTTTTAAAGCCTACCCAAACAAGAACATAAAATAAATAAATGACCAGAAAATTTATATAAAAGAATTTATATATTAGGTATATATAAATTATATACCTAATATATAAATTCTTTATTATGTGTCACATAAAATAGTTTCGATTTTACTTTTAGAGAATGTTAAAAGTTCTTATGTTGACCTGAAATAAATCAAGTCGTTTAAATAAAGTTTCGAATTTCGTCGCCTTTCTAGAAGTTATGGCTATAAATGACATTTAACTGTCAGTCCCTAAATTAGGAGACTTCTTAAAACAAGTGAAAATTTAGCAGTATTACACTTTACCATCACAAATAAATTTCAAGCAAATACTTGATTTAATAACTATATTATATTTACAATGCAGTGACTTTTTTGATAGCTAAATTACGTATATTGTGATTATATTGACTATTAGAGATGGAAAACACGACCTAGTAGTTCATTGCTATCTAATGAATGTAACTTGAATATGGAAAAATTAAATATTTAAAGTTCTTTACGGATACATATAACAGCACTGCCATTCTATTTGCTCTATTGGTGCAAGATAGAAGTTGGCCAGAAAAAGAACAATTTAATCCGTACCACAAACTCTGATAAAATTGTTTTTTTTTAAGTAAAACAAAATTAAATTTTATATTTTATTTTACTCACATATGCATAGATATTTAAATTGTTCTAATGAAAGATGGAAAGAGAACTGAGAGAAATCGCGAAAGAAAATTTTCTCTGAAAGATACCCAATAAATATTAAAATTTATTAAAATAATGTAAATTACACGAATGAGAATAGAAAACTACTTGATGAAAAATAATTCCGATTAGATTATAATATTATTTCATTAGTTGAAAAGACGTTCTTACGTCTTTTTAATCGTTAACATTCAAATCATTCAAAATCAACCCAACAACCTACAAGAATGGTTTCGGAGACCAAAATTTAAATAATTTTGCTATGCGCTATATAGCTTGGACATCGTTAAGTACATTTAATTAAATTATTTTGAGAGGAATTTCCTGAAATGAGAGAAAGATTTTCGATTTAATATTAGAATCACATACAATGTCAGGCGATAAATAAATGATCAAAGCAAACAAATGATATTGTCCGGTTAAGAGAAGTTAAAATATTTAACGATGCTACAAAACATTTAATTTTAAATATGAATGAAAATTGTCTGTTTAAATCAAAATAAATTAAATTTCGCTAAATAGGAATTTCTTCGTTTCATTCTGTGTTGTGATGGTTTTTGCTACAAATAATAAATAAATTGAATAAACTCAGCCTTGAAATAATTTTAACTCATTTTTATAATACTATAATTTTATATTTTGCTTAAATATTAAATGAAATTAAGAAAAAAACGCCGTCTAAAAATCTCATCGCATATTTAATTTACGTTCATAAAAATTTTAATAATTTGAGATTTTAGGTTTTAAATTGTTCTATTATTTATTTATGTATTTTAATGTATCTAATTGATATGGAACTACTCGTAATTCTTATGAGAGCAATATCTTACAGTCAACTAGACTACCAATCTAGCACAGCTCGACGAGCGGCCGAGAATCGAACCCAGATTGTGATCAACCCAACACACCATGGCAACAGCAATGTTTTAATTAGGTGAATAACCTCATATTCCAAAATTCAGATAGAGTAATTTTTATTATTATGTGATTTGAATTATAAATTTAAAAATGTTATATCTTTACCTTTTTATTGAAATTCCCTTTATTATTGAAAATGTACAAAGGTAATATTTGATCGGTGGTTGTCTTTAATTCTTTTACATTTATAATAAAGTAATTAAATTAAATTTATGTAAATGAGCTATTATCATATAGCGTTATTATATAATACTATATCGTTTTCTTTCCTAAATATAATTAAATTATTTCAATATTATTAATACCAAATTCTTCTTCATGCCTTAAAAGTGCCTACATCGATCTTTTCCTATTCATTAAATATATAAAAATACTATAATTTTTTAATTTTCCCGAGATATTTGTCGTAAGTACTAAGTTTAAAAATACTATAATTTTTAAATTTTTCCGAGATATTTGTCGTAAGTCGTAAGTGCAAAGAAAATTTAAGCATATTAACAATATTAGTTTTTGGGAAAAAGATTATTTTTTTGTTTCCTTTTTTTATTTTGAATTGCCAAACATAACTATTAAAGTTACTGAGTCATCTCCATTTATTCCTTAGAAAGAAACTAAATGTTTTACTTGATTTCAACACAAAGCCACTTTAATTTTCTTCAGTATGAGTACAAATTTGTATCGTAATAGTTCAAATATAAATTGTTTCACATATTCAAATACCACCAACGTAATAATTATGGTTTTAATTTAATTATTTTAGTTATAACTATTACTCTTTCAAATACTTTCATACCATTTTCGTCGTTTTTGACATTTTATTTAGAATTTTAAAATCAATTCAATAGGAAAAATATATATTTTTATGGCGCTCTAGCTCGGATTCGCAGCAGTTTCTTAATTTTTCTAATAAATCGAATTATCTCTCAGATTTATCCGCCCATATGTTTTAACATTTTTTCTCTTTTTTATAATGTAGATATTTAAATTCAAAACATTATTAAAATCTTGTGGTTATCATTGACTTACACTCTTGGAAAGCTATGACATGAATTCCCTCCAAGTTAAACAGATAATATCTAAGTTATGAATAATTATCAACAGTGTGAAATAATTGAAAAAACAAGTTTATAGAATACGTGGGTGTGTGAATGTTGTTGTGATGAAAACATATTTTAGTAATAAATGTGAAAACTTTATTTTTTAGTCAAATAATATTTTCCCACTCGTTCATATGCAAAATTAAAACCACAAATTATATGAAAAAGCTTGAAAGCGGTAGTAAGTAAAACTTTTGTGCAGGAATTAAAGGAACGCCTAAGTTCCATGTCATCAAAGTTGAAAGGGTACACCAAAAGTCACAGATGCCCTAGTAGCCAAAATGTACGTCTCCGAACAACGGTAATTCACAAAAAATGATTAAAATTTTGATAATTATAAAGAAAAGAAGAGGTAAAGTAAAAGACAGGTGGCAATATCAATAGCAAAGTAAAGCAACAATAAAATTAGGTGGAAATAATTCTGGTGAAACATTCTCCTTATTCCATTTTACAAGGGAAGCAGGGATGTTACAGAGTTTTGTAATTACAGGTTTTTTGAACTGGCGTTACATGACCTTGAAATTTGAACCGAATCCTAAACAACTTGTTGAAGCATATTATAGTTCTAACTCCTAACCAATGTGGTTTGTAGCTGAGAATGGCCTATCAAATGCAATTCAAATAGTTTGAATGATGCTGGAAAAGGAGAAAACTGACAACCATCACATACACATAGTTTTTGGAGGATTGGGAAAGGCATTTGATCGTGTTTTCCGAAATCTAATGTGGAGATCATTCAGCAGCAACCCATTAGTTAGGTTTATTCAAGACATTTAAACATTCGTCTATACTCAACTCCTAAGTCCTGTACCAGGAATGTTCACTCAGCCCCATTCTTTTTAATAATGCATCTGTTTAAAGAGTACAAAATGTCATTACGTGGAATATTCCGTACGTGAAGGAGTTTACTTCAACGGGAGTTAACTTCGACTCCTGGATAGATAAATTTAAAGTAACAATAACAAAAAGAAGACGGAACACATGTCGTGGGTTTTCGATGTCAATACAAATCCAGATAACCTTAAAATCTCCATAATCCAATAGGCAATCACCCATTGTGACCCAATTAAATATTTGATCTTAATCCTCAGTGATGTGAATAAAGTTGATAGTTATGTGGCTCATAGAACTACAACAGGCCACCTTGATTGTATTTAATTTCCAGGCATCCTTTGTAATAGAAAAATGCTGTTTAATATCAGAGGATAAATATACAAACAGCTTAATAGATATAGATAAAGAGTTCTTTATGGCTTGGATTATTAGGCGACTAACAAACAACACTTAAGTAAACTGCATACATCTGAAATATGCATGTTACCCTGGAAATCTGTACATAAGAGAGAGATTCAAAGTCGCTATAACAAAAGACAAGGTGAAAAAATTCCTTCGTTTTTATACACGTATCCAGAGACGCCTCGACAATTCGGTGCAAAAACTGCCTAAAATTCCAACGATGAAGTTGTTGTTGTAGATATATTGAAGATCCACTCTACTTGGTTAATTTGACCGACTTGACGCCGGCATAGCACAAACTGGTACTCAACAGAAGAGAAGGACTAAGAAGGTGGACACAAGGGAAATTAGACAAACAGTTCAGGATAGTGGCTGTAGTAATAGCAACCAAGTTATTTTAATAGTCTAAAAACCAGGGAAAAGGGGTTTCAAAGTTTGGGGGAGAAGGTACTTATTCGCAAATTATGTGGCCTATTTCGGACTAAAATGCAGCATTTATAAAATATTTGTAATCGACAGGAAATTCTACAGGTAAAAAGCCAACCATCGTCGTTTACCTATATTTTTGTGGAAGAAGTTAGGATTTGATTATTTAATCACTAATTAATGACTATTAAATCACTTATTAATCTGGATGGATTAAATTGCATGGAAAATATAACATTTTTTTCTTCAATTGAACTTACTGTACGAAAAATATTGAAGGACTGAGACAGAAGAGGGAAATTAAGTGAGTTAAATAGGTTTTAAAAAATTAAATATAAAATCATAGCTAATTCTTAGAAAATATATTTCCCGTTCAACGCATTAAAGGAAAATACCTTCACATACTCGAATACAATAGACATTAACAAGTCCCGTTAGCAACGCAATAATCTCGTACAATAAGGGGAGCATTATAATAGAATGATGGTTGTTACGAGGAAAGATGCGAGGAAGCACGGAGTTTAATCTGCGATGTGGATGTAATGTAATATTGCGTAATTAACATAATGAGAAGACATCAAAGGATCGCCTTTTGTCTTCGTCGTATTTACCATACCGCCCGTACTGAATCAATTCGGATCTCATTTGTATTTTATTTAGACACAGTTCAAATTGCGTAGTCTATATTTTGTATGAAAAGCAACTTATTGTTTATTTAATAACTTGAAATTAATTTTATAGTAAAATTATTTCAGGATAAATAGTTTACTACTGACTGCTTCATTCGTTATTCAGTTTAAATACTATTTTTATTGGCAGTTTCTGAAAGAAGGCTACGAACATTTGTGGAAAATTTATGTTAATGTCGGAATTTATACATATTAGTTATTTTGTCTACATTCGTAAACTATGCTCTCAATACGGTTAATTTTAATATAATTTGAAGTATACATACCATGACATAGATCCAGTGTGCTGATTTATTATCAAAGTTTTCCAAATTAATTATATTTGAAAAAGTTTTCTTGATAATTTTTCTTACATTTCTCCAATATCTTTGACGTGGTGATATCCAAAAGTCACAAGTAAAGAATGTAAGGATATTCCTTCGGGAGACTTAATTTAAATTAGTACAATATTTCTTGTAATAATATATCAGTGAAGGGCAGGTTACCAAAACCTCAAGTAATATATAACTGAGTTAGGACTTCGGATCTACCTATATTTATTGCAAATAATGTCTATTACAACATTGAAATTTTCTGACAGAGGGATCGGAATCTTTATGAGAGGGAGATCGGAATTTGAACGTAACAAATTCCGACCTCTTTGTCATTTTGATCCGTAATAGAAGTAGTAAAACTGCTGGAAATTTCTCTCAACCAGAATAACTCTAGTGATTAAAACAACAAAAATAGATTGAAATAAAAATATATCTGTAATATTTGTATTTGAGACATACGTTTAAGAGCGACTTATTTAATTCTAAAAATATAAAAGCTATTCGCATTAAATATGACAGGAAAGTGAACGCTTACTGGACCGTTTAAAATTTTCTGATGCTTGAAGAATTATTCCGCGTCTTGATATGAATACTGGAGGTCAATAGAAAAAACAAAATCGTTTAATGGAAATATTTCTCAAAAAACCCGTCTCATTTTCTATAGTTTTTTGTGAAACCAAAGAAATTTCTCCAATATCTCTGATGTGGTTTTTAAAAAGCACGGCTTTTTATCTTCTGTTAACCTAAAAACGGAATAATAATGATTAGTATATTATCAAAGAAGACGAAAAATGTGCGACAAATAAAAATTTCCGCATAGGTGCTAGTGGCTCAAAGCTGGAAGAAAAGGGCCTTCACCAAATTGGGAAGGTAGCCAAAATGTTCTACGTGCGCGAAATGATTCTGCGTCGTATATTATATAATATAATATATTTACTGGCAATTTTTTCCAACTGAGAATACAGTCCCGTCAGTTTTACTGCGTAAGTGAGCAAAGTCTTATTAAACTAGAAACTAAATAAATCAAAGCGAAGTGTATATTACAAGCATTTATTTAACTTGCTGGTCTTCCCTTATGTTGCTACAATTATAATATATATTTTATGCGCTTCTAGGTGACCTTAATACTTGAAACTAATCACACGTTCTTGTTTACTCTGACAATATATTATGATGATGATAATGGGTTCAGGATCAGACAAAAATGATAAAAAGCAAGAAGACGATCTACTAACTAAAACAAGCCAAAACTTTTTTGACGGAAAATTAGTATTTTCCGTCAAAAAATTTTGGCTTGTTTTACTTGCCTTGATAAGTTCTTTGTATCTTTTACATTCTAGTAAATTTGCCATGCTCTTGCTTTGGTGCACATAGCAACATTGATGCGTGATATAAATACTTTCGCTTGAATAGAATATATTATTATACTTATGGTACTCTTCGGACATCTTGCTCTGTAACTCTCTGCTGTTTTTCTCGCTATCTGTTTATTTACGTAATAATAAAATTGTAAATGCATCTTAAGGTTAAACAAATATGGTTTTTCAGTCGACATTCTAAACAGTTTTAGAATTAATAATTTAATCTCCACACATATGCTTACTGCAAATGATAGAAAATAACGATGCTTATAAAATTGAAGAACCATTTTAGTTTTAATATAAACAAATTAGTTATATAGTATAGCGGGTACATTAGTTGCTAATACATATTGAAAGTTATTTTGAAGTTACTAATATATTAACAGGTATATTATCTTCGTATAACCAAAATAAATATGGCAAGAAATAAAAAATATATATGTTAACATTCTAGTGAAAGTTAACCCAAAAAAATATTGTATATTTTTGATATTGACAAAGTTATGCTTTTGAAATTTGAAACCATAGTTGGGGTAACACGGAAAAGTCCAACATAACATAATTAGGTTACACCAGATAGAAACAATTGTTAAGAGTAGTGGCAGTGCGAATGTTTTTTGGTTTATTGTCCCGCGTCTGATAATTTCTGGTCAGTATAGATTTTGACTTGGTTAAACCATGACGGTCGTTTAAGTCTTAATCGACAGCTCGCATGAAAATCTTTACTTTTTATACTGCCTGTCACTATTTTTATATAGCACATTAGTTAATAGTTTTTATAAAGAAGTTGTGTGGTGTTTACGTTAAAAATAAATGAAATTAAACGTAACGTCGGCTGTTGTTTTTAGAAATCAATCAATCTGGAACACAAGAAAATCGTGGTGCCTGAGCAGGTGAACGATGCCGCTAGTATATCTGGATACCAATAGGTAAAGAAAGAAGAAATTTTCGTATTTCTGAAATAATATAATATCAATTTTAATATAATTATAATATAATTTATAATGATTTTATCATTATAAATAAAATCAAAATAATACCAATCAAATTCAAGCGACTATGCATACTTCTATATGGCCACATAGCAACGTTTTTCTCCTCTTTTTTTGGTTCAGCAATTAAATACATTACATTAAATATTTTCATGTTCTTAGTACGTTGTTTCGTCGCATGGTTTCTAAATTTTATACATATATATAAATATTGCAAACAAAAATAAGTTACATCCTCATACGAGTTTCAATGGGACTTTAATTATTCCAGCACCTCGCATGAAGATATTTCTTAATTTAAAGCACTATTAGCAAAGAATTAAGCCACAAAATGGGGTGTAATATTTTCCGCTTATCATCTGTCAAACATTTTAACAATGGGTGTGAGAGACTGTCATTCATCTGTACTGTCATATAAACAGAGGTTTTAATTAAAATTCATTTTAGTTAAATCGCGTCCACGATGAATTTTAGGAAATAAAAACAACTATGGAATCCGTCACGCACTTTGCCGAATTTATTATTGTTTTAAGTGGAGGTTATATTTATATATGGCTGAATCTTACACAACATAATTCAAATTATCTGTATGAGTTTGATGTAAATATTAAGGAAATGATTACACAATAAAAAGAGAAAATCGTAGTACGCCCATCAAATATGCAAATATTGTGTTGATCATGAGAAAAGCAAATATTGCGGTGACCATTGGCTGACCACCTTAGTCATGCAAGAGTTTGAGGCAAAATTTTTGTTTTTTTATTATCTTGAAATACTCCAAAATCACTTAATACAATATGTTTACACGTGCCATTAGAAACGGAATAATAACAAACAATAAGAATAATGCAGGTGTAATCTAAAACATGTAGGTAATAAGAAAAACTACGAACAAGAATATGGTAAAAATAATTACACCGTTCATGTTAAGTGTAATTACTATTACGATTCAAAATCAGTTTTCTTTTTTATACTTAGTGATTAAATATCACGTTCTTAAATATTATCGAATTCTTGTAAAGGCAGACTAACATGAAGGATGGTTCTACTCTTTGTTATTATTTCTAAACCATTAATTTTAGGGTTAAATTAATCTAAAGTTTTAATTGTATTAATTAAATTTGGTGCAAATATTGTATTTCAGTTCACTCAGCAGATCATTCATAAATAAAATATTAGTCTCAAAAAGGAAATTTAGGGTAAATAGACTAAATAATATATAATAGAATTCGACGTAGTATATTATCGGGAATTCTTTTAAGAATTTTGTGGTTTTATTATTTAAAAATTGTTTGACATACCACAAATGAATTAGTTTTAGTTCTCCTCCGTTTTTTTAATAAAATAACAATATTATACCATGACTTAAAATTGGCGCAGTGATAGGTCATATTAACACGCATATTTTAAATCAGTTAACAGTATCAAACATTTATGTGGAGTTGTTAGTGGAAGCAAATGAAGTAACAGATTTTCTTTATTATAATGAGTTGTGGGGAAGAGAAAGTTACAAACGTACCAAAATAATTTTTTAGGATTTTGTAGCAAGAAATTGATTCTAAATTATTTGTCGAAAAAGGCCATAATAATATGTTATAGAAAATATAAAAGAAATGCGTTGTTTGACATTTTCCTAAAAACTAGAGCAATAAATAAAAATATTATAAATTTTAAGAAATTCACGAAAATTTTAAAGTTGAAAAATATATAATTAATATTATTAATATGCTTAAACTGTTTCATGGAAAATACTACATACCTCTAAATATTTATATATTCTTAAATGCGTAAAGAACCCTCGTGGCTGGAATTATACTAGTGTTTAGCAAATTTTATTTATGTAAATATTTCATACATTAAGTTGATTAGTTTTTAAAATTGCAAAGCATCAAATTAAATGATTAAATAACAAACAATCGACTGAATTTTTTATGATTTTGTAAATATATTTAGTGTATTTTTATCGCATATTTATTTGTTGATATCTTGTTAGTTGAAATTAAGGTGGTTCTTTGATGTTTTCTTCAAAATTATATAAATTAACTTCAGTCATAATTTGATAATTTTAAACCGAAAGAACCTGGTTTTTAAAAACTTCAACATCAGTTTTTCCATTTATTAGGATTTTTATTAATATTTGTTTAAACTTTCATGTGCACAGAGGTAGATAATGCAATTTCCATACATAATTAACAAAATTATTAATTGAGGAAAAGCTGAAACTTTGACAACCGTTAAAATATTTCCGCATTTCAAAGGCATTAAAAGTCATAACACTATAAATAGTTTGAAATTACATTCTCGATAAGAAGGTAAATACGTATAGAATAATTACATATTACGTAAGGCAAAGTGATTGGATATGAAACGTTTAACATCACGAACGGGCAAATAATTTACAACCTTAGAGGCGAAGAAAATAAAACAAAGCCTATCGTAGAGGCAATTTGCAACGACACTAGTGGGAATTTTATCAAAGGCAATATCATTTACTGGCTTACGAATGACGTTGCTTCTTAAATTCGGATCCTAGAATGGGCTACAATAATTGCGTATTATTCGTTGGTATTAACTTATTTCCCACCGTTAGAATGTAAGATTCCCAATTAACAGAGGACGCATCTTATTTCATATTGATAGGCAAATTTTAGGGTAATAAAAGAATTTGAACTAAATATTAAAGAAAAAGAATCACGACGCCTTCATAAAAAAGTAGGAACAGATTTTTTTTAAAGTACTCCTTTGTAGTATATAGCCTATATGTTAAACCTGAATTAGATTTCAAGCGGTATATGCCTCGTTTGCTCAAAGCCCAAATACTGTTAACTTTATTTAGTCTTCTAAATCATTAAAGCCATATTCTTAATGCACACCGAGAAAAATACTTATTTTCATCCTCTCAAACAGTTTGTTTTCTTAAACTTTCTCTTTCCTTTATTTTGGACAGTTATAATTTTGTTAAAATTAACTTCAACGTATATTACGATACTCCTCTGTTTTTCTTTTGAATAACATATTTTCCAATGTATCTGGGTAAATTACAAACTTTCTCTTTTTTCTTTCTATTTCATGAGAAAATTGATGATTTCGGGGGGTTTTCTATATATTTTTAGAGTATTTATTTTAGCTGTATTTACTAAAAAATATATTTTTTAAAAATGAAATATTTTTCAGAAAGATGTGGCTTCATATACCCAGAAGACATAACTATATTTATATGCTTTTATGATTCATTTTGACAGCTGATTGTTGTTAACAACGTCGAGACAATCTTTTCAGCCGGATACCTGGAGTCTGCATTAGACTAGCTTCCTTAGAAATTGCTTCACTTAGTCACTGACTAATTTGGCAAATGATACCAAATTAAACTTTTCATGTAAGGTCAGTTACTTATCGGTCCATCAACTACAGTTCATGTGAATTACAATGGTAAAAATATTGCAGACAATTCAATTTAATATGCTGGAATTGGAAGTATTTACACGACTGTGAAAAGAATTATTTTCTAAAATTATTATTATTTTATAAAAACTGTTTGTTAGCTAGTAAAAATATTTTATCAATTTACAAAGATTTTAAATCTTCATTTTGTATAGGAAGTATTTACATCTAGAGAAAAAGTTACCAACAGAACCTATAGGTCTATCTCTAATAAAATGTTCCTGGAAATAAAACACTTAGTAATATAACTAAAAGAGAAAAGGCATTACCAGAAGTATTCACTGCCAAATAACTTTGAGAAAAGCTTCAGGCACCTCCAACGTCATCAGTCCAAATTGGGGTTGACTACATTTGGCTGAACATATTTTTAAATAGTAATTATTCTCGTTTTATTATAGTTACTTAAAGTAGAATCTATTTATGGATGTTTGTAAGCTATTTTAAAGTGCATTAATATTTCTTATATTAAAGTTTGTCTCTTAGACAGTTACTGTAGATAACTGTCTAAGCGACACAGAGCACTGTAGAGTTGTAAAATAATTTGCTGTAGTCATTTTATTTTTTACCCTCAGATTAGTCTATTCAGATCGTCTTTTGAAATCAAACGGGGACATAATTTTCTCACTTCTTTAATTTGATTATGCATTGCAAATATGCATCAGCATATCGTTAAGAATAATTAGCCAAGGCGTTTACTTGTCCATCGTTATATGTATATATATATATATATATATATATATATATATATATATATATATATATATATATATATATATAATTAAGCTACAGTTCAAAAGATGGATATCATTATGCATCTCATTGAAATTGATGCTTTACTTTCGTCGTTATAAGCTTTATTTATAAAAAGGTAGCGATACTTGATTTTAATAGTATTTTTCCATAGTGAAATGTGTGATAATTTATTGACCCGCGCACACTATTTAAAAAAAATATTACTACATAATTTTATCAGGATATCAATATAATTTGCATGCTTCATAATTTCCCCTAAAAAATACAGAAAGTGCCTCATTCAGTAACTGTTTATCACATTTTTAAATATATATAATTACAGATAGAATTACACTAGATTGGTAAACAAAACGGCATGAAAAAATATTTATTTTCAGTCACTCAAAAATACTATTCTCACATATGTAACAAGCGCTTATCATTGACGAGTACTTCGGCAATTAAACAAAAGCTCCGAAAGCCACTTCAGTTTCTCCGTAGACGACGTAACCCTCATTTACAATTTTGAATTTATTCGTTATTTCCACCGTACTTGTTAGAAGTGCTCACAGCCTCTGCTGCGCATATTAGTTTACAATTTTTAAAATTATTTATACAAAATAAATTATATTTTCTAATTATTTCCATAGACGCCACCTATAATATAAAATTTTAGTCGTAGGCCAATATTATTATGACATATAACTAAATACTCAATAAATAATTATACTGTGCGAAAGGCAAAGTTATTTGATATGAAACATTTATTAACATCACGTATGGAGCCATGGTTTACAGTCTTAGTAGTTGAATGCATAGAATAAAGCCTACCAACAGGGTAATTTGCATAACGACGCCGTTGGGAGGCGCGTGCAATAAATTGTAATAAAGCCAATATCATTTACTTACCTATGAACCGATATTGCGTTGTAAGCACGATATTTGGTTCGGGCTTTAGCTGTTACGTTATACCATGTGTATCAACTTAGTTTCGGTAGTCTGGCAGTGAATAGTTTTCAATGATTATGAGAAAATTTTGGAAATATTTGGAAACGTTTATATGTTCTGCTATTAATTTACTTGTGTTCATAATTGTTGAAATTTGTTAAAATTTATAGAATCGATGAAAGGATCTTATGGTTCTAAAATTTTAATTTAATAATAATGTACGTAATGAAAAATAAAAATTTATCAAAAAATGCTAGCGAGATGGGAGAACACGCTTTTAAAAAAACTGGAAAGTGAGGTTATATGCATCATTTAAAGAAGAAGCGAATAATAAATTTGAAATACAAATTTATTGCAGTTTATAATATGTTCATACTTTCCAGTTTCAAACTGATTTTATTCATATTTTGAAACTCTTCACGTATTTTACAATACCCTTCTTTTTATATTCGTTATTTATATGCATTTCTGGATTTTTGGAAATGTAGAAAAATCGGAAAGGTGTTTTTGAAAAATCGACCTAGATAATACCGTAGATCAAATTTCTCGAAGTGTTACGGAAATAATAAATCATTTTCTACATTGAATTAGACGAGCATTTCTGGACTTTATTTTCCCTTTTATTTTCTTCACTACAAACAAACCTATTATTCCAATAGCAGGGATACATATGTATCTATATATATATATATATATATATATATATATATATATATATATATATATATATATATCCCCGTATAAAGGTTATCTCAGCGGCGAATTCAAATTTTAAAGCGAACCACTTCCCACTCAGCTAGAACAATCAGAGCGCTGTTTCTGGAAAAAGTCGTAAGCCGATTCGGAGATATAATTTGGCCACCCAGATCGCCCAACTTAACCCCAGCGACTTTTTTTCTACGGGGTTATCTTAAAGCAAATGTTCTCGATACCCATCTTATGAATTTGGAGCAACTGAAGTGAGAGCCATCTCAGTCGACGATTTGCTTGCGAATTCAAGCTGACGCTTTGAGGATTGCTTTCGCTGTGATTGAAGACACTTTAATATTATATTGTTATATTCTGTACCTATAATCGGCATAAATTTACATTAGCTTACAGTAATTTAAGTATTATAATTACAATAAAAAAAATTTTAATTATGATTTCAAATTATAATTTAAAACGCCAAGTAAAGAACAAATAATCCAAGCATAGGTATAATTTCATATGATTCAATGTTGAGAAAGTTTTATTAATAGAATGCAAATTATTAATTCTCTGATATAATTAAAATTTTGTCAAATCTTGAAAAATTTGTATGAGCTGAAGCTTGCAACCTAAAATAGAACCAAAACTACTGACAGATGACTACTTTATATAGATCATAGTCATTAAATAACTAAAACTACTAGTGTTTACCTGTATTAGTTTTGGTTTCATATTGCGGTTTTCAGAGTTAATTACACTATACAATTACAAACTACAAGTTTAAAATATTTAACGGTACAGCAGAAATGTGTACTTACTCTGATTAAATTAGTTTAATCATATTGACTTTAAAATTTCAGTAACTATGTAAGTCTAGAAAATGAATTGATAACGTTATCTGTACGATTTGTGTAGGCACAGTATCTGAAATATTCAATCGTTTGAATATAAGTTTATATTAAACATTATTTCATAGAAAAATATAATTGACAAATATGTTCCTTGATTAATTTATTCCCACGACAAACTTAAACCGAATTCGATGATACGTCCAGACTCTTAATTAATAAGACATCTATAAAAACATTTTAATGAAATTAAATATTTTAGGTTCCTATTTATAGAGAAAAAGAGAGAAAGTAAAATGTCTTTTTCGTGCTAAAATGAAGCGAAATTCAATTTTAGTAACTTCACAGCCTATCTTAAATTTGTTTAACAGAGAAGACCAGTCTCTTTTCTTCTTTTTATTTCGATAGTTTTCTTTATGTAATAAGCCTCTAGTTAATTATTTTTGCACATTCTCTCCATTAACCAATAAAATGTAATTGCATTTGTTTAACCCCTAGAGCACGAATGGCACAATATGACGTACGTACTTGCATGTAGCCTTATTAAGTGCACTAAAGAAATTAAATTCAAACCGAATGTCTGGGAGCAATTCTGTTTCTTACACGTTTTGGTTTCTGTTAATGTTATCTCTGTGATTATATTGCTGTTATGCAAAAAATTGAGTATGGATGCTAACATTACCATTTCAAAAATTTAATTAGTACTTGTTTTAATATTGTATTTAATATTATATAAAATTAAATTATTGTTAAACTGAAAACATTTAGTACTTTATAATAAATTTAAAGTTTTTTCCGCAATGAATATGTTTTCTCATTATTTTAATGACTGTGCACTAATTTTAGAAAAAAATTATGCACTAAATAAAAACCATCTTTACCTTTACCCGGTAAAAAGTTTAAACAACACAAGGTCAAAGAAGTTTGGTTTCAGATTCTCCGTACGTTCATAAATACTTTTATTTCTGAAATTGCAATAACTAAAAAAAATTAACTAATATTCATATCTTCCACAAGCACTAAACGTTTGAATTTCATTTGTTTATTTAAAAAAAAAACAGAATATTTAAGTCCCTTCTTTAATCATGCGGTGTTACCGTATTAAATTAAAGTGTCGTGCTCTATTACGAATAAGAAATAAGTTTAAAAAAGCGAGCTTGATGAAAGGACTTTGATATTTGAGCAGTTTAATAGTAAAAAATAGAGTTACGAAATTCACTGCATAGTCAGTATGATGGGTCAGGAAATGCAGTTATTTAAAAAATTTGTGCTTTTCGTGGTCACTAAATTCCGACAATATAAACAAATATCCTCATATACAATTGTTTAATATTGCGTTCTGGATATTCGCCAAGATAATCAGTTTTATTACAGATCGCAAGTATTTAAATCGTCCCATTAAGCAAACGCAAATATGAGGTCTCGACGTCCGCAAATGACGTACTCGACCGCGTGTAAAATTGTTGGCGCCCACATTTGTCATAGCAACGACGCGCGAATAAGATATTAAATCGTTCCCGTTGGCGTTTATTATGCCAATTTCTCATACAACTCGTGTTAAACGTTTGTCATATTATTACACGCACGTTTTCGATTCGCGTAACGGCTGAGAACTCTACTGGTTTAAGCCACAATATTTTTTTATCCTTTATATGAAATGATGTCAAAACTTGTTATAAATATTTGTATATTTGCGTTTTAAATATCCTCGATTGTCTAGAAATTATTAAACCTTACTTTCACATGTCACTAGAAACATATTACATAATTTTTTGTAATATATGGAAGAAATAAAAACAGAAGAAAAATACGGTACCTTATGAGAGTTAAGTAACCTGTATAAAGTAAAAAAACACATTTTCCTACTTTGTTTAACGTGGTATATTAATTTTCAGACTAGTTATAAATTCAATTAAAAGTTTTCCTGGAGTATATGATATTCGAAAATCTCAAAAAGTTTCCCTAGGGAAAAAATGTCCACTTAAAAACGCTGTATATATTTTCAATTTCCAACGATCTTTCAGTTGCTGAGTTACTCGCTGTCGTATTTATTCCTTCCAAATACGGAAAGAGTTTAAAAAGTTGCATCTGTAGTTTTAGTTAACTCTTGCAAATTTCTTTAAAATTGAAGATAAGTTTACAAAAGGGCAAGGAAGAATCTTTGAAATAAAAATTACATTTATTATCTTCCCTTAATTTAAGGACTAAGTTACACTTCTTCCAATATTAATACGCCTTTTTGTATCTATACAGTTACTATCTCAAATGCAAGAAAGTGGAATAAAAAAAAATTAATGGTACATATGAAAATAAAAAAAAAATAAGCAAGAAAATTTGACTAGATAAAAAAAACATATCTGTGTATATGCTACGTAAAATCTGAAACTGGTCCTCTTTAAGGATTTCCTGTATCTATCGTTAACCAAAATAAAGTAAAATTCACTTTGATTTAATAAAGTGAATAAAAACAATTGCAAGGATTTTCCATATTATATTCATCCTAATATATATCATTTTCAGTACGATCAACCACATACGTTTTTTTTTGGGTGACGATTTGCTTCGCTTTTTAAATATTATCTAATAATATATGAAAATAATACGAAAAAGTTTAAATTAATTGATTTTTGATATTAATTAGTATTGGTGGCATTGTTTGGAATATTACTTTGGTTTATGTACCAAAACTATATTCAAAGTAAATATATACATAGAGAATGTACTTAATTATTTGTAACTAATTACAACTTAAATATTTTGTATGTGTAAAATAACTACAAAACTTGGAACCTTTTTATTCAAAACTCTTGTTGTATGTGACTAGGTTTACATTATTTTGAAATTAGTAGAATATTCTTAGTTTCATCATTAAATATATGAAACAAAAGTAATTTTTTTCGGAATTATCGCAGATTTGTTTTCATTTATAAAATATTAAGCTAATAAACGATTTACGTCCATATCAATATAGTAAACATATATATATATATATATATATATATATATATATATATACATATATATATATATATATATATATATATACATATAAATACATATATATATATATATCTATATATATATATATATATAATATTTATTTATATATATGTATATATAATATCCAATGTATAAACAAAATTAAAATTGCTATTTATTCAAAACCATTTATTATTTATTCAACTGAACATTACATTTATAATACTATCATTCAGACGGGAAATTTGATCAGATATATACATAATAATTCCATATGAAAAATTTATCTCTCTCGGGTAGGGACGAAATTTCCTATCAAATTAAAAATCATTAATAAAATATATGTTTTAGTAGAATCAAAGCTGACGTTCGGAATCCACTAGCGGCATAATACAACATAATTCCTAACTATTAACATTTCATTTACGGCAATATGGGTCTTATATTGTAATGTTATGAAGACGTGCTATTGTGATCGTATGAAATCGTCGCTTATGGTAATATGCGGTGTAATTATATATGTATTTAGTTATGATATACCTTGTTATATTGTAAAATCTATGACAGTATTGGAAATATGTTTAAATGCTTGGCTTACATTACTTTGGATACGCATCTTCATGTATCCACCTCCATTGGCGATTTACTATTTTTTTATGATGTCTTCCTTCTGTTTTATAATTTTACACTATTGTCAATAATTTTATACTATTTTTGCAAAATATAGAAAGATGTTGTGATAAGTTTTTGTCAGAAAAAATCAGCAGTCAGTCAAAAGTCAGCTTCTTCTATTTTTGCACGTAGTCATTGATCATTTGATTCCAAGTTCACTATACATTTTGTGAATGCATTGATGTTATTTTTGTATTTTAATTATGTCAATAATTTATTGACTTGCATTCAATAAAGATTACAATTTATTTGTTTCTTTAAGTTTATAAATTATTTAACGTAAAAAAAAATAACTTTTCTTAATGCTTCACTGTTACACCCGTGACAAAGATTATACGACATAAATATATTGTATTTATTAGCTATGCTAATATTGTTATGTTCTTAACCTTAATTTTTAGAAATAATATTTTGTGAAAGAAAAAAAATTGTAAACGAAAATAATAAAATAGGTATTTGAACACTAATACTTAATAACTAATACATATAAATTAGAACACCAATAAATATTAGTTTTGTACCTTTTTCGTTATTTTTTAAAATCCTTTTTTTTTAAATTTGAATATTAGTATTTGAATTTGTTTTTTTTTTACATATAAAAAAAAATAGCTGTGGTAATCAGCAATTTTTTGATGAATTTAGGCTTCATCTATTTGTTACTTGTTAGTACTAAACTTTGTTTTGCCTCAGGGAACGCGCAGTCTATAAATGCTATTATTTATTTATTTAAGTACATATCTTTATACAATATATTACAGCTGTCATATTTGTAAAGAGGAACAATTAATGTTAAAACAAATTTTAAACTTTTAGGTTAAACATGAATACAAAATACATAAGAACTACAAAAGTAACGTTGACACATTCCGACTAATTTACTTTCACTCATCATAAATATATCACACTCTGACGTGACCGTGATCAGGTGGTTGAGCAGTTGAACACTGAAAGAAACTGGAGAATTTTGATATAATTAGATTCTAAAAGATAGTATAGCGAAAAGATGATGATTGTATGAGCAACGGAAATTATCAGGCACGAAGGATGAATGTTTACTCTATAATACAGGGCATACAATTTTTCCTTTTAAAAAATGGAAGGTAAATTTTACAAGCGCAAAGTTTCTTCTGAGTTACAAGGAAAGGAAACCTAGAAATGCAGACCATACCCAAGAGGAAATAGAAAGGAAAAGTAGCAATACTCTCTCATATACAGATATGGGAGGAACGTGTTTTGAACACATTCAATCATTAAGCTGTATTTAGCTTCGTGTGGTCTCCTAATAATGGTGTCAGATTCTAATCGGGTTTATACTAAGGAAGTATACAACAGGCGAATTAACGATATGGATTGAAAATTCTTTGAATCACGCGGCACAAATTCAAGTTTCGAAACTATTTTTTTGTTTCTTTCGCCATGCGCTCTAGAAATGTAAATCGCCAAACAAATCTGTTTGTGACAATAAATCCATTTGAATTATAACCGTATTGATCAGTCTGCAATCATCTCAAAAACTTTAACGGAATTGGATAGCACAACCATATGGGCCTGTAGCGTACTTTAGATGTGTTTATTAAGAATATGACATCCATTTTAACTTATAATATGTATAGTGCTAGTTTTTATTACTTATAGTGTTATTTCGAAACCTTCACTACATATAAGACCAATAAATGAGAGTATATATATATATATATATATATATATATATATATATATATATATATACACATATATATATCACAAATAAACAACTACCCACCCACATCTCAAATCGTTACTGCTGAACACCCAATAGCTAATAATTCAAAACCTGAATCCTGATCCCTAATAAAACCTGATCCCTGTATTAATGCACAAGAAAAAAATAACCTTTCATATATATATAGATATATATATATATATATACATATATATGTATATATATATATATATATATATATATATACATATATATGTATATATATATATATATATATATATATATATATATATATATATATATGTATATATATATATATTAAAAGAATAAAATTTCAAATTATTTAATACCATTCAAAAACGAAAGCTTCTAGGCTTTGCAATGTATTTTTCAACACGACACGATGAATACCGGTAAAATTATGGAAAAAATTAAGTTTTGTGGTTTAAATTTCAGAATTCTTTAGCGAGGGAGCAGGGAACAATTTAAAGAAACTAAATTTAAGAAAACCAGCCAAGTGCGAGAACGGCTCGCGGATCAACAGTTCCGTACCTCGTTTAAAGTGAAATTATATTATTTATCACAAGTCACAAATATGAGCTTCATAGCGCAATGGGTTGGAGGGAATATATGTCATCCTGAAAATCTCAAAAATCTCTATCTTTATATGTTTCTCGCAAATTTTGCGTAGGCTTTTAAAATTCTTGTTTTTATTTCATAATTTTCTCGTAAGTAGTTTCGGAAATAAGGAAGAGCCGTAATATTCTTCTCTATGTATTTCAGTGTAGTACGAAATACACCACCCAAATTGTAAAAAAAATACTTTGAGATATATACCTTATAACGAGCCCTTTCAAACCATATCCCACGTGTGAACTTTTTTTTTTTCGCCCTTATTAATTTGCTTACCTAAAATTTTCATATAAACATTTTTGGGTATTACTTTATTATTATGTCGAAATTAACATTTCTGCTTCAAGCGGTTTCTGAAAAAAAATGGCTATGACAGAGAGACAAGTTAGTAATCTCAAGAGGACTCCAATTTCCTTTGAAAATACGGAACCCTAAAAATATGACATTATAATACGGAATTGGAATTAAATTATTTTTTTTATTAGCACGAATCTATAACATTTGCAAAAGCAGCTTCACATAATAGTTTCGTGATACTTCAGAGTTATTTATTAGTTAACAGTTAGCAGCAAGCGTCGCGTTTTTGGCAGAGCCCGAGGAAACTTCAACTAAACATCAGAAATAATTTCGGTTACATCTTTAGTCAAAAGTTTTAAATAGGTCCTCTCACTTATCTATTTGTCAGCCGCAGCTCTAAACGTAATTAATTGGCTGCTGTGGGACTGTAAGCCCTGTTGATTAGAATGGCTTTAATTTTTTAATCGGCTTTAATTTTTCGCATTAATTCTGGTGTTGAATAATAAAAATAGTTTGAAATATATTTTATTAATTTACTTTATTGGCAGGTTTAAATAATTCCATAACTACATTCCACTGAATAAAACGAAATAAATACTTTAATCTTTTGTTTTATTACATAATATCTTTCTTTTTATGTCTTCTTGGGTTAACATAACATATATATTCCCATATGACCGATATATGCCTGTTATACATAGAACAGCATTTTATCGTATGAAGTTCCTCAATTACCGTCCAATTTTGAGGAGAGTAAATTAACGTCTATGTTACATCTTGATCTCAAAGAATGTATTCAACAAGGGTCAAGAAATCTTGTTTGTCTTTGAAATAGTTTGTTAAAATTTCTTGAAAAATTTTGTACTAAAAGATAGTGTCATAAAGATCACTCTCTTAAATGCAAACATATATAAGGAACAAATTGTTAAATTAAAAAAAAAATTAATTATAAAATACACTCATTTCCAAGCTATGTCAAAAATATAATAAACACGTATTAATATTGGTCATTAATCTAATTCGAATTGTTTAAATAAACGAAGACCATATCTTTATTCACTGGGCCTACAGTCGTTTTAAATTACATATGAAACATTTAAACTTAAAATACAGTTTAAATTTACTATGAGCTGCTGCAATACCTCATGTGCATTTGACATTTTCGTACAATTGTATGAATTCGGCTTATTCTTTTTCCAACTTTAATGTGCTTTACTTAAACTTTTTTTTCATAAATCAGCTGACCATACAATGAGTAATTGCAATATAAATATTTTTCTCAATTCACTTTTCTTAAACTTTCTTTTGTGAACGAATATATTTGTGTGACTTAGTGGAAAACAAGCTAATTTATAGAGGGAATACTGTATTTCTCACTAATGAAAAGTTTGTTTTCATTAAAATTTTATTGGGTAACAGTATCTTAAAATGAACGTAAGTATATTTCGGTCGTCGTTCGGTTGTTGAAACACTGTAATACGTCATGTATTGTCAATTTCAAATGCAGGATTTGAAGGAAGAGAACTAATATGTATTTATAGACCTATTAAATTTAAAAAGCGATTTATTTTATGACTATGTAATTTATGAATATTTCTATCATAGCTCTAGTTTTACATGAATTGAGTTTGTCATCAGCGTTGTAAACTCAAGAAAAAAGATAATTGTTTACCTTTTCATCTATCGAACATTTATAAAGTGTAAGCGCCAAAAACATCAGTAAAGATTAATTACATTAAACATAACGTTGAAAAGGTCGATTTTACTTCAATAAATTAGTTCGTACTATATTCGGAAAAACTATTTACTTCAAACACGTTTGGGCGTGTGGTTTTTCTACACGGTAATAAATATTTTCGTATTAAAGCTTCAGTAACATATATAGCCGATTTAAATAAGTAGTTAAATTATCTTTATTTGTGTAAATTTTCCTTTCGATGCATCTGTCTGTCCGTTTATTTGCCATTTTTCAGTTAGAAATCTCCTTTTCGAACGATTAAGCTTTAAAACAACGTTCAATATTTACACCTTACCCAAATTTTTCTATCATGACTAATTTTAGTTTTAATTAAAATTATTTCCGTTAATTTACTTCGATAATTTAAGTCGCACTTGGAGATTTTTTGTTTCTCTCATACCTTCCAAAATTTTCTTTCACTATCTTTTTTATACCAATTTTGCTAGTCAATATTATGATCCATTATAATTTTTAAGTCTAACTTAAGCTGGATTATTTTCATTAGTTTTATTTAAATTTTTATCTAGGATATTTTAATCCTATTATATGATATTGATCTGACGATGGTTTTATATGGTAATGGTCCAAAAATGAACAATGGAACTCTTTAATGAAGGTAGTAAATCAACCGAGATTCAAAATATTCGTTATAGGTAGTTACTTTGCAAAATAACTACACTAGCACCAGGTCAGAGTCTGATGATGAATTTTAGAGATTACCAACGTAACTTTTTAAAAATTGAGAGCAAATCACCCATTATTCAATATAATTGATTCTGGTAGTTGTTACTTTTCTCTTTTTTCAAAATTCTACATCATCCACCAGGCCATGGTCTAATGAGATTTGTGGACATGAAAGCTTTTTAATACGCACTCTAAATTATTCTATCAATAAATTTTAATATGCCATATTTATTTTAAGTTTAATCTTTTTGTCAATACCCGTCACAACCGTCAAAGGAGATTTACTTGAACCGCGCATAAAGGGTACTCCCATTTTTTTTATTCGATATATATACAAAGGGTTAAAATTTTATTTTAGTAACGTTGCATAGTGTTAAATAAAAACCATATAAAATGCATATGAAATTATCTTCTTACACAAGATCTACGTTACTCTCGTCTGAAGTCGAGTGTGATGCAGTTATTAATGTCGCTAATGCGACATTTATATTGTTAAGTATTCATTGTTAATATTCGGTGTTTGTTTTTGATTTTTTGATTTGCTTTTTTTTATTTTAATGACTGATAAAAATATATCCCTGAAACGATCATATTTTTCTGTCGTTACCGTATTTGTTGGTTCTATAATAAAATCATTTCGGTACAGTATTTTTTTTATTCAAATTATTTAAAATATATTAAAATTATTTAAAAAACTATCCTATTATTAAAATATTTTAAAAGTATTAACTATTTTAAGATAATATAATATGCGCTGAATGTGTTATTTTGCTTGAAAATAAATGTGGTGATTTAAGTTCAGTACTTCGATATATCGGTTTGTCGCTCTCAGCGTATGTATAAATTAGATATACTCGGACCATTTCAATGATAGAAACAACCGTGGGAACTTTTCATAGTTAACGTTTTAATGTGACTTCTTCGTCTGCTAGTCAGCTGCGCGGACATAATTAAACCGAATTATTCTCTGAACCTAAAAAGCTACCGTTTTTGTTTACTAGGAATTTTATTTTCAATTATGTAAAGCGGGAAGGCAATTTCTACCTAGGGGGAGGGCCGCTTGTCAGCTGCTAGTCAACTGCGTGGATATAATTAAACTGAACTCTTCTCTTATTACAAGGATCTATTGGTTCGGAAGATACTTTCCAGGTAGAGGGAGAATCTCTAGTCAGCCACTAATCGGCTACGTAGACACCATTAAACTGAATTATTCTCTCAACACAAAAAGCTACTGTTTATGTTTACTAGGAATTTTATTTTGAATTATTTAAAGCGAAAAGATAATTTATAAGCAGAGGGGAGGATTGTTAGTCAGTTGATAATCAGCTGCGTAGATTTCATTAAACCAAATTTTCCTCTGAAAACAAGAAGCTATATTTCTAGTTTACTAGGAAGAATTTTACAATTTATTTTGAATTATGTAAAGCCTGAAGATAATTTTTACGTAGAGGAATGTTCGCTGGTAAACTGCTACTCACCTGCGTGAATATCATTAAATTGAATTATCCTCTGAACATGAAAAGTCACCATTATTATTTACTGGGAGTTTTATTTTGAATCTTGTAAAGTGAGAAGATAATTTCTACGTAGATAATGAGGCCGGTTGATGTGTTTAGTTAAATTATGCTACTTTATTCCTTTTTGGATTATTACCTATAAGAAAGTAATTTGAATTAGTTTAGAGTAACATACTTCTAAGTTGGATTGAATTAAAGAATTAAAAATTTTAAAAAAAATTTTAATATTTGTCATGTTCTAATAAATGTAAAATATTTGTAAAAAAATTATACATAAAATAGCAGTAAACGTTTACTATGCAGACATATGACAGCAGGTAACACTTGGAATTATGTTGGAAATAGCAGTATATTTTAATGAACGATAAAGTAATTAGAGGTGGATTAAACAATTTTAAAAAATATTAGTAAAGAAATTTGAGATTATTCGTATCCTAATAAATTAAAAATATTTACAAAAAAATCACTAACAGAGTTGGAGCAAACATAACAGTCTGGAGAGTAGCCGGAAAGAAAATAGTTATGTTGAAATTAAGAATACAATGAATAAACGGCAAATTAGTGAGTCATAAAAAGAAGTTTCAGGGTCATTTATATTTCAAGAAGTAAAAAATATTTACAATCAAATTATACACATAATAGAAGTAAATGTAATATTATCGACGAGGAAAAATTTGAGCATATCGAATAAAGAAAGAATTAATCATATATGAATTAAGAGCACTAGAAATGATAAAAAGGGGATTCCGTGATCATTTATATTGTAATAAATGAAAATTATTTACAGGACAATTATATAATGTAACACTGGGGAAGATATAGCAACAACACAATGGGTTTGTTTAATTGAAGAGTGTAACGGTATGAAATTTGCTATTCAAATTTAATAATATTTATATATTATCACCCTTAACTTGCTAACTATCAGTAGAACTTGCAGTACGAGGATTTTGTTTAAAATTACGTATATATATATATATATATATACATATATATATATATATATATATATATATGCAAATTTAACATTTATGGCATATAGTGTTTATATTAAATTATTTGCAAACGTAAATGGTATTCTTTATTATAAAAATATATTATATATCATGGCCCAAAAACACAGAAAATTTCTCAAAAATACTTAGTTTTATTACTCATGACATATCAAATATTTTATATTTTGTTCTATTTTGCTTTTTTTTTAATACAGAAAGTACAAAATATTAAAATCGAATTATGGCTTCCTACGTAACCAAGCAAACTGGGGCCAATGTATGAACGAATGTGGCGAAAAAACCTACGTTATAACTCGTCTTATTTGATGCACACGTGGATTTTAGGACTACTTACGTTGGTCTCAGCCCGTGGACGGTGGATGGTGAGGTTGATACCTGCCCTGTGCCAGTCGAAACTTGTACGTCTCACAGGATGCATGTTGTCGATTTGCTGAACTTGTTTATTATTGCTAGAGTTTCTATAATTTTATTATTATTGCTACGGATCCGGCGTCATCAATATATTTATTGAGGAATTAGCTTCAGGTATGTAACTGTTTATAATATTTTGAATTTACCATATATTGTCCGCTACAAGACTAATATACTCAAAATTGAAATTGATACATTTTTTTATCCACATATTAAAGGTAAATTTTAGTCATATACTGGACACTGCCCAAGCGATTATTTGGTATTAAAATATATACTTTTTCTTCTATTTTACCAAAATAAAAAGAAAACTTTGCGCATATTTGCATTTTGTGATACTGTCGTTTTTTTGTGTGGAAATACTTGATTTAAGGTAAAGTTGATTAGGGTGTGTTTCACTTTAGGATGGGAAATTGACAAATTATTTCTGGCAAAACGACATGTTTATGACATAATAACGAGTTCAAATAAATAAAACATTTTGAAAAATATATTTTATAAAAGATAATATAAAAATTAGCTCAATGCCCAAAAAATATGATTTCCAATTTAAATATAAGAATATCACAGTTTAAACAAACATTTAAGGCTAGATGGCTAAGATTGTGTGGAAAAGGGGAGCAATCTTTTGAAACAAATGCAGTATGACTATTCATTTCAATAGGATTTTCTAGTTATTGTACCGGATATATAACTAAAGTAGATAGACCAGAAAAATGATTTCAAAGTTTTAGTGAAAGATTGAAACGTGCAAAAACGCAGCTATTAAGAATTAAACAATCTACTGAAAGCTTTTTTATATAGCCCTGATATATGGAAATGAATGAATGGAATTCTTCTAGTTCATCAGATAGAGCAAAAGTCATCAAAGATATAAACTATGATTAGTCCAAAACGTGCGACAAAATACCGGATAGCCTTTAAACAAACACCAATCAGAAAGTTCTTAATATAGAACTTTATCATTACTTACAGATGCAAATCTAATCAGAAAACACTATTACAAAGTAAGAAGAAAGGATTTGACCCGCTTTCCATAACACAAAACAATTCAACGTGTTGAAAAAAAAAATATCCAAAAACTGCATCTATAATTGTCAATGAAACTTCTGCTAAAGTTAAACTGCAAACTCTTATGGACCACACAGAACAATGTATTGCAAGATTGGAAGTTGCAGTAATACAAAATCAAAGAGATTTGTGTAACTTTTGCTTGATTTCAAAATGGGTGTTTGGTGGATCCAAGCAAGTTGAATATAAACAGTTATTTTCTAACCCTAAAAGTATTTGCATAGTGTATTTATGCCCATTGAATCTTCAAGCTGACAGTAAACAAATTTTGTGTTATGGAAAAATATAAGATTCTCATCGACCCGATTCTGCAGACCCATAATTTTTTTTGTTTTCTCGAAAGAAAAAAAAGAAATATATTACACTGATAATCAGATATCACAGCTTCAACCGACATCATGCGAATCGGAAGGAGATAATGGTAGCCTTGAACTAAACCATAAACTTTTGTTTGCCATGGTAGGTTCGTAAAAGTATTACAGAAACAACCTCGACTAATTATTGATAAGCCAAAACAAGAGTCTGGAAAAACTAATGACGGAAACACGGCTGAAAGGATTTTTGGTCACCCAGAAAATATATCAGGGCTTATTGACATAAATTTGGAGTTAGCATAAATGTTTAAAACCACATAAGAAAATGTTGGCAAGTGGATATTTCATAGACAATGTCAAATACAAAGAATTCACAATGACTACTGCCAAAAATGTATGTAGGGTTGTACGGTCGGTATTCCACCATCCCGTTGGTACGTACGGTTGTTAGGCCAACGAGCGTACAAAAGGTCTCAATACACGATGCTGATGTTATTTCAAGCTTCTTGTTGGGCAAATAAATGAAGAGACTCAAGAAGCTAATAACAAGATGTTTAAAAATATCGCGAAACTTTTTCAAGAAAAATGAGCGGAGAAAAAATTAATCGAAACATGATTAATTAGTTAATTAGAGTATCAGATTCTTTAATGTGATCATGGAAACTCCTCCCCGGCCAAGAAAACCTTTTAGTAAAGACGTTCTGAAAATGCTGACTGAAGAGGTTTCAGATAATAGCCTTCAAGAAACCAGTTATTATGATTATGAATGAGTTTCATATAACATATTATATCACCTGTACTTGTCGTTTTTTATATGTTAATATTTTTAAAAATCATTGAGTCAAGGTTCATTGCATTGTTTTTTTTGTTTTATCATCGATAGGCAGCATAAATAATTTTCGCCAACTTTTACGAACTTTAGCCCCATTGTGCGACAAGATTAACTGTGTAATAAAACGGATCTAAAAATAAAAAATTGTATATCGTTGGTTCTCAATAAAAAAAAATCCAAAAAAGAGATGTATGCTCTACTCAGATATCATTTTTACCCATATATGTGTGAAAAATGTTGTTTCAGTCCCCTTTTCATGTTTGAAACCATTCATGTAAAAACTTTTGAGACATTTTAAATCCATTTTAATGTTGGGTCGACGAACTGCATGCCATTTGTAAATTTCAAGTTTCGACGAATTTCATTGAGTAGTTAGAAGTCTGTGACAGACGGATATACGGACAGACGATGTTACCACAGCAATTTTAAATATTCCACATTTTTAAAAGTGTTATGGTAATGACGTGTACAAAAGGGTTTTGTTCAAACATTTTAGTTATGAACCCTAAAAACGGATTCAATATTATTTCTGTTTTATACGAATTCATTTAAAAAAGACAAACAATTCAACATTTTTAAAATAAATTATTGTCATTAGTCACAAAGTAATAGTGTATGTTAATATTAATATTTAAAAATTATGAAAATAATGATCGCAATATAAAAGTAATGCAAATGTCGTGAAACCGATAATACGAATATTGTCAAATATTGTACTTCTAAAGTAACATTGAATTTGTAAACAGAGTTTGGCGATGAAATACTGTGTCGTCCCAAAATTTATACGAGTAATATCCGATAATATGTAATACACTCTTCAAGAATTTTAGACAAGTTATGTGACACACGAATCAATATTTTAATTTCAGGTCTGTAATTAATACAGTCACAACTTGATAAGGACAATAAAAACTATGGCGTCTTCATGATATTTACATAATTATGTTGTAGTTGTAATGTCATACTCACGGAATGAACGGTCATTTTCGATACTGGATATACATATAATATGGACAGGTAAGTCGTTAAATTAAGATAAAGTAGGTTATTCAGGGCCAATGGTGGGTTGAAGAGTTAGTTGATCATCATCATTCCGCTCGTTTTTTAATTTATATTTCAAAAAGTAGCTATATTTCAAAAAGTATTTGAATAATTATAGATGTAGTATAAGAGTTGAAATACGGTGAAATGCTTCATGTAAGCGGATGATGTTGACATAATTGCAAGTGTGTATAAAATTTTCAGTCTATTACCATAAAAATCTAAATTTTGGCTAGGAAAATGAAATAATGTATGAAAGTAAGGCAGTATATTTCAATTTACACGTCCATAACTTTTCTTTTGTATCGGAATTTTAAAAAAGAGAAACGGTAATACAAGATCTAATGTGAAAGCAATTCATGCAATTGACAGAATGAAGAACGCTTCTATGAAAGTTATGATGCATAAATTTGAATGAAAGGTACGCGAAAGAAGAATATATGTGTTATAGTGTTTTAATAGGTAAATAGTGTGTCACCCCCAACAATTATTATACTAAAGTTAAAATGGTATTTATACCATTTTAACTTTGGTATAATACTAGTTGTAATAAAAAAATGGTGTTCATACCAAATTTTAAAAAAGAGAAACGGTAATACAATATCTAATGTGAAAGCAATTCATGCAATTGACAGAATGAAGAACGCTTCTATGAAAGTTATGATGCATAAATTTGAATGAAAGGTACGCGAAAGAAGAATATATGTGTTATAGTGTTTTAATAGGTAAATAGTGTGTCACCCCCAACAATTATTATACTAAAGTTAAAATGGTATTTATACCATTTTAACTTTGGTATAATACTAGTTGTAATAAAAAAATGGTGTTCATACCAAAACAAGTATTGGATGATGGACAAAAATTTATTTAAATCTAATGCAAAGGAATGAATTTATACCTAAAAATGTCCCTACCAAAATTATATATTCACCTAATACAACCAAAATTTATATCGATAAAAACATAATTGTGAATAAAGAAAAATGATGTAGACAAACTGTCAAAACAGTACTTATGGAAGTAGGAAGATATATTGAAGATAATCCCCAACCTTTGGATCAAATCGACCAAAATATCCGAAATATGGTGACGTAAAAGTCATAAAAATAATTGAGTAATTATGAAAATAAATATAGTTACTGAGAAATATCAGTATAGAGATCATGACGTTCCAACGTTACAATCAAACTCCATAAATCTTAAAAAAATGAGGAGCAATAACAAAGTTTTCCAAATAAGAGTTATAAATGTTATTCACGGAATTATTCCACACAGCTTCAATACCATTGTCACTAACGCTATCAATAAGGTAGAGGAACGATAAACATTTTCCGATTCAATTTGTTTTTATACCACAAAAGAAGTCACACTTCAAAAACAGTACGAAAAAATATGTTGGAAATCATATTATTTATTCACGATAAATCGTTTTAAAAACTTCTTTTGTTCCCTTAATATCAGGCCGTAAAATCTTTAACCACGTTATTCAGAAAATATAAAATAAATGTAGAATTTCTAAACCTGACAAAGACCAATAAAATAACCTGACAAATGAATTAGGAACAATTATTTCGACAAAGTGCGTGACAAAAAGATATTCATCAATAAAAATTGAACATTATTTCTTACTAATATGTATGTACTAGAGAGATATATACTGAGAGAGGTACCAAAATCACGTTAGCAGTCGGAGCCTGACAGATGCGCCCGTCTACCAATGCGCCGACCGGAACAAGACATTACGCCCGGCCCATTTGGCCGTAATTGAACCCCGAAAGCGGGTGTGAGCACATTTTTCAGTTGACATTTTAATTTTGACCTATTTTTCTTGGAATGGTTAGTTTTGTGGATATAGCCAAACTGTATTATTATATGACCACTCGCGGCTAGCTAATATTCTTATTTACCATGATTTTATTTTAAAGTAGGTATGCCAGGTAGTTTCATTTCTTTATTTCTTTTTTAATTACTCAACATATTAGGGATAGTTTCTACCTTTTACACATTTCACACCTTTTGAAGTCATATCTTTTAAAGTTAGGTTACCGTTTGGTATTTTATGGCTGTTTCAACTTAATTATGGTAGCATGTAGGAAACAACTTTTATTCTTCGGCGTCGTTCCAGTCGACTGAACTATCATATTACTAGGAATTAGAAGTGAACTGTGTATGTGAATTATTTTATTAGTGGTTGGGTCAAAACAAATTGAAAAATCTCATGCTAAAAACTGAACTCATCATTAGAGGACAATGTGTGGATATGCAAATATCAACGTAATATTTTTTTCAATGGTAACACTGGTTCTACCTTTTTCAGGTTGTTCAGGCAGTACCACCATGAAACCATTTCTAAGAATTTGTTGATGAATTTTAGTAATAAAAAGTGCAAATTTCTATTTTGATGCTATTATTGTTCAAATAAGAGAAGATGGATAGTATATAATGATTATATAAACTGAGTCTCTTTATTAGTCAATCTAATATTTATTAGATATACACACACACACACATATATATATATATATATATATATATATATATATATATATATATATATATATTCATAAATGCAAATAATTATTGCGGTTGTGCTAGAATACATACAAAATTTCCACATCTGCTCTAGACAAAGAAATGGATATTTCATTTTCCTTGGATAATCGCGTAATGATAATTTGATTTTAGTTGGCTAATTTTATTTTACACGTTCATGTGTAATGGGTGGTATTTTTTATTTTTAATTAATACGTAGTTGACTTATTCTAAATTTTGATATTTTTCGTACAATATTGTGAAATATAAGTTAATCAAAAACCAATCTATAAAAAAATTCAAAAATTGATTGAAAAATAAGTCAGTTGTAGACTTCTAAATTTGAATATACGGATAGAGTTGGGTATATCCCTGTCTCTTTTCCTCTCGTAGAATATAATGTGCACTATTAAAAATGACCTCACAACACAGTATTGCCGTCCTTCTCTAAAGGTTAAATTTAAACTTTTATAACTCGGTTAATTTTTAAGATTATTAAAAAAAATGTTCACTCTTCATCAGCTTGTACCTTGAAATTATGATTAATGAAATAAAAAAAAATTTTGTCAAACACCCAATTTACTTGAACGCACTCTAATTTGGTCACGTGTGTTTATATACGAGCATACATATTAATTAGATCAGTCCGAAAAATTAATGAAGTGGTCAAAGTTAAACGCTCTTCGACATCAGAATGAAATTTCCTATTTATATATGCTCTGGAGAGATAAACGGTAACAATATAAATGCTTAGAATTTAATTAGTAGTAGAAGCACAACAGAAGCCTAAAAATGCTTAAGTCTAATCTAAAAGTTACCTCCTCAAATGAATTAAATTAAATTTGGACATTGTGGTGGTTCAAAATCAAAAAATATTCGTCGATAATTTTTCTTATAACAGAATGTAAGAAATTATAAGTTGTTAAAAGGAACTTTTAAATGTCTTTTAATTTTATACGGAAAGTATATATTGTCAAACCGATAAACATCCCAAACTGTATTTGAAAGTTACAAACGCAGCAAAATGAGCTCCATTATTATCTATAAACTCCCTTATTTATTTAGTTGGTCACGAAAAGCGTTTTCAAATACAGCGCTATGTTTTTTCGTAGTATAAAATATGTAGTTTTAATATACGTACGTAATATGCAATCCTTAAAAGTACATTTTGCAAATTAAAGTATCAATTCCATAGTAGATTTATGGGTAATATTGATTCCAGATATTTCTTCTTTGGATTATGTTTCATATTATGGTTTCATACATTATAAATGGCCTTTGGAGCATAACTGCAAAACTTAACCAAAAATCATGAGAATTTTGCTTAACTTTCTCGCATCTCCCATGTAGGTTATATATTCAATAATTATAGTTTTTAAAACGAACAATTTATTTCTCTTTTTCTTCAGTTAGACCTCACCTGTTTCATCAGATACGGTACATATGGAAGTTCAACTTTTAAATCGAGCGTTTTGAATTTTTATTTAAACCCATAGATTGCTTGAAAACCATAGAATCCACAACAGTAATTTAAATCCATATAATCCATAGATTCCTTGAAGAGTTTAAATCCATAGATTCCTTGAGTGATAAAAATATACACTTTTCACAACGTAATTTTTTAAACTAAAAGTTTTCGATTACTCGAACTTCGATTACTCGAACTAACTTAAAAATTAAATTAATTTAAAAATCTTCTTTAGCTCGCAACGTTTGATCAAAATTTTTGCAATATCATTCTATACGTCCGACATTGAATCAATTAGTACCAATGGAAATAACCGGGGAACTACACAAAATAATAGTGCTGGCGAAGCATAAAATTTAAAATTACCGTATTCGGTAATATTCATTAATACAAAATAACATCAAACAAAACACAGATAAATCATCCATATAATTAAAAAGAACTAATATAAATAGTGCGGTAGACTACACTCTTCACGAAAAAAGACTGACAATACATTTTATGATCACGTTGTAGGAATTTATTGTATATGTAAATAATTATTAATTGTTATTTATACCAACTAAAGTTTACACATCATAAGTCTATGCATTGATACTACCAGAGCTAATAGTAAATAGCCTGAGACGTAACCAGCCGTAGGAAATAGAAGTATGTAGATACTTTGGTATCTAGGCAGTATTCGACACGAAGTTTGTTTTCCTTCATCCCACGTCATGAATATGCAACTTTCTACAGAGTGAACAGCCGAGTGGCCATTACCGACAGCATCTAATTACTAAGCCGGCCGGACCATATTTCCGCTTCCACAAGCAGCGGAATAAATACTTCGTTCTGAACTTGCAAATAGAGTAAACATTCCTAATACACTACATTAGGTACGTATAAGTTCAAAAGGTAGGTTTTTAAACTTTTAAAGTAAATTTTCCAGAAATAAGAAAAACAAATACCTATGCAAATTAGATAGACAAAATTAACCCAATATTTGAAAAAAGTGTCAGTTTCAAGTATGAATAAAATTCACAATTAAATGAAACTACGTGATGTAGTATTATTTCTACTTTCTTTAAGTTCTTTACCACGACCTAGGTTTCGTTGTATTGCAACAAAAAATCTTTGCTAATAGCCCACCTGAACTTAAAGAAAGTAGAAATAATACTACATTACGTAGTTTCATTTAATTGTGAATAATGAATTTCTACGCAATTAACGCGAAATATATTCAATAAATAAAATTCTTAAAAATTATCTTATATCTATAATACAGATAAGCAAAACAAACTTTTGAAATACTAAGTGTTTTCCCAAAAAATATTTGTTTGACTGGAGAATAGAATAACACCCTAAATAGTTTTTAATTTATACCGACACTTAAGGCATCATTACGAAATATTATGACTTTTGATATAGATTTTTTGGGGATATATTTGATTCTATATTTTACGGCATTCATTACTGAAAATCTCGCTATTCATACTTTCTCATGTAAGGTGAGTATGGCATCTAAGCCAAATGATAATATATTTTATTTAAATTGCCCAATTCGTATGGATAAATTTTTACATCGCAGTATTTGTATGATAAAATGTAATTACAAATAAAAACAAATTGGGTTTCTATTCTAGGTCAACTAAATTGCATTGAATTTTACATTGATTTTATTGTATTATTTACGAAATTCCTATTATCCAAACTAAATTTTCATTTCAAAGTGGAACCCTTGATAACTTAATCGCAAAATATATATCCCTCATACTCTAGTTCTCCTTATTACTTTTTCTTAACAATATGACCAGTGCAGGTAAAAACAAATTGGGTTTCTATTCTAAGTCAACTAAATTGCATTGAATTTTATTTTGATTTTATTGTATTATTCACGAAATTTCTACTATCCAACCTAAATTTTCATTTCCAAAGTGGATCCTTTGATAACTTAGTCGCAAAATATATATCCATTATACTCTAGTTCTCCTCATTACTTTTTCTTAAAAATATGACCAGTACTGTTAATGAAAAACCCTTCGAAATTTAAGTTTACGACCGGCACTTACTGTCAGGTTTATTTATTTTTAAGTCTGCACATACTTTACTTGTATCTTATCGAACATATATGTAGGCAAGTATGTACAGATATATACAAAGACATACTGCCGCCTGTATTGCAACCAAATAAGCGAAACATCACTGATGCATATTTATGGATGTAGTGTGTACATCGAAGCTCGTAATATTCCGAGTAGCACAAAATAATAAACACACGCAAAATTTATAAAAACCCAACTTTTACTAAACAAATTTAACTGAATTATGCACGCCAAGAATTTGTCATCTAAGCAGCTTTCCGTTTATTACTTCTTTGTACATCGATCATAGAGAAAAATATTAGTGTGTCTGTGACATAACTATTTCCTGAAATTGTAAATAAACAATTTTTATTACATATTACCAAGCATGTCGTATTGCCAAGGTAATTTTTTAAGCCCTGTAACTTTTAAAAAGGTTGTAAATGAATGGAATTATCTTCATCTTTGGCTCATATTAATTTAATTATGCATTTTTTTTCAAATATGAAGTAATTGTGTTGATAAACCTTCGACTTTAGGTTTGTTAGCTTATTATATACCTGGCTGGTAAAATATACTATGTTACACCAGGCTGGTGTAACATAGTATATTTTACCTGCTTAAAGTACACCACAAATATTTTGAAGCATTCACATATTTTTCGTTCAATCACATTGATCGACCGGTATTGCCAGATACGCTCACTGTTTGGAATTTTTTTGCTCCATTGTCAGCTGCAGGAATGCTATTATGAAGTTGCTTGGGAGGTCACAATGAAATATCAGTTAGTATAATTTTAGTTTGAAACACAATTTTTTTGGTTTCTTTATTCATTTTTGTAATCTAGCGTATTTGAAAATAATTGGTGTCTATGTTATTTGCTTATGTCCAAGTTTTTAAGTCAACCTGTTAGTTAAGTAATAATAATTTAAAGGCATAAGAAATACATACAATAAAAAAATAAAAATTTGTCCTCAGGCAGTAGTAATTTTCTAAAATATTTCAGATCAAAGTCAATTTCTATTTTTCAATCAAAAAGTGATTTAAAAAAAAACGGATTTTTACATTCACATGTTTAAAATACTTGTCAAGCACGAGTGGAACTCGCTGTACGAGGGTTCCGTACGCATTTAATATTTTATAATATTTGTTGGTAACTAATATTCCTATTAAACTGCTTAACAAATTTAATTTTTTTGAATGAAAAAAATATTGCCTACTGCATCTTTCATATGTGCATATTTATAAACAAGATTGTTTTTTACGATATAAATACGAATTAACGATTTTAGGTTTATTTCCTTTACTTACCTTGCTTTTTGCCAAATTTCGTGATTCTAGATCAACGGGAATTACCTTATTTATTTGTGAGTGGCAAAATATAGAAAAAAATATAAAAGGTATATTTTTTTCAATGAAGTGTCTACAAATTAACGATTTTCAGATTTGTTCCATTCCTTGTGCTACGAGGCTTTGTTTCTTGATTCAAGTAAATGGGGAATAACCAATAGGTTTGGTTTCTTTCCGAGTGTCAAAAAATACGATACAAAATAGTCGTATTTTTAGGATTTTTATTTATTGAGTTTACTAAGACGCTTAATTTTTTTAGGCTTCAAGGGACCGTAGACATAAATATTTGATATTAAACTTGATACATCCACGCGCTTCTGAGAAAAAGGGTCCCCACGGACAACGAAGTGATCCTCTAAGGATTCCTTTTTTCTTTATGAGGTAAGGAATCTTAATATGTGATCCCTTTTTATGTATGGCAAGACATTAATCGATATTAATATATATATATATATATATATATATATATATATATATATATATATATATATATATATGTATATATTCATATACAACTTACGATACTTTATTTATATTATACGAACTATATATAGTGAATATTAAAGAATAATTTTAACACTTAAACGTATATTTCCTCTTCATACTACAGTTTAGACGAGTAACATTTAGGACGCCCAAGGAACGTGTTGTTAAGAAATAAGATTAAGAATATTTTCATTCCAAACGTAGCGAATGCAGTCGCGTTGCGTTTGAAGAATTTGGGCGTTGGGCGTTCATTTTAAAGACACAGTTCAATATGTAAGCGGTTTGATATAATTATTTTGTATTATATAATTGAAATGTACTATACGATGCTCGAACGTTATACACGCTGCACGAGTGCTGCATTTTTTAATAATTTATTTCGTCTTTAACAGAAATATAAAAATATTGCAAAACATGACCATACCACGTTAGAAGAATAATATTAATAATACGAGTGTATAATTGATTAGTGAAATTTTTAAAAATAAAAAATAATTCCGTCAGAATTTTGTTAAAATTACGTTATCGACAACTGTGACTGAATATAATTAAATCAGTTTGTTGGTATCTTCATAAACTAATTGAGATAATCTCGGGCATAAATGTATAAACTTTGTTAACAATTATTTACTGAACCCTTAATCCTTTAAAAGTTAATAAAACTTAATTTTATTTTGGTTACTTGAAATTCACACTTTTTTATATGCTAAAACTTCACTGAAAGCCGAATACATAGATAATGATTTTTTACTTAACTATGTATAGTTTTACAACTATCCCCCCTACGCTCTTTATCTCTTCTAACCATAAATATAGTTTTAAAACTATCCTCAATAAAATATGTGTCAAAACATAATGCAGCACCATCTAGATTAAACTTAAAAAAAAAAATTTCAGAAAAATGCAGCCTAATATATAACTTTTATTTTAAAAAAGTAGTAGAAAGTTAATAAAACAAATAACAAGGCAAACAAACATACAATTCAATAAGAGTTACAAAAATATAAAGGCAAATGGCTTATCATATTGTGACACATAATGCAAATAAGTAATGGACAAAATAAGCATTGGTTACCCGATTAGGGCATATAAGCAATCATAGATAACTTTAAAATACATATATTTATTCTAATTTTATCAGCGTATCAGCAGTAAAAATACATCCAAATTGTATTACAACATCTCAGATGAAATAGCCACTTAACCTTAACACGAAGGTTTTAAACCTGTTTTGCACAAAATTATGAAAACTTTAATGATAATTTTGGAATTCAATTGTAGAATTCCTCACATCTTCAATTGTACTTGGTCAACTCTACTTAGTCAACTATAGATTTCCTTAACTAGTTTAGCTATGAAATTAGTATATTAAACATTTTACATCATTTATCAATTCAAAATACAAACAAATCGATTGAATTAATACAATAAGTTGTAAGTGTTACTTTTTGGTTTTATATATCTAATCGCATTATATAGGCGCATTATATAATCATATTATTATAATAAAATTCTTCGATATATGGGTTATTTCCGACTTAATCCATATTTGTCGCCATAGATCGAACAACTGACACCAAAACCTTAATCAATAATATTACCTTTGAGGTAGCATTAAGTATGTGTCCGGATCAATGAAGTAATAAGTGTATACATCGAACTGTTGCGTAGAGTTTAATCAAAACACGGCTGATTTAGGATTTTTTTCCGACTCTTTTTATTCTTAAAACAAGGTAAGGATTAATAAATGTTAACAACAAATTTTAGTAAGGGTATTATAATGTTAATTATGATATATTAAAATGGAATTAACAATCAGAAAACGTATCTTTTTAGACAAACTTAAAATATTTCTTTATATGCAACATATATTACTTCTGCTAGATAAGGTGGAAAAACAAACATATTATGATTTGATGTCTCAGGTGACAGGACAACGTAAAATTGGCGGTGAGAAAAACATTAAACGCTGAGATCAATTCCAGCAACGTTTAAAGTCTGGTCCTGTGTTTTATTTATTGTCATTCCAAATGCTAGCAGCAAAAGGAAAGACAGATGATACCGTCAAATATGTTAAATGTGCGAACACTGACAAAAAACAAAACAAATATGGGACCTCCGATATTTTAACGATTTAGGCAGCTCATACCAGTCAAGTCACAGCCTATAGCAGATTTACGTAGTCCATGCCATTTACACTAGATGATTAAAAAAAATGAGAGGTAACATTGTCATTTAATACTAATATGCGACTTCCGATATACTAACGATTTACGGTACCCATACCTGTCAAGTCTGTCAGAGCCATAATTATTTCCTTCTTACTTGAAAATGTTTATCATAGTTCGGCTAAATTACTCAAAACTTTATAAATTAAAAAAAAATTGCATATTAACCTTCCTAGTGAATCACTCTATATATTGATAAAAACCACATAAAAATTCTTGCAGTAGTTTTTGAGTCCATCGCGTTCAAAAATACAGCTAGACAGACACAGACTTTGTTTTATATTATGTAGTGAAAACGATGATTTAAATTGTTTATTCAATAAAATGTTCGCATGATTACAAGAAGTAAAATCGTTGAAGATGTGGATGATAATTTTTCAAAAATATGCCTATTATTCTTTAGTTTAACAAATTTAGGCAGTCTACTAAATTACTCACCACAAACTAAAAAGGAATTTGTTCCGATATGTTCTGATATGTGAAATAAAAGGCTTAATTTTCACCAAAATATCAATATGAGTACTAAAGTTAGAACAGTTCATATTAAACCGGAAGCGTTCCTAGCAAAGCTCAGTTCTGTGCTTATGCCAAGTTAGCAACTCTATTCAGTAAATGCGCAGGGCTTAAATAACAAGCGGAGCATGATTTGATCACGTACAGTTTTGGCATGGGAGCCAAAAGAAACGTAGCATTCAATTTGTCCATACGAATGGAAATAACGATTTCAAAATCGGTATTAAATTTTATGTTTTTCTTTCAGAAGTATTTACAATGAAAATTCACGACACATTTTATCATACGCAAATTGTATATAAGAATTAGTATTACATAATATCGTCTGCCATTTTCTTTTCATTTTAAAGGTATAATTAACGACTTATGGTTAAATATTCTGCTTTGAAGTTATTTTTGGAATCGAGTTCTGTTTTTCTTATGTATAATAATTACCTAAATATATACAGAAGAAAAATAATTAGAAAGCATTCTTGTTTTGATTACTTTTTTCATGAATTAAATTGTTCATTAAAACATACCGAGTAATATTTCATGCACATTGGCACATTCCAAAGCGTTTTATTTCAAATTTAAAGTTAATATCCAGTTTTCGTATTTTAAATAAACCAACATTTTAATCAGAAAGTAAATTTAGTTCAATGAAGCCAAAAATTAATTATTGAAAAAATTTAAGAATTAATTTTTTTGAAGTTTAATTTATGGAAGAAAATTTTTTTAAAGATTATTTTAAAAAAGGATCGATTGAATTTCGGTACCTTATTTACTGTATTGGTTTAAAAATTAAATATTTTTAATGGAGTTCGATTTAAGTACGTATTACAATAATACAACAAATTTTACTTTTATTGGCTTAATCCTTATAAAGAAAGTAATATTTTTTTTTGCTGTAGTACATAATCTTTAATGTGTAAACTAAACGAATTTAAAATGAAAATAATTTTTAATTTGTGATTTTTGAATCGATAGAAAAAGCAAAATGTGTAAATAGCATGTAAAAAAATTGTGTCGTACTACAATTCAAACCAACTCTTTAGATAATAACATGTTGTTTCGCATAATCCAAACTTATTAATTGAAATGGAAACTTTTCGAAAGTTTTTGTTAGTCTTGGTAATTATAAATCTGACAAGACTTCTACATTATCATATTACATTTGATATGGTTTCAAGTAATGAAATAAGACAAAGTTGATAGGGTTTGTATTTAAAAGCATTGGTAAATAAAATGAGTACTCCATTTTAGTACACAAAATAATCAAAATCCCCAGAATAAAGCAGTTAAATTTTCCAGTCGGAACTCTTTTGCTCTTAGCGATCAAATCATTCTTGTTAAGTTATTTTATCCATCTTTGTATGATGTCCAGGTATTTTAAAAACTTTATTTAATATACCCAATAATTTTCAAATAGCAACTCTTTTGGTCTTGGCGATTAAATAATATTTATTAAGTTATTTTATCTCTCTTTATATGATGTCCAGGTATTTTATAAAGTTTATTTAGTATCTCCAATCAAATTCAGTCAGAGAATAGTAAAAATTACTTATATGTGTATTGTAACAAAAAAATCTGGTAAGTTCAACTAGAACTGGCTAGAACTTGAACAATCCTTCAAAGGAATAAATGGAAATGTTGAAAAAATTACATTATTTTTTTTTATTATTACGAAAAACTCAGTCATCGCTACTTCCATCTGTTATATTTTAATCACAATCTATTTACAAATCGCCGTAACGGTCATCTGCCGGAAGGTAAAACCTTAATTTCGTTTTCCGCAAACCTTCCCTGTTGCGTTATTTTGCTAATTAATCTTTCTTTCCGTTTTAATCAGAACTTTTAATGGACCCCCTGTAATTAATATTTTCATTGAAAATATAACAAAATACGTCTGATTATTATATTTGCTTGTTGACAATCTTTTACGTTGATTTATGTTTTTCATCTAATTTAATCCCAAAATGCAACTAAGTCAATTTCAAAAGATGTTGAACCCATTTGAGTAATTTTTGAACTAGTTATTTGTCTATCTAGTAAATGGGATGCATAAAATTGTCTTTGAATTTTAAATAGCAGTCAAAAAAAGGAAAACAACAATTTAAAAATATTGGTTTTCCGGAGATTTCTTTGATAGCAGCACAAAATATTTCTATCAGAACGTAGTCAAATTTATTAATAATAGCTTCAAACTGGTTTTTTAGAACATATTAAAAGAGCAGAGGAATAATAAATTTAGGAATAATAATATGTGTGTGTGTTTGTGTGTGTGTGCGGATGGGTATGTGTGTATACAGTATATATGTATACAGTTAGATAAAATATGTTTTCTGCAAATTAGATTTAATTTTGTAATTGAGAGAAATATATTAGTTTTTTAAGAGATTAATTTGGCAATGATTTAATTACCAATATAAATATTTGAAGATAATAATATAATAATAAGATATTAGTCGGACAAATAATCAGTTAACACTTCTTTATAAAGTCACAGTTGTAAAAAAGGATATGTTAGTGGACAATAGAAATGATAATAATGAATTCAGTACATGGACCATACAAGCAAAATATATTTTGTCTCCAAAAATGTAGGTAATCTAATAGTTATTTAAAAGTGAAATATTTCAAAGGAAGTTAAAGGAAATTTTCCATAAGTCATAGTCTGTATTTAAGTCTTTCAAATAATTCCAGTCCTGACTTCTTATCACAATCTAGGAACGAAAACGTCAATATAAATTAGATCTGTCCAATATACTGCATAATATTCTAAATATTTATTTTATGCCCAAAACATTTTTGTGATATAAGTTAACGTCGTTGCTTGTTCCTATGCAGAACAAGGATGACACTGATGTTCTGGGTCATTTTAACTTTGTGGACTCAATTTTTCTTTCCACTTATTTATTATAACTCATAATAAACCCTCAGGCGAATTGTAACAAAGCTTTCTGGTTTATTTTATTTATTTGATATTTTTTGATACACAATGCGATAGCCCTGATTGAAAGAGTAGAGTAGGCTAGAAATTATTATACTTTCGTTGTTCTTTGCTAAAAGCCGTGATCTGACATGATTACACGACTGCCGTGTGCGTAAAAGTATTTTTCATGATTTCAATAATTTTGAATAATTTCCATGCAATATTTGTTTATTCCAATAGTATAGTAGTACAATAGATTTTATTAATTTTTTAATGAGACAAAAAATTTCCAATAATCTATCGGGAAAATTATTCATTTTTCGAACTATCCTGTCGCCTTAAAAATTCGAAAGCTCATCTTGTTATTTATTAAACTACTATTATTGGATTTACATTATACATGTTAATCAGATACACAGATTAGTAAAAGTTTTATTTCTATCTTTTGGTTCCAAAAATTTCTAAATATTAGTTCTTAGTTAATTAGTTCCAAAAATTTCTAAAATTTCATTTCTAAACATTTAGAAGCGCTACTTTCAGCGAGAAAGAATGAAGTGAAGTGCATTTTGTTTAAATCTCCTCTGCAACTTTGGGCATTATTTGATTCATTTATATGAAGTATATATCAATTCGCATAATTTTCATTTTAGAATGGGGCGAAAAAACATATATTTTTTGAATTGTCCTTTCTGAGTCTGATGACTTATAATTTTTAGAAGTCGCCTTTTAACAGTTTGCTTTATTTATTTATATTTTTGGAATACTTTTTCTATCATTGGACATAACCAGTAATATACTGATCAAAAGAAAGAAATGTAGATATAAAAAAATCTGAAAGAGATATTTATATTATATTGTGATTATTGCAGAGTTACGTTTGCGATTTAATTAATTGCATTTGCAACTGAAAATAAGCTGTTTATGTACGAAATAAACAACTTATTCTCAATCACCTTGCAATTATATTGTATATATTAAAGTTAAATGTATTTTTTTTTCTTTTGACGTAAGTCGTGGAGATGATATCTCATGAAGTATACAATTGTTTCACATTAAACAATGTATACAACCTAAGAATCAGTTCGAAATTTACACTTATAATAATATGAACTTATACACCAAAATATCTATAATTTCTACTTTGACTTTGAAATGCGAAGAAAACAAATGTTATTTTCATCAAATTTCATGATTTTGCTCATAATGTACGAATATTTTTCAAAACAAAGATTTGTTTACATTGATCATTTTCTTCTTCTCATTGTGGGGTATAATTTAATCCAAGATTAATGTCATACGGTTTTCATAAAAAATATCTAGAGAATAGCATGTATATTAATTTTTAGTCGCATTTTTATTTAATAATTGTTTACGATTAATTCATAAAAAGTTTATGCATAAATTGATTTCTTTTTCGTACTCTAATCGAATGTGGAAATGAACAGCCCAATATTGTAATGTAAACGCCTGTAACAAACAATTTATAATTATGTAGCCATAGAGGCCTTGGAAGCCTTGGAGGTACCAAGAACTGTTTTAGATAGAGATGGAGTACACATTAGACCGAGTATACCATAACAACATTTACTTTCATAGATGTCGTTATGTTGTACTCTATAAAAATGTTATTTTAATGTAGCTATATAAGACGATTAAGTCTGTTTAACTCAAAAATGATTCTGCGGTCCGATCTTCTAACAAAAAATGGGTTATAATATATGTGTTTTAATTAGCGGTATACATCAACAAATTTTTGCGTTATATCCTGTAGCGTACATCTGTCTTTCATGTACTCAACTTGTTCAACACAATTTTATGAAATAGGTCTAGTTTTGATATTTTTTTAGCAACTATCACTTTAGGAATGGGATTATAGAGTTTCTTGATGTGTTAGAACTGATCACTACTTAATCTGATGTTTATTTTAATTGCTGTCTTTTCCATCTTGTTCGTTACTATTTTCGCTACATTTTGTTACTGTTAGTTCTTTTAGTACTCCACTTGTCCAAGATTTATAGTTAATTAATAAGTTGGGCATCTGATTTTGAAGAAATAAATATGTATAATATTTTTGTACATTATTTCAATATACTTATAATGATTTGTAAATTTATTTCGATTCCATTCTCCTCACACTTCAACTACTTAACTTAAAGTTCAACAAATATATAAAAAAGCAATTGTGTAAACATTTTCATTAATAAATACTAGTTATAATCGACGGATTTTCGAGCGTTATTTAAATATGTAACATGTATGCACCTTAGACTTTTATGGAAATCGAATTTGAATGTACATGGTATTTTGTCTAGTCAAATTGGAATTTTGATAAACGGATTTGTAATTTTATTGTTAATTTTTATTAGTAATGGCAAATGACTGTTTATATATGAACTTGGCGTTCCGCGTCTGTACTTTACGAGTTTCTTAATGAACACTCGTATATCTGTGTATAAAAAAACGCTCACGCTACACTTATACGCTCGGCAGGGTTTTATGTCTTTTAAATTAGTTTAGTTTCATTTCTAGTATATAAGCTACGATAGGCCTAATAGTATTTCTAGTCTATAAAATAAGAAATGCTTATATAGTTTAGAAATATACATATACTTAGTGTAAATGGCTTCGAAGCAATTTCGCAGCACTTAGGGGTTGCAGATATTTGTTACTTGCTATAAAGGTGCAAAACCTGAATGATGATTTATTCCTATTTTCCTTTTTATGATATGTATTGAAATTAATTTCAAAGTTCTTTTTTTAAATAATTAATTGAACTGAAAAATTAAAACAAAATTTATTTAATATTTATACATAATATATATATAAATTCTTCCTGTTATTAAAATATATGCGCAAAAAACTAATTTTAATTGGAATGAAAACTATTTGTTAGAAAATTTCAGTGTCGGTTCAATTATAAATCGAACAAGTTTATTTGAAAATAGGAGCCAGAAAACTAAAATGGGTAGCCGGCAGATATTTTCTCGTAATATAATAATTAAGTTTCCAATAGCTAATTGAATAAAACACGTCCTTGATCTTGTACTTAGGAAAAGGAATGAATAATGGAATAATTATATTGTAATACACATTTACAATGATTGTGTAATGGACGTTTATAAGCGGTTCAATAATATATTAGAAATTTACAAAAATTTAAAGTATGCTATCGATTTTCTTAATAAAAATTTAATAAAATCATAAACGATTTTATTATTGGACGCTCACATGTAAAAATTATTATTTACTATAGTCGCTAGACGATATATTATTAGGAAACTTTCTAGTAACTAGTAATATCTTTCTTATAAAATATTCATATTAATAGTAAATACATTGTACAGTCAGAAGGCAATGGGTATAGATGTCACAATTAAATTAAACTACGTGATGTAGTATTATTTCTACTTTCTTTAATTTCTTTGCCACGACCTAGGTTTCGTCGTATTACAACATCTTCAGGTGGGATATTAGCAAAGATAAAGATTAAAGAAAGTAGAAATAATACAACATCACGTAGTTTCATTTAATTGTGAATAATGAATTTCTACAAAATTAACGCCAAATATATTCAATACGGGAATTGATGTTTAAATCCCTCGCCTATAGTTAACCTGAAAAAGACTGACGATAATGATACTGACATGTTAAGGTTACGTTTAGGTATTGACAATAGTAAAAACCCATTTTTTCATGTAAAAATAATAAATAAATATACATTATTAAAAAATTATTCACATTCTGTGATTTTTTAATACTATTTTCTCTGATTTACATAATTTCATCGATCAGTTTTTTGGGTTCCGTAACCAATTAGCGAAAAACAAAACCTTAAAAATGAATCCATAATTTTTTTTTAATTTCACTTATTTTTCTAGACAGAAATATTAGACATCATGTTTTATATTTGTCTCCAAAAGTACAAAACTTCCTCAATTAAACACTAATTTAGTAATTTTCGTCGTATGGAAAAAAATAATAAATGCAATTAATTTTAGTAGGCAATTTTTTTGTTGACCTTAATAACATGTATATCTTTATTGCAGTATACCAAGGGAACTGAATGTCAAGAATTTTCATTCTACGATATTCCACTGTATTTTACGAAATATTATGCTTATTACGATGTTTCTTTAATAATGCTGAGAAAAGTTGTTCGCAATATAATAATGGAATATCGTGCATAGAGAAGAAAAGTATTTATTCACACCTAGATATGAAAACTTAATATCCTTCATAAACACCAATACGACCATTCTTATAACACCGAATAAGACCATTCTCTCAGGAATAGGCGTATCCAGTGGTTTTACTTGATTTGTCACTGATATATTTGGACGAAGGAGAGCAATGGTTGTTTGCTCCCTTGATGTGTTTCTGACCATTCTTATAAAATCGTTCAGTCAAACATACGTTGTGTTATTTTACTGAAAATTTGTTTAAGAAATTCTGTAAGTAACAATTAACTAAGTGAATTCTCAGGCAATAACTCTCCAAAAAGTAAAAATTAACGTTTCAACCAAAATTAATGCGGCTTTTCCCCTTTTAGTTTGTTATTTGCCTAATTTTTCTCCAATAATTACATATGAAATGTAGATTTAAATACAAAAGCAAATATTTATAATTTTTTTATGCCACGGAAGAATATTGTATAATATTAAAGATCTGTAATACTTATTACAAGGACTTGATAATAACAGCGTCTGAATTCGTAAATAAGTTTTGTGACAAAAGACACTATGCGACTATATAAACTGAAAAATGTTACTTACTTGATACTTGGAAAAATATTTCCTTAAAAAAAATTCAAAGTATCGAATTGGTAAATTTGTATACTGTCGCACTATTTACATATTAGAAAAATTATTGCATTATTTACCTTTTAAACCTTACACAATACTGAAATTTTTTCTAATCACGTGACGTTGAGACAAAAGATAATTAATGAAAAAATGTCTTGGTATATTCATTACTTTTATGTAGGAGAAGCGATATATTTGTCCAGATCAATTTATTACCCCGTCTGAATCTAAAATTAAGTGTTTAAATTTTCAGCTCTCAGAACTTGGTATGTATTTATAGGATGGTGTTGTTATGGAGTTTATAAGCTGATAATTTTTATTGTAATTTCCATGAAAGGCCTGTGTAAATTGTTCCCGTGTGAAAAAACGAAGAAGCAATAAAGATATTAAAGAAGATCTATATAGCGGAAACGAGAAATCTTCCTCATAATAGTGCCGTGAGTTTAATATAAAAAGATTATTATCACGCTATTTTCTTTTTTCGTAAAAGAACATGCGTATATTTGGAATATTCATAACAATTTTAATTAATATGAATTAAACTGATTTATTTGCAAGAATTTCTCGCCACAAAATTACCCGTAAAAGTAAGTGGGTAAATTAATTATCAATAATATGAATGAAGTTCATGATGTGCGAAATTTGCAATCGTCCATTTTTAAAAAATGTTGAAATTGCGACCCTGTTTCTTCTTTGACCTTAGTATCACCTGTTCGTGAAGCCTTAGTAAATTCCCAATGTTCTTAGATATTTTTAATGCTTACTTTAATTTTTCATCTCATTCATGACAAAAATTTAAAAAGCTGATGGCAAGCGCCGTATCTTATGTTTGACCTATACACAGTAGTTTTTTATTTGGGCGACCCTGCTGTGGTCTGTACAATTTAAAAAATTAGTTCATATTTGATGAATTGTGTAATTTAGTTCATTGAAGAACTTCGATATTAATTTTTAATATATTTTTGTTGAATCATCTATACGATCCTGATTAAATATGGCTTTCATATTTTAAGAGACTGAGTATGAATGGTGATTTTCCATTCATCAATAATATGACCTGGAAGTTCTAAATAATTTTCAATTGGGATGTGTCATTAAATAAAAATAAGTAAATATAATAGTCGAGATTTGCAAAGAACTTAAATTTTAAATAATTGATTTCAAGCCATTCTATAATAACTGAAATAAAAAATTCAGTAAGTTAATCATGATAGTGTCAAACCACAAAGATTACAATTGGATCGAATTTGTTTTGGAGTCTAGATAGAAAATATACTTCTTACCATTATATAGTTTAATGGTCTTATGGTGCGCTCTTTAAATTCTGGCAGTTGCGAGATCTCAGAAATCCACTTTATTTTGGAACCGAAATAAAAAATCTACTAATTATCGTTATATAGTGTAGTGATCTTTTTACATTTGGTGTTAATATTTGAAAGGAGTTTTAAATTTCCTCAAATTATAACATTTTTGAAACGGAGTTATAATGTTGGGTATATTAACTTAATTGCAAAAAAGTTCGGTTCCTTTAACAATAGTTTAGAACAATATTTGTAGTAATTGTGTTTGCTTCGAATGGCAAAAAATGTTTCTTCTAATCTCCATTACCATAATAAAGTGCACTTCATTTATTTATAGTTATAAATTTAACACATAGTTATAATTTAACAGTTATAATCACCATTTAGAAAAGCCAATAAACAATTTAATAATTTATCACCGTCCATTTTTTTCTATGTATTAAATGTTAGTTTTTTAAATGGATCACAATATTTCTCATTTTTTTCACAATTTACTTGCTTTCAGTGTTTTCTGCAATTCTTTTTAATGTTATTCTCTCTGTCTCTGAAATGATGTTCTTTTGAAATCTTTTTTAAATGATAATACTAGTGATGAAACAAAGTCAATTAAATCGGGGATATTAATAACATTATTTCAGTTTAAATACTATTTGTCTATTCACTTCACGTAAAGAATATTTGATTTAATCACGACATTTTTTTTTTAATTTTATAAACAAATATACGTTTTTGAAGATAATAAAAGAAAAGTTGAAATAAACCGCAACATCATTATACAGTAAAAGAAAAAAAGGAATAAAATGTTTATATTTCTAAAAATATTCAAGATGAAAAAAAAACTTCTATTTTTATTTTGCTTTTTATTTTGACAAGAAGGTGAACAGTGATTTTGATTTATGCATGTTCCGGTATATTATTTTCGGATGTGACATGTGTGTTTATAAAATTATTGAGACAATCAATAAATTCGATACTAACATAATATGTGATTACTTTTTAAAATTTTTCGTTGACATTGCTTTATTTAAAAAGTAATCAATATTAATAGAACTGTTTTTCAAAAACAGAGTAGCCTAGAATGGATATGCGTTACATATATATTTACGTATACATACACGCACACGCATGCATGCATGCACGCACGCACGCGCGTGCTCTCACGCACGCACGCACGTACACACACATACACACATGTATATTTAAAAGATAACCTTACTTCCATTCTTGTATTATATATGCGTTTATTTTGATAAATAGTTACTGTGTCCCTGTTGTCATTTTACGACTCTAAAACAAAGTGCACGGTATATTGGAGCATTACCTAGTTTCGCATTGTTTATTAAAATTTGTATTGAATATTTATCCCGCCACTGGAACTAGTAAATTTGACGTGTAACGAAGATGCCCGTTTATATATTTATATTTCAGTGAACAGTCATTGTTCAATCAAATATGAAACAATTTACCAGACGTATTATTTTTGCGATTATAAATTTATTGGTATCAAGAATTTGTGTACATAATTTCTCGTTAGTATTTAAAGCCTTTTAGAAATGATTCTGTTCTTAATCCGTCACGATCTCTTGGGTCTCCCCATTTCTTCAATTTAGTACAATATATGGCCTTTCTTCTACTTTTGTTTTTTTTAGTGGTTTTGCCAGTAATTTATCTCTAGATTTGTTTAAGCTCTACTGTCTCTTACATGTGTTTAATTATTGCGTAGATAAAAAGTGAGAAATAAAATTAGATTACTTCGATAATAATTTAAACTAACTGTTTTATACTGACATATTTTATGGATACTGAACATATTTTGATGCAAATTTAAAAAAAAGTGTGGGCCAAAATGAAACTAGACCCAAACTTCTTTAAAAAATATTTGCAGAAAAAAATTAAATGCATATATGTATGCGTATTTGTACATATACATTCATTTATGTATACATAAATACGTACATATATATCAAAACATTTTTACAAAAAAAAATTAACCAAATTCAAATAGCCATCGAATAACAACAGCAGTGAAAAGTACAAAATTAATAAAAAATAAGAGAAGTCAGTAGGAACTTAAATAAACGTATAACGGCTTTCAGCAGGAAAGAGAATATATGTAAGTTAAGTAAACGGATTTCCGTGCGAAATATGAAATTGACACCCGCCACCGAAGGGAAGAGGGACGCACCAAATAATATTAAATAAACTGAATATCGAATTGGAAAGCTATTGTAGTAATATTTGCACTGTAGGCATTCTTGGAAGCTCGGTAGTATTGTGTGGCGTAAATTTACGTAGCTTTCATGAGGTTTCAGAGGAAATATTTTTATGAAATCATTTCAGTTTTGTCACGTATATTTGTTGCTTTGTGGATATATAAGACTATAGACCAGTAATTTAATAATATATTTCTTGACAATGTAACTTAAGGACAAAATTTATTAGATAGTTAATACTGAATATCGTACGACCTATAAGGAAAATTAATAGACCAGCTGAGTACAAGTAATCTTAATATTCATTCTTTCTAACATTTGTTTGTGATAATTCTTCAGATGGTTAAATAGAAAACAAACCCAAAACATTTAGGCGAGTCACAGGCCGCCTTTTTTACGATTAGTTTCAATTACTTTAATAAATTCAATTTAGAAATACTTGAGATATAGTCGTTTATAATGCCCTTGATTTTATATATTATATTTTTTTTGTAAAATCCATAGAAAATGGTACAAAATTTTCTATTTATATAGTAAATAAAAGGAAACAGAGTAATGCAGTCGAAAGGATAAAACCTTTCTGCCGCTAACCAATATTCAAATGAAGCATGTCGTAAAAGCTGACTTTATGTGAAATGCATACAAGCTTATTGCTTTAACAGAATGTCTTACAATATACTGATTAAGGAATAATTAATGGAGCAAATATTGATCTAACATAACATGAATGGATAAATGTGTTCAAATAATAGAACTTGCTATTATATGTTGATACTAAAATGTGATCTCAAATTTTTGCTATTTTAGAACACGCACCGCGGCAAAATTTACTAACATTAAATTTTACTTACTGTTCATTTGAGCGCAAGCAAAACGTATGAATTTTGTACCATGTATTTAATAAACCTTTACATAGGCAGATACCTTTAAGTGTTAAAATCATCTTACTGCTAAAACAATTCCGATAGTAAGTGTGAATGATATAGATCAATTGAATTATATATTGTACGCATAAGGACAATTTACATTAAAAGTATATTTATACTTAAACGTGTTATAGAGGACAATTTTTCTTGGCTTTATATTATGTTCGTAGGAATTTTTACAGTTTATTGACTAAACTCCTAACCCTGTTGGGTAGAAACGTTTGATGTTAGACACGGAACTCAATCAGAAGACCATCATATGTCCCTTTTAGTTAATTGAGAGAGGATGTTACAGAGCCTGGAGGGATGCTGATACAAAACGGATTGAATGCAGGCTTATCATGTTGAATATAGAGTACACTGAGTAAAGAATGCTAAATGTTCTCAATTAAGATATAAGCATAAAATTATCAGAAAAATTGTTATTCTCGCTTTCGAAAATTGTTGGTTGATGAAGTAGCAGTTCATAAAAGCTTCAAAATAAATATTTGAAAAGCTGTAATTGTGTAACTTTTTCACGAATATTTCAGGGAACAAATGTGGATAACTTGTGATAAAGACAATTTTCTATTCAAATATTTTTTTTTAACTAAAATACTGATCAAATTCCATAACTTTGAATACCCCCAGGAGTATAAATAAAATGTCAGTATGCAAAGAGTCCTGTATTGGTGAGTAGAATAAAACTTTCATATAGGTTCAGTCTGGGACTCTCCCTCACCGATGTTATTATACTCCATCACCGATATCATTACTCCATCACCGATATCAATAATCTCTATGCATAGTGTGATGTTTGAAAATTTTTATACCATCGCACAAAGATAAATCTTACCGAAAAACTAGCCAATACTGGTCAACATTAAATTACTCTGACTAAAAATAAGTTACCTAAATTATCAACGAGGTATATGGCCTATTAGTGACCAATTAAGCGTTTAGCTTTAACTTTTATTTAGATTACCCTCGTATTTAAATATGATAGTGATTGTTAATTTTAGTGATTGTTAATTTTAGTAATTGGCTACTGTTTGAATAATTGTTATATATACATATATATATATATATATATATATATATATATATATATATATATATATATATATATATATAGGGTAAAATGCTACAATACGCCCCACTTTTACGGAATTCTCAATAAAATGCCCTCTAAACTTTTATCAGTCATATATTTATCATAAATGCAACAAATGGTATTTAAACTACAAAATGGCACTTGAATTTAGTTACATTTCTTATTACACTAGTTACAAAAAATATTTTTTTCAGACCTTCGGTGGGACGTTTTGTAGAACTATGTGTTGATAATATGCCTCACGGCTGTTACAAAATGCCCCATTATAATATTATTACAAAAATAGAACAAACTTAAGATAATTAAAATAAAAACTCAACAATCAGTCTTAGAAATTACTTCGAGATCAATTTCAAATCACCACAATCAGTTTTACGTGGCATTTACTGAATAACATTTAATTATTTTTCTTTGTTTTCTTAATCTTATTGATAGCTTCCCGTTTAACTTTTTTCCACAACCATTGCACAGAGGATTGTACATGGTACAAAACTCATGCATCCAAGATGAACATGACAAACACTTTATCCAATCCTCTTTAGAAGTCGTGGAATAATAATGTTCTGTACATTCAATGCACCTATTCTCTTCTTCATCAGAAATATCTCTGTTCGAGGAGCTTTTGTAACTTTGTTCATCAATATCGCTTTCTGATGATGAAGAGACAACGGTCACTTTCTTTTTTTTTTTATTTTCCTTGTTTTTTTTCCTGTTACTTTCTTTTTTTCACAAATCTTCAGTTTCTTCGTCACTGCATCCTTCTTACACTTTACTTTAGCTTTTATTTTTTGTATATTCTCTGGGGACGTCAACACTATAGCCTTTTGTTTTCTTTTCAACGTCATTGCTGGTAATTTAGGTATGGGATGAACTTTAGTCAAAACTTTTGTAGGCGTTTCTTCTGCAGACGCTGAGGGTAAATCTGGACATTTTTGGGGTGTTTTATCAAATTCAGTAAAATTATACCGTTCAACATTTTCTGTAACCATTTCTTCTTCATTGTTTCCAGATTCATTTTCAGTTACTTCCACTTCCGAAATTGTTGGTTCCATTTCAGCTGGAAGATTATTGATGTTTTGTATCCCTGAAAAGCCTTCGCCAAGTTCATTAACATTATTATCATTTCTTTGCTCATCATATACAAGATCTTGTTCTCGCAACGCGTTCGAGAGTGAAAAATGGTATGTCGTTTGGATCATATGGGTAGATCCCACAAGACTTTAAAGCAGCGATTCCATTAGATACACTAGCAGCCTTTCCCCAGGCCTTACCAATAAGTTTGGACACATCGTAGCGAGTAAGTCGTTTATCTTTATTCATGATCATCCAAGATTTTGCTCCCTGAACAAAATAAATCTTCAAAGATCTAAAAAATGCCCTATCCAGTGGTTGAAGTGCATGAGTCGTGTGACTTGGTAAGCATAATAATGTAACATCATTCTCTTTAGCTACTTCTGACAAGCGAATATTGTTGCATTATGAACTGTGACCATCCATTACCAATAGGGATTTTCCAGGACCTTTTTTTTGTAAGAATATCTCCTCGAACCATTTCATGAAGAGTTCCGAGTTTATATATGAGGACTTCTTATTCATATATACTTGCGAACATGGTGGTAGTCCTTCCGAAAACTGAGGCTTGCTGTAGGTACCCTTATAAATTAATATCGGTGGCATAAAGTTACCTTGAGCATTGCAGCAAGCTATGATTGTCACATTCTCTCCCTTTTCGCAACTAGTCAAAGTATAAACATCTTTAGCTCCTTTGCTGGCTATAACTTTACCAGGTTTATTATTTCTTTGGATGCCAGTCTCATCCATGTTGAATATTTGGTCCGGATGTTCACCCAAGTCGTTTTCTTTATATATCTAAGCCAGCAGTGTAAACAAATATTGAACATCCTCTCAATTTACACCATAAGCTCTAGCAAGTGACAGACCTTTAGATTTTTGCTGACTTAACTCAGGGTTACGTTTCAAGAACCAGTTGAACCAAACGTTACCTGCTTGATGAGTGTCGTTCGAGAATGGGTTTTTTATGTTAAGCGTTTGAGCTAACTGGTAAGCCGTTTCTTTGACATCCTTTCGGTCAGGTGCAAAGTCAACTTTTTCAAGTTAATATGAGCTACTAGTTTTTTCTCGTGTTCTTCTCAGAAAACAGGTGGTCTCCCGAGTGGCATTTTAAGTTTTCCTGTTACCAGATGTCGTCTGAGCGTTCTAGATGGGATATTGTAAACCCTAGAAGCTTCATTAATTCCCATCTCCTTGTTACGCATTTTTTGCATAGCTTCAATTAAATCCGTATCAGACCAAGAAGTACGTAGGGTTTTTCTTTGATAGTTACGCGAAATCTGTAAAAATAAAAAGTGTTTTTTTAATAAATAATTTCATTGGGTGATGGGGCGTATTGTAGCATAATGAACGAGGCGTTTTGTAAATTTATGTTTACAAAACGACCCAGTCGCAAGATGGACGCCGTTGCGTGTAATTCACTACAAGGAATACGTTAAATAATAGGTAAGTTAAAGCTGTACACACATTTCAAAACATAAACTGCATTAAAAAAATACTGTACAATGTAAGTAAATTTGTATGGTACTCACCGCAAATTGTTCCAAAGCAATTGGTTAAGATTTTGATGTTTTTTTCTAAATAAGTCACATAACCATACCTAACCGGCAGCACTGATGGCGGGCGACTGGCGCGGCGCCGTACGTGTCGCTACTTGTTTGATATCTGTATTTGTGTGCGTGTACGCGCAGTGGGGCGTATTGTCAACTGGGGCATATTGTAGTGTTTTACCTATATATATATATATATATATTATATATATATATATATATATATATATATATATATATATATATTTATATATAGTGTAAATGTGCGTGTATCTTTATATCATAATCAAGAATTTTTCCGATCATCGGTAAAATAATATCCAGGAAAAATAGGAAATTTTACATATATTTACGTTGTAGCTGAAAGAAATCAATCGTTCCACCCTTATACCAAACATTTCGAAAAGTAGTTTTCTGCAGTTAAATTCATATTGTATATCTTTACTACTAATTATAAACAGACAGATATCGGAGGTCATGAAAGATAAATTGAAAGAGTGGGTAAATGTTGTATGCCCGATATTTATTTAACTAATTTATTTATATCTTTAACATAAAAAGTGTGGTTAAAACTGGTTCATATTGAAATAGTAACTGTCACTATTGCTGTTTACCAAAAGTAACTTTGTGTTCACGTAAATCTCTTATGTATTTGTTGGAGGTGCACATGTGTCGATGGTCTAATTCCAACTAATTTTGCATAAGAAATGAATAAATCAGCAGATGTAGGTACATAAATATATCTGGCCTACTGAAGTATATGAGAATTCCTTCTCTCCTCTAGAAATAAAAAAATACCTCTAGAAGACAAATGGTGCTTCTATATGGTGAAATATGGCCAAAGAGATATCATTAACAAATAGTAAAAAAGGTCACAAAACATATGATTATTATTAAGTTGAAACTAAGATTGCAATTGATATTTTCATTATATCTATTGCCGCTGTGCCTAAAGTTCCATTTGAAATTTCTTTTAATATCTTAATAATATTGGATATATGTGAAAATAGTACGTTTTTTTTAAAGACGGCTTAACTGAGGCATTGTTCATTGACTGGTCAAAACTTTACTTAGATATATGTATCTATTTATGTATGTATGCATGTATGTATGTATGCATGTATGTATGTATGAATGTATATATGTATGTATATATATGTGTATGGATAAAAGAAGATAATCTTCCAATTAAATTTCCACTTACTTCCAGGCATCCGAACTATTTAAAATTTTACACACATATCTGGAACTGATGACAACACAGTATTAAAAAAATTCTAAAAATAATCCAAAAAAAAGAAGAGTTAACGGGAAACCTTACTGTCGAAATAGTCCAATAGTAAAGAAAATTAAGGTATTAAAAATTATAACCTACATACAAGTGAAATGTCAAATTATCAATATCAAAACAAGCTAAAATATTTTCCAATGATTCACAAATATTAATGGAATACATAACGAGACGCGGTGATTATTCTACGTGAAGGTTTATTTTAAAGAACTCGAATACAGTAAAACCGTTAATTTAAAAGGTGAGTTAAAGGGGATAGCGAAAATTATTTTGCTACCTGACACATCGCTTTATGTTAAAATTCAATATTATTAGACTTCAAAGGAAATTTATAATAATCTAGCACGTATGTGACCTTCGTCAGAAACTGTGATAATATAAAAAAGAATTCTACAATTCGAAAACAGTAATAAAGGGCAGAGATGTGGAGAGCCTGGAATCCATCATCAAAACAAATTATGTTTCGTTAAACCTAACGAAGTCAAAGTGTGAGCCGAGTACAACTTTTAGTTCGAAGAACTCATAATAGAGTGAACAGAGCTAGCTACAGACCGCTTGGTGGAGAGAACAAGCCTCAGAAAGTCTTCGTTTAGTAGAAAGCAATAATTATCACACACAAGAACTAAGAGTCTCATGTCGTTCAACATGACATTAAGGCTAAGAAACAAACTAACACAATCAGAGAACAGTCACTAGTATTATGTTAAAGGTTTGGCTGACCACACGCCTTGTTCAGTCAGAGACAATAAACTGTGGCCCTGTCTGACACAAAACGAAGTTCGTTGCAACCTGTGCAGCCACTAAAGTGGCATTATGGATGAAGGAGTTATTTTGTGATCTTAGTAAATTCAATCAAAAGACTACTTTTAAATATCGATTGCAAAAAAACCATAAGTATGGCAAAGACGGTGAAATTACGAAAAGTTGCATATTAAGTACGCAATAGTCACTGGGAAACTACAAAATACTATAGAATTGAGTCATACAAGTATAATTAATCTATGTGTGGACTTGATTATAAAAGCATCATAGAAAACAAAATGTAATGAAACATGTAAAGCTAACTTGGGTGATTAGCTTTTTTTAACACAACTTTTTTTAAAACAACTAGTTTGGGTGATGTAAAAGAAAAAAAAATTTTGTGTGAAACTTATGTAAAAACTTAGGCTTAAATAAAGTAAAAGGCAAAGTGAAAAATACGAAACTAAAAATGTAAAATTACAATGCTTGTGAAAAGTTTAAACTTAAGAAAAGTTAGTTTGGACGTCGTTGTGCGTAGTTGTAAATATGAAATGTTCAATGAATGAGCAAAGTTTAAACCCAGGTACAGTTAGTTGCATCTACTTATGTTTGGTTTTGAACGTGTAATGTTTATGCGAAGCTTAAAATTGAACTAGACTGGTTGCATATTTTTGAGTGCAATTTAAGTGACATGTAAAATACAGGAAGTTTGAAATACTATTAAAAAAATAAAATATAACTCGTGTCGAAATTTGTACCCTTCAGGAAGGTTCTAATTGAAGGCGTTTTGAACATTTTACGGTAATGTCGCCATTTCCTGTATAATACATATAATCTATATTAGAGGCCATATAAATCGCTACTCTGTCATTGCATTTCCTTTTTCCTCTATACGGTAATATTACTAGTAGCGGTGGCTATTTTCCAGCTTTCTCACCCAGGAAATTAATTACGTGATTTCACCAGCGCACCAATAATTTTGCAAATTAATACTAAAAAAATTCAAAAAAAGGAAAAAAATAATTTTTCAATTCAATGTTAATGATGATTTGGTATTTCGTATAATCCCTTTATGCCAGAAATAATCTCTCTTTGTAAAGAAAGAATTAATTAAACTCATCATTACATATTTTCGACATAGCGCCAATTTGGAACAAAATTGATTTATCTAACGATAAAAAATTGGTTTTGAAACATTATTATAAATTTATATACCTATCCAAAAAATCCGGGATTTATTCAAAGTTAAAACTTCGTCCGAATTTATTACTCTTAAAGGAAATCTTACTAAATCATCTATCAAACGTAAGTAAAGACAAATTAGTATAGTATGAAACTGAATGAATCTTCGATATTCATAAAGATTACTGCGACGTCGAACTGTAAAACTTCACAAATATTAGGTTATTCCATTTTAAATGTCATATTCTCTCTTGAAAACTTTGACTTTCTCTATGAAATAGAAGCAATTATGTTTCATGCACAAATCACTGTCGCCAATTATATTCCCAGATTTCTATAAGACGACTGAATTTATATATCTCATTAAAAAACCTAATCGACCTAACTACATGCTTAATAACTCAAGTAGGTTTATGAAAACGAATTTAAATTATAACTATTCTTAAATTAAAAAGCTTGACATAGCAATCTATGACATTTAATAACAACTAAAATTTTAGTATTTTAAACAGCCCATCAATCCGACAAAATTATATTGCATTAATAGAATTAAATTACTAAAATACGAACTGAAGTCTGGTTTAAGGCTAGATATGCATATAATGTTGTATTGATGTACTTACTCGCGCCGGGAATCTTGGCCTATCATACAGTGTAAGAGACAAAAATTATTAAGAAAACTTGATGACAGTTGAGTCCTAAAATAAAATTATATAGCTTAAAAAACCAAAAAACACGCTTTTGTGGCAATATGAACTAAAAAATAAAAAGCATCTTTAAATACAAAGATTTTGGTCAAAAGAGAAATGATGGTCACCGATGACAAACAAATTAATTTTCATGTAAAAAGTGCGGCGTGCTTGAAATCAGTTCTCGTAAATTGTTTTATCGCTAGCTACAGGCATTTGTCAGGTAGAATTATTATGAAAATGTAAGAATTATTATGGAATGAATAAAACGGAATCTTTCCAATAAATTTTCGCTCACTTCATTTAAAATTTTGCACACGTATCAAGGACCTATGACTTTATTCTATAAAATTATAAAGAAATCATTTTTTGGTCTTAAAACAAAAATACTACAAAAAATAATGCAATCTTTAAATGAAATTTTCATTCATTTCCAGAAATCCGAATTAACTAAAATTTTGCAAACGTACAATAAATTTTAAAAAAAGTTTTTCGTCTAAATAAGGAAAGATTAAAAAATAAATTTTTTGTTAAAAAAGTAAAAAAACTCTCTTTTGTAGCAATATGAACTCGAAAATGATAATCTTTAAATATAAAATCGAAAAAATTATCGTTAAATATAAATATTTTTGTAAAGAGCGGAAGGATATCACTAATAACAAAAAAATTAAATTTCATGTAAAAAACGTGGTTTCTTTCAACTTACATTTTCATAATAATTCTACCTGACAAATGCCTGTAGCTAGCGATAAAACAATTTACGAGAACTGATTTCAAGCACGCCGCACTTTTTACATGAAAATTAATTTGTTTGTCATCAGTGACCATCATTTCTCTTTTGACCAAAATCTTTGTATTTAAAGATTATTTTTATTTTTTAGTTCATATTGCCATAAAAGCGAGTTTTTTGTTTTTTTAAGCTATATAATTTTATTTTAGGACTCAACTGTCATCAAGTTTTCTTAATAATTTTTGTCTCTTACGCTGTATGATAGGCCAAGATTCCCGGCGCGAGTAAGTACATCAATACATTATATGCATATCTAGCCTTAAACCAGATTTCAGTTCGTATTTTAGTAATTTAATTCTATTATTTTGTCGGATCGTTAAAATACTAAAATTTTAGTTGTCCTTAAATATCATAGATTGCTATGTCAAGATTTTTACGGTATAAGAATAGTTATAATTTAAATTCATTTTCATAAACCTACTTGAGTTATTAAGCTTGTAGTTAGGTCGATTAGGTTTTTTAATTAAATATATAAATTCAGTCGTCTTATAGAAATCTGGGATTCATTCAGTTTTATACTGTACTAATTTGTTTTTACTTACGTTTGATAGATGATTTAGTAAGACTTCCTTTAAGAGTAATAAATTCGAACGAAGTTTTAACTTAGAATAAACCCGGATTTTTTGGATAGGTATATAAATTTATAATAATCTTTCAAAACCAATTTTTTATCGTTAGATAAATCAATTTTGTTCCAAATTGACACTATGTCGAAAATATGTAATGGTGAGTTTATTTAATTCTTTCTTAACAAAGAGAGATTATTTCTGGCATAAAGGGATTATACTAATTTAATGTTTATAAACAATCTATGACTGTTAAATATTTTAAACAGCACACTCTCACTCGAACCCAATCCAAAAAATAATTTGTTAAAAGTGTATAAATACTTGGATTGATCTAACATTGGTACATATTTTTTACTTTTAACTTAAAAATCTATATTATATAAAATTTACTATGTGTAAAAATTATAGTTGGTACAGAATTTTTTTCCTTTATGTATTCTTGATTTTAGGAGTTTCGTATACCTACATGATATGATTTATGTATGCTGAAATTCACAGAATTTTCTGATTAGATGAAAAGTCACAGAATTTTCTTTACAAACAATACTACGTGATCAAGTCGCTATGTGATTTATTTTCAGAAAATATTGAGTGATAGCTTACACCTTTCATAATATTCATAACGTTCCTTATTCGTTACGTTGTATTGTCCGAAAGTAGACTCATAATAAAATGAGAATAGACTCATAATAAAAATAGACTGAAAATAGATCACTACCTGATCTATTGAGAGAATGTCCTGAGTTACAGAATCCACCTTGTTATCGAAGGATATAATTTCATTAAACACGTCCGAGTTTGGGATAAAAAATATGTATGTTAAATAAAATCTAAATGCATTTCTAAATACATTTAGAAATTACGGAAGCATTTATCATATAAGTTATGATTTATTAATATTGGCTTTTCGTTTTATTGTTTTAATATAATGAGCTATACTTGCACAATTAATGTTATGTAACATTGTATGTCAATTAACTTAACAGCACTTAAATATTAATAATAATGCATTCCGACTATGCGTACTTAAAAGTTACGCATCTATTGCATCACCTGCCGTCGACCACACCAACACTATATTACATCGCTTATGCGCCGAGTTAAGTGGATAGCATTTTGATTAAGCCACATGTTGAAAAACGTGTAAGGACAAAAGTTTTCCTTACACCAAAAGAAATAATTTTAATCCTACACCTTTTTTCTTAAGCCCATGGTTCGACATTTAAAAGGAACTAGAAAATTAAGTTTCCCAGATAATTTTGGTTCATATTATAACTATTTTTTCAGTATTGATGTTAAACTTTTCAGATTATTCGGAGCGATGCTTTTGGTCATAAGGGTGGGAGATAGTCATTTAAACAATTTTAAGCGTTTTACCTGAAGGGTTATTAAACGAATTGAAAAAAAAAATAATATTTATTATTGAATCATGTTTAACTAAGTTTTTATTTGGAACTTGACATGAGGATTTTGAAAGAATTTTTCTTTATTTAAAAAAATAACCCGTATAATTAATCCTCAGAATCAGAATTGAACTTCTTTTACTTTACGTCTATAATTGAGTTATTAAACTTTATTTTCTGGCTAAATTTTTAATGTATCCGATAGAATCGCTTGTAACAAACGGATGAACAGACACCGAACTGATTCCATTAATGTTGGATTTTGGCAATTTTATTACGCAACACTTAAATCGTCAATTTTGCCACGGAACACTAAAATTGTACTTGAAATATCGTTTTCTCTATTTTAAAGAAACAATTCTATTCAATAAACACACGATTCATTGACACTTATTTGCCTTTACCTAGGTAATCTCTGTATCCTCGACTACTATTAGTATAAATAATTGGTATTTTCTAGGTTTAGAATGATATAACGTCAAGTGAATTTCACTGAAACATAAAACAATTAGTCGCAAAGTACACAGCGCCCTTTGTTAATTAGAATTTCTTCTGTCAGTTAGTTTATGATGACATAACAATAGCAGCTATATTTCTATCTATTCATTAACTTCTATTTATTATCGCTTTCCTGTTTTGTCTCGTATTGAGCCTCCTTTTACGTCGGTCTCAAGATATATTATCCTGAGTTATCGATATTTTTAGATCTATCTTATATATATTTTCCAACACTTAATTACAACGACGCCGATAGATTACATCTCGTTGTAAGGCTACTAAGGTTGATCTCTAGCTTTTTTAACAATTTTATTTTTATAATCACATCTTATTTTCTATTCTATATTTTGTTTTTAATCACATCTTACTGTTCATATTTTCATATTTCGCCGATTTTATAGATATTATGCAGATTCCATGTGATCGCCTCAAATTATTTTTGTTACACAAGTGTAGTAACTGTGTTAATATCATATTTCATACCTTTATTCACCTTATAGCCTTCTATTATGCCTTCTATTATGCGGTATTTCCATCGTTACATATTAATATATACGTAAGCAATACTTAAATATTGTGTGGTATATGACTTAGACCCCTATTAATTTTATTGTACTTCATTTAAAGTACTTTAGGTACAGTCAAAAGGTTAAAAATGTGAGGAATCATTTTTACAATATTAGATGCTTTTATATACTATCACGTATGCTAATTTCGCTTTTATATTTTCTCCAAAGACAGTTATGAGCTAAAAAATAAAAGAAAATCGAGCTCTCATTGGATACCTGCCGGATAAGAAATATGTAAATATTCACCATACAGAGACCCAGAGAATAAATTGTAAAAAACAAAGGTTTGAGCAATGAATTCACTATAGTGCTAATTATCGAAAATAAGCTCAGCAATATTTATCAATAATTCAATAACGGGGTATGATTTCAATAAAGGGGTATGATCGCTTACGGTGCGAGAGGTCCCAAGTTCAAATTTCAGATGAAGCTATGTTTATGTAATGCTTTTAACATTTCAAGACAGTTTAATGAATACACCGAAAAGAGGGGTCAAGATACGAAGTTAGTCGAATTAAGTCAGAAAAAGCCGATAACACCTGAAGCTGACCAAATGGCAAGGCGAGTTTTTCCAACAGAACATTTTAACACCCATTCAAACGGGCCATCAGATGATTCACTTTAATAATGATAGAGAATTAAGTTAACGTTATATTCAGTTGAAGACTGAATTGGAAATTATCTCGCCAAACATCAAAATATTTGGTAGAGTAGTGTATTTCTCATTACCTGGTAAAAGATAGAGTAGAATGAAGCAGTAGTGGTTAGTCATTTTGCTAACTTTAAAATAAAAATGATTGGGCCTTTTTATTGAAGCCACATGCATAAAATTTTTGAAATGTATAAAATTTAGATATATAAATTAAAATATTTAATAAAACATGTCCGATAAAAAAAACAATAAATGTTAATTCAGAACAAAAAGATTATAATAGGAAATAAGATTATAATATTCATTAATATTTTTGAAGAAAAACTAATAGAAGCAATTTTCTTCAAACTGGGAAGACCATGGTAACATAATCAATGTAGTGGTCATCGCTTTGTTACAGTTCAGCTATGTCTGATTAATATAATTTAGTTTGACGTAATTGCCTTATGCGGTCTCGTTTTGATATGAACCTGTATGAACCTTAGTTCTTTTAGAATGGCTCGGATTAATATGACAAATTGGTTATATTCGCGTGTTTTGGGACGAAATACGATTATTATGATGATCATTAGTCATTGATTGTAATCATTTATGCTTCTTCCCCTCCGCACCAGTTTTCTTGTCGGGCAATGTTTTATGCCCTTAGTAACACATAAATAATAACAAAAAAATAGCTCCTCAATATTGTAAAGCTTGTACGATTGGTACATATAAGCTTTAAAAGATACAAATATAAAAATAATAAGCCCAACATTAACTTATAACATTAGACCCTAATAGGGGTATAGGGAGGACAATTTATATTGTATTTATGTAATTTAACTTGCCAAACATGAATACTAAATTTTGGATATCAAAATGATTATTCCATAAACCTTTTTTTATAATAAACTTTCACGATATTAATATTACTAAAATATACACTATGAAAAAATATTAATTAATTCATGAGTGTCATTTAAAATTTTCCACCATAATATTAGTGTACATTTATTTTTAGCTCTAATATTAATCACTAAATTAACAGGAATAAATTTATTTTAAAAAATATAAATAAGCCGTAACAGGAAACAAAAAGTGAATTGTCTATGAATATCAAGTAATATTTAAAATTTTAAAATATTTTAATGTCAATTGTTTAAAGTATTTATTATTTTTAAGTAATACTTCGAAATTAATCTTAAGTTACTCGACTTTCAAAGAAAGAAATTAAATTTACAAATTTATGAATGTCAGCAAATTTTCTTTTACCACTTTTTTTATTCCTATTCGCTTAGTTAAAAGCGACATTCATCGCATCAAAATTTAAATGCGTATAAGCGGAAATTTTTCCGAGAATAATATAAGTATAATATTAGTTTTAATATTTCATCGCAAGGAACTGTTTTTGCGATTTCAGCTTTATGTAACCGAAATTTTCCACTTAGCATTCGTGATATTCACATCGGTACTGTCGTCGTATATTGGTTTAGCCCTAAGTACGAATTCCCGCGAGAACATTTCGAGTGAGCTCTCGACACGTTGCGGTAACTACACGCTGCAAACATGGGAAAATTGCCCAACACTTTTCCTGTAAGTGACATGTTGTGTCTTTACATTGCTGGGGTAAAAAATAAAATATGGTTAAGAGATCTATCGCAGATATTCTAGGTTTATTTTTCAAGAAATTTTCAATAGGAATTATTCTAATCCAATAGTTATTTAATTAGCGTCTTAAAAAAGTGTGTACGTGTTGCGGTATAAAGGCTATAGTTTCTGTATTTACGGAATATTCAGGCCGGAATATAGTTAAGTCAGTGGGATTCTCTTGCTAAGATTTCTATTGCCCTATTAATCGTCAAGATCTAATACCTCAGTTGCCTGCTTGTGAGACATGTTAGGTATATGTCATTAAAGTAAACTTTTAATTAGGCACGTTATCTCTCTTCTGAAATTAATAAATTCAAAGTTTTGCTACATTTAACAAAAACACGCAAATTTTTCCAAGATACACATGATACCAAGTCCAGAAATTCAACATCTATGTCGTGGTTTCATTGAATTCTTTGACGAGTTAAATAATAGGGTTTTAATTGCGACTTCGGAGATTTCCTTTAATAGGTTTTTGTTCATAGTTTAGCCCACAGCGTGGTTTTTGAGGGATAAGACCGTGTTTTTCACAGACAATTTTTTACATTCAAACGTTGATCTGAATTTGGACATAAGTTTATAATCATCCAAGTTTATAACATAACAGAAGTCACTTGTAGAAACTTTTTCCTCTTTGGATTCATTACAAGAATTCTTTCAACGACAAATAATAATATGCTTGAAGTGGAACCCGAATTTGTCTTATTTGCAGTAATGACAGATGCACGGTGAGCTTCTTGACCTTAACCCATAGGGTACCTTCAAGAAGTTATTTATCTTATGTGGGAGAGTCCTCTGTAATTCGTGGGCAATATAAATAAGAAACTAGTCAATATTTGTATTTGTACAAATACGCATTTTTATGAGTTTTCTATTATCTTGTAGATCCTGAAAACTGTTTAATGATAGGTTGAACTTTCGTGAGGCATTATAACTCCGTTCCATATCAATAATTAGCATTGCTGTAATATGAAATTGCGTCTACTATTTTAATCACTGAATATGGCGGATATTCTGTTGCCAGATTATCAGGCAACTTTGATGTCATATGAACAGCGTATGCGTCATTGATCAGAACCGTGGCAACATTGAAAAACCCAATAGTGACACTAACCAGAATTACTCAATTACTAACTCCAATCGAACGTCCAAAGAGCAGTTGTGCAGAGTGCTAAAGAGTAGCAATAAATTATTTATGTCCATTGGGTCGATTATGTGTTTCAACATACCATTCTATATTTAATTAATGTTATAATTCATACAAGTATAACTATGTAAATGAGTAACTCCATTACATAAGGGAGCGTATAATGTGCAAATGCAGATATGGACTCGGGATAAATTTCTCATGTTACACGTTGTAGTTTTTTTTTACATTTCCTGCTAAGCAAATAAATAAATACTTGTCCATTTCACGTGTTTTTCTTTTTCATCTGTGGTGACGAACTTGACATTTGTTTAAATAAATTAGTGTTTGCCATAAATCAAAGGTTATTCACAAGTAAAGCTTGACTCGATTGTACATCTGCATAGTATATATATGGAAATAGGACATAATCAAAATAAGTAAAGTTAACTATTTCTTATATTTTTATTATCTTATATTCTTATTATTTATTAGTAGGACATAATCAAGATAAGTAAAGTTAACTATTCGTTTATTATTAATATTTTCTCTTTTTTCAAAATACAACTAATCTTTTTTCTTCTTTTGCTTCCACAAACACGCTCATGTATTACCTTCATATTTCACGTTAAGATACGTGACACGTATTACATAAGCAACCAAAAATGTCATCATAAATTAACCAAAATAGTGACACAAATAGTGTTGATATTATCACTTCAAGGTCCAAACCTTAAAATTTGCATAAAAAAATATTTAATATAAAATCTGATGCTTTCCTATTTTTCCGTTCCAAAATGGAAAGCAATCCCTGATGGAAGAAAAGTTAAAACATATTAAACTAAATAAAGTACAAAGAAAGTTTAATTATGCCTCTATATATTGAACATGAATAGAAATCACCACATGCTTTACGTTAAAACAGATTTTAATATTGTCTTCCTTTCTTTTAATGAAAAGACATGTACAATAATTGCGGTACAGGAATATTGATTGATAAATTATGGTACTACATTATATTCATTATATCAACACGTTTAAACTATATGTAAATAAAAACCTTATGTACATGGACGAAATATCTCAGTAAATTCCTTGGGCTGGTAAGAAGTACACCAGAAATAAATTACCTGAAAAGTAAAAATAAATTACATAAAGTAACCTAATATGTTACCAGTATCAGCTTTATTGATTGATCCAATCACTTTGTAAAGAGAATGATTTATGTTTCGATATATTTTAATTAATCACTATTAACAATGTAAGTCCATATTTTATTCATAGTGATTAATTAAATACATAATATTTGCTCATGTTCAGTATTGGGAAATTTGTGGTATTTTTGTAACAACTCACAATCGCTATGAACCTTCCTATCAAAAGAAGAGGCTATATACAGATATAAGTCGTGAACTATTTTTTTTTCTACTTGTTTATTACAAAAATTTTACTTGCGTTTTATTATAGCTTTGCCTTTTATTATCACCAAAAATGGAATAATTTCTCACGAAAATTTAATCTGAAAGATTACCGAAATGAAATCAGATATATTTATTTTTCTCTCATTAATTTGACAGCAAATAACTGTAATCGTGAGATGAGTAGACCAATAATATTTAAAATGAAACATTGTTATACATATTCTCCATAAACTGACCATATTCCATTATTTTACTTATATTGGAAAAATTTCGAAATTACTATAATTTTAGGGACGGAGAGAATGCAATGAAAAAGAGAGTGGAGAAAAGACTGGAATCAAATAAACCGTGAAAAACAAATACCGGACGCGGAAAAGAATTATCGAAAACGAATGTAGAAAAAGAGTCAAATTATAAAACGCTTATTGAGATTACTAAACGATGATTACAATAGATTGTATGTTAAAATTATAAAACTACATTAATGTTTATATTGTAAATAATAAATTGGTACATTAACATTTGTTTCAATGTAACAAACAAATTGTCCATATATGACTATGTGTATATAGCAAGTTAACTGAATTACCGAGCGCTGTATTGTTCCATAAGATCAATAAACTTAAGTGAATCTAAATGGTGAACGATAAAGTCTAGCATAAACTCACTTATTAGCATTGCGCCAATTACCAAAAACGGCACCATGCAGCCTCTTGTAAGCAAAACGGGGAATATAATGTTACCACTTAAAGAACCTATTCTTCCCGCCGTCATGGCAATTGTTATTGCCAGAGTTCTGTAATATTTGAAATGCCATTATTGATATTGATTCAAAATGGACGTTATAAGACCATTTTATAAAAAGTTATGATAAATTTAAGGAGCCTATTGTAAGTACAATAAACCGTGTAATAATAATAAGTATATTTTCTATCGCTTCCAAAATAAATTGGATTTAATAGCGATTCTGGCATGTGGCAACTGCCATAATATAAATACTGCATTTTTTTCAATTTCCTTTCAGTTATTTTAAAATAACTTAATAAATATTAATCAAAATTTAAAATTCTTGTTTGGAAATGTCTCAGAAAAATATCAGTTATTATATTTAATATTGTTTAAAGACATGTCCTAATTGAAAATCATTCTCAACTCCGAGTATTCTATCATGAGTGATTAGAAATTATTCTCCAAACTATTGCACGATTCATACTCAGTTTCTTAAATATGTGAAAGTCAAATTTGAACCAGGATTCCATTAAAACTTCAATTACAACATTAAGAGTAACTTATTGAAGTTCTTCCTCAAACTAAATTATATAAATGAATTAATGAGAATCGTTTTGTTAACTTTTACATTAAAATATAAAACTGTAGATTTTATATTTACCTTAGTGTTGTGGGGAAAAGCGACACGATCAATATATGTATTAGATTCATGGCAAACTGCGTTAATGCAATGAAGAATGAAAGCAGGCTAGCTACCTGCCACAGCGTCGTCGCCCAGTGAAGAGCAATTATGCAGGTTAAACAAAATAAAAGAAGAGTAGACAGCAAACATTTCTTTCCAGTTCGGTGTATCAAAATTGCTCCAATTATATATAGCACGAGGCAAAATATTCCTAGGACTATGGCGTTCAAATAAGTCTGAGTACCTAAGTAAAGCTGTGATAAGAACAGAAATATTGGAAAAAAATGTCTTTAATACTGATTTGACTAAGTTGTGTGTGATCGTTAAATTTATTCTTAATTCTTTCTCATTATATAACATATATTGATGAAATAAATTTGAATCTTTTTCAGCTCTTATCCGGGACTATCTTTCTTACTAAATTTAGAAACATTTTAAAGTCTTCTTCAAATAGACCCCTAGCAAATTTAACGTGTCTGATGAGACTATTATTATATTGCCATATAATTGGTACAACGACTTCATGTTTCGGGAAGAAGTAGTGTAAATAAATTATTTCTTATTAAACTGACGATCTGCATTTGAGCCAATTGCAAGACTTCTTGCTATATAAAGATAATAAGTATATTTCCTATCATGGCTCCAAAACAAATTGAATTTAATTGCTATTCTGACGTCTCGCAATTGAGGGAATTAAATTACTAGTATTTTTTCAAATTTAATTTTTTTTAAACGCCTTCATAAATATTATTTAAAATTTAAAAAAATGTTCTTTGGAAATGTTTTAGAAAAATATCAGCTATTATATTTACTAGTATTATTTAACGATGTGTTCCAATTCAAAATCCTTTCAAACTCCAAGGGTTACAATACGAATGAATATTTTTAGCAATAATGATTTTGAACAATTTCTCCGGTGAATCAAATTGCTATAACAAAAAAACATCCAAGGAGTTAAATGTTTCATTTTACTAGTGAACGATAATATTATACATTAATTTTATCTTAGTAGCCCATAGATCAATTGATTTTAGCACACACATATATATATATATATATATATATATATATATATATATATATATATATATATATATATATATGTGTGTGTATGTATGCGGGCGTGCGTACATGCATTCGTATGTGGATGCATACGTGCGTACGTACGTGCGTGCGTGAGTATGTGTGTGTGTGTGTGTGTGGGTGTGTATGTGGTTGTATTCCTTTGCGTGCATGTATACGTTGTTCATGCGCGTTGGTGTATATGAGTGTGCGGGTGGATAAAGGTATGTGTGTTTTAGCGGTTTTATTTATATATATCTCGATAAGAAAAAAACAAGCAACGAATTATATGCATAAACATTTCAGATATTGATATGTTATAGTAAAGGAAAGTTCGGGTAGTTAGATGAAATTAAGAGGCAGTAGGGAAGATGTCAGAATTCGGACGATATTTGAAAATATTTACTGAAGGCGAGATCACCTCGTGTCAGAATCCAGTTGGCTCCAAAAATTTTAAAGCATATGCTTGGATAGGTTGTACATGGAAAGTGAATGTGCGGTGAGGATAAAGAAAACTAAGCAGTTTTCCCTAGACCATAAGAAATTAGCTCTTATTAATGTTGAATTCTTCTCTTTAGCTTGAAATAAATATGTTCCTAAAATACGGTGGCTATTCTGAATGGTTAAAATAATGGTAGGAAACTAATACTGATGGTATTAAAAATAATGTTATAAAATATATGTAAATGGGGTTGACCACGGACTACCATTTATTGAAATCATGCATTAAACTGAGAAATATAGTCATATTGTCTGCGACTAAAAATGAAACGGATGCATAAATATTTAAGGCAGTCATTTTTATAACGATCCTCAAAGATTTAGGCAACAAATATCTTCCTAATCAAACAAAGGCCTTGATAATGTTTGACAGAGGTGGGCTTTGGTTTCATATGCTAGAAATGATTTACTTTTAATGAATATTTTGCCTGCAGTCGTGTCTAATAGTGAAAAAAAAACAAATAGAGTGCAAAATACATTCACATAACGATTACTCGAAGTTCAATAAAATATTTTGTATTATAGTACTACAGATCTGGCGACGTTTCAAATAACTTCTCATAATAAAACAAACCAAAAGATTTGAATATATAAACGAACCGGAACACACGACTCGTGCTTTCCCTCGTTCATACTTGACACTGAAGTGGCTATATACACATCGATGATATCGCACATGTGACCAATTGTTGCGTTATACTTCCATTCGTTGCTCTCCAATATGCTCGTTATAGACGGAAACCACATCCTCAGAGAGTTGTGACTGAAAGAAGTAGACGATGAAAATAATTTTCAATCTATTTAATGTTTTGGTTTTAAAATTTATTTTAATTATTAACATTTATTTACTATTTTATTATTATTATTTTATATTTTTAATGTAAAATAGTCGTGAAATATACAAATTTTCAGAGAGATTATAATAAATCTAACTAAGATAAGTCTAACTTATTTACTAAATGTAGGTTGATGGTACTTTAAACAATTTATTACAGTTTTACTATAAGTCGACATATTTGTTACAGTTTAATATGAGTTAGTCAATTGTCGATAAAAAAGAAAAGTTTTTAAAAAGACCTTTTGATTTCTCTTTTAAAATTTTATTCCTCTAAAATAGAACAGAATCTTATAAAATTACTGTCTTGTACATGTCTCTGTCCATCAGACTGGTCTGTCCATTAGAATGTCTCAAAACCTGTTTTACGTACAAACATGAATTTATCATCACAGCAATAAAACCCACTTAATTTTAAGGATTAAAAATTAAAAAAATATATTTCATACATAGTATAAAAATCTCAAAATATTAATATTTTTTTCGTATTTTTAGATAGTGTATCCTCGAAAATATACTAAAATATGTGAAAACCCCGAAATTGTGAAATTATTTCCTTATTTCCGAAACTACTGACCAAATAAATATAAGGATCATTAAAGGATTATTAAAGAAAATTACAAACAAATACAAGAATCTCAGAAACTTACTTAAAAGTTGTAGAAAAATTTTCTAGATATTTATATTTTTCCAGGTCTTTCTGGTTATACATAGATCCCTTATTTTATTATGTTAAATATAGTTAAATATGTATTGCGCTAAGAAATTCAACATTACTGACGGAATTTCACTTCAAACGAGGTATGGAACCGACGATGCACCGTCATATTAGTTGCACTGATTAATATGTAAAATCAATCCCGAATTATGGAATTAGAATCATTACTTTACCCTGAAGAATTACTAATAAGTTTGATGTAGCACGAAAAGCCATGGACAGACAGTTTGAATAAGAGTGGAGTGCAAAATGAAGGAGATAGAAACTAAAAAAAACATCATTGGAAAAGTTGTTTATTGAATAAGCTATAACGACATAAGTCCATATGAAAAATAAACAAAGCGTCTTTTGACAGCCTAAGAGTTATAACCCACATGGCAAGGGATCTTGTGCATCAATGGCGGAATAAAATTAGGAGAATAGCGAACGTGTCATGGATATGGCCCTCCCAATACATTAAGTTACACATACTTTAAAAACTATGAACGATATTTACATCGACGAATGAACAGTTACAAAGCATTTTTTTTGTCCACCCGAATACAAATTTTGTTACTTGCTAATATTTCTTAGCATATTTTACAAATAACTGCTCCTAAATTATGATAGTCATTTTAAGACCATTGGTCACAAATATGCTGTAATTTTAATATGTAAAATTGTTTTTGGTAAAATGTGAAAATATAAACAAAATCCCAATATTAAAATAAAGATCACTGATATTTACATATACTTACAACTACGGTTTAATATTATCATAATAAACGATAGAATAATTAACTAACAATTGCAAGTGTATTTACCTCAACGTAATTAAAAATTGAAATAATATAACGAGACCCGCATATTTTACAAGCGGCGGACGAAATAAAGGTTTCAAATCCATGAGTCCCATTCGAAATTGTTCTCTCAGTGTGGTTTTTGGTTCTCGTTTCTCGTGTTCCTCGATGTATATTTCTGCGCACTAAAAGCAATGAAATACATTTATAAGTTATAATGTTATTTTTTCCACAAAAAGTAGAAAAATTCAGAACCTGAAAAAAGACACTTCAGTTTATAAATTGTTAACAGACGTACTGAAAAATATAGATGTGATTTTATCACGAAATGCTGATGCCAAAGATGTTGTTAGTAAATTTCGCAGATATGTATAATAGATATAGGCTGTGGTTTTGATTTTTGAAGATATTAGTTGTTTCATTCATACCTTCATCGATCCTAATCCTCCACGTTTGTTCCCAGACAATATATCGAAGGTCACCTTGGCATTTTACGTGTTTTTATGTGTGTGTGTGTGCGTGTGCATGTGTGCATGTGTACATGTGCGTGTGTGCGTGCGTGCGTGTGCGCGTGCGTGTGTGTGTGTAAGTGTGTGTGTGTGCGCATGTGTGTGTATGCGTGCGCATGTGTGTATATGTGTTCGCATGTGCATGTGCGTGTGAAATTATTCGGAACAGGGCGCTTCAACCACTTGTGTAATTAATCATGCATAATCCTCCAATATATTTTTCTCTGTAAGCTGTCTAGTTTATGATCTCATTTTTAAATAAAAGCCTGGTCTTGTTATTTACACAAGACAAATTACCAATTTGGCAATATGTAACAACTTTTCACATGCCATTTTGACAAAGTGTACTACTAAACCTAGGGTTCGCTCTTAGGTGTGTAAGGTCAATTAAAATTCAAACTATCAAGGGAGTATTTAACTAAAATTAGATTGTTTACATAAAATTTCACGAGAACAATGACGATTTAAGTTCGTTGAAAATTTAAATTGCAGATTATTTTTACTGAGGGGAATTGGTGTTTTAAACTTCTCTTCGGAGATATACCGCGATAATATGGCCACACGGATATTCATTCTTGACTTTTTTCTTATTATGTTGAACTGTCATTTATTAGTTATATTATTTCAGTGCTTATAAAATCATTTCTAATATTAGTAGGTAATAATATTAATAGACTTACATTATTGATTAATAGGTTTACATTATTAGTCATTCAAAGTAAATTTAAAAACGCGGATGGCGATTCCGGTGAGGAAATTATATTATTATTGAATCATCTCACGAATCATTTTCCATACCCGTAAATTGTTGAAATTTACGGTATACCATTACCTTAGATGAAAAATAAACACATTCCCATACATTTTACTTCCTTTTTAATTCGTAATATCGTGTCGTGCGTTATCATGCAAGATTATAAAAACAGCCATCCTTTTCTTCACCAAAACTTTGTTTTATGTATTGTATTTAAAAGAAGGTTAAAAGATGGTTAAGAAGATTTCATTAGATTTCATTGCATTTTTTTTCCTTTTATCCTTTCACGCTGTTCCTAATTCCTATTGTTTTCTTTATTTTGAAAATAAAATTACGTTATCAAAAATCTACGAACTTCACGTTGCAAACTGCCTTTTTTCCATTCGCTTCAATTTAGTTCGTATGTTGAATGAGTGGAAAAATTAAAGTAACGAAAGTAACCATAGAGGTACTGGGATAACACAAAGGTTTTCTTAAAAGAGAATTACAAAGTTAATGATAAAATAAGATGTGATATTAAATATTAAAGAAATGGCTAATTACGTGTGGAATTCGCATATCGTAAATTACTTAATTTGGGGGTGAATTTTGTGACGGAAAATTCTTTTAAATAAAACAATTTATTTAATGTTATTAAAAAAGAATTATTGGCATACCAAACATACAACCTTCGCTTATGAGAAAATAAAAAGTCTAAACAAAGAACAATTTACATTAAACTCACGGAAGTATTATGCGGAAGATTTCCTGTGTTCACCAGATAAATCTTCTTTAATATTTCTATTGCTTCTTCGTGTCTTCCATGCGTGAACAAATACTTAGGACTTTCAGGGAAAATGTAATAAAGAATACCAGCTGATAAGCTCCATAAACTACAGACTGCTATAAATAAATTCCAACTTTTGAAGACTGAAAATTTTAACATTTACTTGAGACTCAGACAGCATAAGCAGTAGGTACGAAATTTTTTTCTCAACTTTTATATAGATAACTTTTAATTAACTTATTTTACTTTGTATATAAAGAACCTTAACATTCAGACACCTGATCTTTTTATCTTATTTAATTTTAATGTCAAATATATCATGACCCATTATTTTCCCACAGTTTCATCGTCTATTTTGACATAAACTTTATATATATTTTAACCCTTCGAAAATAAAATAACTATTTTAAAATTCAAACATTTTGGTAAATTTTACCTCAAACAACTTTTTGATAAATTATCTCATAGATTAGTAATGCCAGTAATGGCTTCATTTTAATTATATCAATCCTAGCATCAAACACAATTTCTCTTTTGAATCTATTTGGCGTTAATATTGTAGAAATTCATTATTCACAATTAAATGAAACTACGTGATGTAGTATTATTTCTACTTTCTTTAATTTCTTTACCACGACCTAGGTTTTGTTGTATTACAACATCTTCAGGTGAGATATTAGCAAAGAATCTTAATTTTTTGCTGATATCCCACCTGAAAATGCAATAATGACTCAGACAGCATAAGTAGTAGGTATGAAAATTTTTTCTCACCTTTTATATAGATAACTTTTAATTAACTTATTTTACTTTGTGTATAAAGAACCTTAACATTCAGACACCTGATCTTTTTATCTTATTTAATTTTAATGTCAAATATATCATGACCCATTATTTTCCCACAGTTTCATCGTCTATTTTGACATAAACTTTATATATATTTTAACCCTTCGAAAATAAAATAACTATTTTAAAATTCAAACATTTTAGTAAATTTTACCTCAAACAACTTTTTGATAAATTATCTCATAGATTAGTAATGCCAGTAATGGCTTCATTTTAATTATATCAATCCTAGCATAAAACACAATTTCTCTTTTGAATCTATTTGGCGTTAATATTGTAGAAATTCATTATTCACAATTAAATGAAACTACGTGATGTAGTATTATTTCTACTTTCTTTAATTTCTTTACCACGACCTAGGTTTCGTTGTATTACAACATCTTCAGGTGAGATATTAGCAAAGAATCTCAATTTTTTGCTGATATCCCACCTGAAAATGCAATAATACAACGAAACCTAGGTCGTGGTAAAGAAAGTAGAAATAATACTACATCACGTAGTTTCATTTAATTGTGAATAATTTCTCCTCTTTAATATTTGGTTAATTTCAAATATATCGACAACCCATATGTTTCCAACACATATTATTTACGAAAATACTATCTTTATAACAAAATTTACTTAAAAATATCGAGGAAAATTAAAACGAACAGCCTTTTTTGCATAAATATAAAAAATTCATACTTATTGCGCCGTCGAATAACACAAATTTAACACCAAGGGGCAAGATTCCCCATGCTATCAGCGCCAAAATTATGTACGACCAGGCAAAGAAAGAGGCTAGTACGATCATGATCCTGTCCCGGACCTTCTTGGAGTAGAATTCGGACACCATTGCAATGTTAGCACCTTGAGCACCATTTGTCCTCAAAAAGAGAGAAAAACAAACCATGCATTTTCTAAATGTTTATTTGACTGTTGGTATAAATAAATTTAATACAATATCTGTTCCTTGCCCGTTTATTGGGTATAGATATATTTTTTTAAAAAAACTGTAATGGGGTACAAATTTGAAAATTATTTTCTCATAGATCTTTCATCTAAAAAAGGCGATCACCTTCGCCTACAGAAAAGAAAGTTACGAAATACTGAAAATAAATTTAAGACAGTTTTCAAAGTCAGTTCATATATAATTTCAATACACTCCTATCTTTCATATTAAATTTTATCATATAAGTAAACATATCTTACGCTCTTGTGGAGGACATTACTCATTTTGTTTAAATATCACAAAAAGCTGTAAGTAAATAAAATGATTGGTAATAAAGTTAATATTTTATTTAAGGCTAGGTAAATTATTACCAAAATTTATTATTTTAAGTAAAATTAAACAAAGATCAGAGTAAAAAACGTGTCGCGTTTTTTACGGTAAATAGCTGGAAAATTGAATATTTTGAATGCGAATTCTATCTGAACATAAAAATTTGCAACAAATTTGAATTTTGCAAATAATGAAATTGGTTTAATATAAGTAGAACTCTCACTTCGCTTCTAACACACTAAGTATGTATGTATGTATGTGTGTGTATATATATATATATATATATATATATATATATATATGCATATATAAAATGTATAAAATTTTACGAATGCAACAAAAATTCATAAGAAATCGACACCACGAAATTGCTTTCTAAACATATATTTACATAGTTTATTTGACAGATGAGTGGTCTATGATTCTATTTTCTTGCTAGCTTTCTATTTAGACCAGACCGATTCCAATTTGGTGTGTATATATTTGCATAATAATTTATAACTTATTATTTTACCATTTATTAAAAAATTTAAATTATTAAATTAATTATAAATTAATATTATTTATTTTCATTACTAATTAAACTTTATTTAGTAAAATTCATTTAATTTGTTTTAATAAAATTCAGTTAATGTAATTTAATTATATACACTTCTTTATATTAAATTTAAAGCTTTAGGTGAATTCCATTATATAATAATATATTTTTTGAAAATCATTTTAAATTAAATTTAATAAATAATAATAATAATTATTATTATTATTAGTATTGTAATAAATATTAATGATTGTAATTCTATGTATGACAAAATATTAAAGTAATTTGAAAACGGTCTGGCAGATAATTGGTTTACAATTGAAAGCTAGCAGAAAAATAATCCACTCCACTCATCTGTCAAAATAATTATTAAATTTTAATTATAACAATTTTATTATTAATGAATTTAGAATGATGAATTTAGATGATGAATTTAAATTCCGTCATTACTTTATATCCATTAATTATTTTAGTGCTAAATAAAGTTATTCTATTTTATCAACGAAGTATACTTCTAGCGTACATAACTATGCACACAATTGTTTTTATAAATACAGGATATGAGTAGTATTAGAGACCAATTACAATTTCCGAGAAACACGGTTTTTAAAATAGATCCAAATCAGTCTTAAAATGACAGTTTTAATGATTCAGAAAATTATTGCAATTCAGTGAAAAAAAGTTAAAAACCATATTTACGAGTGTATTTCACTCAAAATCAATTTCGACAATGCCCCAAATACCTATAAAAAACAAAATTGCAACCTCCTTTTACACATTTGTGAGCCTCTCAGAAATAAAATTTAAAGCATTTTAAACGCCATTTATTAATTTGGGGCAAGATCAGAATTTGAAATTTGCATATCATATGTTATTCATGTTGAATAACATATGATATGCAAATTTAAAATTCTTATCTAATTCGTTTAAAAACTACAAGTCTCTGAAAGACAGACAAACAAACAATTTTGCCACAGCGATGGAATTCTGTACGGACGTTTCGGGTGGCGTCGCAAATATTGGATTTAAATGGGCCTGAGTGAGTTTAAATATTCAAAGTCTGGGTCGAAGTGAGGTTATTTAAAATATTCATTATGGGTATAGTAAAACCAATTTTATTTAGAAAATTTTAAATAAAAGTATCGATGTGTATTTGGCTTTATATTAAGTTTTATTTCCGAAGTTATGATACAGGTGGCATGATACCTAAATAGCGCGAATATATAAGATCCTGGTAATTCAATATTTTGGACAAAGAAAAGATTTCAGAAAGTTCCATATTTGTAACATATTTCAATTTATACAGTCATATAGCGTATTTGATCCCTAAGAGCTTTTAATTGTTGCGACACTATAATTATCAATTCCGTGTAATACATGTTACAGATATTTATATTATATGTTATTCTTCCATCGCATTAACAATGGAACATTACTTGGTTTTATATTTAAATATGCATTTCGATGATACTTATTTAAACTAAATTAGGCAAATAAAAAGGAAATAAATGAAAAGAAAATGAAAAAGTCATATTAACGTCGATTGAAATTTCAAGAGCGACTTTTACGTCAGTTATTTATAAATATTAGTTATCAAATTTACTTACAGAAATCCTTCAACAAATTTGCAGCAAGATAGCATAACGTATGTTTGGCTGAACGATTCTATAAGAATAGTCAGAAATACACCAAGAGAGCAAATTACCAATGATTTTCTTCGCCCAAATGTATCAGTAAAAAATCCAGCAAAAATTCCTGACACGACCATCCCTGAAAGCGGTATAGAAACATATTTTAAAAGGTCTGAGTAAATTGAAATATTTAAACTTTACATTCACAACTATTACAACTAAAGTAGAACATTTTTGATACACGTCTAACACGCTAATGGTTTTACTAGTTATAAAAAAATTAATTTTGTTTTGACATATTTTGTTTTGATTGTGTGTAAATAGTTTTTTTAATACAAAGTTGCTGATTTCAAAAGGAATATTAATTAAGCTTTTAATTCAATCTTAGGTGTAAATCGTAATAATTTAATTATATTTGTAAGTAACCATTAAGTTCTGACTCTGGAGAAGGTTGGACAAAAAATGAGAAGTAAAATTAAAATTTTAAAAATTTATACACCGTACCTACCATAAAAATTTTCACTTTAGTTCTTATTGAATATTGTGACATAATTCATTGACTTTAAATTGGTCGTAATTCATTATTGAAGTAATAATAAAACCAAATAAAATCAAATCAATATTAACCAAAAAAAGGCATAGATTGTAGCCAACCCCTTTCCACAATATCTAACCGAAGATCACAAGCGGCACTCGGGGAAATAAATGAAGTGTTGGACAAAGTAAATGTAGTCGCTACGTGAGAAAGGAATGCTATAAACATAAGGAACATGTGAAATTTTCCAATTTTACAAGCATCCAGACAGTTTTCGAATTCTGCATTTGTAGTCATCTTTGCCGAGTATTACCGACGTCTGTGGAACTTTCGATGTTATATTAAATTTGTAGATACACATGTCAAACATTAAGTTTATGTTCTAATAAAGATTTGAATTGACTGCTTGTCTGATTTGGTAAATTATAGCAGTAATGAGATAAATAAGTTTCTAATTTAACAGACACAGGTTATTACAACATGACAAACAGTGTCATAAATATTTTTTTATTCTCTTTAATGGTTAATCTTCTTTGGTATTCGCTTATTATGCCTTACTTATTATGAGTTTTAAGTATATAACGTACTAAATAGCTTATATTGTCTGAATATTAAAATATTTCTTATTTACATACATTTTCGGTAATGGATTTTTAATTAAATATTGTTTCAACAGCACACTATACTTCGTTCATTGCGTGCAAAAATGTAATTATGTCGATATAATTTTCACTGATATCTGAACTGGCCGATCATAACCTAGTCAAATCTGACCTAACATAACTTATTTAAATTCATACTGAATTTCTTTCGGAGTGGTGTCAGCTTTTGTACGAAAGCATCAGGATATACAGTGAAATGAATTTATTGAGATGTCATAACATACTCGTATTTAAACTGATGATGTCCTACGCAGCATTTTAGCATTAGTGGCTATTGCTCGCGGCTTCTATTTCGGGGAATTAGTAATTCTTCAAATAAAGTTGTCGTATTTACATATATAAATATATATATATATATATATATATATATATATATATATATATATATATATTTATACATATGTATATATTTAGGAATTCATGGAGATCAGCTTCATAGTTGAAAGGTGGCAAACGGACAAACACAGAATACAATTTAAATTTTATCACATTAATTAGAATTTACTTCTCCAGCATTAAGTGTAATGTTCTCATTAGTTGGCAATGGTTATCAATTATTTCCCTAATAACGATTTATCTAATAAAACGAACATGTTTAATTTCTACATATTTACTTAATTTGTATAGATATTTGTAGCAAGAGATATTTTTTAACACGTCACGTTATTTGAAAAATAATTATTTGTGGCTGATTTCTTTGTTAATTCATTCTAAAAATCTTAAATTTCATGAAATAATGCGGCAAATACACTATCTACATTTTTAAACCAAGCATTTTTTTAAATTTAGTTAAAGTACCTAGTTACAGAAGATGAAAAGTGGGTGGCTTATGTTACTTTTCAATGTAAACGCCAGTGGCTAGGAGCTGAAGAAAAGGGTGTACACACATCAAAAGAAAATTGGACATAGATACTTTTGAGTGCATTTTGGGATATAAATGGAGCTATTCATTGTTTTAATCGTACATTGAGAAGGAAGTGGAAATATTCCGTTTGGTTCTCGCATGATCTAACACCCTTTCGACTTCAGAAGAAATTTAATATGTGCACGGAGCAACGGAGTTCTCACGGTTCTAACGAGTAGCTAAAGTATCCGGTTACAGGAGATGAAAATGGGTGGCTTAAGTTAATTTTGTGCGTAAATGCCAGTGGCACCTAGACCATTGGAAAAAAATACTTTTGAGTATATGGCTGAGGATAGATGGCGTTAATTGTAGATATTAATTTGGAACTCCTTCCAGTTAATAGTATAAATACAGCTAAGATTGATTGTGCATAATTTAGCAAAGTCGCTGCTAAACTTCATTCAAATCAAAGCAGTTTTATTTTTTCACGACAATGCTCGACCCCAGGTAACAAAAATAACAGGTGAAAAATTATTTCACTTAAATAGTGTATGCTACCTTATCCATCGTACTCTCCAAACTATTTGCCATTCGATTACCATTTTATATTTTATCTCTTTTATTATAAATTACGCGATAGAAAATTTGAAGGCGAAAGTCATATCAAAATCGAATTTTATCGGTTTTTCAGTCAAAGGCCCAAAGATTTCTACAAGGAAGGAATTTTAACTCTACATATACGGTGTTGACAAGTATTAGATACCGACGGTGCTTATATAACTGACGAATGATTTTATTCACAACATACAGATATAAGAAAAGTTTGTGTACAGAGATGGCGGGTTTATAAGTTGCCAATACAAAATTGTAACCTTAAACTTTCAGTACCATTATTTATACTCTTTTTAACCGACTTCAATAAAAGGAGATGGTGCCCAATTCGACGGAATTTTTTATGTAATTTCAGTGATAATTTTTTTACTGAGTAGACTGATTTCGACGATTATTTTGTATTTGAAAGAGTATACATTAGACGTGGTTCCAAATAATTATGATGAATATCTGATGAGAAAATCCAGAATTGTACGACAGAATTTCTTAACGAATGGCAGTAAGTCAACTATTATTCAAAATATTTACTATGGGCAGTTTTTATTTTGAAAAAAGACTACACCACTTACCAGATCGGGGTCTATTGATAAGTCTTGGAGATGAACAATGGGACTCCTTAATTGATGGTAGTACATTAAAAGTGATTCAATATATTTGCTACTGGTAGTTGTTACTTTGTAAAATAACTACACCATCGACCACGGCAGAATCTGATGATGCGTTTTAGAGATGAAAAATGAAACTCCTTATCGAATGGTTGTAAATCAAACGTAATTCAAGATATTTGCTACTAGTAGTTTTTATTTTGCAAAATAACTGCGTCATCCACCAGGTCAAGGTGCGATGATGAGTTTTGAAGATGAATAATAGCTCTTTAACGGATGGTAGTAAATCAAACGACAGTGCTGGTATCGACTTAAAAAAGAAATGACTTAGTTATTTATTGCGCATAAATAGGTATCCATTTTGAGTTAATTATTTTTTATATTTTAATACTTTCTTTTTTCAAGTTTATTATTTATTATTATTTTTGTTATTTAAGTTAACTATGAGCGAAAGAATAGCGTACCCCATTGCATTCTATTAGTGCAATGCAATCCACTTTTAATTTTTGATGCTTGTCCTAAATGCCAGGTTTCTCCTGAAACTGTTCCTAATTTTCGTATATGAATAAATTTTTGCTTCATAATTAAGGGTAGTTTTATCATTATGCATCCGTAATGAAAATCTGCATAAAAATTAAGTACTTACCAATACAAAAACGATGGAAAATGTTATGAAAAAAACATCTTTTATATAGTTGCTCAATAGTAAAATTTAATTTTAACGGTGATTTCATAATCTAAAAAGCGATTACATATAGTACATAAATTATAGTGAAAAAATAATTGTTTTTATTAGTAGTATGGATATTTTTCGGTACTAATGTTACTGGTTGGTGTCAAGTGTCTAACATGTTAAATAAATAATATCTTCCTCAACAATTATCGCATCTCAATGTCCAATATTAAAAGCGTTTATAATTTGATTAAATCTTTAGAAAAACTATCCAAAGAAAACTTAAGTGTTTTATAAATTTCAAATATATTCAATATATGAACCGCATATAAATATTTACTAAACTTCCCCTGTAAAGTTAAATTGCAATATAATTATCATATGATTTATATTTTCTCCAATATACATAAGCAACGTTTTATTCTCTTGACTATTTAAAACTGAACTTTTCTGTTATGGGACAGCATCTACCCACTCGGAATTTAGGTCATCAGGTTTCTATTTGCATAGAAAACTTGATCATATTAAAATTGGTACGACCCTGAAAATTTTTAATGAAATTCGATATTCAAATAAGAAATACGTATTCCACTCTCCATTAAAACATAATGATTATTTCCGTCTAGATATTATTATTCATTTTCTAAATCTGCTGTTTAGTACCATGGATAAGAAAGAAAGATACGATGAAAATAGTGTGCTCAGTTCGATTCAGATGATTAGTTAAAAAGCAAGAATTTGAATTTTTAAATATTAGTGGAGAACTGTTTTCACACGAATGCCACATATTGTTAGTACTGGAAAAGACGTTATAATACTTAATTATACCTTTATAAAAAAGATATAGTACAAAACTGGTTATTGTCATTCCAATTAAAACCATATATTCAGATAGATGTTTATTATATTCACATAGATCTTAAATATGAAGAATAAAGTGCACAATTAGTAAATAACAAATTAACTTTAGTATTTTAGTTGTACAAATAATTTTGAAAAGAAATTGTGATTTTTAAGTTAAAAATTACTTACAAAAATTATTTACTTTAGCAATATTTATCTTCAGCTTTCAATGAATGACTTTCAAATGAATATCTTATATTATTACTATTTATTATTATAATAATAAATAATTTATTTCTTTTTTAACTTCTTTAGAGTTTGCTATTATTACATATGGCGTATTTATTGCTGCCAGAACAATTCCTAACAGCCAACAAGAATACCAGTCCAGTCCAGCTTGACAAGCAGCCGGGAATCAAATCTGGGTTCGAGCAGTGTGCCGTGACGCCAAATGCAGTATACCTTTTGGCGCCACTGCGATAAAAGTAAATTAAGTAGTAACTATGGAAAAAGGTACATATTTACAACAAAAAAATTCAATGAAAAAATTTGTTTTCAAAAATATTCGGTCATTATTAACAAAGTCATAAGAGTTTATAAATATTTTATTGTTTTGTTATTACTAAATTTCGAACATTAAATAGAAGTTGCAGATATTTAGATGCAGATATTTTACTGCAATAAATCTAAATGGATACTTTGGAGACTTTGAATAGATTGTTTTTTTTTAATAATTGTTCGATATGATGAAATTTATTTTTTGGGAGATATGATATTTATGAGTTATGTCAAAGAGGTACATTCGACTTTAATATATAAATTACGAGTCCAAGGATAAGTTAGTAACCGAAGTAAGTTAGTGGCCGAGAATAAGTTAGTAACTTCATATGTAAACAACTTAGTTTCAGTTGTGTGTGTAATTGATTAAATCAAGAGAATAACTCAGTAATGAATTAAATTAGAAAAACTACCTGATTTTTTTATCGTCTAAACGTCTTAATTTCGATCAGCAGGTAACTAATTATGTACAGTAGCAAACAATAATATTTCAAAAATATCAACCTAATAAAATGCAATATTTATAAATTATACGCAATTTAAGCCATAGTAATCCATCCTGAGCGCGAAAAGGACATTTAAAAATAAACTTGTTTGCCCCCGTTTCGAACGAAGCTTATGTATATTGTCTTCTGTTTTATAAAAAGTACCCTCGAAATGTCCAAAGCACTAAAGAAAACGTTAAATGAGATAATATAGAAATTTCATTAAAATAAAATTAATCTCGCAAAAAATAGCGGGTTTGAATTAAAAAATACTATAAATATTTAAGAATATTTGGAACCAAAGGACAGACAGGTATAATATTTTAATAGTATTTGTCCATTGAATGTGTAGAATAACTACAAAATAACTGTAGTTCTTCTGTCAATAATACTTAGTCGATTTACACAAGTAAAAATTATGTCTTCGGTTTTTTCCTCCTTTCGGCAATTATAATAATGGCACTACTTCAAAAATGCTACTTACATGTTAAATGTGTATTATTTCAAATATGATTACTATTTTGAAGGACACGGATTGGTAACGAATAATAGAAAATATATCTTGTTTTATGGTCAAGTGAGTAAATTTATTTTTGTTTTTGAACTTATAGAAAATATTAAAAATTTTTTCAAATAACACTTCATTGTCACTCACCATATAATTTTCCTGTAATTGCAAGAAAGTGTTAACCTATAATTTATTTGATTAATATTTTAGATATTATTACATTATTATCCCCGAATATCAACATTCGGGATTGATTCTTCAGCAAACACGAAAAATTCAAACTTTATAACTACACATCTTCCATTTTAATTTAATCAGGCTGAAAAAACTGCTCCAAATTAAAAATGTGTTTTGATGAAATTGTCAACATTTTTTTGTTGTTTTCTACTTACTTAAATAATGATGACCTATCGTGTCCTTCAAAATTTTAATCTTTTCCATTACTTGAAAGTAGTGTAAATTATCATTTTTAAACGATTTTAAACATTTGACTTTATTCCCAATGGAAAGCGTTTCGCGCTCCCGACTAAGAAAGTCTCAACAATATTTTAAAACTGTTCTTTTATTATGGATTACAAATTGAATTTTGGAATTACATTAGATAAAAAACATAAATAATTGTCTAAGATTATGCTAATGGAACTCATTTTTACTGTATTGAAATGAAAATACTTATTAAGTGAAAAGTTCTGAATAAAACGGAATGAAATATTAATTAACAAAAAGTAATGTAAAAGGGCTTGCAGAAAAAGGAATAAACTTTTTATATTCCGGCAGCCGATCATTAATAAATAAGTTCATGTACATGTACATATATATATATATATATATATATATATATATATATATATATATATATATATATATATATATATATATATATGTATAATAACTTATTACTATTAAATAAACAAATGTAAAATTTTATACTACGCTCTTTAATAATCTATTTCGGATTGTGAATACATTTGAATGTAAGGTTTCAAATTTGTAGCATAAATTAAATTACAAATTTGTTTTAGTTAGTCGACAGACTTCAGTAACTTTTGAACACAGACCTCAAAAATAAGTAACTTAGTATATAAGTAGGTACCTATTTTGTGGTATTTTTTTTCCTTTAGTACCTGCTTTTTCGAAATCGGTTTTTTAATAGTTTATTTTAGTATCTTTTGATGGATATATTAATATTAATCACTACACTATACCTAATATTCAATTATTTTCTTGCTTAGAATATTGTGTAATTATTGAGTCATGGGCAAAAGCTAATTGAAATTAAGCTAAAATAAAAAAGTCAGTGGTTAGCTGTTAACCGTTGAGGAGTTCAGTTCTCCATATCCAAAGTCCATTATCAGATTTTGCTAATTAACAACTATCACATGGAAAGTTCAGTTTTCCATATTCGAAATCCAATATCAGATTTTGCAAAGTGGTAACTAAAGTATATATTTAGTTACTTTTCATTTACTTAGGATTTGCAATATTCATCTTCAGAAATCATCCTGTCTGGTCGATAGCGTAGTTATTTTGCAAAGTAAAAACTACTGGTAGCAAATATGTTGAATAAAATTTTATTTACCAGCACCCGATAAGAAGTCCAATTGTTCATCTCCAGTACGTATTATAGAACTCTAACATGATGATAGTTGTATCATTTTGCAGAGTAACAACTACTAGTAGCAAATATGTTTAATCACGGTTGATTCACTGATATCCGTTAAGGAATTTCATTTTTCATCTCCAGAACTTATCACTATACCCTGACCTGATAATTGGTGTAGTTATTTTGCAAAGGAACAACCACCCATAGCAAATGTCTTGAATAATATTTGATTTACTGCCATTAGTTAAGGAGTTTCATCATTTATTTCCTGAACTCATCATCATATTTTTATGGGACCACCCCTGAAGTATCCTCTTTCAAATGAAAAAAAAAACGAAACAACAGATACGAAGCATCGAAATCAGTTCACCCGTTAAAGTATTATAATCGCTGAACATATAGAACAAAATTATTCTGACCAAATACGAACTTCGTGTTTTTTTAATTCAGTTTAAAATAGGGTTATTCGCTGCACACACAAGGGTGGTAGGAAAGCTGTAACGTTATTTCAAGATGTAATATTTTTGTTTAAATAGGTACCATGTTTTTACTCCTGTGAAAGATATAGTGGGCGATATATATACACCTTTCGAAAAATTAACATTGATAAATAGTTGAATAGAAATACTATGTACTTTTAAATGTCTATAAGAGTCTGAATGCATGTGGATCTCTCGTAATGCGAGTACTGTTCGCACTTGACAGGCTTTTTGGTTCCGATACACATAAGTAATTTTTACTATTATTTTGGGCTTTTCTCTGTCTTGTTTTCATTGGATACATTAAATATAAACTTTAAAACACTAACATCTTATATGTAGATAGATAAAATAAATTACGAATAGTATTGATAGCTGTGAGCAGAAGAGTGGCGATTTGAAAATTTTACAATCATATTCTAGGGATTATGATTTTTTGGACACTACAATCAAAGTTAATTAAATATTAACATGTAATACTATTATTTACCGTTGCATTTATATTCGAGCTATGTATTTTGTTTAATTTCAATCTTTGAGTCAATATAATTGCACTATGACTATAAAAAAATATTTTCATGTTTATAATTAACAATCACAAATTTTTATTTACAAACTCCCTGTTCAGCCAAACCTCTATTATTAAAAACTCTTGAAAGTTGTACATTTTCATTAAGAAAACAACACCTTGTTATCTGAAGAGTTGTTTTGAAATATTTCACAATTTTTTCTTGCAAGATATTTAATTTTACCTTTTCTAATATTTACGCATTTTGCTTTTCCTGATAAATTATAAATATAAAATAATTTTAATTCGGATTTTCTGAAATTTTGTGTATTAATAAATGATTCTACCAAAAATCAAATTTTTCTAAAAAATCTAAGGAGCTAAGAGTCAAATATATCAAATTATGGTTGACATGTTAATTTATTATATTATAAAAAAATTTAATGTTTAACTCAAATAGAATACCGAAACTCAATCGGCGCTTTTTAATTTTCTATGAATGCCTATTCCAGGAATTAAAATCTTAACTTTTTTTTAAATTGATTTTCCGTTTCACTGAAATAATTTACTGTTTAATTAAAATGTTCGCTTACATAGAATAAGCAAACATGATCTTAACTTCCAAATTAAACTAAAACAATATAGAATACAAATGAAATCAATGTGTTTTATGCACACTACTTAGAATTGTTCAATAGACATTTTTATCCATGAAAAATACTAATTAAAAATAGAATTGTAGTATGATTTTTCTAAAAAATTGTTCATTTTTCATACATTATTGTAAATTGAATCATATTTCTTTTGCATTTATTTTTCATTATTAGTTTTTCGTAAAACACTATTCAATATTAAAAGCGAGCATCAAAGAGAATTTGTAGAGTATTTATCCCTCAGTCTTATATTATTTCCTTAAAATGAAAAGAAAATGAATGAAAAAAAAATAGGAGACGGCATTAATATTAGTTTGTATACACAATTTATTTAATACAAAAAATGTAATGAGTTTTTATTCTGAATGCTTCTAAAAGAAGAGCAGTAAACTTAAAAAAAGATTTTGAAATGATTATTTCCATTCGTAGGCTTAAATTGAATGCTGCGTCTATTTTGGCTCCCGTGCCAAGGCTGTACGTGATCAAATCATGCTCCGCTTGTTATTTAAGCTATGCGCATTTACTGAATAGAGTTGCTAACTTGGCATAGGCACAACGTTGAACTTTGCTAGGAAAGCGTTCGGTTTAATATGCACTGTTCTAACTTTATTCGTTACATTGTTACTTTGAGCGAAATTAACGCTATTGTTTTACTTATAAGCTAGTAGGGGATATTGCTTTTTAGTTTGTCTTAAGTAATTTGCTATAATACCTAAAATATCTAATGTTGACTTAACTACTAATAGGCATATTCGAGAAAACTATGCTCTACATCTTTAAAAATTGGTTTGTTTTTCTAATGACTACATAATGTAAAGGACGAAAAGTTTCTTAATTAGTATAATATATTGTCTAATATATCCGTTTGGTAAGGATGCTAAATAAGGAATTCTACAATCGATTAAGTAGAATTTAGCAAGTACGATTGAAGGACAGAATTCTACAATTTATTAAGTACAACTTAAAAACTAAGGAATTCCGCAAGTGAATTGGAAAATTGCTTTTAATGCCGTCACACACTTGTTTAAACAATGTTAATTTTTTTGTGTTAATACTAAGTAGCTATTTCAGCAATGTTGTGATTATAGGTTTGATATATTTTTACTGCTGCTAAAATTTTATTTATTACACGTATTTGAAAGTTATCTAATTGCACTACAACTATACTTACTTGATTTACTATAGCTACTTTGATTATGTGTCATTATATGGTAGCTAATCTCATTTTATTCGTTATTTATTTGCGTTACGTGTCGTAAAAATGAGAACCAATTCCTGTTTTCCTCTCTATCCCTTTCTTACTCTCAATGAGTGACATGTTTTTCCCTTCGTTATTTATTTTATCAACTTTTTTCGAACAGAGACTTGGTTAATTTATATAAAGGAACTTTATTTTAGTTATCTGCATTCATATTTATATTTTTAATTGCATTTCCGCATTATTTTTTAATATTTCTTTAGTTAAGAAAAATTGTGAAATATATTTTCGTATCAATGAATAATATATGAATTTGGTCTTCAGTGAAGTTTTGAAAAATAAAGAAAAAATGCATTTCTCGTAAAATTACTTTTACTTTTAAAGGACTTGCATTTCAGTAAATAATTTTAAAAGATATTCTCTTTTCGTGCCTGCGATAATCCCGTTCAGTTTAATAAAAAGAAAAAGATTTAAAGGAGTCTTTCTTTCATTTTATATAGATACTTTCCAAATTAATTATAAAAAATTACTGATAAAAAATTTATTGAATTTATATTTTTAATTTTTAAAGACTTTCTTGGTAAATAAGATATTAATAATGGCATTTGTATAATATTTTTGAAACATTGTGTTATTTCTGTCCCTATAGGCGAAATATAATTGCTAATAAACATATTTGTTCTGTCCATTTTCATAGGGTTGTGTCTCTTTGAAATATACGCCTAACGCCAAAAAATTTCAAGCGCAGCGGGATATCGTGCTTAGGACAGGCTCTAAAATATTTGAAACGAAATATATTTATTTCGAATCTAATTTGTTACTTGTTTAATTAACGATAAAATCGTTGGGTATATTAAATTTTACTACTTAATACTCGTCCAAACTGTAAATATTTAAAACGTTATCTATATCATGTTATCTTTTAGTTTTTCTAAATGAAGTACATTTACTTTAAATAAGTGTCGCATAAAGTATCGTACTTACTTCACTTATAGTTAAGAAGATTAATACAAAAGACATAAATATCTAGGCAATGATGACATAAATAATTGAGAAATATAGTTTTAAGACTCGACTGCATTCCCGCTTCTGCTACTTTACTTCGGTCACATATTTTTATGACTCCCGTTTAAATTAAATTATATCCTATAATACATAGGTGATTGTTAAATATACAATTGGAAAAATCAATTTTTTTTAATTTTTCTATTTAATGCTCCTAAATTTATTTTTACTTAAAAGCAGAAATTGACTGTCGTCTAAAATGTTTAAGAAGTTATTTTGTGAGGACATAAATATATTTGTTTCATATCATTTAGATTTTCTTTGTTCCTTTAAAAAATCCCGTTACTTGATTAACAGATTGCTTAAAAATTACATATCCAATAAATGTAGACACAAACTGTTTTCAAATATAGTACATTTCAAATTAAAACTACACTAATTATTTTTTCATCGTGAACTACTAAACAACTTCGTATGGCATTCCCGCAGCCGTTAATGGAGCAAAGAAGTTCAAAAACCATACGAGTGTATTGTTCTCATTATTTATTATAATAATAAGAAGAAACAACTATTGTACTATTAAATTATTAGGAATTCCACATTTGGAATGTCAGTTTAGCTTGGAAAAGAGAAATTTTGTAAACAAATATAAAAATAAAAATAAAATTTGACGATTTAAAGTAGAAACACAATGCGCTTTTTTAAATAAAATTACATTTTATTACCTAAATATGCACCCATCCATAGTAAAAACTACTAGTATGAACTCATTCACATAAACTGGGTAATTTACATAATATATGTTATCATCTGGTATAATTCTAGATACGAGCAGCGAGATTTATGGTAATGAATGTACGAAAATAAATAATTACATGAAATGTTTTTTACATAAATTTTATCGAAATAAAAAGAATAATTTATCGAAATGAAACAACTTATTACGAAAATACGGTAGTTGTCAGTATAAAAAAAACTTTTTATGGAGTTTTTTCCATTTTTCAATAAGTGAAAAAATAAATATTTCGGAAAAAGTTTAACATTTTAAAAGTTTGTTTGAGTTATGTATACTTTGGATGTAAGACAATTTAACAATTTTTTGGTCTTTCAAACTGTTGCCATTTTATAAACCTTGGGCCGATTTTGTCCATCAATTTTGCGTAGGTTTAGAACTTTCTTATTTCTCAGAAGTTTACCAAAAATTATATAAAACTCATTTTTCATCTTAATAAAAACTAAATGTACCTAATACTACAAAAGTTCACAACAAGGTATTTGTTCGGGTGCTTGTAGGAGCTGGAATACAGTCCGGTCGGCTTAGCAATGGAGTGCTGTCGGTAATGACTACTCTTCAGTTTACACTGCAGAACGTTGCATATTCATGACGCGGGATGAAGGAAAACCAACTTCGTGTCGAATAGTACGTACATACTTTTGTATGCATTTATATACTTCTATTTCCGACGGCTGGTAACGTCTCAAGCTATTTAAATTCACTTTGATAGAATCAATGCACAATACGTAAACTTAAATTGGTACAAATAATTGAGGATCAGAAGTAATTTGGACGTATTATAAATTCATTTAATATGATCTTAAGCTTTTTTATTAGTGTTTTATCTTTAACTGAAAAGTGTAGTCTCTATTACTGTTTATACAAGTTCTCAATAAATAATTAAATAACTTTTCTATATGACATTTTCTATTATTAAATATTACTAAATAAGCGAATTTTCAATGATATGCCTCGTTAGCACCAATTATTAATTTGTGAAGTTCCTCTCTCCTTTGCGTCAGTATTCAACGATTCAATGTTGGAGTATAGAATGACATTACAAATTTTTTGAGTGACTGTTGTGAGTTGAACATGAAAAGTAATCTGTTCATAAATTTAATACACAAATTGCATATTGTGAAATGTTTATTTATCAATAAGTTTATTTCTCATACCTCAAAAACTCCATTTATTTCAATGTAAATTCAAGACGCTTGAGTTAAAAGTTAAATTTTAATAGCAGCGAGATTCTTGGTAATGAATGTACTAAAATACAGAATGAAATGAAATTTTTTTTAAGTAAATTTTATTAAAATAAAAAGATTGATTTATCGAAATGAAACAAATATTTATGAAAATGCGGTAGGTATTAGTGTAAGATGAAGCAGGCATTGTCTAACTAAAATAAAGAAAACTCCATTTTATAAACTTTATAATACTTTTTAACGAAATTGCTAATACAAAAAAATTACGGTAAAATTCATAAGGATAATCATCATCATCATCAGTGTCTCGACAGTCTTCGGTGGACCCTGGCCTTTTCAAGCAGACTGTTCCAAGCCCTCAGTCTGGGCTCTACAGTTTTCCAATTTGTTATCTTGAGAGCGTCGAAACCACTTTGTAGGCAGTCCGCTCATCTTAATTTGGGTCTTCCTCTACCTCTTGAGCCAGTTGGTTTGGCCAGAAAAAATTTTTTGTCGTTTTATCTTCCTTCATTATAATTACATGGCCGGCCCACTTCATGCGTTGAATTTTTATAAGACAATAAATAATATAAAACCTTATATAAAGAAGACATATTTTGCTTCAATGTTATTCAAAAATCCATTTTAGAGTTGCGTATTATTTTCTACGAAGAAACATAGCATCGTATAGTTGATTCCTAACATAGATTTAATTAGTCAATTAAAATATAGAGTAAGTAAAATATTTATCAAAATATAATGACGTTATATAAAGATGTTTTTTTATGATCAATTAAATAAGTAATGACGTTCAAGGGCAATAATAAACCTCATTTGACTGTGCATGACTTAACTACAGTTTAGATATTTCTCTGTTTGTCAAAAGATGATGGAATAACTTTCTACGTAAAATTTAAAGATTTAAAAAATTTAACAATTTGTCGTTTGTTTGAATTTTTCAATATTAATTATGGACGAACAATTTAAAATTTTAACTAACACTCGAATTTACCTGGTTTAAAATAAAATTCTCTATAAATAAGATCATTAGGTAATTTCTTGTTTTCGGGTGATAATGTAGTTTGACTATATACAATAAGAGGAGGGCAAATAGATTACAATTAAATCGTCAACTAAAAAGAATCATCTTTGCAGGTCGACGCGCTAATTGACTAGCGCGTCTGATGGGTTTTATTTACTAACTAAAATCTCAGAGATTATGTCGTTACGGTTTAAGTCTCCAAAGTATATACACATAGAAAATTGCATTCTGACATTAAAGAGCGTTGAACTTTGACCATTTCAAAGATTTTTCAAACTAATTTAATTATTAATTACCAGTGATCACCCAGTGGTCGAAATCCGACCGTGATTCATTAAACTTTTAAGCTTTCTGTACTCCTTCTCCATAAATATTTAACTATGCCAAATGTCACACTCGTCGGTACGGGCAATGTGTTAAAAAGGGGTTACCAATTTTTTTCTTCACGTATTGATATATAGACATGTAAATATTAGCTTTCTGCATTCCTTCTCTATACAAATTTAATCATGCCAAATCTCACACCCTTCTGCGCGCGCAATATGTTTAAAAAGGGGTACATTTTTTTCTATTGCGTATTATTGTCTCTTGTGTATTCTATACACAATAATACACAAGAGAAGAAAAGTATATAGTATGCCAAATTAAAAGTATATGGAAATAAATTATTTGAATCCATTAAAAAAGCGACCGTATGACAAAGTTAAAATCTTCAGTAAATCAAAAATGTAAATCGTCATTACGCAATTATCAAGGGCATGTATCACATTTTTTTTTATCGTGACCAGATATAGAAAATTTACATATTTCTTAGGAAACCGCAATATTTATTTACATTAATGGATCATTATATAACCAATAATTATTGGGTTTAGTAATTGATAGCGTCTGTATGTTTCAATTAATCAAAAATGACATAAGCACCATTATTGCATATGAGTAGCGGGAATTCGTAAATTACATTTTTTTTTAAATATGAAATAGTTGCAATATAAACCCATTAGTTTGGAATTTGGTAGTTTGTTATATACATGGCTGTAAAATCTAAGGACGAGGTCGTAGTTTGATCCGCTTTTTAAAGCAGGCTACCAATATTTTATAACATTCAGCTGTCTTTCACGCAAACAATGCCCTTTTTCCAAACGCGTTCATTCTTGTACTTTTGTTGGGACACTGATGGCGTGCACCCGTCTCCACATATTTGGCAAAGAATAAATAGCATTAAATTATAAACTCGGTGGTTTTTATTTCAGAAATTTATCAACGAATGCTTAGTAATGATTTTCATGAACAATGGAAATTGAAATTTTTGCCAGGATGAATGGAAATTTTTTCCATCCCGGATCCAAAAATTAGGATTATATCATTCTTTTAATATGTAGGCGGGCCTTATAATAATGAAGAAAACGTTGTCGTGTCATGGGCGATTCCATCAGAGCTTAAATTTGAAGTTTTGAAGCTGACTTACATATTACTTGGAGTTATTTATAAGATATGATTTTACAAAAATCTCACCAAATACACAACATTGTCCTTTTATAATGGGACCCAGTTTTAGTATCGTTTCATTAAATTAGTTTTGATCCAATCACTAGAGATTATAGGAATAATTTACATATATGATCCACATCTCGTTCCAAGTATTAAGAGGATTAATTTACATATATGACCCACATCTCGTTCCAAGTATTAAGCTAGTTCAGCCAAATGCACAAGCACCGAAAAATGAAAGTTATATTCATAGATCACAGTTGCATTCGTAGAAAGAATTAAATTTTGTATTTATATGGACACGAATTGCGACAGTCGTAAAACAAAAAACGGTAACCAAATGAAAAGACAACGATTTGTTTGTATAATAAATATTACTGACAATTTAACTGAGATAATTGAATTTAAAAAATATACTATTAATTATGTTTACCCTTACACAAAATGGGTATTTGGAGAAGAAATCAAGTAATACAATTTTACTAAAAATAGTAAAATAATCTGTTATACAGAAACAAACTATCTACTTCAGCTTTTTTAAAATAAAATCATGGTAAAGAAAAATACTGGCTAGTCTCGCTCGTTCAGATAATAATTCAGTTTGACTAAATTCACGCAGCTAACCAGCGGAAGGCAAATAGGTCACATTTAAAATGTCAACTGAAAAATGTCCTCACGCTCGCTTCCGCAGTTCAATTACGGCCAAATGGTCCGGGCCTAATGTCTTGTTCCGGTCGGCGCACTGAGTGGACCAGCGCGTCTATCAGGCTCTGCATGCTAACGGGATTTTCGGGATTTATCTCTGTGTTCTCTGTGCTCTGAAGTACATATAGGGTAATATAAAATAGTATTTAATTTTAATTGATGAACAATTTTCGCGACACGTTTTGTTAGAATTATTATGGCCAATTCTTTTGTCAGGTTTGACTTCAGAAATTCTATATTTATTTTTTTTTCTTCTCAATGACAGGGCTAAAGAAAATACTGTGTGATGTTAATGAGACGAATTATATTCTTTAACCCTTTTTTTAAGTATAATAATAATAATAATATAATTTATTTGCGGATATAAAGTATAACAGGTAAAGTATTGAAGTGGTGATTTTTTTTCTTACGTTGTAGAAATAAAAAAAAATTGAAAAGCAATTATCGGTCTTACACTCTTCTGTTATGGTCATTAGTAATACGATAAAGATACCGAATCTGCATGAAGTAATTCCGTGAATAACATTTGTAACTTATTTCGAAAATCTTGGCATTTATTTTTTTAACTTTTATTAAGTGTAATTGCGATAATTGGAAACCATAAAACTCTGTACTAATATGACCTTTCATCTATGTACACGCTCAGAAATGCTCTATTATTTTATTGACTTTTACGGTTACCGTCTTTCAGAAGAGCCAGTCGATTTGATATACAAATTTATGGGGATTGTCTTCTCCTAATTTTATAAGTATTTTGGGTTAATTTACCTCCACCATTTTTCTTTGCTCCAAAATCATACTTTTTTTAATATAACGTTTACTTTGTACTAGATGCACATCTTATTTTGACAGGGAAATTATTTAGCATAAATTTTGTCGCATTACCTTTAAATTACTTTCTTTGTATTACACGAGAATGGCTTTTGTATTTATTGTTGGAATTGATACACTATTTATTTATTAATACAATATAAAAAATATATTTTTCTTTTACATATCCGTCTTTCACATTTATGGCTAACAACTTTCTTAAAAGCGCTTTTCAGTCTATCAGTCATATGTATTGTTTTCTCATTAAATATTGTCTTTCCGTTCCTCGTTAACGAAATAAAAATTCAAAGTTTAATAAATGATTAGGAAATTAAACCACTCGGTAGAAATGATGTAAATTAAGAAATAGGGTCTTGTTTTCATACATTATTTCCGTCCTCTAAATAAATTTTAGAGGTATATGCTACTGGACATTTCAAATTTTTATCCACACTTGCAAATAAGTCACCCACACCGACGTAAATCGGGCATTTAACCATATTTCAATTCTTATACTGCGTCTTTTATGAACTAAGTCCTTTATGTAACTTTCGAAATAGAGATTAAACAACGAGAGGAATGGTGATAACCAAATAATGGTCAACTCTCCAATGGTCCTGATACGAACGTTGTCATCGTACTTTAACTTAAACTTGAACGTGAGTACTTTAAAAAAAACAATTTTATGATTAATATTTATTTTAAAATTACAAAATATTATTACACACAAATACTTTCTTATATATAAAATATAGTAATTAAAACTGAACTATAATAAGGAATAACGTGAACTTACTTTATGGCTTCTGTACTACTGTGGGGTTTTGGATCTGGTGTTTATAAACAGTAGAAATGTTGATTCATTTTTAAATGTTATTTGCTGAGATTTCTGTGAATAGAACCTTATTTCAGGAAGTTGAAACTCTGGCGCCGGGTGGTGTTATCATGTTAATATGATGTACTTGGGAGAGATGCTGCTTAAACATTATAGCTGGCAAGTCAGTGTATGGCAGCTCCTCCTTTGAAACAAAAACTCACACTCTTGTGTTAGTTTATGTCATAAACGTCCTAGCCGTGGGTACAAGAAGATATATTTTACTAATTTTTTTTTGGTCCCTTTCTACACTCCACATTCAATAGCGTAGTTATTCTTTACCCTGTCATCTACGTCCATTGTACCAGAAAGATGTTTGAAAACTGTTCCAATACCGCTAAACCTAGCGAGTGCCTGAATCTTCTAGAAATTAAATGTAACGAGATCAAGGTAACGAGTGGAAAGTGGTTGAAAGAGATTATGGAACTCCATGTTTTCAAATATATTATGTATTTTACAAAGAAATTTCAATGTTCCGAAAATAGAATCAATATTTTCCAATATATTTTTGTGAGTTTTTTGCGAATAATTTCAAGAATTTCGAATAAGGCACACCGAAAATATCTTCACTAAAAAGATCAAGATTATCAGAACTAGAAGGATGTTGGACTATTAATGATGTGAGAGGATCCGGAACTGGATTCGGAGTATTTTGATCACTTGTATCATTAAAAGAATGACGGTGGCGGAATTTAATTTAACGTTTTTGTAAATAATTCTGTACTCATAATCTTCTAATTGTAAACGCCAACTCTGAAGCTCACTACTCGTATCTTAGCGATTAATAAGCCACTTTAAGGGGTGATGGTCAGTAGAAATTATGAATGTTCGTCCAAAGAGAAATGGGAGGAATTTTATACAGCCGAAAATATTAGTAAATAATTTTTTTCTGTTAGACTTAAGTTGTATTCACTCTTATTTAGGGTTTGCGAGGCATACGCTATAGGTCGATCTTTCCCAATTTATCCTCGTGAAAGAAAAACACTTATGGCGTAATGTAATGCATTACAATTCAGAATGAATGATTTGGTAAAATCAAGATAAGCGAGCAAAGAGACGGAAGTTAATTTGGTTTTAAGGGTTTCGAAAGAAATTTGTTTTTCGTTTTCCATAAAAATAGCACATTATTTTTTAGGAAGGTGCAGGTTTAGGAAAATATATATATATATATATATATATATATATATATATATTTATATATATATTTATGTGTGTATATATATATATATATATATATATATATATATATATATATATATATATATATCTTTTATACCAAACGATATGAGTGTAAATTCAAAGTGTTCTTGTGGAACAGCGGATGTAGCTTTTGGAGCGTCTTCCTGGAAATCCTGAAGCGATATCGAGAAATATTTAATTTTACCTTATTGGTCTAGGATGTCAGAAATTTGGGGTATTGTGTAAGAATAACTAATGATGACATTATTTCGTTTCCTGTAATTGATTGCAATTCGCCATATTTTTTTCACTTGAAGCCTCTAATTTTTTTTGGAATTATCCTAATGGATGATAACTAAGAGGACATAAAGGGTTTGATCATACCCTGAATTAATATTTTATTTATTTGTTCGTTAACTTCCAGTTTATGACATTCTGGAAATTTGTAGGATTTGGTATGTGTACCCACACATACCAAATCCTACAAATTTCCATATATTTTTAAAGTTGTTTTGGTTACTTGGACAATTACACTGATCTGACCTAATGGATCTGAAGGTAAGTGAAACATATGTGAATGTCGAGAACATATAAAGAGTTTATTTCTTCGGCATTGGGGTATAAATTTTGGAGCAGGCTTAAAACTTCCTTAGTATGTTATAATAAATTGATAGAGTGATTTGAAGAAGAAGACAGCATATTTTTGATTAGATAAGTTTCAGTTTTTAAGTTAATTCCTTGAAATAGATTTGTCTCTGTATTATAGAGTTTGCTATTAGGATACATTTGGAAATATGTTGACCGAATATAACACCTTTTTTGATTTCAGGGTTTAATACGGAACATTCAATTAATGTTTCGCTGCGTGGAGAAATAGTGTATATAGGATGCGTGAATTGCAATTTAATATGTGACATTTTTGAATTCAAAATATTTAAATTATTATTTTTAACACATTCCAAGTTGGTCAAAAAATAATTGCCTATAATACTCTTGTAGTTAAAATTTATAAACGAAGTTAATATGAAATTTAAGTGAAACTCATGATTTTATCGCGGAATAATTTTAAATTGATTGTTCCTATAGTAGCAGTAGATTCGTTACTCACATCTACGCTTTTTAATTTTATTGGTGATAAAAGAGACATCGTTTGCAAGAATATTTTTTATTAAGATTACAAATGAACCAGTATCAACGAAGAATGACAAAAATTATGTGAAACGGTCAGTTTTAAAATTACAGATTTTAGCAACCTTCAGTATAATTAAAAGTAATTTCAAATGTATTTTTAAAACAATAAAAATCTTATGTTTTAAACATAAGATTCTTATTATTTGAAAAATACATTTGAAATCACTTTTAATTACACTAAAGGTTCTCAAAATCTGTCATTTGAAAACCAACCGTTTCACATCATTTTTATCATTCTTTGTTTTGTGTTCTTTTAGGAGTATTGTGTTTTTGACATTTACTTTTAAATAATATTATTACCAAAAAAGAATGTCTTATGTGTAACATATAATAATTAGGACTGAACTATAATGACGACTGACGTGAACTGGGATTACGGACTTTTGAGCTACTGTGGGGTTTAGATCTGGAGTTTATAAAGAGTAGAAATGCTGATTAATCCTGGGAATGTTATTGCTGAGATTTCTGCAAACTGAACCTTATCTTAGTATGTTGAGACACTGAGAACCAGACTGTGTCATTATGTTAATATTATATGCTGTAGAGTAAAAATGCTGATTCATCTTTAAATGTTATTTGCTGAGGTTTCTGCAAACAGAGCCCTATTTCAAGACATTGAGGCACGGATGATATTGTTATGTTAATATGATATGCTTGGGAGTGATGCTGCATAAGCATAATAGCGAACCAAGTCAGTAGTATTACTGATCGAGTTAAAATAAATCGAATAAAACACATCGAAATTAGACAAAATATAAAATAAAAAATTTCAAATGTTAGGTCACGTCAAACACACGTGATGTGAAACAACAGTGAGTTTTTTGCTCTGCATATATCAATTCACTTGTTCATAAGTACAATAGGTGTGTTGGTATTTATACGAAATATGTGGTGGTTATATAAAAATATATCGGGATTTAGTATATTTTGTACTAAAATCATATATGCTTTTTATTGACGTTTGGTAGCAAGAAAACAATTAGATTCTAAATAAAATATTAATGTTATGTTAATGCTAGTTGTCATGTCAGTATTAATTTTTTAAATGATTAATCTAATAAACAATTTGCTTAAAGTTATTTAAATGTATTAGTTTTATAATATAATAAAAATTATTATAGAATATCAAATTGCTTTTATATATATCCTACAACAATAATGTAGGCTATTATTCGAACTGCGAATAATAGCCAGAAAAATCTTAATTCGAGTTAAATAAAATGTTGCCAACCACCTCGTTATGATTCCTATAATGATATTATTAGATTTTGCTCTCACGAGAATTTTCATTTTCAAGCTTTTTTTCAATTTTTGAACTCTAAATTTACAGATGAAATCATAATGATTAACCATTGGTATGCTATCTGCTGACTCAATAATGTTGCAGATAAAAATGAAGAAAAGAAAATAATTTCACACTCTGCTAATTTAGGCCTACACTTTTTATCATATGATCTAAGATATTAAGGTATATTTGCATCCTAATTAAGAAAGAAAATGTAATTTCCTTTAATTATCTACAATAAAATATGGAACAATATCAGGTTAGGAAGTTTAAGATTATTAACTATTTTGTAGCCCATATGTATCATAATTAAGTAAATTATCATAATACTCACCATTAAGTTGCATTTAATATATTAATTTTATAAATATTAAAGTATTTTTGGATCGTTTAAGAGACATCATTCATCATTAAAGCGATAGCAATTACTGTACTGTGCTTTGATATTCTATTTTTTCATCGCTTATGGTTTATTCATCGCCTCACATCGAATACCTATTTACATTGCAAAGATTCTTGACATTTGCTTTGAAGATTTGATTTTCAAAAGCATTTTACGAGTTCTACACGCCTATTAAATTAGTTATGTTTGCTGAGATGTTTTAGGTCCTTTATCACATAATATCATCATATAAAGTTTATTCATAATTATGAAACTTTGAAATGAGTGATTAAAACCAAATTAATACTTAGTAATTAAAAGATTTCGGATTACATATCACTTAAAATTATACGTTTATCTGCTTCACGTATCTTTTTTCTAAGTATTAAGTTTTTTCGATACATAAGTAATGGTTGATTAGTTATATTTTTAATATTTTTATTCACACAAAATCCTGTTATTTTAATGTTATTACGTCTCAACACAGTAATAAAATTTTACGACTTGTGATAGCACGTTACGCTATTTTTTCAATTAATAAAATAATGAAACATTAATTACAATAAATGGTAATATTTTGTCGTAACCGATTCTGTCGTAAAAAACTTTCGCGCCATTTACATTACATTTATGTGGCTATAATGAAAATCATAATATTTAAATATTAAGATAAAAAGTAGATATTATTTTGTGGTTGGCCACGATAATTTTATTTTGAAATATTGAATGCTCTTTTACTTCGAGATTAATGAAAAACGGAGAAAAAATATTGAATTTGTTTTTTATGGTTTCGTATTCAAAGAATTCGAACGAAATCCTTTTGTTATGATTGCTTCTTCTGTTCGTCCACCTGTTTGTTCGTCTGGGACTTCTAATTTCTAAAAGAAATACGATATAAACTTGAAATTTACATATAGTAGGTATGTATTCCTCAGTCTAATATTTAAATGGTATTTAACCTGCATTAAAATGTTTTAGAGGGGGGGCTCACAAATACGAAAAAAGGGAGAGAAACCATTTCTGGGTACGTAAAGATAAAAAGAGTCTTTAAGAGTAGAGCAAAAATTAATTTTTTTATTCCTTTTTTCACTGAAAAACAACCATTTGTGAAGTGATTGATTCGTTATTTTAAGACTCAGTTTATTACATGATCTATCTCATAATTTTGTAGAAAATTAGGATTTGCCTCTTATATTGTACATGTTCTGTATATAAACGAAAAATGCTAAAGAAAATTAAATCGATGATATTCAAAAAATGGCAGATAACAAAACCCAAGTATAATTAGGTGATGGCTATTATTCTCTATATTCTCTATATTTTGGTGACCGCTATTATTATGTACTTTTATAGAAAAAATAACAACAAAAACTGAAAATCATCAAATAGAAACACAATGTACCCTTAAGGATTTAAATATGCATATTATGTACGTAATTGTGCATAAAATCTTCCTAGTGCAAGTTAAAATCACAATTAACAAGTTTAAGACAAATAAACCTAATTATTATCGAATCTTAGTGTTCATAATGGGACAAAAAATTGTACACATTACATTCTTAAATTAGATTAGTCCATTTTTTTCTCTGCTCTACTTTCTATATTGTTATGATTACTCTGATGTGTATCATTTTCACCTTAATATTTTCATTTATTAGAACGTTAACGATCTTAAAATGTCTTTCTATTTTTGCTACAACTACTTAATTCATATCTAATTAATTTGCTGTTTACTGAAAATGCTAATAATTCTAATATTTTCATGCTGTTGACCATTATGTTACGTTTACTGCTATTTTATGCATTTCCTTAAATTTTTTTTATTTATTAGAACAATGATTTTAAAACCGTTTGTTTGGGACTTTTTAATTTACTTCTAATTAAATTGTTATTTACTCACTATATTCTTAATTTAAACTTAATTCTAATTTTTTCGGGCTAGCTTTCTTGCTGTTTCCAAGTTCTTGCCAATATTTTTTTTATCACAATAAGTACGACCATTAAATCTCTTTTTCCTCTTTCTACAGTTCTATAATTCACCTCCAATTACTTTGTGGTCTACTCGCTATTTTCTCGATCGCAAATTGTATGTAAAGTTGAAATAAATAATTTCAATATACAATCATTTGTAATTTCTGCTATTATTTTCATTTCTTCACTACGTTCACTTAATTTAAAATAGGTGATAATTTAGAAGAAAAATCAAAGAACTTTAATTAAAAAACTAAAGACAAACAGTTCCATACCTCACGAAGGTATTTTACCTCCCGGTAATACAACTTAGAAGTAACATACTCAAAATTAATTCCATTTATGCTTAAATATAATTAACAATTTAAAGAGAAATAAAGTAACAAAATTTAAATAAACCTCGACCGAATTCGATGCCACTCTACGTAAAAACTAATTCTCTGCGTCACATGATTTAAAATAAAGTCCACTGAACATGCGCAGTGGCTTATTTTATTCAGGGAATAATTCAGTTGAAGGATATCGACGCAGTAGATGAAAAACAGGTCACATTTAAAGCGTCAACTGAAAAGGTCGCCCGTCGTCTCGCTTCCCTAATTCAATTAATGGACTGAGTCTAACTACTCTGTCTCTAATATATCCAAGTCTGCAATACATACAATATATACGCAACAAGCAACAAATCGATATATCGGAGTATCGAAATTTTATTACTACGTTATTTTTCTAACTAAATAAGACGTGTGCTTATATCATTATATTTTGCTAACATAAAATAAAAACACTAATGAAATAGTTATCTGATATAACAACCAACAGCATTTTTCATTAGCAATCAATGCAAATGGGATTAAGCAAACACTGAATATAAAAAAATAATAATACCCTAAATAACGTTGTAGTTACATCAATAACTGTGTCACACTTGACTTTGCCCGAAAGAAACGTAGATGGTGTGTATGAAGATAATTATGTATGCTTCCTTTTTATTATCCTCTTCACAATATTACCACAAAAAGTGTTATTCTTTTCAATATTTACGGAATTAAGAATTAATTCTAATACCGTACACTCGCTGAGTCGTTAATTTCTTAAAAATAATATCGTTTCTAAATCATATTTGTAAACTAAAAGTTTAAAAATATTACACTAACTAATTTCGTCTTTTCCTCTTTTTTAATAATTATCAACAGTATTATGGAATACTACAAAACTTAACAAATACGTGAAACATATGATCTTTACCTTATAAATAATTTCTTCGCATGTGATAAAAAATCGTGATAATAATTAAGTTACGACCTGACTAAAAAGTTTTTGTCGCCCAGTATTGATGGTAAATATTTGCTGAAGAGGGTATAAATTGAATTGCAATAAAAGGGTATAAAATACACACAAAGTACAATTATCCTAGTACAATTATCCTTATGTATCTATAATGAAATCAATAAATATTTAGGGAAATTTTGAATACAGGAACAAATCAGGATTCAGGTAGTTGTTTCGTGGGAGTCTGTTAAGGAAATTATAGTTATATATTCACATTCAATATCATAATATTTTAGATGAAAGAATTCAAATAAAATCAGTGGAAAGAATCCGTTTGAATTATATTTAAAATATGGCAAATACTCCTGATAATGGCCATCAGAGTGAGGACAAGAAATATGTGGTTAAAGAAAATTTGAGGGTGGGGGTTATAACTGAAATAAAAAACAACCAGGTGTAGCTACATCACATAGAATTTTCAACGCAAATTAATTAAAAGAAAATTAATATAAAGTTAAGATCCAACTATGCGTCACTAAACGTCATTTTAAAATTTCATTTCCCGAAAAAGAGGCTTAAAAATTAAAGAATTGTTAGTAGCCGGATGGACATATGGGCGGACAAAGATTCTTTTAAATATGTATTTGAATAATCAATGTATTTTATATTTTTTATAAGAAAAAAGTTATTAACGTATAGAAAAATGCATATGCGAAAATATGTTTGAAATAAGCTTTTATTTATGGAGGAAACCTTTATGTTAAAATTCTTAAGTCAAATTGACTTTATAAACATTATTATGTTATGATGTAATTAATATGGTATTTTTTATATTTAATGGTATTTTAGGCACTAGATTTTGGCTCACTTTATACACTCGAGCTTAGAGTTGACCAAAATGGTAAATTTTCCCTATTTTCATTGGAAAATTCAAATCTGCATATATAACAAATATAGTTTTAAAACTGAAAATATCGATCAATGCATAATAGCCAGTCAGGGAGCAAAATTGAGAAAAAAAAATTACATATATATATATATATATATATAAATATATATATATATATATATATATACATATATATATATATATATATATATATATATATATATATATATATATATATATATATATATATATATATTGCCATTACTTATTGTATGGCCGGCTGATTTATGAACAAAAATATTAAAGTACAACACATCCAAGTTAGACAAAGAATAAACATAATTTTTACAACTTTTTGAACATGTCAAACTCATGTGACGCACTGCAGCAGTTTGCCGTGTTTTAAACTTTCGTGTATTTCTTTACTTTTTATATATAGTTTAGAAGGTTTATAGGTCCAACGGGTAATATCGATGTGTATGACTTTTTTAAATAATTGTGTCTTAATTATAATCTACCTCTGTAAACTTGATTGTTATATTTTAGGTATTGTTTAAAAACCAGTGGTTTTTGTTAATTTTTTTCAAGTGACAGTTTGTTACACATATCCATTTAAAATTCAGCGAGTGACATTTTCATTATATGAATATAAAGATGCCGTACATTTTCACAGTACCAAAAAAAATTATTGGAATTCATCACTCATAACCTTCTAGCATAAATAATTACGAATTGTCATGAATATTTCATAAAAATAGAGTTGAAAAATTTTGGATAGAAAAATCAGAAAAATAATTCACCATTATTTCGCCCCAACCAGAGGAGTGATGCTAAACGAGATATTTTCCATTGGCGTATATGTCTTTCATGCCTTCCTTTACTACATCCTTTTTAAGTTCTTAGGACTAATTATTATGAAGATAAAGAAGGTGTAATGTAATTATTTATGGGCCTTGTTGATTCCGTTTTTAATATTAAGATATATACATAAATGTTAATTGACACCCCTCCGATTATCATGACAGTTTGTTCAGCATTATCATAACAGTCAGTTCTTACGACATACAAATATAATATTCGTACGATACATACATTCCTTGGTGTCATGTTAATATCGGGACAACAATAAGAAGAAAGAGATTACGTGACAGTAAAAAAAATAAGGATAATCATTTTATTTCATTTATCAGAAGAAATCCATGGAATTAGAGAGCATTAATTATTAACACGCCTGACAATCAAAGAAAACAGAAAATAAGTCAGACAAGGAGAAGTTTCTAATAATTTCGATTAAGAAATTATATTTACAAACTATTTTTATTTTTTCACACCAGATCTAATGCGGAAAAATTAACCCGGTTAAAAAATAAAACTCTGCTTAGTCAACAGGTTGACTATCCTACAGCAGTCAAATATTTAGAGCAACGGCGCATCTGCTGAATAGACAAGTGAAAGCACCCACTTAAAAATGTTTACTAAAAGATGTTACTAGACTTACTTTTGATGTTAAATTGCAGATAAATTGTCAGAGCTTAATACGTTGTTCTTACCCACAGACAAAGTAGGAATAGGTTCTTCAGGCTTTACCAAAAACTGACACGCGGTGCTAAACGTCTGTTAATTATTAAAAATTCTGAAGTACCTTGTAATCATTACGTGAAGCTACTGTTACGAATGGTATAAACACATGCTAATAGAAAATTCGGTTTCAATTCCAATTCATGTCGTGAAAATATCACTTATTTTTGAGGTTCTATACCTCAAAAAGAAAAACGGATCTCTTACAAGATTACCCAAGTCTGTTCATCTATCACAGTCGTTTCTCTTAAAGATCATTTGATAAAAAACATAACAATTGATACAATATTTGAACTCTTATATACTTCAGTAGGTAATCTCTAAAAATATTTACACTGAAATTTTCTTTTTCTTCTTCTTAGCACTATAGACTAGAATAGGTCAGAGCCGTCCCAACGAGCTTTTTCCATTGTAGTCTATTAGACGTTCCCAGTTAGTAACTTTTAAAATTTTTAATTTTTTCTCGACATCTTCAAACCATTTGGATGGCTTGAGTGATTTGAGGTCTTTCCTGTGTCCTGGTATTCCCTGATTGGTTGAAAGTTGGTGTCTTAGTCGGGATGTTAGCTCTGTTCTAAATATGTATTCAAGATATGGGAAATTTCAGGGGAGTATTGTAAATACTTTAAAAAAAACGAAATTTCTCGCATAATATGGGAATCATTTGAAGTGCTCGTTAATAAGATCCCATGTGTTCGCAATTGTAGGTATAACTTCACAAATATAATCAAAAATATGAAATGAAAATTTGCCTCGCCCTTATTTCCCAAAACTACTGAACCTAAAATTATGAAAAAATAAGGTTAAAAGCATACGCAAAAGTTGTAGTAAAGTTATGACGATGGTTCCAAATATCATAGCTTTTAATTTACTCCTGCTTAATTGTATTAAATGTTGTTAAATATTTTTCCCCTAGGAAATCCGTATTAATAAAATAATTTTCCTTCAGATGAGGTACGGAATCTTCGATGTTCAAGCCAAACTCGGTTTTTTAATTTAGTTTCTTTATATAACTCTATTCTCCCTCATTAAATATGTTTTAAAATTTAAACTCCCTATAATGATACCAAAATTTGGTTTGTCCATAATTTTAATTGTATTTATCGTGCCAAGGTAAAAATATATTTCAAAGTGTAAAATATTGAACTATTGAATGGTAACACAGAGTTGATCCATGATTTATATCTTTCTCGGGTTCCTTGTTATTATTATTAGGGGGTAAGTTAATGAAAAAAGTGTGAAAGATACATTCAAATTGGGATTTCATGTTTTCAATTACTTTTTTATAGTTCCGTAGTCAAATGAAAAAAAAAGTGTTTAAATGGGAACTTAACTCGCACAATATTGACATTAATGCATACATAATATTTCTGTTAAACCATTTACAAATATTAATATTATTTCTCATCCCGTAAATTTATAAATATGTTACCTATTATATCTTCAAGAGACTTGTTAAATACATTTAAACATTCAAAGTTACTTCTGCTGTTGATTTTATTCCTTTTTATGGAGGTTCTTTGAATTTTTTGCAGACCCAACTACATGGAATGTTGCTCGTAAACTAGTAGAGCTTGCTTAGATGTGATAATTTTCCTTTTAATTTGGTTTTAATGCACTATACTTGTGAATACATTAAAAAAATAACCGTTTAATTGATAGGGTGTGAGGATACGTAACTGTGATATAAGTTACCAATTTATGGCCCTAGAAATATTTTGAAGCAAAATTTTTTTTTCCTCAGCCTCTCCAAAATTGTTGGATGGGAAAATAAATCGCGATTTCACGTTACGTTGAGCGTGGTAGGCTTCGGATTTACCCAACGATAGGCCGAATAGGACCCAACGGCTCGACTTCATTTATACTCGGCGCCAGACTGAGTACAATCGAAAGAATTGAATCTTTATTAGCCCAGTAATTAAGTAATTTTAACTATTAAATATTAATTAACAAGATTAAAATAAAACTCCCTCTGCTGCGTCTTCATTATAAATATGGGCGTCGTATACTCAGTAAACGAAGCCCATATTTATAATGAAGACATTTATTTTCCCTTTAAACAATTATATTAGTTTATTATGTGATGTACTTTTTTAAGTGAGAGTAGTTGGTATCAAAGTGAATAAAATATGATTCATTGAAAATGCATTGCTTTGTTTTAATTTGTTCAGCTATATCCATTATTATATAGTTAGTATACGACTACAATTAATCACAATTAAATGAAACTACGTGATGTAGGATTATTTCTATTTTCTTTAAGTTCTTTACCATGTTCTAGGTTTCGTTGCATTACAACATCTTCAGGTGGGCTATTAGCATAATAATATTGCTAATAGGTCGTGGTAAGGAACTAAAAGAAAGTAGAAATAATACTATATCACGTAGTTTTATTTAATTGTGAATAACGAATTTCTACAAAATTAACGCCAAATATATTCCATACTACAATTAATGTTAATTATTTTTGGGTTCCAATTCTCGTATTCAAACATTTTAAGATATATGGTACAATTATATTGCTACTCATGGTTTCACTTCTAATCTATGGGCCATTTTTTTTATTTTTGAAACTTTTTGTTCCGTAACTAAGTCTTATAAATATATATCACTGTGTCAAATTTCAGTTTAAAAGTATTAATAGTTTGCGAGTAAAACGGCTCTGAGATAAAGGCAGACAAATGGACGGATATTGCAAAATTACAATCCTTTGTGACATGTCAGGTTAGTTACTGTGTTGAAATTTTACATAATATATTTGAATTATATCAGTACATGCCAATCAAAAAATGTTCCCAATCTTTTTCAATGTTCTCCCAATACTTTTATCATCGAGTAAAATGTGATTGAAGTGGTCTTTCAAAATACAATGGATAATTCTTTGCAATATATATTGATGCAAAATTTAGTAAATATGTCCACGCTAAATTAATTCGATCAATTAATGTTAGAAATTTGTAGAGATAGACAACCAGATTGTATATTTTATTACTATGGAAGATACTAGAAAATATATTTACATATACCTGAATATAGACAGAGATACTACAAGATATATTTTGAAATGTAACCATATACCTGAATATAGATAGAGATACTAGAAAATATATTCCGATATAACCATATACTAATAGAATAAATTTACACCCGCGTGTATACCTTACACCCCTGTTTACACCCGCGTGCTAGACTTCAGTTTATATTCACTGAGCAAATGAATATAAACTGAGATCTTTATATATTTTATTTACTCTCAATAAAAGCTTACTCATAGTTAATTAGTACTAATAGAATTGTACTCATAGTTATCAGATTTTCTCATCGCGATATGAACAAAATTACGGACCACTGAATTTTTTATATTTTTTTTAGAATGATTTATTATAGAAGAAAAAACAAAACCTTTATGAAATTATTTACGCATCTCTATCTGTCACCGCCGCTTTTTCTCTTAAATCGATTCACGTAGAAATTTGAAATTTGGCACAGAAACAAAACATATTAACCTACATATATCTCAATAGCTAATTAAAATTAATAATTGTCAGATGTACCCTTAAATGTTTATAAGTGCCTAAATATGTAGGAACCATCGTAGTGCTTGGCAGGTTTTAATAATAAAAAATATTCTGTAAATGCTTTTAAGAATATTTAGATTATTAAAAGTAATGAAACAAAGAATGTTTCTTTTTTCGTCCACTTGGAAGTTCGCAAATTTTGTACAGAATTCTGGTTGATACTTCATTAATTATACCTGTTTCATTAACTTTTTGAGTAGGGTTTATATTGCCTTAGTGGTATAACAAAATCATCGAAGAAGTCGTATGAAAGTCAGTAACTATTCAATTAATGAAGAAGGGAACAAAATCGTAAATTATTTTATTTTTTATGGAATACTTAAATAAAAATAATACAAAGAATAAAATATTACGAAATTTTTTTTTGGCAACTTATTTTACATGAAAATGTCCACGATAAATTAATTTTTTTTGATTGTTTCTTTTTTTCTTCGCCACTTTACTTATTTACAATTAAATTACAAATATATTGGAACCGGAACATGCTTAAGTTGTTTACTTGAAACAACATTTTGCAAGACAAAATTAAATAAAGAATTTAGATGGAAATATTTTTGATTGAACCATAATGTAATAAATTAAACACACAAATAATTCACAACATTTATTGAGTGTTTATAGTACGGCAGATGGTTTTATCCTTTTTTTTATTTAAATTTTAACGCGTTAGGAAACGAGCATATTTCACTAGTTTCTATCTTTATCCTAACTTTAAGGAATTTCCAGAATAAGATATTTTTCATGAAAGAAGTATTAAAATACACAATCAATTAAGACCAGGCTAAGTATTTTTTTTTGGAAACCGAACTTCAAAAGAAAAAAATGCTTATATGATCATAAACATGTCAGCCCGTCTACTCGTCTATGACAGCCGATTTTCTCAGGTACCCTTTACATAGGATCGTGAAGTTTAATATTTTTAATATGAAGCATATTAAATTATATATATATATATATATATATATATATATATATATATATAAATATGAACAAATTTTGAAGATGACAGATAAATTAATCCAAAAAAAATTAAATTTTGTTGATCGTGTGGAGTAAGTACAATTTAAAGAACAAGTTATATGAATTCCCAAACCATCACAACTTTTCAGAATTCTATAGAAGGCCGGATGGTGCTGGTAACGTATGCAAAATATGTCGCAGCCGCTCATTTTCGAAACTAATAAAATTAAGATTGAAGAAAAAACAGAGTTACGAGGAGTTTTGCTAGTTTACGATATTTTTTACAACTATTAAATATACTGGTGTGATATAGACACTACAAGTAGATCTAGATGCTGTTATAAATTGTTCGTATATTTAGTAAGGGCATCCAAAATGCACTACTTGTACCACCCACAAACTAGTGCTTCAGCTATCCAGTTTTGCTAAGATACCTTGGAACTGATAAGTTTCTATGCGTATTTAGACTTACTTTTCGGGTGTGACTATGGTTTTTATCCGTTATTATAAACTTACAATAATTTAATCCAGCGGATCGAAGAAGGTAGGTGAATTAAAATGAAAGGTGGAAGAAAATTATGGCCATAGACATAGCGATATTAGCTTTTAAATATATGCAATTAACTAACTCGTTCCCTTATTTTACGTAATAATGAAAGATAATGAGACAAATCCATTATCTGTTAGTGTATAAACCTCTATCTACATGCGATCAATTATTAATACTCAAATATCTGGTCATTTATCTTTGTTTTCAGTATTTATTTTATATTGTACAACAGATTATTCTGACAAAATTTTAATTTCAAATTATGACAAACCAACAAAGCTAATTAATGAATTTTATTTAGGACAGGTTATTCTTTGACATAAATGTAATACTCATACATTAACAATTGTTATCCATATTAAAATAAATATTAAAACGGTTTATTTATAAACGGTTTATTTATAGAAAATAACATGTGGCCATATCTGAACTTAAAGAAATTGATATTAAAAATAACATTGAATGCTAGTGAATAAATCTTTTACATATATAAAATTCAAGAAGAAAACTGGCAACAATTTATTTACACAAAATTTTGGTAACATTACTAGGAATGAACGATCGTACCTACTTTTAGAAATGAAACAAACTTGATTTAATATAGAAAAATACCAATAAAATATCAAACAGGCTATGAATCTTGCAAAAAATAAACAATAAGTCAAAATGACAGTACAAGTAAATAAAGTAATTAAAAGAAAAAAACCAGAAATCGTTAACGAATGTAGATTCCATGAAAATAAGTATACACGTGAATTCCATGTATATACGTAGCCGAAGTCAATACAAGCCAACCATTTATAATAACCATATTTACAATACTGTCGCAGGTTTTGTAATATGGTGTGTTAAATCATAACCATATACAAACATATATAACCGCACCGCATATTACCATAAGCGATGATTTCATACGATTATAATAGCATGTCTTTATACAACATTAAGACTGCCAGAGCCATGTCGTCGTAAGCTAAATGTTATTAGCTGGGGAATTATTTTGATTTAAGTTAGCTACTGGATTAAGAATATTAGCTTCGTTCGCTCTGAATTATTAAAGCCATAGGAATTTATTTTTTCATAATAATTGTTAACATTAACAGAAATTTTTCATCCCCAACTGAGCCTGATATTTTTCTCACAGGGGTTTATTATGAATGACCTAAAGAAGATTCTCATCCGAAAAATAGTAGAGTAGGTACTATGAGTAAAAGCGGGTTTTAATAAATAGTAAGGGTCTATTAATCAATATTAATCATTTTAGTTTAATTTTATATTGGATGTCTTTAGGAAATTGCATGTCTAGAATCGCGTAGAACCCAAGAAATTAAAAATTGCAGACTATTTATCGGCCTGTATGTTTGTCTAATTGTCTATCTGTTAATGGAGTACGTGACAGACACTGAATCGATTTGAATAAAACTTTCACTGGAATTTCGATCAGTTTGATTTGAAACTTTTAATTGAAATACCAAGAAGATTCGTATCGAAAATTTTTCAATCTATTTTCAATAGTTAATGGGAATATGAATGGGTCTTTTAATTTGAAAACAATGTAGCCAGGTCACTCAGATCAAGTGTACTGAATTAGATGTTTCCAAGTTTAATGGTTAACATAAAACATTTAAATTTTAATCCGTTACAAATATTTAAGTATAGCCATTATCCACATATATATTTACTTTAATTATAGTTTTGGTAAATAAATTTTAGTCCTACCACACACAATAGTCCAACCATTGATACCAATGATTATGGAATATTAATTTATTTAATAATTTCCAATTCATATATTAATAGTTAATATTTTACTACTAAAGCTAATCGTCGGTAAAGTAAAGCGTATTTTCCAGTCGCTCATTCCATTAGTCTGGTTCAATTTCGAATTTTGTCGTATTTATATTTAATCGTTACTCTATCTATAATTTATTACATATGATTTATTTGCTATTTCAAGAATAGTTTTAAAAATAATACTGATAATAGAATTGTTAATAAATGAAAAATTGCTTATAAAAAGTACTTTCGCAATACCTGTTTCTGTTTAATATTTAATCAAACATTAGCTATAATTATCAAAATAATTTTGAAGATGTGGCAATACAATTGAATAAGTTCGTGCATATAAATAAATACTGCCTTTTTAAAAAAAATATAACATATATGGTTGAACGTGCGGTCTTTGGTATTATATTCATGAAAATAAATTAGGTTGAACATAGTTTTGAATATTCTTATAATTATCTTTATTAATTATGTTATGTTAAAATGAAATTTGATTCACTGTTTTGAAGACAGACATATTTATATTGTTGCATAAGTTAACAAGAGAACAAAAAGTTACATTTTGACACAGGAAAATCTTAAGCGGGACCAGTTTTAGCTTTCACGTCGCGTATATTTAAAGGTATTTTCTTCATCACGTATATGTAGTGATTATTTTTAATTTTACTGTCATATTTTATACACAATCTTTAATGTTTATTACACAAAAAAAATTATTTTTAAATTTTTATTACTGCACTTTTTACATTTCTTTTACTAATCGATATAGACACACAAGACCATATTAATATATAAACATGTGTAAATGAGATCGACAACTGATAGAACGAAAAAGATGGTTTTTTCTCTTACAGCTCCTTCTTCGCTTTTTTTTACTCATTGCAATTTACAAACAATTTACAAGCGTTAAAAAATTAAGTGGAAAGCTACGAATGCAACTTATTAAACTACTCCTGAACAAAGTCCCACCCTCCTTTCCAGTAACAAATACGACAGCGAGTAACTCGCCAACCAACTAGTTTACAAATTTGTTGCGAATTGTAAATACTTGCATCGTTTTAAGTGGATAATTTTCCCCTATGGAAACTATTTCAGCATTCTAAATATAATTCGTTACCGGAAAATTTTGAAAGCGGTATGAATTTATAACTAGCTTTAAAATAAGTATACCGTGTTAAAATAAAGTAGAAAAAAAATTGTATTTGCTTTATTTTATATAGATTACGTAATTCTAACACGATGAGGATTGTTCTATTGTTATTTTTTTCTCTGACAGTGCTATAATTTAAATAAAATGGTTCTTGACATAAATAATTGCAAGCTTTAATAATTTGTAAACGAGCAAAAATATTTAGAAAAGAGCACATTTATGCAAAGTTTAGTAAGAGAAGTTTGCACTATGAATTTTTTGATGTGATATTATTATAAATTTGTGAGTATAGACGTTAAACTATATGGATAACAGTATAACATTTAGTACGATAAGAAAGCGAACGATGTAATATTATTTCGATCCTATCTCCTTTTGTCTCTTTAATTAAAGGATTTGAAGTGGCTAAGAGAACTAAACCTCATTCATGTAATGGAATTCGACATACATTGGTTATAAGTTATGCTTAACGTCACTATCAATGCTTTTCGTACAAGCTACAATTAACATGTATGAAAATTATGTAAAACGTATGAACGCGTAACGGAAGTACGCTAGAGCTATTATGTATGAGATGTTATGTATGGAAGAAAACGAAATCTAATATGTCATAGATAAAGAAAAAACGAATGTAACAGACAAAATTATATTCTTAAGTGACTTGAACAAATCGATGGTAAGATAGTTTTCTTTGTAAGATGACAAATATTAAATATCCAGCCAAGTTTTTTATAAGACGCCTCTTTCATCAGTATGATTATAAGTTTAGTAAATTACGCTATATTTTTGTAAATAGCTATTTTTACACGGTATATAAAAATAAAGGAAAGTGGAGTGCATAATGGCGTATTAGCTCGAGATTTAAATGGCAAAACGTCTTCCATATCAACAAACGTAAATTGAAATTTCTTGGCCGCAATACATTGAAATTTACATAATATTAACCTACAGATTTTTCACGTTCATTAGTTTAGCAAATTAATGATAAATACTTATTAAGATATTTATGTACATAAAATCAGAGAGCAAGTATATTTATCTTCATTAACGCCCTATTTTCTAGTTTAGATGTAGTGATCTATACTGTAACAACTAAAGAAAACTTACTAACCTATATTAAGAGAATAAACTTTTAAGACAAATTATAAAATGCGATATCACGAAGCAAATAAGGAATGTGTTTTAATGAATAGCTAATATCTTGGAATATACGAGGACTATAAAGGCAGAGGGAACGAGAGTGAACATCATCCGCAAAAGGTAATCAAATGAAAAACAACATCATTTAAATATCCGTGATTATTTTACACGTTTACAGTTAAATTGAACGCAAATTTGGCATCCAAGACGCGCATTGGGTACACACACTTTTTATATTTGAGTCCATTACATGTGGCTAACAATTGTTCCTTGACCTCTCAAGAAAATACTAGTTAAATGATGAAATAGGTTAAAAAAATATAATAAATAATAATATGCAAAAACGTTAAAAACTATTTCAAATGCAGGATTTATCCAAAAAATATATCACGACTTGAGCCAGCAGAGTTCTCAACCGTTACACGAAGCAAAAACGTGCATGTAATAATATGACAAACGTTTAACACGAGTCGTATGAGAAATTGGCATAATAAACGCCAACGGGAGCGATTTAATATCTCATTCGCGCGTCGTTCCTATGACAAATGTGGGCGCCAACAATTTTATACGCGGCCGGGTATGCTACTCGCGGACGTCGAGACCTCATATCTGCGTTTGCTTAACGGGACGCCTTAAATATTTGCGGACCGTAATAAGGCTGATTATTTTTGCTAACGCCTAGAACGCAATATTATATATATATATATATATATATATATATATATATATATATATATATATATATATATATATATATATATATATATATATATATATAATTGTGTTCGTTTATATTGACGGAATTAACTGGCAAAATTAAGCCAACATTTATTACATTTTTATGTATTTTCTAATCTTTCATACTGACCATGAAGTACCTTTCGTAACCGTACTTATTCAATGAAACAATGAAAATAAGCATTGTTAATTAATTAGGTTTGTTGCTGCAGGAAAATCTTTTATTTTCTCGTGCATTGTTATTGAATTGTTTTCTTTCTTATTTAAATGAGAAGAATTGAAAATGATATTATGTTGTAATTTATAAAACCTAATTTCTGATGATTGATTTTTCAGATATTTTATCTGTAATAATAATCTACAAATATTTTGAGTCACCTTTACTATATTACATTTTGTTTTCGGACAAATTTTTAATCTTAGTAACTTACCGATTTAGGCTCTTTTATATTTGAATGCATTTTCGATATATAAAAATGACGTGTGGAAATAAAAATTAAAATTTGTCTCTGTTTAATCTTTTTCGACTTTTACCATTTCATTATTATTGTCAATCATATATTACTACTTTATGTACATAAATATTATTATTATTTTTATCATTATTATATATTATTATATGTGTTTTTAATTTACATTTTTCGAATGAAAGAGAATAAACTTCTACCAATAAAAGTCAAACTGCGTATATTTCCGAACTAAATAATATGTAAGCATGTTAGACTTATATGAATTAAAAAAAAACAACAAAAGAAAAAGCTATGTCACTTACATTATTGTTTTAGTTTCTTTTTAATCATTTTATTATTATAGGTAATATTAGATATATAATAGATGTTTATAATATGTGTTTATCGCGATCCCAAGAAATATAGCTAAAATTCACTAAAATCTAATAGCTAGTATTAAAATTATCTCAAATATTTACATATAAATACATAAAATCCCTTTTCCTAATCCTACCTAGTTCCAGAAATTTTAAAGTCATACCTAAACTAATTTAGTTAAAGTAAGATTCACATTTCTGTTATGCTATTAAATGTTTGAAGTTTCTAGTTTCTAGACATGGAAACTAAATAACCTTTAAAGCCGCAATGCCAAATAGAGTATTATATAGGTGAATGCTAATAGTTTTAGTTAGGTTATGACTATGGTTTAGATAAAGTCTGTAATAATGTTGGTCTTACTTTTGGCTGTAAGTTCTTGCTGTATGTACAACTTCTTCGCCACGTGACAACATTTTAATTAAATCATAGAATTATTAATTTCAATTCTAGCCACACAATTTTCTCAACTTTAAATGCAAACGCATGTTTGAATTTTATGCTCATTACGTGGTCGTAATAAGTGATTTCAAGAGTATTTTTGAAACTGCTCATTAAAGAAAAGTAAACAAAGGGGAAAATGAAGATTAAACGTTATGAATGGCTTGGATATACAAAAATTTATTACATTTAGAAAAAAGAGGCCAGAATTATTAAGATATATGCAAAATACATTTCCAAAAAAAATTGTAAAGATTGATAAAATCGTTACGAACTTATAGTTTTCTATTTTGGATCTTCTTTTGTAAATGAGGCTAATATGAGGATCTCCCAAAAAAATCTGAAGTTCTTTCCCATAAAATATTAAAGTCAAAAAATCTTCGTGAAATTCAACGTTGGAGACCATTCATGATTACTACATCATTTCAAAAAACATTATCTATCCTAATATCCTGTGAGATTTTTAAAAATATGTGTACTTTTCTTCAAGATTTGGAAAATAATTAACAAATATAAAAAGGGGTGTATTTTATCGAACGCAATGTTTTTATTCAGGAAAATTTAGTTTCGCTTCTGCTTTAATAAATTCATGTATTCGTATTTTCTAGTTTTTAAAAAAGTGTCTTCTCATTTATCTAGCATCATTTCAACTAAATGTTAAATCCAGTTTTAAAAAATAAAAGATCCTGTCATTAATCCTTTATCTATTAATTAAATGATATAATCAAATTAATAGTAGAACATTTAGTTTTCAAATATTGCAACTCGTTAGCATCTCACCAACATTGGAAATCGTTCACTGTTAGATTGACGAAACTAATTTGATACGCATGGATATAACGTAACGGATAAAGCTCAAGCCAAATGTTTTCCTCACGATGCAAAATCGGTTCAAAGGTAAGTAAATGATATTGGCTTTATTACAATTTATTGCACGGCGTCTCCCAACGGCGTCGTTATGTAAATTGCCCTGACTGTAGGCTTTATTTTATACACTCTGCTTCTAACTCTGTAAACTATGACCCCATTCGTGATACTAATAAATGTTTCATGTCAAATAACTTTGTTTTACGGGTAGCGTAATTTCTAATTGCTTATTTAGCTACATGCCAAAACAATATTGGCTTATTGCTAAAGTAATAAATTGTAGATCGCATTTACACAAATAATTCGAATGTGTAATTTGAATATCACGAGAGAAAAAAATATGTAGCAATTATGTGTAGCAGAGACTGTGATCATTTCTAGCATGGTACTGTAGAAACATAGCGAATTATTTCAAAATAGTAAATGGGGGTAAAGTGGGGCTATTATGCAAACAAATTAGAAGTTACAAGTTAAGTCAAATATCGGTTCGTAGGTTAGTAAATAATATTGGCTTTAATACAATTTATTACGTGGCGCCCCACACTGGTGTTGTTATGTAAATTGTCCCCACGGAAAGTTTTGTTTTATGTCCTCCGCCTTTAAAGCTGTAAAGTATGTTCGTGACGTTGAACGTTTCATACGCAATAACTTTGCTTTACGCAATATATAATTACTCCTTACTTAATTATTACCTGTAAAGGATGTAATTATATTACATATTATTTGAAAATTTACGATTTGTAATGCTTTTAATATGAGATAATATTTTATCCGTTATCAAAATTGAGGTTCTCTCTGATTAATAAACCTCGTTAAATACATGTGAATATTACAATAAAATATTTTCGTACATCTTTAAGGTAAAATAATAAAGGTACAGAGTATTTGCTTTTTTATAGCTATTTCCGGATAGCGATATTATATTTAAGCAGGTAAATATATTGCCTTGTTTGTTATTTACCTTTGTAGAAATGTGGTGAATATTTTCCGATATGTAAGATTTTTAATCAGCGTTATAGTTGTCTAGTATATTTTACACTTTCTTCGTTTACACTGTCTTTTCTAACTTTGTGAGTATCGAAAACATGTAGAAGGTGGGTGAAACCCACTTTTTTCCGAGCATTTCCAACAATAAACACAATTTTCAACAGGATATGCCAATTGAGAGTTCTTTTTAGGTATTTATAGGGACAATTAATAGTGTATATATTTTACTAACATTTGGTCAGTTCTAATTAGAACGGATTTACATTCCATCGTATTCAGTAAAAGTATTTGTTGAATTCGTTGCCTTATCTTTAGCGTATTTATTTAATCATGGCTTGGATATTGGCATAAATTTTTAATAATGGGAAATCTTTATATGAGGTCCATTTACAAGAGCAGGTTTAGATTCAAAATTGAAAACTATAGGTTCATAACAAGTCTATCAATCTTTTCAATTGTTTTTGGAAAAGTATTGTGCATTTATCTTAATAAAATTTTAGACAAATTCGCGGTTGTTCAATATGGTTTCTGTGAGAACGGTTTCTTATCAAAGCGGCTAAGTGTTTAATGAGACGGAGAAAGAATAATAAATAGAGGTTACCTACTTTGATTTAAAAAAAACTTTTGACCAAGTTGGCAATGGTATTTTCCTTATGACTGTATGTTTTAATTGTTTCAGTTTTTCAACAACTACTTTCAAAGTATGATATATACTGATGTATGCTATTTACTTTACAGTAAGCAGGGATAAAAATTTAGACTTCTCCTATTTGTATTAATAATTTAGGACTCACTATTGGTTAACACAATGCCAAATTTCATATTAGTCAGTTTTCCGAAATATTTCTTTTCTCTTCCTCTCTGATTTTTTTACTCGGCATTTTAAAAAGTGCGAAATTGTTCGATTTACAATTTTAAAGTCAAGATCGTAAAATATTTAATTAATTTGCTTTAAATTCGAGAACGATTAAAGTTATATATCTCAAGAAATACAATGTAATTTTGTAACTAAGTATAGAAAATATTCATTTCAAGTTAACTTCTGGAGAAAGACATTAATTGTTTCTTTGATTCGTATTCCTTACAGCCTATTATACGCGCTGTTTGTCTCAAAAAGAGGCTTCCTTACAGCCTTAGTATTTAGGGCAACTTCCCTTCATTCTTTAATTGTTATTAGTTTCAGGTTTGCGCGACATCATTTACAAATTTTAATATGTTTCTGCTCCTTTTCTTTGGTACTTTTAATCTCTTGAAGCTTAGTTTCTTAACTGGAGAATTATCTAGGACCCTTTCTAGTTAAATCATCTATTTAAATCTGTATATATATGTATAATTATATTTCTACAATCGACATAAATCAGTTTTATCTGGATTTCCAGGGGCTGTTTTGATTTACTGTTGTAAATATTATATTCAATATCTTTCTTTTAAACACATCTACTTGGTTTTCAGTACGTTTGTATAATATATCTACTTTATTTCCCTAAAGAAGAAAGGATAGTGCGATCTATCTACAAGATTTTATACATATATATTACTCATATGCATATAGATGATCATATTCATACCTACCGGTATATTTAAATAACTGAATATATATTTTATTATTTTGTCTACGACTATTACTTTAATTAGATTTTATGTCAGGTTTCTGAATTAAACTAAATCCTGTAACTTAAATTTAGACTCCCTTTAGCTTTTTGTAAATAATTTTTGAAAAATACAGTGCATATTTATCTACCGCAATACCTAAGAAATTTCCCCTTGCTTTATTTGTCAATAATTACTTTACCAAATTATTGAGCACCGCAATGCGTAAATATTCCGACAGAAAATTATGAAAGAACTCAGTTTGTTAGTGTTTCAAGTCAAAAATAATTATTGTGGCTTAAAGTGAAAATTTTAAATAACGCTTCTTTCGGAGTAACTTTTAATGTATATTTACGATGAAAGTTTCATAAATCATTCACAACTGACTTCTAAGCAAGCTTCAGTATTTTATCATCATCATACTCATTTGTACTTCGGAGAAAAGCTTGATTACAAAGGAACTTTTTCTTTTTACCTATACATATATGTGTGCTTACGTGAACGATTCTTCATTTTTTATTTTGTTACTATAACAATTGAAAAATGACTGTCTTTATGATTGACAAGCTCTTGAATTCCTAGCAAAGCGATACAAAACATAATTCAAGATATTTATATTTATTTAACTGTATAATTCGTTAAACAAAAATCAATTAACGAAACTACAACCAAAAATTAATAAACGTTTTTGAGATTGTTGGTGTTGTTGCAATCCAGGATTAATTGATGTGAAATTGTGAAATTTTAACGTCATTTAAAAAATACATTAAAAAAAAACATGAAAAAAGCTGCTTAGAAAAAATTTCGACAGTCAAGGTCTAAGGAAATTAACTTTTCTATGGTTAAAATACTAAATTTTAGTATTTTTAACGCTAATAAATAAGCGTTAAAAATACTAAAATTTAGTATTTTAACCATAGAAAAGTTTTTTTAGTAGTATTTTAAGTAGTATTTTTTTGTAAGTAGTATTTTAACCATAGAAAAGTTTCTTTTTCAACAGTTAACGCTTTATTTTGAAGCTTTGTAATATTAAAAGCGAGTCAATTTGAAAAATAATTTTATCAATAACATTTTTCAAACACTAGTAGAACTTGCGCACATACATTTTTTGTTCACATAGGCATAAATAAACATTTAAAGATCTACTTCATTTCTATTAAAGTATTTGCAAGTACTAATTATATTTTTCCCCGTATAAATATAGAACCTAGCAAAACTTTTTCACGTTTAAAATTATGGTGAATTTTTCAAAATCTGTAAGATTTAGAATCATTGCTAAAGTTTTAGGTAAATTTGTAGCAACGCGGATTTTTTAATTTTTTACTGTAGCCGTCTCAAAAATTGTGAGCGGGGTGTAATATATTTTGTTGATAATTTTCATCAATCTATTTAAAATTATTTTAAATCGAATTTAAAAGACGGTTTTGGGATTTTTCTGTCTTTAAATTCCTCACATCACGTGAAATTTAAGAAAATTTATTATTTCTTTTGCTTCCTCTAATGATTTAACGTAAATGTTTCAGAATATTAACGTTTGAAAAATATGGGTGTTAATGGGCTTTATCACTGCGGAAAATTTCAAGTCACTCGAGTAAACTTTTTTTAACAAATGGTTTTGACAGACGTATGGATACGTCAATTATGTTACAAGATTTCTGTTTCTTCATCTATATTAGGATATTTATATTTTTTATTTTAATGTTTCATTTGAAATTGTTTTCTTTAATTGATACAATACAGTTAAAATTTTAGATCAATTTAAAACTGAAGTCATTAATTATTGAATATATTTGCGTTAATTTTGTAGAAATTCATTATTCATAATTAAGTGAAACTAAGTGATGTAGCATTATTTCTACTTTCTTTAAATTCTTTACCACGACCTAGGTTTTGTTGTATTATAACATCTTCAGATGGGCTATTGTTGTAACACAACGGAACCTAGGTTGTGGTAAAGAACTTAAGGAAAGTAGAAATAATACTACATCATGTAATTTCATTTAATTGTGAGACTGAAGTCATCAATACATATATATAAGAAATATTAGATCAACCCTTCTTATAATGGTAGACAAATCAGCATTCAAAAAATTGAAACTTACCATTTACTAAATCTAACAGGAAAAAATGGAGTTTCGACCAGCGATAATAATTATAAGTATTGTGTTTGATATAAATTGTTTTTATTATATTCTTGCTCGCAGTTTTTCTTATAGCGTACATGTTTTATAATAACACCCGTATTACTCTTTTTGTTTGTTATTATTGCGTTTTTAACGGCACGTATACATTTTGTGTACGTATAGTAGGAGTGATTCGTTGTAAGTATTGTGGAAATATTTTAAAGCAATAATAAAACCATAATTTTATATGAAGCTTTATTTTGGGTACGCTATAAGAAAAAATATGGGGTTCGTATTCTATATACACCGTAAATTACAACAAACCAAATTTGTAAATGTTGACCAATTTGATGCACATACTACGATATTTCATCTGTATATATTTTTCACTATACAGTTGTTTACTAAATTTTTACTTCAAACTCATGAAGACATTTAAAATTTTTTTGCTTGTTTAACCTTCAACTAAAATAAGAACAAATCCGGTTAAACGTAGTAAAACAGGATTCCATAGTTGTTTTTAATTAATTATTTAGACAGTACAATCGAAATAAAATTTAATTTAAATGTATATCTATTTTTAACAATTTTTGGGAGCATGTGGGTAGAAAACGTGTCATTTTGAAGCTTATTATGTTTCTAAAATGGACCTCAAATGTTTAAAAAAACATTTCTTGCGTTGTATAAAAAAGGTTACTAAAAGTATATATTAATTTTATTTATTACATTTTGCTATAGATATACTGACATTTCCATATAAAGTGTATACTTGCAGAATTATACTTGCTGAAACTCTAAACACTATTAATTAGATTGTAATTGACGTACTAAAGAAATTTTATTAACTAAAGAAAATTTAATTGACGCACAAAGAAATTTTAAAGGTCTTTTTTCACTACGGAACCCTAAAAAGAAGAAAATATATGCCAACTTTATATTGATTTTTTTCCTGTTTTTTACTTAAACCTCTTCCAACTTTACTACGTAAAATATGAGATAATGTGTTTTAAATACAATCCATAGATATTGATGAAAGTTGTCGAGCTCTTTCATTAATTTTTTATGATTTTACCAGATCAAAGTTTATGCTATGCTAAAGTCTTTTATTGTCACATGTTGGCATTTCCATTATTGATTGTATTTTTTTTTAAATTTGTTACCGTAAATTAATTTTGTTATCGTAAGGTTTCCTGCATTTTTCCAAGTACGGTTTGAATTTTAAAAAGTGTTCATATCAATATGAAATAGTCATAATTATCATTTGAACTCATCTGCACTGGATTGTCAATATATTTTTTTATATGTTATTTATTTTTGTTACACTTTGATCACGTGATAAGTTAATATATTAATAATTGTTTTCCAATAAGTAATCATGATATCATGAAATAATGTTAATTAATAATAAACCCGCTATATCATTTCACAAAATTTCTTTACTGTTTAATAATAATTTTTAAAAATTTAAATATGACTAAAATGTATATCCAATTTTATAAATACCGTTTTAATCAATTGCTTGCCGCCAGCGTGTATTTGAAGATAAAATTATATTCTTGTAAAATTATTTTGGCTTTTGACTGAAGAACCTGTGTTGTTCCACTTTAAGAGGGTCTTACATTTTTGTATAGCGTAAATAATTAGATAACGAGAGAAACAGATGATCGTTGGAGAGCAAGAGGTGCGGAAAGTACGATGGGCGAGGAAGCACAGTCCACTCAAATGAAAGTATTTTTTACGCATCAGATTTACTGTTTCGAGTATAGGAATTACCTGTAAAATAAAAAATTTGACATGTAGGTTATTTGTAAAAAGATTGGATTTTAAATGTATTAAAAATAAGAAATAAAAAGGACTTACCAAGGCTAGCAAAACGAGCCAAAATTTGCTTGGTTTGCTATTCACTGTTAAGGAGATCCAGAGCTTAGATTCCACCTTCATCGTCTGATCCAGAACCTATCATTGCTATATGTTGTCACCGAATACAGTACGTGTACAAGTCTCACGATTATCGAGAAGTTAGTGAAAAATTGATTAAAATTTTAGCAACAGGCTGGCAAAAGTAAGTTAAATAAAAGCTTTTAAAATAGACTTCGCTTTCATTTGTAAGAGTTTATCAGGACTTTTCTCACTTGTACCGTAAAAATTGGCACTAATTGCACTGTTAGTTGAAGGAAGTTTCCAGTAAATAATTATATTCTATAATACACCATACACTCAGAAGAACCTTTTGGTTATTTTCACATTTTAGTTTACGCCCTTTTCTTCCTACTCCTAGTTACTAGCACCTATTCAAAAAAAGAGTCAAGTTCCTCTGCAGAAAGTTAGCCATAAGAAGTAACGAGATAAAATCAGTGAATTTCTTGCATAGCTTGGCTAAAGGAGTATAGTTGAGTAAATAGGAGTTTTGTGTCTGTACTTATTGTATACTATATCTACTACGAGGTTGAATCTGATGGCGGGGGATAGTTTTTTTTTTTTTTATTTATTGTTTTTATAGCCAGAGTATTACTAGCAAAGTGGAACAAAATGATATACAGATCGAAAGTTGTTGCGTTTAAGTTCTATGTTGTGATATATACTATATCCTATGCATACAGATGCAAAGTTTTAACTTAGTTTTACATCAGTTCGTGGCAAACCACCGTGAACTCAGTTACGCATTAACTAAGTAAATAGGGTCTGTTGTGAAACTGTTAGTACTAGATATATTGTTATATGAAATATTGTGCTAATTTTCATTAGTTTACCTGTACAAGTTTCCTTATCATTTTCACTTATTACTTTTTATTAATTTCAATCAAAATTGTTCTAAAAACTTAATAGAATATTAAAATTATGAAGAACATTTTTATCATGTTTGAAAAACTTTGAAACCTTAATGCCTCAGTGGACCATTGTCGTCGTATATTCACTTCAGTCTATATAAAAATTAATTATAATGAAAGCATAACTTACAAATGTGAACAAAATAAAAAAATATATACACAATTAAATGAAACTACGTTATGTAGTTTTATTTCTAATGAATTTCTTCAAAATTAACGCCAAATACATTCAATAAACAAATATGTTTAAATACTGAAAGAACAAAATTTTCCATAGATTTTCGTATTTAAAGCTTTTTCTATATGTATATTAAATTCGAACTGACTAAATGAATCCAGCTAAAGTCAAAACGTAAGTAATCTATCCTGAAATATTTTAGTCTGGAAGTAATTTCAAGTTATGAAATAAACAATAAATTGCTGTTCATGCCAAATATAGACTATGCAATTTGAACTGTGTCTAAATTAAATACAAATGAGATCCGAATTAATTCAATACGGGCGGTGTATATTAAATAAGACAAAGATAAAAGACGATCACTTGATGTCTTATTGTTATGTTAATTACGCCATATTACATTATATCCACGTCGCAGATTAATATTCCGCGCGTGCTCGCATCCTTCCTCTTAACAACCATCATTCTATCATAATGCTGAACTTATTGTGCGCCATCATTCTATCATAATGCTGCCCTTATTGTGTGAGATTATTGCGTTGCTAACGGGACTTGTTAATGTCTGTTGTATTCGAGTATGTGAAGATATTTTCCTTTAATGCGTTGAGCGGAAAATGTATGTACTAAGGTATGTATTAGGTTCGATTCTTTGTTTATTTTTTTTAAACATTTCTGAGTTAAGGTCTACGTTTTGACTTATTGTTCATTTACCTTCAATATTTATATAATAAGTTCATTTAAAGAGAAATTTGTTATATTTTGCATGAAATTAAATCTCCCTGGATTAATAAGTACTCGATAATCATTAACCAACGCCTGAATATTGAAATCCTGACTTCTTCTACTAACAGCAAGAAGACAAAAATGATTTGCTTTTTTCTTCATCTTCTTCTTGTATATTATCCATCATTGAAATCTCTAGATCTGAAGGACTTGAAGTTAACACCAATTTCACAAGGTGGTAAAAACTATCACAGTTTTGATTACATTTAATACTTCTCGTGAAATCGCACATTTTGGTTTGTGGTTCAAGTGTGTTTACTAACCGCTAAACAACAGCGTATTTAAAAGCCTTTAGGAGTTAATAAGACTAAGAAATAGTTTCAAGCTCTTGAAACTTCAATTTCACCCACTGTGTTGGAAACCAGACAAAACATTGGTTTTTAAAATAACACAACCTCATATTAAACATATTACGATGAACAAATCTATTAATTTTAATTTCAAGAAGGCGAGGAAAATTTGACCTATATTTTTCTGTAAGTTAAGCATGAGGAATAGCCCTGTGCGTGAATTTTTATATTTTAGATTTCATATATCTTTAAGAAACGTTAAATATCATAAAATAAAAATATGTCAAATGAAGGTTTAACTGTTATTAAACTATCAAACTAAAGCAAAACTGACTTCTGGTATTTTATTTTAATGTTTCTTTATATTCGAGATATTTTTGAAGTAATTAGTGTAATATGCTATTTAGGTACCAAAGGCATTTTTTTAGAAATCTATTCTGTCTGTTTGGCAGTTTATCTGAGTATCATCCAAAAAATTACTCAACCGATTTTAATGGAATCTCGTTGCAAAAATTCTTCGAGTGTGAATGAAAATTTAATTTTTTTTTCCTTTCGAATGTTTTCTAAAACAAGCTTTATTTATCGTCTATTTTTTTACTTGTACGTGTGTTGGTTTAAGCATCAGTAGAAACCATTAAAAACCGCTACACCGACACACTGACTAAAATCAACCTACATCTCTTCATAGATTATAATCCTTTTTTCTTTATATCATGAGCCGTAAAACATCAATGTTATAATTAGTGACTCTTGTAAAATTACTATTTTAATTTGTGTGATTTCGCTCTTGAGTGAATTCATCGAACTTTAAATTTATAAGGAGCAACGCCGGAAGAAGCTTCACCATAAAATGCTATTTGATGTTATTTATAACTTAAATTTATTTTGTCTACGCAAAATGTTCTAATAATATTTTTCAGTTTCATGTTTTTAAAGGAAAATATAAAAGTATGCGCGCATCTCCCAGATGTTTCGATTTCGCACAAAAGAAAAGTGAAACGAAAGTATTGGAACTAACAAACTCTCAAGCTAAGAAAGTCAAGATGTGAATAATTAACGAAAATAGCAATAATCTTCCTTTTTGTCATACAAATTAGGCCATAAGCTTCCAAATATAATTTCATTTTAGTCACAATTTTAATATTTGGTCATTTTTAAAACATATAAACAGTATTTTTTCAAATGATTGAATACATAATGGAAAATGAAAAATGTTATTAGTAATTGAGCAAAATATCATCAAACGACCTTTTAAATGTGGAAACATATACACCACTCACGCATTAATTCACAATAAATGGTGGCAAATGTTTTTAAGACTTATTTCGACTCATTTCAGTAGAGTGATGGTAAAACGTTTATGTAGGTAGAGACAAATATTGAATACATCTGTAAAATGAAGTATGTCTAAAGTAAATACAGAGAAACGTACACACAGGATTACCCGCTACCCATCGCTACCAGATTTGTGATTTAAAGATATTTATTTATAGGAAATTTAAAAGGAGGCCTTTAAAAACTTTTAAATTTTTTAATTAAATATTTGCAATTTTATTTTAAATTTTACACGGATATTTTTATTTTAATAAAATCTTTACTGCTATGAAATAAATATATTTTTTATAATTTCAATGACGAAACTACAGAAACTAATAATGGAATATATGTTTAAAGAGAATAGAATCCAAGGGAAAAAATCCATCAACATGAGAAATTCTGGGACTATTTATTTGTACGATGCACCTTTATAAATAGTAGCAACAATTTTCAGTAGCTAAAATACAGTAACGGGAATTAGAATGCTTTGTAGTGGTTAACTTGATAGCTTGAACGGCACGGCGAACAATGTTGAATTTTTCAATAACTATCCAGAGGCTATAACAGTTACAAAACTAGAGGCTATAACATGATGACTGCTCGATATATTCTAAAGGAAATTTTGAAATTAATATAATTACTAAAAAAAATTACTTACTTACTTACTACAAAAATGTACTACTACAAATATTACTTACTACAAAAATGTACTAGCAGATTTTTTCATAATTATAGCATGTTGTAAAGGTTTTATATATTTTAATTTTTAGTTCGAAATTATACACCATTAATATTTGCAATTCATTCACATTATTTCAATTAGGTCTTCGTTTCGGTAGTTTCCAACCATAAAGTCGTAGTAAAAAGTTTTTGCGGCTACAGTGGTTGACATTTATTTCTACTTAATATCGATGCTTTCACATACGTCGTTTATGCATTGTATTGAAATCACAAAATCAAAAAATTAAAGAGAGGGAACGTGTCATAAATATATGTGTCATAATATATAATAGAAATTTTAGATAAATAATTATAAGGTAATTTATATAATCAATTATTATGTACGTATAACCATATTTTCGACATTTTATTACGAGTAAATAAGCTTTTTCCACTTAGAATGAAGCTTGTTGCAGTAGAATTTGTGATTTCTAATTCGCAATGAATTTTTCTTGAGGATAGTAAAGGTTATGTTGATGCATGGGTAAATCGGGCCCTTCAACTAACTTGAAAATTAATTAAATAACAGACATGAACCGTAGGCTGAAGTGAAGATGAAATAAGGCATTAGCTAGCAAATATGCGTTGTTTCAGTGTAGAGCAAGTGAGAACAATTTGGCATTTCGTAGTAATTTCCACCTAATTTTCGATGAAAATCTGTTAGATGGTAAGTTAGGAGTAGTTAAATATGTTTTTTAATCTAAATATTTATTTCAATATATTTTTTAATCTAATCATTTTTACTAATGTGTCCTTGGCGTTGAGAAATTCCATTTAAAACGTAAAAACGTCTCTCGGGGTAATATAGTTTAAGTGACCGCGAGTGAATTTTAGTGAACGGGGATGCAAAAGAACCGTAAAAGAACCACCATGAAGATAATATAAAGGGAGTAGATCTTCTGTACCGGGAAAAAATTTCTGTTGAAGGTATATTGAAGCATATTGTTTCTGAAGGTTACCACAGGCCGCTCTCAATATCGTAAGCAAGAGTTGGGAATGAATAAATGAGTAAAATGAGACTGCAATGTAAACCGATTATTACCCAAAATCAGAAAATTGAAATAGTCCCGCGTATCAAATTATCAGGAATACTCTTTTATGGCTCGGCAATCTTTTTTTTGTCCCAAATTTGCTTATATATATCGTCCTTAAAAATAAAATGAAATATATTAGCACAATAACGAAATTGTACAGTACAGGGCAATTTGATACATGAACTAAACGTTGCTGTAAAAAAAATTGTAGCGACAAGCTCACTATTTGAGGAGGTGCTTAAAAAATTTCGCAATACGAGGATTCCATAGATGGCTAGGGACTTGATATAAATGCAATGTACTCTTAAATATTTAAGAGAACATTGTACTTACATAAAACTCTGCAAATTTTAATCATTCACAACATGTTCTTCATAAGCTATTCAATATTTTTGTTGCCTATAATATTTTGCAAAGGTGTTTTTTGCACATGTTTTAAAAATTATAAGATCATGTGTTTGAATAAAAACTTTGAGATCAATTAAATGCTATGTATAAGCTTTTTAGAATGGACAAAACAAGGAATACTGATAAGAAAATAACAAAACTTCCTATTGTGTCATAAAGGTGAAATATCGGATCAACATGGGGTTGGTATTATTTAAAAGAAAACCTTGCGACTGTCTGGAAAATTTTTTTAACCTCTCAAAAAAAATTTCGGGTAATTGTCATACATGTATCTATTTTACTGAATCAGCAAGTAACAAATAAGTAGAAAAAATCTAGTAACCATTAACGCAGCCCGAAAAATCGCAAAAAAAACATTATGATTATAAGATGTTTTAATGTAAAAATCGGCCAACTTAGAACAGATGAACACTTAATAATATAGATTTATGGTTAGGGTAGAACGAATAAAAGAAGAGAAAACTTATTAAAGTTTGTATTCGAAAACAAATTAGCACACACCAACAGTTTTTTCATCTAATAATGGCCGAATAAAAACTAAGTCGATTTTATTTATTTATTTATTTACTACTTTAATGTATCTAATTGATACATATGGCGGACTTATTGCTAGAAGAGCAATCTCTTACAGCCAACCACAATTTTTTGCCTTGTATAATCCATAAAATCCATAAAATATAGATTTTACCTTCTATAGTCAGTCGAACATCAGTTAAATATTTAGTTTTTAAGTATAAATTTGACTGTAAATCACGAATTCGTTAGAGCTATATTGAAATTACAAAAGCTAAAAAATATAGTGTCACCTATGAAAAGTAAAAGAAAGCAGAATAAATATAAATTTAAAAAAACAACACTAATTTAATAGAATTGAAATATAATGACATCGTGCAGTGATATTATGATATTTTAGAAAATAATCTTGAAGATAGTCGTAAAAGAAGTGAAAGACGCAAGGTGGCCATTATATTGTTCGTAACCTCGTGTTACAAAAGCGAACAAAAGCACACATTAGTCAAAGAGAGGATCTGCCAAAAAAAAATTAACTACGGCTATGGAAACTATTAAGATACCTGCTTTGAAAACGATATAAGTGCAACATACAAACAAACAAGCAAATATATTGAGCATGACTTAAAAGAAAACAATTAGAAATTTAATACAGAAGAGAATCTAATGGATACTTGAAGTCCAAGAAAGTTTATAACAAATTGTGAATAAAACAAATTATCTAAACGTGTATTTTATATTGAAATGACTCTTTGTAACAGCAGATGTGGTCTCAGGCTGGTTAAAAGTCCTCAGTACTTTAAAAATTTATACAGTGAGTGCAGGAGATCAAACTTAGAACAAATAGCAGCTTACATGAAAGAAGAAAACGCAAGAAAATGGAATAGAAAATATTAATTAAAAGGAAATGAGAAAGGCAAAAAATGAAAACCATAATATCAGTAGATATGCTAATACATTATGGTACAGACCGTCGGGAAAGCGAAAGAAAGCTGAACATACTCATACGCTGGGACGATGGTATAGTGAAGTTAGCGGGACCGACCTGGATTCCAAGATTCCCAAGATTGTAAGAAATTGCTATTTATGAAGGACTCTCTTCACTCGTAAAAGATCTCTGCACCATAATGTTTAAACTTTAAAAATAATATGTATTGAAAATGAGTTTATTGCGCGTATTTTAAAAATACAAATCTTTTTCACTTTTGTTTATTTACATAATTTTTTTCTTTTATTCATTATCATTATAATATGTATTTTTATGAGATTAATCTAATCTATCGTTCAAACCTTCTAAATCATCAGAAAGCAATATTTTGTCTTTAATATTTTTATATCTAAAATTACATGCAAACGTGCCAGTATAGCTATAACGAGAAATGAGTAACTAAATACCCTTATGGTTAAATATAGTCCACCAATAAAATATAATAATAAAATTATCAGCTAACCAAATTAAACACATACAAGGTACGTTGACAAGAGCTTTCCGAGTAGAATGTGAACTCGAGGTATCCTTGACAAGAACATATATATTTCATATATATTCATTATATATTTCATGGTTTTATTACAGATTCCTTCGATCCATTTCATTAAAAGATTTTTTTCAAAAACGTTACTACTTAGAAAACCGTCATTTGGCTCTGATTTTTCATAGTTTTTACTTAAACTAAAAATGCTGTGAAAAGTCTAACATAAAACAGTTAAAAAGTAATTACTAACAAAACCCAAAATGTTGTTGGGAACAAGACAGTCAAGACAAGACAAGACTTCTAACTGTAAAATATGTACAAGGAAATAGTTTTGATAGTGAAAAATAAAAACGTTTTGCAGTATTTTTGGGAAATCCTCAACGTGTTTTCTTCCTTTGTCGTCGATATATAGGTCTATATATTTGTGAGAAAAAAGAATACTTATCATCATATTTGGAATAATTGATATTGCAAAAAGGTTTGATTTTTATCTGAAACAGTTCCTTATTTTTTAATAATATGTAGTTCGTTGACCAAACTTCAAACAATCGCTTTTGAATTAGGTCTGGTGAATTATTATTTTATTATTCCATTAATAAAATATGAAAGAGATGATCGTTTTTTTACACATAGTCTCTTTTTGAAAAGTCTATCCAATAATTTTAGTGCCTTTGAAACTCGTCGAAAATCAATAAATTTTCTAATACTTAAACAACGAAAATGTTTATAAAATTTCATTATATTTTCCAAATAGTACTATCATTCACTCTGCAGAGACATCATTAAGTAATGATATGATGGAAAAAATTCAGGGAATATTAATTTACTTCACAAGTTTGTAAAAAAAATGTAATACGGGATGCATAAATCATATCTGCCTACATACATTAAAATAATATACTTTCAATCAAATAATGTTGCCACTTATTCACAACTTTGTAAATACGTGCAAATATATATTTTGGATACGCCACTAAAACTAGATCATATCCGTATCAACTGCAAAATAATTGCCTCACTGTACTCCATTTGAAAATTTTAAAGGGAATATATGTCGGGTGTTTAAACACTTGACCGCCTATAAAATAAATGAAACCAGCATTGCATTATTAAACTTATTCAAAATGGACAACAGATTTGCTAACCAAAATCAAAAGATTATTGAACGAAATAAATTACTTTATCAAATCCTCACACGTTGATATATTTAGTTGTCGAATGAAAAGCCATTTTGTAAGGCCCCTCTCTGCAATCAACCAACGAGTCACGTCGTTACAACTAAGAACTGACAGATAAAATACCATTATCCTTAATAGGATAAATTTTATGACTATAGGAATTAAAATACATTTACAAAAATCACATGCTTCCTTCATTCAAATTATAATACCAAATACAAAACATAAACGTATTTTAAAGTTGTTCATATTTGAATCTACTTAAATATCATTTTGAGCAGATTCTAGTGCATTTTCTGATTAGATTAAAAACTGACACAATTCAATTTAAGCCATTTCTCATATAATCAGCGCTGTTGACCATTAGTATTTATATTTCTGTATATTCATTTTATCTAAGTCACTTTCATGTTCGTTTTATCAAGTGTTTATTTTATTACCCTCATTCGGAATTTACCCAACCCAATCCACACCCTCAAGGGTCTTTCCAATTTTAATTTTCTATTCCCCCTACATTTTTTGCATATTTCCTTTTCCTAATTCATTTAAACTAAACTTTCTTAATTTTTTAACCGATGGTTTATCTTAAAGTTGAGTTGTGGTTCCAATAGCTATTTAATGATATTTTATTTTTTTTTTGTTTACCTTTCTTCGTATCCACTTCCACCAGAAGGGCAAGACTTTTTTTTCTCAGTTTAAATACATTCTAAATCTTACCACCTTTCCATTTTTATTATCATAATCAGTTCAGATATTACAATATTTCAATTTTTTTTCGTGCAAAATTATTTTGACATATTTCCAAATCAGCACGAACTTGTCTTGAATTGAGATTACGTGATGTAGTACATGGAAAGTTTAAAACCTGTATAAAAATCCGAAACTATAATCAAAGTTCCACGCGAGTAAAGTCGCGGGAAAAAGCTAATTTAATTATATGTTTTACATTAAAGTCATTATATTAAATAAAACACAACGAGCTGCTATATCAGGGTTCTGCATTGTAATGTATGTCGTAATATTCGTAGAATGCATTACTACTATGAAGTACATGATTATTTTCATTAAACGCAATATCTGTTAAAATTATAAAGCATCCTTTGTCAAAGATACATAATACCAATTAAGGTGGAAATTTTCTTGGATTTTCTGTTTTTAAGCGAATTTCGACGCCAGTAAATTGAAAATTTCGATTTCGTATTGCGTAAAAAAGATATTCAGATCGATGCTTGAACATTTTCTTAAAATGTTTTCTCATCTGAAGCTCTTGAGAATATGATGCTATTGAAAATGTAAGATGTGGGCTATTAGCAAAGATTGCTAATAGTCCACCTGAAGACCTTGTAATAAAACGACACCTAGGTCGTGGTAAAGAATTCAAAGAAAGTAGAAATAATATTACATCACGTAGTTTCATTTAATTGTTTCAATATCTAAATAATAAATTACGACTATACTATTAAGTACTTTGCATAGTGGACGCATAAGAGCGTCGATTCTTTATGATCAGTGATAATAAATATGTAGAAATGTGTCATCGTTTTATTTTATCATTTTATATACTTTTGTTTTCGAGTTTAATCAACAAAATTAAATTTTATTAAGCCATTAATTCTTTATCTTTATGAATGGGACAAACGTGCATATTATTAAATAAACGAGCGAAATTTAATGACTGAAATTATATGTTTAATAGTTACCTACTAATATTTAATTAATAATTAAATAAAATTGTTAAACACTTATTCTGGTACTGAATTATAAGAGGGTTCATATTAATGTAATAAAATATTTTAATCGTTTTTAAAAAATATCGTGTTTTTTAATAATATCTTATCGCAAACTTTCAGGTTTTAAAAATTAGTTTCATTTAATATTTTTATAGTAAATTACTTATTCTTTAACATTATCAGGTTGTTTTAAATATAATTCATGTTTTAAAATTTTCGTAATCTGAAATATTTCTCATGATTAACATTATCAAACATGTAAAAATGTAGGGTTACTTAGTTGTCTATATCTCATGATTAAGCAAGTTAAAGTAAATTATTTTATTTAATATTTCTAAAATATTAGAATTTTTTGAGATTTTTCAAACCCATGTTTAAAAAATTAGAAAAAACATTTAATTTCAATTTGGAAATCTAATTTTTCACTAACGGATTTCAAAAATGACAAGGCTTCCTTTGTCAATTTAATTTTAATAGATCCATCGAATGCTCGATGAGATCCGCGAAAAGTAAGTTATGCTCCAACTTTATATTATTTTTTATATACCCATATATTTAGGTTACCTTACTTATTTATTATTCACGAAAATTCAATTTTAATTGAAATTTCTAAGTTAAATATGTATTTATGATCCATTATGAAAATATATTCAAATATTAACTGTGAGACCTTTATTAACTGTGAACATATGAACGCATATGATGAAGTTATACAATTTTTTAGAATCAGTCCTCTAAAAATGAGCTAAAAATTAGGAACTGAAAAAATATCAACAATGCCTCAATAGTGGATCACTAATATTCTGAACAATCTTCAGAATATATTTATTAAATTAAATGAATAAAACGCAGTGTTTTACAAATTTCAAAAATGTCAAATCTTGTTATATATAGTAATAAGTTGAGTAGTTTTGCACAACATTTTATTAGTGGATAGGAAATAAAGAAATTAAATTAAGTAAAATAAAGAAAATTTAATTAGAAAAATAGAGTTTCCCTTCTATCTTATAGATTTTACTAAAAAAGTGACATATTAATTCAAAGAAGATTCTTAGTATAAATATTTATCTTAAACCATATAATTTGTTTAAGTCATTTATCTACCACTATTTTTCAACTACCTCATGGAAGCAAATCTATTTTAATGTGTATGCGGTTGACTAATCTGTATTTTGAATTTGTAAATCAAACATGTAGTAATATGCAGATCGATAAGAAAATTTCATTTGATCATTTGCTTACAAACAATTCCCTGCGGGTCGAAAACATTAAAATGTCTAGGTATTTTTTGAAGTCGATATATTTTTCATATTCTACAAAATTTTTTTCCCTAATCGTTTAATCGTTTCCTCCGTAATAAAGTAGTTAAAATCAACATTTAATAACAGCTAAACGTTAGTTTAAATCGTAAAGTATAAAAGAGAAGAAGAAAAAATTTAATTTTTTTATTTCCTTTCGATCTTCTAATTAAAAATCCGATTAAGAATCTATTCGAATTTAAATTAATATTACTGATAGTCTATAACAAAAAAAACTTTTTAAAATTAATTAAAGATAAGAAGTTTTACAAATGAATTGTTAAGTAGTTTCTTGGTTTAATGACTATCGCATATGCAGTAATTTCATAGACAGTGAATAGTATATAAACAGTGATTATATTCCTTATTCTGTACCATATTATTAACCTATACTGTCAACACTAATCATTTATTTTTTAAGTAAAGGAGAATTAAGATATGAAATTTAATATTTTACTTCACTTCTAAATATACAAATTTAAATTTCTTTAATGAAAAATATAAAGGGAACTGAGATATATTTTAAAAGAAAAATTTTCGTGAAAAATAAAATCTAACTCATAATTAATTTTATTAATATAAATTATACGAATAATAATAAAGAACTATCTGACAAAATGTAATCCTGATTAAATTTCTCTGATAGGAATTATAATACTATTTCATTAATTAAAAAGACGTTCTTAAGTCTCTTCACTTTTTGATATTCAAAGCATTCAGAATCTACCCACCAACCAAAGTAGATGGTTTTGAGACCAAAATGTAAATAATCTTGCGTTACGCTCTATAGCTTGGATATTGTGAAGTACGTTTAATTAAATTACTTCGAGAGAAATTTTGCGAAATTAGAAAAAGACTTTCGGTTAAATATTAGAATTACATCAAAGGCTAGTCGATAAATAATCACAGGAAACCCAAATTATATTTTACTATTTCAGAGAAGTTAAAATGTTTAACGATCTTTAACGATGCTACAAAGCATTTAGTATTAAACATGAATTACAATTGTCTTTCTAAAGTTAAATGATTTGATTTTGTCAAATTAAAAATTCCTTTCGAATTTATCTTAGCCTTGAATGTGATTAATTTTGATTTAATTAATAAATAGAAGTCAACCTCGAAAAATTAAATTTTTTTTTTTAATACAGCTACATTTTGCCGAAAATTCAATGTATATTATTCAGAAAGAAACCGTCATCGTAAGTAGATTTTAGATGTGAACACGGATATTATAAGAGTTTAATATTGCAAAACATATTAAACTCTTAGACTATTGGCACTATTTAAATTAAATTTGGATGTTAGTTGTCGTCGGACCTATGAACCGCAATACAATGAAATAGTGGATTTATGACAAAAAAATATATTAGGGGTGGCACTTCATGCATATGAATGAGGAATGAAAAAAATTCAGTGTATATAAGCGTGTGGAATATTGTTAGATAAGTCTTAAGAATTGATTTATCTTTTTTATTTAAATCAATTGCTGCTGAGATATGTCCTTTCAATTCCTAGAAAGGTGGTCAAACCCTTCTTTCTTTTCAACTAATGTTTTTAAAATTCTGAAAAACATAAAGATAGCGGAACTTAAAATAAAGTCTGAAGAAAAATTCGTTTGAATAAGGTTTATTGTGTACTTTTTGAGATGTGGGATACTTTTAATACCAACTGCAGCAATAAATTCGTTCTTCATAGGTTTCACGGTTTCATGAAAATTCAATGAACGGTAACCGAAGCACGAGACACTTGGGTTTACTATAAGTTTAGAATTTTTCGCCGTAACAAAATTTAATGTTTCTTATTTATGAAGTCCTATTGTACCAATTTTGCGGTTCGCTTATTACTAATCCTTCGAGCAGTATAGCTTCCTACAAAGAAGGTTAAGACTAATCAAGTTTGCTTCTTATGTATATAACCTAGTAAACAAATTATCGACACCGTGATTCAAATGCACTTAATATATACAAATTTCAGTAAGGCCTTCAGTGTTATATATCACAGAAAGTTACTAGAGAAAGCTCAAAAATTTAAAATACAATACTTTAAAAACATTTGAAATTGGACAAAATCGTACACACGTAACTGATCGAAAACGTATAAAAAGTTCTAAATCCACTACATGTACTATTAATTTGGGCGGTCTACAAAATACAGACTTAAATCGATTACTTTTCCTAATATCCATAGATGATATTGCTGACGTATTCAATTATTGTGACTATAGTCTGTGTGCTAACGATTCGAAGCCTTTAAAAAAACAAAAACGATTATACACTGCAAAATTAGTTAGGTCGACTTAACAAATATCACAACGTGGTGTGAGATAAATAGTACAAAAAATGCTTCCATATTAAATTCATAAAAGCCGTTGTGAATCAAATTAAATATATATATTTAATAAGTTATTCCGATAATTTAGTGCAACCTTCATGTTGTTTACAACAAAGTTCGTAGCGCGTCTAAAACGTATATTTAATTTTAAGAACAGGCAAACATTTTTCCAATCCATTAATTAAATTGCTGCTTTATAATGTATATGTGAGATATTTTTTAGACTTTGTCGTTAAATATCTTAGAATGTTGTCTAGGATATGTCGTTTAGAATTAGTCATTAAAAATGTAAATACTTAACACTTGTAACACTAAAGAAAATACAAATGGTGTGCAAACTCAATTAATGTTTTGCAAATATGTTACTTTAATTCAACGTTTATAAAAGTTACCTTTGTAAACCGAATATATTCTTATAATAATTTTTTACATATTACGATACGTAATATAACTAATGCTTCTCATATACACCAAAGAGAGACAAGCCAACGTCGCTTAATCTATAAATTATCGTACAATGATCATCTTTGTATAAAATTACCGACATAATAATCACGCCTTTAGTATTATAACGTGCATAAGCTCTCCGATCAACAAACTTGACTAGATTCCGTTTCCTATTTAAATTAATGATGGATACGTTGACTGTCTATATATATACTTAAACAAATCTGGTCAAGGTCAAGATGCCTTTCGTCTGAACGCTAGAATAAACAACTTAACATGTTACATATGTCACGCTCTATACCAAATTTTCAATGCAAGAAAGTTTTTGTCTATGTTCGTTGAAATGTCAAACTATTTAGTTCTAATGCTTTGCGTATTGTCATTGACAGTAAATTATTATATCTTACTTAAGTATGAGATTCATACTATATCACCTTATTTCAAATTAATTTTTGGGTGAACATTTTGTTTTCATAAATAGCTTTTTTATTTCTGAGGACATTTATCTTAACATATGTATCACTAAAGGAAATGCAATAGTAGGAAACTCGATTAATATTTTTGAAACATCTTATTTTCATTTGACGTTAATATAAGTGACGTTTGTAAACTGAGTACATTCTTCTAATCATTTTTCACATATTGCTATACGTTTTGATAAGGTTTTTTTTTTAATTTCTCTAAATTAAATGTAAATAGTCACCCTAGATAAAAACTATAGGAAAGTGAAAACTTTCCTTCCTAGAACCTTTAAGACCAATGCAGTACTGTGTATTAGAAGATTCCATCATTACTCATCGTCATGTATATATTGCCTCTTGCTCCACTCGCGTTTTTCCTAAATTAAATTCATAAAGCATGACCACTCAAAGTCCTCTAAAATACTTATTCCATATTTCGATTGTTCCTTACTAGCCAAAATCCAATTGCAAATTAAACAGAACACCACATATTGTAACATAACGTAGTAGAGATGTTCAAAAAGTATTTGTAACGTTCCAGAAATCGCGGATATATGGAGACGGGTTATAGTTGCCAACTTTTTCATTTTATGTTTCCTGTCTACTTTACATTTACTAAGACGATGATGATGAAACTTTCGTTATCAAATTTCTTGAACTCTCAAAAATAACATTTAATCGAAATTAAAAATAATTGAATCAAAATTAATTCAGAGCTAACAAAAAATTACCTAATTGAAACCTTATATATTATGAAGTAAGTTTTGGGAGTTACTATTCTTATACCATTTTTATAAAATGTTGGTCTTTATTAATAGCAAAGCTTCATGACGTCATGAGCTAACGAATACATAATAAGTAATTTGTGCTTCTCACGTACTGAAGCGCGCTCGCGTTCTCTAACTCATTCTACTCGTCGTTGTTCAACGGTTTATATCAGCTGAATGTAACAAGTGTTATAGCAATATTTGTAACATTTTTTTCTCATTATTGTCTTTCTGTGATGAAATACTGCGCACACGTAAAAAAAGATAAAACTGAACAATTCCATCAAAATTGTTTGATATAATTAGTATTTTAACGACATTTAGATTAACAGTTGAAATTTTACATTATAATTTGCATTGTGCTTTAAATTAACATTTCTTATTAATGAAAAAATATGACAAGTCTTTCACACTACGTTTTTATTTCTTTGCGTTCTCTCTGGATTTACTGGTAGAGGGGGGTACAAACAATTCGTCTAAAACATGGTATTAAAATGAACCTTGTACATGAAAAATGTACCTTATACTTGTTCAAATGTCTTCATGACTTCAAACTTAATTTAACAGACTAATACTACTTATTAAATTTGTTTACCAATTCCTAGAAATTCCACGAATTACTTGTACAAAAAAATCACAAATATATTTGTAGATAGGCTACAAATGCTAACCGCTGATCTAAATAAAATGATATTAATAAAATTTCTCAGAATTATTGTTTGTATGGATTATTTATCATACGGTAAAAATACCACACATACTTTCTGGGAATACGTGATTTTATTCCTTTCTTTAAGGTCGATTAATTTACATCGAATCGAGCCGCATAATGTCAATAGACAAATAGACGAAGATAATACAATGAGTTACATATGTATTCATACACACACACACACACACATATATATATATATATATTTTTTTTTTTTTTCTTTTTTTTTTTTTATACGTACATTAAATATTGGTACTATGATTCACTGATAAATAACGGGCTTCAAATTTCAACTGTGACCTTCAAGTTACTGATAATGAGTTGTGACGAGAGGACACATCTTGCGTTATAAATAAAACTGAGGAGTTAATATGTGTCAATTGCTATTGTACGCATGTTTGTTCCACATAAACATAGTTCGTTTGTTCGACTTTAAATTGTAATTCTAAGCTTTTACGGTGGATTTGCCTTCTTTCAAAATGGCGATTGAAATGAATACCTTAGGTAAGTGTTTATTAATACAATTTAAAAATCTCAATTTCACATTGTTTAGTATTATTTTATGTGCTGCATAAATGTTAGCAATATTTAGGCCAGCTATAGTGGATAAATTAATTTTAGTTACATATTAATTATTTATGATAGTAAATTTATCACAAAGAAATTAAAAACAATTATCAGTTTAAGTACTTCAATGGAATGTAATAATTATATGTCTGTTATTTGTAATTTCTGTATTTCTAAAGATCAATTTGGTATACCATGTTATGAATATACGAGTATGCTCCATAGTTTCATAAGACATGATAAAGTTTAGATAATGCTTAGAAATGCTAAATATTATTCACAAGTTGATTGGAACACTATAACATTTTGAGTCACTTTAATATATTATCTAGAGAGTAGACCCTTTGTGATTTCATTCAAATTCAATTGTTTACTCAATTTATTTTTAACTATACAAGTGCTTATTTCTTCTACTCGCGAAAGTATCTTCAAATAATTTCTGAATATGTTCATGGTTCCAAAAAAATTTCGTCAATCTACAGCACATTTTATCTACATAACATCTATTAACATTCTTTTATTTTGCGTCATATCATGACAAGGTTTCTACGAGTATATCATATCATATAAACTCTTTCTAATATTTTCAACGTAACTTAAATAAAAACTAAATATTTTAATTAACTGTCTTTCCAAACTTAATATTACTTAATTATTTAACTTAAAATCGTTAGCTATTTAAACATTTGAGATTAAAAACTACATTGCCGTTTAATTTGGCAATGACAGATTGTGTTGCTAGCTATATTTTACTATAAATTAGTGTTTTTAACTAAAGACTATACTTTACAATGTTTTAGCGGTCTGAGCTAACTCGGACAGACCGGGAAGGACTATTTCAAATTTTTGATTCTATGATTAATTTGTTAATTATCAGTAGTACTTATAACATTACGAGCTATCATACACGGTGACCCTATCAAACTATTAAAAAGTATTAATATAATTTTAAGTACATCTTTCACAGACGTAAAAACATCGTTGATTTCTTAAAAATACTTCGGTTTTACTGTTCATATTTTTTTTGTAATTCTATATTAGTCCTTTCTATGTTTAAATAACAAACACCGAAACACCGAACATAGGATATGAACAATTTTTAGACTCGAACTGAAACTTCCTTCGTAATATAATTGATCAAAGGTAATTTGATTCTAATATGGGTCAAAAATTATAATTTTAATTACCAAAAATTATTTTCCAGTGAGAAAAATGAAACAACTGATTTATGTTTAATTCACATAGTTTTTTCAACGATACTTCCACATACCTATGAAGGCATTTTTTTCTGTTTTTATTTATTTAGAAGCTCACTCAAAACATACGTTTTAGTTATTTTAAATGCTCTTTCCTCTTTTAGGTCAAAGAAATAAATAATGCGAATGAAGTCCATATCTTATTCCTTTTAGAAGTAAACGTATGTGACAGGCGGAAAGGAAAATACATATAAACAGAATGAGAATTCCCGAAACTGATAAAGAGATAATCAGAATTACAAAACGCGTAATGTAGTTTTCCGGATATAATTTCCCTCACCTTAATGCCCGTATCATTTATAATTATTGCGTGCCTAACTAAAACTATATCGATAAGTTTTCCAGCCATGAACTAGGATATAAACTAGCGAGCATGATTTTCAACAAACTATTCCATCTTATTACTGTACAATACCTCGAAATTGTAAATGGATAAAAGGGTTTCGTATTAATTTCAGGTTATTAAATAATATACTCTCAAATTAACTACCTTGTCAAAATCTTGGACTGAATAGATCGAACGAACAGTCCACCTTTTGCACAACTAATGGTCAATGTCAATGGAGCAAGTAATACTTTACGGAAATCAGAATAATATAATTATAAACAAAAATAAATATACGCAAAAAATAAATATATTCATCTGGCAAAAACTTAAGCGATCTACTACGTAAACGAAATTAAAACGCGCTACGGGTGAAAATACTTTCAAATAAGCCCCTTCGTTAGATTGCACTTTCGCAGATTATCACTAAATAAATATAATGGATTATTTCTTGATATAGCTATTTATATTTTATCAAAAATTAATTCTTTTCTTGTAGTACATACGAACGTTTATTTGGGCGAATAAGATCCTATATCGACCTGAAATATAAATGGCAAAAATATAATTCAGTAGATGCAGTCTTTTCGTCTTTGCTTGTATTATGTAACAAATAGGTTTTCCACTAGTAGTTACAGTGCTATTTACCACATATAGTTTTTATACATATATTTAACTATATTATGGTGCTTTCTTTTATTATAGCGATTAATCTTAAAATATTAATGCTTCATAAAAACCAATATAATTTTGTTTACAATTAAATGAAACTACGTGATGTAATATTATTTCTACTTTGTTTAATTTCTTTACCACCACCTACGTTTCGTTGTGTTACAACATCTTCAGGTGGGCTATTAGCAAAGATAGAATCTTTGCTAATAGCCCACCTGAAGATGTTGTAATACAACGAAACCTAATTCAAATTCAAATTTTTATTTTACACCTCGTAAAATAAAAATTTGGAAGCCGGATAAATCTGCAACGTTCCGTAATACGCGATTCACACTCTGATCAACATCATATTTTGGACGCCACCTAGCGATAAGTCTTATCCTATCTGGTAACTAGCTCATATCGAGGCATGAGGGACTGATACTTTCCTAATACAATATTAAACTTGTCAGTGCTTATTTTTAAACATGTCAGTTTCGAGGCATCTGTCTTCCTACGGTAACTATCCCACCTTTACCATAATCAGCATAGCTTTCCTTATAACTTTTTTTCTTCCAATAACATTCAAACATTTTTGTGTTATAGTTTGAATCTAGATTCTTTATTCATTAAATTATTTGGTAAATATTTTCCACCTGAGCCATTTGCCGAGATGACACATGCATAGGTCTGAATTTCAAGACTTAAAAATTCTGAACACATGAAAACAAGCTTACATTTAAAAGATTTGCTTTAAATATTTACCAATAGAGGGAAAAAATTAATTGTAATTGTTTATATCTGTTACAATATTTGTTATATTAATTACAATTCGTAAATTATTTAGTTTCAATTTGAGGGCTCGAAACATTGTGATTTCATACAGGAGTGGAGCTTGTTCGTTCACAAAGTCTGAGATTTTTGATAAAATGTTATATATTATGAGTTTAGTCTGATAAATACCTTTATATCTAGAAGACATTTACAGGCAGAAGTATTATTATATTCCTGGAAGTACATCACTATCGTCGAGATCTGGAAATTTACCGGAGAAATATTTCGGCTTTCAATTTTACTTGTGAATTCATGTAAACGGCTTAAAATATCAAATTAAATTGACATTGATTCGACTCGTTATTTCATCCTGGTTACCATTTTGACAATAATTCGACTCGTTATTTCATCCTGGTTACCATTTTGATTTTAAATCGACTCGTTATTTCATCCTGGTTTTGACATTAATTAGTATAGGAATAAATTTGAGTGTTTAAATTTAATGTTTAAGTTAAGATATATTTATCTTGGTCCAGATATTTTTTATTTTGTAGTGAATTGAGAAATGTGTTACCTGAATTTAGAATGGAAGGAAGGGGGAGGATGGACGATTATTTCACTATCACCAAAGAGCCTTTTAGTTTTACGTTAGTTTAAAGTTAAAGACTTAGGTTAGTTTAGGATAGGTTATATCAGAAAGGTTGGGTCAAATAAATTTTTATTCTTGGAGAGCAGTGTATTGTTAGCAGCGCATTTTTATTGAATACATCATAAACATTTAAAACATTATTTTTACCAGTAATGCTCACATCATTTGAGTGTACTTAACTTGAGTAGGGTGTTTCTAAATCTCGGTAATACTCTGTTGACATTCCTGTAAAAATTAACATAAGATAAAATATGTATTTCGAACTGATCTCTTACTATTAACCAAAGAATTAAATAACGCCGTGTTATGTCAAATTAAATAAATTTAATAAAGAAAACATATCTGGAGGTTACCATAAAATGTTAACTTATCACTACTTATCCGCCAGTTTTTCAAAACAAGTAAAATAACATAAATTTTTAAGGAAATATCACTGTTATTACTTTTTTTTATTTAGGAAGGATACTTCGTTTTATATACCTTAGAAGTGTTGTATTTACGTTTGTTGTTTATTTTTATTTTAAAGTATCTTCTACGTCAGAGATTGATAGAATCCAAGAGGAAATGGGTACGTTGGAGCAAGTCGAGCGTTGTTTAGACGCTTGTGGATTTGGCAGGTATCAATGGGGTTTGCTGGGTATTTCCTTTGTCGGTGTGCTTGCGAATGCTTTCGTTATGGTGAACTCCCATTATGTCTTAAATATTATGGATGAAAAACATTATGAGGAATATGGACATATTTTGTATGTAATGCTATTGTTTGGTAAGTTAATTTTTAATTAATTTTGAAAAAATTTTAATTTTACTCGAATTTTTCGTAGATTCCCATATCCTATATTTTTGAACAACAATGCAGCGTTTTCAATATTATCGTGTTATTTTCACATAATTGCCTAATTTTATGTGTTACAAGGATCACGCAGTACGCCGCATTTTGCCATCTTCATAATTAAACGCATATATAGGTAAACATATTTTCTTTCTCATTTGGGAAAATTAAATTCAGTTCAGTGATAATTTTCGACAAAAAACTGCAAATAATCACAGCCAACTTAAATGTCATTTTACCAGGGTAAAATATAGCATTCAAATTAAATTACCAATATCGGTCCCTGTTTTACTTTCCTCTTGTTCATATTTGTTGAACTGCAAATTGATTTATCTAAAGAAATTAATTAAACACCACGATGATTATTTGGTCAGAAATATAAAAATTTTAATGAAAAGTGAACCGATTTTAAATAACCATTAAATAAGTGAAGCACTGAATAGCGTAAAATAATAAAAACACAATGAATAATTAGAACAATTGCAGTAAAATATCATCAACTACATAATCGTATTAATCGTATTTGTACGACAACCAACTAAATAATTGTATTTTTATTAATAAATATTATCTGATGGCAACAATGCCTTGCAAATTTATTTCTATTCTGAAATAATTTTTTGTCGCAAATATTGCAATTAATATGTTTTCATTGTAGCACTTATGTTTTTATTGTAGCACATTTTTGAGTGCTTTTTGTTTGGCGATTATTGGAAATCGATAAATTTTTTTGATATGACACTTTATTTTTCCATTTTTTGCTTATATATATTATTATATTATTTTGTGCTACTTCTAATGCCACGAACTTATAAAAAATTGAGAATTGTTCAAAAGAACCCAAAATCCATGAACTTATCCTTCATCATTAAAAATTTCCTGTCATAATCTATCGACCCTGTCAACAAATATTGGCCACTATTTTTGATCAAAGGACTAGTCAAGACGAGTCAAACAAGTCCAAGTAAAACGAATTTGCTCTTTAGCATTGCGAAATTCTTTTACAATCTTCCGGTGCCTTTATCAGATCTTGGCTACTATTGGTGATCAAAGGGTTTTATCCATGATAAAATTATCAAATTAGTTCAAATTCGGTATCAATTTTCTCAAAACGGAGTCTTGTATATTCTTCCGTTGAGGAGTTACTTAGAATATCTGTGGAGTCCATTATCAGGCCCTGATCATATTTATAGGGAAGCCATTTTATTTCATGTAAAATAATTATGATAAAAATTATTCAACGCATCTCTGAGTTTTAGCTGCACATGCATGAAGTAATTCAATTAATTGATCTCTTATTTAAAGTCGGTTTGTTAACCAAGTACTGAAACATTACTGAAGCGCAAACCTTTAATCAAAAAATCTTTTATTTTTACTTTTGAGGACACTTCGGGACTACAAATAATATGAAAATGAAGTCACAAAAGATTAACAGTAATACTGATTATCTAAGAGTATTTATAAAAAAGAGCGAAATGAAATGAATGTCAATAAACATGACAATTATTTTAATGTTTCTTCAAAAAGTGTTAATATTTTTATTTAATAGCAGAACTACTTTTGCAGGCATCATACTTTCCAGTGTCTTTTTTGGTTTTTTATCGGACTGTTTTGGAAGAAGGAAAATAACCATATTAAGCTTTGCTGGTTTGACAGTCGCAACACTTTTTAAAAGTGCAGTTCGAAATTATGAAATAAAGATCTTTGCCAAGATTTGTGAAGGTATCTTGTAAGTTATCTGTTTATTTACTTATTATATGTGTAATATCCATATTTTCACGTCGTTTGTCACAACAATAAATTAGCTTACAGTTACCATTTTGTAAATACTAAATCGAGCAATGAAGTATTAAACCTGCAGTTTTGGAAAACGGTTTTGCTACTTGAATATTCACTTTTAAATGGTTTAACTGGTAAATGGTAAATTTCTAGAGAATAATATAAAAAAAATTTGTAGTTATTCTAAACCATTTAACTAAAACCATTTAACAAATGTCCGCTTAAAAGGCATTATACTCCATTCCATTTCAAAAGGGAATATGACTAAACAAACCGATTTGAGAGGTAAGTTATGATTTGTTCAAATATATATTCATTGTTAGACGACTATTTGTAAAACTAGTAGTATTTTATCCATATTATTATTAAATGATATGCTGTAATCATTACGTTATTCATAGTAACTATTATGCTAAATAATATTACCAATGTAAAAAATGACATCATTATTTTACTAATGTGAATTGTGAAATTTATCATAAAATCTGCGTGCTGTCACGCCAAACTCATAAATACAAAACATTTCAGGAAAACATTCGAAATTTCGACGCATAAATGTCGCTTAGACTCATACGCAATTCATATAATTATTTATTTTATGACGCGTTGGTGTGAGACAGCTACAATGAGCCAGATTCAATAGACACAGAATGATCTTTGATTGTCTTTATACACTTATGTACTTATAAGTGTATACAGTATTAGGTATAAGGATATTGAAATAAAAAAATATTCTAACATGTTATTTCATTTTTAAATACATGTAAAACATATATTATACATAGCAATATAATATCATTTTACACTGAAGAAAACATGTCTTACACACACTATACGGTAGTGTCTGTTTTATAACAGCTGTGCTTTTATTCTTATTCTATTTTACATGTTTGTACATCAACATTATCCTGGCATCCCACTAAATGGTAAGAGTTCCATTCACGGCAGGGTGTAAACATTAATATATGGTTTATCTAGTGGTGAATGATCTATTATACTTGTAATAAAAAACTGATACCCATAAAATAGTTATATTTTTTAAACCAAATTGTATCCATATTATATTACTGATCTACTTTCACAAGAAAAAGGTTATAATACCTGAATTGTGGAATTGATTTGTGTACAAATATTATCTTTCGGAATATAATGAAGTATAATCAACAAAACTATCCACCTAACTTTTAGAAACGATAACTGTATTTTAAGGTATACATTCCGCGTATTTAATTATTAAATTGCTAATTAATAAAAACAAGCACCAAAACTGATAATATAATGTTGATAAAGATAATATCATATTTTGATTTGGTTAAATGTGCCAGTAAATTGTGGAATATTTCAAGAATCTACATTTGTCATATTTTTCTTCATTTTGTTATTGAATGATTTGTTTATAAAATAATAACTTCTCGATATATGCTAGCAACCTTTTACTGTTCTGTAAAAAAGAACCAAAGCTTTATAATATGTCTTTATTTTTGAGTGGAATCATATCTAATAGATCGGCTTCATATCTAAGAGGAGTAGCTAAATTTAAATTACTTTTAATATAAAAAAAATAACAAGTCACAAGAAAATTAAATTATACAATTCATAAGTGAATATTTGGAAATAATAATGTAAACTGATGATAGTCGACTAGACTTTTCACATAATATTTGACGGCACGTTCAATTTCCATTTACATATTGAATGAGTCGCATTAAAGTTTAATTTTGAATTGTTTCACAACTCTTTCAATTTACATGTTACCTCATTGTAAGGAATCGACTATAATATTTACTCTGAGAACATTAAAACAAATTGATTGCATGCAACTCAACACACGCGATCGACGTTTGATTTTTTTGTAATGTATATATATATGCACACGTACATATATGTAATCTTCATATAAATTAACATAGAAAATTATGTCAATTAAATTAGCCTATGAAATAAAGGAAGATTCCCTTTTGACCACGTTAAGCAAGTCATTAAAAAGGAAAAAAATAGACGTACCAGAACACTAAAGATGTTGCGTATATCGCTCTTGTTGTAAATTATATTTACGATAACCATTTGTAAGGGTTCATTTCGGATTTATAAATAAATTAAGTATATATGTTGTTACCCTTGTAACGGAAAATTTTTACATTAAAAATTAGTAAAAATTAATCATAAATAGATAAATAAATAAACAAAATTTAGGCAGTTTACTTTCGACCCACAACACACAAAATGACTGATAACAGTAGTGAGCGCCATTTTTGTTTTTACACATGTGTAAAATTATTATCTAATTGATCGTACTCATCTATCTTCCTATAAATTCGTAATAATCTGACGTATCAGAACGTAGAAAAACTTTGCATGATTGAGGTGGCGCCCTTATATTTTTATTCTCATCGCGCCCAAAGAAGTTTCACTTCAAAAATTACAACTGAAAAATCTCGTCGATTGTCTTAAACTCCCCTGCAAACCCCTAATATGCAAGTAACTCATTACTGACTTCATTAATTAATTATATTTTATCAAAGAAGTTTCAGAAGTCCATCTTTATTTAGCCACATAGTCACTTTGTTGATTATGATTTTACTTGTTATTGTTATTTTACGTTAGTTACTAGCGAACAAACAGCGATAACAGTATGGTAACGAATATGTGACGTCTGCAAAATGAGATAATGTCATATTATATCTTCTGAAGTAATTGCTTCAACCTCTTATCAGATGTACAAACAAACTTCGTGACCTAGTGAATGAGTGAATTCAAATTTTGATAATTTAATATTTCTTCATTTAACTTTACTGCTTCATCATTTATATAATATTTAATCAGCCCAAGAAAACTGGGTTATTTAAAAAAAACAAAATTATATATATATATAAATGTATATATATATATATATATATATATAATAAAAAAACAATAAAATATAAATAAATAGAAACGAGATGTTTTGAATATATAAATACAACTTCCCAGTTCTTCGTAATGTTCGTAGCGCATTTCTTGAAGTTTGTTTTGTTTCTCCTTATAAATAAACAAAAATACCTAAACAGATGAGAATACATCTATATCTTATTTTAGCAAATTCTCGGTAAAAATTTTAGATCGGTAATGAGATACTTTTTTAGATCGGTAATGAGACGTTTTTCACGTTTGCGCCAATGGTTAAATATGAGAAACTAACGCATCTCTTTTAAATAGCCAAATATCCATAAATACAAAGTTATAATGATATCAAGGTGCTAAAGACTTCTGACCTGATAATGGTCACGTTCCTAACGAAACGAAATATTTAAAGAAACGTAACGACGACGGCTACGAATGTATTTATAAAGGGCTTTTTTTTTATAAGAGAACTAACTATTAATTTAATTTTTTTAGGGAAGATTATATTTCTGAAACATTTTTAGGGTCATGTGGACCAAAAATAATCCTCATATTTTCATCGTGTTCTTTTGTTTCTACAGTACGTACCGGTTTTCTCCACGACAGAGACGTGAGATAGACACACGAGACAGAAACAGGACACCGAGATCATTGCCTCGGCTGTGATTGAGACGTGAAATGTATAGCGTCAATTTGTTTCATATAGTGGACAACAAAATAAAAATTGTGTCAGTGAGATATTTTATAAGAAACGTTTATAAAAAAAAGACGAAGAAGTTAGCGTTTATTAGTAGAAGATGACGAGATGCCCCAATATTATTGTTCTTTAAAGCAGAGAAGTCCGAAAATAATATTCAAACCTAGAAATCGAGAAGAATCTTTCAATCTTTTTATCAAAATTCATTTGCTATTTGAAGAAAACATGTTTACTATGTAGTTGGGATTAAATGAAAAACAATTTAATTACTTATTAAGTTCGTTTCGAATAAAAATTGCAAAACAAGAAAAAACAACTATGTAATGGAAATGATCAAAAACGTTAAGGTGAGTTTAATACAATATTTGCGATATCTTCAGTACATTTACATTCATGTTTCTTGTTTTGGCATTAGCTTAAAGTTTTGACTGAGTCCCTGGAGAAGAAGTAGTACTAGTGGAAAAATATGGAGTTCGATTAGGAACGAACATGAATAATAAATGTTGAAGTTCTGAATGCAGAAGTGAGTCAATGTCGATAATCTCATATTTGATTATTATTGGTAATATCTCCCTCTTAGCTACTGCTCGAACGAAAGCTCAGTTTCTTAAGTAGTATTTCAATGGTTTTACAAAATTTTGACATATCGTCCATTGGTTGTATGCCCCGGAAGTCTAAAAATTTGTCTGTTTTCATCTCTTTTCTTCAAATGTGAAATTCGTCTTGAGGGTTTTTTTTCTTTGGTTGTTATTTATCCGTTTCTCAAAACCTGACCATTCAATGCCTGTTTTAATCTCCTGTCCAGCATTTGGTGACAAACACTCACAGTATTATTTATTTGCAACCCCTCATATTCTTTCATAATTAAATAATTCTGCAACTATGAACTTTAACAATGAAGAAGATAGTGGTATTTTTCCAAAATCGTAGATAGGAAAGTTGATTAACTATCTTGCCTCGACGTTTTTTGCTATCATTTTTTTAGTCGATCATTAAGCATTTAGTATTGTCACTTTCATTATGAATCCCTACAAAAAAGAGGTAGCTCAACATAATTTGAAACGAGAAATATTTAACTACTGCCTTTGTCGGGCCAGGAAAGTAAGAGAAAATGGGTGTGATTTGTTATAACAAATATGTAGAGTGTTTCACACTATCACAATAGCGACAGAAACATGTAATGAGTTTATAAGAGTTGCGTGTTTTTGGTGGGATATCTTGTAGGAAAGTTTCTAGAACACGTTTAAACATCTGTGGACCAATGGAAGCAAGAAAAAGTACTATCGCAAAATTTGATTTCATGAAATAGAAGGAGAGGGTTTTTAAACAGTAGCAGACTAGCTATATGATCATTATTAACCGAATATTTGACGATAATATCATTCCGTGAGTTAGTAAAAAAATATTTATTTAGTCGACAGGCGAATTTGATTAATAGTAACGAAATAAAATTTATTTGAAATTGATTTACAATCTTTATTTAAAGCTTCCGATGTGTTTTTCCAAATATTGTCTTTCAAATGTTTGGCTCCATGTGTATACAACAGAAAATTAAATAACGGAGGATATTTTTTACTAATTCAATCAGTGCTGTACTGTCTAAATCGGAAAAGTTGGCATATTCGATGAGCGTTTCCTTGCGGTCACATGACACTGCTGCGTTTGGACAAGATTATCTCTTTTTCTCCTGTTGCGTGCCTCGGTTTCGCGTCTCTGCTTCGTCCGCTAACGCAAAAGTGCAGATAGTTAAGCTACGGTCTAAAATAATCCAATCAATGGCCTTGGTCTCCAGTCTCTGTCTCATGTCTCAATCTACTGTCTCTGCCGCGATGCGAACCGGTACCTTTTGATATGTATCTTCTATGGGGACATCAAATGGGAACAATAAAATTAATTGAAGTTGCAAAAATTTAAAAGAAATTTTTTTTCTAGTGTAATTAACTCTTGATAATGTTGAAAACACCAGCAAAATACTCAAATATTTGTTTCAATACGATAAACCAAAAGTAAATATATTATTGATGTCGTAATAAGGCAATTGTAAAAAAAAAATTACCCGTGTGTTTGAGTTCTATTCACGCTATTTAACTATTAATCATTAATCATTATAGTTCAGATAATCTGCTGTGCCACGAAAATTGTTCAAATAATGATGTTTCTTCTGTCTGTTCAAAAACGTTACGTTTAGTGTGTTTAGCTTTAAAGGAAATTTGCTTACCTTTATCGCTAAGTACAGGGTACTATTTTGGCTCTAAAACTACTTTAAAAAATATCAAGTAAAATTACGTAAGCGTAAACTCTTTCACTTACACTTATTTTAATACCTTAAATCTATGAAATATATTGCAATAATATTTATAAGAAATTAACCATCAATTATTAACAATATGTCAGATATTTCACAGGTTTTATCCGCAATTTGGCTGGCACATAATTGACTTATTAATTATTGTACTCGCTGAAACTAATTACTCCTTAACTGATTGTTTGGTTCATAATGTGTATCTCCCTTATTTTCTTTTATTTTTTCCTACTCGTACAAGTACATGACAGTAAAATTCAATTTCGCTATTATGTACTTTTACAAATTAGTTGCTCTATTTTTATATGTTTTAAAACATAATAATGTTTTAAAACGTAATGCTTTTCAACTTCGAATTATATTTTCAAAGTTTGCAGTAATATCTTTACTAAACATGAAAAGATATATTTAATATTAGGCTGAAGTAATTTTTTCCAACGTCTCCAAAATAACTCATTTTTGGTCGTTTGCAATCTTCTCTACGCCAGCTAAATTATATAATTTTAGATTAAATGACAAAATTTATTTGAGCTACAGAAGTTAAACTCGTATGCTTCATCGATTTTGTATTCTATCGATACTGGTATTTTTATTATTATAACATTTTTAAACGAATGAATAATAACATCACATCAAGTTTCCTTGGCAAGCCCGAATTCCATCTTCCATTCTTACGTTTCTTTTCTTTGTTTCTTGCAGAGAGAGACCAGTATGCACGCGTGGGTAATTTCATGTCGAGGGTGAACCACTTCTGTTCCGGTATTCGCACAATACACACATACACACACACAGACATATATATATATATATATATATATATATATATATATATATATATATATATATATATATATATATATATATATATATATATATATATATATATACATCATAGTAAAACATAAAACTTTATGTATACGTGCAAATACACGTATACATACAGTTTTATGCTTTTACGTAAAGCTGATTTATTAGTTTGATTTTATAAATAGTAAAGTATTCACTTAAAGTTTTGCTGAATGCTAAAATATATGGGATGTTTTAGCTTTTAGAATGCCTATCGTATTTACATAAGTGGTCCAATTTAATTTTGAAATATTTCTTTTTCATTTACTTGTTTTTATTTATTACAATTAAATCATGAGTCGAGACGAATCGCATTCCCATTAAATTTATTAAACTATTATTTCACCAATGTCAGTGCTCATGCGATGTTCGTAACATGGATAGGTGAAATCATAAATATTGCGTTCTCGCCCAGGACTACGGTATTAGTTGGAAAAGCAACCCCCGGTTACCACATTGAAAAGAGATTTCATATGGTACTTTCCTAAACTTGGGTTATTACTTAAGATATTCTATTTTTGACAGCCTTTGTCAATACTGATTTAATGAAGTTTTATAAACGTCTAAATCAGTGCATTCTATTAAAAAGCAAGTAGTCTCGCCTTTCGTATTACAAAATATATTTAAAGATGATATGAGGACTCTGCGTACATGTATATATATATATATATATATATATATATACATATATAAATATATATACATATATATATATATATATATATATATATATATATACATGTATATTTACATAAATTATATTAAAACTGTAGAATTGGCGTGTGTTGCAATTACATGGAAGGTAATTAAGAAAAAAGTTTAAGCGGGATATAAAAAAATAATGGGATCAGAAAATACAGTTTCGGAAATTTTGCCTCTTTCTGTTTGTGTTGTTTTGAACACGAATCATATAAAAATATCAGACTCAGTTATGATGAAGTTTCATGAAAAATATAGAAGTTAATGTGAATTAATATTTAGTTCTTATTTCATTAGAATCGGCTCACTGAAACATAAAACATGTGAATTTTATATTTTTAAAAAATCGTTTGCAGTTTCTTTATTTAACCACAAAGAAATGCCTAGCTACATGAATAGTAATGTAGAGTGTCGATGTAGGGTAATAGATGGAGTTTCGTAAAATATAATTCGCGCACTGAAATTTTGCACACGAACGTACATTGACGAAATGAGCGTGATGAGAAGTGAGGTAGGGAGTAGTGTGGGAGGGATAGGTGCTTAAGTAAGCAATCTGAAAGCTAGCAGATGCATGAGGGCAGATGTTTGTTTTTGATCGTCTTTTAAACCAAAAATTTCCTAATATATTTTTATCCTCATGTAGCTTACCTCATTTCTTAAATTTTTTTAAAAATATGAATCTATTAACAATATTTATTATTTATTTACTTTGGTAGGTTTAGTAGAATACGGTATTAGTTTGGTTGTGACTTACTTTATTATCCATATATAAAATAAAACTTTATAATTAGCGCATTTGTGCATTGAAGACATTTACAAAATAAATGTTTTAGGAAACATAACAAAAGTAATAAAGAATAATGTTTGTTCATTTGTTTGCGAGTCTATTTGTTCGTATGTCCAGGAAGAGCAGTTAAAAGGATTTTAATGAAGTTTATATAAGTGAATTCTGACGAGTCTGGGGTAACACATTGTTTATGGCAATCGATCAACTAATAGAAGACGTTTCAGCTCAAAATATACTTACTTAAAAAAGCTATTATTATTATAATACATAACGTTACATGATCTTAAAGTTAACTGAATAACATATTTTATATAATATTACATGGACGAAGATGTAAACACAGCTATTCTTAAATACGGGACACACTTCAAGAACGTTCTGGTCGCAGATTTTACCCAAACACATAGATAGTCAGGGCTGCTAAACTATAGCTTGCGACGGAATGTATAACTTGCTAGGGGATGTCCTATTCGTGTTAGAGATATAACTAATAGAAAGGCCTCGAATATGATCTGATTCTAAGTCCTCCTACTAGTTATATATTCAATCGGTTCTAAAAGATTCTCCTACTAAATTCTATTACACTCAATACTACAGTTTTGTGTATGTACAAAGGAAGGGTATACATAGCGACAACGTAAAAAATGCGTTTTTGTTTCATTTTTAATTAGGTATTTAAATTATTCATATTTCCGAGATAAGACTATTTACTACAAAAACGTTGAAGAATATTTACGTACTTTTAACTATTTAGTAACTTTAAAATATATCTAACCGTACAAAATAGTAAAGTTAACTGAAGTATTTTATTTATAATGATAAACAAAGATGAGCGAAAAAGCACAAATAATAAGCTTTATTCAGAAACATTATTCTAAAACAATACAAACAGAATAATTATAATATCGCTAATATTTACGTACTTTCAACTATTTAGTAACTTAAAATATATCTAACCGTACAAAATAGTAAAGTTAACTGAAGTATTTTATTTATAATGATGAACAAAGATGATCGAAAAAGCACAAATAATAAGCTTTATTCAGAAACATCATTCTAAAACAATACAAATAGAATAATTATAATATAGCTGATATTTACGTACTTTCAATTATTTGGTAACTTAAAATAAACAGTAATGTAAACAGTAAAATATGCCATTATAGTAGGAAAATAGTCGTCCGATACCCCAACCTTCTTCATATGGTCTACAGTTTTCAAATATGCTCATAGGTTTTATATAATAATTTGATCTTGCTCGACTATCATCTAATTTTTTTCACAACTGATTTAAAAAGCGCTTTATCCGTTACTTGGAATAGTATTTTTCATTTTATCATTTTCTCAACGCATTAAATTGCTCTATTTTTAGACGCTCCAACTTTGCAAAATTTCAGTGCATACCTCTGGTGCTGTATGTAGAATATGTTCACAATTAATGATGTGCCTCGATGCATTATAACGCACGGTCTGATTTGCTGATTTATTTATCGCTTTATCGTGAAACAGTGAAGACTTTCAAGTTAGAAAAAGCGAAAACTTCCAAGCAAAATGACCAAATTTGCAATAGGTTTAAGCATATTGCTATCTGTTGAATTATACTATTGGCTTTCAATATATATAAATAATACGACTAGTTATTATGAGTTTCGTACTTCTGAATTATTTCTTTTATTTATTCCCGAAATATTATATCATATAAGAAAAAAATTAACAAGACATTATATGGTTTTGTTTTCGTGGTATGTTAAAAATCTGCGCCAAATATCGGCGCTTTAAAAAAGACAAAAATTTTTTGTAATTAAAATTTTTATACACAAATTTCCTGCAGCTTTTTTGTTTTTCTATTCTTATGCGTAACCATATATATATATATATATATATATATATATATATATATATATATATATATACATATATATATTTATATATATATTGTTTTTTCAGCCTCGGAGGAGCATCCGTTGCAAGTACAACACTACAAGCTGAATTTCAGCCGGAAAAATCCAGGGACAGAATTATGTTCACGTTGAATTTTTTTATAACAATAAGCTATTTACTGGTTATACTGGCTGACGTATTATTTGTATCGGTACTTTTTAATGATTACGTCAGCAGTTTCTTTGGTAAGAAATTGATATTGAGTAATGTACATTTAGGTGTATATTTTTGTATCTTTATTCATTGAGATAATATTAGTTTATTTTATATTGTACACATTTATATTGTACACATTTAAAAAAAGAAATAATTCCTTTTATTTACGCTTATGCTAAACTTAATAGTGATGCTGCCTATTGATTTCAAACTATTTTGAATTTTATATGACATTAATAAATATAAAGGAAAGAAATTCATCAGCATCGAAATTGTTTATAATTACACTTTGTTAAAATCGAATATCTAATCAGGTAATAGACAGTTGCATATTTTGATGGATATTATCGTTAAATTAAAAAAAAAAAATAAAACTTCTCAAATGCCAACTAACATAATTTTCTATTACTTTGTAAATAAAAAACAAAGGTAAAAATAAGCTCTTTGAATTCTAGAAAAAAAATACTCATGTTTTCAGTCTATAAGCAAATACTAAACGTATAAAGTAAAAAAATTAATGAGCCTATGCTTGATGATGGAAATTTCATCAACTTACTTTGGTACCAATTATAAAAATAATTTAGGTTCGCCTCAATAAAAACTATATTTCCTTTAGTTACTGTTTTTGACAATTTATGGAGAAGAATGATATTTCTAAAATTATCTGAGTTGACAAAAAGTTATTCAATAATTTCATCAAAAAATATAAGAGAAGAATAAGGTAAAATTATTAAGTAAATTGTACAAATATAATTAAAGAATGCATTGAACACTTTGTTTTGCGAAGGAAATAAAAAAAAAACTATTTCGTTTAGAAATATGAATTTTGTTAATTTAAAAATTTGTAATATTTCAGTATATTAAAAAAAATTGTATATAAGCCGAAAAAATATTTTTTTCAAATTTTAGGTGATAGGCCTTGGGATATTTACGTTTCTTTGACTTCACTCGTCAGTCTGATAGCGTGTTTACTGTATGCGCTACTTCCAGAGAGCCCAAAATGTGATTTCAATCATGGCCGGTACAAAAACTCTCTTCAAACGCTAAAAAGGATATATTCTGTAAACACGGGGAAGTCAGGCGACGAGTTTCCAGTAAGTAAAATAAACTTATTCTTACGATACCGCTTTTTTACAATAAATTTGCAGAGACTCTTCATGGGCGGCAACTGAACAATGAGTTGAACTAAACAGTGATTTTTATGTAATGAAGCAGTGAATTATTTGACTTCTATTTATAAAAATATTCTACTTTATGCAGTCATTACTGAGAAAATCTTCCTCTTACAATAGTAAATGCAAATGTAAAGGCATATGAATCAAAACTCACTTTCACAGTGAGCACCAGAACAGCGAACAGCGTAGTTTTTTGAACAGCGTAGTTTTTCTTGTACCATACATTTTTGTAGGCGATACTGAAATGTATTCTAATCTCTGGAAAGAAAAGGAAGAACATAGTACGCAATTACGAACGTATGATATCCTTCAATGACGACTAAAATATATAATTTATGTTCTAACTCCCTAATGCTAATTAATATTCCAATGTGATAATATTTTCTTTCTTCTATCAAATTTTCATGTTCCTTTTTCGTGGTTATTTAATAATTCTGCCATCAAGCATAAAATTTGACATACGTATAGTATATTTCATGGAGAAATATACAGACTATTACTCATAGAATTGATTAAACGCCAATATCTAAATGGCTGGACATATTTTTGGGTTATTCGGTATATATATTATGAATCAAGTGATTGTAAGGTCATTTACATCTAACAAATCTGATGAATGGTATTAATTCCTCTAAGAATTCACTTTAAGGTAATTATAAAAAGTTAGTGTTAAAACAATAATAGATTACTTTATAGTAATTTATATCTAAGTGATAATAGTAATATAAATTAATGTAGATAAAATGTATCTCAAGAGTTTAAAATTGCATGTAAATCACATCCCCTCGAGAGAAAATTTGTGGGAGGAAAATTAAAAAAAAAACGAATTAAAAACCTTTATGTTGTTAAATACTATGCAATTAAAAGAACTTTACTCAGAAACAAAAAAAAATAACTTATGTTAGTGGCAATTAAAAACAATAATGAAAATATACTTGATGAATGGTAAATTTAATTAAAATAAAGCAAATAATTCCAATGTTCCAACCTACGAATATTTGTATGATACCACTCGTAAGTGCTATAAATAATATTTCTGAAAATATGTATAAACTTCTTCCTACAAGTATTACATAATTTTCTCAATTTTTTTAGTACCAACTCCTAGGAATGACGGACAATGAATTCAGAACTCGTGGTGACAAAGTTCTTACAACCTGGACCAAACTAAAATTGTTGTTTAAAAATCCATTGCTGAAATATATAATCGTTATTATGGCTGCGCATTTTTCATTTACTTTTGGGTAAGTTGCACATTTATTATTACAGATCACAAAGAAATATTGGCCGTTGCGTAATGATAATACAAATAATGACTAAATTGTCCATTAACTAAGTTATTTACTGTTATTAATTTTTTAAATATTTTCGTTTTACTAAATAGGTTTACAAAAGAAATAATTATCAATTTTATTAAGATATTCTCCAGTCTTTCGTCAGAATTTAAAGAATAGAAAAACAAATAGGCTTAGGAGTGGTAAACAGAGAAATTCAAATAAACTGAAATAAAAAATATTCCTACCAGGTAGAAAAATTAATTAAGTTAGCAAAACAGCAAATTTTTTCAAGTAATATTTTGATAGAAATAGCTGATGTGATTCTCATTTAAGTTATTTTGGAAAGTTTAATGCATTACGTGGAAAGATAGGAATTAAAATTTTGGCAGCGCTTTAAATTTAATAAAATACTTGTAATTTTTTTCAATGAAGTAAAATTTTTGAAGTTTTACAAGAAATTGAAAAGAAAAGCAATAATTTTAATTTATAATAAAAGTAATGAAAAATTTCACCATGTAACCCAATTCGCATTGCCAGGTAAAGATATAAAACAATTCCTGTGGGTTGCAGAGATAATAATACTAATTAGAGGAGGTGTGTAAAATTAAGAAAAAAGACTATAGTAATTTTAGCTTCTTGAATTCTAATTAGCGAGTAGCACGGTGTGTTGTTAGAATTGTTCATTTGGAATAATAATATTAAACAAATTAATTAAAATTTTTAAAATGTAATTCTTTAATAATCCATCGAAGTACATTGATTAAGTTGGTCATTAGTTTTCAAAAATTGGCGGCAATTTGAAAATTTATATAAAGGTGAGACAAGGTGTGTAAAGGTGAATTTAATGCAAGGGAATTGCTGTTGAAATTTGTTATGACTTTCCTTACGGTCTCAATCATTAACGAAGTTATGATGAACTTAATTTATATTTTGTTATGAAGCCTATCTTGTATTATTTATTTACTGGTTTAACGAGTCCATGGTTCGAGGTTTATGGTTGAACTAATTTTAGTGATGATCTGAGGTACTTCCGTCCATAACGACAACTGTATACAATTTCAAAGCTATGTGGTTCGTAATAAACACCGACGAGAGAGTAAACTATCAGCAGATTGGGACAAGTTTATGAGTTAAGTTGAGAAAATTATACATAAACATTTAGGGGCCAGGAAGTTTCATGCTGTGTGGATATCAATATTTTGACTAAAGCTCAAGAACACAGTCGTGCTGATTGGTGTAATGAATAGTAGAAAAATACGACAGAGAATACTCACAATAAGTATTAAGCGTCATCATGGGTGACAAAACCTGCATATCCTGTTAAGAACCAGAATCCTAGATTCAGCCTGCGTTCTCATTCTCATTACAGCCTGCGTCTGCGCAAGAGATACCTGAAGATGAAGAAGATACAAAGTGCTGGGAAAAAAGGCCACCTTGGTCTTTGATCGGACGAATTATATCGCAACGATTGTTTTGAAAAATTTTTAAAAAATTCCCTAGGCTCTTATACCAGCAATTATTGACCAGTTGTTTTGCAAGAAATCAAAGGTAATTCCATCACAGTAAAATCTTCTTTCATTACGACAATGACTTTAAGAGCGACCGAATATTTAACAGCTAGATGAACGATCAAATATTTGAGTGAAGATATTATAGATCCCGCAGACTCTAGCTCTGAATGATCGAAAAATGAAGACATGGCGATGTTCATTATAACCTCTTCGATGGACTTCAAACAAATTAAGTTGATAGTAAATTGCAATAGTGCTATAAAATAATGAAAAATCCTGAAATATATATATGAACAAAAGACAAAACGAAACTGGAGTCTATATATGACAACACTGAAATCTATATACGAACAACAAAGTAAACTATGCAAAATGTCGATTCTAGAAAAGTTTCATTAGTACAAGATGTCACCGAGAGACAATGTAGCTCAATACATCTCAAAAGTTGACTAAGCAGCTAAAGGAAATTAATGAGAGTGTTAGCAACATGGCCACCATAACAAAAATATTGGGAATATTGCTGCTCAAGTATAGATCACTACGACAATCATCGATGTCATTGGACTCAAAGCAGTAGACCATTGTCAATTTAACTGCTCGTTTGTTTTATGAAGAAGTGAGTTTAGCAGGTGAAGAAGAACAAGAGACAGCACTTCTTGTTGCTAGTAAAGGATGGAAGATAAAGCAGAAACAAAATGAACCAATGGCGAGTGGGAGCGGTACAAATCAAAGTGAAACAACCAAACATAGGTATATATTTTTCTAGCAAATGTCGTGCTCCAAGAAAACCCAAGTTTAGAAAACCTCAACGACAAAGTGCAAATATATTAGCGTTTTATATAGAAAATAATGCATGCAACGATGAAAAAATATTTGAAACCTAGATAGTGCTTCTGCGCATATGGCCTTTACAAAGGATATTTTTGGAGCTGTTTGAATGCAATCAGAAGTCATTGATATTAGGAAATAAACAATCTATGGAAGTATCTGGCATCGGAAAAATATTAATAAAATGATGGTCAATAGCACAGTGGGATACTAGCGAACAGAATGGTGTTTTATATGTTTCAAATTTGAGAAGAAACTTATTTTCAGAAGGTGTGATAATAAGAAACTTCGGCTTTTATAAAAAAAAGGTACAAGTGCATTAATTTGTAAAGACAATAAGGTGGTGATTAGTGCAAAAATACAGAAAAAAATTGGTATGAGTTGAACATTAAAACTGTGGTACCAGATACTTGTAACTAGGTTCAAAATAATAAAAGTGACATTAAAATGTGACATGAAAAACTAGGACGCATTAATCTAAGACACATTAAGAACATGGATGCTAACAGTATTGTAGGAGGCTTGAAAGTGAAGACAAGGTGATTTTGTTTGTAAGGCATGTGCATATGTAAAGCATTGCAAGTCCCCGTTAAAGCAATCTAAGATGGGAGAACTACAGCCAGGTCATATAGTGATACCTGCGAACATATGAGTTGCTCATCAATTCAAGGAATGACATACTTTATATTATTCAAAGATGTTACTATGAGTTATATGTATATATATTTTATTTAAAAGAAAAGTGATAACATGGAAATGTTCAAGAAATACAGTGTTATAATTAAAAATAAATTCATGCAAAATGTTAGAATATTACATACCGACAACGGAACAGAGTATGTAAAACAAATGTAAGAAGAGTGAGAAAATGATACTAGTTGAGTATGATAACACCAACTACAGAATGTATAATATAAATACAAAGAAAACAACAATATCAAGAAATGTCATCTTTGATGAACATCAATAATCAATCACAAGAAAGAATATTGAACCAATGAGCATTTCTAATATAGATACGAATAGAAACCAGAATTGAACACAAAACTGCTTTATCAGCTCCAATTCGATGTGAAATGGAGGAAGGAGCACTTTTTCGGATCAATAAAGTTTTTGTTGTGTATATTTTTTGATTTGGTATCTATAGATTTTTTTGAAGGCCAAACCATTTTTATTCAGTGCGAATCTTTATTTTGGTATCTCGCTCATGGAATTTTAGTGTAACCTTAAAAACTTTAACTTGAAAAAGCCATATAATTTCTCACAAAAAGATAAATGATGTCTATTTTATCACGTTCAATTTTTAAATGATAGCGCGAGAGACCCACTTATGATAATAAGTACTTTAACAGATAATTAGATTTATAGTCGATGTACCGGTCTGAAAGCCTTATCCAATTGGAATATAAATTGTAGGTGATTTATATATTATATCCAAAATTATATAAAATTATTTCTAATGTAACACGTTGCTTCAACTTTAGAGTTCAATTATTGTATTACCATACGATTACCGTATTATTACCATAGTCAGTTAGCATCCACGGTTACAATTACATTTCCTAAACAAAGCATCAAAAAAAAAGAAAATCAAATCAAACGTTACATATATAGTATTTACATGAAAAAAAACATGAAAGTAAACTATTAACTTATTTAATCAGTCTTCAGTCAAACAGACCCAGTAGCTAATTGCGTTTGTTAACGAGTCACTAATGTTAAAAGACAATTTTTATATTAGAGCGAATTGCACTCAATTATTTTTCTTGATTCATTATTTATTCCGGCTTTTTTTAATAAATTTGTTTAAACTTTGTTTTAATAAATTTACGTAGAAATTAACCTTCTCTTTCCTTTCTTTCTTCTTCAATCAATAAAGCGCCATTATGGGACGTAGGGCATTTTAATTCTTTAGGAATTTTTAATCTAATGTCTGAAAGTATTTTAGCCTTTTTGTTTGATGGTATTGTGTTTCTTTTATTTTCCATTTTCCCATCTATAGTAATATTTTCAGTCACGTCTTTGAATAAAGTATTTATCTTTGCTTTACTTTGCTTTTCGATTACGGTTTCATTTTTTTCCGTTTTTTTGCGTTCTTTTTCTTTTCAAGGAAGATTTTGCACAGGAATTTCCTATCTTATAGACATTTTTATCTTTTCATCGCTTTAACTTTTCCGATTTTAAAACAGCTGGAAATTAAACTCGCCGTGGTTAAATCCGCGACTGATATTGGAAAGAATATCATTAAATTTACTTTCTTTCAAATATGTTTCAATCTTGATGAATCAGCGTCTAATATCTTTCTATGAAACAACTGCGCCATCACCTGTTACAGCCTCAGGAGTTCTTTCAGAGAGTTTTGGATGTAGTACCATTTTTCTCCGATATACCATCCTTAAATGAAATTCTTCTATTAGCATTTTTAAGACACTTAACTGTAAATTCAAATTCCGCCAAGGACAACCTTTTTGACACAACCTTTGAGCCATGCCACTAAAGTATTTTCTTCATTATTTATTAGAACTTGAGGTAGGTTTGGATAAACTTTATGATATTTATTTCGTAATCTAAATTGAATTGTTCCTCTAGTTACCATAAAAATCTTCGAGGCCACTTTCTTTGACAGGCCATAGTTTACAGTTGCAAGAGTTTTGTAAGTCTATAAAATAGTATCTTTTTCTCTTCACTATTTTTTTATTTGTATTTTCTTAGATTCATTTGTAGAAGAGAGGACAACTATTTAGACACCACAGGTATTTTATTTACGCCAATTACTAGCATGGGTGCAAATATAATAAAAACCAGAGATGTAACCGACAAAATAAGTCTATATTATTTCCTTTATTCTTTTTCATTCATTATTTTGTTTTCAATATAATTATAAACTTTCGATATATCTAAAAGTTAATTGTGACTTGTTCTCACCTTTGCATAGAGAAAACGATTATACACCGAACAGACACGAGCTAACTTTGTGCTCAAATATCCGCTATAATTTGTTACTATTCTAATTAATCTTGCCGAAATTAAAAAAAAGTAGGTATAAAATTATGTTTTTACCTGTGGTCAACTTAAATACATGCTTTCATTATTTATACCAGAGGTACCACCTGAAGGTGCCAATAAAAAAGTGCAGTGCTAATATTTGGGTCGTTCACCCTATTTCAATAATATTTATTAACAATGCTTTATCTCTTATTAGGTCCTTTGGATTAGCTACCCATAAATTAGGAAATTATTGTTAGTGAGAATTTCTATCTTAATGAATTGGTGGTTAATATCCATAAGCATGTTTTGTTTTTTCAAATTTATTCGTCGAAATCTACAAGAAAATTTATTTCGATTCCAAACAATTTTACCCATCCAGAACTACAGTTTTATCTGTAATAATGCATGAATTTTAACTGTAATAATATATGATGTAATTATGTAAATATTATGTTAGAAATTATTTAAAGGAAAAAACAATTTAAATTAATTTTAAATCCGTTGCTGTTCGATGACAAAATCAGGTGAAACTTAAAGACTTCCATTTGATTTATTATGCTTTTAAGATGGAATACAATTAAGATTAAATACAAATCTCATTCTTGTCGTTTATCTTAACTGTATCTTTCAATACTAAAATAAACCTGGACCAATGATTGTTTATCTAATGAAGAGTGGAAATTCGTTTCATATAATTTTTAAGTGGTGACAATTACATTTACAGCCTTTTTTTTATTAAAGTTAATTCTTTAACTCTAATCTTATGATAAATTTTTGTTTTTATTTTATATAATAGTTCAAATAACATAAGATGGATTATTGAATTTTGAATCCTTTTTTAACACATGTAAAAGTATTGATAAAATATGCAAGAATCGGTACCACACATCGACACACATGTTTTGTCAGCTTTTATCGTAATCTTAACTATTGTTTTTATTTTATATCTAAAACAATAATTAGTTGCTTGAGATAAATATCCATAATCAAAACGTATTTACTTTTTATTAAGCTTGAAGGAAATATGTTTTCTTTACTTCCGTTAAAAAGCCGGATGTATATTATGTTTAATAGTTGTTTTATGAAAATATATCATTAATTGTGATTTATTACATTAAATTATAAAATATGCATTTTTTGGAGTTCTAGGGAAGTTTTGCGTAAATATAATAGTAATAGAGTCACATCGGTGTGCGTCGGTTTATCGGTCACGGGAGATTTTGTCAGAAATTATTCGACGTGAAAATTTAAAATTTATTGTAGAGATATGGTATGGAAGTTCAATTATAGATGTGGACAAAAATTATGTTTTGCCTCTAGTGTTAATTTTATGGGCTAAATTGGGAAATTAAGGCAAAATATTTTACATGGATGATAGGTATGAAATGAAAGCTTATTTAAGGACGAATTCAACAATATGTGAAATATTTTTCATAATTTTTTGCGGAATAATGATTAAAAATGTATATTCTTATATTCTTATTTCCATTTCGTGACAAGGGCTGGGGCCTTGTTACGAAATGGTTTGCTAAGTATTATCTGAAAAAAAAAGTCCTGAACATTGAAAACAATGTATAAATTTCAGTGCAAATTAAACGATTCGATAAACAATTTAATTATTTATTTCTATGTAAATATTGATATTGACTCTAAAGAGAAAGTTTTTAGACAAATAATATTTTTCTGCACGCACGGACTGAAAACCGACATACATAAACTAAGTAAATTGAAATTTCCCAGGTCGTTTTTTTGCTAGATTCAACTTTTGTTTACCAATACCATATTGAAATATGTCACGCAAGTTAATTCAAAATGGAAAATTTTTTTTAAATAAATTTCATATGGAACCAATATGAAAAATCCGCATATCTCTGTAACCGCAAGAAAAACCGTCATATTCTTATAGAAAGTCATAGTATTAATTTATTCACGATTTATTAACATACTGCATACAATGGTTCCCATTGCGAATTATTCGTAATTTCGCAAATATGTTCCACCTGTGTTTAAATTTAATCTTCAATAAAAAATGGAATCACCATTTTATTTGGGTTACTTTATAAATATATATTTAAGTAAACGAGGGGTTGAAAATCTGCTTGGGTTATCTTTATCATTAAGAGCAGAAGTTAGTGAATTTACAAAAGCAAAAACTAAAAGAAATCCGTATTAGTGACTATTATGTGGAGGATATCAATAAATCATGAGTATTTAGTACTACGACGTTCTGTACAGATGCTGTAACGGTTTTCCTTGCGGTTTCAGGCAGGATTTTTCTAGCAACCATACAAATGTTTTGTAAAAAAATTATAAATTATCCATTTCCATTCTGTATTAACTCGCCTGACACATTTTAGCATGTAACGGTAAACACAAGCTGTATCTAGCAAAAAAATGACCTTTAACATTTTAAAATCTTAAGCATATGAGCCCATCATACGACTTATACAAACAGAAAATACAAACTTTGTCCTTTCACGTTTTCCAAAATGTTTAATTTGGTTCAGTCAAAACGATCTCTACTCAGCTTCCCGCATATGCGATGTAATACAGCATTGATGTAATCAGCGGTGGGTAGCGCAGTTAATATTTATTTAGGCCGCTGATATCAGGGAACACACTGTTCAAATTTAGCTTGAATTTGATCAAACTTTATCTGTAATGCGGCACTTTGAATGCAATAGGTTAGGGCGATAATTAAGATCGATTAATAAACAACATATTGTTAGCGATATTTGTTTTTTTTTGCAAACAATTATGTTCATGACGAAGAAGAGTTCATGAACGTTGGTAAACTAAAGCAGTTGATAAGTTTGTCAATCGATTAGTATTATAATGACCGTTTCCACTAGGCTTAGAAAGCTGGTGAATTTTTGATCCTCCTTTGCCTATTGCCATGTAAAGATTATCGATTTTATTCGCCAATTCGTTTGCCGCATGTTACATAATTTAATGATGAATATATGATCTAGGGTAAATTATATTATTTATTATTCATCTATGTCAAAATTATAGTAATTCTTTGTTGAGAATATCATATTGTAATATATTATGTATTGGTATATTATACATGGACATACTTCTGTATTAAATAGTAAAATTAAAATACATTCTGAAATATTTTATTAATTATACCACATTTACTATCCAGCGATATGCATATAATACCAGAGCCATTATAAAGAATATACCAATACGACATGAGATGACATAATTTTCCATGCGATAGACGCACGACTTAATTCAAACATATACCTTTATTTTCACTAGAAAAAAAAAACACATTGCTTAATAATGATTTCTATCTACCCACAGCTACAATACAATGAGATTATGGCGTCCTACGTTACTATCAGTAATTGGAACTGCGTCGAAATCTAATTCAACATTCTTATGCGATGCATTTGACGAACGCCAAATGGACATATCGGTGAGACCATACAAATATCACATTATACTTCCAGGTTTATTAAACATCGAGATAGATAAATGACATTTAGAATATATGTTTTAAATATACCATATATTTATAACAAACCCCCCCCCCCCCGAACTAACTATTGTTCGCTTTTTTTAGGATACTATAAAAGGAACAAAACCTTAAAGGATAGCTCACGCCTCCGTCCATCACAGCCATTTTCCTTAGAAATAATTTGATTAAAAACTTGAAATTTCACACTTATAAAATATATTCACCTTGATATAAAAGTGAAAAATGTTTCATGGGCCAAATTAGGTCTTCAAATCTTTTATTTTTTCCATTTATCATGTGGGATATCGATTGAAAGGTATGATATATTTTAAGAAGATATTTTTAATAATGAGAAGAATTATTTATATTAATAAGAAGATATTTTATATAAGTTAATTTTAGATACTCTCTTTAAAATATCTATGAAAAAAACTTATATATTTTATGAATTTGCAATGACATTTTCTGAAAATTACGCGATATATTTAGGCAATTGAAAAGTAAATCAGGAAATATAGCTTAAAAGTGAAAAGTAATATTAATGCTTTAAAATATTTTAATTGAAATATTATTTACTTTTAAATGTATATATATGCTGAACTGAATACGAAACTACTTTAGAATCCTATCAGCAGTTCACATCTTATTATATTCTTGTACTAAAAATATTAACAAAAAAAACCTTTATAATCCCCCTTTTATTGATATCAGATTTCGAATATAGGGAAAAAACACTAATGTGTGAAATACAACAGGGTCTTTATGTAAAATCTATATATTTTTATTCGACTAGCTGTGGCAGTGACTTAGTCTTCCAGACCACTGAAAAACTTGTCGATGCTTTTCTTTATAGGTATACTCCTAGGCTTGGATCATGATCAGAACAAAGTGAATAAAATAAAGACAATAACAAAACTTTAATTAAATTATTTTTATTTCAGTAATCAGGTTCAATTTATCAAAGTTTCCTACCCCTCCCGTACCATTACATACTTCACTTCTGGTTACGTTCGTTTCACCAATATATTTACGAGTATATCCCAATGGAAAACTTCAATGCGTGATTTAAAATATATCTAGCGCCATCTATAAATGTACATAGTTATGCTATATGTTTGTGAAATTACTACGCGGCCGTTAGCTAGGCACCTTTTTGCTGTTGTTACGCTAATGTAATAAGGTAATCAATTTTAAAAAATACTAAATTTGCATCTTTTCTGATTAAGTGAATCGATTGTGATAAAAAAAATCTTTGTACAAGTCGACCTCTATCTTTTTAAAGAAATTCCATCTAAACTGTGGTGATAGTATTTCTGTGATGCGTGCACTTACAAATACACAAAGAAATGAAAGAAAATTAATAATATCTTAGAGTATTATATCACCTTCATCCCCGCAATTATTTTATGTAAACATTCTCAATGAACAGACATGCTATGTTTATGGTTTTATTATATGTAGATATAATAAAACCAAGCAAATATATACATTTAAAAATTGACAAGTCGCACGTACTAAAACAACATTTTCAAAAAAAATACTAAATAATGGTGTACATAGATTAAGGTTACAAAAAATTACGACCAATTACAGATCTGAAAACGTATGTCTATTATAATGACGGAAATAGTAGTAGGAATAACAAGGTTAAAATAAATTTATAATAATTGTTTTTGCAAAAACTGATTCGTCATTGAATCAGAAAAAATTAGAAACAATAAGTTTTTAGAAATATGTTTCAAATATATCTTCAAAAATAGTCTATTATTGAAATGAGTGTACAAAATTTAGAAATATATATTTTGAAATAAAAAATATAATTGGAAATTTAAAACGAAGTTTAAACAACATTGGATATAATGTCTCTTTTTTTCGTTTGTTTTCATATAAAAAAATCCTGTAGTAATAAGCCTTCTTCAATTTATTTTATTATGTACATTAAAGCGTCTAAATGAACGAATAAAGAAAGCCTATCTCAAAAACATTTTTTGCAATGTTTTAATACATATGACCTAATTATATTTATTTATTGTTATCAAATTTTTTTCATGCACAGTTATTATTGTTATTAGACTTTCAGCAAATACCCACATTCATTTCTCTTACAAATCGGAAAATTATCTTTATCTATCAATATTTTGATTTCAGCACGGACGGTTTGGAGACTACGCCCACTATATTGAAAATTACGTTGGGCTATTTGTGTTTGGCCTCATCCCATATATAGGAATAATCATTTTTATCAATCGTGGCAAGAAATTGATACTCTTATTATCTATATGCTTATGCTGCAGTTTAATTATATCTATGTATTGGATCAATGTAGATTTTGTAAACGTGTTAGTATTCGGAATTTTCCTAGCTACGGGACAACATTTTTCAGGACTCATCCAAGCTATCGTTGTGGAAATATTCCCCGTATATACAAAGTAAGTACTTGAAATTGTATACAACAAACGGTCGCTAGTTTCTATATAAAAGCTATTTGCTTATATACTCACTGAATTTTACCACCATGGAGGCCTTTGCACCCACGGACTTGATCATCCGGAAAGTATATCCCGAGACGTTATGTTTGGGATAATTATAGGGGAATTAATAGTTGCTATTCTTTTTCGACGAAATATGTAATAAATCTTTCTAGTTAATACTTTGTTTAAATTCTAAAAAACTTACTTAATTAAAAACCCGTACAGTTAAACTTTTGTACTAATTGTTCCAAGGGAAAAATTATAGTGCACAATTATTTTACCCCTTATATTTTCAACGTTGACTCAATTCTTGAGTAGTTTAGTAATATTCATTTGACAATGCTGATGGTAAAGACAACAGTTCATCGCGGAATTCGGATCAAAATCTTGCTTGATTATTCATATCCTGAACAAATTTTAAGTCGGTCACGAAATTCCGATAGTCAAAGATAATTTACTTTGGGTTGTAAATTTTCTCTTTGTAGCGAAAAAGTAAGAGGAATAGTATAGAGACAGACATAGACTAGATATTCTACGATACTTTAAAATAAATGTGGTAGCCCATGAATAAAGAGAATTGATGTGATTAAATTTTAGGATTAGTGAACAGTTTCAGTTACCGAAATTAAATCTTATGGAAAATATATATAATTGAGAACATTTTCTCAGTGAACTCTAATAGTTTTTTTTTTTACTTGCAGGAGTATAAGTTTATCATTGGTATTGACAGCAAATACAATAGGTGTAATTCTGGCCGAAGTAATGATACTTTCTCTATTGCAATACGGATGTGCATTGGGTTTCATTGTGGCTGCTATGATGGCATGTAAGTTTGCTCACATTTCGTGTTAAAACATATTCTTATGGCTGATTTCATTAGATTAAAAATTCTGAAAAGATTAAAACTTGTGAAGTCTGAAGGGCATCAACGTCACACTATGAGACATATTTTCATTTCCCGAATGCCAAAGAAGTTGTTCTCACTATGAAAAACCATCGAAGAGACGTCCAAGAGAAGTGAGAACCAAATGTTTTTCTCAATGGTTCTATGAAAATAAACGATGTATAGAATTCCACAGAAGGTTTTTTGAAAAACAATATCTAAATTACTCACTTTCTTGTTTATTCCATTTTTAATATTCTGAATACATTTAATATTACGTCATTCCGCAACTCGTCCATTTATCAAGAAGTAAACAATTGTAACCTGTATTGTTAAATCATAGAATGTCTATGTTCTAATAACGTTTTAGATAATCAAAAATAAGTACCAACTGCTACTTATTTCATAATTCTTAGAACAGGAAGTATAATTGCGCACGAAAAAGTGATAAAAAATATGTATTGTAAATATTATAAATTTATATATTTCTGGAAACGAACATCTGTAGTAAGTTATTGGACTAGAAAAGAGCAAGTAATTATTGAAAGTAGTAAAAAATATTTAAAAAAATTTCCGAAATGTTTTGACATTTGTTAAAACTGAAAACACTGTGTGAAAAATTTAAGAAAATAGCAAAAAACAAGCAGTTGCGATTTGTTGATAAAAATATTGCAGACAGCGCTTTTTTAATAAAATATTCAGTAGGCTGCGTTTTTAAGAATCCTAGCAGCAGATTTTAATCCATAATACATAGTATTGACCGCAGACAAATTTATATATCTTTTTCAATTGCATCATACGATAATAATTCAAATTATCAAGTATGAGATATTTAAAACACTAAAAAGGAATAATTGAGACTTTATAAAATCACTCACCTTTTAGTGTATCCATCGGTAGCAGTCTACTTTTAAGAATTCAATATTTTCATGTGGGATATAATTTGAAAGATTTTGTTGTGAGAAATGCAAAAACATATTCATAATTTTTCCTTTATTTCAAATTGCATATCTAAAAACATATTATTAAAAATAATAACACTCCCCCCTCCTCCTTATTCCAGAAATACTGCACCAAAAATCATAAAAAACGGTGCCGGTAAAATTTGACTAGCTAATTATAAAAGAACTACAGTGGTTATCCTAGAAATTAATAAATTGTCTTTGAATTACATTTTTACAGAAATATTAGAAAAATTAAGTCTGTAACGGTCTATTGTAGGGCACGCAAAGTCTAGGAAAATGTCTTTTTATCCATTACAAAGTACGATATGTTACTTAATTACTGTAATGCTTCGTATTCATCCATTTCTGGAATTGAAAGTATTTAATTTCTTAAAATCTGTTTCGTTGTTTCATCTCTACGAGGAAAAAAAATATAGACGAAACCTAAATACCTGACAATATTTTTTGTGCAGTCATATGAGAATAATTTAATGTGAATTGAGAAATGGGAGTTAACTGAACATGTGCTTTTCTTTTATTTTTGAATCAATCGGAAACAAACAGTAACGTTTTTGTCGGAAATATCTAGAAATATTTTATTATGACGAAAAATAGTTTCTTTTTACTCGCCATTGGATTTTCACAATACTTAATAGACACATAATTGTCGTTCAACTTTCTAATTTTATTTTCAGGTGCGGCGGTTTTTATTTTGTTCTTATTGAAATGAGAAAGGACGAGATATTACAGAATAGGTAAATTATTTGGAGCGAAACTTCAAAAATAAGGTATTTTAAACAATGTTTTCCAGACAGTTATTGTTCAAAGATTAATAGTCGTTAAGTGATTTCATATCAAAAATAAGTGGCAATATAGAATTAGAGCATTTATTATTTTAAAATATTCTGCCTTTAACAAATGTTAATATTAATTAACAATGTGCCGTTAAAATCCCTATACTGAAATTTGTCAAAAATGGTTAAAAAATAGTGTGAAGAACATTGTTTCCTTATAATGTAATAGAGAATTCAAAGTCATTAATTTCGTCTCTAATTTATAAGTAAAACTATATCCTATAAAAACAGTATTTGGTAAGTTGCCAAATATAATAATATTTTCCACAACTTTCTCAATTTCAATATTTTTTTGAATGAGTTATGACATAAAATTACCCAGAAGGTTTTTATGAAACCGAAACAATTTTTTATTATTTATTTGTAACACATTTTTCATTTTGTGTCATGTAAAAACTGTCCATTGATCCAGTTTTAAGATACACTAACTGACTACTATTTGTGGTAATATATTTCCAAATGCTCTTAATTTACAAGAAAACTAAATTATTTTTGAAAATGAAATCTATTATTTCGATGTTGAAATTTATTTTGTTACAAAATTTATTTTATATTTTAAGTAGTTAGAACTAAGATACTTGTATAATACTCGACGTAAATATAAAAAAATAAAGTTTAGCTAGTTTTAGTCTACATTATTATTTTTAATTTAATTTCGAACATTTAGCATCGATTGCTAAATCGTTATATAACAAATTAATATTTGTGGTTTACATGTAATCAAAAATGTATTCTTTTTTTAATTTTGAAATGTTGTAATCTACAACCAAATAAGATATCAAATATATCTTGGGAACGGTACAATATAGACCTTTTTGCTCGTAATATCTGATACAAGTGAATTAGAACGTAGTGTTTATTTTAAATATGATGGCAAAAGGAAAAACAAAAATTTTGACCAGTGATTTAAATTTCTTGAGACTTTTTTCTACGTCTAATTGATATTGGCTAATTAAAAAATCAATTATGATCTCATATTCTTGATTGTGTTTGGCAGGTTTCTTAGAAAAAAAAATTTACTTCCCAATTAAAAATTTTAATTGCTTATTATTCATTACTCATTCCCCGAAGAAAAAAGTCCAAAGAGAGAAAGTTCAAAGGAAATATATATTCGCACCATGAAAGACAATTCTTAATTTAAAATCTTTTTATTAACAGTTAGATTCAATGATGCCGCTAGTGTTATTGTATCTCTGAATAATATAATAATATCTAATATTCATTGAGTTGGGCACTAAAATACAATTCTATTTGTCAGTGAAAAACTCAAAGTCCAACTATCTAGTTAGCCCGAAGAGCTAAACCTGTACAAACACAAAAAATACAGAAAAAACACATGCGTTAATTCAAATTTAACAGAAAACTAACTAATTATCAAAGCAGAAAAAAAATCAATTTTGAACATCTCTCACAATAGGTATCGTGTTGATTAAAATAAGTGTGTGAAAAACTGGTGAACACTACAAGATATTCGTCTGCGCTCTAGACAGATAAAATAAACTTTAAACTCTATCCTCTCACGTAACAGGGTGCAGCATACATTTGTTTATATAAAAATCTATTAGACTTTTTTAATATTTTCTCCAATATAAGTATATAATTTATTCCATGTGAAGACCAGATGAGTGAAATCGTTTCAAAGATACTATAGAAAGGATTAAATAGGTCACAATGTAACCGCTTCCGTGGAAATGGGGCCTTCTTACTGATTTCAATGATATGATGGTAAATTGTTAAATTACTGTATTTAATATCCCGAAATCTATGCCGTAAATCTCATTTATTACGCAGGTTTAATATCAAGTGTATATCATGACAAAGTGGATTATAAAAAACACACAAATGGAGAAACAATTTCGTTGTTTTTATAACCAGTTGCTGGTACATCAACATAAAAAATTATTTTAGCTATATTTAAAAAGTTCTCCACAAGATTATGAGTTAAGGAACAATGATAATTTTTTTTACATTTAAGAGACTCGTATCTTGCGAGCGAAATACCGTAAATGAGAAAAAGTTTGTGACATTGTCGATGGCATTATAAAAAACTTTCCTAGAACTTACCGCCCAGTCAATTCAGCGAAAAAAGTTTAATGCATGTAATTGATATATGAAGAAGTTCACCAAAAAAAAGTAGTTTTATATGAGTCGGTGTAATTAAATTATGTAATGCTGTAAAATTTAATTGCGACCGAACTTAAATTGCAAGTGTGATGCTGATATACAAAACACAGTTCCTTAGTATTATTTTTTGCCATTTTAATACGGAAACTGAAAGTATAAGAAATAAGAAACTATGTGATGGGATGTATATACTGTCAGGTATGAGAAAAAGAACCGGTATGTACATATATAGAAAAAAACCATAAAAAATGTTGCATTTATTAATTTATACTGAATGCAGAAAATATGACCGAAAATTAAATATTAAACAGAAATAAATTATTTTTATATGTAATTCTATTAAATGTGCAAGGTTTGGAGGGTATTAACAATTTTGTAACGTAAAATAAATTTAGAAACATTTCATAAAATCCATATTTATGTGTAAATTTACACCCTTTTAACTTACATTTATCAAATTTACACTTATACTCTAAAATATTCTCAAATGTTTCAAGTAGTAATGGCATAATTCTTGATATAGCCCATAATTTCGTGCAAAATAATGCACAATGCTTTTCCAAGAACGATTGTAATTTTCAGCTACGATACAATTTACTTAAACATAAACTAATGACTTCTTAATTTTAAAAAATTATTTTTAAATGAAAAAGTGTGGGAAAAATTACCTAGACTTTAGGACGTAATGTAATGATCTAAGAATATTTGATATAATGTAATAAGTAAAAAACGTTTGCGAATTTAGGCAATGGATATTACTACATCCAAAACTGAAAAAAGGTTTTCACATGCATTATTAGAAATTTTCGAAAAATGAAACGGAAAGTCTGAACGAAAACAAAATCCAGTCACTTATTCATTAAATTTACACACACTATAAAAATATTGATTTAAAATAGATCTGACAAACATTAACGTCAATTTATTCATAACGGGAACAACGCGTAACTTGCAAACGCTATAATTAAGAGCAATGAATAAGTACAAACTTATCAGTGAAACTTAGTGGACAAGTTTGTGAACGGTTGGCAACTTTCTCAGGAGATTTCCTTCTCGGACAACAAAAGCGGAACTCGTGTTTGTGGAGACAGTTTCTTCACAAACAACTGATTGTCAACTGCTTGAAATATAATTGTTTAAAAAATCGGATGTAGCGGAAATTGTACTATGTATACCACTTTTATATTCATGTCATTTTTATTAAATTGACTTATTAATTAGAGTGAAAAACCATAATATCCTCATTATACCTATTTCGTTTCTTTACTTTAGATGTTTAATCATTACTACAAATGATTAAACATCAACATAAACATTAGCAAAATATAATATATCCTAAAAATGCAAGTTAAAGTCATATAGCTTCTTTTTAGTTACTTTTTATTTAGTTTATTATATACGGTGAATTCGATAAGTAATAAATATGCTATTTTCATGAGACCTAATTAAAAAAATGTTCTAAATTTCTAGAAATATTTTGTACCACTCTCTTTTCTTTCTTATATTCATATTGCTTCTATTTCTTTCAGTATTTTGTAAAACATGTCGTAAAAATGAGTTTATAAATTGTCGTAACAATTATTTCATTCATGGTATAGCTACATAAAATCCACTAGTTTCGTTTATACAAAACGCCAAAAAGTGTATAAACTTAGGAGAAAAACACCTTTTGATCATATTTGAAAAAAAATTATTTGGTAAAAAAATATTTATACTAAAACTGCATGTTGCTTAGTATATGAAATTATTTTTTTTGTAAAATTACATTTTTGCTAACGTAGAATTTACCAAAAAATATATGAAAATCGAAAAAAAAACAATGAAAAACGGTTAATTACAAGAAATTACTGACAATATTTTATATTATATTATTGTTTAATATATTCAAAATAATTTGCTTAAGATGATATATTTCTACAATTGATGAATAGTTATATCAATATTTACCTGTTACCAAATTTAAAGAATATTCATCGATTAAAATAACAATAATTTAAAAATAACACGAATACCAAGGTCTTCTAGCCAAACCATAAGCTCTATGTTCATGCAAGCCTATATCTGAGTTCAGTGATCGATTTCTAGTATGATTCTTTTTTTCTTCCTAATATATCTCAAACGAACTGTAATATACAATATATCCTTCAGACCCTCGTTTCTAAATGTCCAATCAAACAACCGACGAAAAATCGGATATATATTCCCAGTGTAAGGAGCAACTATAAAATTATTATTTATGATATTCATAGAATTACTTATAATAGAAGCATTGCTTACTAACAGAAGAATGGGTCTTAAAATGCCACTTTTATAAAGTGTAATATTAAATTATATGATTTATGATGATTAAGCATCCCCAGTGATTTAATATGAAAAAAAGTAAAACTTTTTTTAATAAAATCGGCCAAAAAGGAATCGGAACAGGCGCCAAGTGAATTTCCACCAGCATTTCCTGAAATTATTGATCCAGCTATTAAATATTTTAGTCAATCTAGTTCTAACCAAAATTCCGATTAAATCTATAGATATAAAATTAAAGGAGGAAGGAGACTTATTCTATAGATTAATACTAAACAAACGGGGCTTATAAATAAAAAAATGGCTAGTTAAGCCTTGTTGTCATATCAAAGATCTGCTATTAATGGGTTGGTTGAATAAAAACTGTCTTCTCATTTTGCATATATAGGATGGTAGGTACATAAAAATGTTTTTCTTCAATATTTTGCAAGGTATTAATTGAGATCTCCATGTGAAGCAGTCTTGGATGATCTTGATTCATAAAAAGTGAAATCATTGACTTACCCTGAATCAGTTAAAAGAAACTTGTCACTTTAATAATTGCATTATTGTACTGAATCAATACAGCTGTGTTGATTGAGAAGAATTAATATTCATTTGAATCAAATAACTCCTGCATAAGGTTTTATTTATTAATTGATTTGAAAAATTTACATCAACTGATTTATTTCCTTTCATTTTACTTTGCAGGCTTGAGACAGCAAACTAAATACATATATGTGTTTGTATGATGACATTACCCATTTAGCATAACTGCAACTGTATATGAAATTCAAATCTACAGAACTAACACCAGCAACCAAATGTACAATTATTTATTAACAGTCCATAAATGTCAATATCGGATATCTTTGTTTTTGATAAATCATTTGAAAAGTTTTATTCGCAAAATTATTTCGACGCGAACAATAACATAATCATATCAATATAATATCAATATAAAAAAATTATGCACAAATTTATATTCTGCCGTAAAACTCTGCGAAATATTATGATGGGATTACCCATAAGGTTTTTATGATTACATATATCTTTAGCTCTTTTTGGATGCAAGATACCAAAGATATAAGAGCCGCGTTACAGCTTGCTACGTAACGGCGTTTTAAAGATAGACCCAGTAAAATGTGTGTCTAAAAATGACTTACGTGCTCTAAGAAACAATCTGTTTACCAAATCATATCTCGGAGGCTAATTATCCCGCCCTAGTGAAATACACTTCGTCTTGAAGGTTATGTGACAACTCATCTTGAGTACTAAGTTTATATCTCGAAAACTCAAAGATACGAGATTGTGAAATTTAATTAAAATTTGCAATATATGAGGGAAAAATACAATTAGGATTCCGTAAATTAGACACCGCTGCATGGAACCTAAAATTCCAAAGAGAATGACACCAGAAAGACGAGCTCGCACCCAAAACCAACGCGCATTATTGCCGCGGTTATCGACAATGTAAGAGCGCTCGGAACATATTGACTGGCGATTTTAATACTAGTAACGATAATTTTAAACTCCTACATGCTTACCTTATATACGTAGTTTACTTCTCATACCAACTACCTTGTACTCAATAGTCGTAGGTTATAAATCAATTAAACTACTCAAAAAAAAATTATTTCATTTCTATGTCTTTTGTGCTATTGACATTTTCATTAAAATAATCGGTTGTGTCTGACACTTTGTCTAATTTAAATACAAGTTTGTACTTTATTCAAAAACCTCTGTTCGACGATACCTCACATATGAAAAAAAATTCTCTCTTCTTTACAAATAGGGTTTCCGTAACATGCTAGGTAATTTTAAATATTATAGAAATAATATTTTAAATCATTTAAATTACTACATATACTTTTGTCAAGTAAAGATATACCCAGTAAAATCATTTAAATTACTAATTATACGTTTGTCATGTAAAGATATACCCAGTAAAATCATTTAAATTACTAGTTATACTTTTGTCAAGTAAAGATATACCCAGTAAAATCATTTAAATTACTACTTATACTTTGGTCAAGTAAAGATATACCCAGTAAAATCATTTAAATTACTACTTACACTTTTGTTAAGTAAAGATATACCCAGTCAAATCACTTAAATGACTACTTTTACTTTTGTCAAGTAAAGATATACTCAATTTCTGGTCAAAATTTAGTAGTCCTATAATTTACAAGCTGTAATTTTATTTACCTGTAATATATATTTTTCTCTATTAAAGACCAGAAAATTACTTAGATGCTCTACTTTATATATGAAATATAAGGTAGAGCATTTACTTTAGCATCTGTTGAAATAATCTAAAGATCTGAAATGCATATGTATTTCAGACAAAACAATTTATTCACAAATAAAATCTTCATAATTCTCCTATATATTTTTAAAAACAATTTTTTCACTTCCTCAAATGTCACATCGAAATAAAAACAATATTAAAATAAACAACTTAAATATACAAATTTTCAATGATTTGCGTCAAAATATCAAATCGAAGATAAAAAAGCTTTCCTATTTCATAATATTAATGTTTCATCTTAGCTTATATTTTTTTTAATAATAATATGAATATAAAGTCTTTCAAGCATTACGTTAAAGAAAGTTAAGATGAAGTACTTATTTAGTTTTTTAATTAATTGATAACACAAAATAATACAAAAATATTTCAACCAGTACAGTATAACTAATTGCATGCGATTCATAATTAAAAATTGATATTATTACTTCATTACATAAAAATTTAATAGAAGGGAGGAGATCGGGGACGAAAAGAAAGATATATTGAATTCAATGAATTGTAAAAAATTCCAATTTTATTTTTTATCTGTTTACGCAACACTAACTTATGTTATTGTTAGATAACATAACATATGAACAAATATCTGTACTTTCGCTCTTATTCTTAAAATAAGGAAAATGTCGTTGCATAAATTATTTTCGTACTTATAATTATTTCGGAACTATTAAGTTTAAGTTAAAATTATACCATCGGTTAAGATTTTTCAAGAACTATTAAGTTTAATTTGTTATGTTATATTTTGAGAAAACCGTTGACGAACAATTACATTTCACTTTATTTAAAACCTTTTGCACTATTTATTTATTCCTCCACCTAATATACAATGATAACTGGCTTTAACAAAATTACTAATGTAAATTAAAAACATACTTTACGTTATATATTCGGTGAAAGAAACATTTTTGTGGTTATTAGGTTCATGTATATTTCGTTTCGGCAAACACAATAACAAGATAAACACATTATTCAACAAGCATATTGCTAGAAAATGACGCGATATGTAATTTCCTAAATGGCCTAATACACAAACATACATTTACGGGGTTAATTAATAACATTATAAACTGGTACTATAAAGGTAATATTATGAAACAACAATGCTCGTTATGAGCTGGGGAAGGAATAAACAATCGGAATCCCATTTTCAACGTGTGTAATATAAAGTACTACATATAATTGCACTTATAAAGTAATAACTGACGTGATTGTCTTTTATAAATATTTTATATTTAACGAAAGGTTGGTTCACATGTGCTCTGTTTGATTTGCTTTCTATTAAATCCAAGCTTAGATATTATTAGATTTTTGAACTAGAAGCCTGTCATTGTGAAAAAAAAGATGTTTCGATTACCTTTTCAATTTGTTTTAATAATTCATACTAAATGTATTGCTCGGGAATTAAATTCTTGAGATACAATAATGTATATCATATCTGGTTTTGCTAGAATTCATAAAAAGCAGATATACATTTATAAGGAATCCAAATTTAAATTAAAATTTTTTTAACAATAGGTAGCTCACGAAATCTTTCTACATACACACGCTCAATAAAACTTCAAATCTAATCACATATATGTATGGAGATACATTAATGACAATTAGCTTAATAAATCTTTTTTAAAATATCTTTAAGTGAGAGCTTGAAAAGTTATAATTAAGCTCATTCTTTTAAAGAATGATACGTCATCCAAGATTTATCATAAAATGTACTCAAAAATTCTTTTACGTTTGTAAAATAGATAATTCATCAGTGGAAAGAAGCTTGGTAAAACATTTAAACAAGATTTTTGAAACAGTGATCAGGATATACCTTTCTTAACAGACACCGGGCTAAATGTAGCCCTGACCTAAGATTAAACTTTTAAAAAATGCAATCGTCACTCTTTTACACTTATATGGTCTGCTATGTGCAAAGAATAACCACTTTACTTCATCTGCCAAAGAGAGCAATACGAATTTTGCATTAAACTACACAAATGTAAGACTATCAAACTTCTCGGTATAGATATGCTAAAAAGGAATAATGTTTTTGAAAAACATTAGGCATTTCTGCGTTATCTCATGTTTAATGCGGAGGATTTGGCGTAATTTGTGTGATCGACATTTCATTGCATAATTAGTTGCCACAATATGGTAATAATATGTAATCAGGTAAACTTAACATTTCTGCGGTTTATAATTTAACTTATTATCAGATGAAACGACTTTTTATAATGTGGTATAAGATATTTAATTTTACTTTGTGATCAATGTAATTAATAAATACCAATTAAGATCAAATTTGACGTGCACTTTAAAACTTACATGGTGAAATAAAATTCAATTTCATTGCAGTTTTTGTAATATTTTCAGCATTAAAAATGAATAACTTGAAATCAAGCGTCATATATTTTTTATATCTAAATTATTAATTAGTAAGAATTAATAATTAAATTGGTACATATAATACATCTACATGTAAATTGAAGATGTATACAAAAAACAATTTTTACTTTTTTCCGTAACCAAAAATTTAAATAGAAAATATGGCAATTTGATGTTTCATTAATAGAGCACTTATTAAAAGAAAAATTAATATTTATCATTAGATTTCCTACAAATTCGATCGCAGGTGGGCATTTAGAAAACAATTATTAAGTTAACTTTAAGATTTATATGTAAGACCAACTGTTATAATAATTGTAGAATTAATTTCTACACTTTTTTTATATCTATACCCAATAAAATGCACCAATCAAATTTATACACAGTAATACTAAACTTAACACAGTTATTAAATTATAAATATTGACAAAAGATTAATTTTTTCTTTAAATTAAAAAACAAAGGAATCTTGTTACGAACACACATAACATCAAAAAATTGTATATGCGAAAACGATGTAAAGAGATTGCCTCTGGCCACGCTCATTTCGTTAATATTGGTATGGGCGGAACCCTCTTTGTGCAATTTGAAATATACGTAACGACATCTAGTTACGTAAACAAGTACATTATACCTTCGTGTAATTACCATGCCGATCGATAGCTAGAAATTTCTTTTTTATTGTTGTATTAACACAATGTAAATAATTTTTTGTAAAAATTAAACGCTGTTTCATTATAAATGTATAGATGCAAATTCCAGTTAACCTCTATATTATTAAAAAAAACCTTATCTGAATTGATTTAGTACTTTTTGAATGATACGTTTTCAAATAAACACAAAACCCGACAATAAACCCAAAGACAATATTTTTATTTTCTATTATATTTATGAATATAAAATTGACTTATGGGCACATAGTCCATAAGTTATTTCTTATAAAAATCTTCAAGGTACAGGCAGGCGAATCCTAAAGTTTACCATATATATACATGGACACATATGTATGGATCATAGATGGTGTTCAGTGCATTAATATTAAAGTTGACTTAATAGTATTTCCTAAATGTCCACATGTGCATGAATTCGCGGATATAGCTGGTAAATAATATGATGAACATATTGGAAACGGTATATACCATATTTAATGCGTGACGATAGTGTAGTTTTTTGAAATCGATAAATGTAACCGGCTTTTATTTTCACCTACGACATGAAATAAGTTATTACAAATAACATCTTAAATAAATATAGACAGTCTCAAGCAGTCTCTCTTTCAATGTGACCGTCTTATTATTAGTTCGCTCTATTCAAACAGTTGACCATCACTTGTACACCAATGAGCTTTCCCAGCAAACACAATTTCATCTCTGTTATTTGAGGGGATAAAATGGTCTGGGAAAGCTGCCAGCTGTTCATGAACTTTCCAATAAGTCCCAAAGATAAAGGTACACATTTGTTGCATGTATATATATTAAGGGTATACATTTGTTGCATTTCATGTTTGTACGTTTTGCACAGTTCACTTTGCGAGTCGAATTGAACGGCTGTTACATTTTTTGTTAAAGATATATAATTTTATTACGTAAATAAAATCATTTTCACAGAATATCTCACGGAAATATTTTTTAAAATCGCCTTATATATATATATATATATATATATATATATATATATATATATATATATATATATATATATATGCTGATAGATATCCATTATATTCATTAGTTAAACATATGATTCATGATACATATAAAGAAATTTATTAATTTGTAATTTTTAACAAATCATCCAAATAAATACAATTACAAACAAAAAGTAAGAATTAATACGCTTTAGTCGATCATTTTAAAGAAATGTCCTAATACTTAGAATTTTTTAATATCTGTGTTTTTTTGTAATAATATTAATCTTAATTGACGCACTTAAAAATCTCATATTATCGATAAGTAAAACAAAAAGATAAAAAAAATTCCGTATCAAATCAGTTTTTTCATTGTTCAAGGGATATTGAGAGACCATTTATAAATTGGTTGCAAAGATAATTTTTCTTCAGATCATACATCAGTGTACTCATCTATCTCTAAAAAAATAATACCAATAGAAAACAAACGAAACCTGTGCATGTAATAAGAATATTGTTTGGGATGAATTCGGTAAAATTTAAGAAAAAATTATTAAATTATAACTCACAATTGAAGAAATGAAGCAGATATATGAACAGGTTAGCCAACTGATTATGGATGTGCAAATAGCAGCAAAGCTTAGGACACCTCCTATTCTAAATAAGATTCTATCATTCAATGGATACTGATAAAAAGGAAAGCTCTAAAAAATGGAAAACACCTAGATACTAGGGCGACAAAGCAATATTCAACCGGGTATCTTAAAAAATAACAATTAGGGGTATACTTAAAAATAAACAAAAGATGGCAGTAACGATAATTTTAAATATATTAAGTAGTGTAAAGATACCTTCTGGAAATTTTTAAGTAGTGTAAAGATACCTCATGTTCAAGATCCTCTTCGGAAACCTAAAGATGGCAAGTTCATAAGTATCTTAAGCAGAAAGCAAATCATTTCACATAATTCTTGGTTGAGGTAGTTAAACCTTTTTCAAAAAAGATTTAAACGTTTTAATATTAAAATTTATGATTATTGAATCCAACGACGAAGTGGATGTGTCATTCATTATTTTAAAGAAACTTAAAAATTTTGCAGTAAAAAATCGTAGGCTATGACTTTATTACTAAAAAAATTATAAGAAAACTGGTGACTCTAGCTCTCTAAAAGTTTTAATATGTTATAAATGGCCTTTTCAAATTAAGACTTGCTCCAACCTTGAAAAACTGCATCATCATATTAAAATTAGGAAAACAACTTATAGATCAATATTACTAATTCCTATGATATAAAAGCTGTTAGAGTAAATATTTTTGAAAAGATTTAACAGTACTTTTAAGGAAAGGTAATTGCTCCCGATTCATCAATTTATATTTAGAATTTTAAAACGATTCATTAATGGATCGAGTATACCAAAAAAATGGAAAAGGTGTTTGAAGAAAACAAGCCTGCAGAGCAGTATTCTTAAGTGTAAAGTAGGTATTTGATAGAGCCTGACGTGAAAGCTTAGAATGAAAACTTCATGGATATTTTCCAAAACTATAATACGTGATTCGGAAATATTGCCTACTAAATGGACATTTCTAAATTCTTTATGAAATACTAAATTAAGAAATAAAGCAAAATTTTGTGGATATTTTATAAGAGTCTGCACCATGCTCAGTTCAGTTTTGTATCTCCTTTATGCAAGAGACTAAATAATCAATGAAGAAATGATGATGACCATCATTACAATGGCAAGACATATATCACAATCCATAAAACTTGCGAAGAATAATAAATGATATATATAAATTGGCATAAATATGGCCTTTAAAATTACACGAAACCAAGTTTACTCATATCAATTTTCTATTTTATAAAATAAAGCTGTATTTCTTATTTAATACAATAGAATTTTCCCATGGCGCCATGTCTGGGATTGAATCTAGACACAAAAACTAAAGTGAAAAAAATATAAAAAATGTGTTCATATTTGTGGATACAGCAAAAAACAAACTTTCAGAAAATATATGCCTTTTAAAATAAAGTGCTGCGAAGAATTGTCAATCAGAAAGTGGTAAGTTCAAAATATTGACCTGCACTGTGATGCATACATTGAACCAACTGCAGAAATGAGTGAAGAGAATGCAATCGAATAATTAATGCGGTTACAGAATCACGAAAACTCTCAAATAGGGACGGCCGTCAGTGTATCAGGTATGTGACGACATTTGAAGAAAAGAAGACATCATGAATTGACGGTCTAAAACCCGAAAGGAGGCCTATTCTGTGGTAATTGCTCAACCCATGAGATAGTAACAACAATGAAAGAAATCAGTAATCTCTGTTCACTTTAGGCTATTTGTGATTAAGGTTATTTTCTTTTAGCAGGTAACACCCGCATCCATCGATCCACCCAGGATGCATTTTGAAGATTTTTTCATGTCCTATTAAAACAAAAAGAAATCAATATTTTCCTGAGAAAGGAAGCAAAGGTTTTAAAAGATTTGATGTACAAGTAAATTTCCACCTACGAATTTTTGAAAACAGATGCACAAAATGTATGTTTGGTAAGGGAGCTAATGAACAGTGTTTATTTCTTAAGTAGAGTGAGTCCATGAGATATATTAATAAATTCTATATGAATGAAAAACTATAGGTGCCTATATAATACTAAATGCAATAAATAAATATAACTATAGGATACTAAATGCACGTCGATCAATTTCTTAAGATTCACAATCTTCATGATGGATTGCAATATTCTCGTTCTACAATAACTAATATTTCCTAAAACTATATACAATCTATATAACAGTCGAGAGTCTTTTTATTCTAATATATTTCAAAAAGGTCGAAATAATTGTTTAATTTTTGAATGGCGGAATTAAGGGCAATTTTTGAATAAATAGTGAAATAATTTAATTGAGTTAAATACCCAGATCCTTGTCATTCAAATTGCTTATTTTAAGAGTGTATCATTTCAGCTATGCATTTCTATTTATTGTGAGAAGACCATAAGAGGCATTTGAATAATAAGTGGCAGAAAAAGTTTTTAAATGACGTAATCGCCTAAAAGAAATGGATGCAATTTTTAACAAATCGCTGATAAAAAACTAAATTCTTCTGATCTTAAATAAGTCATGTAGATACATTTTTGGTTCATGATGATAATCATGATAGCATGTGCAAACATCATAAGATATCAACAAAAATCATATTGGCAAATGCCCTACCATATTTACATTTTAGCAAGGAATCGTATTTTATTCTATCAAAATTGTTCTATCAAAATAAGTAAATAACATGAAATAATCGTGTTAATTTTATTTTAAATGTATTTAAGACTAGAAACGACCTCGGGTCATTTTTTTTTCCTGTAGCAGTTTCAACCATTCATTACAATGTCGAAGTTCTAACGACACATGAGCGTTTTCACTAACCAAACACAAATCTAGGTTCGAAAAGAAAGGCAAATTGGTAAAGAACAGCCGCTGAAATCAGTTTGTTCCATTATAAAATTATTGAACTTTTGTATAGAGTATATTAATTTAATATACGTCTGAAATAAAAATATTGTATTATTTCAACTTATTTGATATCTACAACAATCAGTTGTAGATATCAAATAAGTTGAAATAATACAATATTTTTATTTCAGACGTATATTAAATTAATACCGCAGAGTGCTGGGTAGCAGTAAGATGCGATTATTGAATTATATTGCAATTGTTGGTAAGGTTTAATTGTTTAAACGACATAAAAGTTACCTCTCTGCTGAAAATGACTTATAAATAAGGGCCTCAGAGTGATCCTTCTATAGTAAATTTTCTCTTCAGGTTAAACTATATCTGCCCATACTCCGGTGTTCTTGGGGTTTTAATTCAAGAGTTTCAAGCATATATTTTCCTTTTCCTATGGATAATGAGCTCTACCCACTTCCACTGACGCTATTCGATGGCCTTCTGTCTACACATGTTCCCTGTATGTGGAAACACGTTAAAAAATCATATTAAATTAAATAATAATTGAAATTTCTTCCCAAACACATTTTTGTTAAATTTTATGCGATAAAGTTCAAATACTATAGAATCGGTGAGTCTATTATAGGGACCGAAAAACATGAAGATGTTTTGTTGTATTTCCGTAGAATCCTAAGAATTCCTTTCGAATCTGTGTTATATCAAATTACTAATTTTGAAAAATGCGCAGTGTCATATAAGCTGACATTTTACCAGTTGGTTGATGATTAAAGTGCATCGTAACAAACATGATTTTATGAGTTGATTAATTGTACTTTACACTAGGAAAATTTTATGGGCTCTTCCTGAGATAATGAAAGGAGCAGCAATATACAAAGAAATTATTTGTTTTAAAGAATAATAAGCAAAAGCCTTCACTGAAAATAAATGTTAATATGTGTCTATTTTAATGGCATAGATATATCAATATGCTAGTGGAGAAGAAGTCGTCTCAGACATTTTCGAAAGAATTAATTGGTCATACAATTTTTGTTTTAATGTGAGTTCTGTAGGATAATTCATTACCAATTTTCTTTCTGAATATGGAAGTCGATTAAGTGTGGTCCAGTTGACTGACAGACATGAAATATAAGCTGACTAAATACCTAAATTTGTTAATTGAAATAAAGTTTTCGAATAGAGTGAATAAAAAAGTTGTAGAAAGATTACGAGGATCACAAAAATAACTTAATTATGCAGATATGTTAATATTTGAAGAAATATATTACCTTCTTTGCAATAGAATTAAATTGTTGCATACTGGTAATTATATTTGGCAATGAATACATTATAAAAATGGGTAAACGTTGACGTAATAAAATATGATGACGTAATAAAATATTTACTCATGGTGAGAAAGTTAAATAATAATAACCCAATAAAAGGTTTCATATTCTATAAATAAAGGAATATGAACCAATCCATAATATTAAATAACTGAGTTGCTTAAGTATAATATTATCGATGCAAAGTATTTCAGTACGGTTTCCTCTATTATTAAAATATTCATCGCTACGGAGGCGAGAGAAGGAAAAAGTTTTATAATGCATTCTTCAATGATATAACTGTAAATACATTCACTAAAAATTTTTTGGTTGTAAGACACTTATTAAAATTTTCTTCATAATTTCTTATTCAGGATCTTGCAATAGATAAACCTGAACCCTTCCGCAAATTTTACCTACGATACACATTTTTTCATTTCATTATTATTAACGTCATTGCCATTTATTTTAGAAGTAGTATAACCGTGTGGTGAGTAACCGGTGTTAGTATGGTGGTATTAATATCACATCTTCCTATATCGCGAGGACTGCACGATATAGGAAGATGTGATGTTGTGGAATACGATATGGAGTGATTAGCTCCCTTGATACTGCTAAGATACTTATTTTGAATGAAATATATCCTAGAAATTAACTTTAGATAAATTGTTAACTTTCATTCATTGTTTTGAACCCTTATTGGTTTCTGTACCAAATTTATCATTTTAGCTTAACTTGCAACATAAAAACAATCACAGTTTTTACCTGTATATATATATATATATATATATATATATATATATATATATATATACATATATATATATATATATATATATGTATATATATATATATATATATATATATATATATATATAAATATATATATATATACATGTACTGGTATATGTACATCTATTATCGTACGCATTTCTCTAAAACTGAAAGTGAAATATTAGGCTATCTAGAGCATTAAGCAAAAGTGAATAATTTGATATTTTTAAAATACGTACGGTACCTATCACAAGAACGTCATTAAAACAATTTAAATTCAGTTAGGAAAATATTAAGAGCATCTAATTGTTTTTTTTAATTTGTAAATGATTCAATTACGGAAAAGATAGTACATTTTTCTCTTGATTATGTAAATAAATTTTTTATAACCTAACAAATGTGAACGACGTAAATTAATTGAATAATTGTTAAGAGAAAGATAGATAGGTAAAACGAAGTCACTTCAAAGACAACATGAACACTGAAACAGCAAAACTACCTTTGACTTTAAAAATATCATAAAATATAAAAATACCTTTTCATCTTTATCAGCACTCCTTTCAGTTTACTAGCTCGTCGTCTTTGTTCCTCTTTTACTGCCAGTTGCCGAAATACGGTGCTATGTCCCTTTCGGGAGCCCTTAGTATGCTAAAGAACTTTGCATCGTAAATAGAAAGGAACCGGCAAATAAACTGCTGGTCGAAAGAATCTTCCACCAGCGCTATCAAAACATGGGCATAAAAAATATGCTTCATATATATTCGTTTTCAGGCTTTAAATCTCGTCGTTGTATTTTTCATTCGTGTTTTCGGATGTTACTTTAAAAAGTACATACCGCGTCAGTACAAGTTTATTTGGTACATTACTAATGGAAGAAAAAAAATATAAATTATCGCGGTCAGTTTCCACACAATTAATAAAAGAAAAAAAATCTATTTATTATTTTTGAATAGCAATTTTCATTGTAGTGAATTTTATTTATGATTAGAAAATTAATTTCCCTTTTCTAAAAAAACTATATTGTTTGATTTAAAAAAATATTTCATTCATTATTGACACTGAACTTAAGATAAGTTGTATAAAATTCATGTTTTTCAATATGCAGATTAAATCAACCACGCTGATATACTACAATATTTCGAATGAAAGAAATTTTAAGGGATTTCAAAATTTGAAGGGTATCTTTGAGAACGGACGTCATTCCGAAAATGAGACTGTCTGTTTTTTTTATTACTCACCTCACCACATATCTTTCGTATCTCGTATCAAAATGCGTTTACGAATATATTCTTTGCGAACGTGATATGTCTATATATATATATACATATATATATATATATATATATATATATATATATATATATATACAAATTTGTAAAAACGGGGGCGTTTATTATTGACGTATCAAAAAATATTTAAATTCTATTTAAAACTAAAATTTTGACAAAAACCATGATTTATAAGACATCGAAACATCATTACTAATTACTACCTCTCACTTTAAACCTCAATGCACAGTGCTAATTTTGTCAAAAGTAACACAGTTACTCGAATGCACCGACTGTCCCATTCTGAAATAACTATATGGAATCAAGTTTACCGAGAATATAGGAGATATATATTTTTTAATCGGTAATAAATGCTAATTTTTATTTGCTTATAAGGAGAAATAAATCGAATCCCATGCTTTTCTTTGATAATAATTTTAATTTTTAATATAAAAGCATAATTGACAAACATATCACAGAGAAATGACACGTAATTCAAAAAATTGGATTATTTTGTAATTAGTTTGCTCAAACTTTAAATTCACTTCATTGAAAAAATGTTTTCTTGATGAGCTTCATTCAATCATTTGTTTATCTTAAATATAATTTATGACTATGAAACAAAATTTTTTCTTCACATCACAAGAATAAAATTGAAAAGAGAAATTAATTAAATAAGATATTTTTTAACAAAAATAGAACATATTGTGTATATAATTTAAAAGCAGATAAATTCTCAGATCCGAAAAAAATGGAATTCTTTAATGTGTCCGAGTACAGAGAAAAATTTCAACATTAAACTAAAGATATTTTCTGGGGTAACAATCGAAACACTTATATATAATCTAGAAAATATTGTGTGTTAAGGGTGAGACAATATCTATCATGTCTATATTTCCTGACATTATGTAATAAAAGCCTAAATAAATTTGTTTATCCGTTTGTTTGTTTCGTTTTTTCTCCTGAACTATTCGACTGATCTGCTTGAAATATTGTAAACGTGAAACCTATATCATTGAAACCAACATACCTTCGCGAAATAGAATTTATTTTTATTTTCGTAATTAACCAAACGTCCCGGTAGGGATAAGAGCACGAATAAGTATGTATGTATGTATGTTATATATTTAGTTATTTCCAACGCTACGGTCCAAAATTTTCGTAATATTATTTTTAATCTACACCACAAGTTTTTCGATTCCAATGTAAGTAAAGCCGCGAAAATAAACTGGTATCACCATGATAATTGTAATATATTCGTTATCTTTTGACCTTAATTGGTTAGGTTAGTAGTAGGTAATAATAATAAAGTAAGACTGAAAAAGTTGCTTCTCAAAAACGTCAATACCTTATAATAAAACAAAAAATTCTGATTACCAAAATAAGTGTCACATAAATAATTAAACAGAAATGGTAGTAAGATTACTCCAGTAAAATGGATGGTCAAGACCTAATCATATTTGTATTGTAAACACACGAGGAAATCCATGCGCATCAAATCTGGCCTTCGTTAAAATGAAATTAGGCGAAGTCCAGGTTGATGGATTTAAATCTGGGTTAGGGAACCATTAAAAAATACTTTTTTAATTGTTCTCTTTGCATATGTGATATCTAATTACCAACAAGGGATTACATCCTTTCCAATTTACATGGGCCTAATATAACACCCTCAGATAAAAATTAGCTCTCACATAAATACAAAACTTGTGTCTCGTTTCAATTATTGACAATATTTTTGGAAATGTACATGTTTGTTTTCGAAGGAAAAACCAAATAATACAGATTAAAAATCAGTGTATCTTACGCACATATTTACGTTAACATCGCTATATACCTTGAAGTTTCTGCCTTCATTAATATATATGTTATTCTTGCCAGAATGAACTGTTACTTGCATGAAAATTTGTAATAAAGAGAATTGTATCTGACGTATTAAATATGTTAGCCGAACGAATGAAAAGAGAAACAGGCGTAATTAGAGTGAAACGCCGTTGGAAATTCGAAGTGAAGTGAATACTCAATACAACTTACAAATATATTTTTTTTCTACAAAACTAGAGTGACATTGTAATCGAGTATCATGTCATTTCCATTTACTGAGATGGTACGTTATATGACAAAACCTAAAGAATAAGACTTTTTTCGACTGGGTCATAAATATGGGACTTGTCTGGTTGTTATAACTTTAACTGAAACTTTATTACATTTTCTAAAATTTAAAGTATATACAATATATTTACAAGAATAATCTCTGTATCTTAATAAGATGAAGAAAACTATTATATATTTATTTTGAGTGTATTCATAGAAGGCAACAATAAAAATTTAGCTTACATTTATCTTTAAAATCCGTGCACATTTATATATTTATAAACATTTGGTGGTAATAATATCCTTATTAAACAATTTATAAAATTAATTTTTTTTTATTTCGTATGTATATTGCACATTATATCTTTCACAGTCGCATATTTAAAAAAAAATTGTTTATGTGATATAACTGTAAATTAACGATGTTTTTCACTACTTGTGCTATGCGACCTTGCCTCTTGCCAAATTTCATAATTCCAAGTGAGAAATACCCTATAGGTTTTGTTTTATTAACGAATGTCAAAATACTGGCATAAATGTCCGTATTTATAGGGTTCTTCATTGCGTTGACTTGGAAGTCTTGAAGGACCGAGAGCCCCACAACGAAGTGATATATATAATGTTTTCCCTTTTTATTTTTGAGGTATGGAACCCTAAAAATTATAGCTTCATCACAAATAAAAAGTTTTTGCAACTGCCTAAATTTTACTATAAACTACCATTCACAAAGTTGGAGACACTCATCTTGAGACATTTATGATTTAATACAAAAAAGTGATCCCCTTAATTTAAATAAGTAATGCTTATTACAAACTATTCCTAAAAATATATTTTATAAATAATCCAAACACTTTTTTGTGCCAAAACCTAAAAGAAATATAAAAATACATCGATCTCCTTGGTCAAAATTTTTCATTCTTAAATATTTTTATCCGAGCAACAAATTCCTGTGCCAAGATTAAAAAAAATATTAGCCAATTATAGGAATTCAAGGGTATTATATATATAACAGGATATGTTCCTACGAAATTTTTTTAATTTTTCTGACGACTGTAATCGAAAAATTAATACAATTTAATATTTCGGTTACTTTTCCCGAGATAACGATTTCACTTTATCACTAATCTAAGTCCCAGGTTTCTATGTAAATTCTAGTCTCGTAGCTCTCTCTTCACTTTGAAATGATAATATAGAGATAGAAGATTATATTAAATGACCAACAGACTGGACCTCCTTCCGGCGAAAGCCGATGACTTAATCATTCGGTCGCCTGCCTTCTCGACCGCAATCGTAACATCTTCATAAATAATGTCAGCGCGCTCAGACTGACCCGTCGTCTCATGACATTAAGGACTTATGAACGTAGGAGAGATAAGGTATGTTACACAATTTAGTATAAAAGTAAACCAAAATATATAAATATACGAGTTTAGACTATAAGTTAATTTATAGCTTTTCTTTTAAAATATTATAAACAAGTGTTATTCTTTTGCATTATTCATGTGACTGCAAAGAATTTTAGTTCCTTGGCTGTTAAAACTTATGCAACTTGATCATTTTAATGACACGAATCTATTTTTCATTCAATATAATGTACGTATAATGAAAAATATTTTCTTTCTTGGATTTTATATCAGAACAAAAACAGGATGCGCAATGTAGGTTTAGATGAAAATAAACATGAAGTCTATCACGAGAACTCTATTAAGGTTTTCTTCATTTGAAACCGTATTATTTGCAAAGCTAAAATTTATACATATTTGGTGAAAACATATAGCACAGTATACATATCAGTTAACAATAGCAGGAAGCAGAGTGTAAGTGCAAAAATGTTAGTACAAAAAGGACGCGAGGAATCATAGTCGAGCATGAAGAAATGGAGTATTTCAGACATTTTTTTAGAGAAAAATTTTTTAGCAGTTTATTGTAAAAATCACAAGATTTTTTTTTATAATTTTCCTATCAATACAAAAGAAATAATTATCAACTTAAGTTAAGAATTGCTACGTGTAGCGTATCCTCACGCGTACGAGGGGGCGTTTTTAAGTTCGCGGAATGGAAAGGTAGGCCATTAGTAAAGGAGATAAACGGAATGATAACTAGTTAGGTAACTCAATATTAGTTTAAATACCAAGTTTTATCATAATCGGATCATTAGTCTCTGAACTATCGTCGAATAAACTGGAAGGAAGTCTGAACTATGGAAAAAATCGAATACTGTGCCGTTATAAAGTTCCTTACCAAGCAAGGAAAGTCAGTTCAAACCATACTGAAAGATATGGAATCCATTTACGGGGATTCTTGCCTGGATGAAATCATAGTTTACAAGTGGCATAGTCTCTTTAAATAGGGTAGAGACTCACTTGAAGGCGACCCACGCCTCGGTCGGCCGATCGAAATGACTACTCTGTAAATTATTAAAAAAGTTGAAAAATTAGTATTGGAAGATACTAGACCAAAGAAACAACAGCTTAAAGAGATGGTTCGAGTATCGGATACATCAATTTATAAAATTCTCCATGATCATCTTGGTATGACAAAGGTCAGCGCAATATGTGTGCCGAAAATGCTCACACGCCTCAAAAACAACGCCGCGTGGAGTGTTTTCGCGCGTTTTTGAACCTCTGTAGTGAAAACAAGGATGGAATATTGAGTCGAATTGTTACTGGAGACAAAATTTGGGTTTATCATTATGAACTTGAGTCCAAACAAGACTCAGTACAGTGGCACAAAAAAGGCACACCACCACCCAAGAAGTTTACGGTGTCACAGTCAGCTGGAAAAATCATGGCGAGAATCTTTTGAGATTCGGAAGGGATTCTGTTAACGGATTATAAATATAAAGGTATTTCCGTAACTGGAAAATACTATGCGTTAATTCTAGAGAGATTAAAGGAAGTAATCAAAGAAAAAAGAAGGGGAAAATTGACCAAAAGTGTCCTGCTTTTGCACGACAATGCGCCCGTTCACACGCGCCACGTTGCGCTGACCGCCCTGCACAAGGTGGGTTTCGATATTTTGGAACACCCACCCTATAGGCCTAACTTGGCTTCCAGTGATTATTATGTGTTCCCAAATCTTAAAAAGAACTTCGTGGATAGAAGTTTTCAAGCGATGAAGAAGTGAAGGACGCAGTTTTACCTTGATTTTCGGGCAAGGACAAAACATATTTTATGAAGGTATACATAAGCTATCTGAAAGATTTGAAGAATGTATTAGGGTAGCAGTTGAATATATTGAAAAAGAAAAATAATTTTGTATTATTATTCTCACTCCTTATTCTCCATTCCGCGAACTTAAAAACGCCCCGTCGTACATATGTATGTACGCACAGACTGAAGGGCGCAGACGCATGTTATTTTTCGAAGGCGAATATGGATCATAAAAATATTTTTAAAAATTGAACAATTGCACCATTTCTAGAAGAAAATCCATTTTTTCCTAAAAGTTGTATTGAAGCTTATAAAAGTACCCTCAGTTATAATTACTTCTATTATCAAAACGGGAGACTTGTGCTCTAGTCATTAATAAAGTACACATCCGCTGGATATACAATATTCTGCGAAGATCTAATGAATTATAATTGAAACTGATATGAAATTGTTATTTTTTTAATAAAATTTGGAATTATCGTCAAGGTTGCTAAACAATCATCTTAAATTGCAAGTTCAATTTATTAAAAGTTTCAAAAAGTTCAAATTCACACATAAAGGAATATCTGATATTTGTGATTTCAAATAAAACATTTATTCCAATTGCCTTATCTACCGTAGCTATTCATATCCTTGCACTATCCTCCTTAGAGGCCGTTAGTTAGTTTGTTTGAGAATAATCTGTTAGCGACATATACATAGTGTAAGCCTGTCACTGCGGCTCACCCTCTTACAATCCACCGGGGGCCCATGAGTTCCTGTCTCGACCTAGATACAAAGCTAGTGCTGTTTTCTATTAGTACGTAAAACGAACGTAAATTTACGTAACGTTCCAGTATTAGTTGTAAATGTAATTCTACAATTTTCCCATAACATTTTTCTGCAAATTCTATTGTATTGATAGTGGCAAAAATATGATGCCATATTATAAACGAAATGTTGTTAACTTATATTCATTACTTATCATCGATTGACAAGTCGTCAATAACTTAGTTTGCGTCAGTAAAATAATGGGTCTCCATTCTGTTTACTTTTTTTCTATCGAAATCATAATGATTTCATTACATATATTACCTCCATTAAGTATTATATACCTATTGATTTCATCAACAAAATCCATATTCATATCTTTATGTGCCATAGAGGTGAAAACCTTTTTGGAAATAACATACCTGTGTACAGAAGTAAACATCTATTTTTTTCCCGATACATGTGCTGCCAAATGATTTTTCAGAATTTAGGCTTACCAACATAATTTATCATATATTAATTATATGTAAATAAATAATTCACTTTTTCTAATGATACGTAAACACATAATAATATTTATTAATGATATGTAAACACATAATACGTCATATTAACTCATGTTTTCAAATTTAACATATAATTTAGGCTTATGATATTTAGAAATGTTATTTTTCTGACTAACAAATTTAAAAAAGTGTATTTTCTTTTTCGGTTCGCATCACAACTTGAAACACTAAGTCATATGGTCATCGGTACGGTAAACTTTTAAGAAATTATTTCACGGTTTTAATCAAAATTTTGCGAACTGTTGTGAAATGACTCATTGATCAAGGAAAAAGTATATTAAGTGTAATATATTTTCACGGCATTTAACATCCGAATAGTATTTTATTAAATTAATAAAATAACGATGCTTATTTAACTAATATTTTTATATAAGAAGAAATGAAACGAGATATTCTGGTTAAGTTGCTTATTTTTTAAGTTTTTTTTATTCTATAATAGTTAAAATTATTATGGAATAAAAAACTTGAAAAATGGACATTTTAACCAATGTATCTTATTTCAAAAATTACAAAACTGAAGAAAGGAGAACGCGCACCATAGCAAAAAAAATTATGGAAAAATGCTAACCAAAAATTGCTTCCATTTTACCAACAGAGAATAAAATTCTTCCATTATTTATTATTTTCTATATCAAAATTGCATAGGCAGGTAGATAAAAATATTTACCCACATTTTTATTCATATATGTAAATATTTGTGCGCGTAAGTATCTACGAGTTTATTATGCAAAAATATAAAGTTGCAATCCCACTTGCATAAAAAATATTAATGATCCATATCCAAAAAGCGAACTGAGGTATTGTAGTATTTTATAAGCTTGAATAAACAATATAAGATTTGTATGAGAATTGAAATTATTTTCACTAGACTAATCAATTATTTTTAAAAGAAATAATATAGTTAACGAGGAAAGCGATTTTAATATTCATACGTAATACCATACCATATCTACGTACGTTTATTATGCAAAAATATAAAGTTGCAATCCCACTTGCATAAAAAATATTAATGATCCATATCCAATAAGCGAACTGAGGTATTGTAGTTTTTTATAAGAATATTATAATCGTTTTACTCGTTAACTGTAGCAACTGTAGCCTCGAATTAATATAGACACAATTCACAAGTTTAATTTTATACGACATACGTTCACCACTCTATCCACTTCATCAAATTATATATTGAATACCGCTTTCATTCACAAGTGAGTAAATTAATTTATAGCTGGATGAGGCGAGTTTTGAAAATGTTGTTGATAGCCCATCCACAAAATAATGAAATTGATATTCGGGGATGTTCAACTGAAGAAAAAATCGTATGAATAAAAAAAGTAAGTTGCAAAGGTAAATTTCCTATAGTTACTTGATTACTTACGTTATTTATTTTCTAAAAATATGATACGACTACCTATCTACAAGAAAAGGAGAATTTTTATTTAAGTTATCCAAAAATCGCTTTCGAATAGTCACTTTGATTTGTAAAAGATCTTTTGAAAATTATTTAACTAAATCTTTGGATAAGCTGTGCCATTAGCTGAGTTCCATTTGAAACTATGTTTTGTTTATGAAATATAAATTTACTTTTGTTATAATAGGGCCTTTTTCTGATCAAAAATCAACTATTGATTACTTTTATTTTACTATGTTATGTACGTGTCTAGTTTAGATGTCATAATTACCTCGTTAGCAAAAAATTGTAACGTCATTTAAACGTATTAATAATTTAATGAGATGTTGGTTAATATATATTAACCAAAATCTCTAGCAACGAAATACATATCAAAATTATTACATATGAAAAAAGTTTTACGGAAATGTTATAAATATTATGGGCGTATAGGTCGAAATACAATTGAAATTTGCAGTAATATATTCGCAACAAGAGTAATTAAAGTATTGCATTTAAATAACATAAAAAACAAAAACATAAGGATGTTTTCGAAAAGTATCATAATACTGATATTAATTTAAAACATTGATTTGTTATACTAAACTTATAATTTACTTCCTTAATGATGATGTGATAAAAATTAGTTCGTATATACTTCCGATTTCAAGTGTTGATAACAATTAATAAACGCGAACTGTATGAGAATGCAATTTGATAGTTCCATTATTCCGTGCGTTCCGTAGAATCTAATGGCTTGGCCTATCCTAATTAATAAACATGATTACAAAAAGTGGTAAATAGTTAGTTAAGATGATTAAATCTGCAGAATACAGAACATTAAGCAAGCAACTGGCATTGGGAAATATTAAATTCAGTCAGCTAAATCTAAGAGAAATAAATAAAATTAATAACAAAAAGTTTTCTGTGGTGGAAGCGATTAAGAAAATTCCTAAAATCTTCGATATTCAAATAGCTTAAATTTTTTACTTGACATGACAGTTTGTATGATTTCTATAGATACAAAGAAGAAGATCTTCCACCTGTTCTATCCTTGGGAGACTATTTTAAGGTGTACTAAAGGGTTAAATATTATGACACAGGTACGGCTGGCCACATCAAAGCAATAAGACACGACGAGGCGGAATCATCATTGAAATTTTAACGTCCAGCCACAACCAGCTTCTGTATATGACAGGAAAAGGTTATAAAGGAAGTGTATTTATTATTTAGAAAGTGTTAAGTATACAAAATATTTCTTATTAAATAATGAACGCTCAAATAAAATAGTTTATAGAATATCTTCTTCGGGGTTTTAGTGGGGAAATTTGAAAAAAACTACTACGCCAATTAATTAACATATATAACTCGGGATACATAAATTTATGAAAATATTGATTTAAATTCTTTACGAAATATTACCCTAAAGTCCTAGAAGTTTTCTGTCGTAAAGTGAAATAAAATTTTAATTTCAGTCGAAGGCATATTTTTTTAATAAAAACGGATTTGCTTTTCGTAAATATAAAACAGCCCAAATGCGAATCCGAAAACATACGAAGTTCCGTACTTATAAATATCTTAAAATTAATACCGCAAATAATTTAATGAATTTATTTGGAAATTTAAATTTAAGGTTCTTTAAAAAATTTTCAAATTCAAGGTTAAAATTTCAAAGTCAAAGTTGAAGGCTTGAAAAGGAGAATTAATTGCATGTAAAATATTAAATTAATTTCCCACATATGGAGATTAAAAATAAATAATAATAAAAGGCACTTGAATCTTATTTCAGAAACTATCCCATCGCGTGGACTACTTGACGAAACATGCGAAAATAATCTCACTACCGCTTTTGCATTTTGTTTCAAAATGTTATGCACATGAAGTCTAAAACTGGAGAAATAGTGGGGCAGTGACAGAAGAATGAATGGAGGAATATGACGTGTGGGTTTTTTATTTCATTATGATCTTAAAATGGATTCTTAAAAGTAGCAGCGAAATGTAAAAAATATAATATTAAAAAGATAATAATTGAATACGTTTTCCCAGAGAATAATAAAAATATAATATACGTCTTCATCCAGAATCTAAAATTTAAAATACTTTTAAATTCTTTTCCCTTTGAATAACCCGATCGCAAAGTCGATGTTTTTTTTTCATGCAACTTGAGCCTTCTGGCCACGAAATTTTAATTGGGCCGTACTCGGTTTGGGCCGTACTCGGTATGCACACACTGAATCCGATGTATATTAAAAAGGAAAAAAAAATATCTTTCCGCCTTGTTTTCCAATGTGTAAATGTATTCAGAGACCAAAATATTTAGAGAAACACGAATTTTTATGTGCATTTATATAAAGAGCCACTTTCAACTTTCTATTTAATATTTTAATGTGTACCTAATTTATCAACCTGATTAATTTAATACATTTCAAGAAGTATATTTTCAATATGATTTCTTAATAGTGCAATTAGGCGTGCAATTAGGATATCCTTTTTCAAAGTAGGAGACTTTATAGTATCATCATGTCCGTCTGTTCTGTCCATCTGGATACTATGGTTGTTTTACGACTATTACTCGTAAATTGATCAATTCATAACGTGTAGTTGTAAAGTTCATAGAAACTACATAAAAATTACAGATCAACCGTAAATATATTACGGCTGTGAAAGATATGAAAGAAAATATATTCATTTTCTTTCATCGTGTGCCTACCGCCTTTGCGTAGTTGTTTTTAATATAAAAATATTAAAAACAACTACGCAAAGGCGGTAGGCACACGATGAAAGAAATCGTCAGTCGACTGTTATGTTATTAATTACCTGCCTCTTAATTTTGATAATTATTTGTATAAACGCATAATCTAGCTTTACTTTTTTCACTTCCAAATGTAAATTTTCGAAGGCAATAATATATCTTTGGTTTTTACCAAATCAAAGTCTACATGTAGGATAAAAATTACAAAATATTGTGTTATTTAATTACTGTAATTTGTATTACGGTACACAACCGATCTTGCCATAATTTTTTCTGATATAATATCGAAATTGATTGACACTCGATTGAGTGTTTTCAGTTGAGCTTGAATAATAAATATTTTATTATGTGTAAATGTACAGTAAAGATATTTTCCTGCAAATAAATGGAACAATATTTATGCGTCCTTTACGATTACAGAAAGATCCATATTATTTCATGAAATTAAATTATTTCAGCGACCATAGACGTTGAAATAATTATAACCTATAAATATATATTATTTAAAATTGCATCCTAATGTTTATTTAGGAAGTTTCAAAGTACATATTAATTTAAACAACAGATACACTTGTTCCCATAGCAGTTGAGTAATTTATTTGATAACATTGCCTATAAAGAACATTATTAATACTTTTTAGTCAGGAAAAATAAATGTTAAATCAATTTTCTCTACTTCTTTATTTACTTTTTTATTGACACATCAAATCCTCAACGTACAATTTTCTAGTCTGCACTTTTTAGACTTTGATTTAAATGCTAAGAAAATGAAGTTACTAAAACTCACGAAGATTAACTGAAACTATTATCTGATTTGTCCACATAATTTTAAGAACAAGTTTAATTTCTTCAGTGGCAAATGAAAACAAAACGGTTATTAAAGAATTTAATAAAAGCTGTGATACATAAAGAGATTGTTCATTGAATTTTTTTATCCTTGTTGCCCCGGGTAATATTTACAGTACTTATCATTATAAATTTCAATTTCTTTCGGTGCACTTGCAGACTCATATTCCAATACCATCTCATTGCTTTGAAAGCAATTTATTGCCATTCCGATCAGAAATAATTCGCAAGTTGGAATGTAAATAGCATAAATTGTATAAAAGTTGTCTATAGCGGAAGAATTATTGTTTTTATTAAACTAGAAGAGAAATATTTTTATTCCCTTTTATTTTATCGTTTAATAAATGCTTTTCAACTAACTCTCAACATAGTTTGTACTAAATTAGCGATTTCCAACTATTTAGTACAATTTTTACAAAGGCGATTATTAACTGATTCCTAAAAAATAGTAAATATGTTCAATTTATATTTAGAGCCATGAGTATTTTGGAATATTGTAAATTAAATATATATAGGTAATAATTATATAGCTCATAAGGAAAAATGGAACCCTCGTAAGGTCACTCGTATTCCCGCATTGACCGTCTGTAAAATGAGTTTCTTTTTCTGAAACTGTTTGAGGTAAAAACTTGACTTTTGGTATAGTAATAAAATATATTAAAACGCGCATACCTCTATGAAGGTCAGGAATATTCACATGGTAATTTTAGGCGGAAAAAATGAAACAATCGAGAAAAGAAAATTACAATTTCATAAATAATGTAGGTTATCATTTAAAGGGTAATCGTTTTCATAAACAATGTGGGTTATTGCTTTTAATTATTTCATTTTATAAAAATAAAACGGTTTTGTGAAATAATGGATAGAAAGGGAGAATATCTCGACTATAAGTTCACTATTATTTTAATTTGCCATAGATTTCTAAAACATTTTCAGTTTTTATAGTGAGTGGTTCCTCCACTCAAAATTTTCCCCTGTGGAGTGGTTCCCCTAATACCGGACGCAAGGTAATGCCTTACATATTTATTATCTGACAAATTGAAACATAGTGAAAGTAGTGCGGGACGGTTACAATAGTGTACTAGACGGGGGCGATATAGCTTTTAAGGGGCGTACGTTTGTGCTTACCAAAATAACCAATAGAAAAAAGCGCTTTTTTTTGGCGCAGTTTATTTTGCGTCATGTCAAACCATAAACTAATTTATTAGCTTAAGCAGCATTGGGGCTAGACAGTAAGTGCAAGCGGGAAGCCATAGATGTAGTAAATATTTTGTGCTCTCTGGATAATATAATTTATTCGGTATCTTTTCTTGCATTTCATTTATAATATCACATAACGTGATTTTGTAGAACCGTACATTTTTGAGCTACTAGCTAGACTTTGTTTATATTCGTAATTCGTTATTATAAATTAGTAGATTTAAATAAACTGCTATTTTTCTTTCTTATTAAGGTTCGAAATGAAATTCCCTTCATGTTTTTCCAGGACTGGCATTAAGAACATTTAAAATTAATTCTTTCTTATATACGATAAACTTACTTTAAATTTACTGTTTTAAATATATATAACTTTGAATTTTTTTTATACGTAAGTTGGCATTTAGGAACATTGACTGTTTTACTTGTGTTGTTAATGAATACAGCCTTAAATGGGTGGTGTCTCCGGTTATTTAAAATAGTTCTTCACATGGCTTGGAGGCAGCAACTATAATATATTTTGAAACAAATAATTCTGACAAATATGGCTATATACGTTTGATTTTTGCCATTATTTTAGTGGGTATAAAATTGGAGTTAGGAAAGAATCTTCTAGACAACTAAGTAATTCTTTATCTGTTTTTGTTTCTGAGCTCTCAATTGTTTTATATATATCGGTAATGTTATCAAATTAATTCCAGAAAAAGAAAACTGGAAACTTATAATTCTGCGGAATTATCTGTAAAAGTAGAAAGGATCTGGTACCTAGGTATGTTTTTCTCAGTTACTAGTGTTACCGCTAATTCATACACATGATGCTTTACGATTGAAATATTTGTTTCATTTGTAAAATAAATACGCATGAACTTGGAATTTTAAAATATGCAAATGAACGATATTTGTTTTTTTTCAGTATCTCCAAAACGTTGCAAAAGGCCATATTTCAAGTCACCACAATATTTTCTACTATATCAAAAAAGACTCCTGTTCAATTTTTTTCCGACATATTCATTAATCCGTGTGAGAAAACGATTACGTGACTGCCTGATTAGAAATTTCAACGACATTTGTTTTAGTCACCTCCTCAAATGGTTGCAATACAGTGCAGAACTGATTATGTAATCAGTTCTGCACTGTATTGCTTTCCATTCCTTTAAAAATATTATAGGTAAGTGGGAACCGAAGACCATCATTGTGGTCCTTGTTGACATCATATAGTTGACATCATGAAAGTTTTCAATTTGCTATGGTACTTTATTTAAAGTGAGCTACTACATTTTTTTACTTTAGAAAGCGTTGTACCAAATTTAAAAAAAACTTTTTTTCAATACCTAAATTTAATCGGTATACTTAGAAACCGAAACATTTCCCACCTACCAGAATAAAAAGTACGTTCATTATATTAGATGCATTATCTGAAATTACTACATTGGTTTTAAACTGAAAGTTTCCATTTATTCACAAGACTTGCAATCCGCTGGCCAAATATACGCTCCTATGTGACTCGTTTAAACAATAATATTCTGATAATATCGATTCACAGTAGTTGAAATATATTATGTGAACAGTGCTGAAATGTGTGGTTTCCTGGAAACCAGAATGTTTGGTACCATTAAAATCGATATGTGCTCATAATTAAGATGTTGTTTTAAAATAGATTATAGCTATTGAAATCATACTCTTGTCATACTTTTATGGATTTCTTCAAAATAAACCCATACCTCACTAATTTTCTTGCTAATTTTTAGCATATTGCTTAGTGGGAAGAAAATTATTCAAAATCTGCAAATTAACTAATAAAACTTCTACATTAATTTTAAAACAAAAGAATCTATAATTAAAAGAAAACATATTGTGACCAAAGAAAATAGAAAAAAAACTAAGGTTATTGATAGATAAAACTGTAAAATAACACTATAAAAGGAGAAATAAAAAGACGAGAAAAGCTTACCGCCACAAATAAAAGTAGAAAAAGTAAACAGTTGTCATATTCAAAATAAAGCATAAAATCGTAATCGATCTAAAAACATAATGGATAAATATAAACAAATCAAACATAATCAAAAACAATAACAAGAAACCTCGCCAAAAATATGAATAACTTACGAAATAACAAAGTACTCTAGAAGACGAAAAATTAAATTCAATTACACTATGACTAACAAAGCATTTGATATAAATAAAATAACACCATAACAATCAATTTACTTTACTATCAAAGGAAAAAATTTAAAAAATATGTAAAAAAGAGATGCCAAGAACGAAAAATTTTACTTTATAAAAAATTAACAAAAAGTTAAGCGATATAGATAAGTAGAAATACAAAAGAGAAAAAAAGTAAATTGGGATGATTATCATCCCGCGTATTCCTAATAAGTCATAAAACCAATAAACGATACAGTAACATTATATCGCGCTAAGAATTCAAATTCGAGTTATGAAAGATCAAATTCGACTGCCCGATCAAAAAATATATATATATATTATTATATCGATTGGAAGCGAAAGTATAAAGAAGGACACAACAACACACGTTAAACAGAATTATTATACCAACTTACGCTTGATACGTAGAAAAAAAATGTTTTTCCGGTGCACAAACGTTAATCAGTAAATATCTACCTCCTTGGACGCATTACGCATAACGCTCAAATAAAGTTGTAAACGTAAGGACTACAAAAGTAGCTTAAATGCTTTTTGCAAGAGATTTTTTAAGCTGCCTCACTTATTACTATTGCGTATACGCGAGACTCAGTTCACCATTCTTGCTCAATAAAAGAATAGAAGCGGTCGATCGCTGTGTTTGGCGAGAGAACACGACATCGAAAAATTTTCGATTGAGTGTTGCTGAAACATTCTTAAGTTCCATTTATTTATGATAACTTAATAAGTAATTGTGATAGTCATTTCATAAAACTTTATAAACAGAGACATAAAACTTTAGAAAACACATAGAATATACCGACAAATTTAATAATTGTCGATTCCCTAATACCGGACAGAAACCTGTCCCCACGTACCGAACAGTGAACATGTTTGTTTTAGGCATCTATTTTTACATATAAAAATAAAATAAAATAAATTATGAAATAATTGATGTTAAACTATTTACATAAAAATTAATTTCTTATGTTTTGTTTTCCGAGCATGGAAGATAACAGTGGAAAAGAATAATGAATAAAAAGAAAGGAACCAAAAATTAAGGAAGTTTGTGTCAGGAAAGTTAAAGACTATGGTTAATTTAGTTATGTCGAAACAAATAATTTGTGTCAAACTTTGGTGAAGTATGGCATCCCCAAATAGCTGATATTAAATCAGGCCGAAAAATTAAATTCATACCAAAAATAGGAAAATAGGTAATAAAACATTTTCACCTGAATATGATACAATTTTAGAAAAACAAGTAAAGGATTTTTCCAAAATATGTATATTGTAAAAGACGGAGTTGCTGAAGTTGGCATAGCATTTGGCAATATTGTTGAAGATTCCGCATCTAAGAAGTTTTACTTCCAACACGTTTGATATCCACTCACCATCGTTAAGTTTAATTTGCTAACAACTACAACGTAATGACATTTTGGTACCCCACCACTATGGCTCTATTTAATAATGGCCAAATGTATGTGATTTTTTTGTACAATATTATGGAAAAGTCGTAAGGATTTAGGTTTAATTCAACAAGTACAAATGAACAACTTCTCTTTTGCTTTTACGTATATTTTTGAGACTATTTTCATAGTATCTAAACATCCAAAACTAAATTTCTAAAATAAATCAATACTTTTTCTAGTCAATGGTTTACGACGAAATATTTCTTTCATGGGACTATTTTACATAAAGAAATATTTTTTTGAACTGTACAATGATAATCCTATTTGGTCTCATCCCATACATAAGTGATAAGTATTATTAAAGTAGAAAAATACTAACTACTGTGTATTAGAAACATTTGCGCTGTATTCATATATTGATACTTTCATTTCATTTACAGTTTTATAGTATTTTGCGTATTTATAGCATTTGGGTAATGATAGCAACTTTTTCCACTTACTAGATTTTAAACTTTTTGTACCATTTTAATTTTTAATTTGGCATTAAATATTTGTAAGAATGGGAAAATTGGGGGGAGGGGGTTGTGTGTAATATATTATACTGTTAGTGTGAGTGTAGGTAATTAAGAAAAAATGTTGCATACTCTTATTGTGTGTCCTACACAAAATTCTAAATAAGAAAATTTTTTCAATTTACTTGAGGGAGAATTACTTTTATGTGAAATACTTGATTTGAGCATTGATTTATTAATTAATCATATATGTAGTTGTTATTTTGTCATTTAATTATTAACCTTATCAAGTAACTGACTGATAGTGCCATGGTCAGATTTAATTGAACTGTTTTTTTTAGTTTTTAAATCACTGAAGATGAGAAAAAATCGATAAAGTTCATCTAGATTTTTTTAAACTAAGTATTTTTTCAAATATTTTTGAGTTATTTATCGCAAACGTGACCTTCAGAAAAAATAACTTTTTCAGTAACCAAAAATTGTATGAGGAATATTAGAAAGAAAAAACAAAATTATTTCCACCAGTTGCCCAATTGAAGTTTTGAGGCGCAATAAATTAATACATTAAAATTATTCCATGTCAATGCTTGATTAAAAATTATAACTCAAAAAACTAAAAAACACGCTTTTTTGTAATACAAACTAGGAAAAAAAATTATAGTTAAATATAAAGATTCTCTCTCAAGTAAATTGACAATTTTACACACTGGGAGTGTGCAACAATTTTTCTTAATTACCTACAATCACACTAACTGTATGACATATTACGCACCTCCCTATTTTTCCATTCTTATAAATATTTAATGCCCAATTAATAATTAAAATGGTATAAAAAGTTTCCTAAAATCTAATAAGTATACAACTGTTGCTACAATTACCCAAATGCTATAAATACGTAAAATATTTTAAAACTGTAAATGAAATGAAAGTACCAATATATGAAGACAGCGCCTCTTTAAATTTTAATAATATTTATCACTGTTACGTGTGGGATGACACCAACTAGGATTATCATTGCATAGTTTAAAAAAAAACATTTCTGTATGTAAAATAGCCCCATCAAAAAATATTTCATCGTAAAAGATTGACCGGAAAAAGTATTGATTTATTTTAGAAATTTAGTTTTGGATGTTAACATACTATGAAGATAGTCTCAAAAATATATGTAAAAGCAAATGGTGAAGTTGTTCATTTCTACTTGTTGAATTAAATCTAAATCCTTACGACTTTTTCATAATCTTGTACAAATCACATACATAAAATGCTTAATTCGGTCATTGTTAATTAAGGCCTTAGTTGCGGGGTACCAAAATCTCATTACGTTGTAGTTGTTGGCAAACACCCTTATATATAAAAAATGGTTTATACATACTATATTAATGAAATTAAATATGTAGTTTGTTATGAAGAAATAACCGCATAAATTACCAGAAATGCAAAAAAATTAAACGCAAAAGTTTAAAAATTGTTTAAAAATTTAGGTTCTATAATTACACATTTTACTTATTTAAGAAAATAATATCTCCACTAGTATACCTTGAAGAAAAAAAAACCATAAAAATCATAAAATCACATAATTCCAGCATATTTAGTTACATTGTTTATGTTGGGCATCACTACTGATCTACACCAATCTAATTAGTGGGGCATCAATGACATATTTAGTGCATTCGAATGTTTACTTCACAAATTTTTTGCAATCTCATTTTATGTATTTACGATATTCAGTTATTTCTAACATGTCGTTTCATGGGCTGGTTACAATTTAATTTATTAATTTGTAAATTTCCGTACCACAAAAATACAGCGTATTATTTATATGCAGGATGAAATTAAAAATATAAAATAATTATTACGCTCAATAATGTCAATTCAAATATTTTTACTCTTTATTTTACCACAAGGAGTCACATTTACTAAGTGTTGATGGTATGGCCATGAGAAGACGAGACGACCGCATCGTGGAACCATGATCATATCGAAAAATTATATATATCGATAACGGATATCCCATAGAAATTTAAAAAAAGCAGAGTTGGGTAAACGTGTAAACTACTTTATAGTACTTAAATACTCACTTACTTTTACTTTTAATGACAAAGTCGCAGAAAAAACTATCGTTACAATTGAACATATCCGATCTTTTTTTGTCAAAAACAGAAAATATTTTTTTATCAATTAATTGATTTGAATTTGTTTTGAGATAAATAAATAGACCAAATGAACAAAAAAAATAAACACTTCAATAAAGAAAATAAACAAAAAAAGACCAAGTAAACAAAAAAATAAACAAAAAGCTCTAGTCAAATGCCTACTTATTTGTTTATATTAGTGATGTAGCGTTAAGTAATTAGTGAGTGAACTACTTGTGCAAGAAATAATACTTGTGCAAAAAGAGGTAATACAGATAAGTTAACCTAGTTGCAGATATACCACTTGTCTTACAGTTCATACTACACAAGCAAATAATATTGAATTAATATAAATGTAATAATGCCAATAAAAATGTTGACAACTTTCATACGAAAACTGGTTTCGCAAGATGAGAGGAAGAAGAGGTATTACGTTGTACATTTTTCTTATGATTTCAGAAAAGTAATGTGAATGCTTATGATATTGTCATCATGAAGACTACGAATTATATCTAATTTGGGTTGGCTCTAAAGTAGTAATGGATTTAAAGGTACTTAGTTATGTTCTGGTAAATGAGTCTTATTCAGTTTTCCTGCTTGAAAGTCGAACTTATGTTGATTGGTCAGAGACATTTTAATTTAGATATTAATATTTTTCAATACAAATATGTGAATACGGAGGAATGAAGCGGATGATAATATTGCAAATGTTTGTAGCATGACACAGCAACTGTCTTGTGATTTATATTATCCATAGACAATTAAATGAAACTACGTGATGTAGTATGATTTTTACTTTCTTTAAGTTCTTTACCACGACTTGGGTTTTGTTGTATTACAATATTTTTAGGTGGACTATTAGCAAAGATATTTGCTAACAGCCCACCTGATGATGTTGTAATACAACGAAACCTAGGTCGTGGTAAAGAACTTAAAGAATATAGAAATAATCACGTAGTTTCATTTAATTGTGAATAACGAATTTCTACAGAATTAACGCCAAATATATGCAATATTATCAATAGACTTAAATTATATCTATTTACATTAGAAGAATAAAATGTTACGGTCTCGCAGATAGGATACGATATACGTTGTTCCGGTCTCAAAAATTTTACTTTTCGTTTATCGCATTTCATACACGATTAATTATAGACAAACGGAAAACTTACCAAAAATCCAGAGTAAGTAGCATTCCAAGTATAAATATATTTAGTAATGATCTTATAAAAGTAAATTTTGTTTTTTACCAAGTTTTCTAACCTTCTAATCGATATTCTAGCCGTGTTCAAAATTTCTTAAATTTTATACTGAAATAGCGGATATAGTTATATTACCACAATTTATATCACAACCCATAATTTTCTAACCGAAGTCTTAAATATATATGGCTTTGAATAATATGTTAATATGTTGTACTAAATTTAGTACTAATTAAAATTACATTTGCTGGTATATAGGAAAGCATTATTTTGGCAATTGATATCTCTGACTTAACTGTTAGTTATAACAGTTGAAATTACTTAATTTCCATAAAAATAAATATAAATATGAAACTTCATAATTTTACTTACAAATTTTTATTTAATTTTTTAATATGACATTACGAAAATTTAAAAGCCTTTTTGCAATTTCTTGAGGTTCAAACTCGATTAAAATACATAATTATTATAACACTGATTTATATTAATTTTCATATTAATTATACGGTTTATTAGTTCTGGTCAAATACCTATTTATTTATTTATTCAGAAAGTTTAATCCGTGGAGTTAATAAACGTTGTGCATTTATTGCTAGGAGGGCTGGGCAATACCTTAAAACCAAAAAGAATAATAATATAACGATAAATGGCATTGTGGTGAGTTGAATATACTGTGTGATAACTAAAAGTGAAATAACAAAAAAAAATAAGTTATAAATAATGATTCACATGTACATTCACATCGCCATACACATGAACACATACATCCGAGTTCATGCGTGTACATATGTACGAATATATACGGACTAAAAATAACAAGGAATGTAGGGAGCGAATGTGATATGTAAAGATAAAAGGAATATAGGCAACCAAATTCGAGAAACAAATATATGAAAAATTCAAAAATTTCAAATAAGTTTTTTTGTATTTATCGTGTGAGGTATCAGTTGAAAACCAGTTATACGGATTTCAATACTATTTTTTTGAATTATTACGATTCATTGAAAATGTTTTGCCATTTGTTCAAAAACCGTTTGACGTAGAAATTTTGAATTTGGGGCAATGCTATAGCATATTAATTTTTATGTGTTTCAGAAGTTAACTCCCGAAAATATATATATGTATATATATATATATATATATATATATATATATATATATATATATATATATATATATATACAGTTTTCAGAATTTTAAGGCAGATAGTTATAAATCTATTCTTGAGAATATCCCTTCGTTCTGTTTTCGAAACTGCCAAAGTTATAATTTTTAAATAGAATCAGAAATTATTTTGAATGCTAAAATATTTACAAATGCATGGTTGCATGATGAACCCTTATAATGTGAGTTTTACTCATACCTAACGATTTTTTTGTAGATAAAGCTACTAACATCATATTGGTAGTTGCATCGCAGTATACTGATAAAGAGCTAAATACGTTATTAAGTGTATTAAAAAACATAGCACACGACGCGGCTCTCTTCAATTAATAATGCTCAGATACAACGTGGTAAGCAAAGATGCGTGAGTTTATTCACCTGTGTTGCCCGCCGACTGTCATGGATTTTTTGCATACTATGAACGTTAAACGGCGTTTTTTTTCTTAGTAACGCAATGTACCAACAAGGAAAGTCCAGTCAGAATATATATAAACACACAACATAAATTAAAGTATAAAAACATGTATTAAGAAGCTATAATTCAATAATAAACAGGTTATGACCAGGTAGCATTCAGTTTATATCGGAAGTTCGTATATAATGGTAGTGTTTCATTGAGCAAAACTACGTACTGTATTAGAAATAACAAGGAGGGAACTCAGCTTTATTCATTGCATATGAATAAATTTGTATTATAGATGTAGAATATTTGTTTAGTTCAAGTAGCATTGTGAAATATTGATTATTAATAATGTCGATTGGAATGCATGAAGTTGGTAAGTGTTTGGTGCTTTAATTTGATTACATTTTAACCTCATTTAATTATGACATTAAATATGTTAATATAAGTATGATTTAAATAAAAATATAACCCACTTGATATAAAATCATGTATTTTGATGCATATAAGAATATCTTAAAAAAAATGTCCCTGATATAAGTAAAGTTATGTTGTTTTATATTTTATGCACAAAATATTTGTTGTAATTTGCATACATATCTGGTTTAAAATTAGTTCTGAATTATCAAATTGTTCCTCAGGTGTAAATAAATCTAAAATCTTATTTTTTTTTATATTATTTTATAGAATAGTCATTAGAAATTTGAAGAATATAGAATAGTATTTAATTTTTTTTATAAATTGCAGAAGAAAATGAATTATTGTGTAAATTAATTTGTCACTAAATGGAAAATTTTCATAATGAAATTTAATATTAATTTCTCTATAAACATTCTTTTACTACATCAAATATCATATCCACGTTTTAAATTAGCTTTAATCCGGCTTTCTTGCGTAAAAAAAGAAAAAAATTGTAGGTTAATTTAAAAATCGTGTCCCTGCAAAAATATTCGATTTTACTGTTGGGAATGGTGAAGTAGTTTTGTATTTTACATATATATATATATATATATATATATATATATATACACATGCGTGTGTGTGTGTGTGTGCGTGCGTGCATGCGTGCATGAGTGCGTTCGTGCTTGCGTACGCGCGTGCGCACGTGCGTGCTAATTTATGTATGTCAGGAACATCCGAAATTTATAAATAATTCTTTGTATAGTTCGTCATTATCGTGAGCAGTGACCTGTAATAGTATTATCCCAATGATAATAAAGAATCAAATCGTTTATCAAAAATCTTAAGTACATGTAGAAGTTCCACCACAATATTAAGTGATTTGGAAAATTTTTCAATATGTTTGTGTATATCTATGTAGTAAACATTAATTTACCTACATGAATATTACAAAACCACCGAGGAGGTATTAATTTCAAATTCCTATGATAAGAGTGAAAACCGTTTTAAACATTTTCTATTGCCCTGAAATTAATACCATTTTAATTATTAATCGTTTTTGGGGTTCCTTATTAAAAAAGAAGAATTTAAAATTTTGACTGTTATAGTCTCAAAGTCTCTACAGGTTTATATCTATGTACTTCGATTTCACAACACATTAATTTCAATAAATATGTCCCTCTCGATTCTACTTCGATTACACTACGAAACGTATAAACGTTTCTATAATATTAAAATAAATTTGGTAACAAAGCGGGTTTATAAATAACATATTTGAGGTTCCACTGAATCGTTTTTTTTTCCAAATAATTTAGAGAAATTGATGTTTATTCAAGAAACCCAAAATTATAACCCACACATCTGTATAAAAAATAACAGTCTCACCTTATAAATACGACTCCCATAATAAAATTTTAAATTTCTAGATATCTTCGAAATATAATTTCAGATCATATTAAATATCTTTACTACGTTTGGTCTATGAGACTACTTATTTTATTTCGTTTAGATGCTTTTTATGGGCAGACAGTTGGGATGAAAGGACAAATGAACAGATGGCGTTACCACGACAATAGAGTTCCGTGTTCCGCTTGGAGTAATGAACCCGAAAAACAGAACAGTTTATTATACCCTTATCTACTATAAAAAAATTATTTTTTTCATCGCTCCGAGTGGGAGATGAAAGAAAAGTTGTAAAATTAAACTAATTGCTTAAGTACATAAACACATTTTTATTCTTCTCAAAATATAAAATTGAAAATAAAAAACCAAAAATTATGCCTCATTTATAGAAAAACTGTCAGTTTACCATACATTTTTGGGATTGCAATTTTACGCAAAGTACATGTCAGAGGCACTAGTCTACCAGCATTATTAAATTATAATTTATTTTCATAATCATTACAAAAAAAATTAAATATTTAATACACGTGTCTCTAATATACAAGCGTAACAATTTATTTAATCATGTTACAGTTTGCGTTACACTTTCCATCTACGTGCTCGATAAACTTTACTTTTAGATTAGTTCTTTGTCATATGTCGACATAATGCAACATGGTAAAATTTCAAAATAATTGTTGGTAATCCTAGTATTAATTTTAAAAATATGATTGAGAATAAGAGAAAAGTTGGAGAGAGGTAGAGAGAAGAATATAGAAATAAATAAGTTATACAAACGTATATATTTTAGTTTTATTTTCTCATTATTCAGAGAAGATTCACTGTGCAAACATTTTCTGTTTTCGGGAAATGAACCAATATAATGTTAAAACGGTTTAAATTATACAAACAAATGTACATTGTGAACTTTATATCAATTGTTATCACTTCAAACAAAAATATGATCTCAGTTGAGTTACTAATTTATTAGATAAAAATTACTTTGACAAAAGTCTCAACAACACAAATTTTTTTAAGTTTTCAGAAAATCATTGAATTAATAATATTATTCGACTTACTTACAACTTTACCATATGTACTACTTACTTATTTTTCCATGGAATACCTGATTATAATTTAATGTAATAAAATTACTAATACGAGTAAATACTCGCAAAACCTCTTAACATTATATTACATATCCACTCGACCAAGACATAATTTTGGTTTCTGCAACTGGTAAATTCTTCATCTAACGCGTTACTAGAGAACAGCTTGATATATAATTACCTTAAATATCCAAATAACAACATAATATTTTGAATATATTTGGCGTTAATTTTGTAGAAATTCATTATTTACAATTAAATGAAATTACGTGATGTAGTATTATTTCTACTTTCTTTAAAATATTTGCTAATATCCCACCTGAAGATGTTGTAATACAACGAAACCTAGGTCGTGGTAAAGAAATTAAAGAAAGTAGAAATAATACTACATCACGTAGTTTCATTTAATTGTGAACATGATATTTATTTAGGGTGATATCATAATAACGTAGCATTAGAAAGGTAATATTACGAAATAACAATGCTCGTTATGAGCTAAGTAAGGATTAAATAAAACGAATTCCTATTTTCGATGCGTGTAATATGGAATATTACGTGGAAATAATTACCATAATAAAATAATATCAGATGGTCATCTTTTATCAGCCTAAGGTTTTCGCACCTTACGCTTAATATACATATATAATATACATACATTTTATATGTATATATATATACATATATATATATATATATATATATATATATATGTATATATATATATATGTATATATACATATATAAATCTGAGCTTATCTCTTAAACCTGTATTAATAATTATAAATTCATTTAGCATAAAAATAAAATTTATTTTTACACTAAATGGATTAAATTCCTGTAACGGAGTAATTTCTATAAGATTTGATTTTACTGAAATACATATAAACCAGATATACCTAAACATACTTATTATAAAACATAAATATATACGTATTAATGTTTTTGAAATAATGACTTAAGACGTTGAATATATTAAGTATCTACTGAGAAATATAAAAAAGGAAATTTATATAAAAGGATGTATCTTAAAACCTCGAGCGTGCAGCTCGAAACGTGGCGACCGAACGCACCGTTTTACCACTTCCGATAAAATTATGCATAACTAAGAAATGTATTATTTCATTTTATTCAAATTAGATATATAGTTTGGCGTGAGGAAATAATTGCATAAATCACTATAAAAACAAAAAAAAATTAAACAAAAAAGTTTAGAAAATGTGGAAAAATGTAGGTTCTATAATTGCACATTTTACTTATATAAGAAAATAATATCTTCAGTAGTATACCATGAACAAAACAACAATAAGAATTATAAAACCACATAATTCCAGCATATTCAGTTACATTGTTTACGTCGGGCATCACTACCGATCATCAGCACCACTCTAATTAGTATATCAAGGACATAATTAGTGCATCCTCCAATTAGGTATCAAGGACATAATTAGTGCATTCGATTATTTACGTTATAAATTTTTTGCAATATCGTTTTAAGTGAAATACAGTATTTAATATAAATATAGCATTTACGATACAGTGTGAATAATCAATTATTTATATCATTTCGTTGCATGGGCGGGTTACAATATAATTTATTTATTTGTAAATTTCAGTATTTTTTATCGACTTTTTACACCTTCCACGTGTGCAGGATGAAATTAAAAATATAAGATAATTTTTACGCTCCATAATGTCAATTTAATTAATTTTACTCTTCCTTTTACCACAAGGAATTACATTTACTAAATATTGATGCTATGATCATGGGAAGACGAGACGACAGCATCGCAATACGATGACAAAAAATTATATATACCGATAACGGATATCCCCATGGAAATTAAAAAAAAACAACAAAGTGGGGTGAACTTATATACCACATTATGGTACTTTCAGTCTTAAATACTCGCTTAAAATTACAAAGTCACAAAAAAAAATTACAGTTACAATTGTTTTTCTTATCAATGAACTGAAAATATTTTTTGCCAATTCATTTATTTGAATATATTTGAAATAAATCAATAGACGAAATAAACGAATAATGAACACTGTGTTTATATCAGAAATGGAGCGTTAAGTGATTAGTGAACTACACTTATTTTCAACATTATTTAATACTTGTGTAAGAAAAACAAATTATCAAAAAGGGGTATTACAAATTAGTTAACCTAGTAGCATATATACCACTTGTATCACCGTTTGTACCACATTAGAATATAATCTTGAATTAATATAAATGTATTAATGCCAATAAAAATATTGACAACTTTCATACAAAAACTGGTTTCGCAAGAGGAGAGGAAGAAGAGGTGTTATGTTGTACATTTTTCTTATGATTTCCGAAAAGTGTGACTACGATCGCCTTATATCTACTTTGAGTTGGCTCCAAATATGAATTTAAAGGTAGTTACTTAGATTCTGCTAAATAAGTGTTATTCAGTTTTCCTGCTTGAAAGTCGATCTTATGTTGATCGGTCAGCGACGTTTTACTTTGGATAGGTTTTTCAATACAGATATGTGAATATAGAAGATTGAAGTAAATGACAGCATTGTAAATGTTTGTAGCATGATAGAACAACTGTCTTGTGATTTATATTATCCATAGACTTAAATTATATCTATTGGTATTATAAGAATAAAATGTTACAGTCTCGCTGATAGGACATGGATATTGCTCATGCTGGTCTCAAAAAAAATATTTTTCGTTTATCGCATTGCATATACGATTAATTATAGAATGAATGATATGAAATAATAAAAGGAAAAATCCCCAAAAAGCACAAGTAAGTTGCATTCCAAATATTAATAAATTTAATAATGATCTTAATAAAGTAAATTTCGTTTTTGACCAGGTCTTCTAACCTTAATTTCGACATTCTGGCTGTGTTCAACATTTCTTCAGTTTCGTACTGAAATAGCGGACATACTTATATTACAACAGTTTATATCACAACCCCTAGGTTTCTAACCGAAGTGATAAATATATATGGCTTTGAATATTATATTAATATGTTGTACTAAACATAGTACTAATTAAAATTACATATAGGAAACCATTATTCTGGCAATTGATATCTCTGACTCAAGTGGTGAATAGTCTGACTGTGTTAGTTGTATCATTTGAAATGACTTAATTTTCATGAAAATCAATATAAATATGAAATTTTATATCTTTACCAAGAAATTAAATTTTAGTTTGTACCGAAATTACGCATAACGAAAATTTAAAAGCCTTTTTGCAATTTCTTGAAGTTCAAACTCGATTAAGGGATACAATTATTATGACAATGATTTATATTAATTTTCATATTATTTATACATTTTACTAGTTCTGGTCAAAATTTATCCAAAAAGTTTAATTCATAGAATTGAGACACATTGTGTATTTATTGCTGGAAGGGAGGAAAACCAAAATGAAAAATGGCATTGTGGTGACTTTAAGACTATGTGATAACTAAAGGTGAAATAACATTAAAAAAATAACTTATAAATAAGGATTCACATGTACATTCACGTCCACATACACATGTACACATACATCCGACGTGCACGCGTGTACATATGTACGAATATATAGTACTAAAAATAACAAGGAATGTAGGAAGCGAATATGATATAGAAAGATATAAGGAACATAGGTAACCAAATGCGGGAAATAAATATATGAAAAATAAAAAAATCCAAAATAAGATAACAGAATTTTTTTGTATTTATCGTGTGAGTTATCAATTGAAAACCAAAGTTATATGGATTTCAATACTATTTTTCCAAAATTTTGATTTCAACTCTCCGTTCACTATGTTTCGTTGAAAATCTTTACCCCATTTGTTCAAGAACCGTTTGACGTAGATACTATGAATATGGGGTAATACTATAGCACATTAATTTGAATATGGTTCAGGAGTTAACAATTTCAATAGCAATTATAGCAATTTCAGAAAAGACAAAGGAAGATATTGATTTTTTGTGTTGTGTCGAATATCAGTTGTTAAAAGGAAAGGATCCCAAAAAATTTTCTTCAGAATTTTAAGGAAGATAGTTCTAGAGTTGTTTTAGAAAATATCTCCTACTTCTATCTCCAAAGTTAGAATTTTTAAATGGATTCATAAAATATTTCGAATCCTTAAATGGTTATCCATGCACGGTTGCATGATGGACCGTTATAGTGTTAGTTTTACTCATACGTAACGATTGTTTGTAGTTAAAGCCACTAACGTTATACTGGTAGTTTGTGTTTTTTCACATCAATCTACTGACAAAAACCTATATACTTTAATCATTGTATTAACGTACGTACAACGATTGTTTGTAGTTAAAGCCACTAACATTATATTGTTAGTTTGTATTTTTTCATCTCAATGTACTGAGAAAGACTTAAATACTTTATTAAGTGTATTAACGTAGTACACGATGCAGAGCTCTCTTGAATTAACGATGATCAGATACAACGTAGTAAGTAAAGATACGTGGGTTCTCCCGCCTGTGTTGCTCGTCGACTGAGTCATGGATTTTTTGCATACTATGAACGTTTAACGGCTTTTTTTCTTAGTAACGTAATGGACCAACAAGGAAAGTCCAGTCAGAATATATATCAACAAACAACATATGTTAAAATATAAACACATGTGTTAAGAAGATATGTTTAAATAAGAAACAGGTTATGACCTGTTCGCGTTTAGTTTAAATCGGAAGCTCGTATATGGTGGTAGTGTTTCATTGAGGAGAATACGTATTGTATTAAAAATAAAAAAGACAGATTTATTCATTGTATTTAAATAAATGTGTATTATAAATATCCAAACATTTGTTTAGTTCAAGTAGCATTGTGAAATATTGATTAATTATAATGGAGGTTGGAATGCATGAAGTTGGTAAGTGTTTGGTGCTTTAATTTGATTAAATTTTAACCTCATATAATTAGGACACTAAATATGTTGATATAAATATCTTTTAAATAAAAATATAACCCGCTTGATTTACATGTTCGTGTAAAACGTTAATTTTTACTATTATTTTGGACCGGTATATTAAAACTATATATTTTCATGAGAAACATATTAGAACATCTTAAAAAAAACAAGATGTTCTTGACAAGAGTTTACTTTTGTTTTTTTATATTTTACGCACAAAATATTTGTTTTAATTTTGCATACATATCTGGTTTTAAATTAGTTCTGTAATATCTAATTGTTCCTCAGATATAAATTAATCTAGAATCGTATAATTTTTTATAGAATAGCTATTAGACATTTTAAGAATATAGAATAGTATTTAATATTTGTCATAAATTTTAGAAGAAAATTAATTATTGTGTAAATTAATTTGTGACTAAATGGAAACATCATAAACCTGTTTTAAATCAGCTTTGATCCGTGGCTTCGCTTATCTGGAGAAAGAAAACAATTGTGGTGTAATTTAAAAATTGTATCCCTGCAAAAATATTCGGTTTTACTTCCGGAAATGGTGAAGTAGTTATATATATATATATATATATATATATATATATATATATATATATATATATATATATATATATATATATATATATATATATTATATATATATATATATATACATATATATATATATATATATATATATGTATATATATGTATATATATATATGTGTATGTGTGTGTGTGTGTGTGTGGGTGTGTGTGCGCGTGCGTGCGTGTATATGTAAGCGCCAACAAGGTAGCCAGGTAGAAAATAACAATGGCATACAGCTATGAGGGTTCCACGGTCATGACAGACACTATTGAAAGTCTCAAAAAAACAATTTAAGGTATCTCAAAAAAAGTCTCAAAAAAAGGAAAGGAAGTCTCAAAAAAAGAATTTAACATATGCAATGATAATATTCTAAGCCTATATTTAGAGCAGCAGACATTTTTGTAGTTCTCACATCTCGGCAGATAACCGAAAATTACCTCTGGCGCGCCTATATGTATATTTAATACTATCGTGCTAACTCTAAACCAAAATCTTTTTTTTTCTCTCTTCACTTGGTATTCGGGATTATACCTGAGTGTCATTTTACTCTTGATAATAAAATATCTGGCATAGTAACGGTTTTGTCTAATATTTTTAGGGGTAGAAATAACTGTTATTTTTACATACCCGTCATAATGAATAACGTCATTAAAGAGTAAAATAATATGGTACATGTTAAAAAATAATATGTTATTGGAAACTGTTGTTAATAACTTTTTTAATATGCAATATTTTCTCGAGAGATATGTTATAGCACTGCAAATGCGTGCACTATATATATGCATATATCACTGCAATCGCAATCTGCATAAAATACTTTATATTTGTCCGTGTGTTGCTCGAGAACTTGCAGTACAATTTTAATATTGTTTTCAATAGCATGTACGTAATATTTGTGAGCGGATTTTAATTTATATTTGAATAATATATATTGAAAAGAATCCAGAAAATGACAAATACAGTTACAAATTGCCATTCCAACCACATAGTATTTTCTAAGTTCCAATGTTATTTGACGAGCAGAACCGCGAAAGCAATTGTTTTGTGTAATCCGTAAATAATTTTGTGTTAATAAAAAGTTTGTATGGTTACATGGTGATTAAACTTCCATTCATATTTATTTCAGGTGTAGCAATAACAACTTAGACAAAAAGATGGCGTATTTTGAAAAATTATCACAATGTTTAAAAGAATTAAACTTCCAGCTAGAAAAAACAACTAAATTTCCAGCTCGAAGAAACGACGCAATATTTTATCAATATTTTCACCCTTCAATGAAAGATAACGAATAATTTCTGCGATATGAAGCACCATAAATTGAGTATTTGACTGGACATGATCTAAGATCAGGTCATTTCAAAAGAAATGAAGAATAGAAAATTATATAAAGCCTCTTTAATTTTTTGCTACATATTGGGTATGTAATGAAAGAGCAACATTTCTTGGCGATTAATTAATTCATTTAAATTTTTTAAATTGTTATTCACATATTACAAATAAAGAAAAAGTAGAGTAAAGTAAAAACTATTTATGTTGCAAGTTGTATAAAGAAGCAGACAACGAAATTATTTTCTGTGTGTCGCTCATCAATCAAATATTGTCATAAGAGGCTCTGATACGGATATTACGATAATAATATTTTGGTAATATGCTGCCCTAAAAGATAGGTTAGGTTAAGCCTGCAGAGTTTAATATTTATCGAGGATAGCATTATTATCAAGAATAGAATAAACATTTTAATAATGATGTTTTGTTTTAAAGCACACAATCCCTCGGTATGGGGCTAGTACCAGGGTATAAAGTTTCTTTATTATCATCTCTGTACTTATCCCACTCATATCGAGTAGCATGTATCTAAATTTTCCGGTCATTTTTATTCCAATCAAGGGAACTTTTGAAGTAAAACTTTATGGTTGGAGGAAATATTCACCTGAGAAATTTAAAATGTACATAGCGAAGCCGCGAACAAAAAAAGTTGTGTTTATAATCTTCCATATAAAACATGCATATATAGTAAACATTTTGGTTCAAGACTTACCTCGTACTATTAATCAAATAATTAAACACGTAGTGATGTAAAAATTGCTATCAGTTGAATGAATCAAAGGAAATATATATGGAAATTATCATCTAGATATTAACTTAACACGTAGTGATGTGTTAAATTGCCATCAGTTAAATGAATCAAAAGAAGTATATATGGAAATTATCATCTATATGTTAACTTATCTACATGTTATTAAATATAAATAAAATATCACTTGTCTGTGAGAAAATTTTATTTTATTACTTCACTATTTTTGTTTTTAATTTAGGAAGAAAGCTTAATTTTGAATATCTTAGATGTGTCATGTTTTCCATTCTGTTATTTATTTTTATTTTAAAGTGTCTTCTGGATCAGTGAGAGATAGTACCCAAGAGGAAATGGCTACGTTGGAACAAATAGAGCGTTGCCTGGACGCTTGTGGCTTTGGCAAGTATCAATGGGGTTTGCTGGGAATTTCTTTTCACGGTGTGCTCGCGACTGCCTTAGTTATGGTGAACTCTCATTACGTTTTAAACATTATGAATGAAAAAAATTACGAAGAACGTGAGCAGTTGTCATATTTCATGCTATTGTTTGGTAAGTGAAATTTAAATGGAATTTGTTACTCACTTAAAATTTTTATTAAATTTTCCGATGTTTGTTTAAAATGGGCGCCCGGATAAAATTTTTAAACAACTACCCATCGTTTCCGAAGAAATCATAGTATTTTCATATCCTTGTATAGTTTTATATATTGCAAGCATCATGTAATATGTCGCATTTGACCACCCGAACATTGTGCTAAACGTTTTTACTATTACTCACAATTATATGAATATATCTTTAAAAAAACTTTCTTTTCCATTATCTTTCCAAGCTAGAATTATTACATGTGAAATCTATCAAATGGTATTTTAGAACAGTAAAATAGAATATTGAAAAAAAATATCAGTTTAGAGGAACATATTAAAAAAAAGCTTTCTTTTCTATTGACTTCTTATGCTGGAATTAGGATGTTTAATTAACCAATTGTTTCAAAATGTTGCTTATTATGAGTAATAACTGTGGAATTAAATTACATCTTAGGCACAGTAGAACAAAGTGTTGATATAAAAATGGCATCTTACGCAAATATATCTTAATTCTTTTTTATTGTTTTTGAAAACTGGGTTTATTACATTGCATTTTCCGAAAGTTTCCATGTGTGATTGGTTGTGTGTAGTCATTGTGGTATTAAATATCACCTTTCGCACCATAGGATAGAATAGTAAATAAAGATATATTGATATGAAATGTAAAGAAAAATCTTTTCCTTTATACCCCAACAAGGAGAAAGAAAACAAGCTCCTAAAAGATCTTTGGTAATATCATATTATCTAGTAGTGTTTGCATAACAGGAAGTTATGAAAAATGACAATGAAAGTGATATTTATTGTGAATTTAAAAATTTAATTCGAAATAATTTTTGAAAACTACTGTCAATAGCGAAACTATGTTTGCAGGCATCATACTTTCCAGTGTATTTTTTGGTTTTTTATCGGACTGTTTTGGAAGAAGGAAGATAACCATAATCTGCTTCGCCGGTTTGACTGTGGCAACTCTATTTAAAGGTGCAGTTCAATATTATGAATTAAAGGTGTTTGCCAATTTTTTTGAAGGTATCTTGTAAGTTATCTGTTTGTTTATTTGCTTTAAGTATTTAATAAAGATTAATACACATTGAAAATATTAATTTCGGCGATAACTTTACTTCCAATCCCTAATTTTCTAACTACTGAACTAAGTATTGAAGTGGCAAATTTACTATTTTTACAGACAAATTGCTACTTCAGAATAATTGTTTTTAAATCATTCAACAAATTTTTAGAGAAAGGTGTAATATTTTGCAGCTCCTTAAAAAACGTTCAAATATTTTCTGATAGTAGTTTTCCTATTATTCTGATTCAAAATACAAAACATTTTTTGCTCTTTGATTTATGTTCGATGAGTCACGGTGGTCATTTGCGCCTTAATACAAAATCAATTTACATCTTCAAAACTTTATGTTTAATCTATACAATTTTATTGATATATTCGAAGTGGTATTCATGGATTTTATCAGAAGTATGTTTAATATCATATTGCAATATCCATTTGTAATATGCTTTGTTCGATTTTTTGATTTGTTATAACTTATGTTCTATTAATCCTATTAGTAATTAAAATTATTATGTATAAGTAATAATCGATTGGGTAGTTTATTCGCCAATGTCAAAAAATAACCTATATGTGACTTTCAACATTACTAAGTTAAAATGGTTCCAAATAAAGTGAAAAATTTTAAGCAATTTTCACCATTCCATTAATTTATTCTATTTTGGTTAGTTTAACTAGAAGTTAGATGCGCCGAAAACTTTAATTATAATGCAATATCCTTTAGGCACTACAAAATTCTCCGTGTATATTTAAGTAATTTTACAACAGAGAACAGATTCATTAATGTGTTTAGGGAGGTTAAGTGAGAAAATATTACTTTATAATACCAATCATCTTAAATTTAGAAAAAAAAACTGTTATTTTAAGATATTCAATATAAAAAGAAATTATTCTAAAACTTATTCGCTGTTTTGCTAATACGCAGCAACTGAAAGTTTTAATTCATTATGTGTTCAGGTGGCTTTGAAATATGACAAGAATCTACCCACGATTATTTTTGGTTAATTTTATATTTGAAATATTTTTTTTATTTAATAATTTCTCGATGTATGCTAATAACCTCACGCTATTCTGTAAAGCAGATCTAAAGCCTGATAATATATCTTCAGTGCTAAATGGGAAGATAACCATATTAATGTCTGGAAGAAATAGGTAAATTCAAGTTCCTCTTAAGAAAATTAATGAATTTTTATACAAATAAAAAAAAGAACATATCGTCTCAGCGAAATATATCGAAAAAAGCGGTGAAATATATCTAAGAATCGTAACGATCTCTTTAGGTTTCCGGCAAAGCCCTGGCATACAAGAACGAACGTGCTGCTCTTAATAAAATATGAATATTTATTACATCAAGACTACACATCTATTACATCAAGACGTTTAGTCTTGATCTATTACCTCAATATCTATTACATCAAGACTAACAAACGGTGACATCGTAAGATACCAAAGAAAGTTCAATCCTATTGAAGAAATACTGAATGATCGGTGAAAGATGATCTAATAATTGTAATAATTGACGGATTATTGAAGGAATTTTCACAATTAAACCAGCAATATTTTGTCAATCCGACAATATTTCTTTATTAAGCGTCTATTAGCCGCCTAATGCTAGTCAACGTGGGAAGCCAGCAAGATGAGACTATACCGTGTCACAGCTTGGTCAGTTGATCTTATATATATTTATATATATATATATATATATATATATATATACATACACACACGTATATATATATATATATATATACACGTATATATATATATATATATTTATATGTATATTACATATCTATTCTTTTAATGTTTTCCAGCCTCGGTGGAGCATTCGTTGCGAGTACAACGCTGCAAGCTGAATTTCAACCGGAAAAATCAAGGGACAGAATTATGTTCACACTGAACTTCTTCATAGCGATAACCCATTTACTGGTTGTACTGGTTGATGTATTAATTTTCCTGTCATTACTTTTTCATGAACGCAGCAGTAGATTGTTTGGTAAGAGAATGGTATAGAGTTATTTTCAGAATGCGGGATATTAAATGGTTCAAAAATACCTAATTTAGACGTATGCTTTTTCTATCCTTATTATTTAATATAATAAATAGTTTTTTTAACAACTTACATACTTTAAAAAAAAATTCTTTTCATTTACGCTTGTATAAATTCAATTTTTGCTATATTACCACTTTGATTAAATATATTTATTAGTTTTTGTGGTTCTAGTATTTCACTTTAGCTCTATTTTTTGTCGCATAATATTCGCATGTTATTTACCTTTAATTATCTTATATTATTGCCTATTGAAGCTATTTTCTTTTGTATATTATACTATTACATAAATAGATGAATAAGCTCTTCAGAATGGAAGTTAAACAGATTTAATTTGTATTAAAGTGCCATTGTCAAAACCAAAAATTTATTCAGGTCGTATTAAAAATACAGTGACACTTGAAAATATATTATTTAAATTAAAAAACAATTAATTAATCATTAAAGTAAAATATTTTAAAATCTTTGAAATTTAATTAAACCATCTTTCAATAATTTTTAATACCAAAAAAGAAAAGCCACACATTTACTTCTTTATGAATTCTAAAAGTAATTACTCATATTTTCGGTCCACAAGCAAATTTTTAATAAATAAATTTAATAAACAGGTTTACAATTATAAATGACCTATACATTTCTTATAAAGCATATTCCCACAAATGTCCAAAAAACTGCCTTAATAAAAATATTATATTCGCTGTTGTTAAGATTTCTTTTGAATTTATGGAGAAGTAAGATATTTTCTAAATTAAATGAAATGATAATAATTTAAAGGATAACGTATTGTAATAAATATCCCATAATAATAGTCTAATAAGATATATAGAATAATTAAACCGAATGTCGGAAAAATTTTGAAAAAACCGTTAATAATTTGAATTGAAATATGATTTGTGTAACTTCAAGAATTGAATGTTTGGTAATATTTAATTATATTGAAAAAATGTTATATGTGGGCAAAGAAAAAAACTTTCAAATTTTAGGTCTACATCCTTGGGATATTTACATCTCATTGACTTCACTCTTTAGTCTGATAGCGTGTGGGCTATATGCGCTGCTTCCAGAAAGCCCAAAATATGATTTCAATCATGGTCGGTATGAGAATGCTCTTCGAACGTTGAAGAGGATATATTCTGTAAACACGGGAAAGTCAGGCGATGAGTTTCCGGTAAGAAAAATAAAGTGATAGTCTTAATTAATACGGTTTCTTACAATAAACGTGAACAAGATTTCTTAGTATATATTTACGAGCGATTGAACCAATGAATTGTTTGACCTATATCGGTTTAAATAGTTAGCTATGTTTTATATCGTTATATATATACGAATAAATATCAGTCCAATTAATATGAAAATCTTTCCTTAACGGACATAAATTACAGCAGCGAATATAATCAAACCGGATTTCCTTAGTAAGCAACATTTAAAGTGTAATTCATAGTGAGCAACATTTTAGTCTGTCACAGATTTTTACAAGCGACACGCTAAGCACTGTAAGTAAAGAAAAATTACGCTAGGCTCTAAAAGTATTTTATTCTTTTCCATTTAAGTAAATTTTTTGAAGCTAACAAACTGTTAAATATACAGAAATTCCTCTTCCTTTCTTCCTTATGACTTTGCTTGGAAATAAACTTCTTATTTCTCACAAGAGTTCATTACATCTAGTACAAAATTTCAAACGTTTGAAGCATTACCTTGTGACAACTGGAATGGATTGTTTGTATTCTAACTTCTGTAATGTTTAAAATTATATTATTTTAAATGCAAAAAACTGATTTTGTTTCTTTAATTTTACTATCACATCTCAATTGATTTCAATCGCTTATCCACAACCGAAATACATGGAATAATTTTTAACACAGAATCCTAACTAATATTACAAAAGTGAAATTATTTTATTTCATAATTGATACACTACAATCAAGCCAAAAATCTGCACTAAATTTCATACACATAGTTTTTGTGACAGTAAATTTATTTGTTCTGTTGCATATCTTAACTATTAGCCTCGGCTCCACTTGTGAGGTGCAGTAGCACTATTTTCTCGTGAAGAATGTTTGAATGTTTGTTATTAAATAATACTTAAATATTATTAGGAAATGGACACATCTATTTCCTAATTATGATTCCATAATTAGGATCATTATTAATCATTCCAATTATTATGGTCACAATTCTGAATTCAAGACATCGAATAATGCCTATCGGCCTTTTCATTCTATATTATAAACTTAATACTAAAAAAGTCAGTAGAGAACGCGAAATGTACCTGCATTAAATGTGTACTTTTAAATTGTCCCGAGAATAAGTCACGCCACCCCATTAAAAAATCCACATAGAAGAAAATGTTACTTAAACCTCTTAATTTATCCAACTCTAGTACGTAATGAAATTTGGAGGGGTATACAAGATATAAAAAGTAGTAATTTAGAATAATGAAAATAATATTATGTATATTTATATATATATATATATATATAATATATATATTCCTACACATATCCATAATCATATTGATTTGTTATATATAAATTGTTCTTAAGATTATTATATAATTTTCTTTGTCCATTTAGTATCAACTGCTTGGAATGACGGACAATGAATTTAGGACTCGCCGTGAAAAATTTCAAACAACCCGTTCGAAAGTAAAATTATTATTCAAAAAACCATTGCTGAAATCTCTAATTATCATTATAGCGGCGCATTTTTTGTTTACGCTGGGGTAAGTTGCTCATTTATTATTGCAAACGACGAGAATTAACGGTTACAAATAATCGATCAATTGTTTTAGCTAGATTAGGTGCTGTTATTAATACTACCCTTATTTTGCATTTTAATTTTTTTACGTCACTAGAAAATATATGTTTACCAATTTTAACATAATATTCTGAAGCATTTTGCCAAAATTGGAATATTATGAACATATAAGAATTTAAATAGCCGGAAAATAAAACATATTAGAAAACAATTTCTAATAAATAAACTTATCAACAAATAACTTTACAATAAACAAAACGTCAAATTTCTTAAGTAATATTTGTAAGAAATAGCTTACGCGTTCCTTGTCGAAGTTATTTTTGAACTTTTAATAAGTTACATGGGCAGAAGAGGTTTATATTTAATATATTTTAATGAAAACCCTTTAAGTAAAATTTTTGAAGCTAACAAACTGTTAAATGTACAGAAATTTCTGCTATGACTTTAGTTGGTGATAAACTTCTTATTTCTCACAAGAATTCATTACATCTAGTTAATTACTTCATGGAAGTTTTGTTAGAGATTTATTCTACAAAGTTATACTATATGCACTTTTTTATGTATAATATGATACATTGGGTACAAAAGGTATTGAAACGGTATGAAAATGCATATATTATTTTTTTTCAGTAGAACTTCTGACTATTACCAAGAAAAGTCTATGAATGTCGGTGGAAATAAAGTAGTCTATATTTTGGTAATATATTTTATACGCATTATAAAGAAAATTTATATGGGTCAAATCCTAAAAAGGTTGAATCTCTGAAATCAGCTTTACCAATCATTTATTTAAGGTTTACACTTCGATTTTGGGCTTTAAATTTTTAACCAGTATTATTTTTTTCATTCCTAGCCTATTATAATTAATTTTTAGTTAGGTCTTAAGTAACTAGTATACTTTGTTGCGAACGTTATATATCTGCTATATTTATTTATTATATTATTTTGAACCGACTTAATTTCATATCAGCCAAAAAATTGCGATATGCAAATGGTTGCAGTGCGGGTATAGAGACTATCTACTCTCCATTCGGTGTTTGATGAAAACGATACGATATGAAATAGTTATACATCGGCACCACTTAACCTTTAGCATGGACTTGATCTGTAATCGAACGCATTTGTTTATATTTATTATATTCCAGCATATTTGACAGTAATGAATATGCTAAAAAATACATTGTGTATTAATGATATTATCTATCCACAGCTACAACACGATGAGATTATGGCATCCTACATTACTATCGGCAGTTTGGACTAGGTCGGGATCTGATTCAAATTTCTTGTGCAATACGTTTAAGGAAAAACATGTAGACCAGTGGGTACGATCATTCAACTGTTATATTATGCTTTTAGGTTTATAAAATATGAAAACAGAAAATTATGTTTAAAAAATATGTGGTAAGTTTAAAAAAATAAATATTGTGAGCTATTTTTTGTTTTGATAGCATCACTTATTATGGTTCTGTATCTCGGATGGGAAAAGAGTAACCTTTACAAATCACTCACGTGTCCATTCGTATGTCCAGCACAGATGTTTTTCTCAAAAACCATTTGAGATAGAAATATGAAAATTGCAAAATTATTATTTATATTAACCACCATATATCTCAAGACTTACCGCTCAAAAATGTCATTGGAAGCCCAATAAAGTACTTAAACTTGTATTTTCTTTAAATTTTCTTTATTATATAGGATATTTATTAAAATAACCTACTGCGAGGAATCCTTTAACTATTTTTGTTAGAACTTAATTTAATGTCATTTAATGTATATAATTGAAAATTACCACAAAAATGTACATTCGCCTCTGTTCATTCCCTAAACTACTAAGTCAAAATTATGAAAAAAACCGTACGTACAAAACATACAAAACGTTTTAAAAATAATTTAGCATTAATATATACAAATGTCAACGTTTGAAAAAGCTGCAACTACGGATTGGATAACTTATCTATATAAAAAAACGAAAATAATAGCAAAATTTAAACATATAAAATAAATTGAAAATATTTCTGCGTAAAAATTAATCCTTAATCAAAATAAGAGAATAGAAAAGACAAAAAGGATTTATATATTTATCTGGAACATCTGTTCGAAAATCATTTACGAACGAAATGAATTTCCCAATTTTAAAAGTAAAATAAATAAAATTAATTTTGAAAGAAGCTAAAACAATAAATTTATAAGTGATACATTTTATATAAATGGCTATTACACAAGCTTCCACTTTCCTTTTGCAATTATGTAAGTTATCAATTATTTGAAAAATATGTACATAATTATGTACATAATATGGTACCAACAGCTTTAAAAATATATTTTCTTGGTTTGCCATTTCAAAGTTATTTAAAAAAATCCTATAATAATAAATATTCTCTTTTTTTGTTATATGCAACAAAGCTTATAAATAAACTGAAAAACAAAAAACCTGCACTTGAAGTATTTTTTCAGAGACCAAAATTTTCGGGAGAATGTGTGATACGTACTGCTGTCACATATTCTCCGGAAAATTTCGGTTTTAAAAAGTTACATAGTAATTTTTTCTTTTCAGCGTGATGGTCGAGAAGTCTTTCATTTTATAGGTAATTACGTCGGGATGTTTGTATTTGGCCTCATCCCATATATTGGAATAACAATTTTCATTAACTGTGGCAAGAAATTAATACTCTTGTTTTCCATTTTCATCTGCTGCAGTTTAGTTATATCTATGTATTGGATCAATTTTGAACTTGGGAACATATTAGTGTACGGGATTTTCTTGGCTACGGGACAAGGTTTTTCAGGAATCACACAGGCGATCGTTTTCGAAATGTTTCCTGTTTACACAATGTAAGTTTTTGAAATTTTATACAAATATATGATCGTCAGTTTTTGTAGAAAATTTATACGCGTGTAACTTCACTGGGTTGTAATATTTAAACCCGAGGCACGAATGAAATAACTATAGTAGAATTCAATGTTGCTATTTCTTTTCAACGGAGAATATAATAATATTGTGGATTTAGTTTTATGTGTTAATTCTACCCGCCAAAAATAATATAATTTGCAAAAACTTCACAGCTTATATTATAAAGGACACCACTGACTATAATCAAAGGCTATTCACCTTGTGGTGGAATAAATTGTACCCGTATTATTATTTAATTATTTTTCTCTAATTTCGTTTAAAATACAATTTCCATTATTATTAGAATTATGAAAAAATCAAAATATATAATTTGACTATGTCACTCAAACCACTGTGGTATATTCCAAATGAATAATAGAAATAGAATAATTCAAGATTGGTACAACCCTCACCATAATGAAGAAAAGACGAAGAAGAGGACTATCTAATATAAGACAATCACCAATTACGTAATACAAATAATCCTTCTTACTTCGGGGTAAAGTGGCGGTCTGGACTAAAGAGAGAAATGTGTATATGTTTTAATATTGTTAAATGGTCTTGTTTAATGGATTCAAATTTTATGTAATATAAAATGAATTTAGGAGATTTTCTCAGTGAATTCCAAAATCGTTATTTTTCTTTTTATAGGAGTCTCAGTTTATCATTGGTATTTATTGCAAATACAATAGGTGCAGTCCTAGCTGAAGTAATGATATCTTCTCTATTACAATGCGGATGTGCATTGGGTTTCGTTGTGACTGCTTTAATGGCATGTAAGTTTCCTCACTGTTGGTATTAAAATATATTTTTCTCGTAGCTGACTTCATCGGGGTAATAATTATGAATTGTTGTTCGACTCGAAATATTTAAATCAATGAAATTTTTCCTCAAATATATACTTCGTTAATATGTTTGTATTTCACCTATATTACTGATTTTTTCTAAGGTGAAATAATATTCCATTATTAGATTAGATTTTTGTGAATCTCGTAGAAGGTTAAGGAACTAGCAAAGTTTGTTGTTGTACGTATATAAATATGCATGTAGATTCGTGTAAAAACTATTTAATCTTAGATTGTTTTAATTCTCATTTTATTTCTTAATATTATGAATTTGTTTTATGAGGCTTCATTAAATGTCATCAATTTCCTAGTTAATTTATATTAACATTGAAAGTATTGAAATCATTATTTTTCAAGTATGGAATCTTCCAGATGAAGTTTTAGATAACCAAAAATGTAAACAAAAATTCAATCATTCTTAAAACTTAAAATGTAACTAACTATATTCGAACAAAGATATTTAAAGATATATCTATCCATATTATAATATCTATCCATATTATATGTTTTAAGTACCAATATTTGAAGTAAGTCAAAAAATAAGCCATTATTAAAAATAGTAAGAAAAAAATGGTCATGTAAAAAACCAATTTTGAATGTCAGTCAGAAAGCCAGCGAGAAAAGTATATTAATAAATTTTGAAAAACATTTTTGAAATTGAAAATAAATGCATAAAATTATGGAACTAAAAATTTAAAAAAAAAGCAATAAAATGAATTTTATTTAATTTCACAAGTTCAGAATCCTAACAGTGAACTGCTATAAATAGCCAAGTAAAATATATCACACTCAGAGAAACCCATTTTTGTATTGAAATTTGCCTCATAGTTTGGAGGCTTGTTTGAGAGCAGACTGTATTTCGTAGTTATAATATTTTTTTTTCTAATTAAATGTCCATAGAAATTGTGGGCCCTTGGGTGAAATTTAAATCCACGATGTTCTGTTGTAGAGCCTACGACTACAACTACACACATAAAAGTTAAAAAAAGAAATTTAATGGTATGAAGTACGATAGTTTGAATAATTAGTATAACAATTCGAATTCTTCTCGTATAATATATGTGTAAAATATACTATATTTTTTTTATTTAGGATTTTATTACGGTGTCATTGCGTAAAATATTCTATATATTTTTTATCTTGTGTCTTATTACGGTGTCATATTTTAATTGTCAAAAACAAAACATATTTGAGAAAGAGATTCTGAACGCAAGGCGTTGCTGCATTGCATCGAATATCGCTTTGATGTTGATAATATGCGGCGCGCTGTGTGGGTGCGTTGCAGGACGTATAACCCTTGCAAGAACGTTGAAATAATGATCCTCGAGGAGGGCTGAAACACAAAAATATTTTATTGGCTTATATGGAATCTAGTAACCAATGAAAGCGGGCTTTTTATATATTTGCAAAAATATTTTATAGATGTCTTTAACATTTGTAATAAAAGTTTTTTCCCAAGCGGTTCGTTTCATCAATTGTGTTTTTTTATTATTGGGCTTATATTTAACTTTCTTAAAATGAGCCATATTTCTCTTTCAACCTCTTTACCATCAACTATTCAACTATATTCACAAAAGATAAACAAGAATCTTCTAAATTTTAATATTTTCAACAATCAAGATCTGCATTCATTAATATGAAATAAACGATTGGAGATATCCATTGGCTATGAAATGTGTTCTTAATTATGAGAGTTTGATAGACTTAGGTCACTCAATAGATTTTGTTTTATGTATTTTTTTTCCGTATGACGAATTTAAATATTACAGATCCCGTTTTCATTTTTATATAAGATTATATAACCTGTGTTACTCGGGATTGTATACCGACTTTAACGATTATGCATTTATTAAAATCAGCGAAGTGATTTCATCGCTACAAAGGAAAAAATCTCACTTAGTGGCATATAAGGAACATAAGTACATAATTGTCCTTAACGTGCTATAGCGTAATAAAAATAATTCAATGTAATTTAAGAAACGAAAGCGGGCTATTCTGATGACTGAGAAGATCTCTTTATTTGCTTCCTAAAGCAGATGAAAGGACGGAGTAAAATTTTCGTCTAATTTAAAAAAGATAACCGTACATCAAAACTAGAACCATTATAAGTTGACGAGAAAACTTACTATTACTCGACACGGGATTTCAATAGTGCTTAAAATATTCATAACTTTCGATTTGACTTTCATTTTCAGGTGCGGCAATTTTTATACTGTTCTTACCAAATAAAAAGTAACGAATGGGACGAAGGATCGCTGAGTATGTAGGTATTTTGTAAGGACTGAAATTAAAAACCTGCGTAATTTTAACAGAACTTTTAAAAAAAGGATAAATATTGTTCAACGCCCAAAGGTCATTAAGCTGTTCATGGTTTGCTAGATATAAGAAAGAAGTTAAACACAACAATACAATTACAATACTACTTACAATTTTTATTATCGCAACTTGTTCCACCTTTAACAAAGTGAAAATTAATTCGCAATATTTTGTTAACCCAAATTTTGTTTTAAAAGTTTCTGAAAAAATTGTAAGTTATGTAAGTTCTTAATAACGAAACTTATACGTTATCTGTAATTGAGGAACGGTACTTAAACCAAGTTTGGAGATTATTCTGTGTTTTAAATTGTGGTATATAACATATGTCACTAATTTGTTCAACAGATGGAAGCAAAGCTATTATGTATTTTATTTATATTATATAATGTAATTTATTTTTTATTTTTAGTTTCCTATATATATATATATATATATATATATATATATATATATATATATATATATATATATATATATAAATATAAACAACTACTAGTTTACATGTTTATTTAAGTGAGATAAAGTATGAAAAAGCTTTACTTACGTTTGGATAGTCGCAAAAGTATAGTAATTAAATACCACTTGTCAGTTTTTTTCATATATTATATTGGAAGGAAACAGACGAAAATAACGTAACGAAATCGACCGCAGTCCTCGCTGTAGCAAAAACGTAAAAATCAAAAGGCTCGTGTTAAATGTATATTCATAGATAATATAATTTACTTACTTATATTTACATGTTTACTTTTGGAACCAGGATTAGCAAAAACGAATTTCACTGTTTTTTATAAAAAAATAATATTCCTAAATATCGACATGTCTTAAAAACTACAACTCGATCGCTTTTATTTTATTATAAAAAATTTATTGGATAAAGAAAATATTCAAAATTATATCTTCATTTTTTTGTATTCCAATTTGTTTCAATTGATTTGTTTGTAATTTATAATTAGATACTACATATTTAACATACATAAATATCAATTGTGATAATAAGAGGAAAAGTCATATAAGAAATTAATAAAAATTTACATAAAAAGGTTATGTCTATTTCATTTAATATTAACAAATACATTCAATTTTACAAACCATAGAAACTCATCATTAAACTTTTAATTCATAACTTTTTTTTATTATAAATTTAATTAATTACACGCATTATAATTTTATAATCACAAATTAAGTCAGAATAAAGGCATTTTACGGCAGCTATCTCTTTATTTTTGTTTATCAAATTTATAGTTCGATATAAGAAATCCTCAAAATTTTAATTTGCAATTTTTTGAAGTATTTTTGCCATATATAATACAATAACTATCGTGTCACATCACGAAATTTTGCTTCAATTGCATAAAAAGGTGTAAGTTCAGTAGAACAAAAATACTAATTTTAGTGTTTTTTTTAAGTAAAAGAATGTAAAATACTTTAATTGCTCTTTTAATAATAAATTATGGAACATATGTTCCAATAATAAAAAATAACGTGAAATATGAAATTAAAATTTAGGTATTTTCCACTATTTCATGTATTATATTATTTTCTTTAAAAAGTAAAAAGCCGATATTTAATATATTTCATAAATCAAAAATACATTACTGAAAAATTTTATATTACAGGTTTTCTTGAGACAACTGCAAAAATAAACTATTATAATATTAGTTAATAAATTTGATCTTTGAGTGACTGAAAATGTACTGTCAATCTAAGTATGTCAGTTTTATGTTTCTGCTCATCGGAAAGGGTTTCAGGCTAATTATAAGGAAAACAACAACATTTCTATTCATATGTTAACGTGAAAATATTTCTTTCTGAGTATTGAATAACTTTCATCGATAACTTATAGACAAAAAGTTACGAAATTAGAATGAGTGTCACAAATAGCTGGCGTATTAGCTAAATTATAGTCAATAAATAATGCGACGAAATGTTTCAGCAAAATGTTATTACGTTCCTTTATTACGTTGTATTCATGAATTTTAAATAACAAAAAGTTATATTCAGTATTGGCACAATTATCCACTCAATCAAATTCAAATTCGATTTTACGATATATCCGTGAAAAACTATTTCTGCGTTAGTTTTTTTTTCAAATGCACCAGGTGCTACCTATTGTATAACAGCGGGTATATCTATAATAAAGTAGAAAATCACTTTCTTGGAATTTTATCTCTCATTCTATCTAATTGTCGGTCTATTTATTTGTTTTTTTTTAGTGAGTTCCATAGCATCAGCAATACCTCTGAACTAATTTCAATAGGACTTTCATTGCGATAATGCTTGAGATTTAGATGAACAATTTTTGAATATATTTGGCGTTAATTTTGTAGAAATTCATTATCGACAATTAAACGAAACTACGTGATGTAGTATTATTTCTACTTTCTTTAAGTTCTTTACCACGACCAAGGTTTCGTTGTATTGCATCATTTTTAGGTATTAGCAAAGATTGTTAATAGCCCACCTGAAAATCTTTGCTAATCTTTTGCTGTTGTAAGTTTCATTTAATTATCAACAATTTTGCTAATGCGTTCAGGTCTATATCTTTTAAAAGATCAATATTTGTTAAGAAAATTAACGAACCTCACGTCCTAAGAACCTAGTGAGTAGAGATTGTCGGAACCGTCAAAACGTTTAGCTAAAGACTGATTATAATGAGAGTTTCGCAAGAAGTGAGGGACAATTTCGATAGTGTTTTGTAAAGAATATTTTAGTGAAATCCTTGTCTATAAATGTTATAAAATTTAAAGTACATGTAGGAAATATTATCTGTTATATCTGGCGCTAGACAAATTTTTAAAGCCTTAAACTTAATTTTCCATTTTCAGACTTATCTGCAGTTCTTCCCGAAATTAATTCCAAAGTTATTATTATATATAAATATTTAAGATAAAATGAATATTTAAAACAGAATTGTCTGTTATCATCATTACTTCGTTTATCTTTTAAGGATATAACTTTATTCAATTTCATAACCAAAGTATCGACAAAAAATTTCATATAATATAAAGATTTATAAAGGAATACTCGTATTATCTCACATATCTTTTTGTCCATGATAAATAAGCAAAAGCTTATTATCGTGCAAAACAAGCGTGAATCGCTTCCGTAGTATAAATACTGTAAACCATCCTTTTGAATGATTAGAAGTTATGCTGGATCGTATCGATTACATATGTATGTAGATCAATTACATATGTATGAAAAAAATATCTTCTAGCCTTGCTGTGCTAAGTCCTGATCATTTTGTTTTTATTTTTGCTACTATATTTCTACCGTACTTGTTTCTTTATTATGCAACTAGTAACGTATGAATAAATGTATAAAAAATATACCGAGAGTGCGTGTTTAAAGAACGATAATCATGTTGATGACTTCTAATATGGCAATGACATTAGGCATAATTTATCAAGAATAGTAAATATAGATAACTCTGTATATATGATAATGTGCAGTTAACTCTGTGAGTTACGTTTTTAATAGATAGTTATGTTGCATCAAGTTTTACAGTTATTTAATTAAAATTGGTTGTTATATAAAAATATTTTAACTTTAAAACGAAGAAAGTATTTTATTTGGCTATAACTTTGAAGGCAAGGATTTGCTTGAATATTGTAGTAACACGATCTAATATATTTGTACACGTTAAGTATATTTTTATTTAAAATACGTGCCCGTTTATACGTTTTTTTAACGTCATAGGGGAATATAATTGTTTTCTGTTATTATTGAATAATTGTTAATTTGTGTGGCACCCGCTTCACCTTGCTCTATGTCGCGTAATTTACTTCATATGAAGATTTATTCCTGAGAAAACAAGTAATGGCCTATTGTTTGGCTTGTAAAGTATATTGTTTGTTAAAGGAAAGCAATAACGCGGTTCTGGTTACGAGAAAATTGAATATTCAAACTTGTTTCCATTTAAAACTCAGAAAATTTTGAAGATGGCATTTTTTTATAAAATATAAGACAATATCTATTTATAAAAATTATCAAGTACTAAACATTTTAACCCTTAAGTTTCATCGAGATGATTTCAACGATAGTGGGACATATCCTACCTATATATGAATATACCTATATAGTGGGACATATCCTACCCATATACCTATATACCTATATACTATAAACAAGAACGTCTTTAATGGGTATATTATTTTTATTTGGCAATGATAAGTGCATCGCAATATGAAATCGAGCTGGAAAATTATTTAGTTAAAACCTTATTCTTTCCTTCTTAGTCAATATACTCTTCGCATAATTGTCGTGGTCATCTTATTAAATGCGTTGTAAATGAGTGACGGGCCGCGCGATATATTGCCATTCTTCGCTGGTAGTCATTACCTGTATAATCTTAACCTATAGAAGTCTTACCTATGAAAATATATCGACTCAAAACATATCCTATAAAAACAACGTTCTATCGTATTCATCTCACTTTTGTTTTATTATAACAGATTCACGAAAAATCCGTATCAATTAAGTTCTATATATTTCTGCCCACGGTTTTACGGAATAATATTATTTGCATATCTTTGTAAAAAGTTTTAAACCCCAAAAATATTTGATCTATTTTGAGTAAATTTTTATCTCTGTTAAAATTTGTCTTATGTTACAGGATTTAATATCATATACCAAAAATATTTGGATATTTAAAAAATAGACATGATTTATAAAAAATAGAATAGAAATATAAACATATAATGAAAAATTTGTTTATATCATGTGAAAACATATCTTTGTGCCAATTTAAAGTATAAACATTTTGAAAATAATCACTCATCACTTGATTACGTTGTTGTTTAAAGGACTATACTGTAATTATTTTCCCTTTTCTGAGAATATAACAAAGTCATTAGCAAAGTCCTCCCAAACCACCTCTTTGAATAGCAATACATCGACTTTCTCAAAAACAAAGTCGGTGTATTGCTCCACTGTGACGCGAAAATGTGACAAACAAACGAATTGAAGTTTTAATAATGTTTATGATTGTTATATTTTTAGTATGACATTTCTTGGGGTTAAGAGAAGCCTATGTAATTTCATAGTCCCCCAACTATTTCTGTGCTGAAAATTACGTTAATCTTATGATCTACACAACATGAAAAAAAAAATAAACACGCTTTCTTATTTCGATATCACCTGGGGTTAGATTTGTTAGGTATTGAATATGTTTGGCGTTAATTTTGTAGAAATTAATTTTCATTTAATTTTTATTCGCAACTAAATGAAACTATGCGATGTTGTATTATTTCAATTTGTAAAGATTCACCTGCAGATGTAGTCAAACAACGAAACCTAGGTCGTGGTGAAGAATTTAAATAAAGTAGAAATAATACTACATCACGTAGTTTCATTTCGTTGTGAAAATTAAGAGATTTGTTAGGATAAGATATTCCGGGTTCGAAAATAATACTGTAATTTCCTGCACAGCTAACTATCACTACACAGGAAATCACATCTTTCTAATGTAATATGTTGACGTGAAAAAAGTACAACAAAACACACATTAAAATTTTTAATACCAGTTGGGACTGTAATATTAGTTAAGATGAAATTTTTCAGATTGAAAAATAGCATATGTCGTTTCCTGGTGTACTAACTCTTTCCTTGCAGAAAATTAAATCACATGTTAATCCGTTGCTATATGAAACAAGGATGAACGAGTGAACTTTTAAAATTTTAATAAGAATTGGAATTTTAATATTAGTTAGCTATTTTATTTCCTGGCCCGCCAGCTATCTCAATGCAGAAAATCACGTTGATATCTTATTCTGTTACGACGCGAAAGAAGAACCAAGAAACACGTTTTTTTAACATTTTTAAAAAGAGCTGGGATTGCATTATTAGGTAGGATGAGATTTTCTGGGTTAGAATGTAGACTATGTCATTTCCTGGCATACCAACTATCTCTACAGAAAATCACGTTGATACGTTTCTCTTACTGCTCGACTGGATTTATCGGGATGGAAAAGAGCCTATATCATTTCCTTGCCCACCAACTCTCTCCATTCAGAGAATCATTTCAGTTTGTTGCTCCATTGCCTCGTGGAAAAGGACAAACAAACACATTTAGAATTTTTTTTAAATTTGGCATCTATATATCAGCTAATATAATATTGAGTGATTTCCTGGACCCCCAACTAAATCTGTGCCAATATGAAAAAAGATAAATAAAATTCAGAATGTTTAATATTTGTTGGGACTATAATATTTCTTAGAATGGGATTTTCTGGATTGAAAAGCAACCTACCTAATTTTCTGGCCCACCAACTACCTTTTCGCAGAAAATTACATCAACGTGTTGTCTCTTGCGACTAGAAAAAAGGACAAACAAACGCACTACTGATATTATTTGGATTGTGATATTAGTGTGATATTAGTTAGGATGTGATTTCGTGGGATTGAAAGTTGCTCATATAATTTACTGGCCCGTCAACTAACTCCGTGTACAAAATCAAGTCGATCTGTTGCTGCATTACGTCGTAAAAGGACACTCGAAAAACATTTTTTACTATTTTTAAAATTAGTTGGATCTTAATCTTATTCAGGTTGAGATGCCATTTATTTAAAATAATACTTACCTTCTGGTCCACTAACCATCTTTACGCAAAAAATAGGTCGATACGTAGCTCCAATACGATGTGGAAAAGGGACAAACCATGCATTTTTGTATTTTTTAAATATTATTATTGTAATGAGAATCCTCATATTTGTGAGTAGTTTCTTTAATTTTTTAGCCTACCATATATTTTTTCGTTGAAACGTATGTTGAACTATTGTTCCATTACAACTTGAAAGAAGGACAAACAAACACCTTTTTTCACTATTTTAATATTATTTGGGATTGATTTATTAGTTAAAATTTCTGGGATTAGATACTAGCCAACGTCTTTTCCTGACCTACCAACTGGATCTGTGCATAATATCAAGTCAATCTGTCGCTTGACCACGATGTGAAAGAGGACAAACAAATACATTTTTAAATTCTAATATAATCTGGGTTTGTTTTATTAGTTGCGACAAGCTTTCATTAGTTGGAAAGTGGCCTATGTCATTTCCTCGCCCGCCGACTATCTCAGTATGGAAAATCCCATCGATCTATTGTTACATTACGATGCAGAAAAAGAAGAAATAAATACATTTTTAAATTTTTACGTTAGTTGGAATTTTAATATTGTTAGAGTGAAATTTCCCTGGTTCAAAATTAGCCTATGTGACTTTCTAAACTGCCAAGTAACTCGTTGCAGAAAATCACAACGACCGTTTATTTTATTGGGACGAGAACGTAGGAAAACCAAAATCTTTTCGAAACTTTTTAAATTAATTGGATTGTAACATTAGTTAAGATAAGATATCCCGTCTTCGAAATTAGCCTATGTTATTTCTTGGCCTGCCAAATATCTCTTTTCGGAAAATAATGTCGATTTATTACGCTTTTGCAATTTAAAAGGGGGACAAACAACGGCACTTTAGAAAATTTAATATTAGTTGGGATTATTAAATTAATATATTAGGTAAGGTTTAATAATAGATAAGACTAAATGGATTTAAAAATAGCCTACGTCACTTTTTAATTAGCCAAATGAAATGAATTCAGAAAATCATAACAAAATGTTACTTACTCCATTGCCACTGGAAGGAGAGACAAACAAATGTACTTTTGTAATTTTAATATTATATTAGTTGGGATGAGATTTACCTGGTTAAAAAGTGGCCTATGGAATTTTCTGGCCCCTCCAACTCTCCATGCATAACAGTACGTTAATCTGATACCCAGTTATTACTTATCAGTTTTAATTTCTCCAGTTTAATAGTATTTGTGTTTGTTATATTAGTCAGGATAAGAATTTTAGTATTAAAATATAACTCATATAGTTTCCTCGCCTGTCAGCTATTTCAGCGTAGGAAATCAATAAATATTTTTCTTCATTACGACGTGAAGAAAGGACATACAAGCACCCTTTTTTCATATATTTATAATAAGTTGGGATTGTAATATTGATTAAGTGAGTTTTACCGTACTGGAATTTAGCCTATGTTTTTGGGGTGCCGACTGAGCCTTAAAAGAATATGAGGACAATTTATTTCTTCATTATTTCGCATCAAGGATAAACTAACATACTTTGAATTTTTAATAATAGTTGAGATTTATAAATTAGTTAAGATGACATTCCTTGGATTTAAAAGTTGCCTAAGTCAATTCCTGGGCCCTCAACTATCTCTGTGCAGTATACCACGTCGATCTATTGCTCTATTCCGATGTAACTTAAGAGAAACAGATATACTTCAGAATTTTTAATATTAGTTGGGACTGTAATATGTATTAAAATGATATTTCTAAGAATGAAAATTGACCTAAGTCATTTACTAGTCCCGAAATAACCCTTTGCAGAAAATCACACTGACATGCTGATCCCCTGCGATGTGAAAAGAGGACAAATAAACGCAGTTTTGAATTCTACATTGTAATACGAGTTAGGATAAAATTTCCCGTGATTGAAATTTAATATCTTGGCTCACCAACTATCCCCGTACTTAAAAACACGTCGATCTGTCGCTCCATTAGGTTGTGAAAATAGAACGCAGACACCCTTTTTTGCTTTTTTTTAAATTATTGGGATTGTAGTATCAATTTGGTTGAGACATCCTGGGTTAAACCTAAAACTATTTTGCTTCCTAGTATACCAACTATCCCTAAGTTATTTTGGGACAGAAAATTATGTTGACCTATTACTTCATTGAAACGTAAAAAAGGACAAACAAACATTCTTTCCAATATTACATATTAATTGGCATTTTGATATTAGTTATAATGATATTTCCTTAGAAGGAAATTAAACTATGTCAATTCGCAATAGGTACCTTTTTGCTGGAAATCATGTCGATTTTTTTCTCCATTTCAACGTGTAAAAAGGACAATCAAACGCATTTTCGTTGTTTTAATATTTACTTTGATTTTTATGGTAGTTAGTGTTAGATTTCATGCGTGGAAAATCAGTCATTGTTCTTTCTTCTAACTCCAACCGTTTCTGTGCATAATATCATGTCGATAAATTACTCTATTGTAACGAAAAATACAGACAAAACACATTTTCCAATTTTAATAATATATGGGATTGCTTTATTGATTAGGATGAGATTTCATGCGTCAGAAAGTAGACTAGGTTATTTCTTGGACTTCCAAATATCTCAACACAGAAAATACGTCGATGTGTTGCTCCATTGCAACATAAAAGAAAGCAAATAAGCACCATACAGAATTTTTGACATTAGTAGGGAATTTTATACTGTCACGATAAGATTTCCCTGGTTGGGAACTCGCCTGTGTCGTTTTCTGGTCTGCAAACTATCTATATTCAAACTAAATATCAAGTTGGTATATTACGTAGTACGTAGAAATTTAATTATTTAATCCAGCAGTACTCTTACTTTTTTTAATCGGCCTACATCCAAATTCTAAAATGTTACTGAGCCACTAAGTCCCCTCTAACTAGGAACTTTTTGCTGCAATATCGTGTGCTCAATAGCAAGCTGTTTTGTATGAAAAACTGTTTCAGCGCCCTCTAAATATTATCAAAAGTATTTCAATTTTATACAAAATACTTGCGATCGAGTTTTCGATACAGTAGCAAAAAGCTTCATTGTGGGCACTTTTGAATAAGCGCGCAAGAACGCCCGACAAACTGTTACGGCAGTGCCATCATAATCAATTTGGAACAAGCGGATTACGTCGGTGCACCGTGAGGGGTGTTATTGCGATTCGGAACGAAGGCAAGTCACGTGATATTTTTCTGTAGCCGCGCGCACGTCGCAGAGACGCCAGTGTGCAGTATTTGTTTGATACTCCATGCGAAATATTGAAGGCTATAAAAAGTTTTTTACAATTATTCCTATGGAAGATCAGACTCGTGGCAAAGCTTTTTTGGCGGCAATAAAGAGTTTGTTTGAAAGCCATGGTATTTCATTTCAAAAATTGATATACATGCGTAGGATGACTGCTCATCGATGACAAATAAAAAATATGGTAAGGTTGCTTTGTTAAATAACAAGCTTCGCAGAGATATAATGCCTATATATTGCATACTACACCAGGAAAACCTATGTGCATTGGTTTCTCACGAAAGATTGGATCCAGTTATGAAAACAGTAGTAAATATTGTTAATTTCATAAAAGCACGTGAACTCACCGTAAATTCAAATCCCTTTACTGGACGAACTGAATTCTCAGCACAGTGCCGTTTTTTTACACACATCCGTTCTTTGGTTACCGTGTGGAATATTATTGAAGAGATTTTTGGTTCTTCGTCATGAAATCATTTTATCCTTAAACGAAAATAATAAATGGTATGTATATATATATATATATATATATATATATATATATACATATATATATATATATATATATATATATATATATATATATATGTATATATATATATACATATATATATATAAATGATGACGGATAGTGGATACTGTTATCTTTTCTATGTGACATAAATAACATATTTAATGATTGAATACTCATTGTAGTGTGTGATTGAATAATACAAGGAGAAAGTAAGGGAATAACTCAAATGACTAATAAAATATTGGCATTTGAGAACAATCAAAAGTTGTGCGCAGAAGAAAGCTGTAATAAGGGCTTCAAAAATTTAACAACTCCACAAACATGTATTACAATACTTACTGAATTCATAAATAAATTATTTAGTGCGTTTACAGACATTACATTCAGAGGCGTGGTCCACATCATAAGTGTCCACAGGCCACAAGCAACCCACGGGCCGCAGTTTGGGTACCGCTGATGATTTTTTAAATTTTTTTTCAAAATCAAAAAAGTTATCGGTATCATTATACGAAAATTCAGTACCCACAGTTTGCGAACTACCCTTTAAGAGTTTTTGGCTCCCAGTGGTTGCTCAGCATGTATAGAATTAATAGATCGTTATGCAATCAAATTGTATGGACTGATAAAAACTCATTTACTCAAAATGGAATGCATAACCGGAGAAACTCTCATGTTTGGTACATAACAAATGTGCACACCACTAACAATGCATCATTTTAGCATCGTTAGTCTATAAATATTTGGCCCGGTTTCCAAGATGACTTCAGTTTCAGATTTGTTTTCTTCTGCGACCTCATTTAGTTCCGAACGCTGTTTGCAGTTTATCCAGAACAAGCTTGATGACGTACTCGGTGACACCGATTAAATTAATTCCACTTAATAAATCTATTAAGTGGCAAATGGTACCAACATGGTGAAACACCTGCATTTAACGGTCGCTGGATTTGTCGATATGCATCACGCCTGTGGCCTTTTAGAGTCCCAGATTTAATGCCAATAGATTTTTTTCTGTAAAGCTACATAAAGGATTTCGTCTTCCAAACGGAGTGTAATAATGAAGACAAAAACCGTAATCGGATAATAAAGACGTTATTCTCGTTGACTAACAGTTGACTGCCTGCTGACTGTTGGCATGCTTTTTAAATAAAAAAATAGGCAAGCATGCAAATGTTTATTAGTGTGAAGCCAAAACTTTCAACAATTTCTGTAGTGAAATATTTAATTTAATAAAAAAAGTTAAATATTTAATTTAAGAAAAATTTAATAAACTACATCGATCTCGTTTGCGTATGAGATATGATGTAAGTGTCGAACATTTATTTATTTTCATTTTTGTGTAATTTCTGCATACCAGTTAATTTGTGGTATACATATTTATTTCTGAATAAATTTTTCTATTAATTATGACGCTGAAATAAACGTCTCCGCTTAAACTAAACGTAAATTAAATAATAATAATACGTAAACTAAAACATAATAACGCTTCAGCATAGCGCAGGCGAGGCGCAGTGTCCACGCGCATTTTGGACCTTTTCAGATGCTTATAAGTGAAACACTTTAATTAAATATTGATATACTTGACAATATTAAAATTTCTCATACGACCACTTAAATTTTTCACTCATTGTCAGGTTAGATTTAAACTGATGCAAGATCGCTTATATGAACAATAAATACGTTCTTTGTTACATAAGTAAATAAATAAATAAATATAAATGTATATATATATATATATATATATATATATATATACATATATATATATATATATACACATATATATATATATATATATATATATATATATATACACATATGTGTGTGTGTGTGTGTGTGTGTGTGTGTGTGTGTGTGAGTGTGTGTGTGTGTTTGGGTTTTTAAAAATATTTGTACAAAAATAGGGCTAAAACAAAATATCCGAGTATCTATAGTAATATTCAACTTTTTTCTTTTGCTGAGAGTGAATTACATATCTACATAATATTAAGATCGCCTTGTAGTTTGATGAAGAAGATACAATTAAGAAAGTACAATTGTTCACAGATAACTAGTGAATTTACCTGCATTCTAACCCCAATTCAATTTCAGCTGCTGTTATTAACGAAGATCTCGTCTCATCGTGAACGATTATCTTAGTTTTGCTTATTGTTAGTGTGTGCTAGCAGGTAAGTTAAATATTCAGCATAAGTAAAATTACTTTTGAAAGACACAAAATTAAAATCAACAAAATATAAATCAATACACGCACATACCTACAAACCGAAAACGAATATAGGAATATCAGAATTAAATTAAACATACAAGAAGGTTTTTTTACAAAAATAAAAATAGCGGAAATAATTTACATTATGCCACATAAGACGAAATAAATATACATATTCACGCGTCCTCGGTTTAATGAACACTGCGGCTGAGGTAAGGCGTATTTATTTTCATCGGTAAAAATACTCGATATCTCAGGTCGAAATACGTACTTGGGATGCAAAATACAAAATACTTCATATCATAAATACTGGTATGGTATGGCCGACCGGACGTTCGTTCAATGGTTACTTTATGGTCGGATCGCAGCATAACCCTACCCCTCATTGCCTAGGTAGCTATAGTTATTTCACTCACGTATATCGTACTCAGGTTTTCTCGCTCTTTCGTATTTAAAACTTATATGAAATAAGGAACTAACTGAATATTTAAATACTCGTAAGTCGTATTATTTTCAAAGTATGTAATACGGATATGTTAAATATACTTGTATACTCGTTTTATTTATTATGTTAAGTATTGCTTCATATTTCACGTAACACTCGCGGACAAATATTTATTCAATACAAGTACGAATATTTTAAAATAAGGATTTTAAGTAAGATGCTCTTTTCGTCTAATGATTCTTCGTTTTTTTGTTGGCACAGTTGAGCGTAACTATTTTGTAGGATAAATTTTTTATATAAATAGAGTATATGGGCGTTCTACTTTTCCACCGATAATGACGTTTCCCCTCCGGAAAGAAAATCGGTATTCTTCCAAAATCGCAGTTCTCAAATTTTATTTTCACAAGCTTTTTTTTGGACAATATAGTAATTATAATAATACTAAAATTCCGTTTTCATTGTTTTTGCTCTTTACAAAATCATTGTGACATAGTATTCGAAATGTTTGACAAAGGTGTTTTACATACAAATAAAATTTGTCTCTTTGATGTTACAAAATGCTCTCGCTTAAAAAAATCATATAGAACCCTTTAATACAAAATTATTTATTGAATTTCTGAAATATTATCATTAAATTAATAAGAATAAAATAAACGTAAAGGTTCATACTATTAAACAAAATAATATTTTATCGTTGGATCCGGTTGTGTATGTTTTTCTTGCTATTGTCCATCATGCATTTTACAAAACAAAAAACGCACCTTAGCTGTTTGACTTTCAACACTAAGCAGAAGAACAGTTTCCCCTCCCCCCTTGGCCTCATGCATTTAGACCCCACCCGGAAGCGAGCCGAGTTAGTCGCCCACAGATAATGAACAAAGGTGCTGCTAGTGCAAGGAGAGAGAAAGAGTTAGACGAGACAGATCAAAAATTTATAGGCAAAATATGAAACTTCAAGACAATGTAAAAGAATTACAGAAAAAAATACCAAAATACAAGAAAAGATTTCAACGTCGAAAAAATAAAAAGACAATATAATACATAATATAACCAAAAGTAGAAAAGAAAATAGAGATAAAATTAAACGCGACGAAGAAGAAAAAATAAAATATATTATTGTGACAAATGCCATTAAGGAAAATTACAAAAACATTAAAGACTATAAAACAAAACACCGCTTTAAAGCAATATTTGAAGATACAACAATTGAACGTTCGGGATTAAAACTTAAATTGTTTCAAGAGATTTTGGGAATAAAAATAAGATGAAAAAACTGTACATTGCAATCAAAAAATATTTCATTAAAACAGAAAATTCATATATTTTATCACGAGACTGTAACTTTTCATAAAAAAGATGCACAAAAGGATTTTGTTGCATACAAGGAAAAATCTATACTTATCGTTTCGAAAAGAGAATCCGGACGTTAAATATCACTACAGTTATTTCGCGAGACATAAACCGTTTTATGTCGTACTGCCTCGTTTTGATGCCTGCTCGTGCAAGCTGCATGCAAATATTACCTTTATGAAATATTAAGTTGCTCTTTACAAAAACAAAGTTATCAAAACAAATGTCATGAATCTAATAATCTCACAAATTGTATGCGATGTAAATTCATTAACTTGTATGAAAGGAAAATTCACAGAATATGAAGCAAAGAAACTTAATTATGGTAGTATGATCAACCAAGAGAAACTGGTTAAATTAGTACAGTGGGTTAGAAAAACGGATATTATTGAAAACAACCAAAAAAAAATCAGTAAAAAGATAAAACAGACCAAACCAGTTACAATTGTAATTTTGATTAGAACATTTGAAGAAGAATTAAAAGTGTTTAAATCCCATATATGTCATATTAGAAATCAATAGAAATCATATCGCCAATGTATAAATGAATTGACTGAAACAGAAATTGCATTACATATTGACTATAGTGAAAACTACGCCTGTAAGTACCACGAAGAAATTAAATCAGTGCATTTTGGCGGATCGTGAAACCAAGTGACTTTGTATACCGCAGTAATGTATTACTTGAATTCTTACAGCTATTTGGGCCCACTTACATCCGGTACTTGATTGGGTTCAAAAAGAATTACCCCATATTAAGACAGTCCACTTTTTTCTGATGGACCAGCAACACAGTACAAACAAAAAAATATTTTTATTATATTCCAACAAGATTTTTTTAACGATACAGATTTGAAAGTTCAACCTATAAGATTTATTGCTTATTGCCTGAACATGAGATAGAAGTTACACGACAGCCCAACCTCAGTTATTACGACAGCCCAATCTCACAATTAGAAGAACCACTGGTGATATGTCCAACATAATTAGAGCTACCACAAAGAGATTTTATGAGACTTTATGACCTGTCTGTAGACAACATCCACCCATTATTAATAAAAAATGGTATACATATTTTAGTAAAAGTACCCAATAAAAACAAAGTCGAGTACACATACTTAGGAGTTGCAAAAATTATGTGGATGAAGATGGAGATGTTCGGGTGATGTTTTATAAAACTGTTGATGACACTGAGGAAACATTTGAATAGAAAACATCCAACTCTAGCAATGATCAATATGAAAAAATATGTTTTTCCCCAACATATTACTATGTTTTTATCATAGCAAAAATTTTAAAAAAATATTTATTTTAATGAAGTGATTAGTTTTTTAAATGAATAGCAATTGTTCTAAATAATGTGATTCATTTTTTAAATATGCTATCTAAATGACTATGTCAAGTGAATCATTTAATTACCAGTCTTAAGCCTGGAGCCATAAACATTTATATTAGTGTAAAGGAAAAACTAAACACTGTTTTTATTAAAAATGTATAATTTAGAAATTACAGAATTCCCGCCAATTTTAGTTGTAAGAACCATTGAAACCTTTGTTATAGGTAACAATTAAAATTTATTACACTTCTCCCATGATCATAGGTTTATAGCCATTTGTAATATGGTCCTCTCACAACGGAATTACGCTGCCCATACTCGTCGTGTATGTTGTTACCATTATCTATAACCGTTCTTTTATAATAATCGTATTCGTCGTACTCAGCATCTAAAAATACTCGTATCGCTCAAGTCTACCGAATGCTAAGAATTCTTAAATTAACTGAAATGAACTTGAACCCCTTGATACCCCAAAAAAAAAATGAAAAAGTAATAGAACTAACATGAAAAAGTAATAGAACCGAAAAATACAGTTTTTGAATATTTGTTTTTGAACCTATTTATTTGTTCACGGATCACACGAGAAGTTCTAAAAAATTCCCTTAAAATTTGAATTATTTTATTTTGTTAGGTCGTGTGTAAAACATAGTCTATATTTTATTTCAATTACTCAACGAAAATTAATATATAGCAATATGGTGTTCAAATGCAGACTTACGTTATTATACGTTACGTTGTTGTTATTGTTACTTTAATATTATTTAATAAAAGTTGCAGGTACAGCTATTTACAGATAATAGTGAAAATATTATGGATTCACATTTTAGTCTAATATCACCAATTTTCATATGAAGTACATAAATCATAGAAGTCTATTTGTTGAAATATTTCTTTAATTTCACAACTATCATTCATATACCAGAGCTACGGTTCACGAAAGGCCTAGGTTCTGAGCCACTCTATCTCCGGGCCCTATCTCCATTTCTAATTTACCAGATGCAGATGAGAAAAATAATTATGTAAAAAATTTAGAACTCCCAAAAGAGATAAGAGATTTTTTAGTTTCAAATGTCGAATGGTGTATTAGATGAAAGTCTAATTTACAAAGATTTTAATAATAAAATAGTCCATAAATATCTATATATTGGAAATCTTTTCGTCATTATTTTCAGAAATCGTTTGACGTGGAAACATTGAATCTGATACAGTTGGAATTCTGATACAGATGGCATATTAATTCGCAACTATTTCAGAAACTAACACTCGAAAATATTTATATAGCTATGTCAGAGAAAACAAAGAAAGAAATTAATTTTTTGTGTTGTGTGGAACCTCAATTGAAAATGAGATAATGATTAAGTAGTTTTAATGGTATTCCTAAAAAGGTACGCTCTTGTTATTTCCGAAACGGTCAAAATAAGAATTTGCATATAGTTTGAAAAAATTATCTTGAATCCTTAAAAGACTATACGTTTAGATTAACCTTATATTGCGTGTTCTGCTTATACGTAACGATAGTTTTTGTAGTCAATACTACTAATATTAAATTGGTAGTCTGTATAGTCCCCCTCACTATATTAACTTGGATATAAATAGCATAAATTAACAAATGTAGGATACGGCGCGTAGCCCTCGTGAATTAATGATGCTCAAATACAACTGAGCAAGCAATGGGCGTAGGTCTCCCAACCCGTACTGCTCGCCTCGTCAAGTGAGTCTTGGATTTTTTGCCTGCTGTGAATACTTACAGTTTTATTTCTCAGTAAAGCTGCAGATGAACAATTAATGTCGAGTCAGAATATATGTGCAGCCACCGCATGTAGTAAATCATAAAAACCTTTGTGAAGAAGATATATTTCAAAAACAAACATATTGTGAATAGAAGTGGACAATATTGTTTTTTTGTAAGGGACACTTTCGTTTGCGCTTACCAAAGTGACAAAAGCGTTTTTTTAGAGCCATTTGTTTTGCGTCTTGTCGAACTATCAATTAATTTATATACAATTGATAGTTTGACAAGACGCAAAATAAATGGCTCTAAAAAAACCATTTGTTTTACGTCTTGTCAAAGTAGGTGCGGGCGGTAGAAACATAATTTACTACGTATCTCTTCTTGTATTTCATTTATTTTGTCATATGACGTGACTTCCTAGAGGCATCCCTTTTTGAGCGATTTGGCTTGACTTTACTTATATTCAATTAATAATACGAATTAGTACAATTAAAAAAATTATATTTTGAATTTTTTAACAAGATTAAAATGGACTTCCCTTCGTGCGTTCCTATGGTTATGACTGGCATTATGAGATCAGTTTAAAAGTTCGTTCCTCTTCATTAGAAAAGTAAAGAGATAAAAATATGAAGCATGAAAATGAATGTGAAATAAATGTAATGAAAATATACAACGTGGGAAATAATTAAACTGATAAAACCAATATATATATATATATATATATATATATATATATATATATATATATATATATATATATATAAGAAACCCAGAAGTTTGTAACTAAGTTTAGAATAGAGAACATGCGGACGGTAATCATTCAGAATATTCCTAATAAGTCATACACGCATCAAATCACAAAAATAACAAGATAACATAATGAGAATTCTAATTGATTAGGTCAGAAATATTTCACGACACAGAAAGACCAAATGCTACTCACAGATGTAACATAAACGATGAATATACTTTAATATCGGCTAGATGCACTGAAACAATCAGCATATATCAACATGTGCCAAAGAATATTTTTTCAAATGTAAATGTTTTTACACTGCGCATGCGTCAAGTAGTAGGCATCAATATCCAAGATGCGTTGAAAGCTTTGCGCATAACGCTTACACAAAGAGGTTATCTAATAACCACAAAACTAGCTTAAACGTTTTGTTTCAATACGCTGTTTTTCAGGCCGCATACGCTTAATTAGACTCACCACTAGTTGTGACTCGTGCCATTCAGTTTAAACAGGAAGTTTTAATATAACAACAATGTTTCATTCAAGGAGAATGCGAATTGTATTATAAATAACGAGTGCGGAATTCATATCCATACATTGTATGTAAATAAATGTGTATTGAAAAATCAGAATACTTGTTTATCTAAGTAGTATTGGGAAATATTGATTAATAATAATGTCAATTGAAATGAATGATGTCGGTAAGTGTATGCTATTTTAATATCACTATGTTTTAGCCCTACATAATAATGTTACTCGATATGTTGATATAAATATGTCATAAAAAATTAACCCACTTAATTTATGTTTATCTAAAACATTCATTGTTATCATTTTGGGACTATTTATTTTAATGAGGAAAACATTAGAACATATTAAAACATCTTAAAAACAAGATAAGACATCTTGTTTTTAAGATGTTATTAGTATTATTAGCGTTAAAAACATAATGTATTTGTTCATGAGCATTGCTGTTACTTCGATATGTTTTATTGTTATTTTGGTTATTTTATATTTAAACTAGTATTTAAGATTTAATGCCTCACGAATATGGGTGTTAAATTTTGTTAGTTCGTTTTTAAATATCGCGCCCTTTTGTTTTCATCTATTTTATTTTAAGCCCAAAAAGTTTAATTCTTTTACAAATTTCAAAAGAAAACTAGTTGTTACTTAAATTGATATATAGTTAAAATGGAGAAAGTGCAAATATCGTGTCCTTGCATATATATTACATTTTAGTATTGTGAATGATAAAGCAGCTTATACATATATATATATATATATATATATATATATATATATATATATATATATATATATATATATATATACACACACATATATATATATATATATACACACACACACATATATATATATATATATATATATATGTATACTTTATGGTCGGATTATATGCATGATTTATAACATTATAGTTATAATTTTATATTTTTTACGGGGTCGTGATATTTTAATTATCAATTTTGGGATTGTCTTAAAAAGTATTCATGATTTGTATCATTATCTCTTTGGTGAGTTTTGCTTTTTATTCAAAAAATACACTGTATTTTACTTTGTTTTTCCTATTAAAATTTGTAAAATCAACCAATCATTGTATTGTTTTATTGATGTATTTTCAAATCAGCTTTTGTTTTAATAATGTTACTTCTACTAAGATTAAAGTATTGAAGTTTATATTGCGTTAGTGCCACCCTTTAAATTTAAAGTATCTTAGGGGATTTTTAATAGGAACGAAATGAAAAATTAGATTTAATCGGAGTTTTTGGTGTTATTTTATAAAAAAAATACTTAAAAATTTTGGAATAGATGTGGGGATACAGAGATAAAAGTTTTTCAGTAATTAGAGTTCAAAAAAATTAGCATGCAAATCAGAGTAAAGAAAAGCATTTGTGTTTATTATACATACCCACACATTTGGATTTTTCCGTGACGCCTCTGTTCTAGTGTGATTGACATATCTTCCTAATTAGTCTGTATTTGGATAAAATAGTTAGGTATGAATATAATAAATATCATGGCACGTCATCACAAGAAAGGTATTATTTTAAAATATTGAGTTATATCAGTTTGATTGAAATTGGTGTTAATGTTATAAATTGGGCACTATTTCGGGCGGGCGGGCGCGCATGAGAGCGTGAGCGCGTATGCAAATAAGCATGTGCACGTGAATGGATGCGTGCCTACAAGCATGCACGCCTGCACGTGTACCCGAGGGCGCCCGTCCTGCGTGCGCACGGGCACGCAGGTATGGCCTGTCGGTTTAGGCTCCATGGTGCGTTGTGGTCCAGCAAGTTAGACGGGTTGTGCAGATTTCGAAAGGAACACAATTTTTAGCACTGGTTAAACCTTATAAAACTTCTGACGTAATAAATTTCCGGTTTGACGGATTTTCCCTGTCGGCCTCGCGTGGTTATTTTGGCACGTGGCAAGTTTTGTAGTGGGTCCGTTGCGTTTTGAATTTTTGACAGAAGTATCATACAGATACACAGACACACACACACATACAGACCTTTTTGATAGAAAGACGTGTCTAAGCAGCAAATTAAGAATTGGATTGTTAGGATTTTGTTATAATATGCAATTCGAGCACTACCTGGCGACGTACCATGCAGTTACTACCTATCTTTTTAATCTCAATCTTTTCATTATTTTTAAAGCGAAAACCTACGGTTTATTTAAATAATAAATTATAAATGTTTCAGTATGACAAAAAACGTATTAAGTACAAGCATATCCTCCTATAAGTAAGCTTATATAATCCTTCCATAATAAGCGTATACTTATTTTTGTCTTACAATTCAGTCATGTCAAATATTGTCAAAAATATTGAAGTATTAGAATAGGTAGTTTAATACTTTTAGAACATAATAAAATTCTTGTACATGTTATACACTATTTGTTAAACTATTTATTACTAACGACACATTATTAAATACTTATATTAATAACAACGTTTAAATTTTTTACCCATCTAGATGTAAAAAGCATTGGATAAAAACTACTGAGAGCTATGACTGATTCCCTCAAAAACGTATCATTTTTTCAAACCATTTTGAGGACGATATTTATCTACCAGGAAAAAACGAGGAATATCAACTATTCCTAATGCTAATGTTCTTCTCACTTTAAATTTGCACCCAGCACTGGATCGGTCAGTAGTTTAGTTTAAAAAATAAAAGGATGGTCAAAATAGAAGTTTATTTGAAGAAAATAGCTTCTTAGCAGATCAAATAAATGAAAAATAGGTTCTGTAACAAGATTTTTAGACTTTCGTAATTTAAGTTTCTCATTTTGTATTTTCTTTTCTACATTTTATATTTTCGTCATTTCGTCATTATATATATATATATATATATATATATATATATATATATATATATGTATATATATATATATATATATAAGCAACTTTTGATGCTAATCTTCATTTGTACCAAATCATGGATTTCGTAAAATATTTTGGGTCATTTGATATCGCTTGTATTAATTAGTAATTCTAATAAAAATATCATTAACAGAAATCAAACGAGTATTGTGTTTAGGATATAAAAATTAATATAAATCGCAATTGAATATTACTAGTTTTTATTAATATGATGAAAATTATACATATTGATAGAAATAATACACATAAATTCTTTATATTTTATATATTTTAGCTCCGTAAATTGTTGTAAATGTACTCATAAACTGATAAATTAATTTTATAATTTTTTGTTGTATCTTCTTATTTTTCTTTTGTTCTTACTTTTGTGTATACCTACTTTATTTAGGGCGCTATTATGTGTATAATCAAAATTTGAACTATTACATATACTTTAGTTCTAATACTGATTATATCTAACATTTTAAAATTTTTGAACTATCGATAGCTTAATTATTATTTTCCACTTCACTATTGCCGAGTGCTGTATGAAAGTTATTAAAGTGTGAGTGCATATGCATCGGGTTTTAAGCACACAATCATGAGTCAGTTATTATTATTTATAGGTTTTGCATTTGTGTTAGCAGCTTAAAAGTGGATCAGCGGTTATATTGTGGCAGACTTAACTATTATGTGAATGCATGTAAGTGATATGATGGGTTTTACACGTATGCTCCATCTAATGGAGCTGGCCACGCGCATCTTCCAAAATGTTTCTACCCACATCTATATCCATTGTAGAGAGGGAAAAGCTGCGTTATAGACTCTGTCATGCGCATTTTTCAATTTTGTATATCATATGCTCGTCATTTAACAATTCTATTTCGGAAATATAAAATACTTTAAAACCGCAGGCATATCTTTAAATTTCGCAAAGAGTTGTTTAGATAAATATACATTTTATTCATTAAATTAGAAAAATAGAGCAAATTTTATTATATACATTCACACACATATACATACGCACACTCACATATATATTTGTGTATGCGTGCGTGCGTGCGAGCTTTTCGTGTGTCTATATATATATATATATATATATATATATATATATATATATATATATATATATATATATATATATATATATGTGATTATACTTGATTGATATACTTGACTTTACTGAAAAAATTTAAAAAAATGAAAGAGTGAATGTATTGCAAAATTATTATTTGTAATAATTGTACGGCAAAAATGTATTAATTTCCCCATTTAATAAAATTTTAAGCTTTCATTCTTTATCTGTAAAATTAGATAGTTTTTACTTATCTTGTTTATCAGACCAAAATTTAACACATTGGTTCCCTTTATTTTAGTTATTTAGAACGTTATAAAAATTAATAAATTATTCTTAAGTGCTTACTACCAATAGTTGCTATTCGAAAATCCAGGGTCATTATTATTCAGTACCTTTATTTTTTTATTTGAAATTTGGGTTTTAGAATTGTAATTACAACGAATGTTCCACCGAGGCTGTATATGAAATAATATGAATGCATTATGTATGAAAGAGGCTGTATATGAAATAATATAATGTTTTGCATTTCTTTTAATTTTGTTATCTCCTTTAATCAATATATTAAATCCATGTCAGAACTTTTTAATTATGTAGATATTTGTTATAGAAAATATTGTATTCGACCATAATAACAAACAATCTGAAAAATAATAAAAATAAATTGTATTCAGGTAAAATATTTTAAGTATTGTTATTTTAATTCGCTGAAAAATAACATCGATAACGCGCCAAATCCTAATTTTAAAAATTATTGATATACGTAATTACGCACACACACAATAGCCATCACAATACGCAAATTTACAATACCCATCTTTTGTTATAAATAATAGTGCGAAACTGAAGTGCGTCAATTGCTTTGCTCTATTAGTTTCTTCCGTCTCAATAGAGTTTCTTCTTCAACTTTAAAATTGTTATATTTTGTAAATTTACAGTGAATTATGATTCATTCAAAATCTCGATTGAAATAAATTCGTTAGGTAAATGTTCGTTAATATTATTTTGGAAATATCTGAATTTTATATTTATTTATGCATGTACGCCATATATGTTAGCAATATTTAAGTCAGATTTAATAGTTAAACTTATTTAGGTTACACATTTATTATTTTACTTGCGACGCAAAGTTTAAAAAATAAAAATACTTCAATACATACTAATTTTATGTACATCTACGACTTATTTGTTTAATAACATCGACTCAATATTTTATTACCAATATACTCGTATATTTCAAACTTTTATATATTTTAATAAAGTTTAGGTGAGATTTTTTTGTATAACATTAGTAAATTATTTTAAAATTTACATACTTTTTGTAACTTTTATACATTATTCGGCATTATCTAACTTGGTTTTTTCTAATTTTCTTTATTTTTGTAACAAGTGCATATTTATTCTACTTGCAAATATATTTTCAAATAAGATCTGAATACGTTCTTGATGCAAAATTGTTCATCGGTCTGTAGACCTTTTTTATCTACATAACATCAGTTAATACTCTTATATTGAAATTATTTATAGTTAATTTTGTAAAAATTCATTATTTACAATTAAATGAAACTACGTGATGTAGTATTATTTCTACTTTCTTTAATTTCTTTACCACGACCTAGGTTTCGTTGTATTACAACATCTTTAGGTGGGATATTATCACATATTTTCATTTAATTGTGATTTCTCTTATATTGCATCAGAACATATCACAAATTGTATAACCTACCACTGAGAGCTTTTAACACTTTTTGCTTTCATATTTATTCCCACTAATTTTTTAAAAAAAACTACAAATTCTAATTAATAGTTTAGCTTAATTTAATACACGCGTGTATTCAATTAATTAAAATGTATGAAATAATTATTGCAATGTTCCATGAAATTTATAAGTTATGTAGAAATTATAATATCCCCATTTAGATACACGTCACAATGAAGCAAAAGAATTAAAATTGAAAATGGTGTCTAGATACCGTGTTTATCAGAAGTCAAACTTCCCTACATGTAATTATATTAAACATATAAATGGAATGGGTTGAATTTAAAAATCGTCTAGCTTTATCCAGGGGAGAGGATAAGGTTGGTGGTTATTTTACCATTAGAAAAGTATCCCAATTTTCCATTCCAGAGATGTATAGTTGTTGTGAAAATTGATTTTGTGAATTATGATAATCTATATTTATTATTAAAACCAAAAACATTTTAGGTACTGATAGCAAGTGAAAATAATAATAAGAGGTCAATTGAGACGTTCACCTTTTCGGTTCATTATTTCATAAAACAGTTTTTTATATATCAAAAAACTGCCAACAGTCATCAGTAGCAATGTTGTCAGCTATGTTACCTGAAAAACGAAATCACCATGCTATTGAAAAACGAATACACCATATATTGAAATAAATATTTTTTTTAAACGAATACCAAAATACCTTACATTGTTTTAACGACCTGGATAAACCCAGTGATTTCCAAATCGTGCAGGATTATTTTATCTTTTAGATTTTTTAATCGAATTTTTTTAATTTAATTATAAATTTTTGTGCTTATTACAGTTCTGATTACTTCTTTGAATTTTTAGGTTTTTGACGTTTTTTTAATAACATTTCGAGTTTATATTTAAAATCCTTTAACTTACTTCAAGTTATCGTTTTTGCGTTTGTATTTTTTGAATTATTAATTTGCAGTTGCGTTTGTAATCCTGTTAACTTATTCCAGATTTTAGGTTTTATGTGTTGTTGGTTTTTTGTAATTGTAAGTCCATATTTGTCCGTTGGGATGGTTCTTCTTTAAAGTAAGAAATTAAGTTTTATATTTTATGTTTTGTGATATTTTTTAAAGTGTATTTTTTACCAAGTATAGCATTTCAATTAAACTTTTTTTTCAAATACGCATATACACTAGTTTCTCCTGAACTTTCCTTCGTCGCATCTCTTTCTTCCACTGAAGATGCGAAAGCATGTTTCTAAATATTTACTAAAGGAAAACATCAAGAAAAGCCGGCAATAGAAAAAAGAGATTATTTAAAATATTATATAAATTTTATTTAAAAAAATTACTACAATTCTGAAATATATATTTAACGCACTAAGCACATAAATTGTATGCCGACGGTCTCAATATTATTAATAAATACAAATTAATGTAAACCCTTACTACGTTGAGGGCACAGTATAGACTACAACAAGATCGACTTATTTTACCTATGATCTATTCTTCACTGACGCTTTGAATAACGGACAACGGAGCAGGAAATTATCCGTCACTACCGCTCAGTACGACCGATGTGTTTCACATTTTGTTACAATCATATTTCTCATAAATAAATTTATACCAGATGGCATTGAAAATACATTTTGTTAGAAAATAAATAATGTATTGTCGAATATGACTGGCAGTAAGAGCTGCCGCATAGTTACTCGTACATGTAACAATTAAATTAATGTTTAAGAATACAAAATGATTCTATTAAACTGTTTGCAAATATTAATGTTTTATGATTATGGTTTATAATGAATTTAAGAATTAAAACAAGCCGAATTATAACTTCCGGCGCAGGGTCATAGATATGTTAAAAAGATAGTAATTTGCATCAACAATAGAGATTTGTACATCGTTGTTTTTCAGTGAAAAATAATTAAAAGCCTATTTCTTTTTTACTCAGAGGTTCCTTAAACGACACTTTAACATACCTACGCAAGCTTTTTTCTTTTCTTTTTTACTTATACGGGAGCTCACTGATTATATGTCTCTAAGTTACTTCACTCGCGGCTAAAAAAGGGTAACGCTTAATCCAGAATAAAATCTTTAAGATTAATCAGTAAAAAAATTAATATTCAATAAATTATTGTTATTTCATTTTAGAACTCATATTTTGTTTATCTTGGACGCAACTTTGTAACCACCTGATACTTGGATGACGGACCTCCGATAGAATTCGACATTTCAAGGCGAAAAATGTGTTATAAGCTTTTTCTTTACTTATCTATATTATTACAAGACTAACATTCATTAATAAAAAGTACAGCAGAATAAGCTGCTCAGGCCTTGAAACAAAATAGTATTTTTTACAATTTTTGTTTTTCTGACTTCCTAATAAATGGAACTTTTAGTGCAAATACTGATGAGTTTCATTTTAAAACTTATTTACTGAAATTAAAACTTAGGCCATATTTTTTCCCTGTCTCATATTTTCTTGTCTGCCTTTTATTTTATTGGCTTGTTTGTTTAAATAAAGTATATTCTGCATCAGGGGGAGACAGTATTGAAGAGGAAGTGGATACATCGGAGCAAATCGGTCGTTTTCTGGATACGTATGGCTTTGGCAAGTATCAATGGCGATTGCTGGCAATTTCATTTGTCGGTGTGCTCGCGAATGCCTTTGTTATGGTAAACTCACATTACGTCTTAAATATTATGGTGGATAAATTGTACGCAAAAAAACATGAAGAATATAAGCATTTTTCATATGTCATGCTGTTGATTGGTAAGTGAAATTGAAATTAAATTTGCCATGAATTTTGTTCATTTATTTAAATTTTCCGTTGGTCCATATGTGTCTCTATAACTGAATATTTGGAAGAGTCCATATGTGTCTCTTCCAAATATTCAGTTATTTTCCATTTCCTCGTTTCCAAAGATACTTGTATAATTTTATATATTGCAAGCATAATGTAAGGTGGCACGTTACGTCATTCGAACATTACATTAAACCTTTTTAGCATGCTTACTTGAAACTAATGAATTATTGAATTATTACATTCGATTATTAGATAGTTTCGACATATGACTGTGTCCGAGTAATCCTTGTGGAATTAAATTTCAAACTTAGACATAGTAGAATAGAATAGCAATATAAAAATATTAATATATATGAACGTATCTTAAAATTACTTTATTTTCGAATATCTTCCCATATTGGAGTGATTAAATTCTATTATCGGATAATTTCAGTGTCTTAAGGACTAGAAGTAGTCATTATGGAATTAAATGTCATATAAGGCACTGAAGAATAGAGTGTTTAAATAAAAATATCAATTACTGTCATAGACTTATTTATTCTTTAAAGTTTTCAATGTTGCTTTCTAAATCATCGAAAAAGCCAGGGATATTTTTGCTCAATGTTACATACTAAACATACACGGGTAGCCATGGATTAGATATGAATATCTTTTTAGTTATAGAATTCAAAATTATTTATGTAATAACGTTTATTACATACCTTTATAATTATTTCACAAAAATATTAAACAGGCAATAACAATTTACAGAAGGATTAAACTTTAATTTTGTATCCTTGTATTGCTTGTTTTGAGGTTATGACACTTACTGAAAACAAATAGTATTAAAACAAACTCCCAGAAGATTTTTAATAACTTTATATTTTCTAGTAGTATTTTTTTAACATGATGTTATTAGAACAGCCAATACAAACATTTTTTTTTAATTTAGATACTTTTCTAGAAATATATTTCAAAACTACTAATATTTATATTTACTGGCGAAACTATATATTTCCAGGCATTATGCTTTCCAGTGTGTTTTTTGGTTTTTTATCCGATTGTTTTGGAAGAAGGAAAATAACCATATACTGCTTCGCCGGATTAACTGTGGCAACTCTTTTTAAAAGCGCAGTTCAAAATTATGAAACAAAAGTCTTTGCCAAATTTTGTGAAGGTATCTTGTAAGTTACTCATTTATATTTACTCTATGTATTTTGTAAATATATTTAGATATATTCAATATATTTATCCCCGCGATAACTTTACTTATAATTATAAGTAAAGTATATTTTTATAAATACTGAATTAAGTACTTAGGTAGTCGTACTAGTAGTAGTAGAAGTCGTTAAGCTTATACGATACGATTTTATTGACACATTTTATTGACATATTCATGAATCTCATCAAACGTAAGTTTACTATCATATTATAATTTCCATTTGCTTCAAATGGATTTGTTCCTATATTTGAATGCTTTGTTCCTATATTCGATTTATTAAATTTATTTTCTGTTTATCTTGTTAGTTAATAAAATTAACCGACTGGGAAGTTTATACTTCATATCTAATAAAATAGTGTCTATGTCAATAATGAAACTACTAATTGAAAATAGGTTTGATTAGAATAAAAAAAATTAAGATATTTTCAATATTCTATTAACCTTCCTATACCCGCGTCAATTGTTGTAACACCTATACCCGCGCACGGTCTCACAAACCCAAAGTTTGCAACCCTGTTTGATATTTATTTCCTAACAAAACCTGTATAAGTGATGTTTTATTTTAAAACTAAAGGGTTTAATGAACAAATAATGCCATGAAATAACTTTATTAGAATTTGTTTATGTAACTATCAGTATTTTACAATACAGACTTCAAAATTGCGAGTTTTATCTTAGGTACTACAAAAAATGAACAAAAACATTTTTTTCCTCTAAAAAACAAAAAAGTAAACTTTTATATTTCAAAAAACACTTATTATACGACATATAAATCACAAATTGACTTAATTATCAGCTTCACTATAATAATCAGGACATACCAGAACAGCATGACCCAAACAAAATATTTTTTTGCAGGTGGCACAGTTGTAACGCGTTTTCCGTTTTTTTTTGGGTGGACAGTATTCACATCAACCGATTATTGTTAGATATTGCAGAAGATTCCGGTCCATCTAACTGATATATTTTGGCAAGTATCAGCTTTATGGTTTTAGGCAAGGATGTGTTGAAGGCTCGTCGCCGGAGTTGCGAATTTATGAGACCGTATGACAAAACTTCAAGAAAGGTTCTGCGGTTAATTTTCTTGTCAGGGTTGTTTAACAGGTATATAGCAGATGAGTTTATACCTTCTACGTTTATCAGGTTATAAAAAATTACCATGGGCCACCTGTTCGTACCTCGAACATCGTTACACGTCTCGCACATTTTGTCCACAGTATCAACTCCTCCTTTAATCATATTGTAGTCCATTATCATTTCAGGTTTACTAGTAGCCTCATTGATTTTGGCACCATCATAAATGCTGGATACAAGAAGCACATTTTTTCCTTTATTAGGCACATAGGAAACAAGACTGCAGCTGCCTCGGTGTCCGAATAAACAGTTCAACTTGTGTTCGGATTCTAGTTTATCCAACAATGGAATACTAGTGAAGAAATTGTCACATGTGATGTTACGGCCGGTATTGTGAATATCTGCGCTCAGTCGTAAAATCAATGCCATGGACGAGTTGTCAACTTTATAGGGACCGTCACGCTGCTTTCCGACATAAACCTCCATATTGGAGGTTTAAAACATTTTAGCATCCATCAAGGCGTAAATTTGGACATCATATCTATTGGGTTTTGACGGGATGTACTGTTTGAAGCTACAATGACCTCTGAATGCCTCTAATTTTTCATAAATTTTAACAAACATAGATAAACTATAATATTTTTGGAACGCTGCCACGACTTCTTCAAACACCTCTTTAATATGAGTTAGTTTAACTACAGCAGCTCTTTCAACTCGCATATCTTTTTCGGGAAATCTGAGACAACGCATCAATAAATAAAATATATTCCAGTTCATAGTCAATCAATATATCTCTGAGGATGAGCCATCGGTTTTGAATAAATCTTCGGCATTCAAGCGACTATTTCTTCTGACCCCAGCAAAGAGTAAAAGGCCTAGAAACGCTTCAACTTCTATGTTGTCTGTGCCAAAACAGTCTCTTTCTCTCGTAAAGTTATGTTTTATTAAATTTTATCTGTTTATTAGTGCACTTTACAATGCGATTTATGACATTCTCCGAAAAAAATAACCTCCAAATCTCACCTGGTTCCTTCAAGTTTCTGGTTTGTCTTCTGGGTTCTGGAAGTGGTTATATTTCGAGCACGTCGTCTTACATGATTTGAGGCAGGAGTTTTGTTCCATCTTGTCAGTCTATCTTTTCCAAAGTAAAATTCTTTAGATCTTAGAGGATCTTCAACCTCATCTAACTTTTCGTCATCTTCTGGCTCGGTATCATATGTTTCTTCTTATGTTTCCACAAAATCTTTCACCTCGCTGTCATTTACGTCCCCATAATCGGAGCCAAAATTTTCTTCCCCCAACAGTAATCTAATTCGTTCATCATCCATTTTTATGTGAAATAAAATCTATAAAATTATAAAATTGTTCAACATATACATACATGCATAACAACTAAGGTAAAAGACACTAAACAAACAAAATAATTTTATACTTATACAAAAAAATACACCTATAACCTCGTCGGTCTCACAGACCAATTGGTGCCAAATGCACTAGGATGTGCGTCTCGCACCAACGCATGACGTGTACTAAAGTAAAATTAGCAACAAATCCGGCAGGTTGCCTAGAATAATAAATAAATTTGAAAAAGTGTTTCGTCGGTCTCACAGGCCAACATGTGTGTATTGGAAGGGTATTTCATTAAATTTCGATTAAGTTATTCAAACCCACATGAACCTAAAACTTTAATTCAAATATGTGATCATGCATGTTCTATTCAATTCTCAATGTTATTTTAAGTAAGTTTACTTCAAAAAGTAAACTTGCTCTCAAGAATATTATTTTCCGTTTATGTATATGAGAAGTTAATGTAGAAGGTACTAGTTTCAAATAAGATCCACCTGAAAATAAAATGAACTACTGTGACTAATACGAAAATTTAATTATTATATTACTGATATAATGCAAGCAGTGAAACTGACCATTTTCTTTTCGTTATATATACAGATAGTTTTTAGAAAAATCTAGTATTGGACATGTTTCTGTGTATTCTAATTTTGAAATATTTATTTAAAAAATTATATTTTGATATACCCTAATAACTTCAAAAGAAGACCCAAAATCTGATAATGTCCCTTCAATGCTGAAACGGAACCGGATCACCGTAATGTCTGGAAGAATTGGTCAAATTTAGTGAAATTAACGATTTACATATACGTGGCAACAAAATTCAATTTTCTCAGTGAGTAGTCTCGGAAAAATAAACTAAATTGTCTTTTATAGAATAGATTTTTGGTTTACTTAATATTCGACTGTAGATTAACATGAAAACAGAATAAATCGTATTCAAAGTTTTAAATACAATATTTTTATTCTTTTTCAATTCAAAGGTTTCCTCATAACCCGAAATATTCGGGTTACGAGGAAACCGTTTAAAACTGCAATATCTTATTTATCTCTTTAGGCTTTCTTTCAAAGCATTAATACACGAGTACGAAAATGAGGCTCTTCATAGGAGCATTCGTTATGTCAAGGCAATTTTAGAGACTCCTGTTTATTAAATCAGTTCATTACACGCACTATCATTGTTATATCACGTTAGTAAATGAAGAAACATCGACGATATAATAACGCTAAGAAACATGTGACCAGCACAATACGAGATAATGTTGCAGTCACATTTTTGCTAGTTCATGCGTTAGTCTCTAGTTAGGCGTGAAAATAAATATTGTAAATTTAATTCACAGCAGACGAGTTATTAAATATATGCTTTAATGATTTATTATTTCTTCACTTAAATATACTCCCGCTTTGGTTTTAAATCAACCAAGCAAAATTTGTTATGTTTGGTTATTTTTTAAACAGTTCAAGTTAAAACGATACTATATAAAATATTTGTGTAGAAAAATTATTTCAATATAGTTTTTATGTTCAATCTAGTGTTCGTAAGCTAATTTAATAATATTTTTTTAATTTAATAAATAAAAAAATATTTGAATGTTAGTAATATCACTTACCTCATTTTATTCAATACTTATTATTAATATTAAGTTCGCGAATGGCTTCCAACTTATTTCATATAATTCAATAAATGCATAATTTCATGGTAATGTAGAAACATCTCTTTCAGCAATTTCATTTTTCTCACTTTCACGTCATTAATTCAGTTCAAAAACCTGCGTGTCCATAGAATAATATTTATTCGATTGTATGTACGTATTATAATACTATGGTGCTAATAACTAATAAAAGTTCGGGCCAGGTAATATATATATATATATATATATATATATATATATATATATATATATATATATATATATATATATATATATATATACCTAAGAAAATTGTAAATGTTGACGAATTAATGAAGATGCATTTTAATATTGAAACTCTTGAAATTTTTTAATAAAAAGAAAATATTTGTTTTCTTATATTTCCTGTGTCTTCATGATAAAACTCTACATAACAAGTACGTTCAGTTACAGCTTTCTTGCTTTAGAGATTACCTACAAACCAAACAAATCGATCAAGTGCTAGACCTTGCTGGTTTCACAGTCGTTTCTAGGTTAAAATCGGAATATTTAAACTTAAGATATTTTTAAAATTTAACAACGATTTTCAAATATTTTATATAACATAAGACAAATTATAACACTTAAAATTTCAAAGACATTTTCAATAGGAGTATATGAAAATTCCTAAAATTGACCGTGAGGGATATATTTTCAAACCATATTCTAATTATTTACAGAGTTTACATTTCATATTTTATTTATTTTACGATATCTGTAGAAAATTATTCACGAAAATAATGGCAGCTAAATAAATTTTTTGTGTTTTGGACAATTTCCAAATTTTATTTTCATAGAAATTAGGTGTTTATGCCTTAGAATCGATATATTATTTGAATAATATAGCATGAAGCATCAGATGAAATTGAATTACCCTTATAGTACAAGGAAAAATGTAAAACATTTAATTCAGGGTAAACTTAGGTATTTAGGAATCTTTAAGCCTATAAACTCAACAATAATTCATATAATAAAGTACAATTTTAATATTTTTACCTTAGCGGACTACACTACCTTACAAAATAATAAAGTATCACAAAGTATTGTGCTGAGTTAATAAACCGTGATCAGTACAAAATTAAAACAGTAATTCTTAACGAGAATCGTTATTCTGAAACGATACACATATAATATTCATGTCGGTGATGATTCGTACCATAAATTACTTGTTTACGTAAGATGAACTGCAATAACATCCGGAGCAAAGTAGTTTATTTTCAAAGTATGTCACTTATATACATCAGAGAGATATTCGTCGGAGAGCTTTCTATTTATTTGTTTATAATTTCCAAATAAATAGACGTTTTCTTTACAAAATAATTTTATTTTCCTTGACTCGTACACAAATATGTTCAACTAATTTGAAATGCCCTTTCTTTATAATTACGTGAAGTATACGGTAGCCGACTCACTCTAAATTTTGATATTTTTCGTACAATATTGTGAAATATAAGTAAATTAAAAACCAGTCTTGAAAAACATTCAAAAATTTATTGAAAAATAAGCCAGTTGTAGGCTTCGAAATTTGAAGATACGGATAGAGTTGGGTATATCCCTATCTCTTTTCCTCTCGTAGAATATAATGTGCAATATTAAAAATGACCTCGCAACACAGTATTGCCGTCCTTCTCTAAAGGTTAAGTTTAAACTTTTATAACTCGGTCAATTTTTAAGATTATTAAATAATTTTTTTCACTCTTCATCAGCTTGTACCTTGAAATTACGATTAAATAAAAAAAAATAGTCACATACCCAATTATTTATTTTATGTTTCTTAATACATTAAATTGCTCATTTTTTCACGCCATAGCAATGCCAATATAAACTAAATGCTGTCGATAACTCTTGTGGTGTGTATAGCAAGTACTCGCCATTTGTAATGTGACTAGACGCATAATCACGATTTGCATAAATAAAGGGCTGATATTGAACGTTGTTCCTCTCTGTCGTGATGTAGTGAACACTTTTGAATTAGGAAGGGCGACAACTTTTAAATTAGGATGTTACCAACTGGCGCGGCTTCAAACTATTTTTCTCCATCGGCATATCGGTATCTCCTAAATTATATGATGAGACTTCGAACAGCCTGTTATTTGTGTCACAATTTAAATAAAAGTCATGAAATAAGTTTTTATATTTCTAAGTTATTTCTCAAAGTTATATTGGCACTCTAAATCAAGATTAAAATTACCTATATTTAAATGTACTTTTTTCACAGCTCTGTTGGTTAAAAACATATATATATATATATATATATATATATATATATATTTATACATATATATATATATATATATATATATATATATATATATATATATATATATATATATATATACTGATTTCTTTCTAGCCTCGGCGGAACATTCGTTGCAAGTACAACACTACAAGCTGAATTTCAACCGGAAAAATCAAGGGATAGAATTATGTTCACGATGAATTTTTTCATAGTCGTATGCCATTTATTGGTTTTATTGCTTGACTTAATATTGTTAGCAATATTTAATATTCGTGATTACAGCAATTTGTATGGTAAGAAATTGAATTTGGGTTGGGTATATTATATATATATATATACATATATACAAATGTAATCATATATTATAATATATTTATTGAGATAACGTTATTTTTTATATTGTACAGATTTAAAAAAAAATTATTCCTTTTATTTATGCTTATATACTGTAATGAAATATATTGATTTGAGTATAAATTTCCAATATTATACTTTTCCTCTCGGAGTATAATCACATATTACTGTCCATTAATTATATGATATTACTGTTTATTTGAGCCTATTTTGAATTTTATATGATACATTTACATAAAAATATATAAGCTCATCCTTTTAGATGTTACGTACATTTAATTCATATTTCAAGAAAGTTGCCTTTGACCAAATCTAAGCCAAATCATATAATGCACAGTAGTTTATTTTTAATAATAATATTTTTAAATTCAAAGAAAGATAAAATAATCCAAAGCAACTAAAACTTATCTAATGTCATATTTCAATAATTTAAACGTAAAAAACAAAATCCAATAATTTGCTTTTAACAGGAACAATCATTCATGTTTTCGGCCTAGAGCGAATACTGAACTGGTATATTTAATAAACAGATGAAAACTCTACTGATTGAAAGATGTTAAATGGGAGCACCTATTGTAAAATAAAATTAAAACTACCTTATTAAAAATATATTTACTTTTTTAAATGATTTTTTTGCTATTTATAGCGAGGAGCGATGTTTTTAAATTATTTTATTTGATAAAAATTTAACTGATAATCCAATATTTGTTTATTGGAAAATATAACAGAGAATAATTAAAATAAATTTACTAAGCTGAAAAAATATTATAGTTAAAGACTAAATAGTTCAAGGCAATCAAATAGTCTGTTTATAATAGACCGGGAGTTTGGAGTTGTGGATTTTGTCACCTTACATTTTTCGATATTTTGTAATACTTAATTATTTTGAAAACATTTTATCTCTATGTCGTGAAAAGAAACTTTCCAAATTTCAGGTAGGAATTGGGACGTATGTATGTCATTAACTTCACTCGTTAGTCTGGTGGCATGCCTACTATATGCACTACTTCCAGAGAGCCCAAAGTATGATTTCAGTAATGGCCATTATGAGAACGCCCTTCAAACATTGAAGAAGATATACTCTGTAAATACTGGAAGGTCAGGCGACGAGTTTCCGGTAAGATAAGTATAATTTCTTCTGTTATCAAATTTGATGCCTTAATCACTCGAGTAATCTCTGTCAACAATCCATATTCGATCTGCATCGAAAACTTATTATGCCAGGATCCTGACTAATATTATTAAAGTGAAAGTGTTTCAGTTTCTTATTAATAAATAACCGTTGGTATGGTTATTTATGGCCATAATTACTTTTCAAATATGACAGGAATATTTTTTTTGTTAAAATAATAAAATGACGCATTGCTTTGCTTCTTATACTATTATCGCAAAAAGTGTGTGTCGGTATTTGTTATTTAATCACCTTTAAATGACTGAATTAATTTGTTGGTTACTTGTCATATATATGTCATGCTCTGAGTTATTATGCCCTTTATTTCAAAATGTTGATATAATATAATTCATGTAGAAATTCACTTCATGGCAATAATAAAAATTCAGCAAAAAGGAAACTTGACTAATCACAGGAAAATTTTTCTCAATACTCCACAAATTGCATGCAAATATTTCGCCTCAAAAGAAAATTAACGTGGGGAAATCATTAAAAATTACATGAAATGTCTTGCGTTTTCCTAATATGAAATAAAGTTTATTTTACTCGCAAACAAAAATAATTGGACTTAGGTTAATTGCCTTAGTATAATAATTGTAAGTTACTATTATTATCAATTCTTTTATTTTTTTTTAATATCGCGCTAAGAAAAATGTATTTATGAACATAAACAATTTGAACTAAATTTAAATCTGACACACGTTTCTGACAAAACATATGATAAGGTATCTTTACATAATTACAGTTATTTTAAAAGACATTAAATAGATAATTTAACTCGAGGCTTTCTTATATATTAAGGACTTCTCTGCGAGCGACGGCTTCTTCCATCGCGTTCCAAAATATTTGGTTTCTGCTTTCTCCATCCAGTTTCATCTAACCATTTTTATAATTCGGTCTCTCCGTCTCTCTAGTGGTCTTCCTACACTTTTTTATCTCTCGGGCCATTCCAGGCTATCAACTCTTTGGACAGGATGGTTGTCAATAAAATAGATGTATTGTCCCTTAAAGAGCTTTGGATTTTTATTCATGTATATGTTAATTTAACTTAAGATAAAAGTCAAAGTAATTTAGGTACTTTAATATACATGTGACAAAAAATAATCAAAGATATTCAGGTAATAAAGTTAACAAGTTAGCGAAATAAGTTAAATTAACATTAATAACTTATGAAAATAGTAAAAATAATTAATCTGAGTTTTTGCTGTTACTATCACACTACTGTAATGTAGCGGTGTCTAGAATTTAGTCACTGTAATTGACCATTTGAATTTTGTTTTCTTCCAAGTACCTGTTGTATTGTAAATCCTGGAGAACTCTTGCACCTACTTTACACTGGCAATACTATCATCTTTTCTTTCTTTATAAACATAGTGCTCTTACTATCTATATTGTATAGCTCCTGTCCTGTTTATACTGACAAACACTAATAGTTATATTACGTAGTTCTGTCATAGTTAATAAAAGAAAATCTTCTAAAATACTTGAATCCATTTTTTTTCAAACTTTTCGACGTTTCATTAAGTTTGCAACTAGCCGATGCTTTTGCATCGGTAGTTATCTTATAGTCTATACACATAATTTCTAGTATATACACGTAACTTAATTACGTATATATAAGTGATAACTATATATAAGTGATAATTAATAGTTATCACTTATATATACGTAATTTAATTACATACATATAAATGATAACTATATATAAGTGATAATTAATAGTTATCACTTATATATACGTAATTTAAGGACCTAAACTTTTATATTTATATATACTGTAGTTTACAATATGCTTTATCATATATGTAGTAGACAAAGTATTGGAAAATTAAGCTCATGTTAAAAATATTAAAAGCAACCAAAATTGTTAATATTTGGAGAAATTTTCAAAAACACCAGATTTCAAGTTCTAAAAAAACGAAAATTATTATGTAAGGTAAGTAATATTGTTCAAAATGCACGTAGCATATAGCCTAGTTTACAAACAAAAATATTTAGGGGGTTCTGTGATATTTTTTAATTTTCCATGGTTACCAGGGACTTAGGTTATTGACACCCACCCTTTCTTATTGTTCCTTCTTGCCACGTACTCAACCTATTTCCGTTTTTGTCTTTGACAATGATTAAAAACATCTATAAATTTCCTTTTTTCTCTAATTCATTTGTTCCTTCTTTTGTCAAATTGGTTCAATTTCAACATTCTCCGCTACGTTGGTCATTGGCAAGTTTGAATTTTTTTGTTTGTGTAAATATTATATATCCAGGTTTGTGATGCATAGGAAAGACAAAGCAAGATTTGATTGGTAAATGAGATTTTAGTATTTATTATACATACGAGTATATATATATATGAAAAGAAATTTTGCCACTTCAACCACTTGTCCCGTTAATAATGTGTAATCCCATATGTTTTTTTTTTACATTAGTCATCTAATTAATAAAGTAATTAAAGTCTAAACTTTGTATGAAATCATAATTATTTGTGTATTAATATCCTGTAAAAATAACATTAAATGTCAGTTTGGTAATGTGACACGCCTATTGTAAACTATCAAGTGTCAAAATGAAATATACACATTTGAAAAAACTAAAAACTAGAAAACACGCGTACAGAGTAATTAAAATTCTAATTGTTTTGTTTCATAATATATTTACACTTACCTAAATTTTAGGTTCAAAACGTCTTCCCCTACCTCACCGCACTTTCGCAACCGACGACAATTATTTTGACTTAAGTTATTTACTACAATGTCTAGTACTCGAATGTGGCTCTCTTCTAAAATTAATTAGCTCATTTTCTTCCATATTTTTCGATATTGTTAGAGAAGTATTACGTAATTTCACGAGAAGGATGGGGCCATTCTCATGTATTCTCGTAACTGCATTGATAATAACTTGACCTTTTACTGGGTTGTAGCCGGTTCGGACAAGTTTCAGCATACATTCTGAAGGCTTCGCTGGTATCATAATGGCATTTGGCATTTAGTAATATAAGTCCATATGTCTCAAATACTAAAAACGACATATTTGTAATTCCACTCACTCGATATTACAAATTATTTAACAAAAATCAACAATGCTCATTGCACAACAGTCCTTTTCTTTATCTTTGATTATATAGCGTTCGTTCTCTCCAGAGAGAACCTTTGCCAATGTCAAGTTTGGAAAAAAAAGCTATGCAACACTCATTAAATCATTTTCGAATATTTGTCATTGTTGGTTGTTAACAAAAGAATAAACTATACAATAAAACAAAAACTAAATAAGAAGTAGGCTACAATTAAACAAAAAGAAGAAAATGACATAATAATATACAGAGAGTACAAAATAAGTACATACAAATATACAAACATACATAAAAAAAAAATTAACATGAATATAAATATAAAAAATTCTATATTTTGATGTCGTTCTTTCTTATGAACTAATTAATCCTAAAATGGGTTTGTTGGCAAGAAATAAAAGTGATGTTATGTTGATGAGACACAACAATCAACTGTAACTTTGCAATAGTAACTTCTCTTCAAACGTTCTGATTAGTTGAAGAAATGTGTAAGGGTTTCCATATTAAATAATAAATTATTCATAAAATCACTCAAGATTTTCGCTAAAATCGCAATTAAAATTAATAATAATATCATTAATAAGAAGCTAATAATAATTAATCCAAATTACAAAAGAAAAAATATAGTATTAAAAGTTATTCCGCTAGTTATTTTTTTAAAATCAATAATAATAATTTTTATAATTGCAATTAAATGAAACTACGTGATGTAGTATTATTTCTACTTTCTTTAAGTTGTTTACCACGACCTAGGTTTCGTTGTGTTACACATTCAGGGGAATATAATAGTACAAATATAGTTAATAAATAGCAAATTAAATCAAAATGAATAAAATTCAGTACGTTAGATTTTTGCATGCTCCCACTTTTATGTATGTGAAAATATATTGTTGAAATATAACATAAATATAATTCTATATTTTACATAGCACGTTCTGACAAAATATTATCTAATTTTCTTGCTGCTTTTAGTATCAGCTCATTGGAATAACGGACAATACATTCAGGACTCGCATTGAAAAAGTTCAGATAACCTGGTCTAAGGAAAAACTGCTATTAAAAAAACCCTTGTTGAAATGTATAATCGTCCTTATGGCAGCGCATCTTGTATTTGCGCTGGGGTAAGTCGTTCATATTGTATTAAACACCAAGTATAAACATTAACGGCAACATCATAGCGGTACAAATAATCGATTATAATTACTTAAGTTAGCTGCTATTTTTAATGTTGTTATTATTCTACATTTTATATATTTTTGTATTACTGAAGATTTGTAGAAAATATTACAATTTTATTAATGTTAAAATAAAATTCCCCAGCTTCTCAACTACATTCAAAGTATGTGAAGTTGAGTACTTCATAAATTGAATAGGCTTAGGAATGGTAAATGGACATCGAGATATAAATGAAGTAGAAGGTTAAGCACCTTCTACTCATCACGATAGAATAATCCCTTATATTGGATAGAAATTTCGACTAAATAAAATTTATATCAATACAACACACAAGAAGAAAAGAAAATGTTCTGCAGTAATTTTTAAACAAATAGTTCTCGTCTTCCTCGCGTAATTATTATTTAACTTTTCGTGGGTTATATAAGCAGATTGGATTGTATAACATAGGGAATATGTGTGTAATTTTGATTTAGTTAAAAAAAATTTCCAAATGTTTATCTACCGCATATTATGTCTAAATCATTGTTCTCTTAATTAATTATTTTTAATTGCATAAATTAATAAATGAAAAGAATGTAAGAGAATTTAAAACTGAAAAACGTAACACCATTGATTAGTCACACTTAACTGAAACTACGTGATATAGTATTATTTCTACTTTCTTTAATTTCTTTACCAGGACCTAGGTTTCGTTGTATTACAACATCTTCAGGTGGGATATTAGCAAAGATCTTTCCTAATATCCCACCTGAAGATGTTGTAATACAACGAAACCTAGGTCGTGGTAAAGAAATTAAAGAAAGTAGAAATAATACTACATCACGTAGTTTCATTTAATTGTGAATAATTAATTTCTACAAAATTAACGCCAAATATATTTAACCATTGATTAGAATAAAATATGACGTCAGAATCTAAGTTCGTATTATAGACACTTGTATTTGTTGTTTTATAAAAGAAAAAATTGTGTTTTTGCAATATTTTATATATATAGTCCATTTTTAACGTACTAGTGAGCTGGAGAATTGTTTATAACTAAGACTAAACGTAGTTTTGTGAAAGCACAATTTGGTAATCTGCGGAGATTGATGCATTCATGATAATATCATATATTGCTCCAAATCCAGATTTTACGACCGATGAGATAAAGAAGTGAAAGCCGAAAGTAATTTTTTTAATACGTGATTATGTACGTGTCTTTGATATATGTGTAATCTTGTACGCTCATAAGTAGAGAACCATAACTTAAATTCTTTTAAAAATATGACTGTGTACTGTTTATATTTTATTAATTTATACGTATTGTTATACACGCTCAATCAAGTGCATTACATTTCAATCAAGTTATGTTTTATTTGTTTTGGCCATGTTATTTAGTTTTTTTCTTAACATAAAAACAATGAAGAAAAATCGTATCATAATTGATGTTCAATCAATTTTGTTTTATGATTGATGTGCAATCCAAAATTCATTTATGATTAATAAAAATATATTAGCTATCTAAATAAAATATATCTACATTGAAATAATCTTCACAATAATGCAAACAACTTGTTGGACATATTTAATTTCTTCTCGTAACCATGTACCTATTTTTATATTTCTGCCTCTTTCATGACAAAAAAATACATTATCAGGTGCACTTCTAATATTATTTTGGCACCTAGATATAATATAATACTTATATATTGGCTTTCGAGCTTCTTCTGTACTTTAAATGGCTATTATAATGAAAATTTGTTTGAAATAACGAGAACACCTAAGAGAACTCCTAAAGTAAACAAACATAGGGCAGATGTCGTAAAGTAATCCAATGCGAAAATATCGGCACTTAAAAACTTAAATTTATTGACAGTTTTAAATGTTTTTTTTTAAATTTTAGTATTTCCAACAGTATCTCTATTTTATACTATACGTTAACGATGTCGACAGTTAATTAAGGATATGAAAAAATTACAGGGATATATCCTATTGAATAACAACGCTTTTGGTTTAACGTGAAAACATTTTATTCTTCTTCCGCGAAGTAAGAATTCCATATTTACAAGATGTATACATTAACGTATTATGCACTGGTATTTTTCTGTATTAGAAAATAAAATCATAATAAATTAAGTTTTTTTTACATAAAGATTAAGCAAATGATTGCAGTGTAAGTAAAGATACTATACACTCCACATTTATTATTCCACCAAAATGCAAAATGGTTTTGTATGTGACGTATGTATAACTTTATACGAACAAATATGTTAATTTCATTATTTTTCCAACGTATATGACTAACAAATATGTTGAAAAAATTTAAGAAAATGCTTAATAATGAGTTTCTCTACCCACAGCTACAACACGATGATATTATGGCATCCGACATTATTATCAGTAAGCGGGTTGGCGTCGAGGTCTAAATTAACATTCTTATGCAACATATATAAAGTACGCAATGCAGATACACGGGTGAGATATTATGGTTTTAGTAAAGCATGCATATATTATATTGTAAACTGTCGATTGTACCACTTTTTAGGGTACGTACTTCGAAAAGAAAAACTTCACTACCATAACGTGTAAGTCCATTTGTCTTTACTAGTCTTTTGTTTCAGACACTATTCGAAGTAGAAACTTGAAATTCGGAAATTTGTAAAATATATTAATGCAATTTGGCACAGCTGTAAAATATGTCATTAAATATTTAAAATTATTTTAAAATCTCAATAATTAGTACCCAAAAATATTACAGGAGCCAATTTTTTTTTATTTCATTTTACATGTTGGACATCGATTTAAAGGAGGTATTGGTAATAGGAGGAACCAGTAACTACATTTATAAGATTGTTATGCAAAATAGTAAGGATATATAATTGAATACATCCACAGAAACATATGTTCGTCCCTCTGCATTACTGAAACTACCAAAGTCGAATTTATAAAGTAAACTGCTTTACTGGAAAACTATGAGATATATCTTAGAAATGACGCTTTTTGATGCAGATCTATCTCAGATATACTTCACGATATCTTAATGCTCATGGAAGATTTACTAGGAATTATATTTGTCAGTTAAGAATTATAAAAATATTGATAAGTAGTTTTATAACAATACTATACATCACTAAATAGTTATATGTGCTTATGTCTCTCATTATTCTAATACTTAACAATTATTATCTAAACCCATAAAATCAGTCAATAAAAAACAAATTTATAACGGCAATATAAAGGTATAAAATCCGAATATATGAAAAAGTAACGTAATTTTGCACAGTTTAATAGGTTCTTTACGTAAAATCGATATGTTTAAAATAGATATTTAAACATAGTTAATACATGCCTAAACTTGAATAAATGGTAGGTAGTAAAACAATATTTCCAAAAATATTAAAAATTAAGAAGTATACATGATAATGTTATGAAAAGTTGCAACTAATTTCAGATTGAATGTTTTAATTATATCACAAAAACGAAAATAATGTCAGAAATATAAATGAAAAATATTTTTTTTTAAAGTAGATTCATAATTAGATAAGAAAAATTTAACCATGAAAGATTTTAAAAAGGCTTTTAATTTATATCAGAAAAATATGTTCCAAAACAATCCATTAATCGTATGAATATTTCAACTTGAATAGCAAAGGCTTAAAAAAAATATAGGAATAAATTTTGAAGTGATAATATTTTCCATAAACGGGCTATTCCACTTGAACTCGCTTTCTTTCTTTCTTTCTGCAAGTATTAAATTTCGGGTAAAATGTCAAACATTCAACTTTTAAACTACTATCATGTATTCTCCGGAAAATTCACATCTTAAAAATTTCCTACAGTTTTTCTTTGTTTTCAGTTTCAAGACCTTATTGACATGTTTCACTATTTCGGAAATTACATTGGGACATTTGTGTTCGGCCTTGTCCCATATTTTGGAATATTAATTTTCATAAACCGAGGCAAGAAATTTATACTCTTCTTATCCATCTGCGTTTGCTGTGGTTCAATTATCTCCATGTATTGGGTTAAGGACGACCTTGTAAACCTGCTAGAATTCGGAATTTTCTTAGCTACTGGTCAAAGTTTTTTAGGAATCACCCAGGCGATTGTTGTGGAAAAATTTCCCGTGTTTACAAAGTAAGAACTTAACATATTATACAATAAATGAACGTAGGTTTTTATATAAAAGCTATTTGCGTATACATTTAACGAATTTTAATACTTGGAACATACTCTATGGTTTACCTTTAGTGTGTGGATGCAGAGTCTAATAATTGGAATGGCAACTCCAAGGTTTTTTATTTGAAATAGTTACAAGAGAATTACATATTGCTTTTTCTTTTTAGTGGAATTTTTAATAAATATGCAGAATTTGTGCACTGTATTAATTATTCAATCAGAAATAACGCAATGTTCAAATATTTTATAGCTTATATTAACGATGTTGATAACTCCTGAGTCCATTTTGTTACCTATTTTTAAATAAATTTTAAGGACTTTAAGGACGAATGACGTGATTCTGATAACTACAGCTAACTTTAAATATTTTATTCTGTTGTCGAAATAATGACAATAATATTTCGTTTCACTCTCTAGTAAGCCATGCCAGTCTTTTTAACGAAACTGGCTTTAGTATTACTTACTCATATTGCTCCAATTTATTCTAGACTTAATTTTTTATTATTATTAGAATTATGGAAAAATCAAAACATTCAACCTTCTTGTAATCATTCATACTGCTAGCACCTATACCAAATCTAATATAAAAATATAATAATTCAAGCCCGGCACGACCACCAGTAAAAAAGATACCACGGAGAAAACTATATAAAATAAGACGATCGTTAATTATATTATGCAATATAAATAATTAACGGTACTTCGGGGTAAACGTGGTGGTCTTGACTAAAGACAGTTAAAGTGATTATAGTTTAAAATTATTAAAAATTCTTGATTAATGAATTCATCTAAAATAAAATAAATTTAAATAATTTTCTCAGTGAAATCTAAAACAATCATTATCCTTTTCGCAGGAGTTTTAGTTTATCATTGGTATTAACAATGAATACAATGGGTATAGTCCTTGCTGATGTAATGATGTCTTCTCTATTACAATGCGGTTGTGCGGTGGGTTTTATTGCGACTGCTTTGATGGCATGTAAGTTTTCTCACATTTGGTATTACAATATGTGTTTTGATTTCAAATACTTGAATTAATGTAAATCTTCTTCAAATATGCATTTTTTTGATACGATTATATATCTCTTCAATTAATGAATTTGACTTAAAGGAAATAATGGTTTATTAGATTTTGTAGAAGATTATTTTTTGTGAATCTCATGGAAGATTCAGAATCTTGCAAAGTTCATTAACATAATGTAATATACTTGGGGATTTGTGTCTAAACTATTTAATTTAATTTAATATTAGTTCACATTTTGTATCTTTGTAATACTTATTAGCTTTATGTTGCTTTATTAAATGTTATCAATTCAATTGTCAGTTTATTTTTGCCAAAGTAAATGAAGGAAATTTGTATTTTTTAACCATAGAATCTGTTTGTATTTTAGTTCTCATTTTGTATCTTTGTAATACGTATTAGCTTTATGTTGCTTCATTAAATGTCATCAATTCAATTGTCAGTTTATTTTTGCCAAAGTAAATGAAGGAAATTTGTATTTTTTAACCATAGAATCTGTTTGTATTTTAGTTCTCATTTTGTATCTTTGTAATACGTATTAGCTTTATGTTGCTTCATTAAATGTCAGCAATTCAATTGTTAGTTTATTTTTGCCAAAGTAAAAGAGGAAAATTTTTATTTTTAAACTATAGAATTGTGGATGAAGTTTTAGGTAAATAAAAATATACCCATTGAAATCATAAATTTCATCATTCTGAAAAGTTAATAAATGAACTAGTTAAAATAAATTTTTTCGAATTAAATATTCATAGCGGTCCTCAGTCTTTGTATTAAATTTAAATCCATGATGTTCTATTGCTGAACCCACGACTAAAATTAAAATTCAATAAAAACATATCAATTTTGTTTTCACTTTTGTTGTATTTCACATTATAATTATTTTAATACAATCGATTCGCATTTTCCCAAAAAGATAACAATAAAATATTCAATAACTTTCTTTCATTTGTGCATTTATTACGGAATTATGTTTAAATATTTTTATTTTCAACATTTTCTCGATTACAATTAAATTTAACTGCTTTAATAATTTAACCAAAACTTGAACGCATATGCAAAAAGGCATAATGGAAACTCTGAATCACCATTCAAAGCCGGATAAAACGTAGGTACGTTTTATCGTATGACGCTCGAAGTGTGTGCATAAACCTTGCAGAAACTTTGAAATAGTGTCTCTCGAGAAGGGCTGAAATACGAAAACATTTTATTCAATACAATATTCTTATTTCGTATTTAGTGACTAATATAAGTCAGTTTTTATACCAATTCAGAAACATTAAAATTTTTATTACGATATATAACAAAAGTCAGTTTTTAAAGCGGTTCGTTCCCTCGAGTATTTTTTATCGTACGGCTGACATTTGATTTTCTTTGAGAGAACCATATACATCTTTTAATATTTACACAATACACCTATATTTACTTCTGTTAACGTAACACCGAAATTAATCTATCATTTCTGATACTAAAACAATTATATGTAATCAACTATTCATATTCGCAAAAGCCAAGGTGAATCTTCCGACGCCAAAGTCATTTGTAAATTAAATTGTAATATTCCTTAGAATCTAAATCGGCATTTACGATATGAAAAGAAAGCCTATAGATGTTAATTTGCAATGACATGCAACTTCACTTTTGCCTGTTCAATAGGTTTAAGTCACTCATTAGATTTGATTATGCATATTTTTTGTCATATTATGAATTTAAATATTACAACCGCTATTTTTAAGTTGATGAAACATAGTATGGCTTATATTATTCGGTATAATGCATCGATTTTAACGGTACCTTATTATTACAATCATCTAAGTCTTTTCAACGTTATAAGCGAAAAAGCTTCTAACGTGACAAACATATTTTTTTAACGTGATCGTACAATAAGAGTAATTATATGTAAATTGAGAAACAGAAGTGGACTATTATTATAATTGTCCACTTGACTGAAAGTATTCTGATCTTGGCTTCTTAAATCAGAAGAATACAAAGAGTAAAATTTTAATCTGATTTTAAAAAGGGTGACAATGCACTGTAGCTCTAAAGATTAGAACTTGAAAATTACAAAAAGTCGAGAGAGTTTATTTTTACTCACCACTGGATTTCATTGATGTTTATGTGCTCATAAAAAACATTCAGACTTCAACTTTTTTTTCCAGGTGCAGCAATTTTTATTCTATTCCTACCGAATTGAAAAATCGCGTATGGGATGAAGAGTTATTAAATCGGTAATTTTTGGAAACAAACATTTAAAAGGATAGATAATTATTTTTCTGTGATAAACGAAGAAAAAAGTTAAAACGTAGTACTTACTTGACATTTCGTTGCCATAATTGTTCCGATTTTAACAAATATTAAAATGAATTTGTAATATTCTCTTAACTCAAATTTTCATTATAAAGTTTCCCAACGAATTGTAACGATTGTGTAGGTACTTAATTACGAAATATATACGCTATCTGAGAATGGTTAAGAGCATTTTGAATAAGTCTAGAGATTATTAAAATATAAGTCCTAACTACGCCATTAGCTTCTTCAATAATGTCTAGCTCAATAATTTTTGAAAATGAAAATAACAAATAATTGTAATTTTCAAGTGATATAAATTTACAATTCTCAAAAGTCTTCCAATTTTGTTCATTTAATGTATTTTTATATAATATTACTTGTTTATATGTGTACTTAAGTTAAGCCAAATCAGGTATGTGCTTCCCTCGCGCTTCAGTAGTCTGTTCAACAGGCTACTGGCCATAAGAAGTGATATAAGTAATATTTAATCACTTTGCAAAAGCACAGGGACTAAATATCACTGTATATATATATATATATATATATATATATGTATATATATATATATATATATATATATATATATATATATATATGTATGTACATATATATATATATATATATATATGTGTGTATTTATATATATGTACATAGAAAATTTAGCTCTTATAGTAACATATCTTTGAATGTTATAAACTTTATAAGGAGAGTACACTAATTTTGAAAATTACATTAATTATTATGGTGGTAAATTAACATTTAAAATTTTTTTTTTATTTTTTCCGTATGTTGTGGTATTATACTCGAATAATACTTGGTGTAAATATTTATGAAGTAAATGTTAGTTAGTTTCGAAACTGTATTTCAGATAACACTGTTACTTCATTTTGAACATTTAGAATCTTGAACTGCATATAAACAAAGTTTTTTATTTAATTTGAAATATTGTAATTTACTTATACATCCAATTAAAATAATAAATATCAGTTTAAATATATACAATACTTGTCTTTTTTATTCATGTCATGTAACATATTGATTTAAATTGTAACAAAGGGTTTATTTTAAATAAATAATGGCGATCAAATTACGGTGTAATTATTCAACTGGCTTAGAATATATTTTAGTAAAAAAAGTAAAAATGTTGACCAGTGGCTTTTTAATCCCTTAACACTTTTATTTCGCCAAATAATATCGACTCTTTAAAAAAATAATTATGGTGCTAAAGTACCTCTGATTGATTATAAATTACAAAATTAACTTGTAATTATAAATTTGCAATTGCCAGTAATAGACAAAATTTTAAGAAGAAAAAGATTACAAAATAATATCTACCCGCACTCTCATGGAACAAAATTAATTTATGATATTTTTATCAATGAGTGTCATCCTTCCTCTTATATCCCTTAAGAAAAAAATAATCTCTTACATTCCTTCAATAAAAATGTCACAAAAATTGATCCCTAAATCTCATTAGCGACCAGGTTTGAAAGCGTTTATCGTGACTAATTTGTGCTAATAGTGGATTTTAAAAAATTTAAAAAAATTGATAGAAATACAAAGGAAAAATTATTTTAAATGAAATTTAATAGGTATGTTCAAGGTTATGAGTTAAAACACCATTTAAGTTAAGGTTCGTTAGCTAATAAATTTTAATTCAAAATGCCATTATATATTTGGCATTATGAATCAAATAAATCAATGAACTATGAATGGATGAATAGAATGAAGGAGTAGTGAAATACGAAATTGTGAATAGAGCGTCGCCGATGACCTTGGTGAGTATGATTTTCAAGCTCCACCCTCTATTACTCTTTTCAGTAACGTATATCCATGTCAAAAACCCTACATAACTAAATCAACCGCGTCAATTCAATAACTCGCTCGGCCATTGATGGTCTATTTGCGATCTTTGCTTTTTAAAATATTAATATGGTTTTTAAATGTTACTTAAGCTTTGAAGGACAATATATATTTTTGCAATGTTTCTTATAAATTGTGGGAACAAATATTTTAATTATTTTGATGTGATAATATGGACCAAACTTTCATTTATAATTCAGGTTTACCGATATGAAACTAAGACAAATGGACACATTTACTTAGGATAGTAACTTTAGATTAGATTTAGATTTGCTGGCATTAAAATTAAGTTGTAACATTTCCTAACTCGTCCGCTACCTTTGTTCAAAAAATTAAGTTGTCCATTATTCCATTGTGACGTGAAAGAAGAGAAATATACTGGTTTTTTAATATTATCTTCGTTAATAATATTAGCCAGGATAAGATTTCATTTCCTGTATATGGTTTCCTTTGTTGGAAAGAAACCCATATCATTTACTGGCCGCCAACTGTCACTTTGCAGAATATAACGTCGACCATTTCAATGCAAAAGAAGGACAAATATATTTTTGCATTTTTAATATTAATATGGAAAATAATATTTGTTAGGACAATATTTTCACCGCCAGGGAGGCCAACTACTTCTTTGCAAAAAATCCCGTCGGTCCGTTACTTCATTATAAGGACAAATAAACACATTTTCCAATTTTTAATAATAGGTGGAATTTATGAATCAGTCAAGATAAGATTTTCGGGATTGGAAAGTAGCCTATGTCGTTTCCTGGTCCACCAACTATCTTCAAATCAAAATCACGTTGATCTTTTGCTCCATGGCGATGTAGAAAAAGACAAACAGACACATTTACTTGACAAAGATTATATATAATACAAAAACGAATTACCATAAAAAAACAAACCGAAAAGGTTTGCAAACTAAATGAGCAAGATGAGTTGCGTAAGAAAACTTTACAAATTGAAAGAAAAATATCAAACACAAAAGTTCAAAAAGAAAAAACCAAAAAGATAACGTAAAGGCTTCTTTAATTCGTTTTCTTTCATATCTTATAAAATAAATTATCATGCATCATATCTTTCATATCTTATAAAATAAATTATCATGGTTCTAAATTGCACTCATACCAACCTATGATTGTGCATTTTTCTTTTACTGCTCTTGAGTAGGTGGAATTATATGCGTTAGAGGTCCGGCTAGCAGCGCGCCTTAGAGAACACTGTCAGTTTACATGTGAGTAAAAGAGAAGCAAGGGACAACCTATAGCACGTCTGCGCATTGGAGGGAAATAATGTGTTTCATTTTTTACTTTTTTATTACAATACTATTTACTTTATAGAAAATGAAAGACAACGAAGATTTTATGCAAGATGTGAACAATTAGCTTAATTTAATTTTATTAATTCTTATAATTAATGGAGTATAATATAGTTTTAAGCATATATTATGGAAAGATTTGGAGTTTTTTTGAAGTCGTGTTAAAGTTACAGAGGACATTAGAAATATTGCCAAGAATAACATATATTTTTTTCTTTGTCATATTTTATGCTAAACGTTTCAAATGAAACTGAATCTACTAATATCAGAGTCTTATTATTATACTTTTTAAAGATACTGTTTTGTATAGAATATAGAGACCGAATAGAGTTTGTCCTCTACTAGCTTTGCTCGTGATTTTATTCCCTTGTGGAGTTTTAGAAATTATTATTAAAGTGGATTGTAAAGTTAATATGTGTAATGCCACCTACTGAAATAATCATAAAATTAATTTTGTTTTAATAAGTACAGTTTTTACTGAAATATTAAATTACTATATCTTTGTTTTAACTGGTCGATTGCAATAAATCAAAGCCTATTTGTAACCTCAGTTGGCATACCTCCACCAGTAAAACCGTATAAAAGTTCTTTTAATTATTGTAGCACGATACATCAGTAAAGAAACAGATTTAAAGACAAACGGGAAACCATTCCAAAAACAATATCTTAACGTTCTTTTGTTACGTTTCCTCAAATATTTTTTTTTCGAAAATACCTTCAATATACAGATTCGCCAATTCTATAATTTTATTATATGTTTATAGACAATATAATACCTATCATTCACACTTATACAGCCTAATACTATACCTTCCGAAATAATTAAATTATGAATACTCGCATAAGATTAAAATTTTAAACACATTGAGGAAACAAAGGATACTTATAACGAATACGTTTAATATAAAAAATTGCGCCTGAAATATGACAAACAACCTCATTTGCTCCCTTTCATTTACCCGCATTCAAGTTGCTTACTCAAACACTTATCCTTCTCTCACTACTTCATACTTCACCTGTGCTCAAACCTATTTCGTTAATGTATGTTGGAGTGAAAAATATCGTTGCGCGATTTAAAGTACACGTGCCGCTGTGGTTTGTTTTTATTTTACTACTTAATAATTCGTAAGAAATAACAGGCATGCTACATGCTAATTCTTGAAATATATTAATTACGGTATAATAATTTTTTTACCTATTAAAACATAACAAAAGGTGGCAAGATGTACCAAATCATTACGTGAATTAAAAGCCCAAAACATCCACATTCTTGCTGAATACGGTATAATAGCTCTATTTTATAGAAGATTGTCATCGATTTCTAAACAAATATCACTTTTATCGCTAATACACAGGAATTAAGATATCGGTAAACGCTAGCTTAGTATATTTCCCGAAAAAATGATATATAAAACACATATGTCAATATTTTTTGATATGTAAACTACGTATTTAAAAGAATTCAAATACATTTATGTGTATACGTGTAATATATAAACATAGCACTTAAACCAAATGATAAACATAAATATTGTAAAAGAAATGTAAATCACTTTTAGGGATTGCCAAATAATAATATAAAATTCTTATATTAAAATGATAGAATGAGGTATACGTATTGGTATCAAAATTTAAAAAAAAAATACAGTATTTGTCTTCACTAATAATTAGATTCATAAATCGAAATCGAATGATGAACACGTGAAATTGATTATCGAATTCTTAATTCATTGATGTTCATATGACAGACATAGAAAATATTTTCACTCCTTCCCTAAGACATTAAGTTGTATTATTTTACTTTTTCATTTAGCGAGTATGACAGTAGTTCTTGCAGAATATAACGCAAGCTTAATCAGAAACCTTCATCGATAAGGTTATTTCCTCGCCCTAAAAAAGAATTACCGGTTAGAGAAATCAAAATGTCATTTTTTAATCGTTTTGAAACCGTTCTTGGCTTTCTTCAGGGGTACAACTTCATCTATCTTTATGCAAATATTTTCTTTTGCCACGTTAGTTTTTTGTTCTAAGCTGAATTCGTGAAAGTAGAGCACCCAAGGGAACTCCCATAGTCAAATTTCCATTCTCACTTGCTCTTTTTTCGCGAAAGCTCGTTTGATAATTAAAGAGGATATTAAACACTAATCAAACGATGTATCAACGAGGAATTTTTTTGGGATTGTTATGGAAGTATATGTACATGGAACTATAATAAGGGCAACAAATAAAAAGAATCAAGCATTTAAGCATTTTTTGAGAGATGGATGTTGTTAAAAATTAACACATGAGAATTGTAATTTAAGTACTACTTTATAACAGTAGTATATATATTTGTGCTTGTTACTTATTCATTTAATTTAAAAGAAATCCATGTTAATAAAGAAACACAAATTTCGTAAAAGAAACACCAATTCGTAAAAGATTAGCTAGAAAGAAACACCAATTTCGTAAAAGATTAGCTGTCACAATTCGAATTCACTGTCGGAAAATCTAAGATAAAATAATATCTACTTTTTGACACACAAAACGTCACTTCTTTTTCTGTTATATTTAAAAATAAATTTATTTAAAAAGCCGAGTATAAACAGAATTCACATATAAACCTAGTATTTTTATATTATATTATTTATAAATATTAATTCTTCGTAAGGTAAATATTTTTTCACATGCGTAAAATATGGTGAATATTAGAAAACTGTTAAGATTTAAAATAATTGTCATAGTGTTTCTTTAATCTTCTAATCGTATTAATAAACTATATTTTTAGCTGAGTAGTTTTGAAAAAAATTGGGTGGGTCATAATTATTCCTCTCTAGTCTCATGAATTTTTTGTCATATTAAAGAAAAAAACAGCTTATGGAGAATATGTGGGTCAGTGAGAGGTATGCCAAATATCAAGCTTAAACGTATCAAAACACGGACTAAGAAACACGAGAATGATCTTATAAAAAGGTGTAAGTTTGACGAAGAGTCGTGGAATAAGAAAAGATTCTACTTCAACTTCACTGTGTTGGATTTAATAATTCTTTCAGAAATTTTAAATATACTGTTGAATATTTATCATATTTTTATTCAGTTTGATATAACACCGTTTATATTTTTCTTTGCTTATCAAAAGAATATGTAAAGTGCACATTTATAAAATTAATTTTATTGATTTAGTAAGGAATTATTGTGTTAATAATTATTAGATGTTATTTAAAAAATAAACAAAAGACACTAAAATTTAATGAAGCCCTACATTTAATTACCATCATGAACTGGAAGAAATTCACTGCTAAATGTAGACCGAGACTTGTCGTATAAAGATCGATTTAGTGCCCCTCGCATCTAAAATGTCCCAGTGCTCTTTACCAAATCATATGTCTTTCTAGCGGTGGGCATCGAAGTCGAAAACCTTTCAACAACAGTCATCAGTTCTATACGCTATATGACCTGTGCATTGCCATTTTAGCCATACAGCTAAGACGTTTATTAGAAAGCTTTGTTGTCCTGTAGATCTTTTCTTTACTGATTATATTTGGAAAGGAAATGCCGAGCACAACCATTTTCATAGCTCCTAAGTAACCTAAATATTTTTGCAAATTAAGAAGTAATGGGAATTGTTTCTGCATGCCAACACTGGCAACAAACACTGGTAGAAAGATGTCAAACACGGTTTATTTTAGACGAGAACATGCCTTGATTACACGAGGTATTTCAAGTGATACTTCACGACATATATTTGCCTTAAACTTCAAACACGGAGTATTTCAGACGATAATGTGTCATGGAGTCATTCAAACACTGCCTAGTTGAGCTTGATCCGTCAATTATTTCTTTTTCGAAGATGGATTTACTTAATTCAAAAGTCCACAATTTAATGAAACTACGTGATGTAGTACTACTTCTTCTCTCTTTAAGTTCTTTACCACAATCTAAGTTTCGTTGCATTACAACATTACAATATTACAACAATTAGCAACTTTACAATTAATACATCATTACAATATTACAACAATTAGCAACCCTTGCTAATTGCCCATCTGAGAAACTTAAAAAGAGTAAAAATAATATTACGTCACAAAGTTTCATTAAATTGTGAACAATGAATTTCCACAAAATTAAGGCCAAATATATTTATTAATTACTTCAACGTTTTCCCAGGTACACGCAGTGATCAGCAGATTCTAGAACGGTATTAGGTATGATCATAGTTCTCTCCGTTATATTTTGAGACTTATCTTTTTGGAATATTCGCTTAGGTTTCTGAATATTAATACAATTTCATACAATGACCGTACCATAACCACTGTAATGGCGGAAAATCCAATATGAACAATGTATACGCAATTCAGTTCAATTCGTTCCAATCTAAGGGCTTGAAAACACTTTTCAACATTTTGGTTTAGAATCTCGCAGAGGTTAAGCCTCATTTTTCTACACTTCAAAAATTTGACTTACATTGGTGGCCTTAGTTTAAAAACATTGCAATATGCATTTGGATATTAATAATGGTGACCAATATGAAATACCTATGAATATAATAATGAAGACATGTTTCGTTGTAATATTTTCTTATTTCTGTGTCTTGACAACAATAGTTATTCATTAAACTCGTATATATTTTGTATACGTGAAAATATATATATATATATATATATATATATATATATATATATATATATATATATATATATATATATATATAATTTTTTAGCTTTTCTATTCTAATACACGAATTTTTAGGGAAATATAAATAACATTTCGGTTTGTCAGTATATTACAACAAAACAATCATTATTATTAATCGCTTAATCTTTAAAATAAGCCCAAGACGATAGTTCAATAAATTTTCCTCCTAACTGCTGAAGCGCCATATAGAAGCCACTGGAAGACTTTTAAGAACATCACAAATAATGTCGATTTCGATCACAGAGTCCAACTTATGTTCAGTTAAATAACAGATTTATCTTCTTCTCCTTGTTTCTTCAGTTCTCAAGTATGTTTAAAGCCGACATTTAAAAGTTAACATTTTTCATTGCATGTATCATCATCATAAAGGGCAGTTATTTATAACAGTATTATTTCAATCATTATAATATAGGATTAAATCGCTTAGCAATTACTGAATTGTTTTGCTATATAAAAACGGCACTGCTTTAACTAAATAACAAAAGTCATGTGTGAATCAATAGTGGAAGTATTATTGACGCTTAAAATTAAAATAAACAGTAATATGCCTTTAAAAACAACTGGGGTAAGAATCTGATTCCATGGAAGAAATCTCTATCAATAAGTACGAGTAAAACTTGTACTAGAGTTTTAAGTGATTTTGAAGATCGTTCAATGCACCTTATGTATATATATATATATATATATATATATATATATATATATGTATACATATAGACACACACACACACACACATATATATATATATATATATATATATATATATATATATATATATATATATATATATATACATCAACATAAATATCACAAAACTATTGAGGAATTATTTATTTAAAATTTCGATGTTAAAGTGAAACCTTTTTCGAAATTTCGCATTACATTGAAATTATAACTATTTCAAATATTGCCCTCTTTGTGATTCCGCAGTGAAATAAAGAGCCTTTGTAATTCTTTCCTGCTCCTCGAATATAGCCTCAGAATATTTACAGGTTTAAATATATGTACTTGCAATTTTGCAATTTCACTACATTTAAAAGTCTCAGTTAACATGTCTCTCTTGTTTCTCCTCCGAATACACTCAGGACGAATGAAAATTTTAGGGTACACAATTTCTATAATATTAAAATGAATCTAGTAATAATGTAGACCTAAAAATCACGTCTTTGGGGGGGGGGTCTACCAAATCGTTGACTTATAGTGAAAAAAACGAAAACAGTTTGATTGGTGTTTTATTCAAAAAGATCATAAATTATACCCCACACGTATATGTTAAAAGATCATCCCCACCTTATAAATAAGGCTTCCGTAATAATATTTACAATTTCTGAATACCTTCAGGATATAATTTTACGTCATATAATATTATGTATCTTTTTCAGGTTGGTTCTAAGGTATTAAATATTACGTATAAATTTCAAGTCCCTATCTTATTTCATTTCGAAGCCTCTGATGGACAGACTCATGGGATAAAGAGACGGATGAATAAAGGGTATTACCAAGACAACAGGGTTCCGATTGAATCCTTTTGGAAAATTAAAAGGCTGTAAATTTTTTTGCTTGCTATTTATACCTGTCTCTTTATTTTAATATTTCTATAAAAGTTGAAATAACCTAGAAAACAGAAATTATCTATATATAAAATTTATATAGTTCTTTTATCTATTTTGAAAATTTAATTTCTTTTGCAATTCGACTCGGGTCGTTGGAGATAAAAAAGGCATAAAATTTAAATAAAGGAACGAATATTGATTCTTAAATTGCAAAAAAATTACCAGTTTACTATAAATGTTTGATATTCCGATTTTACATAAACTATATGTCAATGGCACTAGTATATCTGTATTATTAAATTATAATTGATTTACATAATAATTTCAAAAAGAATACTTTAAAAACAATTATAAGCAGTACACATGGCTACAACACATACGGGTTAAAAATATATTAATTTATTTTACCTTGTTTCATTTCAGATTAGTTTTTCGTGACATACCAACATAATGCAATATAGTATAATTTCGAATGATTCATTGGCAATCATAGTACACATTATACAAATATGAGAAAGATAAGAGAAAATGTAGAGATTCGTGACATACCAACATAATGCAATATAGTGTAATTTAAATTGATTTATTGACAATCATAGTACACATTACACAAATATGAGAAGGATAAGAGAAAATGTAGAGATTCGTTACATACCAACATAATGCAATATAGTGTAATTTAGAAAGATTTATTGGCAATCGTAGTACACATTATACAAATATGAGAAGGATAAAAGAAAATGTGGGCAGGAGCAAAGACAGAGAGAGGAATATATAATTAGTTAAATTATACAATTATATGAATTTAAATTTAATTTTTCTGTTCATGCTAGGGAAGACTAACTATGCATATAATCTGTTATGTGCTGTGTTGGACTGGAGCTACATAATGTTAAAAGAGTATCAAATTTTACAAAAAAAATATAGATGTGTCTCATATAGGAACATGTCAGTGCAGCAATCTCCACCGAAATTTTGAGGATGATAAGGTTATTTTAGCCTCACACAGTGAGCCAAAAATTGCCGTAAAAATGTTACAAGATGACTAAGCAGTGTAGTTTTTAAATTATACAAACATATTATTTTAAATTTAATTTTCTTTTTATGCGGTGAAGACTAACTATGCATATATTCTGTTATATGCTGTATTCGAGAACTGGGGTAATATAATGTTAAAAGAGTATCAAATTATACAAAAAATGTAGATATGTCTGATAAGAAAACATATCAGTACTGCAATCTCCACCGAAACATTTGCAGATGATAAGGTCATTTTGGCCTCATATAGCGAGCCAAAAATTGCCGCAAATATGCTACAAGATGACTAAACAGTGTAGTTTTTTGGCTAAAGAGGTAGCGGATTAAGGCGAATGATAACAAGTTAGTCAACATCATACTCACGTATAGACGGAGCTCTTGTCCCTCAGTTAAACAATGATGAAGTACCCTGAACGGACGACATACGCTCCTCGGTCTATACTTGGACAAAATACTATCTTGGAAAAAGCATATATTCACCAAATGGAAATTGCTTGTACTTAAATAAATCAAAATAGCAGAAATTTAATTCGTTCTAAACTACATAAATAGAAAATTATATTGGCTCATCGGGAGTAAGTCCTAATTAACATTGCAAAACAAGCTGTTCTCTTATAAAGCTACACTGAAACAAATTTGGAACTTTGATGAAATAATCCAAAAGTACCAGAATAAAATGCAGTGGCTAATTACAAATACTCCATATTTCTTTACCAATTAATAATTACATAAGCCTACAAATGGCTACAGTTAGAGGGGAAATCGATAAACATAGTCATATAAAGACAGAAATATAAACCATTTAAATGTACTTGCGCAAAAACTAATGGACGACACTCGAACCAAACGCCGATTAAAATACAGAATTCAGCAACACGTGCTAAAATGAAGGCATGTAAATATACATTTGGAATTAAATGAAACTACGTGATGTAGTATTATTTCTACTTTCTTTGAGTTCTTTACCACGACCTAGGTTTCGTTGTATTACAACATCTTCAGGCGGGTTATTAGTAAAGATTGCTAATAGCCCACCCGAAGATGTTATAATACCTTTGCTAATAGCCTACCTGAAGATGTTGTAATACAACCAAACTTAGGTCGTGGTAAAAAACTTAAAGAAAGTAGAAATAATAATACATCATGTAGTTTCATTTAATTGAGAATAATGAATTTCTATAAAATTAAAGCCAAATATATAAAATATAAAATTTGGGATGAGCCATAGGCCATCCTCCGAAACCTGTCCCAGAAATAACAAACAAACTTACCCCACAATGTCCCAGTGTGGTGACAAAAAAATATGTGAACTTTATTCCAATTCTTTTCCTATTCAACTAAAATAAGATCTTAGTTGATTTAATAATTTTTTGTTTAAAGCTTACTTTGACAAAAGTCCCAACAAAAACGATTTTTTCTTGTTTTTAGAAAATCATTGCCTAATAATTAATTATAATTCACTGTACTTAGAACCACGTCATGTGTACCGTTTATCTATTCCACAATGGAATACCAAAATAAAATTAAATTTATTAAAATTACTGATATAAACTCATATCATACGTTACATTACATGTTCCGTGGGCGAACGCATTACTAGAAAATGGCTCAATATATAATTCCCTTGAATATCCAAATAACAACATGATATACATTCACGGCGTCCGTTAATAACTTAATTAACTATATAGAGATAATTGTGAAGCAACAATGCTCGTTATAAGCTAGGGAAGGCATAAACAGACATAATTCCTGTTTTCGACGATAAGGAATAGTACATATGTAATTACCGTAAAAAAAATACCGGACGATCGTCTTTATCATGCAAACATCTTTTGCTTAATATACCATGTATATTAGGCGAAAGTTATCTCCATGAAGATAGCTTAATTTGCTCTCTATTACACCTCTTTTAGATTCTTGAACTATAAACTGGCTATAATGATATACAAAATCCTACGGCTATCTCATAAACCTATATTAATATGTGAAAAAAATTACATATACTTCCATTAAAACTTGAAAAAATTTATATTTACTGACCAGATTTTACATAAGTTTAAAATCAATATTGGTATACATATTTATTTGCATATGTTAATAATATACAATGAGGGGAGGTTAGCTTAATTTTTTGACCAAGTGAAAATTATATTTACCATAAAATAATTAGATTTTTCATGATTTGAAGTAATAAAGGCAACTGACATCTCGAGGTCTAAAAGTGAAATAAAATATATTTTGCTCTGCTGTAAATATGATGGATAAATATCAAATTGGAATAAAAAAATACACAAGTCTTTGACTTCAGTGCTTATTTTATGTAAACTCTGAAACTAATCTTTGATGAAACTTATTAAAAAAAAGTTAGTTTGTTATGACATGTCCATATAATGGAAAATAATGTAATTTTAAAATACTTGTTGGCAGTCGTAGAAAAATTTTATGATGATAGAGTTAATTTTAAGTAATCATAATTAAAAATGGTATATCACAGAAAATGATATATATAGTAAGCACGTATTCTATATGCAATCGTAATGAAATAATTTCATGTTCTAACAAGAAGTAGTCTCTTTTCTTTTAGCTTCATTTACATTTTCGTGAGATAAGTTATCAAAAATAATAATAATAATAAAGTGTTTCTTTATTTCTTGCCAGAAAATAACTAAATAAGTCATCTTAGTCGTATATTATTAAGTTATATTTAATAAATGATTAATCTGCAAGAACTTCTCTATGGGTGACGGTCTCCTCCAAACACACCCAATTTTCCTCTATCTTGGGCTGTTGGCATCCAGCCCATACCAGGCTTTTGCTAATATCGTCCGCCCATCTAGTAGGAGGTCACGCTTGGATCATCGACATTTTATTGTCCTTTATATTTAGGTTTAGTAGTGCAACTCTATCGGTGATACTGATGACGCTTTTAATGCTTCAAGATGACAATGTTCTGAAGTTATATATTAGTATTTGGAGTTTTTTAGTTTGGTATTTTTATATTTGTTATTTTCTTTAGAGATCAACTTCTACTGTGACCAACCGAATTGGAAGATGTATATTGTTGTTTGTTTCAATTGGTTCGTTTAAATAATTCATGCGGGAGGGGGGGGCTTGATTGTTATAAGTTATTATCTCTGTTAAAATGTCCTGCCTATGTATTATGTTGCTTGTATTTTTGTTAACTAGAAAGCTAACATACTTGGTTTCGGGACTCCTTCTGAAACATTGTGCGATCTTCGCGCAGGAGAGTGTGTTTTCAGCGTTTTGTTCTTTTTTTGACTTGTATACTAGCATCGTCTTGTAGTCTGGAGTTATTTGCCGGTGAATTGGGAAGAGATCTTTCACTTTTGGGTTTTATTACGACCAGTTTATCATATTTTATTATCACTTTATTACCCTTCTCTTTCTCCAATTTCACTTGATCTTACAATTCTCTCCTTTTCTCCCATACATGTTGTGGGTAATCTTCCTTCAAATAATATTGAGTGTCCCTTGAATTTCCTTTCTGTTTGAAAATTCTTACTGTTCTTCGTACCGAGAATTGAGAAGGATACAATTATTGAACGAGGTCTGTCCCTTAATTTCACTATTCTTTTTATCTCTTGTATATCTCTACGTCCTATGTTAATAGTGAAACGTTATTTTATAAAGTTGGTTATGTTATTTCATAAGTTTTCATATGATATTTCCTTCTTTTCGATTCCGAAGAAAACTCTGTTCCTCTGTCTCGCTTGTTTTTCCAAAAAGTATATTCTTTTATCTTGGCGTTCTATTTTATCTTCCAACTTTTTATGTTTTTCTTTAAATTTGAAGAGTCTTTCTTTCAGAATTTAGTTAACATTCTTTGTAACCAGTTTCGCTACACATTCTCCGTTATTTCGAATTTCTGTTTTTTGGTAGTCTAGTTATTTTTGTTTGTTTTTAAGAGTGCTCATAATTTCCTCCATGATTTAAACACTAAGTTGTGTGTTGCTTTATTTGATAAATGAGCTGCCCTCTAGTGGTTCCTTTTTTGAACAACCTCGCCTTTGTAATTATCGATGATCGCACATTCGGGTCTTCGTAGATATGGTTTGGTGTAGTGCAAGCTATTATGCGCGTCTCGCAACAGATGGCGCTGTACTTATGTTTAAAAGCTGAAGTCTGACAGGCTAACCGAACTTGAAATTCATTCTAATCTGAGAGTATGACTGATATCCAATTTACACCTATTTTGTTTTTCAATATGGATCTTGCACTTTTATTGTTTATTTACGCTTATCACACTGTGTTACGTATGTCTTAAATTGATAATAAATTTTCAGGGAAGACAAAGCTTTAGTGGTGATAAGTCTTTTGTTTGTGTTTTCTATTGTAAGTTTCTGTTCACTTTTGACCTTGTCTCCACTATACGATATTTCCAAACTATTTTTTGACACTTTACACTTTTTCACTCTCCACCGCAACTTATTCGTTTTTCAAAGCTTGTATAATTACGGAACTGACGTCAACTGTGGCTCAGTGGCGCCCCATCCCCTTAGTAACATCACAATTAATCTCAAATAATATTTAATATAAGTTGCGATAGCCTTATGCCGCCTCGGTTTTCTTTAATCTCCCAAAGAACTAGTCTTACCATTAGTTCTCTCTATTCAAACAATTAACCTGGTTTTGGAATGAGCTATCGTGGTAAAGAAGATTTTCGTCTTTCTTATTCAAGGAGCTAACGGAGAAAACGGTCAGCTGTTCGTAAACTTGTCCATAATCCCCAATTATAAAGTTGTACATATTATATTTCATTTCTCTTGGTTGTCGCGTCTGTAAATTCCATATAGTTCTCCTCGCGAACCGAATTTAGTGTTTATTACGTTTTGGTGAAGTATGCAATATTTATGTCATGCGGTAATCTAATAAAATACAAGTTTTAATTTATTTCAGGGGTTTGATAATTTTTTAGCAATATATTTTGTAATCAATATCTCAAAAAAGTATGAAACAATATTTTTAAATTTTTTTCTTTTTAATCCTATTTTCGTAATCATATAAATTCTCTCTTCAGTCGTTTCACTTTTGACAGATGTGATGTGAGTGATACGCTTTACCATATGTCGCCATATCTCTCTGGCAGCCATGCTCCAAAACGCATTCGAGTAGGAGTATGTATATAGCTGCTTTAAAGAGTCTATCCATCTCATTCATACCTTCCACTTTTTCCTGTACCCCCAGACATTCTAAACTAAAATTCTATGCCGCCAGGTATTCTAAGTACCACCAGACATTCTAAACTTCCATTTCTATATTGTTATGCCGTCTCTAATGAATTTTATCTTCCTAATTTTCACGATACTGAATAAATGCTTTTAGATTGAGTATTTTGAAATTTGGATGCATTAGTATGAAACTCAGTCTCACCCTACTCAGTTCAAATGAGTCTGGTTTTTGGGGTATTGGTGTAATGTTGCGATTTCTCCATACCGGCTTCATTTATGTACAAGCTTAGGAAAACATAGTCTAAATAAAAAAAAATTAATGAAAATAATTTTTATTTCGTATTATTTATTGCAATAAACTTAAATAACTGAAATTACATAAAAAAATTATTGAGATTTTTAAGGCAATACCAAAAATTTAAAATTTTTTTAAACGAAATTAAGGAAGGAAAAATAATATTCATTTAAAAATATTTTAAAGGCAAGAGAATCTTCATTTCGAAAATAACCAGAAATGCCTTAATAAACATTCATGGCTAAAGGAAATGAAAAGTGATTCGATAATAATTACCGTCGCAATTTTGAAATGTTTAAAAAATAATTTGTTGCATTTTTGGGTTATCTATTTCCATATCTTAATCATTTAGTTGCTATCATTTTCTGCGATTAATTATTTTGTTTAATTTAATAAGTAAGATCTTTTTGTTTTGCAAAAATTCTGCAAAATTTTTGTTTTTATATTTTGATGTCGTTCTTTCTTTTGAACTGAGTGATTAATCCTAAAATGGTTTTGTTGGCAATAAATAAAAGTAATCTTATGTTAATGGGAAATTTAATTTTTTACTTTAATAATTGGTAAACAAACGCAGGATTATATTATTCAATTAACTTGCAAAAATGACATGATTTAGATCGCCTTTTCCTAGCCGACAGTCCCAAATTAGAGATCCTCTGACACGCAACCTCTGGGTGGGAATAGAACAATGACCTAAACGCATGCGAGATACCACAGAGGTTTCCTTTTGAGAGGAAGTAAATTTTGAGAACCAAGGTTTTTTGGGTATAAAAGATTGAATCTGGAAATATCCCGCAACCGCAATCTGGGAAGATCTTTTTTATACCCTCTGCAGTCAGATTTCATCCAGAAACGATTCACGGGAAGGAGATCTTCAATGAAATTATTAGTGAAACATTGATCCCTGTTCATGGCGGCGAACCGAGCTTTTGCGTCGACTATTTCATTACCTACTATACCACAGTGACTAGGAATCCATGCAAGAACAACATCGGACCTCGATCTCTCTAAATCAAGCGTAAGTTGCTTGATCTGGAAAATCAGGAAGCCACAGTTCGAAAAACAATGGATTAACGAGAAAAGCCTGTAAAGAACTTATGGAGTCAGAGAAGATACGGAGCCTGCGAATCTTTTTGGGTAGAGCATAATTCAAGGCCTCCACAATAGCACGATATTCCCCGGAGAATACCGAACATTCCTTAGGAAGGCGGAAGTATGCTGAATGAGCGCTGATTGAAGAGTAAAATGAAGCTCCGACATAGCCATCTCTCAGGGTTTTTGATGCATCTGTATATATTTGCGTCCAATCCAAAAATAATTTAAGACAGAATTGAACAGCAAATTAGCATTATTGGATTGAATCTTTGGAAGTTGACGATAAGAAGAGGTCAGGACTTAGAACGCCAAAAGCATGCTGAATAAGCCTATAGAGGAGGGTGTGTTTTGGAAAATTGGGGTGAGTAGGAAACCTTCAGTAGATACCAATCAGCTAAGTATTGACACCGAAGTTTCAAAGAAAGATCAACACATTCTACTTGTAGGGCATTTATGGGACTGGATTTCATAGCACCCGCTATGTTCCTCAGTGTTTGAGACTGAATGCGGGTCAATTTAATATCATTGGATTTTGAAATAGAATCAAGGAGAAATTAACCATAGTCTAGATAACTACGGAATAGAGCGTTATATATTAAATTAAATGTAGTAGAGTGCACACTCCAGAAAGTGCGCAGAGAATATTCATATTAGCCTGGCATTGGGAGATTCTTAGGTATATTCCTAGATTATCCTGGAACATTCATATGAGATTTCATGTGAATGTTCCAGGATAATTTTGAGTCTAGGAATATACCTAAGAATTTGATATTGGAAAGAAAAGGAATTAAGGAGAAATCATAGGAAGTAGATAACGGTGGAGTAATCCTCCTTCTCGAGAAGATCATCACAGCGCTTTTGGAAGGGGATAAATCCATACGATGAGAAATAACTCATTTACTTCGGCTAAAAAGGGCAGAGTTCACAGCATTTGCAGGCAGAGTTCACACACACTCGGTAACCGTTATTGACTTATCAGAAGAATATAAAAGCAGATCATCAGTGTATTGTAAACCACGACAAAAGGGATTTACTATTGAGTGGATCATATAGGAGTGAATATTGAAAAGTAAGAGACTAAAACAGAGCCTTGGAGAAGATCCCTCCATATAATTCTTGTTATAGAAGGGGATCCGTGGGATCTAAGAATAATAGATGTTTCTAAAAGAAAATTGAGGAGCAAATTTCTAATCTTGATCGGAATCAAAAGATTATGAAGGGTTTTGTTAAGGATCGCGTTGATGTAGGTAGAAGAAATACCTAAAAAAACAACAACGAAGAACTCTTATCGAGAGAAGGCAAGTCTGATGTCAGTGGTTAGGACGCTGAGATTGTTCATCATACTTTTAGCTCTTCTGAAGGCAAATTGGTTGCTTGGAAAAATGGAATGGTGTTCTGTAAACAATTTCGAACTATTCTTAATTATATGTTCCGTAATCTTCATTAAAGAGGAGAAAAGACTATGGGTCTGTAGAATGAACCTACATTGGCGTCTTTATGGAGTTTGAGAATTGGAATTATTATTTGAGTTTTCAATAACTTTGGAATATAATCTGATTTGAACATTCAGTTAATGAAGGATAGAAGATACCAACGGGTAGATGGTAAACATAACAGGGGAAGAATCCTTAAGATAATGCAAACAGGGGAATAACAGAGAATAACAGGGGGAGAACCCTTAAGATAACGCAAGATGAAATCCAATTTATTAATGGAGAAATCTTCTTCAAGAAATGATTGGCGCTAGTAAAGTTATATCCAAATTTATGACGGATGGGTGAGTAGCTTATTTAAAAATTGATCTACCTAATTTATGTGTCCGGATAGTGGTGGTTAAATCTCTTAAGTGGGATAAAGTTCCTAGGGGATAGGTCTATAGACCTTTCAAATTGTGAGATTCTACCCAATTTGCCCTATGTTTTTAAAGGGGGCGAATTCTTTAAATTTTTAAATTTAAACGAGAGAAAGAAATCAGAACGGGGAAATCGTAGCTGAAAAAACTCAGACAGAATATTCCAGGAAACTAAGGATGCCAAGGATAAGGAGCAAAGAGAGGTAACTACTGAGGTCGGGTTTTGAAATGGAACAGGAATTCGTGTTGGAGAACCATCATTCAGTAGACACAGGTCAAAATAGCCCTGGAGTTCCACAAGCAGACCGAAGCAACCCTTGCTTCGGGTGGAACCCCAAGAAGGGTGATGATCATTAAAATCTCCCAGAATAATACATGGGCCTAGAATTAAAGTTAAAGTATCTTGTAGTTCGAATGCTACGGGAGATGTTGGAAGGGGGACATATATAGAGAGGATGGTTATATTTTTAACTCTCGCAGCAACAACATTGAATTGTCAAGTAATAAGGTGGATCCGCCCTTGCCATCCGCTTTAATATCCCGAAGATGGGCATAGCCTAGGATCTTAGAATGAAATCCTGGCTCCTCTGGAAGGAGAGTACTTGACAAGGAGGTGATGAAGATCTGCTTTGTTGGAAATAACACTGCGACTAATCCATTGGAAGACCCTCGCCACTGTTGGCGGAGCCGTTAAAAAGAAGGGGTTGAAGAGAGGTAAGAAGAGAGGAGGCAACGTTGGAGGATATTTGATTGGGGAAACTCAGTATTTTGACCACAGTGGTCAATAGAAGCCGAATAATACTCGTAGAAGAAGGAGTATGAACCGAAAGTTGTTGACTAAGGCCGCAGCCATTTTCAGGCTGAGGAATTCGGAAGTCTTCCCAGGTTTGTTCTAAAGCCGAGTAGTTGTATGATTTCAGACAACTGCAGTATGAAAGAAGAATTAGAAGGAAAATAATTTACTAAAGTAAAAAAAACAATTAAAATGTGAAATTAAAAATAAATAGTTTCTGAGCAAGGAGCGAATGAACTGAATGATAAGACTGAGAGAATAGCATAGGATATACAGTCGATTTTTAGCCTAAACATTTTCATTCACTTATACTTCTAGTTGGGACTTGCCGAAGAGTGGGGGTTGAGGTTTCAAATGCAAAATTGTTGTGAATAGTTAGTAGGACGAGACGGCGAGAACAAATTTTGGGATGAAGTTGGAGAAGAAAGAATTTAGGGGGGTGGAGCTGCAATTGAGATGTATGATTTTCTTGCAGAAGAGACCATTTTGGAGGCTTCCACATAGGATATGTCTCTTTCAGACATTTTAAATTAGATTTTTTTGTCTTTCAAATTCCGGACAAATTCTATCAATGGAATCATGATTTCCACTGCAATAGATACATCTTGCTTTATCAAAACGAAGAGGACAGTTTCTTCTGACCTGATCTTCTCCACATCGGAAACAATACCTTTTCGTCAGACCAATCGACTGGAATATTGCGAAAAACGCCCATACAACTTACTTTAAAGGAGGGGATAAATAATTTATTCTCTCCCGTGAAAGCGGAGTGGTTTACGAAGCGATTGGTGACGTCTGCAGATGAAAAACCGACCCAAATTCTGTTTCTGCCAGTTTGCTTCACTCCATCTCGAAGTATACTATCGACATGGTAATTTTTTAAAACGGAACCAAATTTAATAACATGGAGAGAGAATTCGGATTTGTGCTGTGGATCTTTTCTTTGAACATGAACAATAAATGGTCCAACGTCGCCAGAGATATATAAAATTCGCAGGATGGGAGGAAGGAGATGAGATTACGGTAACAAAGCTAACTGGGGAAGTAGATCAAGCAAATTCATTTTTAAAAAGTGAAGATTTAGAAGGATCTGATGGTTTAAGAGGAAAAACTATATCCATTTTCCATGCTATTTCGGATCATAAAAACGTAAATTACATCAATTCTAACGTAAGAATAAACTGCATAAATTGTGTATCCTTACTCCATACAAAAGCATATTTGTGCTACTTATTACATTTTAAGCTATATTTAAATTATATACCAGTTGCCATCTGCATATGGGTACCTTGAAATTATATTTAAGTGTAGAGTTGGAATAAATTGCTAATTTTATCCATATATTAAAATTGTAATAGAGTAAATTTCGTAAATTAAAAATATTAAAAAAGTGTTTGATTTAGCGTATAGAAGCACATTATAAAAAAGTAAGTAAAGTATAGAAGCCAGAAAAATTTTCTATAGAATTTTTATTCGTCTGTTTTTATGTCAATTTGAATGGGTATCACACAAATTTACTCGAGACATTTTGATGAAATTTGGTATAATGATATTATGTATTCTAGAGCAACATGTAAAAGAAAATTTCTTTTCTCAATTACACGTGAACAAAGTTGTAGGCACAGCTAATAATAAAATATTTTATTCATATATAACATTTTATCAGATTTTTAACCATCCTAAGTATTGACTTGGAAAATCTATATTTGGGATGGTTAAAATTTCAATAACGAACATAATCGTTTCGATCTAAAATATAATTTTCATTATCCGATCTCCCTTACTGCCGAGTTAATTTGCAATCTTTTTCATGAGGATATGATGATGTAATGATTAGTATGAAGGGCGATGAACACTTGTTAGTTAATGCAAAATATGAAAGAAACGGATAATACTTTGTCTATCTGCTACTTCCGTAGTTTTTAGAGACCTAGATGGCGCCTGTAAGCATCATCAATTAATAGGATTTCAGACAACTGCAGTATGAAAAAAGAATTAGGAGGAAAATAATTTAGTAGAGTAAAAAAACAGTAAACATTTAAAATTAAAAATAAATAATTTCTAATGAAGGAGCGAATGAAAAGACCGAGAGAATATCATAGGATATACAGTCGATTTTTGACCTAAACATTTTGCTCTCCGTACATCTTAGAAATAAGTGAAAATTTCTAAACCACTGAAATAAATATATTATATTTACGTATCCGACTATTTGATATTTCACATAATTGTTTCTGCTAAATAAATTGTTATCAATAACTAATTATTTCGGCATATTGAAAATTATAAATATTTTCTTTCTTTAGCCATTGTGTGATTATTCAATGTCTATATTCGATTCTCATAAGTAAAATGTAGTATATAATTTCAATGTAATCAATACGAGTGCATTTGTATTACAATCACTATCAAAATATACTTATTAATTCTTCAAATTTTGATATTATTGTATGAAGTTGGTCGGTTCGAACTCATTCTAAATGGATCACATCACTGTGTGCATCCGTTTAAATGAATTCATAATTTACTACATTAGATTAGGTTTACATATGCTTTATAAATCATGATTGTATTCGTGTTATATTTCGTGTGATATTTTCGGTACTTTATTACAATATTAATTAATTGAAGGAATGAACGCAGTATGACAGACGATGCTATAATTATACACGTGTAATTATTTGAATAGCTATTAGTTTATTTTCATTGATACGAATTACTACTATTGTGAGTATATTGAAAATAGTATATGATATTTAATATTCTTTGGAATTCTTTGTAAAACTAATTTTCAGAAGTAATATTAGATTCCAATACGAATATCTAACAGACTGACAATACCTTTATTTAAATATATATTTAAAACAGCTAAATACTATCCACTGAAGTACTCACCACGTAAAGTCTGGAACTATAAAGACTTCCAACTTGACGTTTGGCACGTATAATTTTCTTCACTTCAAAATGTTCGATAAAATAATTTTTAGAAATTCAACCCTTTAAGAGGCAAAAATGGGGTGACAATTTTTGTGTAAACGTAGAAGCAATTAACGTATATAACATAAACATTTGTATTTAGGCTCTAAGATAAAAGTTAACAAACTCCTACTTCAATTTTTTTTTTTAAATCGTAACTGAAAATAAATATTACGTAAAAAATATGAATAAAACAAAATGAAGTCAGAGTCCCTTTTCTGCCGCGCAAAGTCAGGAAGGTCAGCTAGATTTATACGTATATCTAAAAGTTATTATTGCATTGTTACCCTAAGTTAATTGAAAGTATTAGTACTAAGAAGTATATACCAATAGGTATAAAATATATTTCTACCGTTTTAGTCAAGTTTATTAATATAACAATTCAAAAATTACGATCAGATAATGCCAATTCATATAGTTAGAAAGATTAATATCGCCTGAATAAATTTAAAAAATTCCTGGTTAATTATAATATTAATATTTTCTTTTTAGGAAAGTAAACTGGTGATAAATCGAAAACGAGAGATGATTTGAGAATATAATAAATGGGCAGACAGATTGTAGAAAACGATGAAGTTATAGATGTTCTTGGTGACTGTAGAACCATCATTCGAAGTAGATTTATAAATATAACAAAGTTATACATACCAGTTACTCCATGCAAGTGTAAGACCTTAAGGATAACAAAAAATAGACCGACTGCGTTAGCGTGACAATCGATTCATTTCTATTCACCGAATCGACTACTGAAATATTGTCCTAACCTGAAAGTAATGTGGGTCTGCTTTTCGCTCGATTACATGTCGACTTTGAGGAGAAACACATTTCCAACTATCCCGGCTTACTTTATGTACATTGGAATACACGATGTAGTTAGTTTACTGTATTAATATTTCGATTAACAAAGTAAAGTTCCACAAAGTCAAAGTTTTTTTTTCGAAAATCATAAATCAAAATTTTTTACAATATTCCCGAAACAATGTTTTAGTTAAGGGTTTTTCCCTCCATAACCCTACAGTGAAATTTAAAAAAAATGATAAAATAAATCCTTCTTAATGATGTACATCATTTATATTGCATTGGGATATGTTTGTATAATTGAAAAAGATGGCTACATCATGTAGTAATAAATTGTAATTAATTTATTTTCAGCACAGGCTCTAATATATTAAATTCGCAAAATTTTAAACCAACTCAGAATTTTCTTCTCCTAAAATTGTGATTTTACAATAAACTTTAGCAAATCTGTGAAAATTAAAATATTTTGTAAAGAATTTTCAACTTATAGTAAAATAGCAAGTGTAAATTTCTTTACCAAAAAAGTTGGTTACCTTTTTTTGGTAAGAAGAAGGAATATCTCTGAAATTTGTTTTCCAATGCACTAGTCAAATGTAAATGTATTACATAGCATGAGAACTTTTTCTACTATTTACTGTCAACTTGAATAATTTTAAATTTTATAAGTGATTCGTTTTTAAGTAGGGTAAATAGGGAAATAGTAATAAATAAAAATTATCACGTATCACTTTGTAAATACTCATATGTAGATTATACATGCATATTGTAAGTTTTTTTTATATAATTATATAAGCTATTTAACATTAAATGAGAAAATTGTAACGAAATATCCTTAAAAAAATCCAATTTCATTCAAAATTTTGCAAAATTCAAAAATTGGCAGCGCTGATTTTTAAATTTGAATACCTTTTCTTTCCTAGTCGTACTTACTTTTATTTTTTTTATTACCTTAAAATAAAATGGAAGTCAAAATATAAACGCTCTACAATTTAGAATTTTTAATAGTTACTCGTGTTTATTCAGAATAATATTTACTAGTTTGCCTTATTAAGTTTTAAAAGTAAATAAGGGTTTTATAACATCTATCATTGTACTAGGACAATCGCCATACTCTTCGTAACTTCAGGTCGTAACTGAAAGTATGGTGAATCTTTTATCCAAGCTTTTCTGTATCTACGATTTGGAGTAAATCTTTATTAAGTCCTTTTTAAAAAAGAAGCAAACTCTTTTCTTCTAACTTTAAACTGAATATAGTTATTGAAATATGACTTAGTTTGTGGGCTAGCGTATGGGTAAACTGAATATAGTTATTGAAATATGACTTAGTTTGTGGGCTAGCGTATGTGTAAACTGAATATAGTTATTGAAATATGCCTTAGTTTGTGGGCTAGCGTATTTGTAAACTGAATATAGTTATTGAAATATGACTTAGTTTGTGGGCTAGCGTATGTGTAAACTGAATATAGTTATTGAAATATGACTTAGTTTGTGGGCTAGCGTATGTGTGAACTGAATATAGTTATTGAAATATGACTTAGTTTGTGGGCTAGCGTATGTGTAAACTGAATATAGTTATTGAATTATGACTTAGTTTGTGGGCTAGCGTATGTGTAAACCGAATAGAGTTATTGAAATATGACTTAGTTTGGGGGCTAGCGTATATGTAAAAAAGCTATTATCAAAAACAAATGTTACTTTTTGAATTTTAGTAAAATAAGGAAATTTTAACTAGTATACAATTCAATCTCTTTGCTGACAATTGAATTTTCATTCTAAATTTGTGTACAAATCAGATTTTATTGCGAAACCATGAAGGTCTTAATATTACATCATTCACCTTTCATCAATTTTCTCCGTAAATTAATAATTAAGCAATTTATTTCAGAATATTTTTTGATGAAGTCATAGGAAAAAATTATTTTTATTTATCGAAATTTCAAAAATATTTGGGCAAATAAGTCGACGAACTTAGGAGTAGCAAAATGCGGGGGATCATAATCATTGTTTTTATAATATATTATTCAGTTTAATGCTGCTATACGTGACGTATATTCTAGTTTGAGTAAGAGGTGATGTAAAAAGTGATGCTCATATAATTTTACTGATGCTTTTGGCCAAAAATGATATGGGGTTGGAAGAATAAAATGGGGTTGGAAGCTCGGAAATAAAATATTTAATAAAGGTAAATAGATAAAAAAATTACCAGCGGAATCACTCCACTTGCATATAGAAACTGGGTAATTTCACTTTTTGCGTCTCTTTTTGTTCTTTCACGTATTGTGGTTCTTTTTAATAAATCCGTTTAGTGTCTAAACAAATGTTTAATCTTATGAAATAATTTAAATTTGACTTTTATTTCTTTGACAATGCAAATTTCACGATATTTTATATAAAATTATTTACTTAATAAATTAAATAAAACAGAAAGTCTTTTTCTTCTGTTTAAACATAATGCGGTCAAAATTTACTCAATCGCTTATTGTGAATACAGAAATATTAATTTAAAAAGTTACCAACTCACACATTTTCTTTCATCAAAATATGAAAATAAGTTATAAAGATTTATATTAAATTAACTCATCAATACATATATTAATAATATATTAAACATGCTTAATGCTGTACTTTGCCGTCAGGTAGTAGAAATGCTAAAAAGCCAGCACCTAGAAGAAAAAGGAAGAAAATAATTATAACACAAAAGTATTGTTTCATATTCGTTTTATTGATGCTTTCCTATCTTACCCGGAATTGCACAAACATGAAATTAATTCGCCATCAATAAGATGAGGTATTATGAAATATAAAATACAATTTACGTAATTGGGTAAGATATCAGCAATTCTTAATCAATCTAAATATATTCAAATATTCATTTACTCACACACATGCATGTGCATATACATATATACATATATATATATATAAATATATATATATATATATATATATATATATATATACATATATATATATATATATATACATATATATATATATATATATATATATATATACACATATATATGTATATATATATATATATATATATATATATATATATATATTTATATATAAACACGCGCGCGCACACACGCACACGCTCACAAGCACACCCACATATTAGGTGCTATATATATTTGTATATAATTACATACCTCTTATTTTCTAATATTCTTGCTTACGTCAACAAAAGTGAAACGAGTTCACAATCGATGAGTTTACTTCTCATCAGTAAAATATTTCTCTCACCGATTCCTGGTTCCATAAATGGACTTTACTGAAGGACCGGTTTATCTTTATGACATTTGGTCATGTGTCAATTTGGAGACTTTATTAGTAGATCATTGTTAGATCTATATCGCACAAACTCAATGAGGGCACATGTGTTTTACATTGTTGAGGAATTCTGTGATCTTCAATGCCAACGATCAAATTTTAGCCACTTTTTAAAACATTACACCGGGGCTATTCAAATTAAAATAATTTATCCAGATAAGTTGAGTAATGCCAGAGATTTGAGCAAATATAACAAAATACTCCGCACTACAAGAACATCAGACTAAGAATTGGACTCCTCGGGACTTAGTGTACTTATTATATATTTGTATATATATATATATATATATATATATATATATACATACACATACGTGTGTGGGTATATATGTATTTATATACATACATATATATGTATATATATATATATATAAATATATATATACACACACACACTTATGTTCACCATCGTATTCGCAACGATGTTTTTGAAATTACTTATAAATATTGTATAGTGGGGTTAGTTGGACACTTTTTTTTATTTAGCTAAGACCAGGTTTGAAGGCTATGCCAGTACTTTCTACATATTAAAAAAAAAAAGAAGTAGAAAAGGCAATAACGGAAATATTTTGTTAAATTTAAACGCCTCTTTAAGTCCATTTCTAAATTTTCATCCTTACCGTTTTAACAATTTCTTAATTGGATTTAAGGATAATTTATAAAATTTTTTGAAAAATATTGCTTGTTAATTTTTGCCCAGACATTTAATTTCATTTTGTTCTTGGTATTTAAATTATATTAAGAGGCACTTTAATTTTTGAAACTGCGCTTTTTTATCCACGAAAATGAAAAAAATGTTCACGAATAAATAATTTCCCAAATGATTTTTAAGATAACCTAATAATTTCAAAATTTTCTTTAAACAGAAAGTTGTGTACTTACAAGCCATTAGTAAAGCGATGGATATGAAGGGCACGATGCAGCCCTGTGCCAACATAATCGGAAACACTACATTTGCAATTAGAGTTGCTAAGCGCCCAATCATTAATATCAGAGACACAGCAAACGTTCTGAAAATGTTTTACTATCAATTTAATTTGATGCCTTTTAGGTAGGTTTTAAAATGTTATTTGGAGAATTTCATTAGGAATCGGTTAAGTAATTTATTGTTTATCTCGCCGTACTTTGTGATTTTACTTAAAATACGATTATGTATATATCTCGGTTAAGTGTACCATATAGAAGAGACGGAAAGATTATGGTACAAAATTTAACTATTTTAAAATTTATAGCTTTTATGTAAATATAGAATCGATTTTGATCAAAATTTTCTTTATGATTTCAACTTTTTTTATGTGTTTTTCAACATTCATCATACTAAGTAAACATTTTTCGGATTATTTCGTTGTTTAAATTAACAGAAATATCTAATTCCAAAAAAAAATATATATCCATATATGACACTGAAGTAATTGAGATACATTATTATACTTCAGAGGTGGCCGAAATATCAAAACACTTTTAATATTACAATTTACAGCTATCAAATAAAGCGGAGGTGAATATTTTACACATATTAATGAAAAAAAAAATGCTGAAAGAAATTATCAGTTATTGCTAAAATGAGGATCTTGTTTTATCAGTACAGAACACCCGTGCATATTTTTATCCCACCAACGGTTAGGCTGTAAGATTTTAATTGAAATGCTCTAACATTCTCATACTCGCTAAATCTTATATTACCCAACTTTTACCACATTCATAAACCAAAAAGAAAGATATTTAGATGTACAGAATTTTTTCTCAAATGTTAAAGTAAGCAGCAACTTAAAAGTTTTCCGGAAACTGGAAGAGTGTTACGGAAATAGTGCTTATTCTTAGAATATCCAAAGAGGATATGGACAAAATGATTAAATTTCTCTGCGAAGGTTTCATTTATTATTCTTTTGTTATTAATAGAGAATTGAGTAATAATAATTGATCGTTATCTATTGAATGAGCCTTAAAATTATACTACAATAGCTGCAGACAGAAAGAATTTAAAGAAAATGCTGGACTTTACTTCTGTTTTTGTAAAATTTAATTAAGTATTACACGCATAAAACGTTTTAAAATTTTAATCTTTGTTCAATATGAATGCATTTTTAGTGATTCAAAATAAATTGTATATTTCTTATGAAATACAATTGGATATAAATATTTTTTGTAATATCACTATCAATTGATTGTAAAATACCATACTTTAGTGCAAAAATATTATATAATTAAAATAAATGATAATAGTTTCGACTTACCTAGAAATGGTTGGAAAAACCTCCAACGTTATTATTTGTAATATACTCAGGCATAATTGTGCTATTGCCACAAATGTTGAAAATAGTGCAGCTACTTGGAGCGAACTCGAAGCCCAAATGAGCCCCGTACACACACAGGCGCATGTTAAAAACGTAGCAATTGAAAGAATTCGTTTACCAACAATTTTGATTATTAAACCCGTAATGGGATATGGTATGCAGCTCGCCAATCCCATTATAAGTGCATTAATGTATGTTTCAGTTCCGCTTTTGTCCTAAAATGGAATTAAATTTTACATCTTCAAAGGAAACGTAATTACCGTCCCATGTGCATTTTAAACTGTAAATCGTGTCTCGTTTTCATTATAAATACAAGAAACGTCTCTACGTTGTGCAATCCTAAAATTTAAAGCTTAATTTAAACAGTACTTTTAATTTCTTAATAATATGATATAAATGAAAATCTTGGTTATACCGGTATGCACTCCTGAATACCATCTTCAACGGACAAAATTAAATCATTTTTTTTCGAAACATACGTGTCAAGTATATTGCATAAAGTGGTTGTATTTCCAACAGGTTGATGATTTTCTACTATTGTCGAAATCTGAGGGTACCATAACCTCATCACATTATAACTGAAAAGAAACAAAATTGTATGACGTGTGACATATTTGGTATTTTAAATGAATTAAAAAATACCAACAAAAATTTATCAAATGAAATGCGTGGGCTCACGCACACGACATCTGCCATTCTCCATTAAGAAAATCCTTTGCCCACCTTTTACTTCCATCATCAGATCCCAATTCCATCATGTGTTGTCACCGGAAACAAGCATGTGTGCCAAATTTTACTTCTCTGTCTCAAAAGGAGGTACTCAATTGTATTTGAAAAATATCCATTACAAAAATTTGTAGAGATGGGCATAAAACAAAGTTAGTAAATTATATTTTCAAATAGTAGATATTGTTTATATACGAGTGTGGAAAATACAAATCATCCATCATTGGATAAACGTAGGATAATTTACAATACTAATAGAATATAGTAAATTTTCTCAATTTAAAGAGTTCCCAAAATTATAAGCATTATGCTTAAAAAGTTAAAAATAATGCATGAGTAAAATATAAAATTCACAACATTCACTGTGAAAAATATTCAGTATTATCTCTGTATATATAAAGTTTTATCTAAATTGCATTATTCTTAAAAGAAACTGTTGAAAATAAAACAAATGACTCACCCTACTAACAGTGCGCACTCGACACAGATTATTATCGATAGGTATGAAAAAAGTGGTTTTCTAAACATTGGTTTGAGGCTTCGTAGACTTGCAGAAATTGTTTTTACAGAGGAACTATTCTCGTCCTTCTTTTCGATAAGAACCTGGCACGCTGCTTGATACTTAAATGACAAAGAAAATAATATAGTTCATAACAAATTTAATGATGTGTGTGTGTTTTTACGACAAAGATTTTTTGAAATTATGTTATCAGAAATAATAAACATTTTCCAATAAAATCATTTTGTTTTTCTCCTCATTACTTTACGTAAAATTATGTAAGATAAGACAAATGACAAAAATAAATAGGTTTCCTTAATATCTCCCCATGCGTAATTAATTTTATATAGATAAGCGGCACGATATTAATTAATAGCATAATTCACATAAAACATGTGTGTGCGTGCGCGCGTGCGTGTTTTCGTGTGTTCGTCCATACGTGCGTGCGTGCATACGGGTTTGCGTGCGTATTTGTGTAATTTATTACACAGGATTTTTTTTCCCAGTGAATCTTAATGAATTTAATATCTCAAAATGCCTTTTATGTTTCAAAACGAATTTTTTGATTATATTTAAGCATTTCGTTATTTTTAATGTACTTTATATTAACAAATTTATGCATAAAAACATAAATAAAATAAATAAAAATCAAAATCATAATTAAATATAATAAAAATAAAAATCACCGCTTTTCTAAAATATTTAATTCAACTGTAATTAAAATGAAGGACGACTTTGGATATTATGCTGTGAAAGGCAATCAAATTTTTTTTAAATTTGGATTGGAAATCGTTGATAAAATTCAATGCACACCCCGCTATTAGTTTATTTTGTTATTATTACTATGACATCAATTTTCTTTCCCATTTTGTTATAAAGGTTAAATTTGTTAATTAAAATTAACTAGCGACCCATCCCAACTTCCCACGGTTACACTTTAGAGTAGACAAAGACAGGCCCTGAAATATTTCTTTATATAGTACATCACGTTTTATAATGTGTCCTCATTTCATAATATGTACATCACGTTAAGTGTTTTTCCCTAGGTGCCAAACAATCCCTACTGTGTGTAGCGTGTCTTCATGCGACCTTGTCCGTGACAGTGTGTAGCGTGTCCTCATTCGATCGTGTCCGTGACCGTGTGTAGCGTGTTCTCAAGCGACCGTGTCCATCACAGCGTATAACGTATCCTCACTTACATAGTTACAGACCAATGAACGAAGAAGCCCAACATTTTTGAAAGGAAAATTGGATCACCATAAATATTTAGAATAATTGAAAAAGTTTTATAATAAAATCTCCCTTTTCAAGAAAGTTCTATTGGGCATGTTGTATTTGGAATTAAACTATTTACATATATTAATTTTTTATTATATAAATATATTGCCCGCTGTAAGTTTCAGGGGCATAAAAATAAACTGATTATACAAATATATAATTTCAACCACAATTAGGTATCATTTGTTTTTGGATTTTTTCCTTTACTTGTGTCATAAAATCTCTCATTATGTCGGCTTTCAAGATTGCACGTTGACCGGAAGTATCGTATAAGTTCTTATAGTCAATAGTGAGCTTGTTGCGTGAATAAAAAATAGTATTTTAAAGTGCTTTTTTTTATTTAAATGTAGGCTTCATTTTAGGATAATAATTGCAACTTCATATGTCTTCTCGTTTCTGTGAAAAAGGGTTTTGACAAACTGACTGACGATCAAATAATTAAGGGATCTTACAACGGATTCTTTTTATTTTGAAGGACGGAATCCTAAAAGCAACCTTACAAGTTTATCGGAAAACGGTAGTGATGGTTCTAAATTTCAAAATTTCTGAGATTTCCATGATAGTTTATTATTCAATATATTTACGTAGTGAAAATTATTTTAATTTTTTATATAATTTATTAAAAATACTATGTACATATCAATGTTTACATAGGTCTAAATTTATTCGGAAGCTTCGTAGTGCTATTCCTACTCGTACTTGAAAGACTTATTTATTAAATACTTGATATTTCTTCGCATCATGCATATATTTTATACACACCCACACATATACATATATATATATATATATATATATATATATATATATATATAAAATTTAAACTGAAATGAAAAAAAAATAAAATTTTAGCAAGTGAAAAGGTGTGAGAAGTAAATTACTTAAACCACTCACAAAAAAAATTATATGGAATAAGAAAAGGCATTTAATTATATAGATCATAATTAAAAAGAAAATGTTTTATACTTAAGGTAATGACAGATAATATCTATCTCGAATATAGTATCTAACTGTAAGCCATTTTTTTAAATGATGAATGTAAGCGATTGTTTTACATTTATCTGTAGAGTTCTTTTAAGTGGGAGAAGTTGTTATGTATTAGAAGTACCTGTAAATATTTTTATTTTATTCATGACGTGTTTAACTGTTGCAAATAATTTTATTGATATCAAATGCTATAACACTGAATTAAAAATAAAAGACCGTCATCTTTCAAGAAACTTTCAAAAATCTTTCAAGAAACAGATTCTGTTCATATTTTTATTGATTACATACTGAAAAACTAACGATATTAAGCTTAAAATTTGGTTCAAACCCATTTAAAGAAAAATAATGTAATTTACAGTCATTGGCAAAAAGCAATAGTGCAAAATTTTTTTTACTAAAAATATTGGATTTTGGAATAAAATATATTACTTACAGGAAAAGTATCTGGTGATTTCCCCGTGTTAATACGGTACATTGTTTTCAATGTGTCAAAAGCCTCCTGATATCGTCCGTGAGCGAAGTGATACTTTGGACTTTCTGAAAATTGTGAAATTAAGATGGCCGACACCAAACTGAAGATACCACCGACCAATAGAAAATAATTCCAACTATGAAGTGCTGAAAATAGGAATTGAGCATAATGTCAGTGTGATGTTTCATGCCGAATCCGACAATATGGGATATTCTTACTTAATGGGTGAATAATTAATTTAATATTTCTGATATGCACCCGCATGCGCGTAAATGAAAATATTAAATTTGTACCAAATTATGAGTCTACTTTTATAAAATTTTACTATCGGCATCTCTATATTTCGGGCAACAGTATATATCCTCATATTCTTATAAAACGGATAAACAATTTAAACGATTCTCTTTATATTTTAGCACGCGATTTTTTTTTAATTTTTAAAAAGTATGGTTAGTCCTATATTTATTTCGTGCAAAAAAATCAAGTAATGCATTTTTTATTCAATTCAACCTTGATTATAAAGAAATTATATTGAATATTTCATATTTAATGCTTAGTGCGAAATAATACAATTGTAGTATTGTTACATTACAATTGTATTACTAATACAATTGCGAAGCAACACAATTGTGTTGGAGTAAATTACGGTTGCAGAGAATTAACATATTCTTTTTAAAGAGTCATAGAAAAGATGAGAATTTGTGAATCAATAACTTCAAAAAAACGGGAAATTCACATTTAAGCTCAGAATATTTAAAGAGTTAATAATTTATTTTGTTTATAATTTAAATATTATTTTAGATAAGAAAAATAGGAACATAAATTAATATTAGGTTTTTATGCCCACAAATACTAAATAGTATAAAATAATTATAAGGATTAAATTTATCGGACTAGTTAACATAATAAGAAAAATGCAGTTAAAATTGTTAGATTTTAAATTTGATGTTTAATCACAAGTAACATCTCTGGGAAGATTATGAAGCGCATATAGAGCACCAATGTACATAAAGTGAAGGGGCCTAGACGGGGTTCATGGCAGCGATTGTTACAGTGTCATATTTGTGTACTATCTCTTGTCAAACCTAATTTAAATAAGGCGCATTATTTTTATATTATCACAACGGAACACAAATATTTAATATTATATTTTGCTATTGAAAATACGGTTTTGATATTCTCAATTATATAATTATTTCAGTCTATACAAGAATGATAATTTTTTGTATCTGAATTATGATTATAACATATCTTTGCAAAGATATGTTATAATCATAATTCAGATACAAAAAATTATCATTCTTGTATAATACAAGTGAAGAATGCCTTATCATTATTGTTTAAGATTTTAAGTCAACATAATATTTTTTTGAGTTCCCTCAAAACACTGTTAAGTTGAAAATGTACTTACAGAAAGTCCCTTTAAATATTTCATGATTCCAATCATTAGGCAATATACCCCATGCTAAAAGTGCAAGAACAATTTGACCAATTGCTGTGAACGACAAACTTGCCAACATCACTCGATCTCTAGCCTTACTAGTCGCGAATTCAGACAAAAGTGCTGTAGCGGCACAGTATGAACCATTAAATCTGGGAAAATAAGAGGTGCCTTCAAGTCAATGTAAAATTGAGTCAATTTCTGATAACAATTGAAAAATTTAAAAAAATATATGTCATACATAAATTTTTTTGGATATTTAGAAATGGCAATTCAATTTTCGCTTAAAAACTCCTTTTCTAGTGCAAAATTATATCCTCCAATATCAATTGAAAACATTTCCGAGAACTGCTTCTACTTCTAAAACTTCATTACATATTCTTGTCTTTAGTATAATATTATGACTATTGATTTGCAAAATATTATTAAAACAGGCAATTTTTCATAACCTTAATTATCGTGCAATTTTTAATGTGACTATTAAATTATAAAACTTATTAAATTATAAAACTTATAAAGGTTATATTTCATTTAAACGTGTAGCTAAATAGTCAAGATAAATTATATCTTACAGACATCCTTCCAGTATCTTTCCAATAGCCAGATGAAGAAATGTTTGACTAGCGCCCTCTATGCATATGGAAATAAACATGCCGTACAAACATATTAGAAGAACGGTCTTTCGTCCATATGTGTCGGTCAAGAAACCAACGAAGAATCCAGAAATTAACATACCTGAAAAAAATATTATGGAATTAGCCTGTTAAAAGAATTGCGTTTAGATATCAAAAGTAAAAATAATAATTCGGTTAGCTTTTCGTTGAAGATATTTATGTGTACTATTGGTCACACAGTGGTCATAATTCGAACATATTTTAATAAATTTTTGAGTTTGAACGTTATTCGCTTAGGTGAAACTTATTCAGTCAATCTGATATTTAAAAATTCTTCGGCGATTTTTCTGCATAAATGTTAACTATGCCAAATCTCACATTCCTCCTAGTGTGCAATATGCTTAAAAGAGTGTACAAAGTTTTCTCTACACGTATTAATATGCAGATTGTTTAAAACTATAAATATTAATGGAAATATCATACAAGTTATTGTAAACTATAAGTATCATAAAAATGTAGAATTAGCTTATCAGGAAATTGAGAATATATACAAAAAAAATATTTAGAAGTACGTACTAACAGTAATAACACACCAAAAGTTTATTTTCTGAAATTTTTATCTGTTTATCTAATTGTATGTTTGTTTCTACACGATGTATATAAATAATACTACTCCCATTCAAATGGATTTTTTAAAAAATGTAGTAGTTACCTCAGAGTAATATTTAGTTTTTATTTTATCGAAACCGGTTTAACCAATCAATGTTGCATTGGTAAGAACAAAGAAGCACCTCGACGCTTCGTAATTACACAGATGTATAGTATATCCGTACACCAATATATGGCACTACGTCTATTTTAAATGGCAAAATGAAATTGTGTGAAAATGTGAGAAACATACCCAGAGGTGAAGTATGGAGTGGTAAGTGATTAAGTAAGCAAATATTATTTTTGGTCAACTTTCGCACATTACATACAATTTGTCTATACTGTATGTATTTGAAATAGGCTTACTTTGTTCCCTCAATTCATTTAAAATTTGAATCTGTTTTCAGTACACAAAATTTAATTTTGTTGGTTTAGTATTACGTTTTATAAATTTTGGTTGTTATTTATATTATTGCCTGTACATATTAAGAAACTCTAGAATTAGCATCTTTCTATATTAAACGTTTTTGGGAAAAATATTTAGGAGAATAAAACAAAAGTACAAGACCGCGAAAACATTATTTTTAATTTTTTGATTGTTCGTTTGTTTGTGTATTTTTTTGCATACGCCTCTTGTAAAAAACTATTAATTAAATAGAATACTGTTTTATAATAATGTAAGTATCACTATTAGGTTGTTACTAGAAGTATCATTTAGTTTTTATTTAACCGCAATTATGTTACTTCCTCAAAATGAAAGCGTATTTATCATTATAAAAAATTTATTTTTATCGCGTTAGTACAAAGAAATTCCTAGCTACACAATGTTTAGAATAACACAAATATATAGCGTAGTAGTAGCTATTATTACATAGATCCTCAGATAGCGTAACATATATTTTAAATCTCGCCACGAAATTTTACACATGACCAACCCTGGTGGAAGAGACCGTGGTCACATATGAAATATAAAATAATGTAGTAAAGGTAAGAGCTTGAGTATGCAAATAGAATAGGGGCAGACGTATGAAGGCAATCATTGTTTTCGGTCGGTTGACACATAAGATTTTTCGATGTTATATGTATTCTTCAAAGTTTACTTTGTTTCTCTAATATGCTTGGAATATGAATCCCTTGTCAATATTTATAATTTAATTATATTAGGCTACATAAAATTTATTTTTACGTACTCTTTTATTTTTACGTATTACATGCCTATAATGCAATTCAAGAATTGGCATCACTCCACCTTGAAGGTATTTGCGAACAAATAATTGAGGGGAACATAACTAAAGCAAGGAAACACAAAAATAGTGTTTTAGATTATGTAACTGTTTGTGACTCTATTTATTTATTCGCGCATCACTCCACAGAAATTTTCTTTAAAAATCAAAAAATATTGTTGAAGTGTTTACTCCTAGATTCTAATTTTTTTAAAAAATCAGTCTCTGATTTCTTTTATAATTTAAATTTTTTTTTGTAAATGCCAATAAAAGATCGCTCCTTCAAGGTTTGCTTGATTTTAGTGAAACCGCTTTTGTCGGAGTGGTCATAGTCTCATCGATGATGTACATGACTTGTCTTTGTCCTAATTTTCCTCGACTTGGATAACTATTTTATCGATGCGTTTCCACTTTAGTTGATTAGTAGCGTTTCTGAAATTATCTATAATGCTGGTGTCTGTCGCAGTTTTTATCAAGTCCCGCCATCGGATTGGAAATAGAGATCTTTTGCTGCTTTGAACCTGTCCTTGCATAATTAGACTCTTTATCGATAGTTATCTCACCCTTATCTTCGGAATTTGAAATCCAAAGTTGTGAAAAAACGGATTAAAAAGAAGTTTTCCGGAAAAATATAGTAGTAAGTGCTAGCGATATTTTTTAGACTTTGCCACTATGATAAGTAAAACATTCGTTGACAAATAATATTAACAAGATTAAATATTTAGAAATGTTTCATATGTATGTGTTTGGCCATATACTCCAAACATTTGCGTAAATATTTTTGCATGTATGTACCGAAACTTCACAGGGCGATTCCGATTTATTTAGTTAAAACTAAAGAAAACGTCAAATGCGGATGGCGCACACTCCCATTATCGCGATGTATTATTTCGATTGTATTACAGTTTGTTTCTACGTCTATCATGTAGTTAAGAAATGGCTAAAGTATTTACGAATATATTTAATTTAATATATTATTAATAAGTGAGATATGAGTACTGTACAACATAAATAATAGTATCTTTGTTTGTTTTAAGAACAACATTCCACATCACTGATAAATACAAAAAGATATGTTTAATCTGCTATATGTTTAAATTTGTAGTTTTAAAGTGTATGTGATCAGTATTTCGCTTTTTGGTAATCATATGTGCTTACAAAAGACTTAAGTTGAAAAATAATTGCACCACTTTTGTATAATTTATTGGAAACAGGTTAGGTAATTACTTTTTTATTTACATTTAAATTTTAATTTACAATATTATCCGTTGTAAGTTTCTAAATTAGGTACAATTTTAAAATCCCTCTTAATAATAACATTTATGAACGCGAATGAAATTATTTTTTAACATTGGAATATGCTCGCTAAGTACATGTAAGATGTAGAGTTTTATGAATAGCTAATGCATTATAGTAATTAAATTGTAAGTCAATATTGGATTACCTCTTAAAAAATTATATTTTATGAAAGCTTTTATATTTTGAGCTACGGGATTCTAAAACAAAATTAAATATATTCGCTTCTTACCAATGTAGGGAACAGCGCTGAGTACTCCCTTCTGGTAAATTGACATTTGCAAGTCGCACTCGGCATTTGGCAATACATAGGCGAAGTTGGTATTGGCTACACAATTGGAGACAGAATGAATGAAAATAACCGCAAGAAGCCCGTACTGATATTTTCCAAATGTGCAAGCGTCTATGCATTTCTGGAAATCGTCGATCGTGGTCACGGTTTTGGCCGATTTCGGGTCATCATTTTCCCTTAAATTGTCTAAAAATAATCTTTTTTAATTTGAGTAATATATTTGAATTTGACACAAATACTTAATTTTACTTACCTATTATATATACCATTATATATATGTATATATATATATATACATATATATATATATATATATATATATATATATATATTTGTGTGTGTATATATATGTACATATCAGTAGAAAACTATATAGTCATTTTGCTTATAATTGCTTATGCTTTTATTCTAGTAATTTCTTTCTTTTTGTTTACGAACTTTGGTCGTATTTGTTTATATATTTTTACTACGAGTACATAGTAAGATATTGATAATATGTATAATTTATATCATTCATAGTTATATATTTAAATGATTTAAACGAGGAGACATTTAAACGTTATTATTCGCTTTTTGGACCAACCAAAATTATCATATTGTTAAAATTTTTCTAGAATTTATGAATTATATCCAAATAGTTTCTAGTTTATTTAAAGGAGCTTACAAATTTTTCGTTCAAAATTAAATAAATCTTCCGTATTACCAATTTATATCGTATAGAAACATGAATTTAAATACGATGTTATTTATGTCGTGCTGACAAATGTACGGAATGTATAACCCATACCGAATATATAACTTCATTTATATCATACGGAAATATGTATTACAATATTTCATACATTTCTTTGGCAAAGAAAAATTATAAAATTTCACAAATCAATATAATTTAAATCCATTATATTTCACTTTACTTACTTTCTTGTTCCCTAATATATTCACTTACACCCATGCTACTTTATAACTTTTTATTAAAGAGTTGAATTAACCAACAAAATATTTCGAAGAAGACTGATTTCTATCACGAGTAATGTGAGAATGAAAATACATGTTTTCTTGGGTCAGTGAGAATCATTCTCATTAAATATACTCTTCTCTTCATGTCTTATCTAATTCATATAACTTAAGTAGACTGAAATTTGTCTTTGTTGATTTTAGTATTATAAAGCCATGAAAATTTACATACAGTAATGTTACAATAGACATTTATTACGTTGCGATGAGGAAATAAAATTCGTAGTGCAAATCGGCAGCTCCTAAATTTAGTAACTGTTTTTATCATCGCATAAATATAATTGTTACTATTGTATTTATTATTTTTTGTAAGTTAATGTCCTTAAGAGCCTTGAATAGAAATATAAAACCTGTCAGTCACGAGTCGCACTACGAGGGTTCTGTAAACATTTAGGAATTTATAAACATTTAATGGTTCATAATATTCCTATTTAACTATTTCAAAAGTTATAATTTTTAGAACGAAGGTATGTTGCGAATTATTTCTTTTACAGGTTATGCACCATGGTATACGCATATTTATTTAAGAAAAAGAAAATTTATGAGGAAGCTACAAAATTTCCGTTTTCTGATTTTTCCTTTACCTTGTTTCATGCCAAATTTCATGAATCTAAGTCAACTGCAAGTAAATCAAAACCTATAGGAATAGCATCGCAAGTAAATCAAAACCTATAGGAATAGGTTTTGATTTACTTGCGAGTGTCAAAAAATGCGGCATAAATAGTCGCATTTTTAGGATTTTTCTTTATTACGTTGACTTAGAAACTTGATTTTTTATAGCTCCAAGGAACCGTAGACATAAGTATTTGATATGACTTCAACTTGATATCTCCACGCGTTCCTGATAAAAAGGATATTAACATCTGTTACACACAGACATCTGTTACATACAGACAGACGGAAAATGAAGTGATCATTTTTTCCTTCTGGGGTAGGAAACCATAAAAAGTGTCCTGTAGTTCATCCTCAATATAACGTTTCGAATAATTATACAGAATAAATGAGTCACTATCATATATTGATAAAATAAAAATAATTGAAGTAATGCGTTAACATCCAGTGTGTAAATTATAATCTGGAATCGGTATGTACATACGTATGTACTGTACGTACATACCAATTCCAGATTTACCTGTATGAGCTTTCAAAATCAACGAGTAACGAGCATTCAATTGATAAAGAATTTTTTTAATTATGCTGAAAGAAACTAAATAAATAATAAAATTAGTACCGTTGAAAAATTTAAACCTTTGTCCTATTAAAACGTATTGCGTACCGGTTCAGATCGTAGATGTTACCAGTTAGTTTTAATTATAATCAGAAAACTATTTCCGAAGGTAAAGGCAAAAAACTAATTTCTTGCTTGTGACTAATAAATGAATCGCTTTTGAACGTGGAGTTTAAACTGTATGTTGTAAAAAACCTGTCAAGCACTAGTAGAACTGGCATTCGACGATTTTGTGCACATTTAAGTATTTATAAACATATTTTGGCATTCTTTAACACGTACCACACTTAATATTTCCATTAACTTATATTAATACTAGTCCCACACGCCTTATTGTTAGCGAGAGAACGGAAAGGAGAGGACGTGTCGCTCGGTGGCGTTCAAAGGCAATCTTGTTTCGAAATTTCGCACATTACGGATCATTGGTAATTTATCCGGCTTGCGACTTTTTGTTTTGTGAGGTAAGTAAAATGAATATTTTTTAATTTTAGTGGTTTAGTTAATTCTAGTCACTAAAGTAATACTTTGATGTGCATTTTTCTTCGTAGTCATTTATGGTTCTTTTATCTGAAGAAAAGTTCATTTATCCTTACCAAAAAAGACAGATGCCTCAGTTTAGGTGAGTAAAAACGCCCTTAAGAGCCTTTAAGGGCGTTTATGTACCTGCCAAATATAAATGCGTATCGCTTAAAAATAATAAATAGACAACGTCATATATGTACATGATGATGATTCTCCAATGTATTAAGTGGCCAAAGTATTAAGTGGGCCTTGAAGCCAAGGCCAAGAAGCCTTGATAAACGCTGTGGAAGCTATGGATAACGGCGAACTTACCTTGACCAAAATAACACTTTGGTATAGAATAATAGTAAAAACATTAAGAAAGCAAAAAATACTGAAGAAAACGCCTCATACAGGTAAGTACCCGCAAATGTGTGTTTTACATTAAATATCTTATTTATTACGCTTACCAACACTTATCTTAATTTTTTAGGAAAGAATGCTGTTCCGTATTACAAAAGTATACAATTATTAAATGCAGAATGCTTTACGAGATGGCTGACAGAAAATTTCATACCAAGGAAGCAGTAAGGAAAATTCTCTTGATATTCGATGGATACTCATCCCACACAACAGCAATAAATTTGCTCCAAATAGCAAAGCAGAATGATATTAGGTTGGCAACTTATAAACTCACCACTTTTTTCCACCGATTTCTGAAATTTTATAGAAGCTCCTGGAATATTTTTGTAGGGTATATTAAGAGTGTGGCATTCAAACTTCTGTTCAGTTTGCAATTGAGAAATCGGCGAGTAAATAATAAAGAAGTGTTTCGAAGTGACCTAAGAGGAGTCTTATTTTCATGAATTTCGTTTAGGGTGGAAAACAAGCAAAGCATCATACAATATATACCCAATGATGGGTGAAGGTATGTCCTCTTCCGACACAGTCAAGCATTGGTTCCAAAGATTAAAAGAAGGCAATTTTCCCACCCAATAAACATCATCCAAAGCGACCTCTCTACAATTGGTTTAGAAAAATTTAAAACCCTTATTGAAACAGATCTTAGGTTAAGTTTGCGTTGTTAAGCAAATCTACTTTCATGCTACTATCCTGCAATGGAAAAAATAATTTCATGGTCTGAGAAAAAAGTCACCACTACACTTTCTTCAAATCGAAGCAAAGTTTATGTTTTACATGAATATGCTCGACCCCACGTAGTAAAAGTAACGCTTGAAAAATAACTTTCACATGGCTGGAGTATGCTACTTCACTTACCGTACTTTCCAGATCTTTCGCCACTTAATTACCATCCATTTTGCATTCAGTCTAATAATTTACGTGATAGAAAATTTAAAGACGAAAGTCACATCAAAACAGAACTTCATCGGTTTTTCAGCCAAGGGTCCAAAAAGGGACACAAGGACGGAACTACTACTTTTCTAACTACTTTTCTACAAGGACGGAACTTTAGCTCTGCCTACACACTGGTGAAAAGAGTTAGACACCGAGGGTGTTTATATAATTTACAATTAATTTTATTGACTACATATAAAAAGTTCAAAAATTCGTGTGGATGGTGGGTTTATAAGTGCCAACCAAACATTATTTTGTTTCATTTTACGAGTCACATTAGACAACCTCTGCTGCTACTAGATCAAAATTTTTTTAATCTTAAACACAATCACAAATAAGTGTGAGACTTTATTGTCCAGATTACCTGTTGCTACAAATTTGGTCCAGATTCTGGCCCTGATTCTGTTGTGAAAAATTAAGTACTGATTCTGGCTTTCAATGTGAAACAAATGAACGAAGTTTATCCAATTAATATTTCGGACACAATTTATTGTATTTTTTATTATTGAATGTATAACAACAACAAAATTAATGTATAACAAGTTGAATGTATAAGAAAAAAAAACATTTTTTGACAGAAAAAAACTTGGCAAGTATTTACAAAAATTTATTCCAAGTATATATATTCTGTTATATAAAGAAGAGTTTTAAGCTCTAAAGAACATATAAAAAAACTGAAAACCAAAGGCAAGGAAACTAAAAATATACCTTTAAAAAAATGCACAATCCAATTAAAGTGTTAAGTAAAAAATTAACAAGCTGTATCAAAAATGAACAAGATGAAATAAAAGAAAGTATGCATCATCCGAATCAATTACTAAGGACAGCGAAAAATGTAGAAAACGAACACAAAAAATGAAAGAAGAGGAAAATGATAATTATGTTTACTTCTGAAAGCCTAGACGATGAAAAATAATTTGGCTTTAATGAAAATAAGGAAAAACTTGTAATAGCAAATATTTAGAAGAATATGCTATAACAAAGTCAACATCTGATTAGATACGATGCATTATGTGTGAGTTTTGTTTACACGAATATTGCATACTTTATGGAGGCTACTGCAATCGGTATGGACATCAAAAATAGCTTCTATCAAACTAAATAACTTTTGTTTACCCTTGGGTCGATTATTTTATAAAGACGATTATATTAATTATATGATTGGTTGTTAAAACTGAGTTCAATATAAATAGATAAGATTAGAGATAGAAACTTATAATACCTCGTTTTTTAGTTGATTTTTAAAAGAACGTACATAATCGAGAGAAATAAAAGATAAAGTTTATTTCAATTTTAAGATTGATGATTTAAAGCTAATATATAAATTATAAGATTTCGGGTACTTGCAATGTAAGTTTTAGTTTAAATATTGAGTATTCGTCTACAGTAATAATTTAGTTAATAATTATTCGTCCTGTATTATTAAAGTTAAAGGTTCAAAGCATGGAAAAAATAAAACATAAGTATTTTGGTTAAAATTTTAATTTAGTCAAAGAAGAAAGGATTACGAATAAAAATATCATTTTATTTCAACGGGCAACTAACCACAAAAATTTCACATGGGCAATTATCCAATACAATAGGTAAGTATCCTCTTTCTTAGGGACTTAAGAAATAATATTTTTTTCTTATGTAAGTGGAATAAAGTGACTTTTACTTTATCACTTTAATGATCTAGGACAATTGCATCAATGATAATTAAAATTACTCACGTAAGATTTATTGTTAAAGAAATATAGTTTTATCCAAAGTGGGACAACTATCGCACTTTTACCCTTTATTACCTACAAAAGCCTGCCTTAAAAATACATAATTTTACGTAGAATTATCAATCATTAATTTTTGTTTTCTTTACTGGTGCTATAAGATCTTGCATTATGCCGACTTTCAAGATTGTAGATTTTACCCTGTAGGTTTTGATAATATACATAAGCTAAAAAAAATTATTTAGAAAGCCGAATCTTTTTGCTACGTGCTCCAAACATTTTAGAGCAGTGTAAGAAAATAACCAAGTCGTTTCTGAGAAAAGGGCTTTGACAGATATACGAACGGACAAACGGAAAGGGATCCCATAAGGATTCCGTTTTTTTTCATTTTGAGGAACGGAACCTTAAAAACAAATGTAATACGTCAATTAAAAATAATTTGTTTGATGACAGTAACCCGAGAAAATATCATTTCTAAATGGAACCGGCCAAGTGCGAGTTGGACTCGCGCACTTTTATATTTCTCAAAAACACTACGAAAGATAAATTTACTGTTGCGGTAGCTACGAAGAGTGTATAGTACCCATATCTTAAAAAACTACATAACATCTTATTAAAACCAATTTTCGTTGAAAGTCTATTTTAAGTTCTACTAACTTATTTTTTCAAAATTTTGCACAAGTTATTTAAAAAGTTGAAAGGGGCTGAATACATTTTTTAAAAAGTGTATATCTCACCTATTATTAACTTAACTAGAAACGTTGTTTTTGAACCTACCATTTTTTAAGACCTTTCATGATGCCCAATACGTCTATGTGTACTGGATATCTTTCCATACCTCATTTATATGTATTAAGTGTGTTAACATTACTTTCTTTATTAATTCCATTATAAAGTCATATAGCGGTTCATAAAAGATACCTACCAAACTATCTAAATTATATCTACATCCTATCCAAATTATATCTACATAGTGCCAATAGTCTTTAAGTAAAATGGTTATAGTATGCGGACAGACAGACGGACAGGATGAAATCATAAGTTTCGTTTTTGCCAATCGGCTACGAACCCTAAAAAGCAGGTTTTCATTAAAAAGGAGTATATTTTATAGTAAATATCCAGCTGCTTTATTCTTGATAGTATACTTAAAAAAATGAAAATTATTTGAGAAATACTCGTAGTAACATGTACAAAATTTTAGAAAGTGAGAATATACTTTCCTGCTACACTACGAATAAAAATGAATCCCCTGCCTTCTGTCTGATGCCCGACAGGTAAAAAACAAGATAGCTGCTGATCGGTTAATAATTATTATTGTTCTTTGAAATAAATATTCCTTAACCTTAGAATAGTTTGTGAAGAATAATTGACGTACATTCATTATTTCATAAAAGTTTTAAAGATTTTTTTTTAATAGAATGTAATTACAATTTCCTAATCTGTCATGTAGGATAACGTGGAAAGTTATTTAGAGTATTTTTATGTAATATTTGTCGGTGTTGGTTTATAATAAAACATCGAATAACCTTAACAAAAAATATGCTAGAAGACTAGCAAATATAATGCAATCATTAAAATGACACTGTTAAATGTTGTCATTTTAAATATGGTGACCAACTTTTTGCCAATATTTTATTCAGCTGTAATTTTTACTAAATAAAGTCTTTACATAGACAGCGGTTTGAATGTAATTAAAATTTGTGCATTAGCGCGATAAAAGGTTTTATGTTGTATTATTTCTTTACCTTTTAGGATTTTAAATAATTCTCCTCCATATTTTATTCACGACTTTAATTATATTCAAAAAATCTATTGGAGTCTCAAATTAAATAATACGATCGTCGAGGTATGGGTGAAAATGAAAAAATACGCTTTTTAATTCTTTCTTGACGTTACATATTTGACACAGTTTTGGATATGACTTAGTATATTAAATGATACCTTTCAGATAGATACTGATAAAGTGAAGAAAAAACCTTTAAATGTGATGTTTAACAACTCTAATAAATATAGTTTTGATGTGATCGATAAACTTGTTGTCCTGTTAGGAACTTCAGCTTCCGAGTCAAGATGGAGGCTTCATTGCTGTTAAATTTATTGTAAAAAAATAACTAATAAAGTATGAAATAGCCTTTACGTGGAAGTTGTAATCTGTCAGAAATATTTATTTATTGTGATTGTGAACAGTTCGTTTTGAAAAGAAACATAAATATATTACAGTGAAAATTAAAAATTATTTAATTAATTCCTTTTTTTTAGTCTAATTATCATCTCTTATTCATAGGAATAACAGGCGATAATACACACTCACACACACACACATATATGTACATATATATATATATATATATATATATATATATATATGTATATATATATATATATATATATATATATATATATATATATATATATATATATATATATATATATATAATTTGTTTCAACTATTTTTTTCATTACAGCAACTTATTTCAAAAAATAAATGGAGGCAAATGGATCTACTATATGGTAAAGCTATAAGATGAAGCGTGACAACTATAATATGAAATTCTCTGACCATTAATAACATAGATATTATAAAAATAATTCTTTTTTTGGGGAAAATAAATTTTCTCTCTAAAATTTACAACTGGCATAGGTCATATTATTGTATAACATTTAGGGATACAGGTAATATGTCAATTAAGACTTCTTTACAATATTTTCTTTAACTACTTATTTATACTTTAGCGTATAAAATTATACACATATGAAAATTATTTCATTGAAATCAATTTTTTTTTAAATAAAAACAAGTTATTATTGTAAATGTTTAATTCAAACGACAATTATCACAAAATTATTACAGTATTTTCTGTTTCAGAAAATATAAATAATTCTTCTTATACATCCATTGGTATAAATATGTGTAAATAAGAAATACGAGTATTTTAATTTTTGACAGCAGGCAGGAACAAGGCTAAAATGGCAGCAACTAAAAAAAAATAAAATATATATCATTATTAGTTCTAAATATATATCGTTTGTTTATTAATTTTAAAGTAACTAATCAATACATATGACAGATATACCGTTACAAAAGGAATCAAACCACAAATTAATAAAATAAGAGTTATAGAGTACGACAGAGTGTTATATATTAAGGAGACATTAAAAGATATATTAGTAGATAGAAGTATTGAAACTGAAGATTATGATACCTTACCCTTTGCACAATTATCTTTACGTGTATTAATGTAGTCAAGTTACAAACATGCACAAGCATAGGCCCACGTAAATACGTATATACGAGATGAGCTGGAGAGATAAAATAGATTATGAGAAGAAAGAAAGAAGATATATGCAATAAGAAATAAATGGTTAAACCTTTTAAGACGACTGTTAATTATGCACATAAATGAAGCATGTATTTCGTTATGCTGATGGAAGGATAATAGATGTGGTGCATCGGACGATAATGGTACAATCGTGTGTGGATTCTGCTGGCATTCAGTACACGAGGACGGATATAACCATGTACTATCTCCAGGTAATCTTATCACAATTAAATTTTTAACCATCTTCCAGTATTAAATTTGATTTAAGCTAAATTTTTTCTATGATAATTTATGCGTCACTTCATATTATCCTGTTTCTAATAGATTGTCATTTAATCAGCTAGATGGATATCGTTGCCGATGTTTACGATGGTGTTTGTTATGTGTATGACTTTAAAAATATTTGTATCTAAAAATATGTAATGTAACCACCCTGATTAAGTTGGCTATATATTTCTAATATGAAGTACGTACAATCTGTTTGAAATAATTAGTCGATAAGTATAAAATATTCGCTTAGTTTTAAATTTCTTTAAAACGTCTAAACAGACAATGTCAATTGGATTACATAGTGGTGTTTTTAGTCATATATAAATAGCAAACAAGCCTTTTGCTCTGTTTTCTAGATCATTTCATGTTTGAAGTGTTTGACCAAGTATTCCCCATTGATGTAGGATCCGAACGATTCTAGGCTGAACGTAGCAATAGTATCATTATATTGTCATTATGGTGCGCACATTGATATTGTGCACATTACTAGTTTAAAACTTTTCTTTCAAATTGAAAATAAAAGTCAATTCTGATTTTCTCTTCCATTATCTTTATTCTCTTACGTTTATTCTCTTTGTCTCCTTCGGAGAGAAAGCAATGTTTGTGTTGTCTGAATTTCTTATCTGAGTTCTCCCGCATGCAACCTAACGTTGAACCAAGGTTCGAAACTATACATTTAATATTTTCAATTATAATGGAAAATATCGGCAATTAGACAAAAACTTCTTGTTTTTTTATCGTATTTTATCTAATCTTACGACGAAACAGAAATCCAATATGAAACAAGGGAACAATTTGAAAAATATGGATTACATTTTTTATTATTAGAAATTATTTATATCCCTAGAGAGAATATATTTTTTGCAGGTTCCATAATTTAAATAAATGGTCTATTGTACTTAGCAAAGATTTCATTGATCAATATGCATATTTCTGTACATCTTTTATTCGTTTATATATATATATATATATATACATATATATATATATATATATATATATATATATATATATATATATTGTGATTGGTATATAATCAGTGCTTTGATTTATATACGATTAATAAAAGATGAAGCGATATTAGCATCTAAAACTAACTAAATTTGGAAAGCAACTAAATAAAAATTTACTAGGGAAATTTCAAATTGCTCCAATATTTAATATGCAATATTCAAAGAAAATAAATTAAAGAAGGACAAGGCTCAATATTGTGGAACATTACCCACTAAATAATTCTACTGGAAATAAATATTAGAATCTTTAATACATCGTATTTTTATAACAAGGTGTAACAGAATCGAATCAATCTATAAATTGTTTCGTAACATTAAACGATTTCCATAATATATAGTGAAATTCAAAATGCATAGTGATGAACGTACGAATATTTACCAAGTCGAGAATTATAAAGCTTACAGTACGTATAATGTTCATAACTAAACAATTGTCAATAATTTAAAAATAAGTAGTTACCATGAAAACTACGAAAATTAGTACAAAGATTTTAAAGGTATAAATTTGACTAAAATCGAAAAGAAGATGGTCATTTAAGGATGTTGGATCTTTAAATGACCATCTTCTTTTTTTTTCTTTTTTTTAATTGGGTATGAGAAATAAATTTAAAAATTATAAGTGGAAGGACTAATGTAGAATCCGCATAGTAGTTTCTCCATAATCCCTATCTAGTTTTCAACTTACTTCAGAAAAAAAAAGGAAGTTATCAATTCGATGTCTTTTTAAATTTTTTTTGTGCATGATTTATAAATTTTTTCTGCGATTTTTTCGAAACGTCTTAACATGTTGTTGTGATTCATTTTGTGCTGTGTTAAATGTAACTTCAGATTGATATCATGAAAATTTAATCAAAATCTAATCATGGAATCTGGAGAAAGGGCTTAGATCTCAGAAAGGCAGACTCAGAGTTTTTCAATCGTAAATGATACGTGTATCATCAATATCACTTCAGCAACATACTTCTATTATTTTGTTCTTATATCGTAAACATACTTATAAATAATAATTAGCAGACACATTGCAGTAATGTCAAGATCAATAATGACTCTTCTTTAACAAATTAATGAACAATGAGTTTTAGAGCAACGATATTAATGGAAATCTACAAAAATATTTGAACTTCGTATTATCTAAATCATTATATTTCCTTTAGTGTTTCTTCTTCACAATTTATTAATCTCTAAGTTATAAAAATCTATCCTAATTTAAATTTTCCAACCTACTTAAAAGAAGAAATTATGATCCTTTTGAAAAGATTTTTCTATAGGATCAATCACTTCCTTACTTTAAGTGATCTTGTGTAGTTTATGCACTGTAATGACAATAAAAACTATGGACAGAACCAGTGGAAAAATGGGAGATTCCTAATAGGGAAAATAGTTTGTAAGAAATTTCTCCTAGAAGATATGTATAAACAGGAAATGTGTTTAGAATATATGATATTTTAATAAAATGTACATAGAATATTATATCAAGAAAGTTGGAACTAAGTTTTTTCTTATTGTTTTTACTAAATTTTTTTTATTTTCCTCTAGCTATCTTTTCACGAACTAAGCACTATGAAAATTATTTTCATTTGAAATGCGTCATTCTTTATTTTCTCTTAAAATACTCCTTGCATACTAAGTGGACGAGGTATTTTTTCCTATTCATTTAAAATTATTTCTAGCTTAATGATGATGTTCTATTTGGTCTTATAATTGACTGTTGCTGAATATAAATTATACGCTTAGTTCATATTGACGTTTCCCAGTATTTTCACTGCTCAGGTATTGATATGTGTCGTTGACTTCTCTCTATACTGGGTTATTTATTCAAATAATTGAAAATTAAAAAGGTTCAATACTTACACAGTTACACTCTTGAAGAGCTTCAAAAGTTATTTGTGAATATAATAGCGCATTATAGTGCGTATTTTGAATGAGCCGAATTTACCATTTCACCTTCCTGTCTTCATTTTGGTATTTCTTAGCACGATTATTGTGAATAATATATAACATGAATAGACCTTTGAGTCAATTCGTATCAAACAAAATTTGTTTTTTAATTAAAAAATAAATTTTGTACTAATAATAATAAAATGGAATAAGTTTTCAATGTAAAAATGACTATTTAATTTAAAATTCGATACAGTATTTACGTTAAAGAAAATGGAAAAGTTAATGATCTTCATAACGAGAAACATTTTAAAAAGGGCGAAATGGAACATAATGTTTTAATATATTCTAATTTTTAATGAAATTAATACTTCTTAATTATAAAACGATTTTAAAGTATTTATATAATTAAAAATTAAATTCATTAAACAAATTTCATTAAAAGAAATTAAGTTTCATTAAAAACTAAAATTAACTTTTTGCAAATCTGAAGAACTGAGATTATTTATGTTAAAAATCTTTTTTAGGCTTCAAATATTTATTGGAATACTTTTAAGCTGGCGTAAGCACTGATTTTTTTTCTTTTGAAAGTCTTTGTTGACTTCATGATGGCCAATTATTTGTGGTAGCGAAATGAAATTAAAGTTCTTTACTCGAACATGTTTTTTTCCGATGAAAAGGAAGTCATTGTGTTGTTATTATGCATTTAGCATTATAATTAGTGAAGAAAGTTTGATTAGATTTTTTAAAAGAATTAATTATATACGTGAATATGTGTGATTGCATACAACTAATACTTACAACCCACAGTGGAAGCAATGGATATGAATGGCACGATACAGTTTTGTGCTAACATCACTGGAAACACAATATTTCCACCGAGAGTCGCTAAGCGTCCAGACATGAAGATTAGAGATACAGCAAACGATCTAGAAAATAAGAAAGAAACTTATTATAACATAGTCTGCTGCCCATACATTACTCATTTTATTGAATATGCATTAATACTTTACACTACTTTGAAGATTTTTTTTAGGTATTAAAAACTGTGTGTCATCATGGTACGCCTAATAATATTTGTATTTCTTTTAATGTCATATTGAAATATTTTCTTTTGAAGGAATTTAAAACGGAAACATTTTTAGACATAAAATATTCAGATATTTATTAACAATAAAGTATTTTTTTAATTTTATTGCGTTAATCTTATGAAATATAGTATCACAAAAATATTTCTTAACAATCTATTGTCTATATATTTTTTGTCAGCAATATCTTGCCCTATCATTCATGTAATAATAAATATTGATTCTAGTTTTGACGTGGTGAAAGTGGCACTTGACCGATGATACCTGAAATATGACACTGAAGTTTTTAACTTTCACTATCACTTTTACTGTCACTGTAGCTTATGTTTTAAATTAATAAACACTTTTAACGTTTTAAGATAGTTTAATGTAACACACCGATATAAACGAGTGAAGTTGTAAGCATTAGTAAATAAAAAATAATACTGACACTCTAAAGCACGTGTAAATTAGGTGTGTTTAATGCAGTAGGGACGAAAGTGTTACATGGGAGAGAACAAGAGGCGAAGCTGGCCGAATAGCACGTCGTGACATGCCATTAAAACGTTTTAACTGTCATTCAAACGCGATTTTGTGTGTCACATCAATAAAAAACTTAGTGAATTAAGCTGGTGGGTTTATTGGTTATCAAGATTACATTAACTTGGCGTAAAGGAAAGCGAAAGTTATTTTAATTATTTTATTTAAGTTAAGATATAAACTGAAAAAAATTATTATCATACTTACTTGCAAACAGTAGGAAAAACCTCCAACGATACCGTTAGAAGGATGCTAATTGAAGTTTGCGCCAATGATACAAACAATGAGAACAAAGCTGCAACTTGAATCGAATCTGTGGCCCAGTACAGGCCAGCGCATGTGACCGTGCATATAGTCATAAACGATACGATTAATACTCTTTTGCCAACAACATTGATAATAAGGCCAGAAATAAGGTATGGAACGCAGCATGCTAAACCCATTATTATTGAATTAATATAAGTTTGAGTTCCACTTTTATTCTGAAAAAAATATAATCAACATTTTAACATAAAATCAGAAATTATTTATATATATATATATATATATATATATATATATATACATATATATATATATATATATATATATATATATATATATTTATATATTTTACTTAATATTTGCGTCTTAAAATAATAATATATTTAGGATTATTAATTTTTTGAGTGGTGGAAACTTATAAAACCTAGAATATTAATATAAGGTCGCATTATTGGGCCGTTGTTTTCATTAAATGGCTAATGTTTCTCAAAAACTATCATGAGTACACGCGAGCAAAAGGTACAGAAAATAAATGCTGGAGACCCTGCTACTCTTCCGATAATGTTAGTTTTGTGGTAGCTGTAGATACGAAGCGACGTGTACATATAAAATGTTTGTAAGATGTGAAAAGATAATTTTTTTCGTCTCTGCGTAGCAAAAGTACAAAATTTCTTTATGGTTTGCTGTATTTTAAATATTTTATGGAAAACATATATTTATTTGACGTATTATTTGATTATATAAAAGTTACTTAAAAAATATTTTATTTCTTTTTTGTGTTATACAATACTACCTGTTGCTGTCATTGAACTTTTAGTATTATGACAAACTGAATAAAGTTGTCGATAGCCACAGTATTATGAATGGTACATAAATTTTCAATGTTAACTTAGCTGAATTGTCAACTGTGTAAGGACCTCGCAAAATTATAACTAAAAAAAGTAAGTATCAGGTCGGAACAACCACCAGCGGTGTGGAATAAAAAAACGGTTTTGCCGTGCAACTACTACAAGACGTTTTGTATATAATATTTCAGAAAGAAAGTCAAAACTGAGTTACAAGAGGCACTTCTCCCGAATGTATTTTTGCTTTTAACCCTTATAGTGGATACTTAACAAATGACATTTTACGCGTTGGGCTTCAATATTTCATTGAACATATTAAATTATCACATGCAAAAAATATTTCTCATTCTTAACAGCCCCGTTTTCTATTATATTATTAAGGTAGAAAAATTCCTACAAAAAAGCTCAGAGCGTACGCTCACCTAATCATTTGTGCTTTTGAAAAGGGTTACGGGCGCGCAGCTTCTGTCGTGCCGGTGGTTTAAATTATACTTGACAGAGATATTTTTCTAGATTACGAATTTGTAACTTTACAAAGCGAATTTTCTAGCAAATAAATAACTGTAACTTCACTTATCGGGTAAAGAGTCAGTTATCTTGAAACACATTTATAAATAGAGACCAAATAATTCATCTTGAACTGGAATACAAATTTTTGGAATTGCTATATTGTTTCCTTCAAACTAGCTTAAACCAACTGGAGTTCCGTCAATTGGTTCATTTTCTCCCATACAGATGCTACTAATTTATGGATATCTCGATAATTTTCCTCAAACTAGCTCAAGCCAACCACTTGCTTTTAAGATTTTACAAATTTTGCGAGGCGAGAAGAAAATAACATCCGAATTAAGAAAAAGGAGTCATAAGACTCAGTGGGATATGGAGTTAACAAGTTTTCTGTATAAACCATACTGGAGAATTTTCAATATAACAAGTTAAATAAAACAGAAAAATATCATCGAATTAAATGTTTTAAGAAAGAATGATACATATTCAAGTTTGTGGTACTACAAAATATACAATGTATGTTTTGTTAAAAACATCATTCAACCTTTACTATGTCGTACGTAACTACATAAAGAACGGATTTGTGTTAAAAAACTCAAAAAATATTTTTGTTTATCCTGCTAGTAATAATAGGTATTATATACGAAGACTAAATATTATTCTTGATTTGTATAGAGGAGTACATATCTATTTTTTACTATTACTAAAGTTTATATTATTTCCTGTTAGTGATTCCTATGTGGTAAATTAAATTTCTTATTGCATTCTTATTTGTCGTAATTTTAAATAAATATATCATATGTCAACCCCAAAAAGGCTAATAAAAAAGATATATAAATTTAGTATCAACTTTCTATTAGAATAGCTCTTTAGATATCGTGTTGTATACTTATTTAATTTTTTTTTAATTTCTTATTATTATTTCCCTAAAAAAACATTTGTTTTTATTTGTTATTTATGGAGTCGAAAAATTAAATAAAATGTTTTATTATAATTTAAATAACTTGTTACAACTGATTTTTAAACGTATTTCATTTAAGTTTTTATGTACTTTTAATTTATTATAATACCCATGTCCATTGTTGAACGTGTGTCCAATCAAATAGCAGTAACGGTTCAAACAAGGTGCCGTGGTTCAGTGAAGGCACTCTAACGGTTTTCTTTTAAATTATTTTGTGCTTTAATATTTACATTTCAAGCTATCAATGATTGAAGAGCGATAGAATATATTTAAAACAACGTAACATTTTTCTTTTTTTTCTCATTAATTTGTAAATTCTGACGTTAGAAAGAAACTGGCCTGATACTAACAACTTTACCCTTGCTTTACTTTTAAGTAACAGTATCAAATTAATTTATCGTTTTGTTTTTTAATATTTACATATCAAGGTATCAATAATTGAAGGGCGATAAAATGAATTTAAAACAACGTAATAATTTTCTTTTTTTTTCTCATTAATTTATAAATTCTGACGTTAGAAAGAAACTGGCCTGATACTAACAACTTTACCCTAGCTTTACTTTTAAATAACAGTATCAAATTAATTTATCGTTTTGTTTTTTTAATATTTACATATCAAGCTATCAATGATTGAAGAGCGATAAAATATATTTAAAACAACGTAACATTTTTCTTTTTTTTCTCATTAATTTATAAATTCTGACATTAGAAAGAAACTGGCCTGATACTAACAATTTCAACCTAATTTTACTTATAAATAACAGTATCAAATTATTTTATAATCTCGTTATACAACGAGCAATATGTTTGGAAAAACGATATTTCACTTAATAGATAAAATGGATTACCCTGAGGTGGTAACGATGTAAATATATTTCAGTATTCGAAAAATTGTTAAGATGTTTTATGGAGAAATGAAAAATTATTTATTAAATGTTCTTTAAGGATTACATGTTAAAATTAATTCAACCAGAAAATATTTGAATTGTTGTTACATTATTAAAGGGAAAATATCGCAAATGGCATTAAGATATTATACGAAGTCTTTAATGTTTCCTGAAAATATTTGTTGAAAAATGTTTCTTGGTTAGTTGACGTTAGTTCGACTCGCTTAGTTGAGATCAGAGTCTGACATGGCTCATTAAAGACCAGATTCGGTCCTACTCGCGTATCTTTTTTATGAGAATGTTAGCCTATAACTATCCAATGAATAGGCATTCCTTTTTTTATTACACGTCAATGTTGCAAGGTTATGAAAAAATATTTAATTTAATTTTTCCAAACGGTATAATCTTTTTTACAATAGATTCATCATTGCATACTTATAGAAGTATTAATATATTACAAACGAACATGATCAAGTAAATTTCCGATTTTCTTGATTCATTTACTGTTATAATATTGCCTTTGTTTAGATCAATTTGAAAACAAGTGTAAAATTATTGGAGAATTTACACATATGCGATCTAAGCTAAGATACATTTTTGGTCAAGATAAAGTATAAGGATGTTCGTTTGATCTTTAAAATAGATTTTACGGTCAGTATAACACAATAACATAAATAAGAGCAAAGTAAGATTTAGGAAATGATTATAATACCGGTATGCACTCCTGAATCTCCTCACCCGTTGTTGAAATTAAATTCTTGGTGGTAGCTATATAAGCATCCAGCATCATACAAAGATTAGTACTGTCGTTTCCGACTGGTTTATAAGTTTCTATTATTGTAGAAATTTGAGGATACCACAATCTCATCGTATTGTATCTGAAATTAAATTAATGTCAAACTTTTAGCGCAACAAGATTAGAATATTTCAAATTTTTTTTATTCAAAACCAGGCTATAAAACAAAAAAGGCTTTCTGATAATGAAGTTGTGTGACGTGGATAAAAAAAAGTGTGTATCAACACGAGTTAGAATTTCCGGAATAATTAAATATTCGCTTTTCCAAAACGATCTGGCGTATTGAGATATATATTTTTGACTTTACTGCCTCTTTTTAAGAGAATTTAAAAAATTTCGTTAATTTATTTTAAATTGTTTATTTTTACATTTTAAATTCTATATTTATTAAAATTTCTATATTTTATTTAATTACTATTTGGGAATTAATTTGGAATTCGTCTGATATTTAATTGGTCGGCGCTTAAAAAATCATACTAAGGCTCTCCTATTTAGGATCTACGTAATACCAAATAGAAGCAGGTAATTTAGCGATTACAATAGTGTTATTTCGATATCAAAAGATGCGAGTATTATAAAAAATATCATTATTTTTAATTTCCGTTCCTAATTTATTTGACTATCTACAAATCCCTTCTTGGGTTGAAACATTTTTACTTAAATCAATTGCATTACTTTTAAACTTATATTGCGTCCGGTGCATAATAATGAATGTATGATAATTGCATCAAGCAAAAATTAGCACAGTTTTGAGATAGTAAGTTTTTTGCACACATCATTTTGTCAGATTACGTAAAGCTGTTTATGAAATTCTTACATCAAGTTAGAAAGAGTTTGTCAAAAGGACGGTTCTTAATTGGAAAACTTTAAAATAAAAAATATTCTTTCATGGGATGTTTACAGTCTATAAATCTTTTTTGGTGTTATGCATTAAAAATAAATGTATGCTACTAAAATATATCTCAGTATTTTTTATTTTATTTAATGTAAATTCTTTGAAAATGCTTTTTAATTTAATGGTAAATCACAAAGTTTTGATGGGCAATAACCTATATTCACGCATTTTTCGAAAAAAACGAACATAATATAAAATATTCCTTGGAAAAAATTGTAAAATTTTTACTATATACCATGTAGAAAACTTTTCCTTTGTCTAATTTTATTTAATTTGTAATTCTTTAGTTATGACGTAATTATTTAACTGGTAATGCTTTAGTTAATGATGTATTTAAATAGACAGATCAAGATGTTACTAAAAAGGCAAGTCTTCTTTTGTTTAATCTTCATTAAGTAAAAAAAAATTTAGTAGATCATAAAGATCTACTAAATTTTATAACAATTTATAATTTATATTTCTAAGAAACTTTTTGAACCAGTAAGATAGAGCAAAGTGCAGTATAGGGGTATTTAGTATTATCTAGTTATAGACATAACACACTACTCTATGAAACTTGCAGGTCTGACAGGGTTGTTGAAAAAAGCCATGTAAAATTCGGAAAGAGAGAATATATAGTCCTTTTCGTTTGGTGTCATATTCACAATTCTGTTTTATTTTTGTCTATTTACTGATTATCAATTATTGAATTATTTTACTTTATAGTACTTTAAATAAAAAAACTGGTAAAGTTTTGTTAAAACTCATTTTAGTTCTGCAACGACGCCCATTTTCACTGGTTCTTTGTGTGAACTTTTTAATAGAAATAGTGTACAGGTTTAAATGTTTATGTAAACCCTATATAGCTATATAGAAAGCATTCGTAGTATAAGTCGTCTCATAATTAACAGGTTTTATTAAAATAAGCCGTACCGGCAACATATAATCTAAATTTGGTGTTTATTATACCAAATTTGTATTACATTACATAACATATTTCAATTCATTTCATTTAGGAGATAAATTAACTCAATAATTATCATGATTCACAATTGAATTATTTAACCCTTCCCATTTATTGCAAAATCCTGCGTTTTAAAAACTCTGCCACCAACTAACCCCATCATCAATCCTCCTTGAACACAAATTATTAGTAGAAGATACGAAATGAGTGGTTTTTTAAACAACATTTTTAAATTTCCCACGCTTTCTAGTAAAGTTTTAGAAAGGGATTTTTTATTTCCTCTGCTCTCGAAATCTTCGTATTTTGATGCAAGATGCTGGAACAAAAAAAGAGAAATAACAATGATTATTAGGTCCCGAACAAAAATATATTTAGAAATTATTATATGGCCCGAGAAATTTATATATGTTTATACAGTTACAATTCGATTAATAAGGGTTGTTTCTAATTATATTAGCATACAACCAATAGAAAAATAAAACCTTTATTGTTATTATTGCCAATAATTGGTTCAACTAAATGAAATAAATTTCACAATTAAATGAAACTACGTGATGTAGTATTATTTCTACTATCTTTAATTTCTTTACCACGGCCTAGGTTTCGTTGTATTACAACATCTTCAGGTGGGAAGGTGGGATATTAGCAAAGATTCTTGCTAATATCCCACCTGAAGATGTTGTAATACAACGAAACCTAGGCCGTGGTAAAGAAATTAAAGATAATAGAAATAATACTACATCACGTAGTTTCATTTAATTTTGAATAATGAATTTCTACAAAATTAACGCCAAATATATTCAATATTTGAAATAAATTTCATTTAGTTGAACCAATTGCTGACTTTCTTAGGAAAAAAATTACTTTATTTTTATTATTATAGCCGAACTAAAATTTCCAATGGTATGACATTATACATTCCCATTCTTCTTCAACTTTATTTGTTCATTTATACGGAAGCTTTAAAATTTCGTATTGCAAGTTGTTTTCAAAAGTAAATAAATAGGGATGTTTTAAACTTCTTTTCACGCGGAAGATTAAATTTTAATAGCATACAACCAACTGCAAAATAAAACCTTTACTGTTATTATTGCCAGCAATTGTTTCCATTAAACGAAAAAAAATCTATAGTCGTGGTGATTAATACAAGATTAGATTTAATACAATTTTACGAGATTTAGTTTACAAAGCATACTCCTCATATTTAAAAAATTATATTTAATAGAATCTTGATTATAATTAAAACAAAAATATGTCAATATTTTTTGCGATCCATCATAATGATCTACCAAAATTGTCTACAGGTGTAGGTCCTTAAAGCCTGATGTCCTTAAATCCATTTTGGCAATATTTTTAATTGTCTTGCATTGAATACTCGCCGCTATGGTGTGTTGGGTATATCATAACTTAAGACGTGGAAAAGCACAATTTTACTGGACTACTACTCAGCAAATAAAACTAGATTATGCAAGGATTTTATTAATGATTACATAAATACTCACAAGCGTGCAGGCACACTCACGCGCACGCACGAACATGTATATGTACACACGCGCGTGTAATTACACGTATGCATGCACGCAAGACACAATAAAACCATTACAAAATTTAAAGATGTATTTACAATTTGTATATCTACAAAATACTAGGCATATTTACAATCATACGAGAACGGATTATTGAATTTTTCAATCGCATAGTGAGCGATCTTGAAACGAAATCCAAGAAAGAGCCCACGCTTCTTACCTTTGTAAAACTCTTATGAAAGGTAGCAAGTAGATACAGACAGTAATTTGTAATTGACTCACAGGAAAGGTTTCAGGTGGTTTTCCAGTATTCACACTATATATTATTTTCAAAGTTGCAAAGGCCTCATCGTATCGCCCGTGGGCAAAGTGATACTTTGGGCTTTCTGGGTGCAGTGAAAAAAGGATTCCCGCGACCAAGCTAAATATCCCACCAGCATATAAGAAGAAATTCCAACTGTGCAAAACTGGAAAGGAAGTAAGATTCATTATGTTCATTTCATTTTACAGGCAATATTCTTGAGAGGTATTATTTAAAAAAAATACGTAAATATTTATGATTAAAGTAAAACCTTATTCTTGAGAAAATAACTAAGTATTTCAGATTATGAGTAAGAATGTGATACCATGACGTACCTTATAAGATTCTTTACGTGGGACTTTATAATTCTCCTAGCATGAAAATTTCTGTAAATTAATTATTCGGTTGCTATATTTATGGCTTATAATTTTCCTGTGTTATTGTCGTTAACGGTTAATGGATAATTTTTAGTATTCTTGGTATTTGCAGGTCTCTAGAATGGCAGTTACTACTGGTGTTCGTGCTAGTATCTTTAGATCTTATACTTCTAAGAGGAACACGAAGAAAGATGGCGATGTTACTTAGGCGGGTCGAGATGGTTGGAAAAGAATTCGTACTCTCCATAAATTGAATCAAAATAAGTCATGTTTATGAATAAGGCAAGAACATTTATATGAAACGTTGCCCTGAAAGACCTCCAAGTGACCAATCTGTTATCTAAAAACGGGAGATGGGAAAAAGAAATCCGCTGCCGGGTTGTATCCACAAACAATGATATGTCACAATAGCAAAGATACAGATAGATATAAACGTATGGGGGAAGATCAAAATTAATCTATTACCAATTTTGGTTCTGTGCATATTTTTATACGGTTTTATATAAAACTCGTTGATACATTTGAGATATGATGCTGATAATATATGCTGTTGGTATCTTGGTTTGCCCATCAGTCTACTAAGTTCATCATGAAAGTTATCGAATTAACAATATCGTGTAGCCGAAGGTCAGCTCGTCGAATCGACCAAATCACAACCACCCTACAAGCAACGGTTCATGAGGGCGTAAGGTTAGTGAAAATTTGCAAGAATTAACATTAAGCAATTAAAGCCCAGAGTGTACATATTATTGTGGGTGACAGAGGAATGGTTAAAAAAGAAGATGAATGCAGTTATTATTGAATTGAGTGCATTAAAATTGTAAAATTACTGTTTTTATTGCAAGCCTTGGCTTGGTTAAATATAATATACTATACTCGTTGTGCACAGGAAAACACATCCTCGGTCTCTGTTGAATATATGATTTCATTAAAGTAGTAATAATTTTAATTTGCTTACTGATCGTGTCTTCATATAATACAATATTCCAATTATAGGGCAGAATACCCCAGGCCAGAAGTGCTACGATAACTTGACCAACGGAAAAGAGCGAAGAATTTGTTAACATCACCCTGTCTCTGGTCTTGCTGGTCGTAAATTCGGAAAGAAATGCTGAACCCGCACAAGATGATCCATTAAACCTTAAAATTATAAATGTATTGAGCATATTGTTTACTGTGACTACCGAATTTCAAGAAATGTTTTCGGAGCGCTTGTCTTTTTGTTAATACATATGATTTCATGTTCTCAATATATGTATAGCAATATTAAAATAATTTTTGAATAACTCATTATTTCAATGACATACACCTTCATTCTAGTACCTAAAATTGTCTCTAACGGAATTAATTTTTTCTTAATTAAAATATTTTTCTTACCAATGAATATAAGTATGCGTTTTATTTATAATTTTACTTTTGAAAAAAACATTTACGTACAAAAATCCTTCCACAGCCTTTGCTCCAGCTAGAACACCAAATGTCTGACTTGTCCCCTGTACGCATATCGAAATGAACATACCGTATAGACATATTAAAAGCATGGTCTTTCTTCCAAACGTATCCGTTAAAAATCCAGCCATAAATCCGGAACCTAACATACCTGAAAATAATGTTTTGTGGACAATGTATGAGACTTCGGAAATTATCTTCGTGATAGAAGCTATACGTATGCATATTTGCAATTAAGAAAACTGGTTAAGGAAAATATATAAGGTTCATTGTAAGATTTTTTAATGTTAAAGTTTTAGCAAGATATAAATATATATATATATATATATATATATATATATATACACATACATATATATATATATATATATATATATATATATATATATATATTATATTAAACACAAAAACAAAGAAAATGGGGAAAAATAAATTAGATAAATAAAAAGGCAAATTGTAGGTACATATGACTTGAAAGCATTGAAAAATATTTAAAAAAATATACATAGAGTGTGTAAATATAATAAAAAATATTGGTTATGTATTCATTACGTTGCAGATTGGATACAAAATAATAATTTTAATCACAAAATATTTTAACGACCTCGTCACCATAATACTCTGCCTTCACATTAATTTGCGTTTCAACTATCTTTTTCACCTATACGAGTAAGTTTAGTTAAAAAGAAACATCAAAATTATAACAAATTTCAGTTGGGGTCAAGATACAGAAATGTTTAAATGTTTCATAAAAATGTTAACATCATTCATAAAAATTCAAATATACAGTAAATTCTTTTTTACATCCATGTCAAAATATTTTATCGGATTTAATAAAGTTAACACCAAAAAAATCGGTTTGAATACTAAATGGTATATACCTATGTCTGCCAGTTCTTGCAGACATAGGTACCATTCCGTATTTATAAACCTATGTATGTGTGTTAGTAGCTAAACTTTTAGTATCTAGTCTATTATAGATAGTATTATATATAGTATTAAAGATTAGAAGTAAATAAAGATTTGTTGTATATGGAGAAGTACTTAAATTGCTTAACAAAATAACCATCTACAAAATCCCAATATGTACAGATGGTATATATTTTATTTCATTGATGATAAATTTTGTATGTGATGATAATATATTATAAATCTTTTATAATTAAAACCAAATCAACGATTATGTCAATGAAGGAAAAAGTTCGTTTTAAAATGTTAATTAAGTTAATTAATTGTACCTACAACTGCTAGTTAATAATATAAAAGTCATCGCTGCAATTTATGCTTAATGTCATCTAATCAGATGCAAGAAAATTACTTAAAAATGTGTTAATTTCACTTGGCAGCTTAAATTGACTTCACTCTAGAAAAATTAGCTTTTAAACATGTGTATTCTCTTATTTATGTAGACAGTTATAGCAAAAGTTGTTATAGTTTCCTGAAAAGGTCGCCATTCTCATAGTTAAATTCTTAGTTTATGTAACCCTAGATGAAGATGTTATTTAGTTAAAGAAAGAAAAGGTAACCATATAAATGAAAAATATATTAAGCTATTAAGAGAGACCATAAATTGAAATAGCTTAATATCATTACCCATATAAGGAACAGCATTGAGTATTCCTTTCTGATAAATAGTCATATGCAGGTCGCACTCAGCGTTTGGAAGAACAAAAGCCAAGTTACTAATGGCTGTAACACTTGCGAGCGCTTGGAAGAAACCTACAGCCATAAGTCTATACTGGTATTTTCCAAAAGTACAGTCGTCTAGACAATCTTGAAAATTCTTCATGTTCGTAACTGAGGCCGGCGATTTTATCGCAGTATTCAGACTTATACTCTCTGAAATATAAAGTCAGTTTAATAAATCTATAAAATGTTTTAGTTCTTGTGTTATTGTTGATTATTCTTTTGTTATAGGTTAATAAGTCTTTATACGTTAAAAGTAAAAATGAAGAAAGAAGATTTTAAAATCAAAGAGACTATGACGACTACTTTTGTGACAATTTTGGGAGTTTACACATCGATCGCACGTATTTTCAATAAGTAATGTTGTTTACGTAATGAACGTACACAAGCTAATAAATATAAGATCTATTATCTAATAATTTCCAAAAGCGTGTCGATAACTAGTTGGCAGTAAATTTCTTAAGCGCCACTCTGATTTCACAAAATCCATAAAAAGTACAATCTCGTAAAAGTCAGATCGACAGAAAAATCCTCAATCTTATAAAGAAATACCTCGTACGGTAGAAATCTTAAGAAACAGGTTTTAATACATCTAGATTGGCAATTTGCAAACCCACTATTGTACAGCGGTTTCTAGAATATCATATATACTACTAAAGTACCTTTAGTAGGATAGATAAAGTGCATAGCGTTTGATCTTCTATTTTATGAACGAATGAGTTTTTGGGGATCAGAAACAAGAAAAATATGGAAATATTAGTGAAAATACTTGCAGTGATCTTATTGAATGAAATATAGTTAGAATAAAAGAAAGCGAAGAAAAACTTAATATATGCACAATGAACAATTAAGATATACTTTCTTACAACACAACCAAGCTTTGACTCAAAAAGGAAAATTTTGATATCTTCAACAATTTTCATTCAGGGAAAATTCAATCAACAAATTTATGGAAGAAATGCTATATATATAACAGAATCTAGATTTACTTTGCGTTAACTGTCCAAGCTACTTTAAGAGTTTCATGTCAGAATAGAAAAAAACTTCATTCTTTGGGGGAAAACGTAAATATTCCGTTTATTCCTTGACCTATCACCGGTTTACGACGTGTAAAAAACTTAAATGGACTATGCTATCCACCGTATTCGTTCGACCTCTCATCCTTCGTCTATATCTGTTTTACTCGCTACGTAATTATTTACAATATAAAAATTTGAAGAAGCAGACCATCAAAAGGACGAATTTACGCTAATTTTTAAGTAAAAGACCAAACACTTCTATAATGAAGCAATACTATCTCTATATACTTGTTGGCGATAAATTGGTTTCAATACAATTTTGCAAACGCTTTTTCAGTTTTACTACTTTTTGTAATTAACATTTTATTTAATGAGCAAATAACTCTTTAAAAAATCAACCGCTATGTCATTTATCCTTTCTTATTGATTTTATATTTTCATCTTTTCATAGAACAAAAAAATTGTACATATATATTGGTAGTCCATAGGTACTAAGTCGTGGTAAACCTAGCGCAGAATTAAATAAATCTTAAATATTGAGTATTTGTAGGAATAAACGTTTTTTTAAATTTTTTATAATTAGAAATAACCGCTTTTTTCCAATCCTTGCAAAAAAATTTAAGTCACTCTGACGATTTGCAGTCTGTCTTAACACTTTATTTAAACAAGGGAAATGTATCAGAACAAATAAATTGTAATATACTTACTACGATTTCGAATATCACCAATATCGCTGGCACTCATTTTGATCTACTTTTTTCACCACTAAAACTAAAGTAATAAACTATGTAAAACATGTGCTTCATAACAAAATTACTGCAAACTAAAATTAACAGGCGACTTTATTGTGTTCTAAGTTCTAAACTTATCTATACCTTATCTTTAAATAAATATGTTGATACTTTAAACCAAATATATGCTACCATTTGCATAATACAAACTCGTCCATGTTCATAATGAATGACGAACCTGTACGATAACAAGAAATTTACATAGGTTAGAGCTATTCCTAACACACAGAACATTACTTATTTGTTCTTAATTAAGATTAAAAATAAATATTTAAATATGGTTTCACTTAAAAATATTTAGGTGGAGAAAACATTTCTTACTACGCCATCAGTAAGAGTTAATCTATAAGTATATGAAAACAAATATTAGGGTGTAAGTATATAAGAGTAAAACGTTGACGAAAAATAAAAGCATATTATCCCCTTATCACTGCATTAGCACTTGAATGTATTTAAATCTTAAAATTAATGACGTCACTCTTTTTCAAACTCCTCAGAGCTAAATTTTGAAAGCGCTGTTTAGAGGTTTGAATTTGAAAAACCGCAAAACTTAAAAAAAATCTGTAAAAGTAAAAATATTTTATGATTGATTATTTTTTTAAATCAACGTCAGGATATCAGATTTAAATATATCTGTACAATTCTTACCGATTTAAACCACCTTCAATTACCGAGTTATCATTTTAGAATACGGCGTATTAGAAAGTATTAGGACGGCGTATTACGGAGTTCTATACTGCATGTCTAGAAAACAAATATATAGAAATATATTTTATGTGAAAAATGCGTCAATATGGGTATGTATTTACATAATTTCGTTCAAAATTTTATAATCGTATTTAATTGTTACTTTTTCACGTGGTTGTTTTGCATACTTTTTATTATTCTTTCAGAGCAATTCATCGTGCAAATAAGGCTAGCATCTCGAAAATAAACTTGACCGATATAAAAGTACCTTCAGCTAAGTGCAAGTATAACACAGTTATTTTCACACTCAAAACTTAACGACTTAACGAGAGATCTAAGCCTACCAAAAGATGCAGCTGAACTCCTCGGATCAAGACTATTAGAAAAGAATATGCTTGCTCCTGGCATCTCATTTTCATAAATATAATTAAATAACATTTATTGTATTGCTTGTGATGGTGCTTACAATAGTTCAGTTAATTCTTTGTCAATTCAAAATAAATACACAATTAAATGAAACTACGTGATGTAGTATTATTTCTATTTTCTTTAAGTTCTTTACCACGACCTAGGTTTCGGTGTATTACAACATCTTCAGGTAGACTATTAGCAAAGATCCTTGCTAATACCCCACCTGAAGATGTAATACAACGAAACTTAGGTCGTGGTAAAGAACTTAAAGCAAGTAGAAATAATACTACATCATCATGTAGTTTCATTTAATTGTGAATAATGCGTTTCTACAAAATTAACGCCAAATGTATTCAATATTCAAAATAAATAATTCAATTCAATTAAAATCTATAAATAATGTACTGCTCCACTAAAAAATAAGTCTGTTTTAGTCGTGAATTCCTTAACTTATCATTACAATGAGAGTCAAAGTTTATTTTTGGAAAGTCAAGGTAGATTATGACGTCGATCCTATCTAAAATTAATAAAACATTTAGCACTAAAAATGCACAGTACGTCACATTTTAATATTTTAATCGACTACCTAATAATTTGAAATTATTAAGTTGTTGAAATAAATTAATAAAAAAAGATAATTAATTGGGTGATTGTTAATTTTACTAAATGATTTAACAAAGCATTTCACGTAAATGATATTCAGTTTAAACTTGGATATGGTTGTTTCTTTGAATGATACATATCATTATGCTGTACAATTGAATTGTGTATATGTTTACTTTACTTATATTTCTGTGCAAATTATTTTTACAGTTCTAGGTATTGTATCTTCATGGAATTCGTTTCACTGCAATTTAATAAAACAGAAAAAAGAGCCATTAATTGCAATTAAATATAAAACTAATTCGGCAATAAAACGTGAATCACCAAATCGTATTTCAACTCGACAACACGTATTCCTAAAGTAGTCAATGGAGCACAAAAAATATCAAGATTGGGCGCTTTTTCCAATACTAAATGAAGATGACTGAGTATATTTTGATTAAGTGAAGTGGATAGGCTATCAGAACCGCGGGTCCATTTTGGCTGCAGCTGCTGCAATGCGAGCTGGATTTCAATATAGTCCACCTTCATGATATACAGCAGAGATGCGGTGTCCCTATTAAGCACTCGTCTTGCTTCTGCAAAATCGGTGCATTATTCAAAAACACTGATTAAAAATATTATAAATTTATTTAAAATACTTTTTGAATAAAAGTAAAAAATTTTCACGAACTTTAGGTTGAATCGCTAAAATAATTTCAATTTCTATTTCTATCCACGAGTTTTTCAGCCCACGCGTTGTATTCTTATTGTGCAAGAGCTATCATTTAAATTTGAAATGAAATACAAGAATTTGATCTAAACCAAGCTCATTATCTTAGTGAAACACACTCCCACACACACACACACACACACACACATACACACACACATATATATATATATATATATATACATATATATCGACTTAAAAGATTTTGCGTGATACTTAAGGAAATAGAAAAAACAGAGAGAAAATATTTCAGGGTTTTTTTACATAGAGAAAAAAACAGTCTATATGTTAATCTACCATACCCCATATGTTAATTTAACCCTCAACCATTATTCCAATTTTGTGCATTCTTCTAATAGATATACATACTAACACACAATATTGAAAAAATATAGCTTATTATTTAGTTCCTGATATATCCTTTTTCAGAAATATCCAATATGTGAAGTCATCCCTATGAGTGATTTTACATGTTAATCACTACGGTTAATATCTCAATGATTTCTATCGACAATACTAAGAATTTAACATGTAAAACTACAGTTTCCAAAGTATCCATTTATAGGACCTTGTTACAATTTTAGTATATATTGATATATTAGTTCCAAGAATTAATACGAAAATAAAACGCTAAACTTTCAACAAAAAGTTTATAAAAAAAAAAAAAAGTTTGTTAAAAGGAAAAAAATTATAGGAAGCAAATTTATGATGGGTAAATACGTTTTTTACTTTATGGATTCCTAATATAGAGTTATGAAATATTTTTGTCAGTTATAAAGTGAATAATTTCACTCTACATTCATACTCAGTTTAATTATTAATACCCTTATCCAAAAATGTTCAATAATGATAGTCCAAAAAACTACAATATTTGAAAAATGAATTTAATAAAATTGAGAACGAAGGGGTTAAATAATTAAGCCAAATGTTTTTTTCTGGATTTTTTTGTAAAATAAAACACTGTTAAACGTATTTCTATGAATATTCCCACTAGAGTGTTGTAAACATAAAATAGCAACTAACTGGATATAATTATCATGTCGATTTTCCAAATAAATATGAGCTTTTATTAAAACATGTTTCACTTTTATAAATATACCTAAAATATCATTTATATAACAGAATGAAATAAAACCTATATACTTTTATATAAATATTTATTTATAAACATTTTAATTTTCATCGATTTCGTATTATCACGATTATCAGAGAATCATTATTAATATATGGACTATTACTCGTTATAATATTTATGGCAATGTGTCATGATTAGTTTTGAATGTTAATCTCACAGAAGTAATCTCCTGATATTTAGCTGTTTTAAAGGTAACCGTCACGCAATTATGTAATGGCGCCAGAGATTTATATTATTAAGAAGATGACGATGTTCGTCCTTAATTGAAACATGAAAAATATATACTCTAAATATTAATTCGAACTAATATTACACGACTGAATTTCTTTTTAAATAAATTCCATTAATTAGAAATTTCAATGTAGTCTATATTTGGTCTAGTCTATATTTAAAATTTTCTCCGTTGTAATGTTACAATCTGTGTTAAGATTGGTAAAGAAAAATAAATAATTTTTTTTTATTTTTAAATAGGCAGTAATATTCACAAAAAGGTATGTTTCGAATAAATCTGGAAGAAATGTTGTCTAAAGTTACTGGGATATATTTTAACTTTTCATTCCCAGGCCATAAAATTTGCTTCTAGGTTAAAATTCATCTTTTGTAACGAAAAATTTTCGTTTCCAATACTTTTCGTGACAGTTTCATTGGAGGATATTTTTCCACGTTTCCGAATTCTGATTTAACAATTTTTGTTCACGACAACAATACAATTTAACCAAATTTTCTTCGCTTAGCACCAAAAATTTTTTATTTGAATGTAAATGTTTATATACGTAGTATTTTTGGGGTCTTTTATCACAAATATGGACGTCTAAGTCCTCATTTGAAGGCAACTGAATTGTTTATGTTCCTGTAAATATTCTTCAAGTTCAAAAGTAGTATGAAGCTCGAAAATTGGTTCAGTCCAGTTCCAAATTAATTACATTTCATTATTTTGATGCAATAAATCATTATCGTCAAAAGATTTGAGTTCTGTTTTTATTACTAGATGTCATATTTTTAACTTTTTCATATTTTGAATTACATTTCAGCTTAAAACATTAAATTTCAATTTTTTTTCAGCCAAAGTGAGGTCCTAATAAGATTTTAACGATTTCCATGTTTTAGGATAGAGGATTATTATTATCATTAAACGATATACTGGCGTTTTTAAAGCCTATGAATGTAGTTTTCTTTATTTTTAGGTAGAAACTAATGAAATAAATAAAAATTATAGATTTCTTAAAACAAACAAAATGTCGCTAAAACAGCTTAGCGCTTTTGCGACCGCAAGAACTTTATTCACATGATAAGCTATTCATGTCGATTATTTTTATTGACATCTGTATATTTACACATTTTCTTTTAGGAATTTTTCTCTAAATGCAATAAATTTGAAATAATGTATAAGGTGAAATTTCTATTAATCCATTAACTTTGATTCAAAATTACTGGAAGTGATTTCACTTTATGGAGAATACAATAAAAAAAATATAAAAAACCAATTTATCTTGCTAACATTTCATAATACTTTATTTCTTTATTATTAAGTTAATGTGATACTGGTATACGTATAGTTAAATTATTATATATCTCAGCATGACTAATTATTGAAGCAAACTACAGAATATTGCACTACTTACTTGATAAATTTACATGAAATGAACATATGAATACAACATATGAATTAAAATGAAATACAGTTAATAAAAAATCTAATGTAAAAAACACACAAAAATGTACATATGTAGAATTTAAAATACATTGAATAAAAACAATAAAATATAACAAGTAAATGTATACATCCACAATCTGACAATTTTTAGTTTCAAACTATAATAAAGCTATCGTGATCGTACCTATCAAGTTTCATACATACGTTTTCTATGGCTCTTTATAAATAATGTACTTAGCAATGATTCTAAAAAATAATAAATAATTAGGTTAATCATATATTTATCTATTCGAGTACCAAGCAAATCTATGGAAGATTTGCATAGCACTACCGTGGTTATATATAATATTTATGGTATTGTTTTATATTATACATATACATTTCGTTTACATACTTAAATTTTATTATATCCGAAGTTTTATAACAACGATAGCTTTTAAAATGAAAGATTTGATTTGAAAAAAATAATTTCTTTGCGAGTATTTACCTGGGTGAAGGTTTAGCATAAAACAAGTAAAAAAATTTACTCTCTCTTTGGGAATTTTGTTTTAAAAAAGAATTAGGTTAATTTTTTATACCTAGTTGTGCACAACAAATATTGCTTTTTGTTGCTATTTTTTATTTTAAGTACAGAATGTATTAAGTATATTTTTGGAACGTGCATATTACCGAGAAGAGCTTCATATTCATAATACAGGTGTTAAAATAAAACTCTTCCCAACGATTAAAAATTTCCACCAATCCAAGAAATGTTAAATTTATGTAAGGTCAAAACTTATGCTCACTTAATGCATGTCATGTTCTAGATATCTAGTTATTGGTAACTATGTGAAATATTGAATTTAAAGCATATGAAAATCATGCAATGAGGGACCAATGTGATCGTAATACTAGTGATCCTGTGAGATGAGGTAAGCGGACTTTTTGAGATTCGCAGAAGATATTTAATAGTATGTTGATAACAATAAAGACGGTAGAAATGTGATCAACTATGATTTAAACTTTTAAGAACACCAATTATATTTGTTGCATACCCCATAACTAGCCATAAGAATCCGGAACTTAGTCCCAACAAGCCCTAATTGACATATGTTCCCGAGTATTTCCGAGTGACCATGTTTATGTAGTATTGGCGTCAGCGAAAACAGTTGATATTATTTCAACTAATGATAATTTCAATAGTATCAAGGCAGGCAAAACAGGTGTTTCTTGAATACACTCGAGCGAGGAGACAGAATGTGACTTGCCTATAATTTAGAAATTGCGTCGCAATAATCCGTAATGGGTAATGTTAACAACTATGCATAAAATTTATAACATCGAGAAAAGGAAAATAATGCAAAAAAGTGTAATTTAAGATCTAAATAAAAATTAACACTATTCTCTGAATATTTGTCAGTCGTCAAAACTTATAGACACTTGACACTCAAAAAAAAAGAATATCTTTATTGTTGAAGTGGACAGGTCCGACATTAACAATTTAGTTATAAAAAGTAATTAGATGTAAACAACGAAGTTCATGCCGATTTTTTCTAGATGAGTATATATGACTGTGATATAGCATTGCGTGTAGGTTTATTGAATACGAAATCTATTACGAAAAAGCACTTGAGCGCGGTAAACAGTTTTTAAATAGTTATCAGATTAATAAGCAAAATAAATAAATGGAAAATTACAGAAATGTTGTAGATCTGATCGTGTTGTAAAGCAATAGAGCTAAATTTTGCAGCTAAATGCAGTGTAGGGATTAATTAATATTTTATAAAAAAATTACTTAATCACGTCCTTCCTAATAACAAATATCCCGTATTTCATTTTAAAGCATCTTTCAAAACGCTAGAAAATATTTTTAAATGCCACTACCATTATAAAACTCTCTATTATATACTTTTAATCCTGTTGTATAATTACATGCTAACTTTAAATATACAAACTACTTCTTACAAATAATATAAGTACAAATTTACTTATGTGCGTTTTATGACGTCTTACTTAATATTGTTTCATTTTAAGTGAAATATAATATTCTTACTTTTTCTCGTATCATTGAGCTTCATCTTTGATGATTACTTTGAGTCATGTAACTATGAAGAAGTATTCACGATCAAGAATGTAACGTGTAACGTGTAAAAAATTAAGACGGTATTACAAGTTTGCATTAATTTGTTTGAAGAAGGATTTGAAGCATAAATGGCAAATTTCTACTTAAAAATTAATCAATTGACTTAAAAAAATACTCTCTAAGCTTTTAGTAACACCTATTTAAATATATAATCTAAACGATCCGTGTTTTGAACGGAGTCTTGATGTAATAATAACATTTCTCACACTAATAAATATTATGGTTAAATTTTTGGCAATGAAAGAAAAAAATTAAAAATAGCACATATGTGATACTGTTTCTTCGTTTCATTTAAAAATTATTCATATTAGTAATGGTAATAAAAATATTATAATTATCAGCGAATAATAAAAACATTTTTAAATTAGAGCTACTATTTTTATGTACGGTAACTACGCATAAAAATCATAAAGATTCATCATTACTGGTAACTAGGGATATGGCAGTAATTAATAATAAATTTATGGATGGTCCTGAAAAGTATCGTATAAAAATGCATCTATGTGTCGTATTGATTTGCATTTAACTGAAAACTAGTTTGTTATGTGAATTACTGACAAATCACTTTTACATTTTAGTAGTACCATAAATATTGTGTAATAGTAACAATTCTTGCACTTTTTATTATTTTACAGCGAAAATATGTATAGTACTCCTATAAATATCTTCATATCCGTCTACAGGTCTACCGATCACAGACTCTTAGTCACTTTGCGTCTAAGATAATAATAATAAGAATCGAAATTAATACATAGTGTATTAATAATAGCAACAAATTTAATATACTTCCTTACACATGACAAATGCTGATGAAATATTTTTCTCACAAAAGTATAATTAAATTGGTATTACAGAATAAAAATGGAGATTTTATTTTAGTTCACATTTTCTATTTTTGAGTCCTGCTTACGAAATAATAAACTTCAAAGTCATCGTGTAATTCTTACTGCCAAATTTATTAATGTAAAATTGTAAACGTGGAAAATTCTAATTAATTGATTAAGAGTAAATCATTAAAATTTTCCATAAAATTACTTGGGTAATTTATGACAATAATTTCAATAAATTTAAACAAGTACATAATTCTACTTTATATGTATTCAAAAGTTCACCTGCACTTTTATTTAACCTAAATTTATTCAGTGCCACTTTTGTTTTTTCGTATATTCATACACTTATAATTTATAACAACTTAGCTATGGAATATTTTAGATTGGTACAAGAAACTCTGAGAGAACAATAAACCTTGGCGAAGAAAGGGAAAATTATATTAGAAAGTTTAAAATTTTCAATAATTTTTTGGATTACCTGCTAGAACACTCCAAGAGTTTTTTGCGTCTAAACAATTTTTAAATGTTTTGTTCCAGTTTCTAGCTTTCAGCTACCACAAATAGTACCACTTAAATGGTAAACAACCAAGTAGTGAAATTACGTTGCTTACCCTTTTGTTTGTATATAATATCTTACTAGCAAAGAATACTATTACTGCATAAAGAAGCGACACTCACTTCCCCGCTAGTTTAACGCATTCCTAAGTTGCCACTTGCTGCATCAGCGTATGACTTGTCCGATTTTGCAGTTTTTTGTTGGGTTTAAATACGTATTGGTAAAATTCCTCTGCCTAAGAACGGATATTTACTGTCGTATAATCACCAAAACATGCATGCACCGTTTGCTGTTGTGCAACAAATTTATACCTTGTTCGCAATATCTTGATAACGCGCAGATGCTATAAGTTTGTTTCAATTGTAACGAAAATGAATTAATGTGCTTTATATATTATTCATTTAGTAACGAGTTTCATTTATTTTATATTATTAAAATTATGTCGAAAGAAATATATTATTAGTATTATTCCAGTTTTTATTCGGATTTCATTCATTGACTATGTCAGCTAACCGAAAAGGTTGCGAACAATGATTTTATCTTCCACATGCAGCTTTATCAAGGCAGCGGTAGCTAATTATGGCTTTGTTCGTCTTCAACCTTCAACAATGTAAAAAACAAAATAATAGGATGATCCCACGAGAAAATGTTATAATCATTTAAATATTTCATACTATGAGCCTTAACGAAAACACAAACGACTGAAACGTGTTCTCTCGTGACTCCGTGAAAACAGATCTTAATAATATGCGAGGCAAATTAAAAAACAAACAAAAAACATATGAAAGCGTGGACAAAGACATGATCTTACTAATTATTAAAAATCACGAAATATTCTAATTAATAATAATACCACCTTTCTTTTTGATGCTTTTTCTTTCTCACCATCACGTGTTTCTTACCACACATTTACTTGCCTGATATGGTGCCAAATTCTGTAATTAAAATTAAACTTTTGTACTAAGCTTTATTTCCAAAACACTTCATTTGACATCGTCTTTGTTTGTTGAAATTAAAATTATTTATTACTCACTTTAGTTAGCAAAGTTATCATTAGTATTTTTTTTTACAATTTTAGAAATATAAATTGTAAAAAGAAATGGCAATAAAAGCGTCGGAACCTGATATAACAAATTTTTATTCTGATAATCTTTAATTTCTGCCTTTCAAAATCTTAGTACTAATGGAATGTGATGACTGATCTCATAATTTTATTGATCTCGATACTCGAGGATCCACAAATTCTGGATGTATATAGTTTTGATAAACTTTCACTATATATGAATCCATTTTATGCTTTCCAGAATTTGGTAACTTTGGCAATAATTTCATATTTCAATTTATTAGTAGCAGTCCAAACCGCAAACAGGCAGACGATGTGGCCAGTGATACGAAGCTCCCTTTGTATTTAATAAAACCCTGGTTGCTTTTTATTGACATAAATTTTATCACAATCGTATTTTTAAAACTCAATAGCTTTTTGTTTTATTGCTTTATATGTGTGCAAGTTGAAGCTAAATTATTGGCACTTAATGTCTATAATTTTTACAGAGACATATCTGCGTATTGGCCATTGGATGTGGCTCCTAGAAAAGAAAATTCATTATTAAAAACCGCAATCGTCAATCCTGATATGTAAAAGTAATGTTACTTCTTCGAGTGCAGAATACATCATGACTTTTCCATGTTTTATTGGTGGCACATAGTTCAATCCCGTATAAAATATGTTTAGCTAATGAAGCGCAATTATTATTCGCAAATTTTATTACTTTTGCATACTTTATCAAACCAGGAAGCTTTTAATAATTCCCGCCTACGCTCTAATCAAAGTGGACTAGCAATTTGTTTGAATTGTTTTGCGCTCTAGATCATGCCGCTGTTCAGGAGTCAATATAAATTCTTTCAGAAACTCCTTTTTTTGCTTCTTCGTATACTTCGTCAATCACATCCGGCTTGTGACAGACCTAACCATAGGTGGAGTCTTTTGATAAGGGCTTGGATTTATTTTTTATCCTTTTGAAATTTCTAGCGTCATTGAGATCTACGAAAGGCTTCTAATTTCTTTATTTCAAAACAAGCATCTATTTTGAAAATAAATTTTTGCACAAAAGATTGTAATCAGCTTTTATTAAATGACAATATGGAAGATGAACATCGCCCACTATAAGAACCTCGGAGAGAAAAGTTAACTCTTTACATTTCGCGATGGCAACTTAAAATTTTCTGCTAAATTATTCATTCTATTTTCAATTAAACTATAATAATATAAAGATAAAATATGAGTGATGACATTTATTTCGTGAAAAACACCACAAATGGTTAATTTTTTAACCAAAGGTATATTTACTCCAGTGCAATCTCAAATAATTATTCTTGAGAAGCTCCGTGATGTCAATGAATTGGCTATATTAGATGACATTACCAAAAAGGATTTAAAACAATTACGCAAGAGACAGTTTTTATATTCTAATTTACCTACAGTGACATTTTTATAAGGACGGGAAGTGCTTAGAGTGGACTTGGGAGTCCATCGACAATTGATTGTAAATAACATTCAATTTTATTTAACTGTATAAAACTGCTACCAATAAACGCTATAACAGCAACAGTTTCTTAGTTTATGCCCTTCCGTCTAACATTTTCATGTTACTTCTAAATCAAAGTTCTCACGGCACATATTGTAAATAAGAGTAAAATTTTAATATAATGCTGTTCTCTTTTCGTTTGCAAAACCTATGCGGGATATACCTCAATCATAAAGAAGATTATGTCTACTAATAATTTTAAAAAATCTAATAAATAATTAATATTTACGATTATTTTGCCTACTTACTTGAAAATTATTGGAATGAAATCGAAACAAGTTAGAAAAATATTAAGATGTGACTAATTGGAGTGTCAATATAACATTAGACTGACTATGGAAAAGATAGTTCAAAATTATAGAGTACGAATTGCACATTGCAGGGTTCCATACATAGAGTTTAAGTACATAGGCAGTTATAAACACTTACTATATAGTATTTCTATTAAACTATTTAAAAATATTTATTTTTCATAACGTTAATGTCTTGCCTAAAGTTGTAAAAACATCGTTTATGTTTCAAAAAGCATGAGATCTAGGATAATCGCTATAGTTTTTCTATAATCTTCTGGTAAAATTTTACTGACGCTGTTTTTTTATTTTTTTCGATTCAGTATATTTGGAGATAAAAGGGAAAATACTAATTTTCGCATGGTTTCTGGAATAACTTGGTAAATATCATTTTTAAAATAATAAAAAAAATATTATATTCCTAATAATTAAATGTTACCCATATAATATACAAAATGAAAAGAAAATTTAAGGCCTTTTTTACGTCTCTTTCATTTTTATGTGAATATTTAAAAAAAATTTGCAGGTACAAAATACGGGAGTTAATGAAATATATTACTTAGCCAATTTCAAGTTTCTGCGTTGAATTATTTCTGACAAAATCGACTGTGCATAGAGATAAAAAAGTGTCTTATTATATCTTTCACCGGCGTAAAAACATGGTGTATATTTAAAAAATTATGACAACTATTATCATTGCTGTAGTTTTTCTATGACATTTACATGGGCTTCTAAAATACCTATTTTCCATAATTTTAGTTTCAGTCTTTGAATTGGAGGTGAGGGCTCATTTTTTGCATATTTCCCAGGATGTCTTCGAAGTTGTGATACCTAAAATTATGAAAAAACCTTAAACTAATCTTTTCAACTTTCTGTGATATCCCACAAAATAAATAAAATTTCGAGTGATTTCACTTTCCTCCAGAGAAATTTTCGTATTAATATTTTACGTGTAATCTAAACTGAAATACGTACAGGTTAAAACCTTTTACTACTATGCCAAATTAAAATTTTTTACTTCATGTGGTTTCTGAGAACTGTGGCTGGAACGGACAAATGTACGAACGTGTGAGTAATTTTATAAGGGTTCTGTTTTTTTTGAGATATGAAACCCTAAGAAAAGTATGAAAGAATAAATAAGTTACAATCTTTCCAATTGGAATTAGTTTTAACTAGCAAACTCTCAACATTATGTTTGATAATGTTATATATATACATATATATATATATATATATATATATATATATATATATATATATATATAATATATATTTATATACACAGTCTCTCTTAAGACCATGAATTAAGTGTTAAAATCTAAATTAGTAATCACTATTAAATAAAAAATTTCAAAGAAATAAATGTTACGAACGGTCAACCCAACTACAGTGACAATGTATCCGAGATCGCGAATATTTTTATTCACGCAACCGAACACGAGCGCATCTCAGTGCATAATGATCAGTCGTCATGTTTGACTTACAATTTATATGGACGATTAAAACTATATTTTCGTTGACTAAATATTTTCATTTTTGTCCATTACGTCAATTTAAATTGTTTTTTAAACAAAATAAGAAATACGAAATGAGAATTTTACTGCTTTATAATTGTTTGAAATGAATCCTCTAGACTTGCCGCTTTTTAGCGATTTTGGCGTGAACAGCAAAAGTCTGATTTTTATAAAATAAATATATAATACCACTAGAAATATTCAACATTAATTATAGACGAAGATTTGATCTATTTTTTCATATCAAAATCATAAATATTCCCAGAATTTAGAGTGAACTTGGAAAAATGGAGGTGTCCCTCAAAAATATAAACACGCCCTTAACTTGTGTAATTCAGTCTTATTTGCTGACTTTTCAATGTAATTGACCGTTATCGCGCTGCTATGAAAGAAATAAAATCAATAAGGGTCAGCGATTCTCTGTTTCTCTTCCAATAATGAGAGATAAGGAATATTTACGTTTTAAATTATCAACTTATTTGGTCAGTATCTATACTTTCATGTCTTCAAATGTGTCGCTGAGCAGTTTTAAATGTAATTTTTTGTTCTTATTGTATCAAAAAAATCATTCTTTTATTTGAACGTCCATGGGGTTGTACGACGTATCCTTGTGGTACTGGCTATTGGAAAATTTCATTGTGAATTAAGAGAACTTTCGCCGAAGCAAAATTTTATTAACTCAAAGGACAGTGAAGACCAATAAAAACCATAAATATTTGAAAACGTCAACAAAACTTTCTACAATAAATGGCTGTTGGATATATTACATTGCTATAATAGTTAAAGTAAAATAAGTGATTTTGATAACAGCCCATGTTCTAGGCTCGTACGATATATTAAAAGAATAGGATGGATGAACTTGAAGAATAACGACGTAAACATATAAGTTTATTATGTGTGTGATCTTTATTTCGCTAATTATGGTTTCCTTATAAAAAAAACGTAAAGCATATATTGTTCCTACTTTATTGCTACCACGATAGGAAAACTCATCTGATAAAAGGAATATACTCAAACTCACAAGTACTTCACAATCAGTAGAGACAAAATGTTTTCAGAAGATACACCTCGAAAAAAAAACTGCGACCCGAATTTAAATCAGAAGGTAAAAAACGAAGATCTAATTGATAATATTGTTGTCGTTAAAGAATTGGATATTTCTGCTTCGTTAGAAAAATTATTGGTATTAAAAAAAATATATAAGGAAATTTTCGTGTAAACTGATATGACCAAGAATATATAATGTTTGCATTAAATATATATTTTATCCGTCCGGTTACTTATCGAGTTCTCTCTGAAACACATAGTTTGCCCAGTGACCGGTTACCCAATGAGCTTTGCGAAGATACGCAAAATTCGAGAAAAGTACAAAATTCGATGACAACGTAATTAAATGTTTAAAATCTAAGATTCGCAACTTGACTGAATCTGAAAAATTTTGTATTATATGTACCGAAGGAATGTCATTAAAAAGGCATTCCATGATATAAACGTAAAACAGACAGACATTCCATTAAATCAACGAAAAATATCTAAAAAAAATAGGAAGTAATAAAATATAAATATATATATACTTGATATATATATATAAATACTTGATTTACGTTCATGGATCGGGTTGTGTTTCCTAATTTGAAACAACCATTGGCCTGTTGTTTTTTGAGCCAAAATAAGAATTATGCAGATCTTGGCACATGCGTGGAAAACATTATGACATAGATGCTTTAAATTTGTTTAACGTGTTATATTTAGAAAATTTTTAAATTCTGTAAATATATCCAAAAATAAATCCATAATATTTTTACAAACTAACCATTCTTTTTAGTTATTGGTCAAATAAATTATTACGTGTTTAATATTCTGCGTCTCAAAAAGTCACTACGTAACAAATTTATCAATTATGATTATATGTTGCACGATGATGATTGCTCTAGACAAGCAGCATTTTGGCATACTATTTGTATCATACTGAAAAAAAACCAGAAAACCAAATATAATGTGCTTTTGAAATGACTGAGTCACTATCAAACCAAGTAATTTAGAAAAAATACGCCGCAAAAATTTGAGGCTGAAGAGTCGCAGTAAACATTAGTGCTTTAGTCAAAATATTTCCGAAAAATATTTTGAAAAAAAATTTAATTTCCGAAGAAAGTTTACGCATTGCTAAATTTATTGCACTAATTAATGACATGTCCGATATTTTGAATTCTTTTACAGCGAACGATGATTACAAATGCATAAAAGCATTTTACCATGTCGATTATCAAATAAATATCACAGAAAAGGTATATAATTTCTGAATTACAAGTAATTAAAGCAGTTTCAAGTACTACACTAGACTTGAAAAATTAAGGCCAACATTATTTGTTTACAAGAAGACTTAACCAGGACGCACTCGAAAACTTCTTAAGAAAGTTAGAAAACAAGGTGGGAACTATGGTTAGCCGTCCGGCCTTTAAATTTTCTTCAGCTATTAATATAATTTAACACTCAGAATACGAAAATCGTTCCGAAGAATAACACCAGCTACTCATGAGCGTAGAAAAAGCATAAAATTCATTCAGACTAAGGGAGCTAGTAACCAATGAGTTATCGGAAAAATCCTTGCAAATTAGAATCAAAGACTAAAGATTCGAATTTTGTAAAGAAAATGCTTTTAATTAGATATGAATATATTTGTTAAAAAATGTGGTGATCATCATAACAACTGTAAAATTACTTTAATTAAAAGATTTATAGAAGAAAAAAGTCTATCTTTACAAATTATCCACTTGAAGATTACTACATCACATAGTTTCGTTTAGTTAAGAAACATTTAATTATAATGAATTTCTACAAAATTAATGTCAACTATATTAATTTTTTTTTAAATTCTACCTAATACTATAATTATCAAATCACTATCACACAATTATGTGCAAAGTGTGCCATACTTAGTTATATAATTATATTTTTACAATTAGGCAATAATGAAGATATACGTGCCATAACACAGTTATTGCCCCAGCGTGCTATGAAGACAGTAATCTGATCGACGCTATTTGTTAGAAAGAGAAACAACCATATTGCTGGTGTAAACAACCATATTGCGGTTGCCCGCAACGATCGAGACCGTTATGTAGTATTGTAAATATTCTTTACCTGCACGCTGCTGTCAGCCCTAAAATAATTTAAGCAAACATACAAACGAATATGAACAAGCTAGTATTTATGGAAGAGTGCAGTCAATTAAATATGTTCGCTAGTATGGAATATTGGGGGTATGCTTAACGTGACCATTTATTTTTTTACTCAAAACGGGACATTGGTTTATTTATGTCAATTGGTAGGTTTATAGCAAAAAAAATATTTTTTATTAAATTTTACTTACCAAAATTGTATTTATTACAAATTAAAAATGTAATTAAACAAATGCTCAGTTATTTTTATATTTCTCAGAGGAAAAAATTTGTCTTAATACAGCTGGTGATGATTTTAAATAAGAATAAAATCCTTGTCACGTTTTTTAATGTTTACCTTAGTTATCAAATATGCCTTAAGAACTGGAACTGTAAGTGTGTTTTATCAGACGTCCACAATTTGTTCATTAAAGAGAATACTCGTTATACTGATGAATTTGTGTCGAGCAGACATAAATTATATTCGATTAAAATACACAAGTTTTCATGTTTAAGATTGTTGGTGTGAAAGTGTTTGCATACTTCCACCCAACGAGTTTCTGTCGAAACATTTAGATTATTCCATTCGGTTACTTTTTAAACATCTTTCCATTCAGAAACTATTTTTAAATCTGCCCAATCAAATATATCCAATTCTTTAGAAAAAAACTAGGTCTACTGTTCCAAATATTTACGACTCGATTTATAAAATTCTGTAGCCGTACTTTTCATAATTTCTTCGTCAATATTAGTGCCACTATCTTTCAGCTTTACCATTAAACTACGGACTGTAAATGGAAGAAACTGATTTATCTGTTTCTGAGCCAAACTATCGCTTAGTTGATTAATTTCTTTTGCAGCTTCAATAGCCGATAAATTCTAGTATTCAACCTTCCATACAGCTTGATGAAAACTTGCTGACTGAGCGTGTAAATAAAGAAGCCACAATTCTGACGAGGGGTCTTCAAGAAGTTATTTAATACTTGGGAGCATTTTTTAATGCTTAAAAAGTAGTTCTTTAATGGCTGGTGCATTTTTAAAACCTTTTCCACGGCAGGCATAAGCGCAATCCACCTGATTTTGCTATAGCCAAGCATTTGGTGATATTGTGCTTCAGTTTCTGCACAAAACTCCTTTAGAACTTCAACTCGAACCGTGTAAATATAAAAAAATTAATATATCTTTACAATAACGCATTCGAAAACCACGGGTAGGCTATCTGCAGTAGATTTTATTACGTTGTGAATAATATGGGATCCGCAACCAACACCTATTAATGGTTTTATCAGAGATAATTGTAAATTTACAAACACGTTATTAGTTCCAGCTGCGCCCCCAAAATTGACTTCGGCATTGTCCCCAAAATACCATGACTTTTGCAGTTAAATTATTATCTGTCATCACTTGGACTAAATAATTGACCATAATATCGGAAGTTTCACCTGGTTGGTCTGGGAGGTCTAAAATTTTAACTTGCTTACCTTAGTAAGGTTGAAAAAACCGCACTAAAATAGGATAAATTTTCTTGTTACTTTGGTTTAAAGCATCGGTTAAAATTGTTATACGGTTGGATTTATCAAGATCATATTTTAATTCTTTGATCGCTGTACGCGCCAAGATATTTACTACAATAGTTTCTGTTTTCGTACGCGCGCATAAAATACTTAAGATTAGTTACCGCTACAAATATTACGCGAGTATTAATTAAAGACTAGACTCCCGCTCCGCCTTGCTACATAACAGTGCGCGCGGGTGGCGGCGGGTGGCGCGGATCGGCTATCGTCGACGCGCTCTCGCACGGCCCCGCACCCGGCCGGTCCGTAAATTTTCTCGCGATTTTGGAAAACGGGACAATTTTGCGTCCTGAAGCTTTTTTCGGGGACACCGGGACGGAGAACCGCTAAAAGGCACGGTCCCGTTGGTATGCTACTAGTGAGAAATTTGAATTTGTGATAATTTTCTCCTCCTGGGTATTTTGAGAAGACAACAGAAGCCAAATTAGGTTTACAATAATTAAATAACAATGAATGAAATTTACATTTATCCTTTAATGCCTGGACAATTTTTTTTTCACGTGCTTTATTACTATGAACTAGGTTATTTTATTTAAAAAAAATATTATGTTACCTATTTATGAGTTCCAAGGGGTGACAAAAAAATAATAGTACTTTCTGAGCTATCCGTTAATTACGGTTGTATCAATATATGGTGCTACTTTTAATAGACAAATAATAAACGTACTTATGAAATTGTCTTTATCTCAACGAAAACCGCGGAAAAACCTTAAATACTGGGTTCACCCATTGGTACAATGAATATTTGCACACTGAGATCTGGTCAGTTAATTTCATTATCTGCAATTATTTGTAACAGATTATTTATTTATATACTCACCAAGTTCTTTTTGTTTGTAGAATGTATATATGCAGATTATTTCTATCAATAATAGCCATTGGTACCATTTTACGCTACGTTAATATTGCTCCTTACTTGTCACATTGTACTAATACCGTTAAAATTATTCCTTACTTGTCACATTGTACTAATACCGTTAATATTATTCCTTTCTTGTCACATTGTACTAATACCGTTATTATTATTCCTTACTTGTCACATTGTACTAATACTGTTAATATTATTCGTTACTTGTCACATTGTACTAATACCGTTAATATTATTCCTTATTTGTCAAGAGACTACTCGTTTAGCAATTAGTCCTGCATCAGCTACAGTTTAGTAATGTTAATAAATATATGCGTATATGTATATACATACACATACATATCTATGTACATATATACATACATGCACACATGTACATGTATTTAAAAAAACTATACATTTCCAAACCGTTTTGACGAGTATCTTTTTACAATTGTTGACAATTTCCATGAAATTATTTTTGCGCAGATTTATATTCCCTGGGATTTTTTTTTCTTTTCACCAATTTACTAAAACTATTATTGTTCAGTTCTGTTAAAAATCGCTTTCAAAAATAGTATAACATAAACTATTTACTGTTTAGTTCTGTTAAAAATCCCTTCCAAAAAACATTCAACCTTACAGGTAAGATGCAAAAATTTTAATTTCACCAAACTTTTTATTTTATTAAAAAAAACGCTTCAAAAATTAATTACAATTAACATTACAGGAGACGTAGTAATTTCACCACACTTAATTTTGTTTTAAACGCCTCAAGCAATTTGTCTAATAAACTAAGTCCATTTAAAATCACATTATACTAACATTTTTAAAAAAAGAAGAGAAATTATTTACTGTTTAGTTTCGCTCTCAAAAATTATAAAATTAACTTTTAACTGAATCACATTTAATTTTATTAAAAAAAACGGTAACGAAACGAAAAAAGTATTTTTTTTTTTGGAAACTGTGAAAAAGATGTTATATTTAATCGTTTGGAAGACAAAAAATAATAATTTTCAGTAAAACATTTTATGATAATTTTTGGATTCTACTTTTCACGACAACTATTTTAACAACTTTGACAAATATCTTTCTTCATTATACTTACCATAAGTACATTAGTAATGTTGGATTTCGTACCATAAACTTAAGAAGTTTGAATTTTTAATTATATCCCAACGAATAAATCAAAGATGTGATTTAAATCGGGTTCTCCTCAAATAAAATCTTATAAGTGTGATTGTTATTATTATATTTATTGCACAGGTCTGTAGGATTAAATTTGTCCAAAATTTGACAACATTTTCTTATTTATTTCGGGATTCTAATAATAAAACAAATATAAATACATATGAGTTTATTGATATCCCAAGAAATGTTGCTTAATCATTATTATTTCACCATAACTAATTAATTAATTTGAAAAATAAACAATATATATCGATAAAATCGGCATCATCTCTTTTCTATGAGAAATTAATTTGATTTGAAGGGTCCCGTACCTTAAAAGGAAAAAAGAACCCTTATATGATCATTTCGTTGTCCGCCAGTCATTGACCCTTTTTCTCAGGAATGGGTGGAGATATCATATTAAATGAATACAAAATACTTAGATCTATGGTCTTTAGAAGCAGTAAAAATCAAGCTTTAAGTCAATGAAATCAAGAAGAACCTTAACATTACGTCCATTTATGCCGCAAAGGAAGTGAAGGAAACTGAAAATTGATAATTTGCAGTTACATAGCACGTAAAAAATATTTCTTTTAAACGCGCGCCTACGGAAGATATAGTAGGCAATACATTTTCTTTCTAAAAAAAAGTAAAATTTTGTAAATAGTTTGATAGGAATATTATGTACCGTTCCAAACACTGAAATGTATATAATGAATGAAATGTGTATAACGGAATTCTTGTAGTGCAAGTTCCACTTGTGCTTGACAGTTTTTTTAAATTGAAAGGTATAATAGTATATCTGAAAATGTTTGTCACTGTCTTAATATGTGGAGAATTCGCAGCGAAAAAACAATGGAAGAATATAAGTAATGAGCTTCGTAAAAAAATTTTGTCATGCTCATTTAAGTACTAGTATTTCAAATCAAAACAAATGATGAGTTCCTCATCAGATCAGGAGAAGGCTCCATACCAGATGTGTCCCATTTGCCTGGAAAAACCGTGTGTGTAATCTAAAGGCAAGAAAAAAGTTTTCGATTTGGCACTTCAATAATTTGGATGAAATTAAAAAATCATTACAACGGCTTTTACTTTCGTTGCGGTAATAAAACATGATTAAGTCAAAAAACAATATACAAATAAAGTATTATAATTTTAAATTTATAATGAGCCTCGCCCCATATAATTGTAATAATACTCTTGGTATTTTGAAAATTTATAAGTCTAGAATAATAATTTGAAAATTTAAATTATATTTCGTTTCGACAGCAAATACGAATATTCGTTCCTTCTAAATAGTGTAGGGCCAAGGTTGTTTATTTAAAGATAATTCAATGGTTTATTACGAGGTTTCAATTTTCCAAAAAATACAGCAGAAAACTTGAACTTTAGACTTGAAAACAAAAATTAATGCTTTCTAGCATCAGATTTTCTTGATACAAAAACAAGAAAAAAATTATTATATTTTGATCTAAAGATAACGATTTAATGTACTGCAAAATATTAGTAGCTTCAAGAAAATGTTCTGTGTTTAATATGATACCAGAAGATCGAGACAAAAGAAAAGATTCTTGATTGAATAGATAGTTGTTGCAGCAAAAATTCTTTTCAAAAGTGTTTTTAAACATTTTTTAGCTAGACGGAAAAACGATTTTTTTTCCAAATGTAAAATGAATTTGAAAGTCCGTTTTCCAAAATCTCACTTGGATTTTTTTAGTGAGTTTGGAGAACTTTAGTAAGGAGCAATCAGATAGGTTCAAACAAAATATAAAATTAATGTAACAAAGTTCAGTACAAGTGGTATGTTGATATGATTATTGACTATCGATGGATGTTGAGTCCGGAAAGCGAGATTTGGCAAACATAAGCAAATATTGTTAAAAAAAAGTCGAAAGAATTCAAACAATTACCATAAATATTTGTGATACTTTCATTAAATTAAGTGTAGTTAGTTTATTGTAACGTTTTGAAAACCCATTTGTAAATGGCAGTTAAGAGCGCAACTTAAAAAATTTATGTTCCAAAATTTAATGGAAAATGTGCATTCTTTAAATGGCCAGAAAGCTTAAAAGATCAGAATCCAAAAATAAATATATTCACCAACTTTGTCTTAAAATATATATGTTTATCTGTATTTACTTATTTTTAATATTCACTATCTTTATCGTTTGTCTGTCTTATTGTTGTTTATTTTTAATTCAGTGTGTTTAATATCCTTGCATTACAATATCTCGATAAATAAATAAAAAAATCGTATCCACGGCTATTATCACAATCCCTGAACTTGCGTTATTTCTCTGTAAATTGAAATTATTAAACAATTCGTCTGGAAATGGTATATCAAGATTCTTTAACTACCAATTTGTTAATTGTAGATATAAATCAACATATAAATTAAATTCAAGTGAATGAAATGATGTTAATTATCTCAGTACAGCAATTTCTATAAACAAATTCTATTTAATTCTAATTGAGTAACCTCTTTATTTACTTAACCTTTGACAATGGCTCCTAGCTGACGTGCGTATATTAATAACTTCTAATATTCTTACGAGAGATGAAATGCTTTGACATATTCCATTTCATATTTTTTTTGTTGCTGTGGCTCTTATCGGACACACTTAAAATTAAAATGTTGGAATTTTCAAGACTCAATCATGCGTGTAACATATATGTGTATATATATATATATATATATATATATACCCTGTTACAGCAACACACAATTTATTTTCTATGGCATATCGTCTTCTGTTTTTTAAGAGATTACAACAAATTGTTCTAAATACAATTAGGTGAGTCGTTCTTCTGCAGTTTTTCACGTTAAAATAAATTTAAGTACAAAGTATAACACTTTCCATTTCTGTTTAAATAGAATTTAAAAATTTAGATTATTATTAAGCTCTACACTCAAAACTTGCCGTAAAAATCAAACATTTTTGAGTCAAATATGAAATACGAATGTTTATTTTGCAAAAAGAAGGCTGGGTCTTTAGGAAATCTTTCATATCTAAAATATATCATCTAAAAAAATCGCAAAATAAAATATTTTTACAGCACAAACAATTTTGATTGTTCCTTGGCAAAACTGCAAAAATAAAACACTTATCGAATCATTTCGGTATACGTCCGTCCGTTCGTCATATGCAATTTTTTCGAGAACTATTCGATGTAAAAAATTAAAATTTAACGCAGAAATAGCTAGTAAAAAATTTCAATTCCGATTCTGGGGATAATTTAAGATGGTAAATTGGAGGAAAAAATAAGGGATCATGTTTAAACATTTTTGGGAAATACGCTTAATAATTGCTATCCTCCACCTCTATCGCTAACACTGAAAATCAGAAAAATCTAAAAAAAATCATGCATATTTAGAGTAAGTTTAGATTCAACAAAAATTATAAGAAAAATTATAAGGATTACAAAATGCTATTGCGAATAATCGCGAATAATGGTTATAAAAAACGTATTATTTATACAAACAATATTAGTCAGATATAAAGAACAACTTTTGTCCTTACACGTGTGTAATTATTACGCCCTCCGAATTTTAGGAAAGCTGAAATCGTCTTTGGATTTTTAATTTTGATTGCATCCAAACTAAAGCGCATCGCTGCACACAGTTATAATGCAATATTATTAATAATTTAAGAGGGGGCTGATGACATAGAACACTATTTGTTCTAGTATAGCTTGTAATTGACCCATAATAATTTGTTTATTTCTGTGTTTTTATAGATATGTTACCAATAAATTCTAAGTTATATAGTATACTTTAGTACACGTGTAAAAGTACGAAGCGTTAAAGTGTAGCAACACATGTGTACAAAAAGTGAATCTGTGATTAATTTCGCTAGGTTGCCATACAAAAAGTTTCTATCCGACCCATATAGCCATTTAATATATTCATCCATATTATAATATAAAATTTGAATACAAAAAGAAATATTTAACTAAATATATTATATATTATATAGTATTTTTAATACCTTTCATGTCACAGAAAATAACCGAAAAACGAAGTAAATTAATCTGATATATTTTGCCAGAATAAAGGGTACAAAGGCGTGATGTGAATCGTTTAAATCCTTAAAAAGGTATTTTAAATAAAAAAATCATATTTTGTCGGAAATAAATATCTTTTCAGATAATTACATTTGTCGCTGGTTATTTTCTTTTATTATATATTAATATAGAGGTACTGAAACATTTGTCTTAAATCTTTAGATATCAAAATTATTTCAGAAAAATGACATCTTTTTTATTAAAATATTTATTTAAATGTCATATACAAAAAACAATTATTATTGTAAAAATATAACAATATTTACCTTAATAAAAATATAAATAAATCTTTTTATACATCCATTAGTAAACAAATACGACCATTTCACTTTTTGACAACAGGCAGGAACAAAGCTAAGATGGCAGCAACTAAAACATAAATTAAAAAATAGAACATTACTAGTTTAAAAAATTATAGATTTGTTTGTCAGTACTTAATGAAAATAACCGAGACATAATATGGGTATATAGTATAATAATCATAGCACAAACTAATTACATAAAAATGATGTGAGTCTTGCAGCAGACTGTCTTTGTTTATACACAGTTTACGGCAAGTTAAAGTAAAAAATTTCTGGTGGTCTTTAAAAAAAAATAATGAGTTATGACATCATTCTTTGTGCAAAAATATTCTCACGTGTTTATTTAATTGAATATATAGACATGCACAAACACACTCACCCACACATATGTATACATACGACATGAGATGGAAAGAGAAAAAAATACGAAAAGTAAAAAAGAAAGTAAATGCTGTAAGAAATTAAGAAATTTTTAAAGGTTTACCTTTGTGATGACCATTAGTTGTTTACGTAAATGAACCAAAGAAATGAAGAATTTCGTACGTGAGGACAAATTTCATTTAGCACTATATGTATATACATATTTGTGCGTGCGCGTGCGTACGCGCGTGCAATAAGTTTTAACACCTTATTTCTCTATACTGAAAGAATCAATATGTTAATGTGGTTTACTCGCATACATAATCGGCGCTCCCTTTAACGCTAGTATTTAAAGAATATATATTTATTTTTTTAATATAAGATAACTTCTACTCCTCATAATAAGAATTATGTCTGTAAATTAAAATTTTCCGCTGACTGAGATCTTTTCAGTGGTGGTTATATTACTCGATTTTTTTTTATATCCAAAATTTATTATTAGGTCAGTTTTGTGATTTGTAACTTTAATTTGTTTAGCTCAAATACTTTATCAATAATATCTCATTTGGTTGACTTTAAACTTTAGACCAATTTTGCAAATGTGAAAGGTCAAAAGGATTTAATCGCGTGAATTCAATATTTTCCTGAATCAACTAGACTCAGTTGGATTGTATATTCTCTCTCTATTTTGCGGAGAGAAAGCAACCATTTGGAGAAATTTCATATATAATGCTCTTTCATTGAATCATAATTAAATCAATCCGAATCTCTAATATTTGCAATTCTAATGAAGAATATAAAAATTATTTTTTCCCTTTTATTTGATGATAATCTAATTATTTTTAATCGAAGTGCGTTAATTTAAATTTTGAAATAGAAATAAGAAACAAAGGTAAAATAGTATTTATATGGAAAATAAAAATAAATTAAGAATATGAAATTAACCTTTTAAAATGTTAGAAATATTTTTTTTTAAATCGGCGCAAGTTAAGTTTTCTTTTTTTCTTTTTTTTTTCAGTTACCAAGTTTTTTTAAAATTCAATTACTATAATGACAAATTAATACTGGTAACGGAATTGTATTTAAGCTTTAATGCTCTTTTTCTATTTAGATGGAAAGATAAATACGATGTTGTTATTAGGTAATTAGCCTTTTAACGTTAATTAGCGAAGAAAATTATGTCAGAATTTTATTTAGATTTATCCACGTAATTAAGCTTTAATTTAAGGACAGAGAATACAAATTATGCCTTTGTAGACCATTCCATTTGTAAGTTTAAAGAACAGGCCTCTTTTCACAAATACATGCATGTTAAACTGTGCATGTAAAAACCGTCGGAGATAATTTTCGATTTTTGATGGCATCGCTTTTTAAATATTGATTTGCTACACAAAAGGATTTTACTGAATCCGTTTATTGGTGGAACGGGCATAAAATATCATACCTTATTTTATTTAAATCCAAAAATATCACAATTATTCAGAAATTTAATAATATAATTAATGGAAATAACTTAATTCCTTATTACTTTTTATTAACTATATTAATAAATTACCTTACCAATTGACACCATATTCCAATTAAATTCAATCAATACTTACAACCCACTATGGTTGCTATGGATATGAATGGCACAATACAACTTTGTGCTAATAATACTGGAAACACAATATTTCCGATGAGAGTCGCCAAACGTCCAGTCATGAAGATTAAAGATACGGCAAATGATCTGGAAAAAAATTTAATTTAATTAAAATTTGTTCTAACACGATTGAATCTATTTTTAACTTGCGGAGTTCGGTCATCACCTTCTAACTCCGTGATTAGATTATGACCACTACTTTTGACTAAGTACTGATAAAGGCGGATAAAGTGAATTTAATTGGTACTAATTTTTTTAAGGTTCTCTACCTTGGGATATTTCTGGAGTCCTTTTTCAAATAATAACTATAATTATACAAGATCTATTTAAAACTATTTCATTTGAAACTGAAAAGAATAATAAATATTTTTTTAAGCGTCTCCGAATTAAACTGTACATACATGAAACAAAAAGTGGACAGGCGTCAAATTGGGAGCCTCCTACTTTTTGAGGTTTATTGGTAAATAAGATAAGCAAATATTGTGAATATAAATTGGTAAGACTTGTTTGACGATTTTTGTTAGGGACAAAAAACAAGCGTAGCAATATGATATATATGTAAAACGATGATTACAGTTTTTCCTATAACAATCAAGCTTTCATTCTAATGGTATAAAGAAGAAAATTGCGGACTTTTCTAAAATTGACCTATATAACGATCCGTTACATTAAATTCAATGAAATTAAAATGCTTATTAAAGAAAAATATTGAAAGCTTAAATCTGAAACTTAAATTATTGAAACAGTGGAAATTGTGGAAATAGTTTTTGCAATGCGCCGAAGAGTGAAAATATTTTCGTTGAATGCCTCAAGAAATAAAAATGCTTTAACTACAAAGGGTCGGAATGTTAATGGAGCTAATATGTTCCAATCGTAATGTGTGGAAAATCCTTTACTATGAATGAATTTTCTCTACCACCACTGTACTCTTTGAATTTTTAGACTCACGTGCGTTATAACAATTACTTACGAGATAAGACATTTAAAGTCGCAGGTCATTTCCTATAGTTTTTCAGCGAAAGACTCAAAAATTTCGGTAAAGGATGAATTTTTCTCTGCATACACGATAGCGACAAGTAAAAGATAATAACCGTGCCTAGACTTATTTTGTTACTTACACATAAAAAATAAAATAATTTATGAACTGAGATGGCGGTTTATTAGCTGCCAATCCAATATTAACGTTGCGTTAAAGAAAGTGAAAAACAATTTTGCAGACTTTACTTCAGTCAAGATATAAACTCAAAAACAAGAATATACTTACTTACATACAGTAGGAAAAACTTCCAGCGATATCGTTAGTAGGATGCTAATTGAAGTTTGTGCCAATGCTACAAACGTTGAGAACAAAGCAGCTACTTGTATCGAATCTGTGGCCCAATATAGACCAGCACATGTGGCCGTGCATATTGTCATAAACGAAACAATTAATATTTTTTTGCCAACAATGTTGATAATGAGACCAGAGATAAGGTATGGAACGCAGCATGCTAAACCCATTATTATTGAATTAATATAAGTCTCGGCGCCACTTTTATTCTGAAATAGAGCAAAGTTAATAAACCTATTATGTGTAAAATTATCCGACTTTAAGGATTTTTAACTCACGTAGCGATGGGAACTTACGAGAGCTAAAATATTAAAATTAATTTTTATGAGAAAATGATGCATTTCATTTTAATCCTTATCATATAACGAATAATATATATATATATATATATATATATATATATATATATATATATATATATATATATATATATATATATATATATATATATATATATATATATATATATATATATATAAAAGACTTACTTCAGCTAATAGGTACAAAGGATAATATTAAGGTGCTAATGATGAAAGTATATTTGGAACAAGATTATTTTAAGTATTTGAGAAATATGCTGAAATAGAAAAGAGAACAAGGTATAAAGCATTTAATAACGTGTTAACAAAAAATTAGAAGGACGATTACATATTATTAATAGGATTAAATTGTAGTTTTACTGCAGAGAAAAGGTCCTTGGAGTAGCTTTTCTCCTCAACAAAACTATAAAATTTAGAAAATTAAAAAAATATTCAATTGCTACTGAGTTAATATCCACGGTGACTTTAACGTTACTCATATTCTATTGGGAAATTGTTATTATTGTTTACGTATTTTCGTCTTACACGATTTATCTTTTAGCCCTATCTGAGAAATATAACATAATGATAAGGTATGACATAATGATGGTATGACAGTACTGATGATGTTGTATTGACTAGAGATCGAATTTCGATTTGGTTCGGGAACGACGGAATCGGGTCTTCATCAAAGACCCGATTCCGTCATACTCATTTTACTTTTACAGTGAGAATTTTAGGTCAGAAATATCTTTCAAATTGATATTTTTTTTAGTTTAACTTTATGTGCGAGGCTACACAATGTTTTTTTCTTTATCATTTATGGAACGATCTACTTTTTTGTTGCAAAAGATCAATCGTCATATAATTCAAATATCCTTAAGCAATTTATAGTCAAAGTATATTTTTATTAAATGCGATTTCAAGCAAATTTATAATTGCAATGGAATTTGAATAGTTTTCACCACAAGTTAAAGATGCGTTATCACTCAATTTAAATCACGAATATGGTAAAATTGTCTATTTGATAATTCAAATTAATTTTGGAACCATAAAAAATACAAAAATATAGATAAAATACCGGCGTGTACTCCTGAATCTCCTCAACCGTTGTGCAAAAGATCGATTGTCATATACTTAATAAGTTATTGACATATTGGAGATAAACATGACAAAATATTTAAAATTTTCTTGATCAATTTACATTCTAAATATATTTTGATTAAATGTGATTTACAAGCAAATTTATAGTTGCAATGGAATTTGAACAGTTTTGACGACGAGTTAAAGACGCGTTATTACTCAATTTAAATCACGAATATGGTAAAATTATATACTTGATAATTCAAATAAGTTTTCGAACCAAAAAAAATACGTAAAGATAGATAAAATTATATTAGTATTTATTAAAAATAATAGGGGATTAATTCAAATCGTACTGGCGTGTAATCCTGAATCTCCTCAACCGTCGTGCAAAAGATCGATCGTCATATACTTAATAATTTATTGACATATTGGAGATAAACATGACAAAATATTTCAAATTTTTTTTATCAATTTACATTCTAAATGTATTTTGATTAAATGTGATTTACAAGCAAATTTATAGTTGCAATGGAATTTGAACAGTTTAGACGACGAGTTAAAGACGCGTTATTACTAAATTTAAATCACGAGTATGGTAAAATTATATACTTGATAGTTCAAATGAGTTTTGTAACCAGAAAAAATACGAAAACATAGATAAAATGATATTAGTATTTATTCAAAATAATAGGGGATTAATTCAAATTATACCGGCGTGCACTCCTGAATCTCCTCAACCGTTGTGGAAATTTTGTTCTTTGTAGTATCTATGTAAGAATCTAGCATCATACACAGATTAGTAGTGTTGTTTTCAACCGGTTTATAAGTTTCTACTATGGTCGAAATTTGAGGATACCACAATCGCATCGTATTGTATCTGAAATTAAATTATTCTTATATTTTTAACAAAAAAATATTAAAGGTTCTTTTAATTCGAAGTTACAGAACTTCTTGTATTTTAATTAACAGAAATAATTACGTCCATGGTATTCGAAGGTGTTGGAATTTACTAAACAAATTGATATTCAATTTTACAAAAAAAAACGATTAAGCACATTCAAATACACTTGTAATTCCACTGTCTCTTTTTAAATGAATTTTTGAAATAATATCTTTTCTAAAAATTAAAAATGATTGTGTTTTTAATTTTGTTTTAACTATGGAATTTATTTCAATTTCGTTTGCTATTTTATTCGTTGGTGCTTAGAAAATTATACTAATGCTCCACTCTTCAAGGACACAATGCCAAAATAAATAAAATCTCTTGAAAAAATTTTATTGCTACATTTGCACTCAAAAGTATATTAGAATTATCGTTATTTTTATTTTGTATCGCCATTGCAGCTTATTCACACAATATAAGATACATTACACAATAAATCTTATATTCTGTTTTTACTCTTCGAAATCGATAGGTCTTTTAAAATTTCACAAACCTTTTTTCTTGTTGACCCAATAACCCATCAACTTTTTAACCTCAATACAGTAGGTAATACCCACTTCTTGGAAAAAAATGTCAAAATATATTTCAACACTATTGAAACTTTAGCTTAATCAAACAAAATTTCACAAATTTGTGATCAAATCGCGATTAACGAATTTCGCTGAAATGTGCTTTATTTCACACCAAATTTAAAACAATTGTTGTTCTGTAGATTATTTACTGTTACGTCAGTTTTTTTTTTATTTGTAATCAAAACTTTTTCACGTAGTCCAACATATTATCCAAAAGAGTAATTCTAGAAAATAATTGAAAGTGAAATACTAGAACAATATAGGTATTTAAATTTTGATAATTTTTTTGGTATTTTTCTACTTTTAACTTATTTAATTTTAATATTTTTGCGCTGCCCCAATATTTAGCAACAAAATTTAATACCTTATTTAGTTATATCACATCTGCTTTATTAAAGAAATTTTGAGTCGGATTAAATAAAATTCTATTAGCACTACTAATAGTATTGTATTTAACTACTAGTACCTAATTGTGAATTGTTTAATAGTCTACTTCATCTCTCAAAATCGTGTAGGTCACTAAAGCCTTTAATATAAGATAAGATTATTACGTGTCTGTTGCCTTGCCATAGTCGTTTTTTTAGAAAGCGTTTGATATGGAAACTTGCCATAATAATAAAGGGTATGAATCCGCTTATATCTCAATATATTAGTAATTTATATTTACATGAAATTTATTAGAGAAGAAAACCAATACTCTGAAAAAACAGTATTGCTATAAATTTAGTTGAATTTTACTGGAAAATTAGGCAAAGGCTTTAATTACTTAATTTTTTTAATAATTTCTGATATCTAAGCAATCTAGTCATATGGTGAAAAATAATATCAATTCTTGAAAATAGTGTAAGAGAAATACTACATACGCTTATATGCTGTAAACATATACCTACTTGTTCAGGGAATAGTACGCGGAATGCTAGCTTACTGTACGATAGTTGGTAAAGTTATTGCGTCATTATAAATGAGATACAAGTGCGGTGTGGTTTTTTTTTAATTTTTGTCGGGAAATTTACTAAATTTGTAATTTATTTATAATTGTGGTTTGTGAAGGTTTAGATATACTTTAGTCTTCACATACAATTTGGAAAACTACTCATTGTAAAAAAAGAATATTGTTATCTGCCACTTCGAAGTAAAGTTAAGTATATATTGGCCAGTTAAAATGACGTTTTGGATAATGTTTGGCAGCTCATTATAGCGTATTTAGTTGTTGATGTTGGTTTTTCCACAATGTTTTTGTTTTATAATTATATTCTTAAGATTCGATTAACAATGATAGAACTACATCAGTTTTCTCATTTCCTAGTATATTAAAATGATTGGTGACTAAGTCAACCAAAAATTATCAAATTTTTCAAAACACAATTTATAAATAATAACAAACCATGAGCAACAAGAACGCAGCAAGTAAATAAATTATAGGTTAGCTTTGTGTGTGCTGCAATGAACGTCAAATGTGAAACTAACGCTTTATTCCTGTCATTGTCTAACATGTTGAATTATATATATGTCCATCTCGCTTGCACACGTTTAGTGTGAACCTGATTGGACTAAACCAAACTTAACTATTCTTTGAATAATGTAGAAATATAAAACAGTCACCTGGCCGATAAAAGGTCCAGTTACGTTATTTGTAGTTACTAGCAGTTTTATTGTACTGTTGAAAAATTGGGCCTTAATATTGTAAGTTTCATCTGTGTTTTCAATATTTAATAATCTAACCTAGTCAGATTATCAAAAAGTCGAATATTTTTAAGACTTTATGACCAACTCACCCCATCATTAGAACTCCTTGAACACAAATGACAATGAGAAGATACGAAATGAGTGGTTTTTTAAATAACGGTTTTAAATTTCGCAGACTCTCTTGTAGAGTTTTAGAAAGTGAGTTTCCATCTTCTTTACTTTCAATAGACTCCTGTTTTGGGATATTATGCTGAAAAGAAAAAAATAATAATAATAACCATTGAGAATGAAAAGAAGATATCGGAAGGTATAATTGAGATATACTTAGAAAATGGTAATCCCCAGTAGCAGTTTTCTGTTCTAATAACATTAAATCGATAACGAAAAAACTTTTATTGTTACTGCAATTTTCAAACGAAATTTAATACAAAAGTTGTTGCGACTTTGGCTCTGCAAATTTATTTTCTCATACCCTTTTATGAATTTTTCTAACCAAAATATAATATGCATATTTGGATAGTAAATAATATAATAATTAATAAAAAAAATTAAGTTTTTCTTTCCATTTTCGACCAATCAAAGTAATTTATGAATTAATACCCTCCTAATTATTTTATATGTAACTATTGACAATAATACAAAAAATTTAATTAAGGAAAGGTTGCAAGAAAGTACAAGGTTACTAGATTTCAGTTCAGTAAACAAATCTAGTTTCTCAGTTTAAAGCATTTTGAAATTAGAAACATGTCATTATGTAAGGATTAGGGTGATTACATGACAGGAGATTTTCCTTTTCATATTTAAATAATGCTACAACTCCAACAAAATTTAAATTCTTCTTTTGACTAGAATGATCTAGTACTGAAATAGTTTTAGTCTGGAACAAAAATAAGTAATACAATAGTTTTTGGCTAAATAAACTTTTTGAAAAATTATTTTTACTTGAGTTACGTCAATTAAACTTTGAGGCTTATATTATTATACCTGTAAAATTTACGTTATAAAAAAATTAACAAATTATATAATTGTTCTCGAAAACGTTTTCGTAGTGGCTGAATTTTTTATTAATATATTAAAAAAATACGAAATGATGCTAAAATTAAACCTAAAATTGAATTTATTTTTAAAAACCTTAGTAACATTTTCTGGAGTACTGAAAGCATTGTCATTAAACTCTGTTAATTTACTTAAGATTCGGCTGTATTTGTTAGTATATCTTATAAGATGTTATAGATAGATCTCAATAAATAAAACGATTAATTTTCCTGAAAAATAATATCTTGGTTAAAATGCCAATCGTGCCAGTCCATGTTACTTGAGTTTTACGGTGAAAAAAGTGTAACATATACACACATATATAAAATATTACAAAAATTTCCTCAAAATATAACTGTCAATATCGGGTCGACACGTGTATTATGACCAAATACCAGCATAAAAACCATAATGTAATCATACGACGTAAGGGACTATTGAAAGTTCTAGGGAGATCAATCCTAAAAAGGAATGATCCAAATTTATTAAGTTTGTCATGCTCAGGTAAAATATGGTGTATAGACATAAGCAATAACTTTTAAGTTACTCACAGGGAAGGTTTCTGGTGGTTTTCCAGTATTCATACTGTAAATTCTTCTTAAAGTTGCAAAAGCCTCGTCGTATCGCCCACGTGCAAAGTTATACTTTGGGCTTTCTGGGTACAGTGAGAAAAGAACTCCTGCTGTCAAGCTGAATATCCCACCAGCATATAGAAAGAAATTCCAACTGCGTAAAACTGGAATGGAAAGTCTTTAATATTTGTTTTAAAGCATATTACATAGCCTTAAATGTAAGATGCTTGAAGCGAAACATTTAAAAAGCATAAGGGCAGTTTCAAATAAAACCTTAAACTTAGAAAACTATTTTGCTACAAAAATAACTACAAATTTCAGATTGCGGCTACTATCATTATAATATGAAGTAAAATTTCAATTTACTAAAGTGGGACCTTGTATTTACAACACAATGAAAATTTCGATAAATAAATCGTTTAATTGCATAAAGATAATTTGAAGTTAAACGGATGTAAAGAGTTAAGAGATCATTGTTTCATTGTTTTTGTTTTTGCTGGCATCCATAATTGCCTTTATCATTTTATTCAGTGCGTTCAAAAAGGCATAAGTACTTTCGGGTTTATTTATTTATTTATCTACTTTAATGTATCTAATGGATATATATGGCGGACTTATAGCCATGAAAGCAATCTTTTACAGACAACCATAACACCAGTCCAGCCCCGCTCGACGAGCGGCCGGGAATCAAACCCGGGTCCCCACGGTGCACCGTGCCGTCAAAGGCCATATGCTTTGCGGTCAACCCAAAACACCACGGGTTTTGACTGTGTGCTGAAATTATATCCTTTTTGAATATATTATCCTCGCTATGAATCTAAGTACAATAATATAACAATACTTTTATTTTACTCACCTATAGTTTCTTCATATATTACAAAATTCCAATTTTGGGGCAGAATAGCCCAAGCTATAAGTGCTAGAACAATTTGACCAACAGATATGAACGAAGAGTTTGTTAACATCACTCGATCTCTAGTTTTGCTGGTTGTAAATTCGGAGAGAAATGCTGAACAGGCGCAATATGATCCATTAAATCTTAAAATTAAAATTGCCTTATTAAATTTATTATTCATTGTAACTTTTAAATTTAAAGCAATACTTTCAGAACACTTTCGTTTTGGTCTTATAAAAGATTTTTGACGTAATCTATTTGTATTCAAATCGACGTGATATTCTGTTTTTTTTTCTTTTTATTTAATCGATATTATTATAAGTGGGATAGTGATTACTATTAATTCTGTTATTGATAACTGTTACAGTGAACTTTAAATGAAAGGCTGATTTCAATAATTTTAATAGTTATTGCTTGATTGTTAACAATATTACTTTATTAAAATTTAATTTGATATTTTATAAAATTTCTGAATATTTAACGTATCATGGAAATATCTAGAAAAGACTGAGGATATATGTATGTAGAATATAAACTAACTAACTTTCATGTGGGAATGTTAGGATAAAGTTAACCTTATGGTCAAAAAACTCTTATTTTGTATTTCACTATGACTTGTGTCTGTTTTTTCTCCATAAGTGATAAATAGATAAATAAAAAATATATACCAATATTGTAAATGGTTTTTGAAATAATTTTATCATTCAATGCAGTATAAATATATTACAGTATTTGGGATTCTCTGCAACTCCAATAAATTGCTTTTTAATGAAATTTATATTTAACTAATGAATACAGGTATGGATTATTTCTGTATAATTACTATTGAAAAAATATCTACGTACAAAAATCCTTCTACAGCCTTTGCCCCAGCTAGAACACCAAATGTTTGACTCGCTCCCTGTACGCATATCGAAATAAACATACCATACAAACATATTAAAAGCATGGTCCTTCTTCCAAATGTATCCGTTAAAAATCCGGCTATAAATCCGGAACCCAACATACCTAAAAATATTTTTGAGTTACGGTGATTTTGATTTAGTTTTATAGATGAAAAGGTAGAAAAGATGCACAATAATAATGCCGAGTCCTAATCATGATGTTCCCAAAATATTTGCAATGTGGCCCCTGAATTTATATTTGTAATATATAGTGAAGAATGCAATTAAGCAAAATTTAAAAAAAATCAATGAATTATTATAGAAGCAAAAATGATGATTTAAGCGCTTATATGGTGCAAATATACGCATACACGCACATGTCCGTACGGGCACACTCAGCGCACGCACATACGCAAGCATGCATGTAAGCACACATACAAGCACTTGCACGCTTATACAAAACCATGCATGCGCTCGCGAATAAATATATATTTACGCGCACTCGTATATACGAATACACAGCCGTACACACATATATACACAAATACACGCGCGCACAAAAAAGTTCACGCGCACCCACAAACAACCTCACACACACTTTTTTATAGATTATTTTATTACCTGGTCAATTAAGGCATGTGGTGAAGCTATGGTATTTGTAATTGTATAATTTTTTTAGTAGATTAATTATAAATGAAATTTCTTTAGTTGTGTTATGCAGGGATAATTTCTTATCTTGACATGACTGCAATGTCAAATTTCCAATTTCGTAATTACAGGGAATACTTTTCAAGTACAACCAGTAACATTTATTTCATTTTGGAAAAAAAATAATTTGTAGATCGTGTTAAACAATAATACAAGAGTTACCACTGAAACCTCTTCTCAACATTATCTAATTAAGTTCTAACTAGTGGCTTAGAAATGTGCTAATTTTATTTATTTTCACCTTATTTTATTGTGGTAATGTGTTTTGTCTTAATTAAAAAGGTCGTTATCGAAAAAATTACAGTCTCCCGAAAAAAATATCATTATTTTTTTAATCTACGGTCTACAAAAATTACAAAATCATCAGGGTTTATGTCATAATTTGATAACATATTTTCTTTGAGTCTTGGATAAAGTTATCGTTTAAGGTGAGGAAATAATTTTAATTATGTGAATTAGAAATACTCTTTTATTTATTAAAGAGGCAGTAAATGGAAAATATTGTAACGATCTTACCAATATAAGGAACAGCAGTTAGTAGCCCTTTCTGATTAAGAGTCATGCGCAGATCGCATTCAGCATTGGGCAGTATATAGGCCAAGTTAGTAATAGCTGTAACACTTGCGAGCCCTTGGAAAAATGCTACGGATATTAGTCTATATTGGTATTTTCCAAATGTACAGTCATCTAGGCAGTTTTGAAAATTTTCCATATTCATAATTGAGGCAGGCGTTGTCTCAGTGCTCTGACAAATACTCTCTGAAATATGAAGTCGCTTTTAATACTTGGTATATTATTTCTCATCTATATTTTTATACAGCATTTTATCTGATACTGATTTATAATTTGATGCTTTTTCTACCCTAAATGTAAAACTTGTAGAACATGACATGGGTCGATGAATAATTAGATTGAATGTCCAATAATTTCTAAAAGTATGTTGATAATTCTCTTAAGTTGTGTTACGCTTCAGCAAAATCACCGTATAACCTTCTATAAGTCAGATCACTAAACAAACCGGTAATCGTGCAAAGAAATAACATACAAGATACTAAATATTAAGGATTATGGGAAAATTATGAATTAAGTTTCAAAATATTGGGCTGGTATCAAACATAATATTAAGAAGATGTTAAATCCAGTGTAACATTAGCATCTTGAATAAACGCCATTTTTAAGGGATTTCTTGATTCTTATAAACAGTTCTTAAATTTCGATGTTTGATTTTCGGTCCAGTTGAATTTCATATTTTTTGTTCTTCACTGCTTGACTTTCAGCGAGCAAAGAACATAAAAATATGAAAATATCACTAAAGTGTTCTTGATCACCAAATTCCAGTTATGGAAAAACCAGCGAAGCAAAACATTGAGTATGCAAAACGAACGACGAAGATATACTCTCCTATGATAAATCTTCTCTGTCTACTCTACTACGGCGTTGGTTTCAAAGATTCGAGGAAGACAATTTTGCCCTTTCCAATATTTCTCGTCCAGGTAAACTTTTACAATAAGTTTATACAAATTAAAAAAATTGTGATGAAAGAAAAGTCAGGTTCAATTTTTGTTATCATTTAGAACTATCTTCATTCTCTCATACTCCAATAAAGCGACTTAATGCTTTGAAGAAGAGGTAAAAATATTTCCTTTATCACATGAGCAATTCAATGAGACACCTGAAAAAATTCCTTCACTTGAACAGTTGTTCACCCCATCATATTCTTCGGAAATTTCACCCTCGCATTGTCATCGTTTCATCCACTCTTTGACTATTTGCTCAATATTCAATTAAAAACCTATTCCATCTAAGAGTTGAACTCATAACATTTTTTAGTTAAATTTAAAAAAAAAATCCACAAGCAGGAATTTAGCCTCTGCAATTTAGCTGGCCAAAAGTGATTGATAACAATGTTGCTTATAGATTGATTTTAATAATAAAATATAAAAAATGATAACTTGGTAAACTAAGATAGCTAGGAACAAAATCAATGAAGGTATAAGTGATTCGATGAAATATATTTTCTTCACGTTTTTATGAAAAAACATTATAATTATGTAATTCTATTTTCAATCAACATATTTCTAATTAGTACTTAATTTAAACCATGTTAATGTAATATTGTAGTTTTTAATTTATAGTACAGGTTTCTATATGAAAATGACAATAAGATTTTTAAGTCAAGTCTATTAAAATTTGGACAAAAAATATTTTTGTTACAGGAAGGAAAAGGTTTAATTGTTGTATTTATTTACATAAACTATTTATTTTCGTTATTCTTTCTTCTATGAGCTTTTTTCAGAATATAATATTTTCCATCTTGCATTAATCTAAATTAATAAACAAAAAGAGGTTTATCACGTTATTACAATCTCTCACATACTGAAGTTCATACTACCTTTGCGAATTTTTATAAGACGTTATTATTAAAACAAATTTTGACAGCATCTCTTAAAAGAAAATAACAATATGTCACGAACTAAAGGAGAAATATGAAAATTTGTTATGCATCCTACTACGTCTAGTATCTATATGTTAAATGAAGTAATAGTTTATTCAATTATCATAAGTTTAATAGAGTACACAGAATTTTTGTGATAAGTAGCTACTAAATTAAAAATTTAAGGGTAATAAAAATGTAACATCAGAAGGATAAAAGAAAATATTTATGACTTGGAAACTCAATTATAACGATGTTTCATAATATAAATATATTGTAGTTGAAGAGAAACTCACAAATGAAGTGTTTTTTTCATCGAAATATTTACGTTTTGCTGTGTGCATACTTTCCAGTAAAGCTTCTTTAAGTACTTCAAACAACAATGTTTTATAATAAGCAGTCGACGATAAATGTTACTTAATTTACATATTCGCCTATTTTATAATTTAAAATACACCTATTATTTTTACTCGGATACTGTGAACTTAATATATGTAATTAACTATCGTGTTGATAACAGATTATTAAAGTGATGATTAATTACATATTTTACGAAATAAAAGTAAATGTTTTATGCTACAATCACATTTTGGAAAAATAAGTTCGGAGTATCACAAATAAATCAAAGATATTTAGTCGATCGTTTTTGGAATCATGTTACTCCTATTTGTGTGTAGGCATAAAACTGATGAATGAATATTTATGGGATTATTATTGTAATAGCTTAAATAAGTAAGGCTTAAAGAATAAAATGGAGTTTAATTCATTTTGGTAGGATGGCGGCAATTTAAAAAAATAGTATTAGTTTTTTTGTATCTATTTGTTAAAGTAAAAATTACAAATTAAACTTGGGCTTTTGTTTTGAATGGAGATTGCTAAAAATTAATTATATTGTGCCTTTGGTTGCTATTAGTATAGATTACAATGAAACTTTGCAAATAGTTTTTAAATTTTATTATGCTTTATTCCGCTTACCACATATATCTTTTTATTTATTTGATCAAATCACTGTCATTTAATAAAATAAAACAAAGCATAAAATTACAAGTAATGGCATATTTTTAAATTTCTATTTTCTTAACAGAATTATTAATTGAAACAATATGAATTCAAGATAAGGTAAAATGAATTAAACCATAAAATATTACGTATATATATATATATATATATATATATAACTATAGGTATTTTTTGTTATTAGAAACGATTGATTTTTCACAATATCTAAAGATAAAAAAGTCAAAACAGAAATTTAAAGTTAGTTTTCAGCTGTTTGTTTAAATAAGAAGACACATATAAATGAACAAAGTTACATCATACTTACTTCGTTTATGAATAATATTAATTTCACTGGCACTCATTTTGATTTATTCTTGTCACAAATAAAATTAAAGCCATGCAGAATCGAGAAACGCGTGCCTATGAACAATATCATCACAAAACTATATTACGAGTAGTATTAATTTTTTCCCAAGTCCTAAACTTATCTGTCTCTTATCTATAATTAAGTTTATTTATAAATTAAACAATGTATACATTAAGTATACATTATCACTTGCACATTACCAGCTCGCTGGTGTTTAGGCGGAATGGTGAATATGTCTTAAGTAAATTAACTTAGCTAAGAGTTATTAAGGTTAAAGGAGGGTATTCAAATTTGACACCAATTAAACATTTGAAGAAAAAAAAAATACATGAGGTAAAAATATGAACGGAACATTAAGAAAAATAGTCGGTAACAGCGTTGAAAAAAAATAAAACTGATATTTTCTTTTCCTTGACACGTCATCGCACAGTTATAAACATTGAACATAAAGTCAGAAACTCTTAAATTTTCCAAACTTAAATTTTGAAAATTTATAAATAATTGATCGCTTTCAGTATATCTAACTTTTCTTTCGTCTATTTTTGTTAGCGAGCCATCAGGTTATCATTTATACATCTATCTAATGTTGTACACAAATGTTTTACTCACTTTCAGTTAGTATTTAATTATTCAACATTATTTTATTACATTAACACTTTTATTTTTCTTCGAATAAAACTGCATATATAAATATTTGTGGAAAACTTTTATAAGTATTTAATTTATTAAATTTTCTCCATCGCGTATATGGAATGTAATTTTAACAAGAATGTTTGGATATAAAGCCGTTTAATAAAAAAAATTGAAATGCGTAAGCTTTTCAATAAGATAGGCACTGAAAAGTACAAATTAACAAAAATACCAATACTAAGTTGGAACCTTTGCTATAAAATATCGTTTCCGAACATAATAAAATTTACAAAATACAGCTACAATCAGAGATTCTAGGAATCGGTGCCAAATCATTACTTCTCTATATCACATATATGCTCACTTTCACACACGTAAATATATTTACACACTCAAACAAAACACATATATGCTCACGCGCACGCGCGTTGTGGCTCTTCGTATTCGATGGTTCGTATCTGTATTATGATAACTTTTGAACCTTTTGATAAATATGGTTAAAAGGAACAGTTTATTCTACTATGGGAAACAGGCTCACTACAAATTGTAAAGTATTCTGATGAAAATTACCTCATTTTGTACTTCATGCTTTGAATACTATTACTTCGTTGCACATTTATCTACAATCATATATGGTTAACTAACGGCATATGTGTGAGCGAGAAAGCATTCAAAATATTCTCTTTCACTTGCTCTAAACATGTTCATACGTAAAACTATTTATTTTTCCGAGAAAGTACAAAAATTTCACAGATGTCATTTTCTCAATTTAGTTTATGTTCACATTGATAAATGAAAGAACAATTTTTAATTATAAGTACTTTTTTATATTGAATATATTTGGCGCTAATTTTATAGAAATTCATTATTCACAATTAAATGAAACTACGTGATATAGTACTATACCTACTTTCTTTAATTTCTTAATCACGACCTAGGCTTCGTTGTATTACATCTTCAGATGGGCTATTAGCAAATATCATCATCTTGGCAATGTCATCTTGTAATGGTCATCTTGGTGATTTTAATTCTATGCGTGCAAAAAAATATATGCTTACTTCATATACTTTTGGTAGGGATGATTATTATTCTTTTGACATAAATATTTGCTAGGTGTATATCTGAATTCCAAAAACAAGCCCTTTAGTGTAATCAGGGTGTTTTGACAGACTTGCTCAGTATTGCTCAGATTTATCACTAAATACAACAAAATAAACTGCTGTTGAATGACATTCTAGTTTTTGTATACGATCGATGAAGCTAGATTAAGAAGAGGAGAGAGAGTAGAGTTTACTTTCTTTATTATCCTTTGTACAAAGTTTCATTAAATACATTGCTATATTTTTTTTTAATTGAACTCTTTCGCTTATTGACGGAATCTTAAATAGTAACTGCTCAAATTACTTTGTTCCAGCTAACCAGTATTTATGCAACTTTGTTTTATGTTCCGTAATATTCCCAATAACGAAATTGCACTTAGAACCATTTTTAAACATAAGTCTTTGTGGTGAAATTTGAAAAATGATTGATAGCATACCAATCATTCCAGTCATTATATTCTTCATTCAAGAGGATATGGGATACAGAAAAAAATATTCATGAACAGTTGTTTCTTTAGAAGGCACTAAAGGTTTAGGAATAATTTAAAAATATATATAAATACGCTGTCGATTAGTAGATGCAGTACGTCTGTACGTGGTCATTGCAGCTGTTGATACTAAAAGGTGATCATGGATAATACAATAAAGTAGAGATTTGGTGGTCGTCGAAGAATATTACAGTCACATTCATTATGAAGAACCGGCATTTCTATAGATAATGAAAAGTAAGGAAAAACAAAATAATTCTTAAGTAAAGTGAAAAATATAGGTATCTTAAACTCATTATTTTTGATATCATTTAAAATATCTAATTCCATACAATGCATAAATAATCCACTGCACAAATATGTTATTTTCTTCTGAGTTAATTGATACAACGTACGTGTTCTTAATACAGAAGAATTATGGTACGCATATGCTTCTGTAACCATATCATCTGGCACTTTAAGCAGTATTTATACTTTGTTGAAATATTATTATATAATTGCCGCTCACTGCATAATATTTGGTACAACTGTAAAAGAAATAAATATTAGGAATATATACAAGTAAATAGAGATGAATATTTACCGCAGATTGGATGGTATTCCAAATTGATATTTAATGAAATGTGTAACCGATTCATTAGAAGCATATTTTATGTATTTGTTGTGATTTTAATATACACCACACTCTCGAGGAACCCAGTAGCTCATAAGTTGGCAAATATCTGCAGAAAACTCAGAAGGTTGTTCGGATTGTATATTCAAATATGACGTAACAATTGACAGGCACAGAACTCATAGATCTCATTTTAAGAAAAAAAAATAAATACTTGGTATGGTTTGAACCGGAAACATACGAACAACATTACATAACCTAGTAATAACTTTGGAAAATTATTCCAATTGTCAATGACGCCTACAACTGAGAAAAGTTAGATAGTTTATCTGACAGTGACGTGAGTATAAGCGAATCTCGGCAATGCGAAAGATAGATGAAAATTTTCTATTTAATTTTTAATATCATTGAATGATTCCGGTTACAACTTAATGATACACAACTTAAGGTAATTTTTATCCAGATCTTGCTTATATATAGGCATAGTTTTTACAGTTATATCTGTTTCAAGAACGCTTACTGTAGGTGGGCGCAAAAAGTTCCATCTGGCTAAAGACACAATTTTCTATTCCATAGATAATTAACATATAGGTCGATTATTGTGTATGTATGATAATTAACATATAGGTCGATTAGTGTATAAATGATCGATTATTTATTCGATTTTATACCAGTGAATTTATATTTACCTGACATATTACACAATATTTTACGCTCAACTAAGATGTCTCAAGTTTTTTAAGTTTACATACTTTAGCTTAGTATGCCTCTTTACTTGAAGAATTCTTTATATACGATAATAAAACATCATAATCAAAGTCAAAGGAACCGCTTTTGCATTCTTGCCAAAATATCCTCAATTGCGTAACGCACTCAAAATTGGTCAGTAATAATGTTTCCATAATTTATTGATTAAAATTTATGAATAATATTTCAAAATAAATTTCACAATGAATTCAGAATAACTTAAAAAAAAAGAAACAACATTTTTGTTCTGAATCTTTTATAAAATAACTTTATTTTCATATATATATTTATAAAGGTGCCTTGAAATATAGTAGCAGCTAACTATATATATAAATAACAGCTAATAGATATATTTATTATATTAATTTTTAAAACAAATTTAAAATCATAATGAAACGAGTTATATCTCTTTTTAAAACACAGCTAAGCCTATGACCATTTCTATGTAAAACTTTATTTATAACAATTTTAACTTTCGTCGATTTCTTTATGTCCAATGATTTCTATGTAAAAATATAAAATCTATTATAGACCTAATAGAATAAGACTAAGGTCTTATTTATATTAAACCTATAAATCAATAGATTGAATTAATCTTACACATGTCTTTTCAGCGCCTTAAGATCCCTACCAGAAGTAGTGTTATCCCTACCAATTTAATATCTTAACTCTCCAATTTAATCTATATCGGATCTGATTTAATATGTAGTACATTAATAAAAACAAATTTATAATATCACTTTATAAATTTGAAGTTATATTATGAGTTAGTTATTGAGTGGGTTAACGTATTCAATATATGTAGTTTAAAATAAACATTTTTAACAAAAAAAGAAACAATTTGAAATAAATAATAAATGAGAAATGGATTGGAAAGTATAAAACAATAAAAATAAAAGTGTTAATTGAAACTTTTGTGGTAACAAAACAAGGAATTTTCGTTTAAAGTAAACATTTTAATTTTTTTATTTGGTAGTGCTTATGATGGTTTATGTTATCCAGAATGTCACAAAGTTACCAAGAATTTAACAATATTTTATTTACTGAAATCTAAACAGGTACGTACTGCGTTAGATGAAAGTGTATATCTTCATATGTACTTACATGTATACATATATGCATACACACTGATGAAACTATATACATATGGTTATTTCAATAACATGATCCTTTTCGGCTTCATTGTAGTTTGATAAAAATATAACTAAGCATTTCTATTGTTAACTAAGCATTTCTACTGAGATTGATTGCGCTTTTCTTTTTTGTTTTGGTGCTTGTTTATACAATGGAAGTGAAGTTTTGTTTACAATTTATGTTAATTTACAGTGAATGAAATTTTTATTTTCCGTTTAGTATGAATCGTAGATTTAATTGAACGTAATTCTTAAGTGTCTCATCACAACAAACTGCATCATTTTGCTTAATAACTCTTATTACGAATTAATAGCTTATAGCGTATATAACCAGTAAATTAGCAAAAATATTAATATTACTTAGCCCTGTTCGATAGATATCAACTGATGTTTTATAGTACTTTTAATAGCACCTTCGACAGGTAATATATGTAGTTATGAATTTACTTCATTCATTTTATCTATTAAAATCTTAAAAAATCCTCAAATACTGAACACGCCCATTCACACACAAAATTCACCATATGTTTAATGACATACTATCGAAGTTTATAATATTCCATGTGCTTAATTTGATTAAATAAATTCTACTGAATAAAACTCTAAGGTCTTGTCTGTCATTCTTTATTGAAATAGAATTTAAATTTCACACGTTTGAATAAGTAATTTATACCTAAATGAAAATGTGTAAGTGTTTATATATATACACACACAAATATATATATATATATATATATATATATATAATATACACACACAATTATAGAATAATTGTGTGTGAAAATATATATACATATACACACAATTACAGTCAAAAATTATGTAATTTTGCAAAATACGAACTCGTATGAAAAATTATTAATGATAAATTTATTTTTCCTCCATTTACCGTCTTGTTTATCAATATATTAACTTGCATCCATGTTATTTGTTAATTTATAAATATATACTTAAAACATACTTAAATAACGAATGAAACTTTTCAAAGAAGACTGAATTCTGCAGCTAGCAGTGTGGCAGTATACTTAAATGACAGTGTAAAATATATGTGGTAAAATATAAATAAAATTCGTACTGGCGAATTACATTCTCATTCATTGTTTAAGTGTTATCTAATTCTTATCTTCCACAAACCGTGTTTACCTGCTTAAAACGACATAAACAAGTCTGTTCTGTATAAAAGTTGTTTACGCAATCAATATTATTTATTATCTTTATTACCTATAACTAGCGTGACCCGTGCGAAGTCTTCGCATTATTTATTCCATTATGAAGCTCAGATGACAGATCAAACAAATATTTTACTAAAATTGACATATAGAGGCGCAAGTATCAAAAGCATTGAACTAAAGCGCCACTTTATTTATACGTGAGTGGATTTGAAATTAAACAAAAATTTTACCGACCGTCAATCATATTAACGTTGAGCCGTTAGATGGCAGCATTGCTGTTTTGTGTATATAATTTTAATAATTAATTAATTTGCAAAAACAATAGCAATAATAAAGTTGTGGATGCCGGTAGAGCAAGCAATTATCTATAAAATTATATATAATTTATATGGATTAGTTGTGAGGTTTTTTCTAAAAAGGGAGAATAACATCTTAACCTTAGCGTATTAATATATATGATGATGATTTTTAAGCTAAGAGTCATCACAAATCTTGAACAGGTGACGATATATTACTTGTATGTATTCATAAATATAATGTGCGAAGTAATCAAATATATTTAGGCTCGGTATTTTTTGACTAAAACATGATTTTTTTTATTAATCATTTCAATGAATGTAGTAAAATTATGTTTTATTACTCCACGTTATGCATGGAATTAAGCATGGAAGCACGGCAAAAATAAATAAATAAAATATAACATTTAAAAATAAAATAAATAAAAATAAATAAATAAAACGAGAGGTATGTATAATTAGTGGTATAACATTTTCCTAACTATCAGATGATACCCTTGGTATTGTATAAATAATTTACTGAGAATAATATTCATTTAATTTTATTAAATACATCGGAACGTTTTCATTGTATAAAATATAAAATCATAATTTAATTTATTACTCTTAATAAAATTCTTGTATATTGTATAACGTTCGAAAATATATTAAAAACTACACAGCTCCCCTACAATAAACTCACTAATATAAGCAGTGGGAAAACCCGTGCAAACTTGGCTTCCGCTATTGTTTTGTGAAATATATAAATGCTATTGGGAGTTCCTAAGAGTTAATCTTTGTTAATAGCCCACCTGAACATGTTGTAATACAACGAAACCTAGGTCGTGGTAAAGAAATTAAAGAAAGTAGAAATAATACTACATCACGCAGTTTAATTTAATTGCGAACAATGATTTTCTACAAAATTAATGCCAAATATATTCAATACGAGACTAATAATATGTTAAAAATGGTTGGGCCAACAACGGATAGAGTTTATATGTTCATATTTGATGTGCAATATTTGCTTTGCCTGTAACGTCATTGGACTTGAGTACTTAGTTGCATGCGCGTGATTGTTGCGATTTGGCGTTATGTAAATTTATAAATTAGTGTCGCATGGTTTAGGTAGAATGTTGATTTGTTGAATACACAAATATTGACGGCCATATAGTTTGTTCAAACATCAAGATGAAATATATCCGTGTAACCATACAAAAGAAGTGTTTAAGCAATGCAAAGTTTTATCAATGTTTTGCGAGAGACTTTTAGATACCCGGTATTCTTTCAGGTTCTGAATTCAGATACCCGGTATGCTTTGTAAACAAATTAATGATCTATAAACTTAACTAAAAAGCAAATTTTAAAAGTTTACAAAAAAATCCCTTAACATTACCGTTTAGACACATATTACATACAAAACATATAGTATGTCAAATTTGAGAAAAATATCTGTGGATATGACTTATGTTTATCACGAGTTCATTGGCTTATCAAATAGAGGACTGTGCAAGTAAGAATAATAGCAGATAAAATGACAATTGGTTATAAAAGTAAGTGAGTTAGCGAACAATCTACGTAAAAGCATCAGGCTTATCATCACATTTAGGCTTAGTCATTAAAGTTAACTTAAAACGTGGACTAGAAGCATTGATGGAAAGAAGATGGCAATTTAAGAAATTGCTTAATTAAGAGTAAACCATATTTTTAATATAAGAGGCAAATTTTAACTAAAAGGGGTAAACATTCTACAGAAGAGGTACTAAAGGAAGTAGTGTAAGTTAAGCATGGCAAGTTACTTTTGATAGAGGTATTTAAAAATGTATATCCAAGTAAGTTTTCCTTTTTTCAATAACATGGGTGGATATTTCTAAATTATTATGTATTATATTAATTGTAGTTTTTGATTTTTATATGTTTTTTCTTTGTGTAATATTAAAAATATATGCGAATTTACAGTGAAACCATATATATGTGTATATGAGTGTTTGTCTGTGTGTGTGTGTATTTGTGTTTGTTTGTGTGTACGTGTGCATGCGTGTATATAATTATATTTATATATACACGCATGTATATAATATAAGATCAAATGATTATAATATATAAAACATTTCATGATTTAATACCCATATTTAGATGAATATCGTCAATACGTAAAACCAATTGTGGAACATATTCGAAATGAAAACTAAGGATGAATTGATAATATTTACTGATATCATAAAGAGGATCTCTACTCAATTTTAATACAAATAAAACGCAAAGATATTAAAGTTTGAGAGGTAACGTAGCAGTTTTGTTTCTTCCAAAAGATGCTGATCAACATTCAGCCAAGAAAATTCAAATAAACCTTTGACCGCATATGCCTAGTTTTTTATATTAATACATTTTTTTGGTATACTGTTTCGAATTTACCTTCAAACTTTATTTTTCAGATTGACGAGACTACGAAACATAATATCCGTACTATTTACAAACCCAATTTCAAAGAATATACTCTCTAAGTGCTTATGTATTTTTGACACTTATGTACAGAGTTAAGTATACAATATGAGTAAATAAATTAACCATTTTATCGTGTAGAGCTTCGATTAAATATTTTCAAACATTATACTAAACAAATATTATATTGAAAGGAAATTATCGCTCCTAAAGGAATTCCTTTTATGTAATCAATAGGTAGTAATATGTACATAATTGTAATTAATTTTGAAAACATAGTGAATAAAAAAAATCTTAGGGTAGTTAGGATTAAAATTTAACGGAAAATTTATTTCCGTAAAATTTTCGTTAAACTAGGTTTGGTCATATATATATATATATATATATATATATATATATATATATATATATATATATATATATATAACTGTGTTCTATTTTAAGTTTTATTATTGGTTGTTATATTTTGCGTGTATAATTACGAAAGAGGCGTGGATTCACATAAAGCGTAGATCAGATAAATATTTTCAGACTTAAAACAATCTAACGTATCTAAATCATTTAGTACTTGAAATATGAGCTAGTCACATATAATGTTAGTATTTAAAAAAAATCAAAAATAAGCTGGCAGCTAGCGAAAAAGTGAAATTTGCATTCGATCCTTTAATAATGGTTTCCATAATATTATTCGAAATATCACTCAAAAATATGGTTTTCAGGTTACCAATGAAATAAGTTTTCTTTTTAATTAGATTAAAATATTATTATAAATATTTACCTTTTTTTAAAATTTAATTTATATATATATATATATATATATATATATATACATATATATGTATATATATATATATATATATATATATATATATATATATATATATATAATCTGAGCTACCGGCATCGCAGTCGCTAGAAAAAAAGAAGTTTATTTTTAAATGTAATAAATTAAAAGAAAAATAAAATATAAGTAGCAGAACATCAGGAACGTGATAGATAAATCCAAGCGATTGAAGAAAAAACTGATAACACTATAAACAGTGCCTCAAGAATATAAAAAAAACGTCCAGATTTTCGAGGTAACTTAAACAACCTTACCACATCATGCAGTAACGCTGTAAACGCTGCAGTTTTTAGTAGATAGGGTTAACCTTGGACTATAGAAAAACCAACTATTGTTTACCTCATGTTAATACACTTAGGAAATTATATTAGAGAGTTAATTGCGAACCGGGATGTACAACCAAGTCATTCAATAAAATAAAGGAAACGGCAAAATTATAATTATTTGTTAGCATTACTTTTTATAAAATGAACGTTAGAGAATATATTGAATTTGTCGGCAAAATATATTTTAGCTATATTAATATAGGCAATGATTTGCACGGAGACGAATCGGCAATTGCAAATCAAGTTTCAATGTTTATAGTCGTAGCTGTGAATAGCTTTTGGAAACTTCCAGTTGGTTTCTTTCCAAGGAGAAGTTGTACGGTTTATTATTATTAACAAATTTACTGAAAATTTTCCTTGATTTACTTAATGAGACTGCATGTGTAGTAATTTGAATTACATTTGACGGAATTGGTTCAAATTTAACATGTCCAGTTTACTTGGAGCAAAATTATACAGCAAATCATGTACTCCAGATTTCACTTAGAAAGCCAAATAATATTATATTTTACTTAATCCATGCCACTTGTTAAGACTTGTGAGAAATATGTTCGGTTACAAAAAAGTTTTAATGGACGAAAATAGCAGTAAAATTAAATTTTATCTTTATTTGGCAACTATGCAATATTAAAGTGAAGGAAGGTCTAAAATTGGGTACAAAATTATTTTTAGGCATATCAATAATTTAAAAGAATGAAAGCGATGCTAGCGGCGGAATTAAATTCAAGATCTGTTGGAATAGCCATTTAGTGCCATGATTTTTTTTAATTCATTGCAATCTGAGAATTTAGAAGCCATTGTCCTATTTATTACCCTTTTTAATGATATATTGGATATTTTTATTCCCAGGAACTTTCTTTCTTCTGGGTATAAAAAACCTTTGTTCTCAACTAACGAACAAGAAATATTCAAAAAACACATCAAGTATACAAATATTTTATAAATTTAAAATTTGAGTATGTTACCATTTCATCGTCATATACTATATGAGAGGTTTAGGTTTAGCCGGGTTCTTGATAAGCATAACAAGTCTAAAATATTTATACGCAGACTACATTCAAAATGGCAACTTGGAAACATTTCTCAAAATTTCTCAACATTTATTAGTGTCGTACGTTCTAAGGGTGATTTTAATAATAACCATCAGAAAATTTATATCGGCATGCAAAAATTACTTTGTCATGCAGAGTTAAAATTAAGTGAACGTGGAAACTGCTCGGAAACTGAAAAGATTACTATTCTTTACATTGTAGTTTTCACCATCAGTATTGCATATTATGTGATAATATTTTACAGGAATTTCGTTTGAATGATAAATGTCTATATGATAATCCAGGTGATATTAAAGACGTGTTCTCGGTATTATTGGACAGGCTACTTAACACTTCTGAAGACTTACCGCAATTTATTAAATCGGTTTTCGAATATGTAGGTGGATTTCTGGTTAAAAAAATTGAAAAATATGTACATTGTGAAGTTTGTATAGATTCCTTGGTACAAAAGCTCTTGGCAAGAGCTTTTTGATTTATTGATCTAATTAAAATGCGAAAATTAGTTTAAGGTGCGTTCAAATGTTCCTTAAACTAATTTTAACTTTGGTAAAACGACTTCTATTAAAACGATTTTAGAAATTTTACATTTCATTTACGCTGACAATTTTTTTGATAATTAAGTTAATTCTTAGTAAGCACATATATCAATTAATAAAATATATAATTAAAAATTATTAGACATAAAGTTTACCGTACGAAAAAACTTTTAAAAAAATTATCAAGAGGAAATTTGAGAAACAATTTGAATAATATTATTATATTTAAAAACCATTAATTTTTATAATAACTAATAAAAGGATTATTTAGAATCGTACAAATATATTTTTAAGTTTTAGTGCCATAATATCGTTAGAATTGTAATGAAAATTCTTTTTTTCATAATCAAATTGAATCGTATAATTTTTTCTCGCAGTTAAATTGTGTAACTGAATTCACTACAATGTGCAGTCTCAGTAGTGGCATTGTATGAAGAACTCGTGTTGGTCGTTTTTTTCAATTTTAAAAACGAATAGCAGCGGCATTGGCCTTTGTACCCTAACCATCAAATTTCTCACCCAAAAAAACTGATAATTGTCCAAAGGGACTGATGGTAGTTATATATATAAAAAAACAATCTAATTTGTTTATAGTTAGTACTAAAAGGATAATTTGGTAATAGGTTATTTGTTTAATTTTAAAATATCCGTACATATTTTTCTGCTTTTCTTCATTCACACTGTATAGATTTTCTACATAGAACTTATTTCTTCTGATATAAGTTTTATTTTTAGCCTAAATTTAAGCATGCTTGTTGCATTTCCGGCGTGATATTAAACGAATACGCTCGGATTAATATTTTTTCACAGTAAAAATACCATTTAATATTTAAATAACTTATTAAGGTGAAACAAATATTTATGTTTAAAAAATATGAGAGAGAATGCCTCATGCGAGGTATTGAAGATATAGAGTCTTACGCACATGTCCGTTGTGCGTACGTGCGTACATGCGCAACTCCACGTGCGTGCGCTGCTCCTCAAACCCTATTTTGATTATGAAGTGATTATTCATAATAGAATTAAAAAAAAATTAACTTGAGTATGAATAACTGTGTTAGAAATTCGTGGAAAAGAACTACACTAAATTAAATTTATCCAAGAAATATTCTTTTAAATTACTCTTTCATCTGTTATTTAGTGGCAGTGACAGATAAACTATATTTAATAAATATTCAATAATTTATTAAAAATATTTTTTTTAATTTGAATCAAGTGATGTTTCACGAAGATACAGCTATTTGGAAATAACACAAAAATTTTGATGGTCCTTTCATTTTGATGCATAGTGTGCATATATCAGAATATCAGCTGACAAGTAATTAATTTTAATATGAATTAAATTTGTGACTTAGTATATGAACATATGTGGCTGTACCTATGATCATAAAAGAAAAGCTAAATTTTTTTTTCCAACCCCATTTACAATGAAATCTGAAATGAGACATCGAAGACAATTGTCATTGAATTAATATAAGCTTAGGTTCTGCTTTGTTTTGAAAAAAGATAATGTTGTTAACAGTGACATTTATTTTGGTTTGTGGACCATTTGTGTGTCAAAATAATAAGATATATGGTGTGATTTACTCACTTTCGTGATTATAATTTATGCAGCATACACAAAAACTACGGTAAAAAAAATGTTCATTTGAAAAATGGTATATTAATTTAATTACCATTTTTGAAAATGAAGGTAGAAACCATGACAAATAAAGCAATAGTATGTTTTGGGAATGCAATCCAATAAAGATGAATCCAGAAATTTTGCGGGATTTAACATCATTTAAACCGTTGCGAGATCCCGCACTAGCTAGCCGATCTGCACGCGCATCCACAAGATCGTCAACTCGTTGACGATTTGCGCAATATCTATTCAAATCTACCGCACTTCCAATCGCTTAGCAATGCCAATTTTGCATCTCCGCGCCGCGCTGTGCCACCGTCTCTACTTGCCAGCTGATATTTCAATTACATCAACAAATGTGTAGTTATAAAGACAATATCCGCTCGTCGTGTATGTAAAAAAATGGGTTTATAATTGTTGAAGAATAAATAAGATGCAATTATTCACTTAGTCATCCAAATAGGTTTTTCGTGTTAAAAAAGTGAAGAAAAATGTAGACACAAAGGAAAATATTATATTTTAAGGAAAAACAGATGAATAAAGAATATACCGGCGAGCACTCTTGAATCTTCTCAACTGTCCTGGAGATTACATTCATACTAATCAATATATAGATATCAAGCTGACTACTTTTCTTCTTATAATATTGTTATACATTTATACAATGGTAGAAATTTGACGATTCCCCAATTCCACTAGGTTGTATTTTAAATTAAATTATTGTCATACTTATAAGGAAAAGTAATGAAATTAATTTATTTTTTGGTTTTTCTTTAAATTGAAAGCAATGTAAGGTGCATTGCTTTCAATTGGTAATTTAGTACAAACGAATAATAAAATGTGTAATGCAAATAAGTATCAGCTTTTACTAAACACCGTGGTATAAAATTTTCCAAAAATTATCTAACGGAATTAAATACTATATAAATTTTAAAATTTTTAACTATAGAATTTAGTTGAAACTTGTTTTCTAATTACTTTAATAATACTTAGAATTACAACGGGGCTTATTTCTTTAAGGATAACAAAATATTGAATATATTTGGCGTTAATTTTTTAGAAATTCATTATTCACCATTAAATGAAACTACGTGATGTAGTATTATTTCTAGGCTCAAGTGGGCTATTAGCAAAGATAATAGTCCACCTAAAGATGTTGTAATACAACGAAACTTAGGCCGTGGTGAAGAATTTAAAGAAAGTAGAAATAATACTACTTAGTTTCATTTAATTTTGGATAACAAAACGCCAAGACACTTAGATAATTGAGAGATTATAAAAGATATTTCTGTAATATTAACACATATGTACATAAAAACTTACCATTATGTATTTTATTAAAGGAATTCTTATGAGTGACAATAATTTTTTATTGTGATACAGCTCTCTTCAAATAAAAAACAATCTCTTATTTTTGACGCATTCGTATATTATTACTCCTAAAATAATATGCAATATTGAATTGAAGTATGCTAGAGTCTTTGTATAAGTTGTGTCGTATGCAGTAGTGTTAGAAAATATTAAGACTAATTGAAATGTTTGCAGCCTGGAAATAAAATTAAATGCAGATGTTTACAAAATTATTTGCAGTTCCCAACATGGTCACGACCTAGTTTAGTATACTTCTTCCATCTAATTTCTAAAGCGCACTTTACACAACTTTTAAAAATTGTTTCCCCAAGTCTCTCGAAATATCTAGTTTATCGAAGTTTCTCAAAGTGTCAGTTTCTCCGTTTGAAGTAAATTGCTGTCCACATAAATTAGTTTTTTTTCAATTAAAGAAAACGATAAAAGCCAAACGCGATATTAACCCACAATTAAAGATTTTATCCATGTTTTCTAAGGAAGGGTGCCCACTTTTTCATGTTTTGTCCTGATGAAACAGCCCTCTTTTTGTTAAAATTTCTTGAAGTTTTTTTTGTTTTATCACAAAAACAACGTAAAAAGCAATGGCAAGTAATCAATTATAATAACTCCTTTTGAATCCCAGTAAACTAATTCCATCACTTTGTTTTCTGCGAAAATCAATTTAAATTTCCTCTGGGCTGGTGAGTCCAGTCTTATCTTTTTTTGTTACTGTTTTAACGCAGTAGCAAAAAAGATAATTTCAATATAATAACGAATCCAAATGTTCCTGACCAAAATTTCTTCTGAATTAGCTTCAAATAACTCTAAACAGTCCCATTAATTGGTGAGACACGTAAGTTTTTGTTCGACCGAAAGAATTGTTTGCTTAGAGAATCCCAGTTAATTGCGAATAATGTTTTCAATTACCTTCTAAGAGATAACTGTAACCTCAGGCATCTTTTTAAATTTCAATCTTCCATAACCAAAGCGCAGATTTTTCTAAACTTTCTTCATTATTCACAATTGACGGCAGTTCACGCACACATAAAATCAGCTGAAATTAATTTGATAGTAACTTCAGTGATATGAAAAGTGGGAATAGCGTATTAGGCATCGATTGAATCGATTCGGGTTATGGTGTCTGTCAGGACTGCGCGTGCACTTACATATGGTCCACAAACCAAAATAAATGTCACATACGTAATACTTACATATAGTATTACGGTAAAAAAATCCTAAGAAAAAAATATAAACGGAATGAAATAATTTATTGCAACACAAATCTACTTTTCTTTAATACTTTGTGATATAATTCCTAGTTATAAAATTTAAATAATAGAAAGTATTAACGCATTAATTTTTTTTCCTTCATAATTTATCAATAATATTATTATCTAAAACGTATATAGTTCAAATTAACATAAAAGTGTAGGTATAATATTAAATGTAATGGAATATTTTTATGTGGTGCGAAATATATATATATATATATATATATATATATATATATATATATATATATATATATATATATATATTTAAATCAGTCAACACTTCCAATAGTTTATTATAAAAACGGCCTTTGATATTCTTTTTAGAAAATGCTTAAGAAAATTTTTTATAATTTTCCGTAATTATCCTGGTTAATATAATTTTATTTCAAGAAAGAATATCATAAATCTGATTATACATAAAAATTTTAAAGTGTTTTTTTTTAAATCTGTTCGTTATACAAAGAATAAAACCATAACCGCACAAATTAAAAATAATTCTGTATTTCTTAAGGCAAACCGTACTTGGAAAATAATTTTAATGTTCTTACTTATGTGAAGGGTAACAGTTAACATTTCTTCCTCGTGTGCATTCCATGTATTGTTTTTCATGAGCACAAGAGTCATATACAGGTCGCACTCTGGATTGGTTACGTAAACTAATTTGTTGGTATTTTTCCAAAGTATAGCAGTCTAAACAGACTTGCATAACTGCATCAGGCGATTTTGTCTCAGTACCCATATTTGAAATCTTTCCAGTATCAAGTCATTTATTTCACACAACATTCCATGTTTGTAAATCTATTAACCGTTTTGGCTCATGCTTGCCTATTATTTGATAACTCTTTCTACTTTAAAAGCAAGATGGCAAAAAATTGCTAATAGCCCACCTGAAGATGCTGTAATATAATGAAACCTAGGTCGTGGTAAAGAACTTAAAGAAAGTAGAAATAATACTACATTACCTAGTTTTATTTAATTGTGAATAATGAATTTCTACAAAATTAACGCCAAATATATCCAATAAAAGTTTATTGTTTTGAACATTCACCATGTGGTTTCATTTACAATGTAATTGACTCCGCAATTATTGTAGTGTAAATGTTTCCATTGATTTGTTTACCGGTACTCGGCGAGAACAGGAAAATCATTGGGAACTTTGATGATTTTTAATTTTCCTAAACTTCTATAATAACTTAGTATTTAAAAATTTAGATATGAATTTTATTAGTCGACATTTAATTCCAGTGTGAATTGACCAAACATTGAAATTACGTTCTTTACACCCTTATTTTACATTTATATATGCCAACAGACGTACAGTCAAAGAAATAAAGAGGCAAATAATGTCAACAGACATATAGTCAAAGAAATAAAGAGGCAAATAATATCAACAGACGTACAATCAAAGAAATAAAGAAGCAAATAATAATTAAACCCTTTAAGTGAAGCTCTAACTAATAAAAGATGATGCAAATTTTTCATTTAAATTTTGAACACAATTTTTTTAAAGACCTAAATTTTACAGATCACTTAAGAGAATATTTATATTTGTAACTCAAATAATCCCCAATCGGGGCAGTACTTACTCTTTGCGATTTCTCATATGGAATTTTATAAGTATAAATTTAGCCAGGTGTCCAACAATCCAGCCAAGTTTGTATTCGGCCAGTAACCACTTAGTTAATAATTATAATACATGCTCTTACAGGCATACATGCTCTTACATTTTAATCTAAGTAATTAAACAAAATTTCACAAAATAAAAATTGTTATTTCTTTCGAATATTTTTAAACTTTCTAAGTATAAATCGAGATGCAATGCTGTTTGTCGATATGTTCTCCAGGAGAATGGTGCAAAACTGCTATATGATTCGCCAAAACCTTTAAAATATAAAAATTTTACTCAATATTTTATAATAATCAAACAAATTTCATTTAAACGATGACATCTGGCGCTGGTCGTATTTTTTTGTTACATATGCATATAAATATAATATGCAACTTAGCTTTATTTCTTATGTTTATTTATATTTGAAAAAAAATGATAATTATTTCATAAAAAAACTTTATTAAATAAAGCACATTTAATACCATAAAATTAAATTGAAATAATTAATAAAAATAATACAATCTTTACCGTGATAAAAATATTGAGAATTCTCCTTGCAAACCAACTTGTAAAGAAGTGAGCTCATTTTATTTTTTGACAACGGGCAAAAATAAAGCTAAAATGGCAGCAACTAAAAAAGGTAACAAAAGTCATAATAGTTAAAAAAAAACATAGTTTATACGTCAGTGCTTAGTATAAATAAACACCAGTTGAGGAGTGTAATTAAAGCCGAAGGATAGGGCTGTGACAGGTTGTAGTAGCTTATGGTGACGAGTAAAGAGTAAAAGTAAAATTGACAAAAATACGTAAATTGCCAAATATATGAACTACGATGAACTACCTTCGGCACCTTCAGGCATATATTTAAGGGTATCCTTCATAAAATTAACAAAGGACGTATCTATTTTAAACACAGGTTATTCTGTGAATTACACTGAATATATTTGTATTGTTTAAAAGATGTCATTTTTTCGTTGGAGTCGTAATTTTGGCAGTATTTTTTTCAGGAATATATGACCATTATTATTCACAGAATATAAAGAATCATCTCGATGAATAGAATACTGATAACATGTATATTTATGCGAAAGAAATTGAAGCGTTAACGCCGAATATGAAAGGGCCAGAATTGGGGTAAGTCGGTAAAAAAATTATGAATAGCTTGAGACGATTATTAATTATGTATCTAGATGAAGCATAGAGAAAAAAGATAAATGTGATGACATAGGGAGATATGGGTTTATATGGTGCAACCATTTAAAGGCTTTCGTGTCACCTTCTAACGGGAGGACGTAGTATCATATTATCGCCGTTAGAAACAGTTACGATCTGTGAATAATTCAATCTTGTTTGTTTGGCTTCGAGATGTTGACCATATAAACGATGTTAAAATTAATGAAACAAAACCGTAGTGTTTCTAGTTACATTGGTAAATAACAAAAATGCATTCTACGGTGTTCAAGGGATCTATTAGTGTGATGGTACTAATTTTCGTGTACCAACTTTGTTCAAGCACTTCCAATTGATGTACACTCCGGTCAATTTTGAACTGGAAGTTGCAATGACAGTATCGTGTTATCGTTATGGTATTGATACTGATACCCAGATTACCGATAATAATTTATCACTTTCTTCAAATTGAAAAAATCAATAGGATTCCATTTTTACTATGGAATATACTCTAAGCTTTCTTTTATATTAATTGCTTGTATTAAAATTTATTCCGTTTTTAAAACATATATTCAGCGTTTTCTTGTCGATTTGAATCTATGCCACATAACTTATAACAAAGTTTTTACTACAAATATCATCTCTCTATATTAAGTAGATATTGCGGTAAAAACTAAATCGAGTAATTCAACCATCGCGAAAAGGATCGCAATTGTCTGCAATGATGGTAATTTTCAAGATATACTAGTGACAAGTAATGTTATATCGTTTTATGTGTTTAACCTCATATTGTTCATAGATTATATCTTCTATCACGTTGAGCTCAATATAGTGTTGCAAATGGAATCCAGCTTTTTAATGCATGGATAAAAATATTTCCTTGAGCCATTTTAAGCGGATATGAATTTTATTTTATCGAGCAGCATATTGTGAGCATGAGCAGCATATTGTGATTTGTACTTACTATATAATGCTCGAGTGAAACATTGCGAGTAGTTTACGGCTTAGTATAAGCAACTCTATAACATTAAGATCTAATTAAGCCCACGCTCCTTATGAGTCATATTTATAAAAAATCATTCAAAATGTGAAATTTTTGTTGCTTAATTTGAAATTTTGAATGATTATTCAAAGAATTTTTGATATTTGTTCAGTTAATTTCTTAAATGAGTTTTTACAGAAAGCAGGTTAGAAGGCAGTTAAATTTTGGGAGGTCACATGTAATCAAATATAGTTTGTGATTGAATGTATTGAAAGGATATTCAACTTTTCCATGAGATAATGTTGTTCTTTTTTTTTGTTTATTTTCTAAACTTCCCTCTTTTAAGTTCTTCTGATATCTGATGTCAATATTCCAGGTTTCCGTTCTTTCTCATTTTCATACGTGAATTTTTTTCACTTAGTAAATTAAAATAATTTTTTTCAATATTTTGAAGAAACTGTCAGTCTTAATGCGTAATAATACCACACGATCTTTACAATAATTTCTTGTGTAATGTTCGTTTTATAAACAGATTATACATATGAAAATATGTGAAAGAATACGAGTACTGTCTCAGACCTTGTATCTTTACCGACTTGAATGTAAAAGAAACTTGGAAATATGTAAATAACTTTTAAGACCGGGATATAATGATCACACAGACTGTGTCATTTAATTAGTTCACTCGAATTATGATGCACATCCATATAAACGATCAGAAGAATTGTTTGTGAAAAATATACTTTAATTGGTGCGCGTTTTGCAAAATATTTTTAAAAATTCAATTAATTCATATATCCGTTATACTTTTTTCCTATATAATCTATAAATAGAACGACCTTATAAAGCAAATTTTTAGATTTCACAATAAAATCAAGTACAATCTAGTGAGAGCTACGACACACGCAACACATAAATCTTGAAAAAATGTCTTCGGATACTGATAAGGATAACTTGAGATTTACTTAGATTTATCACGTGGGATCGGCATCCTTTGGGGCCATTGACTTGGCAAATAAAGATTTGTATTAATATGATTAATAACAGTAATATAGAAGTAAGAGAGTTTGTAAACAAACATCATAAGATAAGAGGCTGTGGAGATTTGTAACCGCAATTTTAATGCGTGCTCCATATTCCAAGGAAACATAAAATAATTGATAACTCCTCCTTTTGGAACATTAACTCCTCACAAAATAAGTATTATATGTTTTATTACTAAACGATATAATACAATCGAGTTGGTCTATAAATGAGTGTGAATAATTTGAAGATTTCAAAACTAGATTGTCAAAACCTATAAAGTTTAATGTATTATTAAAGCCAAGAATTGGAAAAATTTGTTATTTCCTCACTATTAATAAATATATATTTTATTCGGTAACCTCAGCTTGAGTGATTATTATATAGCAAATACCTTAATTACTGAGATACTATAAAAATAACAAAATCTAGTCTACGAGTATTATTAAAATTAAAATGGCAATGGACTATTTGGGAGTAAAAAACGTTTAAAATGGGAGGAAAATTTTTAATAGAAAAATAAACTTTCAATGGAAGTCGTAATAGAGGAATTAGTGTAGTCTTCTTGTAATAATAAGTTCCTTTTAATGGCGGAATGGTACTTAAAATCTTACAAACGTATTTGTATTTTTTTCACACGAGCATGGAGATTCAATTCCTAATGACTGAACAACTATATTAATTACAGTCAGCGTTGTGATATTTTATTATCATATTATATTATATAAATTCATATTATTGAATATAACATATTACATTCATATTATTGAATAAGTGGAGAAATAATGTAAGGAATTTTAATAGCATTAATGTAAATAAATTTAATTTAATTATAATAATAAAATACACGGCCTTATACGTTTTCTCAACGGTCGCAAATTGTAGAAAATTAATTATAGCACTATATTTAGGAACTGGATGTTATATTACAAATAAGATTTAATTTAAGAAACATTAACACATTTGGAGTTAGGACGAAAAAGATTTGCTTAATCTATTAAAAAGGACATGAAAGAGGCACGTCTTCTTTTTAACACATGCTCTTTCACACGCAAACGCACATACGTACGCACGATTCTTTTTAACACATGCTCCTTCACATGCAAACGCATATACGTACGCATATACTCACGCACGCACGCACGCATGTATATATCACACATGTATACTTATGTCAGAATATATAAAAACTGCTAATATCTACCACATTTTATTCTGCGATACACATTTTTTAAATGAATAAAATAAATACTTACAGCCGACTATGGAAGCTATGGATACAAATGGCACGATGCAATTTTGGGCTAACATTACTGGAAACACAATACTTCCAACAAGACTCGCTAAGCGTCCAATCATGTAGGTTAAGGATACAGTAAATGATCTAGAAAATAAGGAACCTGTTTTGAAACTGTTAGATGTCAACAGAAAATTATTTATTTGATTGCGCATTCAAAGACTTCGTTATTGAATAAAGTATGCTTGTGATGGAGCAATCATTTAATGCTTTATCGAAATTTATGTTCAAATCCTACTTATATTCAAATCTTATACCGAAATTTATACCTTGAAATTTATGTTAAAATTTATATTCGAAATTGATATTCAAATCATATTTTTTATGAGAATGTAATGTAAGCTTTAATATTTACAAACTCATTTTCACGGAAACTTCTTTTATGTACTTACGTTTTCTTGACGCATATGCATGATTTACAAAAACAAAAAATGAAAAGAACTGTTTCATCATATAGAATTGTCATTAACTATTTTAAAATATAAAAATATACAAATGCAATATAAGCAAATTATTGCAGCAAGACCAATTCCTGACATGTAATCGATATGAGAGTAATGAATGTCAACCGTAATAATACCGCAGAGTGAAAACTAAAATATCTCAAGTAGTTATAAATCAAAATCTGGTCGAAATAAATATGATATCAAAAATGAAAGTAAATTTATTAAGAAATTATGAAGTTTTTGAAATAAATCTCAGTGAAGTTCTTGAAATAATCTCACATGATTACACCGGTACATTTTATTCCGCAATTTAAAACGAGCTGTTTTGACTATACGCTATTTGAAAAAATACATTCCATAGTTTTACTACTTACATAATTTATATTGTTTTAGAAAATATAAAAATATAATTGGTTTTTTCGATAATATTTTAATTTCACTTTCTTAATTTTTTTCGACTTCAACTCGTACTTAACCGTATTCGAAAACTATTTCGCATAAAATTCTAGAGCGTTAAAAATATTATTACGTATGTATACACATATACATATATGCATTGGTAGTATGAGGTGCATTCATCAATTTTATAGTCACCTTTACAGATGAGAGATATATATATATATATATGTGTGTGTGTGTGTGTGTGTGTGTGTGTGTGTGTGTATGTGTGTGTGAGGACCAAGATCAATGAAGTCAAAAATCAAAACGTTAACATAGTTTTTTACGATGTAATGAAAGATCAAAAGCAAGGGTCAGTTTGGCCTAAAATATAAATAGCTTTTTTATTATATAATACATTAAAGTTACAGTAATCCGTACAATACTAATTTTGAATGCTCAAAAAAGTATCAATTATACTTACCTGCAAACAGTAGGAAAAACCTCTAATGTTATTGTTAGAAGAATGCTAATTGAAATTTGAGTCAATGCTACGAATGTCGAGAACAAAGCAGCGACTTGGACCGAATTTGTAGTCCAGTACAAGCCAGCGCATGTGGCTGTGCACATTATCATAAAGGAAACAACTAATAATTTTTTCCCAACAACATCGATAATGAGGCCAGAAATGAAGTAGAGGACGCAACATACTGCGCCCATAATTATTGAATTAATATAAGTTTCGTTTCCACTTTTATTCTGAAAGAAAAGACTATGTTTAATGTTAATCGTTTATAGACTTAAATATTAAGTTTATTTTTACCAAAAAATTTGGGGATTTATTACCAGCGACATATTTAGCAAAATAATTCTCCTGTTAATAGATAATGAATAATGTTAAATTGATTATGATGTAGGTTTCTTACATCCAAGTGAACAAATTTACATATTCAACATATTTACTAAAGCAGAAAGACGGGGGCATAAAATAATAATATATTATTGATCGTTTTGAAGGTTGATAATGTAATAATTATAAAATTATAAATAAAAATTGTAGATTGCTGCACATGAAAAGTTACATGGAGTAAGAAGTTAGGAAATTTAGGTTATTATTTTTCGTATGAAATATTAAACAAAAAATAGATATATGTAAAATTTTGATGATGAAAAAATTTCTACGCTGCTAATTAATACCTTCTTCAGCTATCTCTACGTATTACGCAGTTGATTCATTTAAACTCTATCTGGCAAATTTAGCCTGATATCGGATTATCTAAATTAATTGTTAGTTCATAGTAAATGAGATACAAAGTTGAAGTTAAAGCCCGACCTGTTTTATTAAGGATCCGATTCATTTCTACTCATATAACTTTTCCCTTGAGAATTTTAGCCTAAACGATCTCAAAAATATATTACTTTCCTTTACGACGCAAAATTTTGAAGAATGTTTTTGTTTTCATTTTACGGAACGATACTTTCTTAATCGCACAAGATCCTGACTATTAAATAATGAAAACAATATAAACTAATGTAACCTACCACCTGTTGAACTCTGTTGATTAATTTGCGACCTTGATTTAACACAATTTAGGTAGATTGGTTTTAAGCTAAATTCTTTATTTTTAGGTAAATATAAGTATAAATACCGTGCGAATAGTTACTTTATCAATCAAATATATTTTTGAGTTAGAAGAATATGAAATGGTTGATGGAATGGTAAAATATTATATTTAACATAAGAGAAGATAAAGAAACAATATACCGGAATGCACCCTTGAATAGCTTCACTTTTTGTTACATTATTGGTCATCGCTATATACGTGTCAAGCATCATGCACAGAGTAGTGCTATTGTTTTCACTTTGTTTATTCATTTCCACTATGGTAGAAATTTGGGGATACCACAATCTTAATGTGTTGTAACTGAAATTAAATTATTGACATACTTACAAAGACAAATAATGTATTTATTTAGTCTATCCAATGGTGTCAAATGTACAAAAACTGCTATTACAACTCTAAGCTAAAATCAACTTCTTAACGATACAATGCAATTTTATCAGTAAATAAATTCAAGAATGTTTTTACGGATATATATATAGTCTTAATTAAACAAAAAACAATTATAAATAAACTTTCATAATACTGCAGTCAAATACGTTATGCTACATGAGCATATCATTAGTATAGGAAAGAAGACAAGTTAACTTTTTTTATTTTAACTTGCTTTTATTTGGTATACATTTACAACCAATAATGTATAGATATATATCATTACTACTTTATTTTATAGAAATATATATCAAAATGCCTTGTTGCGTTAAAAAAGTGTTTGAATTATATGGGTGCCCCTAGATCAATCCTGTGGATAATATATAATTTGCAAGAATTAAAAAAAATTAATTACATTGTTTGATTGTACTTGTCATATTTACACTGTGTCAGTAAGTGCGATAAACTAAACCATAGTCTGTCATTTGGTTATTGATTAGGATTATATGACATGTGATGATTATATGACATATTACCAATAATACATTATTTGCTTCTGGATTGTACTCGCTTATTTATAATGTAAAATTATTATTATTCATAATTGTTACAAGGTCTTTTTTCACGTTCTTCATTGACTGGATGTGTAATTCTTAGGTCCATCTTGTTTAATAATTTAAGGTGTTTGTAAAATTTCACACTTTTTATATAATCATTATCTACAACCATCTGGAAATAAATATACGTTAACCATTACAAAAATAGGCATACTATTTTAGTAATGGTTTCTGGCTATAACAAACAAAAGTTTTTCTTAAACCTCACATAAAGGAACGAAAAAATATTAAACACATGAAAAGAAATGAACAGACGTTGCACATTTATTCAGCCAGGCTTAACAATGATTTACAATAAGGAGAGACCTTAAAATTTATATTCAACTTTCGAAAGTGCAACTGTCTTTTAGACTTCAGACTAAATCCCCTATTATTATGCATCCTTTAACTTTACACTTAATAGACTTTACTTATCTGATGCACAGTACAACATTAATGAATGTGAAGTAGCTAGAAATGATTGGGAGTGAACCTTATATTGAAATAGGATACTATTCCCACCCTCCACCTGGCATGTCCCAGAGCCCCTCTTGGGAACCGTAACGATACACCTCATGCAAAAGGGGGAGTCGAAGGTCCCCTAATAGTGTCTTATTTCTACAGTCTCAGCGCTTACACCCCACATGTCTGTCACTCTTCAATGAATCATTTAGGATCTCCATTTTTTCAAGAACGCATTTTGCGAACGCTCTAAATGGCTCAAAGATCGGTTCATTCCCAACCAAGTCTCAATGACTAAATAATATACCACGTTCTAAGGTTCCGCGTGTTTTTACGTTATTGTTTAGATACAGGCACTCTAACAAAACTCTTCGTGCACATCGTCGTGCTCACTGCAGTGGAAAAAATTATGACTCATGTCCTGCGTCTGAAATCCGTAGCTATCTCTGAGGGTGAACCTATACAAACTGGGTCGAAATGCGCCATATCCTGTTAAAAAGTGAGAAATATAATAAGCTGGAACGAGCCAGTTTTTCCCCCTTGGAATCAGGGGAGGACCATCTGGACTGCCAATGAGCAACGACTATCTCTAAATACGTCTCTTAAACGAAATAAGATACTGCCAATTTGCTTTGATTTGTATTCATTATTCTTTATTCATATTTTTGTTGCAATTCTTAAATTGAATCGGGAAATTTATGACGTCAAACACAGGGAATTAAGTGAAGACCAGAAACAAAAATTATTTTGTGTGATTTTGATCTATATAAGAAACAAAAATGGTTTTCGTTGTCAGTGTGGTGTATAATAGTAAAATGCGAGCCGAACTCACGTGATAATTGTTCCATAACATAATTAAAATTATTTGAATATATGGACTGCCAATTTTTTTTTCTTAAGTAAATGCCATCACATACTTCCCTCATTTTAAGATTTTGCTTTTCATCATTAAGATCATTTTTAATAATTTTAATTGAAAATCGTTCGAGGAAATTTTGATGTAGAAATTTAATATTATAATTTTTCATCATATTATCACCATATTACCAAATTTCGTTTGTTACTCTATACTCTATGTTGAAAACCAAGAAAAAAGCCATAACTAAATAATTATAAAATATTATTAGATTTTTGTTTTTTTGCATTTGGGTCTTTGAAATACATGACACAACGATAAATTATATAAAAATCTACAAAAATTATTATTGGTATACTATGGCAAGATTGAACTCAACCAAGTGATTATAATAAGATAGGTATTTTTGTTATTAACATATACTGAACGTATTTCTTTTGTTTATTAACATATGCGGAACAATAATTATAAAAGATTTATTATGTTTCTACTAATAAATAGAATGCAATAAAATAAATAAAATTGTAGTAGCGGTTAGAAAATTGTCAAGCTAGTGAAATTTTTGCATGTATATCAAGATTATCCTCTTTGAAGAATTTTGTCTTTGTTCAGTTTGAACGATGTCATTCTACTTTAGAATTATTTTAACATGTCCTATTAAATTAGTTCTAAAGTAAAATGACAATAGAATAACATTTTTGCAATATTTGTCGGAATCTGACTTAATGTAAGACTGCGTATTTAGAAAACAGATTTCTGTAAAATATTAATTTGTTTTTAAGAAATAATTTAATTTATCATAATGATAAAGCCAATGTTTTACCAACAAAAAAAATAGCTTACCCCAACATCACTACTCCCTGGACACAAATTATTATAAGAAGATACGAAATAAGTGGTTTTTTAAACAATGGTTTAAAGTTTCGTAGACTTTCTTGCAGCGTTTGAAAAATGGACACTTTATCATCTTTACTTTCGACAGCTTCGTGTTTTGGCGCATGATGCTGAAAGAGAACAGAAAAAAGGGAACTACAATAACAAATGAGCATGAAAAAAAATGTTCCGATTAATAATACATTTGAAAAATATTGTAGGTATGACTTAAAACAGTAAAATACCCTTATAAAAGTTAAAACTTCCTCTAATAGTGTAAAGTGCTTGTTGCTACTTTACTTGAAATTTTGTCAAATTGAGTTATTACAAATATAAATTTGCATGATTATAATACCATTACATTTTATGAAATTTGTTTGTCTCCATTTAAAAAAAACCAATGTGAATTAAACTTCGAAATTTATGTAATTGGGATTACATCTGTTAGGTTGATCTAATAAAAAATACAATAAATAAGTAAAATAATAACAAATCGATATGTTGATTTTTAAAAATCCATTCAAAGCGTGCTATATATTTAAAAGATTCGTGTGATGTAGCAGAAATCATCTGAAGAATTTGTTTTTCTCTTCATATGTGAAATCAAATGTACCGTCAAGAAAAATTTATCAAAATCATATAACATTGTCTTGAACTGTGGTGACGTATATATATATATATATATATATATATATACACCCATACATACATATATGTATTGATCAAACTAAATCTACGCACCCTCAGAGAGAAAGAGTCACTAACCTAACAAACACCTCACTTAACAAAATAAATACGTAACATTACAATAATTTAATATGATCAAAGGTTTTCAAATTACTTTTAGTGTTTAAATGCATTCAAACGTTTAAAATGTAGTATTTTGCGGGGCGCGCATCATGGTAGACGTGAAATGAGAAAGCATGCGCTGAGCATCTCAGTAAATGATAACGTCCGCCTGATTCGGTCATATTTGATTTATTTTATGTTATCATGGCGTTATCAGACGATATAACTGATATGAATTTAGGGGAAATTTTTTGGTTGAAATTTGACAAGGCAAGTTCCAACTGTGTAGCACTGAATATTACTAAGCGAAGAAAATAGTTTGGATAATTATCTACGCTGAATTAAAGCTTGATTTGGAATGAAGATAAATTCCACTAGTATATAAAGATGTCACGTTTAAAAGCGCTTGCAGTACAAGAAAAATAATATTCTTTATTTCCAAAAGAGAATGTTCATTCTTTGTTATAGCTTTTAATAATCAACCATTAATTTTCCACGAAAATCGAACTCTTGTAATAATGTAAATTTCTTCATAGAAAGTAAAATGCTTGCGAAAAACAAAAAATCTTCAGAGTTTTATAATTATTAATTTTTCTCGTCTTTCAAACATTTTTCTTTATAAAATCAATTTTATTTTAATTTCAAACTTCTTTTATCAAATGTTTGCACATTTTCTTAATGATGGTGACGATATTTGAGTTTTTCAAAATGTGATAATTGGGGTTGAGTTTGTAGGCTCGTCTAAAAGTCAATAATTGTAGTAACATTTTACCTGTGCACTTTTTTAATTTTAAAGACATTCATTCAGGTATTCTCTGTAACATTAATATTCAAATCGTCTGCAAATGGCGCCGGCAATACCTCGCCTTTTATGCATGAGAGTAGTTTAAAATATTGCCATGTTCGTTCCCAGGTTTCTGTTTCTGATCCAGATCTGAACACCGGTTGTTTCTTCAGTTCGTTTCTAAAATGATCTTTAAATATTTCCAATGTTTATTTGATGCAGCATTGATGCAAATAAAGCATAATTTTTATTGATTACAGACCCCTCGCTACCGGAACCGCTTTTTATCACTGGCTTTTAGGTTTCGTATAGGGAAAACAATAATAGTAAACGTTGTATTTGCAACTTCTGCCCTATAATTAAAGCTGGTTAAGGTAACTGATAAGGAATTAAAAATGATAGCAACTGATCATCTCGGGCAAGGGCAGTTTTCAATGTTCAATGAATTCCACAAAGTAAAAACTTCAGCAAATTCTAGCTTACTGGCGGGCTTTTCACATTACAATCATAAGAAAAAATGTTTGATAATGCTACAAAGTGTAGTAGATACCAATAAAAAATTTATTGCCACAGAAATGAAAAAAAAGTAAGTAAAGTAATAGGGAGACTTTTCACTTTACAGTATTGGGTACGTGAATGGAAAAGGACAATTATATCTTCCCCCGTCCCATATTATACCAAAGAACTGCATATGTTTGCTATACGTCTTGATTGCTGACGAGGTATAAGACTTAGAATTTTTTTTTATATTTACATGAAGACATTTAGACACCAAAGTGAATATATTAATAAACGTTTTTCACGTCCATGTAAATATATAGAGCATGCTTTTGGCATTTTATATTCAAAGAAACGTGGAAAATTTTAATTATAGCCATGGGAACTGACATTAAGTCAAGAAAAAACACAATCGTGGGCCATTGTGAAGGAATTATTGTTAATGACAATTATCGTATTATTACAGAGAAGGGAGAGTCTTCCAATTACCTAAACAGACTAAAGAATAATTCTTCTCTGGTTGCGAAAAACGCACGAGATTCTCTGGTCATTTGTCCAAAAAGGGAATATAATTGAAATAAAAATGCAATTTTATAATAAGCATGAATTTTTCATTCAATATTAAATTTTACTGCCAATTTCCTGCACAATATTTCTTTGTTGATTCTACTGTTAAAAAGAGATTGTAGAAGAAATCATGTTTTATTTTCGTATTTCTGTAATGATTTTTAGAATGACATCACGCCCAGGTCAATATTACCGCTGTAAAAGACAAATTGACTTGAACTTGCACCGGTCTTGTCGTTCTCCGGACTGCCGCACGCACACGCATAAAAACGCATTTGAATGGAATGCCGCACGCTCGCTCCCACCGAATGCTAGGCTATTTAAGTATGCCATATTTTCTCAGCAAAAATAGCAGTATACATCAATGCGCTTAGACATTTTAAGAAATACGGTATCGGTAGCTAATTATGATGAAGTATAGTTATTATACAATTTGTTAATGGTATCACATTGCAAATTTCTTAAGTAAATGGCCTCTTTACGACGTTCTGAGACTCCCACATATTGGGCCTCAGTACTCAGTAAAGCTTCACTACATTACTTTCTAGTTTCCCATGAACTACATAACCATGCAACTTAAATACATAACCACTATGTTTTCTATGTTTCATTACTAGCATAGTTTGCTCTACAAAAGCTTGCAAATTTCCACGGGACATATATATTAAACAAAAAATCTTAGGCTTTTTAAGTATTCTGAAGTTTTTTCTCGTAAACCCAATAGTCAGGATTATAACAGTTACCATACTGACTTGAATAGTTTCCTTCAAAAATAATATCCGGACTGGTGAAAACTTTTAATTACATCTTACTACCAATCAATTACTGATATTGAATTTCCTTTCCATTTACCACACTTATCTACCCTTGTTTACTGTTCTTCTTTTAACACTTTACACCCTAATACCTGAAATTTTACTTACAAATATATAAATTTTTTTTCCTGATGTGGAATTATTAAATTTTCATTTTTATCAATGTTAACTTTCATCCCGAAATCTTGTTTTACACAACCTACATATTAAATTTTAAACATCAATCTATTTCTTTTGTTATTTCAGTGTTAATTTTACATTAGATATACTGCTTCTCCGAAAAAGTGTTCGATAGATTTGCATCAAATAATGTACACTTTCATTCCTCTATTACTGTTTGATTAAGCATCTCGCATAACCCATTTGCCGAGCGAGGGGTATACGTCTCAAGTATTTCTCAAAGCTAAATATTCCCCGAACGAATGGTCTCTAAGTAACTCTTAAACGCTTTACTCCAGAATTCTAATCGTTTTATGTTCTCAACATTTTGGTCCTTTTACTTGTTTGAGTTTCAACTACTAACTTACATGTTTTGAAACAAATAAATGCCTTATTTTTTTGTTTTTGAGACATATACCTAAGCTTTTCTATCAGAATACTCAAAAACAGCAGGTATTATCTGGATCATTCTGTGGACTAGGTTTTCAAAAGTTCACGAATACCTGCCTATACAGTGTCGAGGATATCATGGCTTCTGTTATGAATGTATGGGAATGGTAACCGCAATTACTTTCCTTCACAATATACGACACAATTTATTTTACTGGTCTTGAACTAATTTTACATGATATATTACTAATAGCTCCGTCCTTAATTTTTTAAGGTCGCTTCTATTTAAATGTGTGAACATACTATACTACAAACTTTCTAAAACTCATATGTACACACAATTCCCTTCATTAATATTCAATTCATGTACATTTTCCACAGTTCCGTAGCTGCAACTATTTAATTTTTTTATTTCGAATAACACATTGACTATCTTTGAAATTAATTTTGCTTCTTTTTGTTATTACATAGCTAAGTGATAATAAACATATAATTATGTGGTAGCAAGATCTGGGACGTACAGTATTCGTATATCTGGAATTTCGAATTAAAGTATTTTTACCACAGCTATTATTTGAAAGTTACCACAGCACTGAATTTTACAGTTGTTGAATTTTTGACTTGTTGAATTTACGATATGTTAACGTTGATAATTTTTGCTATATTTTCTTTACTGGAAACAATCTTTCATAAATATTATTAAACGAGATGTAAAAGATTGTAACTGAGTCAATATGTCAATCTATATTACTAAATTTTCCGCAAGAGCAATGAGGTTAAAGGCATATATTTGCTTTTCCTTTATGGTATATTGACATTGACAATATGGGTGTATTTATTTTTTTTTTTGCTGACTTTTGTACGCAAACGCACTCTGAGCGTTGCGCTGTCATTTTACATTTTTCAGGTAGACAGCTAATGAAAGTAAACCTATCCATTTATAATTCATCTTGAATCCTATTTTATTTAATCTTTGACTAGTTTCGACTATTAATATAACATACTGACACGTATTTTTACAGCTATCATAACGAATTCAAATAAAGTTACCAAGTAATTTTCTTTGAAAAAATAGGTGTCATTGAAAACTCCTTTAAAGTTAGTCTATAGCTTTTTACCATTGATTTCTACTTTAATATACACATATATTACTATTTTAGTGGCAAAAACTATCTTTTTTTGCTTTGCACAATTTGTTTCTCCTTGTTTGAGAATATATTCTGCATGCTCGCAAAAACCACAATATTTTTGAATGCAAACCAATATTTTACACAATTTTTAATACAGATATTTTAGTAATAAGGGAGGAATGCTCCATTTCCAAGTTTTTAGAATTTTTTTTTTAAAATACGATTTCAAATTAAATAAAAATACAGACGACTATTTAATCGAGCAATTCTTGCAAACGTGCTGGCGTGTATTATCGTATAGAAAGAAAGTTATCTCCTATTGTAAAAGTTTCCTACGGAACGTAGGTCTCAAGTTTCGAAACTAACTGCAGTATATCCTTTTAGTAATAGACGTATTACTAGGAAATATCTCCGTAAAGTACGTCATCGAATATTCCACCAGATACATAAAATATTTTGTTTGTGTGATGGGATTATTTTTTTGGCATCGATTTGTTAATTCGTCTTAACCAATTGTTTACGCTCACGGATATGATTAAAATGTATAACCTACTTCTTACCCCCAGTGACAACATGATAAAAGCATGAGAACCCGCTCCCTGAATATGTTGTTTATTGATTGTTCTAGATTGACCAGATTTAAATTTATATATCAAGCAGTGATGCAATGGATTCTAACGTCGTGCATATTTTCTATATGTTGAGCCAATAGTGAAACCCTAAATGATATTGAAAAATAAGGCATGCTCTTTATATATTTTCCGGAATTCGTCGAAAATTCTAGAATATTTTTAAAAACTTTAATTATTTAACATTCTCTACACTATGAACTATTGGAAGTGGGATTCTTAGGAATTGAGGGAACTTAAAAAGGAACAATAAAAATTACAATTATCCCCATAGAGAAAAAGTAGCGAATATAAACAATAAGTGACTGACAAACATTTTTAACTGACTCACAGGAAATGTTTCGGGCGGTTTTCCAGTATTCACACTATACACTTTTGTCAAAGTGGCAAAGGCTTCTTTATAACGTCCATGGGCAAAATGATACTTTGGACTTTCTGGATACATTGAGAAGAGAATTCCTGCGATTAAACTAAATATACCACCGGCATATAAAAACAAATTCCAACTGTGCAGAACTGGAAATAAAGTTAGGTTTGTGAATTATTTAAAAGAATATCTTATTAGATGTTCGGATAAATAGGTTTTAAGAGAATAAAACAAGTTTAAATTAAGTTCTACTTCTGAAAAACAATTCAAGAGAAAAATATTTCTATTTTCAGAAACTTTCCAAACTTCAAATTTCAAATTTTAATTATTATTGTGATAGAGCCTATGTTATGAGAATTTTAAAGTAAGACGTCCCCATTGTCATAACTCGTAAATGGTAAAAAGAGTGTCGTTCAATTACAACTCGCAGTTAGAGAAATTGTTAGGGTGTAAGGCACAATGAGTTAATAAAATGCTCATTTTGCTTTTTCTGATATGTATTGGCACTTGTATTAAATATATGCATAAAAGTGGCATAAAGAGCTATTTATATTGCCCTTTAAAATTAGATTTTCCTTAAGAATGTATTGTATATTGAAAATATTATGAACGTTATAATAATAGTAATTTTATTCAGTTACCGAGAGTATCTTCATATATTGCAATATTCCAATTTTGGGGTAAAATACCCCAAGCCATAATTGCTAAGATAATTTGACCAACTGACAGGAATGAAGCATTTGTTAACATTACCCTATCTCTGGTTTTGCTCGTCATAAATTCAGACAAAAGCGCTGAACTGGCACATGATGATCCATTGAACCTTATCAATAAAAAATATTTCATATTGAATAAACTTCAAACATAAATTATTTTTATAATCTGTTCAAAAATCAACATCAAAATTATTTTTGATCTAACACAGCCTACCATTACAGTATTATTTAATCAGAATATGTGTCTGCCAGTGAAATAATTAATTATTTGTCGATAATATATATTTTGCAGCGACTATAACACTTATGTACTTGTATATTACTTCTACAATATTACTGTTGATAAAAGTTAATACATACAAAAATCCTTCCACAGCCTTTGCCGTAGCTAGGACACCAAATGTTTGACTTGTTCCCTGTACGCATATGGAAATAAACATACCATATAAGCAGATCAGAAGAATGACCTTTCTGCCAAATGTATCCGTTAAAAATCCAACAATAAATCCGGAACCTAACGAACCTGAAAGTAATGTTGTATTATAGCCATCTCACTCCACATCTAGATGGTACAAGATATATATGCATGATAACTACGTCAAATTATATTCATGAGCTTTCCAAAGTCTCAGCAATGAATTGAAGAAAAGGCCTACGTATAGATGAATGTTATGTAGAAAGTCGTTAAAGAAGACATAGACTCACTGTAGTGATAAAATGCGAGAAACAATATGGTGATTGAGCTCATATATTGTCATATATTTATTTAGTTTATGTAACAATGGACTTATCGTCATATACAATATTATTACAAATGTAGGCTCTCACGAATAAGAGAAATGCTATTATTTATTGTTGTTAATAAAATATTTATGCCAGTAATCTAAAATTTTTATATTTTATAACAAAATTGATGAAGAAAATTATTGAAAATATTCAAAATAAAACTTTTTAAGTACAAGTAGCACTCGCACTATATTCCATATACATTTAGGCATATTTAACCATTTAAAAGTGATAATTTTTTTTAAAAATTTATTTATTTTTCTAAATATTTTCCCAGAATATTTTTACAGGCGCAAAATAATCATTAATATCCCTATAGCTTTCTGATAAACTTTATATTAACTCGTAGTAACTTTGCTTTCCCCCATAATTCCGATTTTTGCAGTCATAGAGACAAAGATAGGAAAACGTACTTTTGGGGACATTTTCAACTATATATCCAGATTAATCTAATTTGTTCTTTCAAATGATGTACGCCACGATATTTATAATTGCCGAACAAATTGCACTTCCAATTTGTACTCTGTAAAATTTTCTTATGAATATTTTCTTTTCTAACTGTTGTGATATATATGGGTTAATATCTTTTATTGATATGCACTTTTCTGCGATAAATGGTTTTCTGTATTGTTTGTGAATGTTTTATATAAAATTGTTAAATAAATAGTTTCGGAATCCTTGTAATTTTCTTTTTCATTCGATAGCACTGGTCATTTACATAATAAAAAAATATATCTACATTTCAGTATTTAAATATATTGTAATGAATTTAGTAGAGATATCATTAAAGTATTTCATGGGAGCCAATGATTGCCCAATTAAATTCCATTTATGTATAATTGAAAAAAAGGTTTCAATAAATAAATTTATAATTACTTGTTTACTAATTATGATACACACACACACACACACACACACACACACACACACACACACATATATATATATATATATATATGTATATGCATATTTATATATCAGGTGCAAGCGAACGAATTATAATGATCAAAGTTCATCATACACTAGATTATATTAAATTACTCAGTTAAAGCAAAATATTTTACACATTCAGTAAAATATCCTATTTAATTATTTTGATAGGTAAATCGTCTAAGAAAAGTGTTATAATATTAGCAAATACAATAAATATTTATGAATAATAAAATATATATAAAATAATCGCAATATAATTTCTCATAGATTTTTAAATTATGTTATTGTTTACATAAATTATAACCATCGATTATAACCGTATAAATTGTAAAATAAAAACCTTATTTTATCAATTAAGGGTGACAAGAAATTGGAAATAGTTTATATTCTTACCTATATAAGGGACAGCGGTTAGTATTCCTTTTTGATTAAGAGTCACTCGTAGGTCACATTCAGCGTTAGAGATTACATAAGCTAAGTTAGTAAAGACAGTGACACTTGCAAGCACTTGGAAGAAAGAAGCAAATATGAGACTATATTGATATTTTCCAAATGTACAGTCGTCTAGACAGTCTTGAAAATGTTTCATATTCATAACTGGGACAAGCGATTTTGTCTCATTATTCATAATTGAATTACCTAAAATATAAAATGAGTTTCATTATTACACACACTATTCTATATCTCTACATTTATAAACTATTTAGATTATTGTTGGTCTGTAGTTTGATAACTCTTAATATTTTGAAAGATAGATGGAAAAAGAGAATTGTTTTAATATCGCCATGTTCTAGGGACTACATCTTAAAAAAATTGAACGCGTGCCAATCTATCTCGCCCTTCATTATTTCCAATAAGCTATGTTTCATAAGTGATTATATTATTTATCGACAATTTTAAAAAAGTTTGTAATTTTATACCTAATTTTATTTTCATTCTATATATCTCTAATAAAATATTTCAAATACTTACGGTCATTTTTTGCATTATGCAATATATTAGATAATTTTTGGTACATAGTTACCTAAAGCAAAAGTGTGCATTTTGTTAACATTAGAATTCATTTGTTGTTATGGTTATCGAACTTTTCTGGTATAATTGAAAACTGAATTTCTTTCTATAAATAATGAAACGGTCTATACACAAGTGATAAGATATTTTTAAATTGACATATTGGGGTTTATATTGGGATTCTTGTATTTAATCATTAAAATTTTGTATAGATTAGGGATACAGTAAGATTAAAATGAAATATGAAGCATCGATATGGCGTCAAAATTTGAGAAATAAAGTATTTACATACCTGTACCCATTTCATGAACAGAACTGTTAGGAAAATTAATATGACATTTTTGTTGAATGAAATAAATATAATAAACTAAAATATAATTTGTCTGGAGTACAAAGAATTTGAGGAACATAGATAAAATAGCCATTTGGAAAAAGAATTAATTAGAATCACTGGACTAGTATAAAATCGTAAAATAGCATTGTTGTAAACATCGATTATAATGACATTTGGCAAAAAGTTCTAGTAGTTTTTTTGGGCTTTGTACTTTGCTGAGTTAAGTGCCATAATTTTTAGTTATGAATTATAATTTCATTGTCCTCTAAGTAATTAGGTACAGGCGATTTCCCAATTGTTTTTAATTGGAGATTTTCTGCCTTTTACGGAACACGGAAATTTAAAAAAAAAATAAAATGTTAAGAATGTATAAATATTTGTGTGTTTTCTTAATAAAAGCGATAATTACGAAGAATAAAAAATGGGATTTATTTTAATGTAAATTTATAAAATAATTATCTTTTTTTATTGAACTGGACGTTAAGAGTTTGATAACTTAAAATTTAAAATGTGTTTCTAACACTAATTTAAAGAAGTAAATTATAATGAATACACTTACTCCGTTTCGAAAAGACCTCAATTTCGCTGCCACTCATTTTGATTTACTATTTTCACAGGTAAAATTAAAGTCATAGATTTTCAAGAACATGTAGCCCGCGTTATACGATCATTACAAAATTACGCGAACAATGGTATTTAATTTTTTTCCCTTCTAAATTTATCTGTCTCTTATCTTTAACTAAGTATATTTACACATTAAACTACATATTTACTTAACACTTGCACATTGCAAGCTGGCCGTGTTCGGACAAATAATGCGTCTGTATGATGTCAGCAAATTACCTAGTTAAGATCTATGCCTAACTTACAGACGATTGCGTATTCGTTCTTAATTATGTTTAAAAAGTATCAAACTATTTACATTAATAAATAAAGGAACCATCAATAACATATCGTAAAGTGAAACCCTTAAATGAAAATAAAATATAAATATTGAAAGTAATATAGTTATGATTTTCCAAATCCCTAGAAAATTTAAAAGTAATTTTAAATTTACATACATAAACTACTTTGCTCATTTATTTTTTAGTCGACGCAGATTTTGTTCACATTTAGTCATCGATTTAAGAGTGAAATAATTAACACGTGAAAAAGACTTATCTAATTGATTATGCGTAAATGTTATTTACCTGTCAAATTATGTTCATTACACAAATAATCGCTTATGAATTGAAATTCGTACGATATATTTGTTGATTTTCTGTAAAAATATTTTACAGAAAATAAACAAATATCAATTTCGATAATTTTGTATGAAACGGAACCGACGAGGAGAAAATATGCCTTTTACTTTATGCATTCTTAATATACAGAATTAAACCTTTTTGTTAAGCGTGAAGTAGAATTATTTCAGTTTACATTTATGGCCGTAAATAAGTTAAAATAAAACATTGCTGTATATTTTATTTGGAGAAACGAACCGCATTTCTAAAAAATCTTCAGTTAAAAAACGAGCCCCAAACGAAAAAAACAATACAAAGAAAAAAATTAATCAAAATTTTTCTTCTGGCTTTGTTCTAGTTATTCTGTGAAAATATTGTTCTTCTATTTGTTCATAAAAAGGCAAGTAAACAATTTAAATTGCCGTGTAAATCTTTATGCATAAAAATTTTAGCTTTCTCTATACCTTAATATCTCGCGGTCCTATGCGTTCTATTTACTATCGATAATTATATAAATTTAAAAGTTTCTAGATTAGATTTAAATATTAGTTTCACGTTTTTACGTCCATAGATGTTTACGCAATGGTGTAATTGGGATTATGGGAAAAAACAAAATGTCTTGTGAAAACTGTACCAATTATAAGAATTGACAAGATGTTTATTGGGGCATTCTTTAGGCCATAATACTTACCTTTAACGGAATACATTAGTATACATTGTCCCTTCGGATACACATTAGTATACATTATCCATGTAATCAATATAAACAGTATGGAGTAAAAAATTTATTGTCACCATTTATTTAGAATCATCACTTAACTGTTATCAGTCTCTTTAGATTGGGTTATCATGCCTTACGCAATAATATCACAGTAATGAAAAAAATCTTAAAATATTTAACTGGTCACCATAATTAAAACACGATCAACGTCGATTATGAGCAAAGTATAAATATTTTTTCACCGTCGTGTGAAATAAAAAAAACCTTAAAATGTTTAGATTTATAATAAGCTTATGTAAGTAACAATAAATGAAAATTAAAATTTATTATTCAGTCCTCAATTTAAGCATGAAATGTATGTGCTGAGTTAATTTTAATTATGGGCGCACCACATAATTTTTAATAATAATTTTTTTGTCTCATTAGCTGAAATATATAAAGTTTTGGCGAAAATTTGCAATTCCGACCCTGCATTATGTAATTATATATATATATATATATATATATATATATATATATATATGTGTGTGTATATATGTGTATATATATATATATATATATATATATATATATATATATACACATACGTACGTACATGTATACATTTTACTACTCGTCTAACTTTTTAAATTTATTCGTGAATATAGCTGTTTAAGAGGAAATGATTACCTATTCATAAAATGTACCTTCATCTATTTTCTGTTGTTAAGCTACGATATATGCATATAAAGCATGAGCTCAAAGCAAATATATTAATAATTTTAGCAAAGCTTCAAATCTCACCCGTTATGGTGAAAGTATAAGGAGTTAATAGTTGACGCAAATTAAAATGACCAAAAATACCAGATTTTGTTATTTGTAAATGGGTAAAATTATTTAAAAACAAGTCTGTTTCAGATTCGCCTCTAAGAAATTTTATTTAAAATTATAATAATGGGTAAAATTATTTAAAAACAAGTCTCTTTCCGATTCGTCTCTAAAAATTTTTGTTTAGTTATAATTATGATAAAAATCTTACATCTTGTATTATCAATTTTCTTATTTCTGAGCCAAGATAATTTATTTTAAATATTTTCTATCTTTGTCCAATGAAAAAAAACATTGTTGCCATATTTTGTTGCACATATTGGATTACATAATTTGGTATTACTGGGACATTACATGTGATTCTAGATAAATACTCATATTTTGCACCTTTTTTCCAGTGAAAAAATTCTGTGGAGATTATATAACAAAACATCAAGTGCAAACAATGATTGAGAAGTGTGATTTTGTAATTTTTGTCGCCATAAATATAAATTTATACAAATACACCACGCAATGCAGGCAACTCATTCTACAAGAAACGCTTGATTTGTATCCAAGATGTTTGAAGCATTTTGCCACAAATACCGCCTTGCCATTAATATCCTTAATATCGCCTTCAATAATTTTATGTGGCGTGTGACTTGGATATAGCTCTTTGAGTTTAATACCAGTCAGAAGCTCGAAAATTTGTTAAGTCCAGTTTCCACAAGACGAGTCTTATATTTACCTAGAAAGTTATAACAATAGGTTGTAACAAAAGGTTTGGTTTCAGAAAATGTTAAGTAATAAAACAAACAATGTATGTATATAAAACTACTAAGCGAATCGAAAATTGATTCCTTTGGTATTTCTATTGTTTAATAAACTCGCTATGGTTTTATTTCATGTTACTGAATATAAGTAATTATTTCTATATACGTATGTCAATATCATTGTCACTTGTAACGTTTTATAAAACGCGGGACAAGTCACTTAAAAGAAGAGTGTAAAATGGTATTCTAATGACAATAAAAAGCTAGAAAAGTGATGATTATTAATGAATTGGTACAAGCTAAGTACGAGCTTATTAATAGAGCCTATATCTATTGAACATAACATCCTCTATATATGGAATACGCTCTAACTATACAGTCCCGATATTGTAGAAATTGACAGTAAGTCCATTGTTTTGTCTTACAAACAGGTTTACATCGTATTGTATTTGTTTGGGTTTTGATGTTCGATCGCGTCCATTGAATTAATTTTAATTCCAATAGTACTAAGATGCAAATATCAATTATTTTTGAGTACACCCGATAAAGAAGGACTTAAAAATATTATTTACTTATCCAAAAAATTACGAAATATCACGTCAAAATATTAACGTGGGTGACTTTTGCGACCAACTGTTGATAAAATGCTATATACTGAGAAGCCCAAAAAAAATAAAACAATAAGCAAACGGAAGAAATGAAATCTAGATAAAGTATTTACATAATCTCATCTGTGTCAATTATCTGATCATAAAAAACTCGACAAAAGGAAATGAAATTCCATCAAAAAATAATTGTAAAGAGTTCTATCTCTATTTTAAATAAATGGCCCCAAAAATGTAATAAAATGAAAAAAAAAACAAGTTTTGCAGTTTTTGCTGGAGAAGCGTAGATGACTGAAACAGAATTTTGCATCTAGATTTATTGTACTAAACCGCAGTTCCCGCATAGCTTTCAGCTTATCAAACATATTTATGTAAAGGAAAGTGTCAGGGTTTTATAGATTTTATCGTACGATAAAGCGATGAGTAGATAAGAATTTTTCATTACTCCAGTTAAATAAAGGCTTAACTTCGGAATGAAGGGAGAAACTTTGCTCAGACTTTTATTTTCACGTTCTAAAGAGGAACTGAAAAGTCACATAGGATATCGCGAACGCTAATCATATACAAAAATGCATGTAACTAGTCTCGTAGAGAATTTTACGCCCTGAAATGTTTATATTAACCTATAATGATAAGAAAGATATTGGAAGTGAAATATTTGCAATAAGATGATTTTTCATATCTTGTCTAACGGACATGATATCTTGTCAGACTTACCTTTATCTTTGAAATGTGAAAGCCAAGATCTAGGGAAATTTAAAATTTCATATTTTCATTCGGAGGTTTAGCCTTTATTTTCTGTGTTCGAACTGTAATAGGTGAATAACTTTAAAAATGTAGAAACTTTTCAAGACTGCTTCCACTATAAAATTCCGACAGTACACTTTTTTGATACAGTCTTTTGCTTATTGCTTTTTTTTATTAGAGTTTATTGCTTATTGACTCTTTTGCTTTTTTTTGATTAGAGTGTAGAATTTACAAGAGCTAATTTTCCATTTTTTTATTTTAGTCTATTTTATACAAAGTTATAGTACACACAATATTTGATATTTATCGCAAGGAAAGGAAAATTTATTCTTCCTTCAAGGAAAGGAAAATTTATTGTTCGCTATACCTATACATAGAAAGTTAAATATGCGGAAAGCACGCTTGAAAATCTCATAATTTCATGACCGTTGTTAAATTAGTATATCACAGGGATGTAATTTTTGTCCGCTTACCAACATTTACATCACAATGTAATATTTACTATAGTTTTAGGCTTTCTCGCAAGAAATTTTTCCAGTAAATTCTCCAAGGAGAGATCTAAATTGATAAGTATTATATAAGGTTACTAAATAATTCCTATAAAAATAATTAACTTTCCAACAACTGAGATTTAGATTAATTAAATAAAGTTATGTCTTCATAGAAGTCTTTTGGATAAACTAAAAATAATCGTATAAAAAATACCTTACTATATTCTAAATTCTAACAGCTGTAAAATATCATGTATCATGTTTTAAAAACATGAAATTTTGCATATAATCCTTCTAAAAGTTTTTAAAGCCCGGTCAGTATCTGAACATAAGTGTTGGTGAAGGTCTAAGATGACCCGACATTTTTTAACTATTTAATAAATTAAGGTATTTACCTAATTGTATTTTCAGTTTATATATGTGTAACAAAATATCTCTCTTAATTTAGGTTAGGTAAATGAAAAGAAGAAGTAGTATACTTATATGAACATGACCAAGTTTTTAGGGGTATTAAAATATTCCGTTACAAATGATGTACACTTTTGGAGGCATAATTTATTTTCAATATTTTATTAAGTGTAAGTAGAACTGTAAGACTTTATTACGCAGTTGAGTTGAAATAAACGTTGACAAACTTAAAGAAAAATAATGTTTTTGTTAAAATATTTATTATCTTGTTATTCACTATGCAAAAATTTCTTTCTTGGGTTATTTTTTCACATCTAGAAATATAACAATTTTTCCAAAAACTGTTATCTTCATAATTTTAGGTTTGTTAGTTTTAAAAAAATTATATATTTTTTATGTGTTTACATGTTTCACTTAAAATGATGGAAAAAATATTTTTGAAATCTTCATTCAAAGAACCACCTATACGTATTAAATAAACATATTATTTATTTTTATTAATTAAAATAGCACTGAAAGAATTGTATATAATTACAGTTTATTTACATTAATATATACTGTTTATTTATGACGAATTAGTTGGATTAATTAGTTAAGTGGAGTCGTTGTGTAATTAGTTATATTAATTCTCCTATTTACAAAACAGAGATCCTACTCTAAAAGAGAAATGGCTTGAAACAACCAGCCATAAATATTGGCTTCCTACTAAATTTAATACAATTTACTAGGTATACTTTAGGGAGCAGGAATATAACGTAAAAAAGTTTGGAAATAAAAAAAAAAGTAATAGGATATTTACACCCAGGCGCTATACCGAATCTGAATTTTTGTACAATACAGGTTTGGATAATTTAAATATGTCAAAAAAAAGTTTTAACTTCCATTTTAGGGATTCTGTATGACAAAATGAAAAACGGAACACTTATATGATCGGTCGGTTGTCCGTTTGGCTGCCACTACTTTTTTTTTCAAAACTAGATGAAGCAGGAATACGACAGCCTAATAATAAGACAGTCTAATATTATGAAATATTTTATATTTTTTAAAAAGACTTTATTAAAAATAGTAAATATTTAGTAAAAAACAAGTGCTAAGATATATAATAAATGTCGTTTCATTGAAATCTCAAAATTAAATTTTTTAAATATTGTTACAACAGTAAATAAGTCATTTCGTTTAATATTCTTTTTACACCTGTTTATATTTGTTTCTTTAAGCCCTTCAATAACTTAATATACTTGTATTTCAGGGAATTCATGGAGCTGAAGGAGCAAATCAAGCTGGAAATTTGGATAATAATGCTATTCTAAGTTCAATACCTCGTAAACAGAAACTCTGCCAGCTATAAATTACAAAGAAAAGATTATTTAAATACAAAAAGCAAAGGTTTTTTTAGTGGAAATCCTTTTATTTCCATATATTTCTTCCATTCTTTAGCGTATTTATATTCGTTTTCATTAGGTTTTAATATGAATGACATGTAAAATTGCCGCATTCTCGCAGCTTATAGAATAAGGAATATTGAACAATTGTTAATCTTTCTAGCCCAAAAGCTTGAAACTCAATAGATTTATTTACTTCAGCGCACTTTTCTCTAGAAAAACTAAAAAAACTATGTTAGGTCTAAAAAAACTAGAAAATAAAACGTTGATGAGTTCACTTTTTTAATTTTTACATTAATTTTTACTTTTATGTAATTATACTTCTAGATTTAAAGTTATTTATCGATATCTTTTATCGATATGTTTAACTCTAATTGTAAACCCTACTGATATGCTGCATTATTTAGTTAAACCAACCACAGCGTCTTGGTGCGCTATGATTGGCTAGAAACAAACCAATTAGAAAGCAGCGAGTGTAAAAGTACCATATGCCGCTCTAGTACAATTTACCCAGTATAACACTTCTACCCTGCTCAATGTTCTGTATGTATTATATATATTGTGAAGAGTATGGTATCTTCTATATCCATGTTTGTCGATAAAAATTTATATAATTGTGTTAATATACATGTATCACATATTATATTTACATACTTATATTTACTTATGGAAGTTAAGAGTACGAGTCGAGTAGGTGGTAAATATAGATAAAAGCTAGATTTTTACAATATCATATTTACCAGAACTGGCTGACCATTATATGATTGTTTATTATATTATTGTTTACAATGACTTTGAAGAGACAATTAACATAGACTCGTGAATTCCAATTGTCGTAAAATCCGACATCCTTTTGTTTTTTTTTTAATTTTTATTCTATGGCACACGTACGAGTCCCTTTAAACAATAAGTGCGTCTATATATTAGCTGTCAATGAAGTGATTGATACTGTTCTTCCGACATTATTACAAGTGTGCCGACAATAAGTAAGAACTTTATTATATTTTTTCGAATATACCATAAACATGCTTTTGATTTTAAATTACACATTGCTGAAAGTTTTATAAATTAACAGGTGTACCACGTTAGTATTATTTTTAATAAATTAAAACAGAAACATGACATAGAGTCATTATTAATAATATGTTTTTTTTTTAAATTTCGCATGTGCAGTTCTTAGAATACGTTTGGCCGCACTAGAGTGTGGACATGTTTTTAGGTTCGTTATTGTGTAAATGGCATGTCAAAAGAAATGTAAAAGACAAACTCGTAGTATTAAAACAACACGTAAATAAATTTAAAAAGCAATTAAAGTAATATGTACTTATTATTAAATTTAAAATTGTAGTTCCGTATTGATCTAGAAGCTTATGTGAATAATAGGCGAATATATATTACCATAACCATGGAAACCACGCAATTATGAGCATCATTTGATATGAAATTTAGTTGAAAATTACAACGTAAATGACTATATTTTTGAAAGGTAGGTATCTTTCCACCAGTTTCAATTTTAACATGGAATTTTTAATTTTTTTTTATCTTTTTACTAATATATTGTGGATATTTTTATTTTTCAAAGTCGATGTCAACTTAACTATTACTTTATAAAAAACTCGCTAATGGATCCGTGGATATTTTCGACCGTATGGCATGGCACCGCATGGTACAGCACTATTAAACAAAAAATACTTCATATAATCCGTATCTCTGTCTATATTTACAAAAAAATATTAACCATCACTCGTAATGAATCGCTTTTATTCATTACGAGATAATAAATTTACATCTTTTATAGAGGGAGATAGTTGCTGTTATGTAGCAAATAAATGTAATATCTTATCATCTTTACTCCGACTAGATAATCCTAATGAAGATAATATTTCAATAAAGTTAGTGTATGATACCTTTATCCTATAATTTATTAGAATAACAGCATTCACCTTAAAATAAAAGTAACGTTTTTTTTAATTTTAAAGAAATCATTTGTTTTTAACACACAAATCAAAATCTCAATAATATGAGCCGACGTATGATAATATCAACTCCTGATCCGATGCGGTGTGATATAAACATTTTTAAAATCGTGAATGAGAAACGTAATGTACTTATTTCTCAGTTCCAATTATTATGTCAAATACGTAATTAATGTAAATGTTATTTACATTAAATAATAACTTCCCTGCTAATAAATAGAACATGAATATGTGTGCTGTTGCAGAAATAATAAGGATACGTAGAATTTGGATTTCCACAACTACAAGGATTATTTTGAAATTAGGATATTCCACTAGTATCTGGAAAGATATCGAAAAATAATATGAACATTATGTATGCTATTGATCATTACGTAAGATATTTGATAAAACGGCTATTGTAAAAAGTATGTATTCCGTACGTATGTAAAAATTCTCTGAAAAGAATTTAAAAATTATGGCAAATGTAAGAAAAGAGAAAAAATTTTAAAGTATTTACACAAAATTTTACACTGCAGGATTATATTAGTAGTGATATTTCTAACAAGGTTACCAAACTTAGCCTCTTAATTTTAGTGCTCATCTGATGGAATGATATCGAATATAATTTTAGAGGGATGCAAAATGTCGATTGGGGTGCAGAATATAATTTACGACTAGATCATTTCTAATACTAATTCAGGAACATATTTCAAGTTACTGAAGAAAATACCTTACGCGAATTTCACTACTGAGAATATTGAATGCCATTATCATTTACTACGGAATCTGTAGTAAATTGTAATCTTTAAAAATATACACTACATAGCGATTAGAATGCTAACAATTCATAAAGATAAGTAGAATACTGTCTACGAAGGGAGTATTAAAGAAAGCAATCGCTACAGATGTGAGGAAAAATGTCAAAACAAAGATAAGTTGATTAAACGAGGACCTGGTCGAGCTCCATATCCTAGCTTTGGAAACCGTATAAAATATAAATATTATTTAAAAGAATGTTTGTCAAAGAATATATTTTCCAGTAGTATTTGTAATATAATCATGCCAATTTTTAAAAATTTTGCAAATCATTCCCGCTTAATAATTCATTATGTTGGTAGTAATGTAATAGAACACATAGTATAATAGGAAAATTGGTTGATCAAAAGAATTTATTACTTTTTTCCAAAGAAATCATTATGAAGTGAGGTGTATGGTAATTTCGATATCGTTCAACACTAAAAAAATTTAATTAATTTTTCTAATTTGATAACAGAGAAAAGTCTATAAGGACAAATAAAAAAATGAACAAAACGAATTATCCAGGCTCTAAAAATATCAATCAAAACGGAAGATTCTTTTCTTCGAACAAATGAGGTGAATAAACATAGTAAAAATTGTTCAAAACTCGATTTAAATAACGTGTTAAGAAAATCAACAAGAGTATTTCTTCGAAACTAGTTAAAAGGACAAGTACAACGGAAAACATTATCGCAAGGAACTTTATTGGAAAGGTCTAATAACGTGGAGTGTATTAAATGATCAGAATTGAGGAAGAATATACTAATTGCTTTAATTTTGGTAGGGTTATAAAATGAAGAGCCGAAATTGTCCTATTAGTGCAAGTCAGTTAAATAAAATGTCCTATTAGTGCATTTACGTTTGGGTTAAAGAGACGTTTAAACGAAAATCTTTGAATTTCCAAAAAAATTGTAATAATAAATAAATATCAATCACAATTGGTATTTATTGAAAAAACAAATATTTGTTTGCTATTTGAAATGGTGAAAACTTTGATTTGGACAAAAAATTGTTACCACATATCCTTTATTTTGGCACCAGAATATGAAACAAGGCAATCATTTCGTTTAGATTACCGTCTATATTAACCGGCAGTGAAAATGATTCCACATGAAAATTTGTCGTCAAAGTTTATCAAAAAGATAAAATATTATTCGATGCTAACCTATCAAAATTATATCAGTCGTGAAAAACAGATTTCAGTTCTATTAGAATTTACGGTGGAGAGAAACTATATCCCACTGAACCTAACAAAGTCTAAATGAGGGTCGTCTATAGCTAACAACTCCAAGAGCTCCAGTAATATATTACAGCCCACAAAAATCGCCGTAGACTGTAAGTCTAATCTAAAACACACGATTCAAATTGAGTCTTTATTAAATTAAAGAATATCTCGTATAGAGAAACCCCAACATCCCTAAATATAAAATTGACAACAAGAAATAAACAAACACGTTCAAAATAATTGAAAGAAATATTCTTATAAGGTTTTATACTTTTGAACTATTAAGAAACAATAAAGTCGACTGACTTCGAGAGTCACATTGTTAAAGAGCAAACTGAAAGTATCGACTGCAATGAAACATTCTCCTTCCCAGTTAGGTATGCAAATAGAGATATATAGTATAGTCATATTTTCATTCATCAAAATATATTGAACAATATTATACAAGATTGCAAAAAAGTGACTGTACACTAGAGAAACAGTACCCACACACAGAAGCAGTGAGATAACTGAACAATGCAGGAACTGTGAGTAAACCCAACATTATGTTCTCTGCAAGTCAGGTAAGCAAATATTTACACTGTTAACCGCGCTCAGTTAATTGACCCTACCCAAGTAAGAAGCTCGTAACAAGGGTATTTTAACTAAAACTATTTAAAATTATTTTTACTTTTTTGAAATGACTAACTCAGGTTGGGGCCATAAAATACACTCACAGGCACAATAAGCCGCCCATTCTTCTTTAGTGGTCTTCGTCCTTGTTTATTGTTGTTAAAATTCTTTCGCTTGGAATGTTTTATGACGCATGGGTAGTTATTATCACAAGTAAACTTTAATATTAATAAATAATATTTTAAATAAACTAAGGAAAATTTAATGATTGCTTTCTTTTATACTGCTGTTATCTCATAAAATATTTTCCATTATCCATTTACCATATTAAATCATAAATACGCAGTGATTGGCAATTTAATTATAATTTATCGGAGGCAGCACTATTTGAATTTCTTATTTCTTTTAATTGTTTCTTGACACATTCCTTCTCATTAAATAAAATAAATTCCATTATCCATTGATAAAATATTTTTGTGTATTGTATTGTGTATTTTTAATACCGTCTGTATAATATTTTTAATATATTATGCTATGATATGAAGAGGGAATACTTAGCAAGTTCGTCCACATGGGATTCTGAATTAAAAGCGCAGTGTTTTAATATAATTATTGTATGCTCTTACATTAAACACAAATAGTTATTGAATATATTTGGCGTTAATTTCGCAGAAATTCATTAATCACAATTAATTGAAACTACGTGATGTAGTATTATTTCTACTTTCTTTATGTTCTTTACCACGACCTAGATTTCGTTATATTACATCTTCAGGTGGGCTATTAGCAAAGATCTTTGCTAAGAAAGTAGAAATAATACCACGTCACGTAGTTTTATTTAACTGTGAACAAATAATTAGTTTAAATACCGCGGCGTAACTTGCGCTTCCTTTACTCGTTTCGGCGTGTTTTATGTAACCCGCCGCGTCCGAAGATTACATGTAATTTTCCATGTAATCATGTTTTCATCACAACTTTATAAACGTTTGAAATATGACAATAAAACAAGAAAATAATTTTTTTAAAACAAATTAATAATTAAAATGAGTCTTAAAACCAATGACCCGTGTCAGATGCCAATAGCTTAAGTAGTTTCGAGAAAATAAACTGACAATTAGTTTTAGTATAAAATAACAAGTTTTTCAAATATTAGAATTGTTTTATTCATAGAATATGACTAGGAAAAAAATATAATTTGAAATTGTAAATAACACAGAAATTTCCAATTTTTTATCCGTATTATTAAAGAGGAATTAGAATTGTTTGTCTCTTTCCTATCATGTCCAGTATATATTGTTTAGTATTAAAAATAAAACAGGAAACATAATGGATGTAGTAAAGGATTAGGAATGTAAAAAAACCATATATTCTAAAAGAATTCGTGTGTAAAACATTTCTCTTAGAGAAATATATCCAAGTTGTGGAGAAACTTCGATAATAGTATTTTAACGGACACGGCATAACTCATTTTTGGTCACATGCATAATTTGTGGTCAATTTAAAAATATAAAATTAAAGTGTTAGTTTGAACGGATGTGCCAATCCAACAGTAAATATTACTTATTTTATACATCTGCCTATTTTGTAACCGTAAAAAAACTTCTTACGTTTTTTTGTCATAAACTACGAAATAGTGTTAAAATTATGGCTAATAATATCTATACGTAAGGAAATATTGCAGATGAAAATTTAAATATTAAAACAAATTTTCTACAAATTGCGTTTGGTGGATCATATATATGTTATTGAGAAAGAATTGAAAGCACTCAACAAATATTAATGTTAAAAAAATTATATACCAGAACTTCAGGTACAGAAAGAATAAAACGAAATGTAAATCATTCGATAAAGTGTTATTATGCCTGTACCTATTATATTGTATTTATGCCTGTACCTATTTCACGTAAAAAATTAAAATAAGTTAGAAATTAAGTTAGAAATTAGTAAGTGGAAATTATAATAAGGTTTTTGTTTTTTTTGACTCAATAGACCTTAAAAACTAAATTATACTTTGTTTCAAGAAATTCAAAAGTATGCAAAATAATAACATATCGAAAAAAATACTGCTCAAAATTACCAATATATAATGTGTTGCTTTGCTGCAAATATTGATATCAATGAAATTTCGAAAACGTTTTTAAGTTTTTGGACATTTTACTTTACCCTATTGAAATATGTACTATACTTTATAACGTAGCAAAATATTGAATATGGCAACTAATATAAATACAAATGATCATATAATAATTAAAAAACTTTATTTTCATGTAAATAAATGTAATAATTGTTTCGTTTCGGAAGATAAGAATTTTACGTTTACTGTTTCTAACACTTTGTTTAAATAAATAAATTATATAACACACTGATTTTGAATGACAACACGTTCGCCGGAACTCATTTCCATTTATTCTTGTCACTATAAAAACTATCGAGAAAAGTGTAGCATACGTCAGACAATAATTATGAAATTAAATGAACCGTCGCTTTTTAAGGTTTCAAAGTAAACTGTCTCCTATAAATAAGCAAGTATATTTATACATTATACTGAAATTATTAATTCAATATAGCTATTCCGATGAATGCGTACATTCTGTGTACAAGCAAATATCTCATTAAAATTCCGTCAGTAACTTCTGTTTTCAGTTTCTTGCTCTGCCTTCACTCCTAAATTTTTCATTGACTACAAAAAATTTCATATGTTATTCTAAACACAATTGAAATATCTTTTATATCTAAAGAACAATAAAAAAATATATTGGAACAAATAAAGTAAATAAGATTCCAATCAAAAAATGACAACAACAGGTGTGGTCAAACGGGTCTGGAATTTGGTGACAACGACTCGCTCGGGAATTGGCGGTAAATTTCCAGCCATTATACAGCGAACTCTGGTGATAACTACCTGTTATAATAGACCTACCATAGATGGCGGTAGATGCAAGTAGCAACTCAGGTCGTAAACCGTCAAATTTCAAACTAAAAGCGGAATGTATTAGGTATTGCGCAGTATTTTCATACCTTAAATATTTTTACATATTTCATATCTTAAACGTTGTGTGTTAATTAAATATGGAATTGTAGCCATTGTATTATTAAGTATTTATTTAATTACAATCTTTATTATTATTGGGCAATTAAAATCAAAATGGCATGCACTTTTCCTGAATGTAATTGCTTAAAAGAAAAATGGGCTGAATTGTCATTTTTATTATAGCCTCGAACCAAAATTTGATATGTTTTGTCCATTATTACTTATAATAAGTAATATTCCAAGACCATATTTCATATATTAATGTAAATTTTATACTTTAACGTCGCAAAACACAGTAGTGGTGTGTATTGCGACTTGAGAAATGTTCTGGGAAATAATTCTAATATATATTATTATTTATTAACGCTGGTAATATTTTGAAGAACGAATTATATTTTAGAATAATACGATAATAAATATAATATTCCATGTGTTATTAATTTTACAATAATCTTTGACAATTTTTTGTTAAATATCATATATTTCATATTATAAAAAATGGAAAGCGAAATTTTAATTGGTTTTTTGACAATTTATATTCATAGATCGTTTAAAAGAAAACTTGTATCGTTATTTTAATCAAGATAATTTTTAATTACATATATATATATATATATATATATATATATATATACAGTAAAAAAGTAAATACAATTTTTTTTACTATACATTGTATCAAGATAAATATTGTCTGCTCCCAAATAAATTATAGTAGACTTTAAAGGAAGTAAATCGTTGGGGAATAAAATAAAAAATTACAATACTTGTTTTTTATTTCTGCCCTTTTTAAAAATATTCGTTTTAGATCTTTATCTGTGTTGTATGAAATGCAATTTTTAATTTTCGAGATTCTTTAATCTTTGCTTTATAAATGAAGAGCCATTTTCTATCAGCCAGAGAGCCATAAGAGACGAAAGAGAGCTCTCATCTATGGATATTTTAAAATTGACCCTTGTCTTTTAACTTGTTACAAGCATAAAAAAAAGTCAAAGAAATTATAATTTAATTAAATTGAATTTCAATTTGAACGTAATTTTTAGTAAACTTACAAAGATATAGTCCTTTTCTGATTACATTGAAAATCCTATATAATTTGTCTTGTATTCTTGTACTTGAAACTATCCTCTAATGAAATAATTGTCAATTTAGATATAAAGTTTTTATTTGGTATGCATTAGCACAGTGTGTAGCAATATCGGGTACGGCGTGTCCAGAAAAAAATATATCCAAAATAATTCAAGTGAAGTTTAAAGACTAGTGAAAAAATTGTTTGTTATTGATATAAAAGATATGTGATTTTCTTCAATATAATGTAAATTTCAAATGTTTATGAACAAATTGGTCTTTTTGGTTGTACGGTTGTTGTGCTCCTAGGAAAAATAGTGGCATTCATTCATTTTTCAAGAACTCACATAATCATATGGTATTGACCAAGTGTGAGGTTTTAACAAAAGTTTAAAAATATATCTCATCCATTAATACATAATAAAATATTTCTATAATTATATCTGTATTTGTGTATTTTTAGTTTGTTTTCAGATGTACGCGCTGCCCATACTCGTATATGCAATTACCACCTAGTGATGCCAGAAAGCTACTTATAGAACCCTGATGCTATTCACAACTGCATTTTCAAGTTTATTTAAATTTTCTTGTATTGTTTTTTTATAGTAATGGTTAATAGTAATTTGTATAGTATTTTTATAATAATTACAGAAAATTAAATTGTATGGTAATGTTATGTTGACATTTTTATTTGATTGAAATATTTTTGTAATAAAGGTTTAATAAATGAATTTTTAAAACTAAAAACTGCTATTTTCTATAATGGTTTTAATAAATAAATTCATAAAAATAAAAATTATTTTTTCTTTGTTAGCGCCATCTATGAGCAATAGACAGTAAGAGGTTACGCGATTTACTGACATTAACAATAATTACACAAGTCAGTCAGAAAGGGTGAGGCGAGGAGACAGGAGAGTCACTTTGACGGCGTTTGGGAAGGTATTAAAAAGTGTGACTCTTTTTTATATGGATTTGTATGGGTCGTGTCCATTCTGTACGTGGCTATTCTGTACGTGTCCATTCTGTACGTGTCCATTCTGTACGTGTCTGTTCTGTATACACATTATTTCTCTTGAATACGCGCATTTTGGCGATGTCTATTATTTCTATTTTACTCGTATGCGAACCGACAGTGTACGCTGAGGCGCTTGTTTTCTCACCTGCTCAAAAAGCAATGAAAATAAATAGCGGTATAACTAAGTTAATTGCAATCTTAGGTTAGGATCTATGTTGTAATATTGTAGGTTACACTACTATCTTTTAATATTGTAGGTAGGTAACATGAGTTCAGTTTAGCACGAATGATATTTTGATATCTTTTTTAATAGGACATTGAAGAATATGCATCGTATATTGAATTAAATATTTATTTTGAAATACGTCTTGTATTTATGAATATATATAGTAGTTTGCGATTATTCATCATAAAAATATCGATTTAAAAATTCTTTAGTTTGAATTTTTTTTACGCGACACTTTTTGCTTATTATATTTTTGGATACTTTGGTTGCTTTTCTTTTTGTATATAAATTCGATTTTAAATTTATGTTTTTTTACCTAACCCTTTTTGCTTACCAAATTTTGGATGCCATTTTCTATGCTAAATTTTGGATATTTTGGGTCTGTCCTTTTTTTTAAATTAACCGTTGGGATAACCATTAATAAACATTTTATGCGATCCTTTCTGCTCTTTCACTTTTTTACGTTATGGTTTTTATGACAATCCTCGTTTGTGTTTACAAACTGTACACAATGGTTGTTGGCGCACTAGGAAAAACCCGGGCTATATTTCGTCCGGAAAAATATGGTTTTAAGTAATATTATAATTTTAACTAATATCGTGAATGCAAAAGTATGTTTATTTGTACTTCCTTCAAGTCATAATGGAGCAAACGATCAATGTGACTTTTTGCAAAAAATACTTGGCAGGCCAGGAAATAACGTAGGCTACTTGTAAGTGTAGGAAATATCATACTATCTAATGTAACAATCTCAACTAATGTTAAAAATTGAAATGTGTATTTGTTTGTACATCTTTCACATCATTATGGAGTTACAGATTGACGTGATTTTCAGCACAGAGATAATTGGCGGGCCAGGAAATAACAGTCTTTTTTCCAATTTTCTAATTCTCATCGTAACTAAAACATCAAATGCCACCAATATAAAAATTGGGAAGTATGTTTCTTTATCCTTCTTTGACGTCGCAGTAGAGCAAAAGATCAACGTGGCTTTCTGCACAGAGATGATTGGTGGGCCAGAATATTACATAACCTACTTTTCAACCCGGTACATTTAATTTTTACTAAAACAACAATAACAACTAAGATTAAAAACTCGAAAGTCTGCTTGTTTTGTTACTTTCTGTACAGAAAGAGTTGGCGGACTAGGACATTTTCTGGTCCGCCAACTGGTTTTCCAAACTTTGTTTTTCCATGTTTTGCGTCCCAATAAAGCAACAAATCGACGTAGCTTTCTACAAAACAGATAGTAGGTAGACCAGGAAATAATATATGCTATTTCTGAGCCTGGATAATCTTATCCTATTGTAGCAATATATAAAAATTAAAAAGGATATTTGTTCGTCCTCATTCAGGTCACAATGGAGCAACAGATTCATGTAATTTTGTGCACAGAAATAGTTGGCGGACCGGAACATAACACAGACTACTTTCCAACAGGGAAATTTTGTCGTAACTAATATTACTATTCCAAATATCATTAAAAATTCAAGTTTTATTTGTTTGTCCTTTTCTCATGTTGCAACGGAGTAACAGATCTACGGTAATTTCAATATTAAGACGACTAACGGATTGCGAAATAACATAGTCTATATTCCAATTCGGAAAATTGCATCTTAATTAAAACAAAAATCCCAACGAAAAAATTTGAAAGTGTGTCTCCTTCTTCTTCTTTCACGTCGTAATGGAGCAATATATTGGCAGGCTTTCTGCATTAAGATAGATGGTGGGCCAGGAAATGACATCTGTTACTAACCAACCAGGGAAACCTCATATTTACTAATACAGCAATCACAACAATTAAAAATACGAAAGTATGTTTGTATTTTCTCACATCGCAATGAATATTTGGTGGGCCAGAAAATAACGTAGACTATTTTGCGATTCGGAAAATCTCATTCTAACTAATACAGCAATCCCGATAATTAAAAATTCGACAGTTCATTTGGTTTCCTTCTTTCACGTCGCAGTGGAGCAACACATTGACATGATTTTCAGAACAGAGATAGATGGCGGACCACGAAATAACAAACATTATTTTCTAACCCGCCAAACCTTATCTTAACTAATAGAACAATCCCAACAAATAATAAAAGTTCATAGGTGTTTCTCCTTCTGTCTATACATATATATATATATATATATATATATATATATATATATATATATATATATATATACACATGTGTGTGTGTATGTGTTAAATACAAAACTGAATATAATAGGCTCCACGAAATAAAATAGTTTAATTAAGTAAAATATAAAAAAAAACAACCTTTCTGAATTATAAATGCAGGTTGCTCTATTTCTTCGTATTGAAATAATTGTAATACATATTCCCAGAATTCATCATAAACTTGGCAAATATAGGCGTTTTTCGTCAAAAATGTAAATACGCCTTCAAGCAGCATTTAAAAACCATATTAACAATTCAAAAAGTATAAGTTACAAATTGTCATCCGTACGGCTAACTAGTTATTGACGCGGTTATTTGAAAAGAGAAGGGAGTGGTGCTTAAAAATTCAATTATTTAAGATCGTCCAGTGTTGCAATCACCTCAACTCGCAAAATCCGATGGGTAGCGGGGAAATGCTGAGAAGTAATTCAGCATAAATATCAAAGTAAAGGTACAATAATGCTATATAAGTCATAATGTGGACAGCGGCGTACTACTGAAAAGTCACTCAGCATAAACGACAGATGAAGCCCAGCCCTTTAGAATGGAAGCACCAGCAGAGGTTAGCCAATAAAATAGAGCCTGAGTAACTAACGAGGTGGGTTTATCAGCTATCTTAGAGTTAATATTGCTTAGAGTCACTAATATTAATTTTAATTTTAACAATTGTTATTTCATAAAATTGTAATTACTGATCAATTAAATTTGTAAGTATAGTTACTTACACGTAGTTAATATGTATTTTTGGTAATCCGCAGAGTGCGACACTTACGCCCTTTCAAAACGTATTGACGTGAAACTTCTTTCATTTCGAACAGAGGAGCAGTCACCTGCAATAACCATGTGTAACGAAATATGTTATGACAAGACCGCTTAAAACTTTGGAAACGTACGGGCATTATTTTAGTACCATAATTTAGATGATAAAAGCCATTACTCGATAGTACGTATATCGCTGGCGTAAATAGCTCTGCAGTCGCGTGCGGCACGACTCATTCGAAACTAAATTTATCGTCGCGGGCTGTTTTTAATTAGTGATTACTCAGCAATACAATAATCGATTCGAGCAGGAGTGGTCGCATTAGATAGAGTTCATTACGTTATAGGTGTGATATGTAAAAAGAAAGTGTTTATTTTGTAGAAATTTTACGACTGCTATACTATGGCACCAACGAGTGCGATACGTAACGTACAAAACTGGCGTGCAAGAGCTCGGGTAGCAATAGAGAGAGAGAGAGAAAGAGACCTCGACGGAACGTGTTCGTCCCCACAGGGAACGTGTTAGATTGAGCCAGACGCAGGAACCACAGCCGCTTACGATTGCGCCGGGTTCAAGCGGCGTAAGGCGATCTCGAGCACCAGTATTTGATTAATAAGCCTAAACTACTGACTGTAGCTGCAATGGTAGGAGAGAATGAGACCATTTTATCAACATCCACGAGAAGGTGTCATGCTATTACGCGTGAGCCGGGCTAAGGCTGATCTAGGAGAGGTTCCTTTCCCCAAGGTTGCTGTACATGCAGATACGACGAATGAGATATGCAGGACAATATGGCATCGTGGGAAAAGTAATTAATATTCCGGTTGACATAAAAACATGGTGCAAATCCATAAGTACTTTCAATACATTTCACATACTCCTCTGCGGCTGCATTCCTGATACAGCCTACCCGTTTTGTTTTTAATATTTTTATCATCATCAAAACTTATACGTTACTTCTGATTTATTTACATCTTGAAAATCGGCGCATTGGGAGCTCTTAAAGTACAAGTAAAGGAAAGAAGCAAAGATCAATTAATTCCAATTCTATGTAGAATTAAATATTTTTGGAATTATGCACTTGTGAGAGATGTAGTTGGCAATATATTTATGTTAGAAAAAATGTTAATTATATTATAATTTTTATAGAAATGTTATTTTAATATTAATGTTATATTAGTATGCAGCTTGAAAAGTTTGTAAATGCTTAAATATATACGTAGCCCTCGTATTTCGAGTTCTACTCATGCTGGACAAGTATTATTATGTATAGTTTCTTCTAAACAATGTAGGTTAGAATAGGATACTATTTAGTTTTTCAGTACTTTTTGGTGGTCTTAAATGTGATAGGCAAAATTATTTCGTAAATTTTCTTGCCATATATCATTAATAAATATTTAAAAAAATATTCTTAGGGAATATTCCTTTGTAAATTCCATCTTACAAATTTTATAATCTAATACTGCAAATCATTGCAAAATAATATAATTCAACATGCATTTAGAATAGCAGTAATTTTTTTACCGCTACATTCCTTCCTAACATGGTCCGTAATTTATCTTTTACTTTTCTCTTATTTACAGTCTCTGTTAATACCTAATAAGTGACAGTTACCTTAATGGTCAACAGGTTTACCGAGACAGCACCAAAAACAAATATTTGAGTATGTGTATTTCCGTAATTGCATTAAATTATACTAATGTACTTAAAAATAATCTCTGTCTTTGCATTAACTAAATAAATTAAAATGCTTGCTGGCATTTAGAGCCATTTATTCAATTTGCATTTTATTTGCAATTATAGTCATATGAATATTTTATTTAATTTCAGAATAAGTTAATCCATTAAAACTTTCTATATAGTATTTATATGGTAAAATTAATCTCATAAATGAGTTCTTACAGGCAATAAATGGTTGCAAATCTGACATATCAACGTTTTTAATCTTTATATACCCGCGCATTGGTATCTCATACCGATAAAACTAACACGTTTCTCGTTCATCTCTTTTTATGACCTAATAATACGACAGTGAGACCTAGACGAGTACCCGTCCTATCGTTTAGGCTAAATTGCATATTTTGGTTTTTGGATAACTTTGCCGTGAAATATAATAATAATTTCAGAAATATGGTGTGACAAATAATAATGTCGTATTGTACAGATCATAGTAACTTTGTCATTTACAGTCTATTTTATTCTAATAAATATAAAAATAATATGAATCTGGATCATATGCGAGCTAATAGTTCAGAAATAGGTATAAGAATAGAATTTATAACCAGGCAGAAAGAATTCTTAAAATTAAGAAACAAAATATTGAATCTTAATTACAACATTAATATCAAAATTAAATTAAATAACTCCACTCTCAATCTTGAACACATTTTCTAAGTGTATAGTTATGCAACTCTGACAAAAATTTAGAATTATGGTTTTCTTTGCTTTAAGAGAGTAATTTTGCTATAGTTTTTCTCGGATATATGGTTAAGTTGATATTTACAAGGGGCTACGAAAAAAGACTATCATTGTTAATCAAAGTTGTTATTTGAAATATCTTTTGTTTTTTTAATATTGAAAGTTGTAATTTATAACCTATTATTATTAATATAACTTAAACTTCATAGTACAACATTATAACAAAAGAGTGAAGTTAATTTTACGTTTGAAATACAAAACAACATATAAAAACCGTTCCAGTAAATTTCGTAGTTCGCCAGGTATTTCACCCATTTCAGCAAAAATTCTGAAATTAATCTTTCTGATATATTCTATTGGTAACTTCTAATTTCTTCATCAAGCCGTCATTAATAATTCTTTACTCTGCTCTTTCTTCTTTTACTGTTTCCACTAATGCAAAAAACTACGCACAGCGATTGCCCAGTCCAGCGTGGCGATTATGGACATTAATACATATATTGGTAGAGGCCTATCTCCAGTAGTTAACGAAGACAAGTTATTGAACGTGTTGATTATTATTTTACGACTATACTTTAAAGAATATAATGATATAATGAAATATTTAATCAACTTGGACAACTGAAAAATGTTTTAAAGGCTGCACCTAAGTTGGATACTGTGAATAATATTATGTTGCGGTGAAATAATTAATTTAAATTTCCAATTGGTACCTTAATATTATCCAACATAATGATATTTGCCTAAAAATCATTTCAATTTTAAATGTGGAGTCAATTTTATCAGTGATTAAATAATTAAACAGAATTTTTTAATTAATCCTATTAATTCAGAGGCTTCATCACTTCTAAAAATTCATAACTATAATTAAAGTTAAGAATAGCCTATCTGCAAAAACAAATTTTAATCGACTAACCTACAACTTTACTGTAACTTATGTCGTTGTTAAGTCTACTAGTAGATCAACTTGGGGAAACATTTCCTATTAAATAGGCTAGTAACTAATTGTACGCCTGTTATTTAAATTTAATCAAATAGTTATTGAATGAAAAAAAACATGATAAGGTAAAGTATTTAATTTTTTTTTCAGCGACAGATATTATTCTCTACATTGACTACTGCCGATAGCGAGTCTTTTTTTTCTATCTTTAATTATGAATATTTTTTCATTTTAAGGCCAAGTGATACGCAAACTTATAATTCCACCAGAAGAGTTTACGGCAATAACTGATCTAAATATGATTTCTGTGATCTCCATGACTTTTCATATTACAAATACATTAAAATGTACATGTTTCCTTGATTTTGGTCTTTCAGATAATTAGCTACGACAATGAGATAATTTTTCGTAAATTATGTACACAATGAAATGAAATGTATAAGATTCTAGGAATTAAATTTTAAATAAAAAAAGGTGAATGTGCCGCTTGACAGAGCTGAAATAATTTTGTTTATTTTTGTAATGGAATATTTTTATTTGAAACCGAAGAATTTAATTATCAGATAGCTGTTAATAAAAACAATATTAATTTAATGTTATTATTATGAAGTAATTTATTACATAATTTTTTCTCAAAAATCTACTGAAAATTGATTTTTTATTTTATTATACTGTTCATCGACAAGATACAAAGTTGGCCGAATGGCACGTCGCAACGTACCATCAAAACAAATTTACTCACATCCAAACGTGCCATTAGTTGCTTCACATAAAAAATGATCATAACAATTTCTGGAAATGATCATATGAAGAAAATAATTACATCACGAACGAGACTATAATTTACCTACACCGGTACACTTCCATTCAAGAGTTCAGTGGTACTAAGAAGTTTTTAAATATAGGCAACGAAAAACATATAAAATGATATTTTTTGAACGGCAGAAAGCTAGAAATAGCGTTAAAGTCAAAATTTTGACTTCACTATAATTATATCAGTTTTCTTTAATAAATTCTTTACACATAATGAACAATCGGTTGATTTATGGATTGATCACAAACTTCTGCTCGTTCGTTTCATAAATATTCAAATAACTATGTTAAATCTCAATAAGACGAATTTTTCACTCTTTCGTACTCTTAATTCCTTGGCTGAAAGAAATATTATGCTAAAAAATTTAGTTCACATGAAACAAAATTTTTCTTAAATATCCTTCATTTTTATCAGTCTCTTTTCAACCAACAGTCTTTTCAACCCCTAAAATACTCTCCAATTCCATTCCAAATCATTTCAGTTGGTACTCGTATCTTATAAAAATCTAATAATCTTTAGCTTATTTGAACACGCACAAACACTCCTTTTCTTCTTTTGTTAATATAATATAGATTTTAAATAATATTTGTTAATATTAGAAATATTCATACAAAAACAAAACAATTAAATTTTTAGTGGTTTTAGTCCACTTGATCTATTTTGCTTGTATTTAATTCTTGATTTTGGAAACATGTTCTCTTTATCTAAAGTACATAAAACGTCTTTTAATAGTGGTAATCGAACCTTCATCTCTATTACTATGAAATTATTATTATATACATATGTGACGTCTATAGTAATACCCTGCCATATCGCTACCTGGGGAAAACTTTACTCAATTTGTGGATAATCACTTATGTAATGATTTTCATATAATGGTTGCGTATTTAAGTGTCTACCTTAAACGTATATTTTTGATTTAAATTGTTTTTTCCAATCCTCAATTTATCAAATACATTAATGTTGAAAAACTTCTCAATTTTCATGTCTGTATCGTAACACAATATATGCTACATAATACTTTTGCTATGTTTAATAAATTATCATTTCCAGATAATTAACTTACATTTTTTTTCTTTTACACAATGGTTATAATTAATGATGACATACTTGACATGCCATGTTTTTTTGCTTCCAGTTTGCTTTTAATACAGCAGAAGTCATCTTGCTAATTATTCAAGTCACAATAAATGGCCAGTCATATTTCGTTATTTTTTACTGAATGTCGCAAAATTACAATATACATATGAAACGAACATTTATTAATTTTAGTGAATAAATATGCTTTGTATAAAGTCTTACCTTATAAATATAGATAACTTTTGAGACAATGGTACGCAGCATAGGTAGTGTGCTGCATTTAATATCATGATGCCAACATTATGTAGCAAACGTTTGTCGTTGTTTTTATTTAAGTTAAATTGCGACATATTACAGTGAAATGGATACCAACGTAACCAATGGCGATCAAAATAAAGGTAAGTAAATAACTTATAAAATTTAATTTGTAACCAATTTTTCTTTTACGCATAGAAAATAAATAACATCACTTCTAGGTATTTTAAAAGATAATTAATAATATGATGAGATAAAGTTAAATCAAATTATAAAAATAACGATGTGATATTTCTGAAAATATATTAGACAAGTAAGAGTTCTGTACTAAAAATTATCTCAGAAAGATACTTAATGGAAGAATTTGTGTATAAATAATACGTGGATATATAGAATATGATTGACGTAATAACTATTTAAAAAAGAAATGTTTAAAAAAAAAATTATAATCCGAGTAGGAAATAAAAACGATTCATAACTCACTGCCGTTAACTATTAGTAATAAATATAGGACTTAGACTATGGAAAACAACATTCCTGTGAGAATTTTAAAATATCTAAATAATCTATTGCGTGAAAAACTTATCGGCCGATATAGTAATTACACATAGAGTGTTAAAAACATTACCCTTCCTTTTGGTCTCGTCATAGTAAGAAAATGACGAGTGGTTTTGTTTTTAGATTATTTATACATAAGAAGAGCGAGTCCACTGAGTAGGTATATTTTTCTTTCATTTATTCGTACCTATATTTTCTAGGGAAATATAATAGATATCATCGTAATTTTCTCCTTCAGATATTTCACAATTTTGAATAAATTAAATGCAATATATGTCCATATATACATACATATATGACACTCTTAATATTTGGACGAATCCAATGATACCTCACTTATCAATATCGCTCGAGTAGTTTGGTCCATAAGAGGGAACAACTTTAATTATATTTACGTATAGGATACCCTCGTACATAGATATATCACATACCATGCATTGCTAAAACCAAACTAGGTCATATAGGAAAGCATATGTGGCCTCGCCTAATTCGAGTAAAAAGATCGTAGAACCTAATACGATATGCATTTAGTTAAACTGAAATATCGGCTTCGAAAAAACTGACGCCTTTGAAATACATAAATTATTTCTAAATGAACTTATTCCAAATTTTAAGAATAAGGCTAAAAAATGTTATGTAATTGATTGCATGAAAGCCAAATATAAATAATATCTTTCGAGATTTTTTTCTTGATTTGCACAATCTTTAAAAAAGGTATTCAACAGATTTTTGTAAACTTAGTTAAATTTTAATGCTTGAAAATATGACAAAAATTATTTAATATTTCAGAAAACTCCAACCGCGACACTGTAAAATCGTCTGCCAGAGTTATGGATATGAACGATTTTCAGGAATGCTTGGACAGTTGTGGGTTTGGAAAATATCAATATAGACTAATATTTGTAAGTTTTTTCCACGCTGTTTCAAGTAACGCCACGGTACTTAATTTGTCCTATATCCTTCCTAATGCAGAATGTGACTTACACATGACTATTTATCAGAAAGGAGTACTCAATGCCGTCATTTATATAGGTAAGTGTATTCAAGTACACTAGATACTTATTTTTTTTCAAGTCTTCTTCTAAGTGATTAAAATGTGATCGGCAACAAATATGTTATAGTTTAGTATTGAAATAAACACATATGTATACAACATTTTTAAATAAACCAAAATAATTTATTGATACAATATTTATATATATATATATATATATATATATATATATATATATATATATATATATATATAAAGTATTGTGTACTTTTTAAAAACATAATTTTTCATACGTAACTTTCTCTTCAACAGTTTAACAGTTTTATTTAAGTTTTGGTTCCAGAAAAAAACCATGAGTCTCATTGAAATAAGCTCACGAGTAAAGTGAAATTTTTTTAATGATTTAATCTTCATGTCATACCATTTTATTTATTCATTAACTTATTCAAAGTTGAAGATAAAAAGAAATAACATAATGGGATGGTGTTAATTTCATGGACATATCAGTATATAAAATATATTGAAATAAAATGAAATGTTTGTTATCAATCTTTTAATTCTAATGCAACTTACCTTTATTAAATATTAATTCAATGATATGAAAAGTAGGAGAAATATAGCTTCAGAATTATTTGAATACCGTGTCCAAATACCAAATTTATCGATCGACAATCGTAAGCTCACTTTATTCGGAGTGCACGCCGGGCACAGTTCATAACATTCGGCCACCACGAATATTGAAGCAATACTTTGACTCTTTTTGTTTAATATGAATCTTGCATCTAATTTTAATTAACTTATTATATATATATATATATATATATATATATGGTATGATTTTTTGTAATACTAAATTTTACTTCCGGATTCTCACACGATGATTTAAATTCCGCAATATAATACGAATTAACGTATTTGCCCTATCCACTGTCTCGCCTAGTTAGATACAATGTACCAACTTAGACACTAGGCAGATGTTTATCCTTTTGTTACTTAAAGTACCACTTATCAACCTATTGTTATAGACATTTTATTTTTAATGTTTCAGATATTCATGGATACCAGTTTTTTAGTTTCAGATACATTTCATTTCAATATTTTAAACCTTCGAAATAGACTTTCATGTAAAATCTTTTATGTACCAAGAACAAAGACAAAATGAACACTATACAATTGCCTGCGTCTACCGGCTTTGCTTTGTGTTAAGATAAATTATCCAAGGTGTAAACTTACTCCCGAATATGATACATAAATCGACCGTAAAAAAATCTCCATTTCCCAAACTGACGCCTGTCTTAATATGACGTTTCATTTTTGAAATTGCAAACATGGAATAACGAGTTCGATAAGGAATAACGGGTTCAGTTCGTTTCTAGAGAACAACGACCATAAAATGTAGTGGATAAGGAAAATTTCCGCAGATAAAAATGATTTTACAAATAATTATGCTGGGAAACTTTTAAGATGAAGATGAATTTAATATATCCGTTCATACATATAAAATTATATAAATATAATCGCAAAGGCTCTGCCCTAGCTTATGTACGTATTCTATATTTTATAAACGACATATATTTAAAAATAATAATATTTTAAACAATGATAGAATACTACTATTATACAAACCAATGACAAATCTTGTTAAACCGAATATAAACAATGAAATATAACAACGACAGTGTATGTTGAGAAATAATTAAATGATTTCTGTAGACAATAAGCCATGAAAGCAAATAACATGTTCCGGCTATCGTTCAATGCTTTATGGGGTGAAGGGGAGCTGTGGCCGAACGGTTTTGCATGCAAGTGAGCGAAAAGACAAACGATTTACCAAAATGACGGTCGGCTTATGTTAATTGAAATTGCTTCAACTTACTTATTTATCGGCTTACAAATTTTAGGTCGTCTTCTATTTATTAAATCTTAATAAATCAAAGTACAGATTATTTCTTCAGTTATATTTCGTTCAAGAAAATACCAATTGTTTTAACGTCACTTTTTCCCAAATCAAGAGACCCACACACACCTTTTTGGGATTTTTTCAAATTATAGACATTTTCTTAGAACCGTTTAATTTAACAACCCTCTAGATATTGAGGCAAAAATAAGTAGATCCTACAATCTTATTATATAAGCTTTTGGTGGATGGTTAGCCAAACGGAAATGGGGGCTAGATGATATATATATATATATATATATATATATATATATATATATATATATATATATATACATATATATATATATATATATACATGTATGCCTCGAGAATGGTTAGAAAACATCTTAAATTCAAATCCATTTTCGTTTCATCAGAAAGAAAAACTAAATGTGTTTGAGATATTGAAATATTTATGAAAACTTCTTTACTTCGTATTATTTTTAAAGGTATACCACGTACAACGCAATTTTTTAAAGAGCATACTAAAATTCAGAATACAGAATACCTTACCAAGAAAATGCCTAAAGACACGCTAGCAATAACAATGTATGTAAACTGATTATCGTGTGTTGAACAAGTAGTAAGTAGTTCGAGACGTTTGCTCCTCTTGTACAAGTAAAGCTGATCTATCTTTTTATTTCAAGGTAAAAATCGTTTACTGTTTTTTTTTGTGCGATTCGTTCCCATTATATTTTCATTTTGTTATCTAATTTTTCTTTTTAATTTTATTAGTAATTATTTGATATTTTTTTTAATTAGATAAACTCTGCTTTAGTTCAATTTTGTTAATTTTTTAAACATTTGTATTGCATGTTTTAGTTTACACTAATGAAGTTATGCCGATATTAAGACATCTGTGATGAAACCAATCGCTTCGTACGTGTGGGTCAAAGAATTTTTCATGAGTAGTATCTCGGTAGATTATTACAATATGGAAATATATTTTCAAGTAGCTTTGAAATTTACATTGAATTGTAAGATTTTTTTTCTACCCATTCTCAAAATTGTGTTATAACATAATAAATTTTTTCTTTATTATCTGCATGACATATTTTTGTTGTAAGAACTGAGATATATTAAAGAAAATAGTGGAAATGACACTGAATTATTGCAATAAAAAACAAAATAGTTACAAAAGCTAAAACAGTTGGTTTTAAGGAAGTTTTCAAAATAAAAAAAACAATTGTTTTTAAAAAATCCTGAAATAAGATATGGTTGACAGGTAAATGGCCGGTGGAATGGGCTCACAGTTTTCACTCCTCTATATTAAAATGGTTCAACAAAAAATTGTAACAACTACCGCCTTACTGCTTTGGTCAGTCACGCTAGCAAAATAATGCTACATATTATCAACGAGCGTCTGAAAGCATATCTGTTAAGAGAAATAGCGCCCGAATAGGCTGGGTTTGTGAAGGGGAAGGGCACCGTGAACAGATTCTCGTTGTTCGTCAGATCATGTAGAAAGCTCGAGAGTTCAATAAATCAGTCTAAATATGCGTTGTTGATTCCTCAAAGGCATTTGATCCTGTGAGATGGCCAACTTTTTGTAAAACACTACTGGAAATGGGCACACTAAACCAACTCGTACACTTACTTAGGGAACTCTACGAAGAAGAAACAGCTTCAGTGGGGACAGATAACCTCCTTTCCTATAACTTTCATCCCAAAGCAGGGGTCCGCCAACGGTGAATAACATCGTCCCTCCTATTGAACACTTACACTGAGCTTGTGATGCGAATCACCCTGAAAGACGGGAATGACGGTGTTATGGTTGGTGGCTACAAAATCGCACACCTGCGTTACGCTGATGACACTACTCTCTGCATCAGATGCTCGTCAGATAGAGGAATTACTTCTTACAATAGAACACGTAAGTCATATGTTTGGTTGAAAATTAACTGGAGCAAGATCAAGATGATGATTATGGACCGCGCCAATAACAACTTGTCAGACACAGATTGCGAACTGCGATGTGGTTCAGTACTATTAATTATATACTTATATAATCATCTGAACCACATTGCAGTTCGCAATCTGTGTCACCTTTGGCAAGTTGTTATTGGCGCGGTATATTATAATTGGATATTACGAGAGGTGGAAAAGCGGAAAAGAGATGCCTTGGAGATGTGGTACTGGAGGAAAATACTGGGAGTGCTGTGGACAGGATTTCGTACAAACACTTCTATACTTCAAGAACTCGGCATCACGCAGTATCTATAAACCCTAGTCCCGAATTTTGAAGTACTTTGGCCATATCTCGAGGCGAAACAATCATTACATAGAGCATTTGGTTATCCAGAGAAGAGTGGAAGAAAGCATGGCAGAACATCCATACGATGGACTAATCAAATAAAATCAGCAGTTGGGGATCCTCTACATAAATGCACTAGGATGTCGGCCAATAGGTTAAGATGGAGATAAATTGTGAGGAGGGTCACATCTACCATCAATGATGACGTAGCCTCATTATAACCACGATCGCTCTGCCAAGAGCGACACTACTGAGAAGAAGAAGAATTAAAGTTAAAGTTCAGCCATCTAATACTAAACTTTTAACAAAATTGAAATTACGTACATATCTTGTTAAATAAAATATACGCTTTTATTTGTAATATGTTGGAAAACATTGATTGAATATTAATTTTTTTTTCATCAGTTTTTCAAAGTGAAAAACAAATTTATCTTGACAAGAAATAATTTAATTACATTTATAAATTAATTTAGTATGAAAACGCATGGGTATCATAAATAAATAAATTCCCATAACTATGTGTATCTGTAATTCCCATAACTATGTGTAATTGTATATATTGTCTATACAGTGCATTTAATATTGTCTTTTTTGGTATACGATTTTTATAAATTCATGTAGGGAAAACTTACTGATGAGATCCTCTCAATAAAATATGATGACTTATACGTAATTCGTAGTAACGTCCAGAACTATATTATTTAAATAATTTGCGAAGAGTGAAATTTTTATAATAAATGTTTAATTTTACAATTTTATTATTTTAATTTAGCTTTTTACTTCTACTTCAATTTCAGATATTTTTAATATTAAAATACATTAGAATTCAAAGAGTTAGTTTCATTGGCTTACAGTAAAATTTTAAAGATAATTATGTACAATTTTCAGGTATGTTGGGTTCAGGATTCTTTGCTGGTTTTCTGACAGACACATTTGGAAGAAAAACCATGCTTAAGTTTTGTGTGTTTGGTATCGTCGCTTCCACATGCGTACAGGGCACAAGTCAAACATTTGGCGTTCTAGCCAGTGCGAAATGTATAGAAGGGTTTTTGTAAGTAGTTTTCACTGAAATTATTTCCGTAAACTATCAGTGATTCTAGCTAAAATTATTTGCAAAGATATAAAATGACGAGTACGGGTACGCGACCCACCCTTACTGGTTTGGTTAAAAAATATTTTCTTCTCAAAAAAACGTGAAAATGATAGCCAGGATTAACAACATAAAGAAAATTAATTTCTGAATCACTTTATTTTTCATTGGGATAATATCAAAATTGCATTTTACTGGAGAGCTAAATAATGTGATCGATTCCTTCAAATATAATTAAAAGATTTCCCTTCACGCTGTTTTAATTTAAGATTTAATGGAGCTTACATAGCCGGTACAACCTTTTTGTCAGAGTTTGCGACGAGCAAAATCAGGGACCGAGTGATATTGGTTTTCTCTTCGTTCATATCTTTTAGTCAAATCCTTCTTCCTTTAATGGCCTGGGCGATTCTGCCCCGTAAATGGGACTTTGAGTTTTTCGGAGGAACAATCAGTAAGTTTAATTTAATTTTATGTTATTTTGGTAAATAGATGAAATGTTATCTCGACCTTATTTCCAGAACATAATTATTTCTAAATATCAAAACCAATTACACGAAAATTATATCCAAAAAAAAACAAAGTATATAAGCAGGTTACATTTAGGATATCGTTTACAAATTTTTGATGAAAAACAGAGTACCCTCTTGTTTTCTTGATGAGTTCGAGATAAATGTATCTAATAAAATCAATAAATCAAGCTTTCAGTTAAAAGGTCGTTTCTTTGAGTGAGGAAATAAATTGTTCATTTAATATAAATATTTTTAGTTGATGCAAAATTATTAACGAAAAAATTAACAGAATTAAAATTAAAATAAAAGTAACTAACTTAAATAATCCATAATTTTTTTAACTTTAAAGACCATAGAAATATATTCTTCAATTACCATATTAACATTATTTGAACTAAAAACTAACATATGAAACTCCAAAATAATTAAATTTCAGGTCTACACAGCTGGAATTTCTACCTTTACGCTTACGGAATTTTCAGTTTGATTGCAGGCATTCTTTATTCGCTATTTCCAGAGAGTCCGAAGTTCGATTTTGCCCAAGGGCGTTACGATGAAGCATTTGCTACATTGCGAAAAATTTACAGTGTAAATAATGGAAAAGCACCTGAAACGTTTCCTGTAAGTTAAATGAGTATAAATATCATCAATAAAGAATCTTATTAATGCTTTAATTACACAGATTCTTTGTAGTGAGGATGAATTCAAGATTAACGTCACTTACGTAGAGTGTCAATGACGTAAGCAAAAGTTTTTGTGTACGATATTATAACAACTTCCGCTTTCCTTACGTAAGGAAAAGTTTACACTCGTTTTATTTATTGCATTCACTTCGTTATTCGAAAAATAACTAGAAATATTTTACTTGCACAAAAGATCAATATGGTTCAGCATCATTATTTTGTACTGTGCTGCTAATTCTTGATAAGTAATAGAATTGATTCAATATTTATCTTTAGATTTTAAATCATATTTTTATTCTTCCGAAATTTTCGGTAAATTTTTTGATATTTTTTATTAAAATTGTTAAATTATTTATTGCAGCATTTTAAAGTGGGTATATTACATACGTCATAGCACTTTTCAAATAATAATGATTTGAAATATTTGCAGACATTTTGACGTTATTTTACAGCTCTCTAAAATAAATTTATTATTTTTTTAAATGTTTGATTAATTTTTAAAAGAGTGGGCGAACAATTAGCAAGGGATTTCTTTTCTAAAGGTAAATAAGACATGAAAACATAACGTAAATGAAAAATATTTAATAATATTTTATATTAACTTTGAAGTGCATTGCGACAGAATTTTAAAAAATTCGCGTTTCCTTTTGTTAATTTTACTTTAAAATGGAAAACATATATTTTAAATTAAAATAATATAAAATAAGAGAACATATTAATTTATTGTTGAAAACATACCGTATGTACCTATACGGGTATGTACCTATTCGCTATTGTAGACGGGGAGCGTTACTTACATTATAATTTTTAAGTTTTTTGAGATACTTATTATTTTTTAAACTTTACATTTTCATAACGGTTAAAGTATATCAGTTCTTCTATAATCATCTTACCAACGCCAACAACGATTAGAACGTCGTAGAAATGGAGTCTGAAAATAAAAATAAATTAAAATTATTACCACGTTAATTGTTTCAATTATATTTTAGTATCTTTTTTATTCTTGTAGTTTAAAAAATAAGTCAAACTTGAATATTAAACATATATTTAATATTATATAGAAAATAATAAAAGGATAATTTTTGAATGCAGACAGATTGCAGTAGCAGTCTTCCTTTTAAGTTTACAGAAAAGAAGTACATAGTTACAGAAGCAGAAGTAGAATTTATATATTTTTACGTCCCACAAAATGGCATTATGACATGTTCGTGTAAAGTAAAAGACAGCCAAATAGAGCAATTTTATATACAGTAAAACTTATTTGCATTGAATAAGTATATATAATTAAGCTACCTTAATTTTGAATCATTCGTGATACATCTAGGTAGTATATATATGCCATTGTACCTGCCTATTTCAATTAAATTTTTTATACAAAATTATTTTACATAAATTCCATGTAGTTTAAACATTACCATATCCATACATAAGTAAAACAATTTAGAACCTGTTTTTTTAATTTGGTTAAAAAAGTAATAAAATAAGATATAAGCCACGATAAGATTGCATCTACAATTGCGTACAGATGGCTGTGTGACTAAAGACATAGTTTCGTTTAATTACAACAAACGGCGCACACGAATTGGCTTTGTATATTCTATTTGGCTTGATGTGGCATTGACCGAATTTTGATATTTAAATCAATATTTAAGCTAACGCAATTTTCATTTTAAACTCTTTTTACAAATATTAATATAACTTTTCATTACGTAAATGAAATGCCTTAATATTTGTTTCAGACTTTAAGAAAACAATTTCCTTGCATACGCCCCTTTAATTTATTAATGCAATTTGACAGAAATAATTTTACAACCTGGACCTTGGACCTCTTAAACATAATTTCTGCAAATTGGGCCCGTAAAAAAACCATGTGCATGTTCGACAATTTTTTTTAAAATTTAAACATTTATTTCTTCGCACTTTTTAAAGCATCAATCCCCCAGCCGCGACGCTTGTGAGAATAAAAAAGAACATAAATCCACCATTAAAACCATTCAAGGAAGTATAAGAAGTCTTAAGCCGATGGTTAAAAAACCACTTCTTCCTTATCTCCTTCTATCGGTCTGCACGGAAATTGCCTTGATGTTCGGGTATGTTGACTTTTTCATTTGTTGTACGATTACTTCCAATATTTTAGGCAATTCTTATGAAATTACTGACTTCATTTGATAAATATATAACAATGAAATATATATTGCTTACCATAACAGAATTTAGAAATCACTACCAAAATTAAAACTGTGGGCGGAACTTCTTACTATGGATAATGCATCTAAGGAGTTGAGATTATACTACAAACTCAAATATGTTACATAATTCCATTAAATATTTTATTGGATGCCCCTTCATACGATATAAACAATGATTGAATAATTAACAAATAATGTATTCAGACTTTATTTAGACGTGACCCTAAGGCTTGTTCGTAAAGTTTTTTATGTAAGTATTACTATTTTTATATCATTTCGAAATAGAGACAACTTAATACCACAGAGATAACATTAAGTGACACGTCGGGACATGCGATGAAGAACACCATTATATCTTTTATTTATTATATCGAATAAAATTATTATTGATAATAGAAGCATGGTTTTTAAAAATATTGTATCTGCCCAGTATACGAAACTTTTGATGAAAATTAGTATTGTTCCTATTTAAAAACTTTCATATCACTAGAAAATAGGGAACATTATTAATCGATTGTTAAATAAATATTTTATTTAAAACAATCAGCACGAAATTCGGAACAATAGCAATTTTTAAGTATTTTTATTTAAAATAACAATATTTTCCTGATAGGTTGTCACCAGAAAGTCTATGTGTGATCATCAGTAATTCCAAGAGCTTATTTAAGAGTTTTTTGTAAATTTAAATACAATTTCCCCTTGTGATGCGTAATTAAAAATATTGTTAGGGTGATGATATTACTAAAATACTGGCAATAGATTGTAATATTTGCAATTTGTTTTAAAGAAACAGTTCGAAAATTTCTCATTCTAATTAAATATATATTTCTAAAAATGTTACATTTTTACACGATTTTATTTTATTAAATTTAAATGCGAAACATTTTTATATCATTTTTTTCGTCAATGTATTAAAATTAAATAAATTTGTTTATGCGGGGAAAAAATGACCAAATATTTGCGATTTTGAGTTCAATTTCAAACACAGGGACGCTTCAAATTTTGAACGAATGCAATTTTACAATTCTCAATAAGTTATGTTTTTTCTCGTTGAAAGTACTTGCAACTGCTTCCGTACGCTTTCCTTTAATTAATGTACGACATCGATTATTTAGAATGAAGTTTTGGTAGGAAAAGTGATTCATTTAATCGTCAATCTTATTCTATTGTGTATTAGTATGTTTGTAAATACTAGCGCTATAATATAATAAATAATGAAGTTAAAAGTAAACATGCATATGCAAGTTTCTAGGCAAACCGGAGAAGGCAAATCAGTCCAAGAATAATACAATTTTTAAGATTTTTTTAGCGAATAGTAAAGTCTTCACATAATTTATTATATATTTTCGATGACAATAGAGCGAGAAATTTATGACCTGTTTCATAAATTATTAACATTTTCGAATATTGTTTGCAATTTTATTTTATTTACTGTAGATACAAAAGTCAAGTTATAGCCAGTGAAACGAACGAATTCTTGGGGTTACATCTATGTAATTCTATTTTAAATTTCGAAGACCCTATTTTTTTGATTCTAGTACAGGTTTTCTATACTTAATTTAATATTTTCTAATTCGTAGTTAAAAGTTTGCTCAAAGGTTCAGAACGCAGTTTGATCTTCAATAAAATAACTAAACTTTTTTTTAATTAATATTTATGAGACCGTGATTAAAAAAAATTGCTATAACTATGCTCAACAATTTAGTTACGGTTTTTATTATTGAGCAATGAAGATTTTTCTCACTCAAGGAAATAAAAAACTTCTATTTAGAATTCAAATTTAAAATGTATTTTAGTATTGTAAACTTTCAACATTATTGAAAACACAGGTCTAAATAATTCGTAATAATTTTTTACTCAGCTACAACACAATGAGATTATGGTATCCTCAGATTTCTACCATAGTGGAAACTTATGAAGCGGTTGAAAACAAAAATGCAACTCTGTGTGTGATGCTCGATACTTACATGGCGACGGCGAAGAATATGTCAACTACGATTTTGAAGAGTCAGGAATGCATTCCGGTATAAAAAAGGTTTATATTTTATTATTATGTAATGAAATTAATTGATAGATTTTATGTACATAATAATTCAAACACGTAGACTTTTCTGACTTTTTCTCTGACTGACGTTCATGCATTTTTATCTGAATTTTATCTTCTTATGTTTAGTATTTATATTTCATTGTACGAAAAATCAATCAGTTTTTTGCTAGTTTTCGTATTACTTTATTTACATTACACTTACATTTTTTCCAGAAAAACTTTTCAAAAACCCATTTTTAAATTCCGTTTTTTTTTCTAGCTGACGCTTTTTGAATTTTCAAATCAATTTATCGACGTATTAAGTATCTCAAAAGAGTTCAATGGTGTTATTATTATTTTTTTAAATATTTGCTCTGTTTACCTTTTCAACTGTCCTTTTATATTTTTATCGAAGTTTCTATCAAATACTTATCTTTTAATTTACTTTATTCTTCTACATCTATATTTAGTAGGAAAAAGTACTTATTTCAAAATAAATTTTCATGAAATTAAAACTATGATTATTTCTTGGCAATAATAAATTTGTAACAATAAAATAATCATATTATAAGTGAATATGCACTTTTCCTTTTTCAGAATAAAAGTGGAACTGAAACTTACGTAAATGCCATAATAATGGGTATAGCATGCTGCATTCCTTACATCTTTTCCAGCTTCATTATTAATCTTTTTGGTAAACGTGTACTGTTAGTTTTTTATATGACAATCTGTACAGGCTGTTGTGCCGGTCTTTATTGGGCGACAAACACAATTCAAGTAACCGCATTAGCTTCCACCTTTGTGGCTTTAGGACATATTGCAGTAACCGTCATATTGACAATTGCTTTAGAGGTTTTCCCTACTGTTACTAGGTAAGTATTATTTAAATATTTCAATTTCACGGGAATGGAGGTGATTGTCATTGTAATGTTGGCCACAATGTAATATTAGGTTTTCGGTAATTTCGTATAGATTGTACGTTTGAACCTATTATTTTCTACTAAACATTACAGATAATTGGATGTTTAGAAACCTGAAATAACAAAATGATTTTTTGCAGATAGTGCTATAAAAAAATTGGTTAAGTGCCGATTAAATAATAAAAATTTTGTAGGCCAAGTTTAATGAATATATTTGAAATACGATTTATTTAGGTCAGCAAGTACTTATGTACATTATATTTACATTTTGGTGATTGATAATACAACAAAACAAAATTAATTGAATTCACGAATCGCTAAGCGTTGTAGACACCGAATATAATCCTGGGACTTACGCTATAAGAAAATAATCATTTCCATATTATCACATAACACGCATTATTTAATTACAATACATTATTGTTATATCTGTAAATATATAGATAAATAAGTATACTCTCACCATAATCTTTTAAAATGTTCTTCTCATTAATGAACCCGCGGTTATGTAGAACATTCGAATAAAACCTAGTAATTTACAAAGTATCATCACCCTAAATCATTCAGAAATTTTATTTAACAAACCCGATTCCTGTGTAACAATTGATTATTATGGCGTTTTAATACCTTTCTAATTTAAGTGCATTATTTTTTGCAATTTAATTTAATAAGAAAGATAAAAATAATAAACAATATTTTGTGGCACATTCAATTAAATGCTTTTTGACGTGATTTTCTCCTTCCAAAATGCAATAAAAAATATAGAAAAACCCCGTTTTCAAAGAAAAATACACGTTTTCTAAATCCGTTTAACAACCAACATTTTTTATAAAAATTTGTTATCTTTAATTACGTAAATAACTGAACAAAACCTAGAGGTTTTTTCTTATAAAATCATCCAAAAAACAAATTTTGATTTTTTATGGGCAAATTTGCTATTAATATATATAAATATTTTTATTCATAAAAACGCGTAAGAACTTATTCTCGATAAATGAAGAAAAGAAAAATTTCAATTTCTCAATTTTACCTGATTACGAAGAATGAAAAAAAAAGATGGAATTATTTACAAGTTTTATTAAGATATGTAAAATGGTTTCCCATTTGCTCTTTATTCATTTTTTGTGTGTCCTTTGACAACCTTTAGAATATTTGTGACTACTTCATGAAGTTTATTTACATACCCTAAATTTAGTACTGTAGTACAGAAGATAAAATCTTTCAGGTATATCTAATATATTATAAAAATCAAGAGTTTTAATGAACAATTGAGGTTAATAAAAATTGATACTTTCTAATACTACTTTTTCCAAAATAATTTTTTCTAATAATTTGTTGGGGTGATAATATATACACACTTACCTCTTTTGTAACAATCCAATGATAGTACTAGATTATTCTATTTATAAGAAAGCAATTTCAACAATGTTTATATCTGTGAAAAATTTTGCAAATCACTGTACGACTATAATAGCTGGTATCGGAGTAGTAACCTGAGAATAATGTGTAATATTAATTTGCCTTATAGAAATGGGAACGTCCACTAGTAGTACAGTTCACTTTTAAATTGTACATCAGCGATTATAACTTAATTAAAACTATATAAACTATACTTTTTATCATAATTTAATAACATTTATTTAAAAAAATGGAGAAAAAAGAAGTCACACAATTTTTTGTTTCCGAAGATTCCATTTTATGGCTATTACGTGATATTATTTTAAAGTAATTTTCTCCCAAAATTACTGTCGAAAATTTATGGCTTGTATCTTTTTCTAATAAATGCCGAAAGTCATATTTTAAGCCGTTATAACTTACTTCCATTTTAAGTAGATAAACGTGCGATTAATATTTAACGCGGCACAGGAAAGCCATTATACCATGGTGCATACACTTTTGATGGTTCAAAGCACATATATAGTTTTTGTAATTATTTTGTTGCTTTAGAATTTTATTTGAATTTGATTCAGTAAATTATTTTGAATATTTTTATTAAAAACTCTAGTTGTTATTGTACGAAACCAAATAGGAACGGCATAAATGTATGGTCTATAAAATGGGCACACCCTAGAACATCATCAAAAATGATCGTTAAAACACAAGTTCTGTATTTAATGACGTGAGTCTAACAAAATATATTATTGTTTATTTATCTTATAAATAGAGTATGGTATGTTAGGTATTGTATGTTTTTTTGTATTCAGTAAACTAAATATTTAACCATATACATGAAAACAGTTTACTCTGCACAAACATTCCAGGGTCGTTTGAGTTTTACCATGATTTAATGGGGAATTATTAATTATATGTTTTATTATCATTATCAAATTTTACTTCATTCCGTTTTCAGGTCATTAGCCGTGTCTGTGGTCTATACGAATGGACGCCTCGCATCTCTCACTGGAAGTATCATATTTCCAATTATGTTAGCACAGGGCTGCGTCGTGCCATTTATAACAATTGCTTCACTAATGGGTTGTAAGTATAAACTATACTTAACTCAAGTTAAATCTGATAATTTCATATATTTAATAGAGGTATTTTAAATTTATCTACTTAAATTTACGGAGAAATGGCTTTTGTCGTAATAATAAAAACATTTGGAGTTTAATACTTTTAATTCTTAACTCATAATACAAAAAATATGAATTTCAAGATCCAATACATAAAATAAATTTCGAACCGCTCAATAATTTATTACATTTTTGTAGATGAAAAATCAATATGATTTTTTCAAGATTCCATACATCATTAATAAACAAGTCACTAATGAATCGATATTAAAAATAATACTTATAATACAAAACAAGAAGTAACGTATTACGTTATCTACCTGTATACGTTAGTTGAGAGTTTAGAGAGAATTTTAAAAAATTAAAATTTTATCATATGACGTAACAAAATCTAAAACTGTACACCAATCTACATCAAAGACTTAGTAATTAATATCTGTAAATAAAAAAATCTTCTTATAAAAATATAAACAAATCTATTTAATTGTTTCAAATATTATGAAAAGATTTAAATTAAAATGAGAAAAAAGAATTGTTTCAATTTATGGTAAAATTATGTTAACACACTTGATCGGAGGCAAATATCAATTATTTTCAAATATTATAACTGTGCTAAAACCAAAGAAGAAAGATTTTCCACTTCTCTACCTAATACTCTTTAGTAGTGGTTACCTACCATATTGAAATACAAATCAAGATCGTTTTCTCTTTAGTAACGCAAGAATACTTTTTATTTGGATGGAATAATTTAAAATATGGTATCATTGATGGAAAGGTTTCATTATAAACGTGTTAGTATAATGTAGAAATTTATGCATTTTACGGTGGTTACAGAAAGTTTTCAACAAATTTATATATAACTTATTCCCAATATTTTATAATTTATTACTCTAAACGTCTCGTAAGAAAGGTAATCGAGCTACACTCATAAAATCAGTATTGATTCGAGAAACCGCCAATAACTTTACGTTTTTGTTTTGATAGAAATTGAGTCATGTAAACATATTTTTAATTTAATATTTAATACACCTTCTAAAGTTGTGTATAATAAATGAAAAATTTGGGAAATATAGAGGTCTTAATTTAATTTTTGAAAGCGTCTCGTTTTTCATACTGACGAATTGCAAAAATGTTGTCACTTTGTGTGAAGTGATTTCAAACGAAATTGATTTTTTTTGCAAGTTACAAATAACAATATCATGCAACCTAAAAATAGTTTGCATACCACGCTATTTAAAACTGAGGTGCATCTGTATTACCATTTTATAAACCATATGGTTAAGTAAGCAGAAGCACTTTAAGCAAAAATAATCTTCTATATGTCCGAATTTTAAAACCCCACACTTAAAAGTTCTTCATTATTTTTATAAACTTTTATTTTTATGTTTGTCATGAACAGATTTTGTAGAATCCATTGGTAGACTAAACGTGTGGTTATCGTAGAATGGCATAAACTTAAATATTAATGCGAATAATAAATTATATGTTTAATATTGGTATTAAAAGTAAATTTTTCTTTCGCAGTTGCAGCCTTCTTGGCATTGTTCCTGCCTGTTGTCAAGAAGTAAAATAATACAGAAATGTTTGCATTCTTATAGAGTAATTTCAAAAACTATTCAATTCCTCTTGAAAATTTGTTAAAAAATATATATAAGAAAATTTTCTACTATCTTAAATTGTTTTCTTTATCCCTGGATATTGAAATAAAATTAATTAACAAATAAAATGAGCATTTTAAAGTGCTGCTAAGATGTGCAAATTTGTAACTCATTTCAATATATGCCTCTCTTCAAAATTTTCCTATTAATATTTTGAAGAGATATATAAATTATAAAGCATATTTCTCGATAGCCAACCAAAATTTAAATTTAGATTTTTATTCAAATGCTGTTTTACGTAATAATATTCGTACCTATTTCTTTATCTAAAATTAACGTAAATTTTTATAAATATCGTTACTTATTGTTCGTTTTTAGCAACTTAAATTAATAATGTTTAAATGTGTTTTGTAGTTTTATTCGAATAAAATATGCCTATTTAAATAAACTTTACTAGTTGAGATTTATATTAGTTTAGGCTTCTTCGGATATTTTATAACTGACAAAGCTTTATGTCTTAATCAAGATCATAAAAAATGGTTATTAATGATGCTGCACCAAAAATACGAAAACAAACTAAATAATTTTAGGCTTCATAAGATATTATAGAAAATTTCCAAGATATTATAGAAAATCTTTAAGCTTATAACTAGTTGTTTTGAAAAAAAACTATTCTTGACCGAAATACTCTTTATAAAAATATAAATTACTCTTGACCGAAATACTCCTATTACAATATGCTTATTATGGTAGACCATTTATTATCACAACAGATGCTTTATTATCACAACTTGTCGCGATATTATCTTAAGGAATAGTTCCGACAAACCGGTGGTTGGTGGTGGTTTTCACTTTTTGATAAAGAAGTAAAGTTTTCAATAATAAAAAAGGAAACTTATTGGCTACGAAACATTTCAGGCCGTATTTGTATGGTGGAAAATACACTATTTACACCTACCAAAGACCATTGAAATGGCTTATATCATTAAAGAATAAAAATTCAAAATTATAGCATTGGAAGTTATTTGCCGAATACAATTACGATATCAAAAACTAAAAAGGATATACGAAACACAAATACAAACGCATTATCTATAATTATACTCTTTCACAAATCGTATATCCATTATACTCTAAAGCAGACGATGAAAATATTACAGTCGAAATTTTAGAATTAGAAAGTCAGACAATAGCTTCTCAACTGGAATAGATAAATACTCGGAATCAATAGCATAACCGTGACCAAATTTTAAGCGAATCAAGAGATTTTGTGGAAACCACGCAAGCATAGCTATGTAATGAAACATTAGGCATACTTACAACGACAGGCACTATATATAGGTAACGAAAACAATTTCACACTGGAAAAACTCCCCGAACCAATTATAGAGTAGAGAATATATCTAATAATCACCAATGATGATAAAGAACGTCATCCTATAAGTAAAAGATATATGAAAACAAACAATTCAGTCCTTGAAAGCGTACACAGTTGCTGATAGAATTTTTTATTATTATTTTAGCTACGAAGATCTGTATCGTGTATTTTCTGAAGTAAATGGAACCATGTTTAATAACCGTCAACCAAAATTTAAAAAAAAATCAAATTTAAAATTAAAATTAAAAATAGAAACGAACAGACATAGGCTTATAGAACAATACCATGAAGGAAAATCTGTGCACTCAAATTAACAGAGCAGCATAATTTATTAGGTTGATGTGTCTCTTCTTGGTTCTGTGACTTTGGGCGACTGAGCGTGCATCCTCTTCATCTCTGCATATACTTCCAAATTGCAAACCAACTTTTTGGTAAGCTTGGAATAATCCAATTCTTCGATCTGATTTCCGGTTCTATTTCATTGAATAAGTCCAATGGTAATATTTTATTATATTGCCATCAGAACTACACACAACTGTCAAGTTTCATGATGATACAAAAATTAATAGTGCGTGAAATTTAGTTTCGTACGTTCCATTACATATTTAATTAGTTAGTTGTAGATCGATCTAATAACAGCGTGGTAAAACCAGCTCGAAGGAACGTAGGACTGAAGACACTCTATGAATCAAGATAGGTCGATCCCACTTTAGGAAAGGAGGAGTTAAATAAACACAGCCGTATATTCCATTAGCATAACCCTGATGTGTAGCGTCCAATGGGTAGCGTCAAAGTACTAAGGAGCAACTAATGTTAGGTAACTCACAAAATCCGATAGATAGCGGCAAAATGCTAAGAAAGAACTCAGCTAAAACATCAAAAAAATTAATGTACAATAATGCTAATTAAGTCGTAATATCCAATGTATAACGGCGTACTATTGAGAAGCAGGTCAAATATCAGAAGGACCTTAAATATAACATAAAGCCAATTTCTTCAGAAAGGAAGTGTCAGCGAGGTTAGTCAACTGAACAGAGCCGGAGCATGAATATCGTCAAAAAATGTAAAATCCAGGATAATTGCTAAAGCTTTTCCGAATAAAGCAGATTTCACCAACTTTTTTCATTACTTCAGGTTTAGTTGTATCGATAAATAGCGTGGCTAATGCCACATTTTCTTGTTATTTTATAATATCTTTCTAAATTTGCATTTTAAAATTATGAAACTCTCTTTATGTCCCTTGTTTATCAGCGAGGATAGACAACTAAACAGAGCTGGAGCGGTGCTAACGGCAGTAAATATGTATGTTCATACAAATACGAATGCGCCCATAGTAGTATATTTAATTGCATGCAGATTGAATGGATGTTAGAGTGAATGTGTTCGTATTATGCATACGATGGATGCGCCAGAGGTGAAGTTCAGCTGTGTGCCGGATATTAGAACAGCAGAAATATTATACAGGTCTAAATATAGGCTTATAATATTATTATTAAAAACATATATAAATGTCAGCTTTGTCAAAATACCTTAAATCGTTTATTTTTTTGGGGGTTTCAGTAGGGTCTGCCATGACCTTCGAACCACCATAGCCATCTGCCTTTATTATTTTTTAATGACAATAATGTAAAATCTTAAAATATGCATTGGCAAACTTGCTAATATAACTTAAAATCAGAAATACCTTAAGTCTACGAGTCGCTGGTTCTTAGACTGACATACGTATAGGTACGCCAGAGGTAACGTTCCGTTGTCTCCCGTGATGTTAGAACCGCATAACATGTGTGCCGTTTTAATAATAATATAATCAACAACATATATAAATTTCAGCTTTGTTAAAATACCTTTAATTTTTTATTTTTTGGGAACTTTAATAGTGTCTGCTTTGACCTTAGAACCTCCATAGATGTCTGCCATTGTTATTTTTAAATAATAATAATGTAAAATTAAAAAAAAAACCAATTGGCAATCTTGTTACTATAGCTTAAAATCGGTCAAATTTTTACATTTTTTACAACTGGTTGACTCCATGGGAACCGTCACGGAGCTTTGTGAATCCCTATCTCATATAAGGCAGGTATAAGAGAATCAATAAAGAAAATATAAGGTTTGTTCGGATATCTTAAGTCTGCACGCCGCTGGCTCTTAAACTAAAAGTATTATTGAAAGAATTTCGTCCCTTATTTTCTTTGAGAACATATTTTTATCAAATATTCGATTCTGAATTCCATCTTGTAAATTTTATAATCTATTACTGCCAACAATAGCTAAAGAATATTATTCAACATGCATCCTTGAATAATAATCATTTTTGATGGTGGTTTACCAGAATAAGGAGCGAATTTCATTTTGGTAATTACTTCCGTAGTTACACAGTCCGTAATTTATGTTTTAATTTTCTTTTATTTACTTTCTTTTTTAAAACATAGTATGCGACAGTTATCTTATTTGCCAACATAGTTATCAATATGGCATAAAATATATATATTTGTGTACGTGTATTTCTGTATTTGTATAAAGTCAAGTTAGTATACCTAAATATACTCTCTGCTTTTGCGTTCAATAAGTAATTGAAAATGCTTGCTGGAATTTCCAGCTATTAATTCAGTTTTATTCTATGCAATTTTAATCATACGCATAAAAGGTTTAATTTCAGGTTACATTAATTGGTTAAAACTTTCGATATAATATTTGTGTGGTAAAATCAATTCCATAAATGAGTCCCTTTATTAGTGGTTGTAGACCTGACATATAAAAGTGTTTAATATTTCTATACCCGCTCATTTGTGTCTGATACCAATAAAAATACATAAATATAATAATTAAATGTTATATTTTGGTTTTTGGATAATTTTGAATTGAAATATAATAATTACTTCAGGAATAAGGTTTCGTTAATAATGTAGTAGTATCTCACAAATCAAAGTAACATTTTCATTTAAAATTTACCCTATTTTAATAAATAGGAAAATTAAATCAATATGAATTATATGGGAGAAAGATATAAAAACATAGAAAGATGTCTGAAACACATTAAAACAGAAAATTTATAGCCAGGTAGAAGGAATTCTTGAAATCTAGGTACAGAGTATACAACATTATTATCAAAGTTGTATGAAACATCTCCAGACCCAATCGTTAAAATATTTTCTGACTATATTTACACAACTTCGAGAAAAATTTAGGATTTAGTAATTTTTTCAATTTAAGAAAATAAATTTATCATAATTTTTCTCGGATATGTGGTTGAGGTGATATTTTCAATGGGTTAAAATAAAAGGTTATTGTTAATTACTTTGTTAATTAAAGTTGGTATTTGAAATATATTTGTTTTTTACTATTGAAAGTTGTAGCATATATCGTATAACTACTCACACATTTTAAATTTCACATTTCAATATTACTGGAAAATACTCTATTAATTCTCTGTTTGAAATACAAAACAACACATACAACCCTTTACAGTAAATCTTGCAAATAGTCATATATTTCAGCCAATTTAGCAAAAAAACAATCTAGCAAAAATCCTCAAAAAATCTTTGCTAATAGCCTACCTGAAGATGTTGTAATACAACGAAACCTAGGTAGTGGTAAAGAATTTAAAGAAAGTTTTTTTTGAATATGTGTTTTGATCACTTTTCTAGACCTATTACTTTATTCGAAAAAAGATTTTATAAAACACAATAATCGTATGATAAATAGATAAACGTAACTTTACTTCTTTTCAGACCAAAATTGGAACTGAAACGTACATAAACACTATATAATTGGTATTTTATGCCACTATCTTTACATAGTTTCAGGCCTCATAATTAACCTTGTCGGTAAACGTGTGCTAGTAGTGATATGACAATTTGCATAGAGGCTTGTGCTGGGTTTATTGGGCATGAAATGAGTAAAAGTTGCCGCTTTGTTCATAATATTTTTTACGTTTTCACAGACTATATTGAGCATCCCATTGAAAATAACATTACAATTTTTTCTACCATCGCAAAGTAAGATCACTTTAAATATTTTAATCTAACAAGAAGCGTGTTGATAAAATTGTAATGTTGCTAATAATATTTCGAATATTATGTATGTTTTTCTCAGCAAAATATTTCTATGTTTATGGGCATTGCCTACAATCATACAAACATTGAGAGAGGCCTATATTCAGTAGTGAATGGAAATAAATTTCTGATCGATTTGATTATTATATTACGAAAATACTTAAAATACAATATTGAGATAGTTCAATATCTAGTTGACTTAGATAACTGGAAAATATTTTAGGGCCCCCACTTAAGCTGGAAACTGGGAGTAACATTACGTTGTGGTGAAATAACTCATTTTATCATTTATATCTGAAAGTTTTCCAAATATACTTTTACTCTGTTTGCATAAAATTTATATTTAATTATTTAAATATAGCCTTAATTTTATCACTTTATGTAAATAAATAAAGGGAATTATCGGATTAATCCTATTATTTCAGAGAATATATAACATCTTTAATAACCAGAATTTTAATTAAAGTTAAAGATAGTATATTTGGAGGTATAGACTTTTAATGGTTAATAACTTTTCTGTGACATGTAATTTATTAGACTACTGCTGGATCCACCTAGCGTAAAATTTTCTTTGAAATATGCTTGTAAATAATTGTATGCCAGTTATTTAAATTTATTCAATTATTGAACGGAAAAACACCATGACTCATTGAAGTATTTAATTTATTTTTAGTGGCAGATAATATTCTCTACATTTACTACGGTCGATGGCGAAATAAATAGTCAGAAGTTGACTACTGGAGAAATTTACATTTTTTATTATAATTATTTTTCATTTTCAAACCGAGTAATAAGCAAACTAACAATCTCACCAGCATAGTTTACAGAAAGAACAGCCCAAATATGATTTCAGTGATCTCCATAACTTTTTCTATTGTAAAACAATGGGAGTACAAGTCTGTTTCATTCCGGTTTTTAAGATCATTAACCGTGACCGTGATACACAAGACTACGCCTACCATTTATTACTAGAAATATCGTTTTTCTAATGAAATTGGCGTAGGATTTCGTCGTGTCATTCAAAACAAATTCTTCAGTTATTGACTGTACGTATAATTTGTATTTCATTTATATTAAATCTAACCAGATCTGCACCTAAATAGAATTCTTTTGGGAAAAATAATAATTGATCGTTGAATTGTGTAACATATTTGTTTATATCAGGCGAATAATTAAATTTCGGACATATTACAAAGACCTGTCAAGTATGAGTAGAACTCGCACCACGAGAGTTCTGTACACATTTAGAGTCATAAACATTTGGCAGTACATAGTATTTATATTATATCATATACCTTTATGTTTTCCATTACCTGAATATATTGCCTAGTACAACATTCAAAGGCATAAAAACGTGTTGCATACTTTAAAAATTATAAAATCCAGGATAATTGCTAAAACTTTTCTTTTCAAAAATATTAAATATCCTTTATTTTTTCACGTTCGTCACATTTTCGATCTACAGAATACTATCCAATTTCACCAAATCCAACCAATACCAAATCCACGCTTGACAAATACTCTTTCTTGAAATCATTTGTTTGATATTTGAAAAATTCCATTCGAAGAGGAATATTGGTTTTAAATTTTTGGATACGTCTTTGTCTAAAATAATTATAAATATAAAAAAATTTTGTGTTGGAAATAGGTTTGATACATGACAGGTTTGTTTCACCTTAGACATTTTTTAAAACAATTTCTTTAAAATATGTTTTTAAATTAAGAACATTAATGTTAAATAAATTAATTATATTAACTTCAAAGGATACTTGAAGCGAAGTAACATTTTTTTCAGAAAATCTTTCAACTTTAAGGCGTATTTACAAAATTTCGTCGCAAGAGAATTGATATTTACAAGTCGTAAAATCACTAATTCACGCATAGAGTCGGCACTGGTATGCTACTAATTTATAATCTGTACACATTACTTGATTGTCTAGATTAAAAAAAAAATAAAAATATGTTTTTTAAATATTTCTTTGTTTATTAGTTTTACTTGTAATGTATTAATTAAGATGTCATTCATTGATCAGGCCAGTTAACTAGAATGGCTATGTAAAATGATTTTATTTTTCACATGCGGTTTTATCGAGGTAGAAATAAGTTGTGACTTCTAATTAGTGTCTACTAGTTTTTTGCCTTTCGACATTTCCTTTGGCTGGTTTCTGCCTGTACATTAAACCTTAATTATTAAATGTCATATTTAACGTGAACCAAAATTAAAATAGAGTTAACTTTATGCAGAGATAGCACCGTTCTACAGTTTTATTTAATTAATGTGATGCTAAAGTATGTTTAATTGCCTTTTCTTTCACGTCGCAATGGAACATAGGATTTACAAGATTTCTTGCACGTGGATAGCTGGGTGGAGGGGGTGTCAGGAAATAACGTAGAATATTTCTTATTACGGGAAAATTTTTGTTTGAAACTGAAAAAGAGAGATAGCAGAAGTGAATAAAAAAGCGTCGTAACGAAGCAACGGGTTGACGTGATTTTTTAACCGTTATATACACAATTTAAAGGACCAAGAAAATTGCTCAGGCTAATCCTCAATTTAGAGTCCAAATTATAATATTATAAACGCAAAACTTACTTGTGTGTCGTTTTTTTCATTTCATAGGTGAACAAGGTGTCAACGTGATTTGTTTACCCATAAAGAGATCGCTTACTGGGTAATGATACATAATAATTTTTGTACAGAAAAATCTTAACTTAACTGGTGCTGTAAGCGTAACTAATATTATAAATATACCTGCTTCTATTATACCTGCCTTACATGAGATAGGGATTCACAAAGCTCGTTAAAGGTTCCCATGGAGTCCCACGTGTAAAAAATGTAAAAGTTTGACCGATTTTAAGCTATAGTAACAAGGTTGCCAATTATATTTTTTTTAATTTTACATTATTATTATTTAAAAATATCAATGGCAGACATCTGTGGTAATTCTAAGATCAAAGCAGACACTATTAAAGTTCCTCAAGAAATAAAAAATTAAAGGTAATTTTACAAAGCCGAAATTTATATATGTTGTTGATTATATTATTATTAAAACGGCACACTTGTTATGCGGTTCTAACATCACGGCAGACAACGGAACGTTACTTCTGGCTTACCTATACGTATGTCAGTCTAAGAACCAGCGACGCGTATACTTAAGATATTTCTGATTTTAAATTATATTAGCAAGTCTGCCAATGCATATTTTAAAATTTTACATCATTGTCATTAAAAAATAATAAAGCAGATGGCTGTGGTGTTTCCAAGGTCATGGCAGACTCTATTGAAATCCCCAAAAAAATACACGATTTAATGTATTTTGACAAAGCTGAAATTTAAACATGTTTTTAATAATAATATTATAAGCCTATATTTAGGATTGTATATAATTTCTGCTGTTTTAACATCCGGTACACAGTTGAACTTTACCTCTAGCGCATCAATCGTATGCATCACTCTAACATCCATTCAATCTCCATGCAATTAAATATACTACTATGGGCACAAGAGCATTCGTATTTGTATGAACATACATATTTACTACCGTTAGCACCGCTCCAGCTCCGTTTAGTTGTCTAACCTCGCTGACGCTTATTTAACAGGGGACACAAAGAGAGTTTCATAATTTTAAAATGCATATTTAGAAAGATATTATAAAATGACAAGAAAATGTGTCATTAGCCACGCTCCTTATTTATCGATACAACTAAACCTGAAATAATGAAAAAAAGTTGGTGAAATCTCTTTTATTCAGAAAACCTTTAGCAATTATCCTGAATTTTACAATTGTTGACGATATTCATGCTCCGGCTCTGTTTAGTTGACTAACCTCATTGACACTTCCGTTCTGAAGAACTTGGCTTTATATTATATTTAAGGTTCTACTGATATTTAAGCTGCTTCTTAATAGTACGCCGTTATACATCGGATATTACGACTTAATTAGCATCATTGTACATTAATTTATTGGATATTTATGCTCAGTTGTTTCTTAGCTTTTTGGCGCTATCGGATTTTTTGAGTTAACTGACATTCTATAAATTAATTTATTTGATGTTTTATCCTTAGTTGCTCCTTAGTATTTTGACGCTACCCATTGGATGTCAGGGTTATACTAATGGAATATACGGGTGTGTTTATTTAACTCATCCATCCCTAAAGTGGGATCGAACTGTCTTGATTCACAAAGTGTCTTCAGTCCTACGTTCCTTCAATTTGGTTTTAACACGCTTTTATTAGATCGATTTGCAACTAACTAATTAAATATGTAATGGAACGTACGAAACTAAATTTCACGCACTACTAGTTTTTGTATCATCATGGAACTTGGCAGTTGTGTGTAGTTCTAATGGCAATACAATAAAATATTACCATCGGACTTCTTCAATGAAATAGAACCGGAAGTCAGATCAAAAATTGGATTATGCCAAGCTTGCCGGAAAGTTGGTTTGCAATTTGAAAGCATGTGCAGAGATGAAGAAGATGCACGCTCAGTCGCTCACAGGCACAGAATCAAAAAGAGACACATCAACCTAATCAAATGTGCTGCTCTGCTACTTTGAGTACTTTTGAAATTTTTAATAACTTGTTATATATTTCGTAAAAATAGTTCTAAATATTAACATATAGCAGATTCAAAAAAATATTTTCCTTTAATCTTAGACTAAAAGAAGTAAAAATAAATTAATAGGTATAGTATTATTTGAGTGTAAAAGTGTTGGTCGCTTTTTCTAAATAAATAATGATTTTCGTTCTCAAAGTAATACTATGACAATGAAAATGTTTAACATTTCAATTATATTTAGACAGAATAAACAGGGAAAACAGGTTCAATAATTAATTTTTACTTTTTAGAGCGGTTTTTATAAACACGTTTTTTTTTTAATTTTAATTTAATCTATCCTTAACGCGTCGTATTTTTGCTTTCAACTTAAACGTAACATATGTAACGTAACATGTGTTCCGTATCTTTGTGTGGAATTAGTTGAATGATACAGGCTTCACTTAAGGATGTTCCTTTCATCTTCGTGTTTTGGCACAGTTGGATAACATTGGTAATTTCTCTATATGCTCTTTCTCCGTTTAAAAACTCAGTCCTTCCGATTCGGAGATATTTGAATTTGAGTACCGTAGCCAGGTCTTGTTGCCTGTAGGATGTACAAATGTACTCGGTGGTATTTAATGGAATTAAACAAATGGATATAAAAACAACGACTGTGGAAGTATAGGTGCTATAGTTGTTATTGCTTATAGGTTTCTCGATAATATGTATATTCTAAATAAACAGTTCGTACATGAGGTTAGACGTCCGGGTTTCTCTTATGTTTTTGTTTCGTCTTGTGCCTTGATCCTTGTTGAAAGCTCTTAATGTAAGGTACTTGTAATAGTGGATTGTCAGCGTTAGGGTCAATTCAGATTTAATAATTTAGGGTTAATTTTTATCAACCCGTTATAATGTACGCTACCGGTTTGTCGGAAATATTCCTCATTATAACATCGCGCCAAGTGCAAATTTCATACGTTGTGCAAAAAGCATCTGTTGTGACAATAAATAGTCTGTCATAATAAGGATATTGTAATAGGAGTAGGTTGGGCAAGAGTAGTTTATATTTTTTTAAATAATATTGACAGGGGAATGTAAATAATTTTACCATTATTTTTAAAACAACTAGTTGTTAGTTTAATTACTATGGAAAAATCTTAGAAATTTTTATGACATCTTATGAAGCCTAAAATTATTAAATTCGTTTCGTTTTTATGGTGCATTATCATTAATTACAATTTTTTCTGACTGATTAAGGCACAAACCTTTGTCAGTCATCAAATATCCGAGGGACCCTAATTCTTTAAGAAGTAAATCCGCTTAGTTTAATAGTATTTTGAAGCTATGTTGTCCGATTATATCAAACACGCGTTCTACTTTTGTTGTGTTCCTGCAGTAAAGTCCAGTAAAGTCTTTTCATCGAGATACACGAGACATTATTATCTTGCAAACCTCTCAAGGTCATATCCATAAGTCGTTGAAATTTGTTGGGTGATTTTTTAAGATCGAATATTATTCTACTAAATTAATAATACCCTCTGTCTGCAGAAACTGCAGTCACCTCCCATTAATTTTTAGAAATTTTGTTAGTATTGATTACTATAAATCTTAAAAATACATTAGATATAATTGATAATACCCAAAGTAGTATAAATTTCAGTTACTAAAGTTTATTGAAATATGTTTATCTTATTAAAAAAAAAACTACAAAATACATTTATACATTACTTATTTAACTTGCTAAATCGTACAATAAGTAACCATATTTATCAAAATGTATGTTCATTTTAGACAAAGAAATAGGTACCAATATTATAAAGTAAAACTTCATTTAAATAAAAAACTAAATTTAAATTTTGATTGGCTTCAAAACGAGAAATACCCTTTATAATTTTTGTTTCTTCAATATAATAATGGGTAAATTTTGAAAAGAGGCGCATATTGAAATGAGTTACAAATTTGCACATCTTAGCACCACTTTAAAACACTCATTTTATTTGTTGTTTAATTTTATTTCAATATCCAGGGATAAAGAAAAGAATTTAAGATAGAAGAAAATTTTCTTAAATACATTTTTTTAACAAATTTTCAAGATAAATTGAATAGTTTTTGAAATTATTCCATCAAAATGCAAACAATTTCTGTATTATTTTACTTCTTGACAACAGGCAGGAACAATGCCAAGAAGGCTGCAACTGCGAAAAGAAAGGGTACTTTTAATACCAATATTAAACATCTAACTTATACCTCACATTAATATTTAAGTTTATGCCGTTCTATCATAACCACATGTTTAGTCTACCATTGGATTCTACAAAACCTGTTCATGACAAACATCAAAATAACAATTTTTTAAAATTTTGAAGACCTTTTATGTGTTGGTTTTAAAATTTTAAAATATATAAGATTATTTTTGCTTACAGTGCTTTTGCCTAATTAACCATATGGTTTATAAAATGGTAATACAGATGCACCTCAGTTTCAAATAGCGTGGTAAGCAAACTATTTTTATATTACATGATACTGTAATTTGTAACTTACAAAAAAAATTTAATTCGTTTGAAATCACTTCACACAAAGATACAACATTTTTCGACAACAATTCGTCAGTATGAAAAATGACAAACTCTTAAAAATTAAATTAGAACCTTTATAGTTCTCAAATTTTTCATTTATTATACACAACTTTATAAGATGTATTAAATATTAAATTAAAAATATGTTTACATGACTCAATTTCTCTAAAAACAAAAACGTAAAGTTATTGACTGTTTCTCGAATCAATACTGATTTTATGATTGTAGCTCGATTACCTCTCTTAAGAGACATTTAGAGTTATAAATTATAAAATATTAGAAATAAGTTATATATAAATTTGTTGAAAACTTTCTGTAACCACCGTAAAAAGTATAAATTTCTACATTACACTAACACGTTTATAATAAAACGTTTGCATCAATGATACCATATTTTAAATTATTCCATACAAATAAGAAGTATTTCTGCGTTAATAAAGAGAAAACGATCTTGATTTGTATTTCAATATGGTAACTACTCGTATTAAGGGTTATACCCTTAATAGTAGAAAAGTGGAAAATCTTTCTTCGTTGGATTTGGCACAGTTATAGAAATACTTATAAAATAATCGGGGTAAACGATATTTGCCTCTGATGAAGTTTGTTAACATGACTATAACCATAAATTGAATCAATTCTTTTTTACCATTTTAATTTAAATCTTTTCAAAATATTTAAAACAATTAAATAGCTTTGTTTATATTTTTATTGGAAACTTTTTTTTATTTACAGATATTAATTTCTAAGTCATTGATATAAGTTGGCGTACAGTTTTAGATTTTGTTATATTATATGATAACATTTCGATAACCATATTTAATTTTTTTGTAATTCTCTACAAACTCTCAACTAACGTAAACAGATAGATAACGTAATACGTTACTTATGGTTTTGTATTATGAGTATTATGTTTAATATCGATTCGTTAGCGACTTGTTTATTAATGCTGCGCTGAATCTTGAAAAAATCATGTTGATTTTTCATCTACAAAAATATGATAAATTATTGACAGGCCCAAAATTTATTTTGTGTATTGGATCTTGTCATCTATATTTTATGTATTATGAGTTAACAATTAAAAGTATTAAATTACAAATGTTTTTAGTATTACGACAAAAGCTATTTCTCCGTAAATTAAAAACACCTCTATTAAAGATCTGAAATTATCAGATTTAACCTGAGTTAAGTATAGTTTATACTTACAACCCATTAGTGAAGCAATTGTTATAAATGGCACGACGCAGTCCTGTGCTAACATAATTGGAAATATGATATTTCCAGTGAGAGATGCAAGGCGTCCATTCGTATAGACTACAGACACGGCTAATGACCTGAAAGCGGAATGAAGTAAGATTTGATAGTGATAATAAAATATATGTTAAATAATTTCGCCACCAAATCATGGTAAAACTCAAACGACTCTGGAATGTTTGTGCAGAGTAAATTGTTTTTACGTTTATTGTTAAAGGTGTGAGGAATATAAAAAACATGCAATATCTAACATACCACACTCTATTCATAAGATAAATAAACAATAATATATTTTGTTTCACTCACGTTATTAAATAAAGAACTTGTGTTTTAAGGTTAATTTTTGATGTTATTCTAGGGTGTGCCTATTTTACAGACCATATATTTATGCCGGTCCTATTTAGTTTCGTACAATAACAAGTAGAGTTTTTAATAATAATATTGAAAACAATTTAATGAATCAAATTCAAATATAATTTTAAATCAACAAAATAATTACAAAAACTATATATGTGCTTTGAACCATCAAAACGGGTATATACCTTGGTTTAATAGCTTTCCTGTGACGCGTTAAATATTTACCGCGCGTTTAGCTTTGTAATATGGAAGTAAGTTATAATGGCTTAAAATATGACTTTCGGCATTTATTAGAAAAAGATACAAGCCCTAAATTTTGGACAGTAATTTTGCGAAAAAATTACTTTAAAATAATGTCACGTAATTGACATAAAATGGAATCTTCGGAAAGAAAACATTCTGCGTCTTCTTTTTTTTTGTAAATTTTTTTAATTAAATGTTATTAAATTATGATAAAAAGTGTAATTTAGATAGTTTTAAGTAAATTATAATCGCTAATGTACAATTTAAAAGTGAACTGTACTACTAGTGGACGTTCCCATTTCTATAAGGCGAATTAATATTACACATTATTCTCAGGTTACAACTCCGATACCAGCTATTATATTCGTACAGTGGTTTGCAAATTTTTTCACAGATGTAAACATTGTTGAAATTGCTTTCTTATAAACTGAATAATCTAGTACTATCATTGGATTGTTACAAAAGAGGTAAGTATGTAAATATTATCACCCCGACAATTCTTTACGTAATCAAATATAACAAATTTTGATCAAAAAGTTGTTAAACAGATTTAGAAAACGTTTAGTTTACTTTGAAAACTGGTTTTTCTATATTTTTTATTGCATTTTGGAAGGAGATAATTTTTATTTTTCTTATTAAATTAAATTGCAAAAAATAATTCACTTAAATTAAAAAGATATTAAAATGCCGCAATAATCAATTGTTACACAGGAACGGTGTTGGTTAACTAAATTTTATGAGTGATGACACTTTGTAAATTACTAGGTTTTATTCAAATATTCTACATAAACCGCTGGTGGACTAATGAGAAGACCATTCCAAAATCTTATATTGAGAGTATACTTATCCATCTATATATTTACCGACATAAAAATAGTGTATTGTAATTAAATAATGCGTGTTATGTGATAATACGGAAATGATTATTTTCTTATAGCGTAAGTCCCCGGACTGTATTCGGTGTCTACAACGCTTAGCGATTCGTGAATTCAATTAGTTTTGTTTTGTTGTATTATTAATCACTAAAATGTAAATATAATGTACATAAGTACTTGCTGACCTAAACAAATATATCCGTATTTCAAATATATCCATTAAACTTGGCCTACAAAATTTGCATTATTTAATTCGTAATTTATCAACTTTTTTTATAGCACTATCTATAAAAAATAATTTTGATGTTTCAGGTTTCTAAGCATCCAATTATCTGTAATATTTAGTAGATAATAATAGGTTCAAACAGACAATCTATACGAAATTATCGAAAACCTAATATTACATTGTGGCCAACATTACAATGACAATCACCTCCATTCCCGTGAAATTGAAATATTTAAATGATACTTACCTAGTAACAGTAGGGAAAACCTCTAAAGCAATTGTCAATATGACGGTTACTGCAGTTTGTCCTAAAGCCACAAAAGTGGAAGCTAATGCGGTTACTTGAATTGTGTTTGTCGCCCAATAAAGACCGGCACAACAGCCTGCACAGATTGTCATATAAAAAACTAACAGTACGCGTTTACCAAAAATATTAATAATGAAGCTGGAAAAGATGTAAGGAATGCAGCATGCTATACCCATTATAATGGCATTTACGTAAGTTTCAGTTCCACTTTCATTCTGAAAAAGGAAAAAATTATTATTGCCAAGAAATAATCAGAGTTTTAATTTTATGAAAATTTATTTTGAAATAAGTACTCTTTCCTACTAAATATAGATTTAGAAGAATAAAGTAAATTAAAAGATAAGTATTTTGATAGAAACTTCGATAAAAATATAAAAGGACAGTTGAAAAGGTAAACAGAGTAAATATTTAAAAAAATAATAATAACACCATTGAACTCTTTTGAGATACTTAATAGGTCGATAAATTGATGTGAAAATTCGAAAAGCGTCAGCTAGAAAGAAAAACGGAATTTAAAAATGGGTTTTCGAAAAGTTTTTCTGGAAAAAATGTTAGTGTAATGTAAATAAAGTAATACGAAAACTAGCAAAAAACTAATTAATTTTTCGTATAATGAAATATAAATACTAAACATCAAAAGAAAAAATTCAGATAAGACAGTATGCATGAACGTCAGTCAGAGAAAAAGACACAGAAAAGTCTACGTGTTTGCCATATTATGTACATAAAATCTATCAAATAATTTCATTACAAAATAATAAAAAATAAACCTTTGTTATACCGGAATGCATTCCTGACTCTCCAAAATCGTAGTTGACATATTCTTCGCCGTCGCCATGTAAGTATCGAGCATCACACACAGAGTTGCATTTTTGCTTCCAACCGCTTCATAAGTTTCCACTATGGTAGAAATCTGAGGATACCATAATCTCATTGTGTTGTAGCTGAGAAAAAAAAGGTTACGAATTATTTAGACCTGTGTTGTTTCAATAATGTTGAAAGTTTATATTACTAAAGGACATTTTAACTTTGAATTCTCAATAGAAACTTTTTTATTTATTTGAATGAGAAAAATCTTCATTGCTCAATAATAAAAACGTAACTAAATTGTTGAGTATAGTTATAGTTATTTTTTTTTAATCACGGTCTCATAAAGATTTAATAAAAAAAAGTTTAGTTATTTCATTAATGATCAAACTGCATTCTGAACCTTTGAGCAAACGTTTAACTACGAATTAGAAAATATTAAAGAAAGTGTAGAAAACCCGTACTAAAATCAGAAAAAAATAGAGCCTTCGAAATTTAAAATAGAATTATAAAGATGTAACCCGAAGAATTCGCTCGTTTCACTGGCTATAACTTGACTTTTGTATCTACAGTAAATAAAATAAAATGGCAAACAATATTCGAAAATGTTAATAATTTATGAAACAGGTCATAAATTTCTCGCTTTATTGTCTTCAAAAATATATTATAAATTATGTGAAGATTTTACTATTCGCTAAAAAAATCTTAAAAATTATGTTATTCTTGGAACAGATTTGCCTTCTCCGATTTGCCCAGAAACTTGTATATGCATGTTTACTTTTAACTTCATTATTTATTATATTATAGCGCTAGTATTTACAAACATACTAATACACAATAGAATAAGATTGACGATTAAATTAATCACTTTTACTACCAAAACTTCATTTTAAATAATCGATGTTCTACATTAATTAAATGAAAGCGTACTGAAGTAGTTGCCAATACATTCAACGAGAAAAAACATAACTTATTGTGAATGAGAATTGTAAAATTGTATTCGTTTAAAATTTAATGCGTCCCTATGTTTGAAATTGAACTCAAAATCGCAAATATTTGGTCATTTTTTGCCCGCATAAACAAATTTATTTAATTTTACTACATTGACGAAAAAAATGATATAAAAATGTTTTGCCTTTAAATTTAATAAAATAAAATGGTGTAAAAATGTAACATTTTTAGAAATATATATTCAATTAGAATAAGAAATTTTCGAACTGTTTCTTTAAAACAAATTGCCAATATTACAATCTAGTTGTTGCTAGTATCTTAGTAATGTCATTAAGCTTTATCTAGCTATATTTTTAATAACGCATCATAAGTGGAAATTGTATTTAAATTTACAAAAAACTCCTAAATAAGCTCTTGGGATCACTGATTATCATATGTAGACTTTCTGGTCTTTCAGCCTAGAAAAATGTTATTTTATATAAAAATACTGGAAAAAAATGATTGTAGGTAATTTACCATTATTCCTGACTGTTTTCAATCAAATATTCATTTAACCATCGATTAATAATGTTCATTATTTTCTAATGATATGAAAATTGCATACGAAAGTTTTTAAATAGGAACGATACTAATTTTCATCAAAGGTTTCATATACTGGGCAAATACAATATTTTTAAAAACCATGCTTCTATTATCAATAAACATTTTATTCGTTGTACGTAGTATCTAAAAATAAATAAAAGATTTAATTGTATTAGTCATCGCATATTCCGACGTGTCACTTAATGTTATTTCTATGTTATTAATGTTGGAAATAGAGACACTATTTCGAAACGATATAAAAATATTATTACTTATAGAAAAAACTTTACAAACAAGTTTAGGGTCACGTCTAAACAAAGTCCGAATGCATAATTTTTAATTATTCAATCATTTTTTTATATCGTATGAAGGCGCATCCAATAAAATATTTTATGGAATTATGTAACATATTTGAGTTTATAGTATAATCTCAACTCCTTAGATGAATTATCAATGATAAGAACTTCCGTCCACAGTTTTAATTTTGGTAGTGACTTCTAAATTCTGTTGTGGTAAGCAATATATATTTCATTGTTAAATATTTATCTAATGACGACAGTCATTCCATAAGAACTGCCTAAAATATTGAAGTAATCGCAAATTATTATATATATATATATATATATATATATATATATATATATATATATATATATATATATATATATATATATATATATATATATATATATATATATATATATATATAAATTATATATATTGTAAGTAATTACAAATGAAAAAAGTCAACATACCCGAACATCAAGGCAATTTCCGTGCAGACCATTAGAAGGAGATAAGGAAGAAGTGGTTTTTTAACCATCGGCTTAAGACTTCTTATACTTCCTTGGATGGTTTTAATGGTGGATTTATGTTCTTTTTTATTCTCACAAGCATCGGGGCTGGGTGATTGATGCTTAAAAAAAGTGCGAAGAAATAAATATTTTAATTAAAAAGACAAATTTTTACAGGCCCCATTTGCAGAAATTGAAAGATTGAAGAAAATAAAAAGACTCTTTAAAATTTAATCTCACTAAATCTTTAATCTCACATAGTAGGACATTTTCTAGTTACATATTTACTAAGTACTTTAATTTGAAATTAGTTCAGTAAAATTGCATTAATAAATTAAAGGAAAATTAAGTTTGAAACAAATATTAATTCATTTCATTTACATAATGAAAAGTTATATTGATATTTGTAAAATGAATTGAAAATGAATATTACGTTACCTTAAATGTTGATTTAAATATTTATTAAAATTCGGTCATTGCAACATCAAATGGAAAATACGACGCCAATTCGTGTGGACCATTTATTGGAATTAAACAAAACTACGTCTTCACACAGCCATCTGTACGCAACCATAGATGTAATCTCATCGTGTCTTGTATCTTATTTTATTACTTTTTTAACCAAATTAAAAAACAGGTTCTAAATTGTTTTACTTATATATTGATATGGTAATGTTTAAACTACATGGAATTTATTGTAAAATAATTTTGTATAAAAATTTAAATAAAATAGGCAAGTACAATGGCATATATATATATATATATATATATATATATATATACTACGTAGATGTATCACGAATGATTCAAAATTAAGGTAGCTTCATTATATATACTTGTTCAGTGCCAATAAGTTTCAATTTATTTAATGTATAGGAAAGTTGCTCTATTTGGCTGTCTTTTACTTTTACCGAACATGTCAAAATTCCATTTTGTGGAACGTAAAAATATATAAATTCTACTTCTGCTACTAGTCAAATTAAAATGAAAACATTGCACTGCAACCAGTCTCCATTCAAAAATTATCATTTTATTATTTTATATATAATAGTAAATATATTTTTAATATACAAGTTTGACTTATTTTTTTGACTATAAGAATAATTAAGATACCTAAACATAATTGGAACAATTAAACGTGGTAATAATTTTTATTTTTTTAAATTTTTTTTACTCCGTTTCTACGACGTATTTATCATTGTTGGCGTTGGTATAATGATTATAGAAGAACCGATATCCTTCAACGGTTATGAAAATATAAAGTTTAAAAATAATGTGTATCTTAAATAACTTAAAAATTATAATGTTACAAGTAATGCTTCCCGTCTACAATACCGTATAGGTACATACCCTTATAGATACATACGGTATGTTTTCGATAATAATTTAATATGTTCTCGTATTATATATTATTTTAGTTTAAAATATATGTTTACCATTTTAAAATGAAATTCACACAAGGAAACGCGAATTTTTGAAAATTCTGTTGCAATGCACTTCACAGTTAATATCAAATAATAATAAATATTTTTCAGTAAAAAAAACCCTTGCTAATTGCTTTTCCACTCTTTTAAAAATTAATCAAAGCTTTAAAATAAATATAAACTTATTTTAGAGAGCGATAGAACAATGTCAAAATGTTTGCAAATATTTCAAATTATTATTATTTGGAAAGTTAAACAGCGGAAATAGTTGTAGGTTCTATTATCTAACGAAAAGCAATAATTTCAAAAATTAGTTAAATTAACGCTCTTGCTTTACGATATTTGTAACTCATTTGCGTTTTTAATATTTCTCTCTGCACTTCTCGATAAATTAGAAAATAATTTTAATGTGCAAGACAGTAGACATTACTCGCCATAATTAAAAACACAACGTGTATACAAGCATGTGCATTTTTCAGGTTTAGGCTATGTTGGAAAATATATACCTTGAAAATATTTAATAACTTAACGACTCAAATAAATTAATATTTTATATTCAAAATTCAGTTTTATGAGCAAGTATATCGGCTTAGTAATTTTTGAGTTATTGAAGTGGCAGACAGATGGAAAGTTTAATTCATTTTGCTTTTAAGATTTTTCTTATTTTTCTGGCACCTTCCTTATCAAGAAATATTCAAAACCAAAGGAAATAAATATTTAAAAAAGTAAAGTGTGAAAACACGATCTTACAAGGTCACAGTGTTAAAATTAATATAACTATTCACTGAAAATAAAACAATTTTTTCAATAAATAACAAAAAATACTTATTGAAAACGCTTGTTAAATGATGGTGAGACTTTTTAAAAATAAACCTACTCACAATGATCAAGACGTCGATTGAAATGAAACGATGCTACTTTAGCACCGCTTTAGCACTATTTTAGTAGGATATTTTCCAGTTACTATGGGCCTGATCATACGAAGTAATATTAGTCCATGACCCTAAACTTTAAACTCTTTTAGTTTTACCCACGTATGTATACAATTTACTAATGCGAGCCTTACTTATGTTTACATTTTTTTTAACAACAAATTTTAGCTTCCCTTATAAGGGATTAATTTATCCTACGTCATGTAATGAAAGTTCACTCCGAATTAATAAAACGCTGTAAAAAAGTTTTATTTTTAATAATATTTTTACCTCTTTTTGATCCGCTTAAGGATTGATTACATAAAAAAGACTACTTGAATACGAGTATTTAAAAAAAAAGTTGCGTTAGTTAGATTATTTAATATTTGTCGTCCTACAAATTTGGTCCCTCTATTTCAACTCTTTTAGAACTGTATTTTTTAAAATATTCCTTAATCAGCTACTAATTATTACACAATGTTTTTAAAATTGATATTAAAAATGTCAAAGTTATTTGCACTAAAATTAGTCTAGACACCGTCTGATGTAGTATAAATTTATGTTAGTTACACACCTGTCGCGTTTAGTCAAAAAAGAAATGAGATGAAATCGATATACCCACTTCAAAATAGTGCAACAATTAATTTAACAATTTTAATAAAAAATGTCCAAAAATTTAATGGAAATTTCGGAACAATAAAAAATATGATTTAAAATCTAAATTAACTTTGAATCTTATTAAAACCTAAATTTATCTTGAATCAACTCTATTACTTATCAAGAATTAGCAGCACAGTACAAAATAATGATTCTGAACCATATTGATCTTTTGTGTAAGTAAAATATTTCTCGTTATTTTTTGAATAACGAAGTAAACGCTATATATAAAACGAGTATTAATTTTTCCTTACGCAAGGAAAGCGGAAGTTGTTATAATATCGTACACAAAAACTTTTGCTTACGTCATTGACACTCTACGTAAGTGACGTTAATCTTGAACTCATCCTCATTACAAAGAATCTGTTTAATTAAGGAATTAATAACATTCTTAATTGATGATATTTATACTCATTTAACTCACAGGAAATGTTTCAGGTGCTTTTCCATTATTTACACTGTAAATTATCGCAGCGTAGCAAATGCTTCATCGTGACGCCCTTGGGCAAAATCGAACTTCGGACTTTCTGGAAATAGCGAATAAAGAACGCCTGAAATCAAACTAAAAATTCCGCAAGCGTAAAGATAGAAATTCCAGCTGTGTAGACCTGAAATTTAAATATTTTGTAGTTTTATACGTTAGTTTTTAGTTTAACCAATATTAATGGTAACTGAAGTACATATTTCTATGGTCTTTACAGTTTAAAGAAATTATAGATTGTTTAAATTAGTTACTTTTAATTTCAATTCTATTAATTTTTTCGTTAATAATTTTGTATCAACAAAAAATATTTACATTAAATGAACAATTGATTTCTTCACTCAAAGAAACGACCGAACGAACTGAAATCTTGATTTATTGATTTTATTAGATACATTTATCTCTGTTTTTCATAAAAAAATTGTAAATGATATCCTAAATGTAACCTGCTTATATACTTTTTTTTTTTTGCATATAATTTTCATGTAATTGGTTTTGATGTTTAGATATAAATATGTTCTAGAAATAAGGTCGAGATAACATTTCATTTATTTACCAAAATAACATAAAATTAAATTAAACTTACTGATTGTTCCTCCGAAAAACTCAAAGTCCCATTTACGGGGCAGAATCGCCCAGGCCATTAAAGGAAGAAGGATTTGACTAAAAGATATGAACGAAGAGAACACCAAAATCACTCGGTCCCTGGTTTTGCTCGTCGCAAACTCTGACAAAAAGGTTGTACCGGCTATGTAAGCTCCATTAAATCTTAAATTAAAACAGCGTGAAGGGAAATCTTTTAGTAATAATTACTATATTTAAAGGAATCATTCACATTATTTTGCTTTCCAGTAAAATGCCATTTTTATATTATCCCAATGAAAAATAAAGTGATTGCGAATTTAACTTTCTTTAGCTATAATTTTCACGAATTTTTTTGAGAGAAAAATGTTTTTTAACCAAGACGGTAGGTGTGGGTCGAAAAAAACATATAGTACGGTAATTCTACATCTGTGAAAATAATTTTAGCTTGAATTGCTGATAGATTACGGAAATAATTTCAGTGAAAACTACTTACAAAAACCCTTCTACACATTTCGCACTGGCTAGAACACCAAATGTTTGACTTGTGCCCTGTACGCATATGGAAGCGAAGATACCAAACACACAAAACTTAAGAATGGTTTTTCTTCCAAATGTGTCTGTCAGAAAACCAGCAAAGAATCCTGAGCCCAACATACCTGAAAATGTATATAATGATCTTCAAAATTTTACTGGAAGCCGATGAAACTAATTTCTTGAATATTATTGCTTTTTATTTTTAAAAATATCTGAAATTCAAGTAGAAGTAAAAAATTAAACATAATCTGTTTAATTTTTAATTAAAATTATAAAGTTGTAAAATTAAATTTTCGTTATAAAAATTTCACTTTTCAAAAATTATTTCAATAATTTTTTTCTGCAAGTATCTATGAATTACGTATAAGTCATCATATTTTGTTGATAGGATCTCATCAGTTAGTTTTTCATACATGAATTTATAAAAATCGTGTACCAAAAAAGACAATATAAAATGCACTGTATATACAATATATACAATTACAGATACAGATGCAGATATTTATTGCAATTTATTTATTTATAATACCTATGCGTTTTCATAATAAATCAAATTATGAATCTAATTAAATTATTTCTTATCAAAATAAATTTGTCTTTCACTTCGAAGAACTGATGAAAAAAAAATTTATATTTAATCAAGTTTTCCAACATATTGCAAATAATAGTCTATATTTTATTTAACAAGATATGTACGTAATTTCAATTTTCCTAAAAGTTATGGCTCTTATGAGATTGTTGAACTTTAACTTTAATTCTTCTTCTTCTCAGTAGTGTCGCGCTTTACAGAGCGATCGTGGTCATAATGAGGCTACGTCATCATTGCTAGTAGATGTGACCCTCCTCAACATTTCTCTCCATCTTAACCTGTTGGCCGACATCCTAGTGCATTTATGTAGTGAGTCACCAACTGTTAATTTTATTTGATTAGTCCATCGTATGGATGATCTACCACGCGGTCTGCTTTCTTCCACTCTTTCCTGGATCACCAAATTCTCTATGGAGTCATTGTTTCGACTCGAGATAAGGTCAAAGTACTTCAAAATTCGAGACTGTGCTAGGGTTTATAGACGCTGCGTGATGCGGAGTTCTTGTAGTATGGAGGAGTTTGTACGAAATTCTGTCCATGAGACTCTCAGTAATTTACTCAAGCACCACATCTTCAGGGCATCTATTTTCCGCTTTTTCAACTCTCGTAATACCCACGTGTTGGATGCGTATAAAAATATGGGAAAAACTAGTGTTTATACGAGTCTGGTCTTAGTGGCTTTAGTTAAGTTGCGATTCCTCCATAATTCCTTCAGCTTATCCATCCCAGTTCTGGGTATCGGCATTTGTCTCTTTACTTCATCTACACAGCTCCCATTACTTGAGATTAAAGCACTAAAGTATATATAGTACTGGACCACATCGCAGTTCGCAATCTGTGTCACCTCTGGTAAATTGTTATTGGTGCGGTCCACAATCATCGTCTTGATCTTGCAGATGCCCGATGATGTTTGGATTAAAGATTAACATCTTTAATCTAAACACCATCGGGCATCTGACGCAAACAGAGTGGTGTCATCAGCGTAACGCAGGTTTGCGATTTTGTAGCCACCAACCATAACACCATCATACCAGTCTTCCAGGGTAATCCCCATCACAAGCTCGGTGTAGGTGTTGAATAGAAGAGGCGATGTTAAACAGCTTTGGCGGACCCCTGCTTTGGGATGAAAGTTATCGGAAAGGAGGTTATCTGTCCGCACTGAAGCTGTTCCTTCTTTGTAGATTTCCCTAACTAGGTGTACGAGATGGTTGAGTCTGTCCATTTCCAATAGCGTTTTCCAAAAAGTTGGCCATCTAACAGGTTCAAATGCCCTTGAGGAATCAACAACGCATATTTAGACTGATTTGTTGAACTCTCGAGATTTCTATGTAATCTGACGAACAATGAGAATCTGTTCACGGGTGCGATTTCTCTTCACAAACCCAACCTGTTCGGGCGCTATTTCTCTTAACAGGTATGCTTTCGTTGATAATAAGTAGCATTATTTTGCTAGCGTGACTGACCAAAGCAGTAAGGCGGTAGTTGTTACAATTTTCTGTTGAACCATTTTAATATAGCGGAGTGAAAACTGTGAGCCCATTCCACCGGCCATTTACATGTCAACCATATCTTATTTCAGGATTTTTAAAAACAATTGTTTTTTTTTATTTTGAAAATTTCCTTATAACCAACCAATTTAGCTTTTGAAACTATTTTGTTTTTTAATGCAGTAGTTCAGTATAATTTCCATTATTTTCTTTAATGTATCTCACTTCTTACAACATTAATATATCATGCAGATAATAAAGAAAAAAATTATTATGTTCTAACACAATTTTGAGAATGGGTAGAAAAAAATCTTACAATCCAATGTAAATTTGAAGGGTACTTGAAAATATATTGCCATATTGTAATAGTCTACCGAGATACTACTCCTGAAAATTCTGTGCCCTGCACGTACGAAGCGATGGGTTTTATCATAGATGTCATAATATCGGCATATCTTCATTAGTATAAACTAAAACATGCAATAAATATGTTTAAAAAATTAACGAAATTGAACAAACAACATCAAATAATTACTAATAAAATTAAAAAGGAATATTAGATAACAAAATGAAAATATAACGGGAACCAATCGCACAAGAAAAAAATACAGTAGATCGATCAGTTTACATACATTGTTATTGCTAGCGTGTCTTTAGGCGTTTTCCTGAATAAGTATTCTGAATTTTGGTATGCTCTTTAAAAAATTGCGCTGTATGTGGTATACATTTAAAAATAATACGAAACAATTTTTATAAATGGATGGAAAATGGATTTTAATTTTCTACCCATTCTCGAGGCATATTACTAAATACATACATATATATATATATATATATACACACACACACACACATATATATATATATATATATATACTAGCTCACTCGGCGAATTTCGTATTGCCTCAGAATCAATCAATATTGTGCTCACTTATTAGCTGAATTAAATTAAATTTTTCTCAGTCAGAAAATGAATTAAGTTCAATAAATGTACAAAAATCAAATTGATAAGTATTTTAATTACATTGAAATAAATACAATTCACGTCGCAGCAAGACATTTGCAGAAGCGAATAGGAATGATTCGTTTAGCACTATTTTCTGTTAAACTGTTTTCTGGATGGATTGCACTCCGATCCATTCCCTTCATTGAAGCACCTTATGTGATGTGGCATTTTTCGTATTGTTGTCAGGTGCGAGACCGAGAACGAACAAAGCAGATGGTTTGCCGACACGTGAACATGCTACATATAATTGACCATGAAAAAAACATTCATTTTCCAGATTAAGGCTGCAAACACCAAACTATTGGCATTGTCATTTGTTATATAATGAAGCAATTATAATCGATACGCGCACAATCACAAATGTCATAATCTCACAAAGTGAACATTTTCGAATTTACAACGTTTCACAATGTGCACTTCATCAACTTAATTTAACTACTTATTTGAAATAACTTTTCCCTGATGAATTTCAGAAACAAACGTTTGAAAGGAATTCAATTAAACGAATTCCAATGCGATAATGGTCGAAAACTGAATCAAAATTGTTGATAACCATTTATAATTATTATCCTTATATGTCTTTTATGACATATTTTATTCTGTCATTTATCACATATCACTTTTTATACACAGATCAGATACGTTTTACACTCATTTAAATTATTTGTAATTTCTTATTTTTCCAATGCCCGAGGAAACTTCTCGAAGCCGAGACAAAAAATAAAATATTCACCGCAATCAGTCAATCCGTTTTCGATATAGCATAAAAAATCCACTCGATACAAAAGGTATGAGAAAATGAATTTTCTTCATAAAATTGTTTACTTTTTTTTTACATAAAATGTTTTAATACGTATTATCCTATTCCCAATGAGGACAAATCCAAAAACACAAAAATCAAAAAAAATCTGTCCGGCCGTTCTTGAGTTATAAACGGTGTAACTAACACGACTTTGTTTTATATATATATATATATATATATATATATATATATATATATATATATATATATATATTAAAATAAAAAATAAATGATTTCTCAAAAACCGTGGACGAGTTATAGAGGTCATAAGGACTAAATAATTTTTGAATGGCTCCATCTAGCCCACATTGCCGTTTGGCTAACCATCCACCAAAAGCTTATATAATAAGGTTGTAGAATCCACTTATTTGTTGCCTTAAGGAATTATTATTGCATTGGAATTCGTTTAAAATAAGCCTTTGATGGTATATAGAGGATTGTAAAAATTAAAGGGTTCTAAGATATGTATAATTTGAAAAAATTCGAAAATTGTTGTGTGGGTCTCTTGATTTGGGAAAAGCTGACGTTAAAACAGTTGGTATTTTCTTGAACGAAATATAACTGAGGAAATAATCTGTACTTTGTTTTATTAAAATTGAATAAATAGAAGACGACTTAAAATTGGTAAGCCGATAAATAAGTTGAAGAAATTTCAATTAACATAAGCCGACCGTCATTTGGACCAATCGTTTGCCTTTTCGCTCACTTACATGTAAAAGCGTTCGGCCACAGCCCTCCTTCACCCCATAATGAATTCAGCGATAGTCGAAACATGTTATTTGCTTTCATGGCTTATTGTCTATAGAAATAATTTAATTATTGCTCAACATACACTGTCATTTTTATATTTCATTGTTTTTATTCGGTTTAACAAGATTTGTCATTGGTTTTTATAATAATAGCATTCTAGAATTGTTTCAAATATTATTATTTTTAAATATTTTTCGTTTAGGTATTGATATTTTAATAATATTATCGAGAAACATATTGGAAAAACTGGTTAATTCCGTTATAAAATATAGAATACGTACATAAGCTAGGGCAGAGCGTTTACTATTATATTTATATAATTTTATATGTATGGACGGATACATTAAATTCATCTTCATCTTAAAACTTTCCCAGCATAATTATTTATAAATTAATTTTAATCTGCGGAAATTTTCCTTATCCACTACATTATTTATGATCGTTGTTTTCTCGAAACTAAATGAATATTCCGTATTGAACCCGTTATTCCATGTTTGCAATGTCAATAAACGAAATGTAATATTAAGACAGGCGTCAATTTAGGAAATGGAGATTTTTTCACGGTTGACTTAATGTATTATATTCGGGAGTCAGTTTAAACCTTGGTTGATTTATCTAAACACAAAGTGAAGCCGGTAGATGCAGGCAATTTTATAGTGTTAATTTTGTTATTCCAGGTACATAAAAGACTGAATGGCTGGGACTATTCCAAAGGTTTAGAATATTGAAATGAAATATATCTGAAACTAAAAAACTGGTATCTATAAATATCTGAAATGCTGAAAATAGAAGCGTCTATAACAATAGGTTGATAAATGGTACTTTAAGTAACAAAAGGAGAAACATTTGCCTAGTGTCTATGTTGGTACATTGTATATAACTAGGCGAGACAGTGGGTAGGGCAAATACGTTAATTGATGTTCTATTGCGGGATTTAAATAATCGTGCGAGAACCTGGAAGTAAAATTTAGTATCGCAAAAAATTATAACATATATATATATATATATATATATATACATACGTATGTATATATATATATATATTTATATATGTGTATGTATATAAATACTATATGTATATAAATGTGCCCTTACATACGTGTTTATTGCAATACCGATCTATAACATATTTGTTGCCTGTCACATTTTAATAATTTAGAAGAAGACTTAAAAATAAATAAGTGTCTAGTGTACTTGAATATATTTACCTATATAGGTGACGGCATTGAGTACTCCTTTCTGATAAATAGTCATATGTAAGTCACACTCTGCGTTAGGTAGAATATAGGACAAATTAAGTACCGTCGCGTTACTTGAAATAGCGTGGAAAAAGCTTACAAATATTAGTCTATATTGATATTTTCCAAACCCACAACTGTCGAATCATTCCTGAAAATCGTTCATATCCATAACTCTGGCAGACGATTTTACAGTGTCGCTATCGGAGTTTTCTGAAATATTTAATAATTTTTGTCATATTTTCAAGCATTAAAATTTAACTAAATTTAGAAAAATATGTTGAATATCTTTTTTAAAGATTGTACAAACCAAGAAACAAATCTCGAAAATAATTTTTTATATTTGGCTTTTATGCAATCAATTACATACAAATGTTTAGCCATATTCTTAGAATTTGGAATAAGTCCGTTTAGAAATAATTTATATATTTCAAAGCGTCAGTTTTTTCGAAGCCGATATTTCAGTTCAACTAAATGCATATCATATTAGGTTCTACGATCTTTTTACTCGAATAAGGCAAGGTCACATAGGCTTTCCTATGTGACCTAGTTTGGTTTTAGCAATGCATGGTATGTGATATATCTATGTACAAGGGTCTCCTATACGAATATATGATTATAGATGTTCCCTCTTATGGACCAAACTACTCGAGCGATATTGATAATTGGATTCGTCCAAATATTAAGAGTGTCATATATGTATGTATATATGGACATATATTGCATTTAATTTATTCAAAATTGTGAAATATTTGAAGGAGAAAATTACGATGGTGTCTATTATATTTCCCTAGAAAATATAGGTACGAATAAATGAAAGAAAAATATACCTACTCAGTGGACTCGCTCTTCTTGTGTATAAATAATCTAAAAACAAAACCACTCGTCATTTTCTTACTATGGCGAGACCAAAAGGAAGGGTAATGTTTTTATCACTCTATGTGTAATTACTATTCCGGTCGATAAGTTTTTCACGCAATAGATTATTTAGATATTTTAAAATTCTCATGTTGCTTTCCATAGTCTAAGGCCTATATTTATTACAAATAGTTCACGGCAGCGAGTTACGGATAGTTTTTCTTTCCTACTCGGATTTTAATTTTTTTTAAACATTTCTTTTTTAAATACTTATTACGTCAATCATATTCTATTTATCCACCTATTATTTATACACAAATTCTTCCATTAAGTATCTTTCTAAGGTTATTTTTAGTACAGAACTTTTACTTGTCTTAAATATGTCCAAAAATTTCACATCGTTATTTTTATAATTTAATTTAACTTTATCTGATCATATTATTAGTTATCTTTTAAAATACCTAGAAGTGATGTTATTTATTTTCTAAGCGTAAAACAAAAATTGGTTCCAAATTAAATTTTATAAGTTAGTTACTTACCTTTATTTTGATCGCCATTGGTTACGTTGGTACCCATTTGACTGTAATATGTCGCAATTTAACTTAAATAAAAAAAAACGACAAACGTTTGCTACATAATGTTGGCTTCATGATATTAAATGTAGCACACTACCTATGCTGCGTACCACTATATCTAAACTTATCTATATTTATAAGGTAAGACTTTATACAAAACATATTTATTCATTAAAATTAATGATTGTTCGTTTCATACGTACATTGTTATTTTGGTACATTCAGTAAAAAAGAATGAAATATGACCGGCCATTTATTGTGACTTGAATAATTAGCGGGATAATTTCCGCGGTATTAAAAATAAACTGGAGGCTAGAAAACATGGCATTTCAAGTATGTCATTATTAATTAGAACCAATGTGTAAAAGAAAAAAAAATTAAGTTAATTATCAGGAAATGATAATTTATTAAACATAGCAAAAGTATTATGTAGCATATACTGTGTTACGATACAGACATGAAAATTGAGAAGTTTTTCAATATTAATGTATTTGATAAATTTAGGATTGGAAAGATGCTAAGAAACAATTTAAATCGAAAATATACTTTTAAGGTAGACAGTTAAATACGCAATCACTATATGAAAATCATTACATAGGTGTTTAACCATAATTGAGTAAAGTTCTTCCCAGGTAGCGATACGGCAGTGTATCACCATAGACTTCTGATTATGAAATTTCATTCCTTTAGTCCATTTTGAGGCACATAGTATAGGATAAGGTAGGAATTGGGTAATTTAAAAGTCAATAAATATTGCGTTATTCACGAACCGTGAGATCTCATCTCTCCACGAAGCTTAAATCTGATCGAGAACTGTCTAATAGTTTGAGTAACGCTAATGCTGTGGGAAATGTAAAAATTTAATTGTTTGTTTTGCAGAAAAGTTTTTTAATAAAAAAATATACCAAACAATTCGGTAAGTTTTTATCAAATCATACCCAACAGAAAAAATAAAGACCATAAATGAGAATCCATTGTAGCATTGTATTAATGCATCGAGCACGTATGTAAACAAAGGCTGTTTACCACCTTCTATATTTTTCTTGTTATACTTTGAATTTAATATAAGTAGGTACTTCAGTGATCACTGGATATCTTATAAATTATTAGTATTCATGTAATTTAAAAAAAATTGAATGTTCAGAATTTTTGAAAGTGATTTTGAAAAATCAAGAAGAAATGTTTGTATATGTGCTTCAAAAAATATTTTGAGCATAACTGATAACACCAACAACTCAATGGTGACAAAAGTTATAAAAACCAATGGTGCTTCATAAAAATAGATGGAAATTTTCATAGAGAGAAAAAAAAAATAAGGTTGGACGGACGGATAGGTTCCACGGAAAAAAAAATAGTGCGTTACGAGAAAAGACACGAAAATTGTGACATTTCATTAGTACGTTTATATTTGCAGCTGAAATCAAAAGTAACAGAAAAAATGGTTGAAATAATTCGAATACTTCGTAAGAGTTTAGTTATTAAAATAATTTACAAGAATGAAATAGTGAAAGGCATTGAAAAGTGAATGAAACTTATATCTTGCCTGCATATATATGTGTATAAATGTACATACATACACACACACACACATATATATATACACACACAAATATGTATATATATATATATATATATATATACAATTTCATTGTAATGGAGATGAAAGTGCTATTACCACTGTTAAAAGACGTTTTACGTACTTTAGATAAAGATAACATGTTTACAAAATCAAGAATTAAATACAATCAAAATAGATCAAGTAGACTAAAACCACTAAAAATTTAAATGTTTTTTTGGATGGATATTTCAAATATTAACAAAAATTATTTAAAATTTAAATGATATTAACGGAGGAGGGTTTGTGCGTGTTCAAACAAGCTAAAGATTATTAGATATTTACAAGATACGAGTACTAACTGAAATGGAAATGGTTTGGAATGGAGTTGGAGAGTATTTTGGGGGTCGGAAACATGACTGTTGACTGAAAAGAGACTGAAAAAAATTGGTATTATTTAAAAAAAAATTTTGTTTCTTCTGAACTAAAAATTATAGCATAACATTTTGTTTCTGTCAAGGAAATAAGAGCTCGAAATACTGAATTGAAGAGTGAAAAATCCGTCTTAATGAGATTTAACATAGTTATTTGAATATTTATGAAAGAAACGAGCAGAAGTTTGTGATCAATCAATCAATCAAGCAATTGTTCATTATTTGTAAAGAATTTATTAAAGATAAGTAAGATGATTTTAGTGAAGTCAACATTTTGATTTTAACGCTATTTCTAGCTTTCTGCGTTTAAAAAAATATCATTTTATGTTTTTCGTTGCTTATATTTAAAAAAATCTTAATACCACTGAACTCTTGAATGGAAGTGTTAGTCTTATTTTTCGTTTAATGGCAAATTATAGTCTCGCTCCTGATGTAATTATTTTCTTAATATGATAATTTCCAGAAATTGATATAACAATTTTTTATGTGAGGAAACTAATGGCACGTTTGAATGTGAGGAAATTTGTTTTGATGGCACGTCGTGACGTGCCATTCGGCCAACTTCGTGACTTGTCGACGAACAGTATTATAAAATAAAAAATACATTTTCAGTAAATACTTCATAAAAATAAATTAATATTTTTTTATTAACAGCTATCTGATTATTAAATTCTTCGATTTCAAATAAAAATATTCGCAAATAAATATGAAAAGAAAAATGGTGTTTTTCACCTCTGCCAAGCGTCCCATTCCCCTTTTCTATTTAAAATTTAATTCCTACAATCTTATATATTTAATTTCATTACGTATGTAATTTACGAAAAATGTTTACTCTTTAAGTCACGAAAATTATATAATTTGTATTTTAAAACTATTTATGATGTAAGGTAATTTTACGATAACAATGTTGAAGTGTTAATATTCTGTACCACAAATTGAAAAATGGAAAGTTTCTAAAACCACTCACGTAACTGAGCTGATTTTCCCAGGAAATATGCCACGCAGAGATACGAAATTTGACATTATTTTGCAAAAACTATTTTAAGATATTCATTACGAAAGAGGGGGTAGATAAATTACCAAATTTTTCTTATAGCTTCATATGGTATGTGGCATATCACTTGAAAGGACTTATTACGCTGAAAACAGAAAGAGAGTTTCATGATTTTAAATTGCATATTTAGAAAAATATTTTAAAAATACAAAAAATATGGCATTCCCCGCGCACCCTATTTTCCAAAAATATTGAACCAGACATAATGAAAAAAATATTGGTAAAACCTGAATTTTAAATGGTTTAACAGCAATACTAAGTACTGGTAAATGTTTATAAGTATCTATATGTGTATGGAACCCTCGTAGTACAGGTTCTACTTCTACTCATAGGTTTTTAATATCTACGAAATTACATTATTCACTTGACATAGACAAATATTTTACACAATTCAACAATCAATTATGATTTGTTCGAACTAATTCTGTTTAGGTGCAGATCAGATTTTATTTCATACAAAATGAAATAAACTTTACAATTACAGTCTATGCCTGAAGAAATTGTTAATAATGAATGTATAATTGGAAATAGAATATTTCCAATAATAGATATTAGACGTAAGGTGGTGAAGCTCATAGTCGCAGCTAATTATCTGAAACGCCAAAATCAAGCAAACTTGTACATTTAATGTATTTGTGAAATAAACAGTTATAGAGATCACAGAAATCATATTTAGATCAGTTGTTGCCGTAAACTCTTCTGGTGGAATTATAAGTTGGCGTGTCACTTGGCCTGAAAATGAAAAATAATCATAATTAAAGGTTTAAATTACGACAGCAGTAAACTTCGGACTATTAATTTCTTTATTGGAAGTAGTCAATGTCGATAATAATATCTGCCGCTGAAAAGAAAAATTAAATACTTTACCTTGTCATGTTTTTTTTCATTCAATAACTATTTGAATAAATTTAAATAATAGACATACAATTAGTTACAAGCCTATTTCAAAGGAAAATTTTCAACAAGCTGATCTACTAGAAGACTTAACAACGACATAAGTCATAGTAAAGTTGTAGGTTAGTCGGTTAAAAGCTGTTTCTGCAGATATGCTATTCTTAACTTTTGTTAAGGTTATAAACTTTTAGCAGTGATGAAGCCTCTGAATCGATAAGATTAATTTTTAAAATTGACTCTACATTTAAAACTGAAATTAATTTTATGCAAATAGAGTGGTATTATGTTCCGAGAACATTAAGGTACCAATTAGAAATTGAAATTAATTATTTCACCGCAACATAATATTATTCACAGTATCCAACTTAGGTGCAGCGCTTAAATATTTCCCAGTTGTCCAAGTTGATTAAATATTTCATTATATCATTATATTCTTTAAAGTATAGTCGTAACATAATAATCCAATCGTTCAAAAACTTGTCTTCGTCAACTATTGGAGATAAGCCTCTCCTAATAGATGTATCAATGTCCATAAACGCTACACTGGACTGGGCAATCGCTGTGCGAAATTTTTTTGCAACAGTGTAAACAGTTGTAAAAAAAAAGAAGCAGCATAAAGAATTATGAATGGCAGCTTGATAAAAAAGTGAGAAGTTACCAATTAGAATATATCAGAACGATAATTTTTGCTGAAATGGGTGAAATACCTGGCTTACTGCGAAATTTACCGAAACGGTTTTTATATGTTGTTTTGTATTTCAAACGTAAAATAAACTTCACTCTTTGCTATAATATTGAAATATGAAGTTTAAGTTATCTTTATAATAATAGGTTATAAATCACAATTTTCAATATTAAAAAAAACAAAAAATATTTCAACTAAGAACTTTAACAATGATAGTCTTTCCCCCCTTGTAAATATCAACTTAACCATGTATCCGAGAAAAACTATAACAAAATTACTCTCTTAAACCAAAAAAAAATCATAACTCCAAATTTTTGTTAGAGTTGCATAACGATATATATTGAAAATGTGTTCAAGGTTGAAAGAGGATTTATTTAATTTAATTTTGATAATAATGTTGTAATTGAGATTAATTAATTTGTTTCTTAATTTCAAAAATTCTTTCTGCCTGGTTATAAATTCCGTTCTTATACCTGTTTCTGAACGATTAGCTCGCAAGTGATCCAGATTCGTTTTATTTTCATATTTATTGAAATAAAATAGACTGTAGTATGTACTATGATGTATACAATAAGACACTATTATTTGTCACACCATATTTCTGAAATTATTATTTTATTTCATGGCAAAGTTATCCAAAAACCAAAATATGCAATTTAGCCTAAACGATAGGACGGTTCTAGGTCTCACTGTCGTATTATTAGGTCATAAAAAGAGATGTACGAGAAACGTGTTAGTTTTATCGGTATGAGATACCAATGCGCGGGTATATAAAGATTAAAAACGTTGACATGTCAGATTTGCAACCATTTATGGTCTGTAAGGATTCATTCATAGTATTAATTTTACCATACAAATACTATATAGAAAGTTTTAACCGATTAACGTATTCTGAAATGAAACAAAATATTCATATGACTATAGTTGCAAATAATATGCAAATTTAATAAATGGCTCTAAATGCCAGCAAGTATTTTAATTTACTTAGTGAATGCAAAGACAGAGATTATTTTTAATTGCATTAATATGACTTTATGCAATTACGGAAATACACATACACAAATATTCATTTTTGTTGCCGTCTCGGTAAACCTGTTGACCAATAGGGTGACTGTCACTTATTAGGTATAAATAAAGACTGTAAATAAGAGAATAGTGAAAGATAATGTTAGGACTATGTTAGGAAGGAATTAATAACCAAACTGAGATTAGCTATGAATTATATTCTTTTGCAATTATTTGCAGTATTAGATTATAAAATTTATAAGGTGGAATTTAAAATGGAATATTTGGTAAGGATATTTTGTTAAATATTTTTTAATGATATATGGCAGGAAAACTCTGGAAAGAATTTTGAATTTCAAATTTAAGACCAACAAAATGTACTGAAAAACTAAATAGCGTCCTACTCTAACTTACATTAGTTAGATGAAATCATACATAATAATACCTGTCCAGCATGAGTAGAACTCGAACTACGAGGGTTCCTTATATATGCAAGCTTTTATAAACTTTTAATGGTACATACTAATATAATATTTACATTAAAATAACATTTCTATTAAAATATTTAGGAAATTCACATTTTTTCTAATGTAAATATATTGCCAACTACATCTCTCATAGGTGAATAAAAATAAAAAATATTTAATTCTACATAGAATTGGAATTAATTGGTCTTTGCTCTTTTCCTTTACTTGTACTTTAAGACCTCCCATTGCGCCGACTTTCAAGATTATAAATCAACCAGAAGTACCGTATAGGTTTTGATGATGGTAAAAATAATAAAAAAAATCGAGTGGGCTTTATCAGGGACGCAGCCGCAGCGGAGTACGTGAAATGTATTGAGAGTACTCGTGGATTTGCATCATTTTGATTATGTCAACCGGAATATTAATTACTTTTCTCACGATACTATATTGTCCTGCATATCGCAACCGACGTATTTGCATGTACGGCAACCTTGGGGAAAGGAACCTCTCCTAGGTCAGTCTTAGCCCGGCGCAAGCGTAATGTGCTCTAACTGTGGCCTTGTACTGTTACTGTCGGGTGTAGCCTAACTCCTCCTTGTAGATGTTGATAAGATGGTCTCATTCTTTGCTACCATTGCAGCTACAGTTAGTAGTTTAGGTTTATTTATCAAATAGTGGTGCTCGAGACTGCCTTACGCCGCTTGAACCCGGCGCACTCGTAGGTGGTGGTCGTCTGTGGTTCCTGCGCTTGGCTTAATCGAACACGTTCCCTGTGGGGACGAACAGTTCCGCCGAGGTCAAGGCGAGTCGTCGAGGACCGGAATCTCTCTCTCTCTCTCTTTCTTGCTACCCAAGCTCTTGCACCCCAGTTTTGTATGCTCCGTACCACACGCGTTGGTGCCGTAGTATAGCAGTAGTCAAATTTCTACAAAATAAACACTTTCTTAAACTCTACAACTTCTAATGGTCACAAGTATAAGCTTTATGTATCACACCTATAACGTCATAAACTCTGTTAAATGCGAACACTCCTGCTCGAATCGATTATTGTATTGCTGAGTAATCCCTAATTAAAAACAGTCCGCGATGTTAATTTAGTTACGAATGAGTCGTGCTGCATGCAACTGCAGAGCTATTTACGCCAACGACATATACACTAGCGAGTAATGGCTTTTATTATTTAAATTATGGTAATGCCCGTAGGTGCTATGCTTCCAAAGTTATAAGCCACCCTGTCGTAACATATTTCTTTACACATGATTTTTGCGGGTGAGCCGCAAAAATCATGTGTAAAAATCATGTGAATATGAACATCATGTGAATAAGAAGTTTCACGTCAATACCAAGTAATTTTACTTACATATTTAATTAATTGGCAATTAAAATTTTATGAAATTACAATTGTTAAAATTACAATTAAGATTTGTGACTCTAAATATAAACTCAATATAAACTCTAAGATAGCTGATAGACCCACCTCGCCAGTTGCTCAGGCTCTATTTTATTGACTAACCTCTGCTGGCGCTTCCTTTCTAAAGAGCGGAGTTTTATCTGTCGTTTATGCTAAGTTGCTTTTCTGTAGTACGCCGTTGTCCATCGTATGTTATGACTTAAGTGGCATTATTGTACCTTTATTTATTTTATATTTATGCTGAGTTACTTCTTAGCTTTTCGCCGCTCGGATTTTGTCAGTTGAGGTGACTGCAACACTGGACGACCTTAAACAATTTGATTTCTAAGCACCGGTCCCTTCTTTTTCCAAATAACCGCGTCAATAACTCGCTAGCCGCACGGATGACAATTAGTGACTTATCCTTTTTGAAATGTTAATAAGGTTTTTAAATGTTGCTTAAAGGCGTATTTACATTTTTGACGAAATACGCCTATTTCCGCCAAGCTTCTGATAAACTCTTGGAATATATATTACAATTATTTTAATACGAAGAAAAAGAGTATTATATTTTTATTTTATTAAACTTTTTTATTTCGTGGAGTCTCTTATTTTCAGTTTTGTATTTAACACTTTAAGCAAGGTGGTAAACACACATACACATATAAATATATGCATATATATATATATATGTATATATATATATATATATATATATATATACGCCTATATATGTATGCACGTATATACAGATATTTATAATTATTTAATCAGCTATGATTAGTAAAAAAATATTTCCATGAAAGTACAGTACAGTGTTTATATGTGTGAACTTGATTGTTAAATGTTATTCCTATTTCTATTAGCTTTCCAGTCAAATTGGATATCCAGCGGTTTTCAGTGTGGTCAGAATAAATGCAAAATAGACAATACACATATTCTTCACTATTTTACATTTTATGGAAATGTTATAACTGAAATTTTTTGTTTTCATATTTGTTACGATGCGATTTCCAGGGCTAAAAAGTAGCCAAAAGTAGTAGTATTTCATTTCTCGGTCCACCAACTAACTATCTGCAGAAAATTATGTCTATCTATTACTTCATTGAGATATGGAAGAAGGATAAATAAACACCGTCTGGAATTTTTAATAATTGTGTGAATTGTTCTATTAATTAAGATGCAATTTCCTGAATAACTAGAAGTAATCTACGTCATTTCCTGGCACTTTAAATATCTTTGTGCAGAAAATTTTGTCATTTTTTTTGATGTGAAAAAAGTACGAACAAACAAGCTTAAAATTTTTTAATATTAGTTTGGATTGTTATATTAGTTGTGGCAAAATTTTCCGGGTAGAAAGTTGCGTATGCCATTTCCTGGCCCGCCAACTAACTTTGTGCAGAAAATCACGTCGATCTGTTGTTCTACCGCGACGGAAAACAATGACAAGCTAAGACACTTTAAAATTTATAATATTAGTTGGGAAGCTTATATTAGTTGCGATGACACTTACCGGGTTGGAAAGTAACCAATATCATTTTCTGGTCCGCCAACTAACTGGGCATAAAAAATCACGTCGATCTGTTTCTCCAACGCGACGTGACAGACGAAGAAACACCTGTGAACTTTTTTATTTGTTGGGATTGTTCTGTTATTTATGGTGAGATTTGGTGGATTAGAATGTAATCTATGCTATTTTCTGGTCCGTCGACTATCTCTGTACTGAAAATCATGTGTTGGTCCATTGCGATGTGAGAGAAGGAAACCAAATGTGCTGTCGAATTTTTAATTGTCGAGATTGCTGCAGATTAGTTATGATGAGATTTTCCGGATCGCGAAAATACAAATATACTTTCGTATTTTTAATTGTTGGGATTGCTATATTAGTTAATATGAGGTTTCCCTGGTTTGTTAGTAGCAGATGTCATTTCCTGGCCCACCACCTATCTTTGTGCAAAAAGCCCGCCAATATATTGCTACATTGCGACGCGAAAGAAGAAGAGATTTTTTTCGTTGGAATTTTTATTTTAATTAGGATGAGATTTTCCGAATTGGAAAATAGATTATGTTATTTCCCAATCCGTTAATCATCTCAATATTGAATTTCACGTAGATCTGTTACTCCGTTGCGACATGAAGAAGGACAAACAAACAAACCTTTTTTAATTTTTAATGTTATTTGGAATTGTAATATTGTTACGATAAGATTTCCCTGTTGAAGGTAGTCGATGTCATATTCCGGTCTACCAACTATTTCTATGCAGAAAATTATTTTATTGAATGAGGACGAACAAATATACTTTTTAATTTTTAAATATTGCTACATTAGGATAAGATTATCCAGGCTCAGAAGTAGCATATATTATTTCCGGGCCTGTCTATTGTCTGCGTTTTAGAAAGTTACGTCTATTTGTTGCTTCACTGGGACGAGAAGCAAGTAAAAACAAACAGACTTTTGAGTTTTTTATATTATTTGTGATTGTCATATTAGTTAGGATAAGATTTCCCGGATTCCCGCATATTATTTCCTGTTCCCTCATATATCGTTATGCAGAAAGTTCCGTTGATCTGTTGCTTCATTACGACGTGAGAGATGGACAAACAAACAAGTTTTGGAATGTTTAATATCAGTTGCGATTTTAAAATTAGTTAGAAAGAGATTACTCGGATTGTCGATGAATCTATGTCATTTCCTGGTCCACCAACTCTTTATGTGCAGAAAATAATGTCGATCTTTTACTATATTGCATCCTGAAAGGAGGAAATACCAGCAGACTTTCGAATTTTTAATATTAGTTGTTATTGTTGTTTTAGTAAAAATTAAATTTACCGGGTTGAAAAGTAGGTTATGTAATATTCTGGCCCGCCAATTATCTCTGTGCAGAAAGTCATGTCGATCTTTTGCTCTACTGCGACGTCAAAGAAGGATAAATAAACATACTTTCCAATTTTTATATTGGTTGGATTTGATGTTTTAATTACGATGAGAATTGGAAAATTGGAAAAAAGACTATGTTATTTCCTGGCCCACCGATTACCTCTGTGCTGAAAATCCCGTCGATCTGTAGCTCCATAACGATGTGAAAGAAGGACAAACAAATACATATTTGCATGTTTAACATTAGTTGAGATTGTTTCATTAGATAATATGAGAGTTCCCACGCTTACAAGTAGCCTACGTTATTTCCTGGCCCGCCAAGTATATTTTCGCAAAAAGTCACATTGATCGTTTGCTACATTATGACTTGAAGGAAGTATAAATAAAGACACTTTTCCATTCATTATATTAGTTAAAATTATAATATTACTTAAAATTATATTTTTTCGGATGACATATAGCCTAAGTTTTTTCCTTCAAAAATAAACCAAAATGTAAAAACTTGAAAAAGCACAAAGGAACTCATAAAAATGTTATAGATACCAAACCTAACGGTTAATTTAAAAAAAAAGACAGAGCCAAAAGATTCAAAATGTATTATACAAAATGAATTACTTAAAAAAATATAAATGTATACACGAATTTACATACGAAAACAAAAACAAACCAAAATATCCAAAAATTTAATAAGGAAAAGGATCGCGTAAAGAATGTTTATAAATAAAAACACGAATGGATAATTAAAAAAAGAAATCTCAAGACATTCAAAGTTTAGCGACCAAAAAGGATTACAAAAAAAGATAAGTACAAAACGCGAATTGATAATTACAACAACAAAATCCAAAACATCAAAAATTTAATAACCTACGTTAACGTTACGTTTAAAATATAAATGCAAAATCGAATTGATATACAAAAAAAAAAACAAAGTATCCAAAAATTTAATAAGTAAAAGTGTTGCGTAAAAAAGTTTCGCACTAAAAAAATTTCAAATCGATATTTTTATAATAAATAATCGCGAGTTACTATATATAATCTGAAATACACGACGTATTTTAAAATAAATATTTTATTCAATATATGATGCATATACTTCTAAGTCCTATTACAAAGATATCAAAATATCATTGGTGTTAAACTGAACTCATACCTACGATATTAAAAGACAGATCCAAACCCAAGATTGCAATTACAGAATTGATAGTTACACCACTTTTTATTTATATTGCTTTTTGAGCGGCTGGGAAAACAAGCGACATAAATCTGACTAGCACCGCGCCTCAGCGCACACTGTCGGCAGAAAATAGTGACTATTACTGCTGTCGGTTCGCATGCGAGTAAAAGAAAAATAACATCGCCAAAACGCGCTTATCCAAGAGAAATAATATGTATACTGAACAGACACGTACAGAATGGACACGACCCATACAAACCCATTTAAAAAAGAGTCACACTTTTTAATACCTTCCCAAAACGCCGTCAAAGTGACTCCCCTGTCTCCTCACCTCAACCTTCCTGACCAAAGACTTGTGTAATTATTATTAATGCCAATAAATGGCGTAACCTCTTACTGTCTATTGCTTATAGATGGCGTTATCAAAACAAAATTAATTTTTATTTTTATGAATTTATTTATTAAAACCATTATAACAAAAATATTTCAATCAAAAGACAAATGTCAACATAACATTATTATATACTTTAATTTTCATTACTGTAAAAATACAATTCAAGAAAATTTTAATAAACTTGAAAATGCAGTTGAAAATCTACAAGTAGCTCTCTGGCATCACTAGGTGGTAATTGCATATACGAGTGTGGGCAGCGTGTCCATTTGAATACAAACTACAAATACACAAGTACAGATATAATTATAGAAATATTTTATTATCTATTAATGGATGAGATATATTTTCAAACTTTTTTAAAACTCCACACTTGGTCAATAACACATGATTATGTGAGTACTTGAAAAATGAAAGAATGCCACTATTTTTCGAAGGAGCGCGCCCGTACAACCAAAAAGACCAATTTGTTCATAAACAAATTTTAAATTTACATTACATTGAAGAAAATCACATATCTTTTATATCAATAACAAACAATTTTTTCATCAGAATAATTCACTTGAATAATTTGGATATATTTTTTTCTGAACACTGAACGAGCGTGGAGTAATGTCAGGTACGGTACCCGACATTGCTCCATGCTGGCTGTGTCAACGCATACATAATAAAACACTTTATATCTAAATTGATAATTATTTCAGTAGAGCATAGTTTCAAACACAAAAGTACAGGACAAATTTTATGGGATTGTCGATGTCATCACAAAAGGACTATATCTTTGTAATTTTACTAAAAATTACTTTCAAATTGAAATTATAATTTCTTTGACTTTTTATTATGCTTGTAACAAGTTAAAAGACAAGTAATTAACAATCTTAAGGGTAAATTTTAAAATATCCATACATGAAAGCTTTCTTTCGTCTCTTATGGCTCTCTGGCTGATAGAAAGTGGCTCTTCATTTATAAAGCAGAGTTTAAAGAATCTGGAAAATTAAAAGTTCTCTTGCATCAGACGTCAAAGAACGGTTACTGTCGTATTCTTTACGACCAGTTAAAATACGTCTTCGTGGCATTTCGTTGTGACAATAAAAAATGTAAAATTGTTAAAATTAAATTTTTGACGATTAAAAAAATCCCAACAGGGGAAGTTGGTTAAATTTATCCATACAATTTGTACTTTAGGGTCCAAAAGAAGTAAAAAACTAACTTTAATTTTGTTTAAATGTAGATCGATTCAGTTTCATGTGACGATCATTTTATAGTAGGTATAGAATGAAAAAATCTGGATAGCAGAAAACAGTGCCAATACAAATTGTATGGATTCTATATCTTGTTTTATTCGATATATATATAGTTTATTTGACCTCCACAACTTACTATCCATTCATTTACAATATACAAATTTCCACGTATCACCTTTCGATTTCGTTAGTAAACATTGTTTCTAGAAATATTATACATCTGCGAATTAATTCTGTAATTTTCTAATAGATGCCGCTAGTAACAATCTAGTTAGTAGAAATATTCACACAACACGTGTCGATTTTGTTATTAAACATTTTAGAAATATAACACATCTGCATGTATACTCTGTTAATTCCATAATTTTCTAACAGATGGCGCTAGTAACCACAAGCATAAAATGTAACAATACGCAACAACCATGCATAGTAATATGCATCGTTGTTTCGTATTTTTTTTATTCTCTTTTAAAATATTTAAATTCAGTAATAGTGATAGATGAGAAACCTTGATATGACTTTAAATTATTATGTTAAATGTGTCTTAGTTTTTCCTAAAGTGTACCACAAAACTGTACGGGTTGTGAGATAGTGTTATAATAACTACCCACGCGTCACAGAACATTCCAAGCGAAAGAATTCTAACTACAATAAACAAGGACGAAGACCACTAAAGAATAATGGGCGGCTTATTGTACCTGTGAGTGTATTTTATGGCCCCAACACGAGTTAGTAATTTCACAAAAGTAAAAATAATTTCAAATATTTTTTTGTTAATATGCCCTTGTTACTCGGGTAGGGTCAATTAATTGAGCGCGGTTAACAGTGTAAATATTTGCTCACCTGACTTACGGAGAACATAATGTTGGGTTTACTCACAGTTCTTGCATTGTTTAGTTATATCACTACTTCTGTGTGTGGATAGTGTTTCTCTGGTGTACAGTTACTTTTTTGCTATCTTGCACAATATTGTTCAATATATATTGTCTGGTGAATGGAAATACGACTGTTGCATATCTTTATTTATATACGTAACTGGAAAGGAAAATGTTTCATTGCAGTCGATATCTTCAGTTTTACGCGTATCCAATTTGCTTGATATTCTAATGCCTCTTTATCAATATGACTATCGAAATGAGTCAACTTTATTATTTCTGATAGTTCAAGGTTATAAAACCTTATAAGAATATTTCTTTCAATTATTTTGAACGTGTTTGTTTATTTCTTGTTGTCATATTTATGGATGTTGGGGTTTCTCTATTCATGATATACTTTGATTCAATAAACACTCAATTTGAATCGTTTGTTTTAGATTAGACTCACAGTCTACGGCGATGTTTGTGGGCTGTAATTTGAATAATTTTCACCCTGGTTATTCACCTCCTTTGTTCGAAGAAAAAAATTTTCTGTTTTTAGTGACATTTTTAAGAACGGATTTTTCTTTTTGCTCCTTCTAGACTTTTTCCTGTCTCCAATTTAGATAGAGTACTTAAACTTTTTTATTGTTATGGTAATTATACGATGTGAAGGTAATTACACCCCTCACTTCATTCTGATTTCTATGGTTAACATTGGTTCTTTTTCACCAACCAGTCTTCCTATCATTCTATGGTAGTGTTCTATTACATTATTACCAAAGTTATGAATTGTTAACACTATAATCTCTATGTAGTGTCTATTTTTAAAGATTACAATTAATTTCAGATTTCGCAGTAAATGATTATGGCATTCAATGTTTTCAATAGTGAAATTCGCGCAAGGTCTTTTCATCAGTAACTTGGAATATGTGCCTGAATTAGTATTAGAAATTATCTACTCGTAAATGCTATTCTGCACCTCAATCGACATTTTGCATCGCTCTAAAATTATATTCGATTCAATTCCATCAGATGGCCACTAAAATTAAGAGGCTAAGTTTGGTAACCTTGTCAGAAGTATCACTACTAATGTAATCCTACAGTGTAAAATTTTGTGTAAATATTTTAAAGTTTTTTCTCTTTTCTTACGTATGCCATAATTTTTAAATTCTTATCAGAGAATTTTTACGTACGGAATACACACTTTTTACAATATCCGTTTTATCAAATTGCATATATAATGTTCATATTATTGTTTGATACCTTTCTAAATACTACTGGAATATCCTAATTTCAAAATAATCCTTGTAGCTGTGAAAATCCAAATTCTATATATCCTTATTTTACCTGCTACAGCACACATATTCATATTTTATTTATTAGCGAGATAGTCATTATTTAATGTAAATAACATTTATATTATAATAGGAACTGAGAAATAAGTCCATTACGTTTCTTATTCACGATTATAAAATTTGTTTACCACACCGCATTAGACCGAGAGTTGATATTCCTTGCAATCGTCGAAAACGTATAATCAACATCGATCATACATTGGCTGATATTATTGAGATCTTGATTTGTATGCTATAAATAAATGATTCCTTTAAAATTAAAAAAAAACGTTACTTTTATTTTAAGGTGAATGTTGTTATTTTAATAAATTATAGGATAAAGTTATCATACATTAACTTTATTGAAATATTATCTTTATTAGGATTATTTAGTCCAGGGTAAAGATGATAAGGTATTACTTTTATTTGCTACATAATAGCGAGTATCTCCCGGTATAAAAGATGTAAATTTATTATCTCGTAATGAATAAAAACGATTCATTACGAGTGACGGTTAATATTTTTTTTTAAATATGGACAGAGATACAGATTATATGGAAGTATTTTTTTGTTTAATAGTCCTGTACCACGCGGTGCCATGCCGTACGGTCGAAAAGCATTAGCTAAACCATTAGCGAGGTTTATACTTTCTATTACGAAATTTTTTTTTGTAAAGTTGTAGTTAAATTGGCATCAGTAACTTTGAAAATATATATCTATATTATATTATAAAAAGTTAAAAAAAACATTTTAATTCCATGTTTCAATTGAAAATGGTGGAAAGAATATAGTGATTTTCAATATTATTTTCAGCGACAGTTCATATCAGATGAAGCACATAATTGCGTGGTTTTTATGTTTTTGGTAATATAATATACTGGGTATTTATACACATAAGCTATTAGATCAATACGCAACTGCAATTTTATATTTAATAATAATTACATATTACATCAATTGCTTTTTAAATTTATTTACATGTTACTTTAATACCACCAGTTTGTCTTTTATATTTCCTTTGACGAGCCAATTTTACAATAACTAACCTAAAAACATGTCCACACTCTAGCGCGGCCAAACGTATTCTAAGAACTGCACATGCGAAGTTTAAAAAAAAACCATATCAGTAATAATGACTCTATGTCATGTTTCTGTTTTCATTTAATAAAAATAATACTAATGTGGCACACCTGTTATTTTACAAAAGTTTCAGCAATGTGTAATTTAAAATCAAAAGCATGTTTAGGGTATATTCGAAGTAATATAATAAAGTTCTTACTTACTGTCGGCACAGTTGCAATACTGTCGGAAGAATAGTATCAGTCACTTCATCAACAGCTAATATACAGACGCACTTATTGTTGAAAGGGACTCGTAAGTGTGCAATGGAATAATAATTAAAAAAAAACAAAAGGATGTTGGATTTTACGACAATTGGAGTTCACGAGTAAATATTAATTGTCTCTTCAATCTCATTATAAACAATTTCATATAACACTCAACCAGCTCATGTACATACGCTATTATGCAAATCTGGCTTTTATCTATATTTACCAACTACTCCACTCGTACTCTATACTTCCACAAGTAAATATAAGTATGTAAATATAATATGTGATACATGTATATTTCCACAGTTATATAAATATTTATCGACAAACATGTAAATAGATGAAACCATACTATTCACACTATATATAATTCACACAGAACATTGAGCAGGGTAGAAGTATTATCCTGCATAAATTGTACTAAAGCAGCATATGTAATTTTACACTCGCTGTTTTTTAATTGGTTTGTTTATAGCCAATCATAGCACACCAAGACACTGTGATTGGTTGAACTAAATAATGATGTGTGTCAATAGGGGTTGCAATTAGAGTGAAACATATCGATAAAAGATATCGATAAATAACTTTAAATCTAGAAATATATTATGTAAAAGTAAAAAGGAATATAAAAGATAAAAAAATTAACTCATCAACGTTTTATTTCCTAACTTTTTTTAGACCTAACATAGTTTTTTAGACCACGAATTTCATAATTTTGTTCAAGAGAAAAGTGTGTTGGAAGTAAATAAATCTATCGATTTTTAAGCTATTGTGCGAGATAGGTTAACAATTGTTCTACATTCCTTATTCTAAAAGCCGCGAGAATGCACCAATTTTACATGTCATTCATATTATAACCTAATAAAAACGAAACGTAAATCCGCTAAAATATGAAAGAAATATATGGAAATAAAAAGACTTCTTTATTAAAAAAAATCGCCGGATCGATCAAAACCACTAAGAAAACCTTGGCTTTTTGTATTTTGACAAACTTCTCTTTGTAAGTGATGGCTGGTATAGTTTCTGTTTAGGAGGTATTGAACTTAGAATATCATTATTATTCAAATTTCCAGCGTGATCTGGTGTTTCAGCTCCCTGAAATACATGGATTCCCTGAAATACAAGTATATTAAGTTATTGAAGGGCTTAAAGAAACAAATGTAAACAGATGAAAAATAATATTAAATGAAATGACTTATTACAATATTTAAATAAATGCAATTTGGAGATTTCGATGAAAAGACATTTATTATATATTTTAGCACTTATTTTTTACTAAATACTATTTTGTAATAAAGTTTGTAAAAAAATTTAAAATATTTCACATTATTTGACTGTCTTAATTTAGATTGTCGTATTCCTGCCTCACCTAGTTTTAAAAAAATTTTTGTGGCAGATAGATGGACAACCGACTGTTCATATAAGGGTTCTGTTTTTCTTTTTGTTATATGACATTCCCAAAATGTACATTAAAAATTTTTTTTCACATATTTAAATTATCTAAACCTATATTATCTAAAAATCCAGATTCGATATAGCGCCTGGGTGTAAATATTCTTTTACATTTTTTTTTATTTACAGACTTTTCGCGTTACATTCATGTTCCCCAAAGTGTACCGAGTAGATTTTACGAAATTTAGTAAGAAGCCAATGTTTCCGGCCGGTTGTTTCAAGCCATTTCTCTTTTAGAGTAAGGTCCTAGGTAGAGTAGGGTCCTACTGAAAAGTTTCAATTTTAAAACTCGCTACGCAAATACTGTTTGCAGTATGCCCTTTTTTATAAACGGGAGAATTGATATAACTAATTACACAATGATTTCACTTATCTAATTAATCCTACTGATTTGTCATAAATAAATTTTATGATGATTATTAACTTTAGAAATAACACATTACAATAGATTAAAGGAATAGGACACACAGGGAGGAAAGAAGAAAATAAAAGAAGGAAAGAAATTTCTACAAGTAAACAAAATATCGATATAATGCGGCATGTGTCAAATCTAATGGAGCCACGTGCGACATGTAATGTGTCGTGGTTACGCCGTGTTTTACACATCAGTTTAAACAGAAATGAAACATTTGCCGGTGAAAAAAAATCCCTTCATGTGGTAGCGTTCGTATTTTGCTATTGTGGATAGAGATAATTAGTGCATAGGAAGGCTCTATCACTTTGTCACTCTCTAATGCAACGCGGGAAATACTTCTCAGACAGACGACTGGAGTAGGCGCAAATTTTTGCCATGATAAGTTAACTCTCCGCACTAACTTGAGACGCATGTTCTCCACTCACATGGCACTTCCAATCTACCAAATGTTCTGTTATTATATATATATATCTTTGTGTACATATACACATACAAAAATATGTTTGAGCAATTATTCTATTTGTAAAATTCATTTCACACACACATATCTGTATATATATATATATATATATATATATATATATATATATATATATATATATACACGCGCACGCATATGATTTTATACCCTAATCGAATAAAAAACTTATGAGCTGGAGTAATATATATATGTATATTATATTACTCCAGCTCATAAGTTTTCTATTTGATTAGGGTATAAAATCATATGCGTGCGCGTGTATATATTTTATATTCCTTTTAACTGATTTGTTGATATCAATTAAAAATTGATATATTTGGATATGTTTAAACATGATACAAACTTGTAACACACAAACGGAACCACAGTTGAGTCGCCATTAATAAATATTCTTAGAAAGGATATCCATCATAAAAAATGTAATTTACGGACATTCTTCTGTTCATACATCAATTCAAAGCACAAAAAATAAGACCAAGCGTGGTTTCTATCACTGCGATATATATTTGTTAGACGAATAAGAATATTATCCCGTTATCTATTTTCGTAATCAGTGACACAGAAGACACGTCTGTTCTCGATCGCGACTCAGCGCGAATTGAGAGTCGAATCATTAATTTATCTAATTATTTTTTTTATTTGCGCGGAAATAATTTTGCGCAGAATTATATTTTTCACCATTAAAATCAATAAGAAATATAAAGAAGTATCATTTGTAATTTAATCGAACTCTCGATATCGTGTACTTCTCGAGTTGAAAGAAGTTTTGTGCACGAAAATACCACTATTATATTATTGAATTCTAAAATAAATACATTAATATTTAAAAAATTATTGAGTTATTTCATTATCAAAAGACAAAAATAATATAAATTACCTAGTTGTTTTTAAAAGCTTAAATGTAATGCTTGTAGGTACGGTTGTCTCAAGAAGGCTGCGCCTTATTATTGTTGTTATCATTGTAGAACAGATCAATATATTGCATAACAAAATTAAGATTCTGTGAGTATAAAGACATTATTAGTCATTTCAATTACTCTCGAAATATAATATATGAAAGTAACAAGATAGTACCTAACATGCCATTTAGACGCTATAATTGGACACCATAATTTTACGGTAAATACACATTTACGTTAAGTACAATTTTATATAGATAAGAAAGTAACATGCCATTTAGACGCTATAATTGGACACCACAATTTTACGGTAAATACACATTTACGTTAAGTACAATTTTATATAGATAAGAAAGTAACATGCCATTTAGACGCTATAATTGGACACCACAATTTTACGGTAAATACACATTTACGTCAAGTACAATTTTATATAGATAAGAAAGTAACATGCCATTTAGACGCTATAATTGGACACCATAATTTTACGGTAAACACACATTTACGTTAAGTGCAATTTTACATAGATAAGAAAGTAACATGCCGTTTAGACGTTATAATTGGACACCACAATTTTACGGTAAGTACAATTTTATATAGATAAGAAAGTAACATGCCATTTAGACACTACAATTTTACGGTAAGTAATCCCGTATCAAATGATTGCCTTATTTAAAACTGTATAGTCTTCATTTACATTAAATAATCCCATATATGTCCATTTAGCGTAATGAAAAAGCATAATTATTTTCCTGAATTTGAAATAGTAACAAATCATATTTTTATACACAATTCTTTCAGTGCTGTTTTAATTGATAAAAATATTTATTTTTATTAAATGTCCCAAAAACAAAAAAAATAAGGCATCTATTTGTTTCAAAACATGTATGTTACTAGTTGAAACTCAAACGGGTAAAAGGACTAAAACGTTGATAACAGAATATGTATAATATTAAATGTAAATTTCATTCTAATAATAAAAATTACATTTTTATTTGAACTATACTCTATTTTCGTAAAAATCACTGCAGAATCTGTGCGTTTCTCACAACCAGAAGAAAATTATTCTTTAGTTTGTTTAGGTAATTGGGAGATTCAACATTCTCTGTAATAATACGATGATTGTCTTCAACAATAACTCCTTGAAGATGTCCCACTATTGTAATTTTTCTTGATTTAATTTCAGTTTTAATGGATTTAATTAAAATTTGTCACGTTTCTTTGAATAGAAAATACCAAAGGCATATTCTACATACTTTCGTGGACGTGAAAGACGTTCATTAAAATATTCACTTTGGTGCCTAAATGTTTTAATGGAAATGTTCAGAAAATATTCCCTTTTAAGGCATATGCCTCCGGAAACCAAATTTATAGGAAATATATGATATTCTTTGGTATCGGATGGGGGACTATCTAATTATCCTTTTCCATTAAGGTAACCAATATTGCATAGTGTAAAGTCCCTCCATTGCTTTATTTACCTTTTTCTTTAACTTCTATGACAATACATTTGTTATTTGTATCTGTTACATCTTACAGTATTAAAATTTTCTTTTCAATAAAAGAAGATTATTTTTAGGTTAATGATATATATATATATATATATATATATATATATATATATATATATATACACGTCCCCAGAGTTCAAGACAATATCATTTGATTTCGATAAATTTTTCTTCACGGTGCATTTGATACCACATATGAAGAAAAATAAATTCCTCGGAAAATTTCTCTACGTCACATGAATCTTTTAAATATTTAGCATGCTTTGAACGTGCTAACTAACGAATTACTTGAACCGCACAGATATAATCTTAATTATATAAATTTCGAAGTTCAATTGATGTTTTTTTTTAAAAAATAGAGACCAACTTTTTTCAAATATATTAAGCAAAAATTAACTGTGACATATACATTTATATGACAATTGAATAAAAATATATTTATATGAAAAATTACATCAAATAAAATAATAATTATCGCAGCAATAATTTATTTTAATTTATTTTTCAACATAGAAAAGGTTTCCCATGTATTAGCGCTTTATTATCTACTATTGGAATAAGGTATAGTTTTTATTATTTATTATTTTGTCAATTGAAAATGAAATTTGACAAAATTTTAAGTAACGTAGTAATAAGCACTTTATACTATTATAGGGCGTTTTAAATGTAAGGGTATTTTACTAATTTAAGTCATACCTTAACACTTATATATCATACTTTAACTTTTTTTCAGATTTATTATTACTCGAAATATTTCTTTTCATCCTCATTTGATTTTATAATTCCATTTTTTTTCTATTTCAGCATCATGCGCCAAAACACGAGGCTGCCAAACGTTAAAATGATAGTGTCCATTTTTCAAACGCTACAAAGAAGTCAACGAAACTTTAAACCATTGTTTAAGAAACCACTTATTTCGTATCTTCTTATAATTATTTGTGTCCAGGGAGTTTTAATGTTGGGGTAAGCTGTTTTTTTCAGTTTGTGAAAAATTTAATTTATCATTTTGACAAATTAAATTATTTCTTAAAAGCAAATTAATAATTTACAGAAATTTGTTTTCTAAGTACGCAGAGTCTTGTATTAATTTAGATTCAAAATGTTTTTAATAAAAAAGAGATGAAGTGAGATATAAAATAAATAAAATAACTAATTTCATTTTGCCGACAAATTTTTCAAAAATAATAGGACATATTAAACTAACTCTGAAGTAGAATGAACGGTTCAAACTGAACAAAGACAAAATTCTTCAGAGAATGATCTTGATATTAATACATAAATTTCACTAGCTTAACAATTTACTAACCGATATTCAATTTTTATTTATTTTACTTCATTTTATTTATCAGTAGAAACATAGGTATATAATCCATTTATAATTATTTTTCTGCATATGTTACTAAACAAAAGAAATATGTTCATTAGATGTTAACAACAAAAATATCCATTTTGATTTTAATCAGTTGGTTGAGTTCTGTTTTGTCTTGGTATACATCATGGTAATCATTCATTTGTGGATTTTCACATAATTTTTTGTTATGTCTTCTATTTGAATGATCCAAATACAAAAAAACAAAAATATAATAAAATTGTATGGTTATTTAGTTAGAACTTTTTTCTCGCTTTTCAAATTAGAGTGTAGAGATTTGATTTTCAATTTAGTATGTGGTGATAATATGCTGAAAAATTATAATATCAAATTTTTACATCAAAATTTCCTGGAACGCTTTTCAATTAAAATTATTAAAAATTATCGTAATGATGCAAAGCAAAATTTGAAAATCACGGAAGTATGTGATGGCATTTACTTAAAAAAATATCAGCAGTCCAGATTTGCAAATAATTTTAATTAAGTTATGGAACAATTATCACGCTAGGTCAACTTATATTTGGTCATTATACACCACACTGACAACGAAAACCATTTTTATTTGTCATGTAGATCATAATCACATAAATAATTTTTGTTTCTGGTCTTAACTCATTGTGGGTGGCGTATGATAAATTTCCCGACTCAATTTAAGAATTGTTAGAAAAATATAAATAAACAATAATGAATACAAATCAAAGGAAATTGACAGTATTTTATTTCGTTTAAGAGACGTATTTAGAGACCATCGTTGCTCATTGGCAGTCGATGTGGTCTTCCCTGATTCCAAGGGGGAAACGACCAGGTTGGTCTTCCCCAATGTGTTTGGACGGTTTCATAGGAACTGATTCGCACCTGAATATTATGTTTCTCAGTTTCTAACGGGATATAGTGCATTTCGTGCCAGTTTGTATAGATTCTACCTCAGAGATAACCCGGACACGTAACTGCGGATTTGAGACGCAGGACATGAGTCATGATTTGTTCCACTGCAGTGAGCACGACGATGTGCGTAGAGTTTTGTTAAAGGACATGCGTCTAAACAGTAAATGATTTATTGAGAAAAACACTACCCCTGTTGGGTGGAATCGCTGAGACTGTAGAAAAGGGATACTATTAAGAGACCTTTGACGGTCACCTCTTTCGTATGAGATGTGTCGTTATGGGTCAATGGGTCAAGCCTGGAGGAAGATGGAAGTAGTATCTTATTTCAATATAAGATTCAACTCCAATTATTTCTAGCTTCTTCACATTTATTTCTGTTGCACTATACATAAAATAAGTAAAGTCTATCAAGCAGTAAGTGAAAGGATGCATAATAAAAGATGATTTGATCATAAACCTGTAAGACAGTTGCACTTTCGAATGTTGAATATAAATTTTCAGTTCTCGCTTTTTTGTAATACATTATTAATCCGAATGAAAAAATATGCAACGTCTCTTCATTTATTTTCATGTCTTTAATATTTTCATCGTTCTTTTACGTGCGGTTTAAGAAAAAATATTTGTAGCTTATAGCAAGAAACCTTCATTAAAATAGGCATATTAATATATACATTTTTACAGAATGGTCGAAAAATGGTTGTAGATAACGATTATACAGAAACTATGAAATTTTACAAACACGTTTAATTATTAATTAAGAATTAGACATCGAGTCAATGAAGGATGTGAAAGAAGAAAGAAGACCTTACAGCAATTATGAATATTAATAATTTTACATTATAGATAAAACAAGTACAATCCAGAAGCGAATAAAGTATTATTGATGACGTATAAAATCATAATCAATAACCAAATGACAGGAGATATTTTAGTTTATCGCACTTACTGACACAGTGTAAATATGACAAGAACAATTAAATATTGCTCTCTTTCCTATCATTATCATTATCATTGTTTCCTTCAAGAAAAAATGTATTAAACTAAGGTTATTTTTTTTTATATTTTTGCAGATTACACATTATTCCCGGAATTTATCTGGGAACCGTCATGTAATTAAAACACTTTTTAGTACAACAAGGCCTTTTGATACGTATTTTCATAAAATAAAGTAGTAATGACATATAGCTACACATTGTGGATTCTAAATTTATACCAAATAATAGCAAGTTAAAGTCGAGGCAGCTTCGATTCGATTAGTTTAACGAGGAGACTTCTTATCGTTAAACTAATCGAAACGATCTAAACTAATGATATGCTCATATAACATAATGTATTTGACTGTATATATGCGTAAACAATTCCTGATTTTGTATTATATTGGTAAAGTTGCATTGTATCGTTAAGAAATTTATTGTAGCGAAGAGCTGTTGTTATATAAGTTTTCGTTAATTTGACACCATTGAATAGATGATAAAAAATTAATATTTTTATTCAAAAGTATGACAATAATTTAATTTCTGTTACAATACATTGAGATTGTGGTATCCCCAAATTTCTACCATAGTGGAAACGAATAAACAAAGTGAAAACAATAGCACTACTCTGTGCATGATGCTTGATACGTATATAGCGATGACCAATAATGTAACAAAAAGTGACGAGATTCAAGGGTGCATTCTGGTATATTGTTTCTTTATCTTCTCTTATTTTATATATAATATTTTACCGTTCTGTCAACTTTTTCGTATTCTTCTAACTGAAAAATATATTTGATTGATGAAGCAACTTTTCGCATGGTATTTATACTTATATTTATCTAAAAATACAAAATACAGCTGGAATCCAATCGACTAAATTTTGTTAAATCTAGGTCTTAAATTAATCAACAGAATTAAGGAAGTGGTAGGTTACCTCCATGTAATTTTTCAGTGCAGCAATCTACTGTCTAATTTTATAATTAATATATTATCATCCCCGAAAACGATTAATGAGATATTACCATTTTATGACTTTGTCTTTCTACCTTTAGGAACAAATATATCAAATATATATTTTTGTTCACCTGTATGTAAGAAATCTACATTATTATCATCTTTACATTATTCATTATCTATTAGCCAAAGTATTATTTTGTTAAATATGTTGCTGGTGATAAACACCTAAATTATGGTAAAAATAAACTTAATATTTAAGTCTAATAACGATTAACATTATACATAGTCTTTCCTTTCAGAATAAAATTTAAAACGAAACTTATATTAATTCAATGATTATGGGCGCAGTATGTTGTACTTCATTTCTGGCCTCATTATCGATATTGTTGGAAAGAAAATTTTAGTTGTTTCCTTTACGATAATGTGTACAGCCACCTTCATTAGCATCCTTCTAACATTAACATTGGAGGTTTTTCCTACTGTTTGCAGGTAAGTATAATTGATATTTTTTTGAGTTTATATCCTAATACAAACAAGATACACAAAATCATTACAGCATAACTTACTGCAACTTTATTATATTATGTATCAAAAACGTTGTTTATATTTTAAGCCAAACTGACCCGCTTTTGTTTTTTTTAGGCCGTAAACCACACATACACAAACACACACACACGCATGCACGCACGCATACACGCACGCGCACACGCACACATGCATACGCACGCACACATGCACACACACACACACGCGCGCGCGCGCGCGCCCGCACATACACACACACACACACACACACACACACACACACACACACATATATATATGTGGGTGTGTGTGTGTGTGTTTATACACATATACAAACAGAAACTAACAATTTTGATATCATCAATGCAAAAGGTTTTCCCCTGCCGCTCTGCTTCTTACCTTTGTATTTTCTAAATCAATATAATTTATCTTAGTATTAGGAATCTATGCCACTTATTTTTCCAAATAGTGCTTATCATAACAATTTTTTGTGAAATTTCTGAAAGAATAATCTATGGTATACTCGTGGAATATTAAGAGTTACTTCAAAAATCAAGTTCAAAACTTATTACTTAGAAAAACTCAAATTTCTTTAATAAATTTACTTTTCTTTTTTGATGCTACATTTATTTTCCACCAGATTTTATTTTATAATTACATAAGATATTTTTACTTTTCACTCTATTACACCGTGTGCTACCACTACGGTTGACTATATTATAACTGTCATATTGTTTACAACAGTTTGCCTATAATCTATCAGTTGCGTACATTTATATTTGAAAATAATTAATGATAGTTCTGTATGATAAAACAATTTTGTGGTTTTTTATTATGTAAATTATGCGTATGCGTCAAAAAAACATAAGTGCTTAAAAAGAAATTTGCATGAAATTGAGTCTGCATATATTAAACTTAATATGTATTGTATTCTCCTAAAAAATAGGTTTTGAATATGAATTACGATATAATATATTAATCAAGTGTATTAATATGTAAAACTTCAGGCTTAAGAGGTCAATTTATGGTTAGACTTTTTTTGCAAGATGAGAATGAGGATGGTAAGAAGTTTGAAACAGAGTAGTTTGCGACTTATGAAATTTTAGCATATTTGTGTCTCTAACATTCTACGTATATTAAAATTGAGTCCCTCAATGTGTCTGCCAATAAACAGATTATCTAAATTTCTTAGATTACATTAAGTTTAATTGTCGAAACATTAAATTACTACTCCATCATAAGGCTCGTTTCGTCATTGACAGATTCTTTGGATGCGCAATTAATCAAACAGTTTTCTGTAGACATTTAACTGTTTCAAAACAATTTCCTTATTTTCCAGATCATTTACTGTATCCTTAACTTACATGACTGGACGGTTAGCAAGTCTTAGGAAGTATTTTATTTCCAGTGATGTTACCACAAAATTGCATCGTGCTATTCATATCCATAGCTTCCATAGTGGGTCGTAAGTATTTATTTTATTCGTTTAAAAAATTAAAGTGAAAAATAAAATGTGACATAAATTTTCAGTTTTTCATATATTTTGATGTCAGTATATGTGCATGTATATGAGCATATGTGTAACCAAAAAATACATGACTATTTATGTTTTTTGACAGAGTTTGCAGCTTTTCGTTCATCCTAGCTCCAAGTGAATTAACGTTTCTGTAATTAAATCTTATTCGTAATGTAATACCTAATTAATTAATTGAGAAAATGTATGGGGCCGTGTGTTTTGTTATTATTATAATTAAATTAAATTTAATTATGCTAATGCTATAAAAAATCCCTAACATAACTTTCTCCACTCGTTTATATTATAAGGTCAAAAACATGAAACAAAATATCACCACGCCACTGTGATTAACATAGTCAATAAGTTATTAGGAACTTCCTCCTCATGCCCATGTGAAAATAGACATAGACCAGTGTAAGGGTTTAAGTACCATTCCACTATTAACTTATTGTTATAAGAGGACTCCATCAATCCCTTTATTAGGTCTGCCCTTCATGATAGATGTGTTATTTACTCCCAAATAGTCAATTTGCATTTTCATTTTAATAATACTCGCAGTCTAGGTTTTGTTATTATCATAGTACCTCAGTAATTAATGTATTTAGTAGTTTAATAATACGTTAAGGTGAGGTTACAAACTAAAAATATATTTATTAATAGTGCAGATATAACAACTTTTTTAAATTCTGGACTTTAATAACATATTCAACTCTATAGATTTTGACAATCTAGTTTTGAAATCTTTAAATTTTTCACATTCATTTATAGACCGAATCGATTGTGTTACACCGTCTAGTCCATACATAATATAAAAAAAATTATAATACATAATTTTTGAGGAGTTAGTATTCTAAAGGGAGAAGTTCTCCCTCATTTTATGTTTCCTTGGAATATGGTATACGCATTAAAATCGCTGTCACAAATCTTTATTTGTCAAGTCAATGGCCCCAAAATATGACAATCCCACGTAATTAATCTAAGTAAAACTTATTTTTATTATTATCCGAAGACATTTTTTCGAGATTTATATATTGTATGGTACCTCTCACTTGACGGTACTAGATTTTTTTAAATTCTTAAAATTGCCTTTTCTAATAAGTTCTATTTATAGATTATATAGAAAAAAGGATATCGGATATTTGAATTCATTGAATCATCTTTAGAGTGATCTAATTAAATGACACGCACAGTCTGTGTAATAATTATATGCGGTCTTAAAAATATTTACATATATCTAAGTTTATTTTCCATTCAATTTGGTAAAGCTACAGGTCTGAGATAGTATTCATATCGTTTTACATATCTTCCTGTTTACATTCTGTTTACAAAACAAACATTATACAAGAAGGTATTGTAGACAATCGCGTGATATTATTACGTATTAAGAATGAGAGTTTTCTCAAAATACTGAACAAAATCATTTTAATTTATTAGGTAAAAAGATTCACGCGTGAAAATGATAAGCAATGGGAACCTGGCATATTGACATCAGATATCAGTAGAACTTAAAAGAAGAGAGTTTAGAAAATAAACAAAAAGAAGAATCATAATATATCATTCAATCATCAAACTATATTTGATTTCATGTGACCTCCCAAAATTGAAAAAATTAATTAACGAAATATCGAACAATCTTTGAAAAATCATTTAAAACCTAAAATTAGATAAAACAAATTTCATATTTTGAATGATTGTTTGTGAATGTGACTCATAAGGGGCGTGCGCCCAATTACTCTTTTTTATTGAAAAGCCGCTTGTATGTATAACACCCTAAACTATTCCTAAATTCTTCACCCGAAAGCAGCAATCGTATCCACTTAAAACGGCTCAAGGAAATATTTTTATCCCAGCAGTTGAAAGCTTTATGATGGATTCCATTTTTAACACCTGGTTGAAATCAACATGGTAGAAGATATAATCTATGAAGAATATGAGGTTAAACACATAAAATGATATGACATTTTTCATCACAAGTATGTATACAAATATGATGTCTCTACTTAAGAGTACGTCTGTATTCAAAATATCATCATTGCGGCTAATTGCGAGCCTTTTTGCAGTGGTTTTATCGCAATATCTACTTCATATGCAGAGATGATATTTGTGGTAAAAACGTTGTAATAAATTATGTGGCATAGATTACAGTTGATAACAAAACATGGCATATATGTTTTACAGACGGAATAAATCTCAATGGAAACAACAAATATCAATGCAAGCTTAGAGTATATACCATAGTAAAACATGGGATCCTATTGATTTCTTCAGTGTCAATCATAACGAAAACACGATGCTGCAACTTGCAGTCCAAGATTGTCCGGACTGTACATCAATTGGAAGTTCTTGAACTTAGTTGGTCCATGAAAAATAATATCATCATACGAAAATATCTCCTGAAAACGGCAGAGGACATTGTTGTTATTTGCATATGTAACTAAACAATCTACGGTTTTGTTTCCATTTATTTCAACATCATTTATGTAGTCAGTAACTTGAAACTAAACAAAATTGAATTATTGGTGGAACAAGGTTGAAATATTGGTGGATCGTAATTACTTCCAACGCCGATACAACTTTCTCAGTTATGAAAATGACACGAAAATCTTTAAATGGTTGCGTCATCATCGCCCCATATCATCACGTCTATCATTCTTTTAATATGCTTCGTTACATACATAATTAATAATGGTTTCAAGCCATTCATAATCTTTTACTGATTTACTTCCATTTTTACCCTTTCCAATTAGGTGTTAACTCTTGAATTTCTTTCGTATAAATAGACATGCGTTACCATAATTCCGCGCATTCAAATGTTTCTTTGAATTCTGTGAATAATAATGGTCAGGAGCTTCTGAAAAAAATGATTGCCAAAATTACGACTCCAATGAAAAAGTGACATCTTTTGCACAACTTCAAATATATTCAGTTTAATTCACAGAATCACTTGTATTAAAAATAGATACGTCCTTTGTTAATTTTGTAAAGGATACCCGTGAATCATATATGCACTGGTATGTGCCGAAGGTGGTTCATTATAGTTCATATCTTTGACGCTTTCCGTAAGTAAATTTTTCTTTTATCCTTTACTCGTCACCATAAGCTACTACAAACTGTCACAACCCTATCCCCCCGTTTTAATGATATTCCTTAACTAATGTTTATTTACACTAAGCACTAACGTACAAACTATAATTTTTTTTAACTATTGTGACTTTTTTATCTTTTTTCAGTTGCTGCCATTTTAGCTTTATTTCTGCCAGTTGTCAAAAAATAAAATAAGCTCACTTGTTTACAAGTTAGCTTGCAAGGACAATTCTCAATACTTTTATAACGGTAAAGATTGTATTATTTTAGTAATTATTTTTATTTTATTTTATGGTAGTAAATATATTTTATTCACGAAAGTTTTTTATGAAATAATTATCATTTCTTCAAATATTAATAAATATTAGGAAAAAATACTTAATTTGCATATTATATTTAAATCTATATGTAACAAAAAAATACGACCAGCTCCAGTTGTCAACGTTTTTTTTTCATTTGTAATATCTGAATATCATCGAATTAACAGGATGATTTAAAATTATCTACACTCATATTTAAGATATGTTACTACCCTGATTTTCAACTGGGATCTGAACTGGTACATTTGGATGAAAGACCATTTTGCTACAACCTGTTTATTTCCATAAGCATACAGAGCATAATGACAATGAAACAAAATATCACCACGCCACTGTGATTAACATAGTCAATAAGTTATTAGGAACTTCCTCCTCATGCCCATGTGAAAATAGACATAGACCAGTGTAAGGGTTTAAGTACCATTCCACTATTAACTTATTGTTATAAGAGGACTCCATCAATCCCTTTATTAGGTCTGCCCTTCATGATAGATGTGTTATTTACTCCCAAATAGTCAATTTGCATTTTCATTTTAATAATACTCGCAGTCTAGGTTTTGTTATTATCATAGTACCTCAGTAATTAATGTATTTAGTAGTTTAATAATACGTTAAGGTGAGGTTACAAACTAAAAATATATTTATTAATAGTGCAGATATAACAACTTTTTTAAATTCTGGACTTTAATAACATATTCAACTCTATAGATTTTGACAATCTAGTTTTGAAATCTTTAAATTTTTCACATTCATTTATAGACCGAATCGATTGTGTTACACCGTCTAGTCCATACATAATATAAAAAAAATTATAATACATAATTTTTGAGGAGTTAGTATTCTAAAGGGAGAAGTTCTCCCTCATTTTATGTTTCCTTGGAATATGGTATACGCATTAAAATCGCTGTCACAAATCTTTATTTGTCAAGTCAATGGCCCCAAAATATGACAATCCCACGTAATTAATCTAAGTAAAACTTATTTTTATTATTATCCGAAGACATTTTTTCGAGATTTATATATTGTATGGTACCTCTCACTTGACGGTACTAGATTTTTTTAAATTCTTAAAATTGCCTTTTCTAATAAGTTCTATTTATAGATTATATAGAAAAAAGGATATCGGATATTTGAATTCATTGAATCATCTTTAGAGTGATCTAATTAAATGACACGCACAGTCTGTGTAATAATTATATGCGGTCTTAAAAATATTTACATATATCTAAGTTTATTTTCCATTCAATTTGGTAAAGCTACAGGTCTGAGATAGTATTCATATCGTTTTACATATCTTCCTGTTTACATTCTGTTTACAAAACAAACATTATACAAGAAGGTATTGTAGACAATCGCGTGATATTATTACGTATTAAGAATGAGAGTTTTCTCAAAATACTGAACAAAATCATTTTAATTTATTAGGTAAAAAGATTCACGCGTGAAAATGATAAGCAATGGGAACCTGGCATATTGACATCAGATATCAGTAGAACTTAAAAGAAGAGAGTTTAGAAAATAAACAAAAAGAAGAATCATAATATATCATTCAATCATCAAACTATATTTGATTTCATGTGACCTCCCAAAATTGAAAAAATTAATTAACGAAATATCGAACAATCTTTGAAAAATCATTTAAAACCTAAAATTAGATAAAACAAATTTCATATTTTGAATGATTGTTTGTGAATGTGACTCATAAGGGGCGTGCGCCCAATTACTCTTTTTTATTGAAAAGCCGCTTGTATGTATAACACCCTAAACTATTCCTAAATTCTTCACCCGAAAGCAGCAATCGTATCCACTTAAAACGGCTCAAGGAAATATTTTTATCCCAGCAGTTGAAAAAATGATTGCCAAAATTACGACTCCAATGAAAAAGTGACATCTTTTGCACAACTTCAAATATATTCAGTTTAATTCACAGAATCACTTGTATTAAAAATAGATACGTCCTTTGTTAATTTTGTAAAGGATACCCGTGAATCATATATGCACTGGTATGTGCCGAAGGTGGTTCATTATAGTTCATATCTTTGACGCTTTCCGTAAGTAAATTTTTCTTTTATCCTTTACTCGTCACCATAAGCTACTACAAACTGTCACAACCCTATCCCCCCGTTTTAATGATATTCCTTAACTAATGTTTATTTACACTAAGCACTAACGTACAAACTATAATTTTTTTTAACTATTGTGACTTTTTTATCTTTTTTCAGTTGCTGCCATTTTAGCTTTATTTCTGCCAGTTGTCAAAAAATAAAATAAGCTCACTTGTTTACAAGTTAGCTTGCAAGGACAATTCTCAATACTTTTATAACGGTAAAGATTGTATTATTTTAGTAATTATTTTTATTTTATTTTATGGTAGTAAATATATTTTATTCACGAAAGTTTTTTATGAAATAATTATCATTTCTTCAAATATTAATAAATATTAGGAAAAAATACTTAATTTGCATATTATATTTAAATCTATATGTAACAAAAAAATACGACCAGCTCCAGTTGTCAACGTTTTTTTTTCATTTGTAATATCTGAATATCATCGAATTAACAGGATGATTTAAAATTATCTACACTCATATTTAAGATATGTTACTACCCTGATTTTCAACTGGGATCTGAACTGGTACATTTGGATGAAAGACCATTTTGCTACAACCTGTTTATTTCCATAAGCATACAGAGCATAATGACAATATTTCTACTTTCTACTTGCTTAGCGCTGCTGCAAAGAAAGGCGCAGGAAGGATTTCTGTAAAATTTAATAATTTTTTTATTAATATATTTAAATTAAATATAAGTAACTAGCGTGACCCGTGCGAAGTCTTCGCATTATTTATTCCATTATGAAGCTCAGATGACAGATCAAACAAATATTTTACTAAAATTGACATATAGAGGCGCAAGTATCAAAAGCATTGAGCTAAAGCGCCACTTTATTTATACGTGAGTGGATTTGAAATTAAACAAAAATTTTACCGACCGTCAATCATATTGACGTTGAGCCGTTAGATGGCAGCATTGCTGTTTTGTGTATATAATTTTAATAATTAATTAATTTGCAAAAACAATAGCAATAATAATTTTTTTAGTTGTGGATACCGGTAGAGCAAGCAATTATCTATAAAATGATATATAATTTATGTGGATTAGTTGTGAGGTTTTTTCTAAAAAGGGAGTGTAACATCTTAACCTTAGCGTATTAATATGATGATGATGATGATTTGTGTACTCTAATCATTAGAGGAATTAAGGTAATGAAAGTGATTATACGGTGTTAACTTTTTTTAATCACGTTATGCACTAATAATGAGTGAAGTAAACATACATGATGCAAAACTAGATCCATTTTTCCTTATATTCAGACGTTAAAGTTTGAAGTTAGATTTTAAGTTTTGAGAAAAGTATTTTAAAAAATTTTGCCATCGATGTTTATAAAAAATATCTTAACTTAGAAACTAACTAATGAAGACGGTAATAAAAATATATAAGGTAATTTTTTTAATGCTGGAACCGTCACCCACGCTTGATTTCTTTATTGCTACTCAAACACGTTACGACGCAAACTGTGTCATGTCGGATCATTTAGTCATTTTTGTGCAAATTGATTTATGATCGTGAAGACATCTTCATATTTAGACCAAATAAACGAATCACACAAGTTAAAAACGAGGAAAAGTGTCGAAATTTGGTCTCACATAAAATAAAACGAGACGTCATAAAGAGAGGACTCTCGGTACAATAAAAACAATAGAGACCTTGTAATTTTATAAAGAGATTTGGTTCCCAAAATTGGTATATTATAGTATAGCATTAACCACACGGGTGTATAACCTAGAAAGTTTTAAAGTAGTATTGAGAAAATCATTACTAATATTTTTAAAGATGCCCCAAAAAGTGAGAAGAAAATTCAATGTTAAGAACGATGTTATCCTATGGAAATTTTATTGATTGCTATATTTACCACAATATTGACTTTGACCTAGATAAATTCTTATTTCTCTATTTCTAAGACTTTTTTCTTTACGTTTGTTAAGGCGAAAGCTATCTGAAAATTGCAGGTAAGTAAAATGTGTAAGATATACTATTCAATAGATTTGAACAGAAAATTTCGAATGGGTAATTATGTTTTAAGATTCTTTTTGATTGGTTGTACTAAACAATAGCTAATTTTTGTGCTTTAATACTATTGAAATTAAAGTTATTTAAATGGCTCATATGAAATTTCTCCCACACAAAAATATGTGATTTAAGCCTGGCTTTAATCAATGAACTTTGGGAGCAATTATAGGAACTAGTTCATTAAAGGAATTAAATCCCTAAATTATATGTGTAATGACATCGTATACCATACATATATGACATTGTATTCAACAAATGTGAGGTCTATAGATACTCTAGAACTTAGTTTTAATAGTTTTCAATACACGAACCATGACAACATTAAATTTAATAGTCACATTTCTGGCTTGCTATGGTCATCGGAATACCATTATTAATTTTCTGCAAATTGATTTCTGCCGGCATAAATCCTAATAACGCTCACTAGCATCGATCCCTGAGAATTACGGGCATCCTACAGGACTACAAGAATTACCATTAAATCGGTACCTTACTATTTGATTCTCATATACTTCAAAAGAGACGATATATTAGTAGACATAGTAACCGATAACTAGACATCTGGAGTGTGCCACAGATATAAACTTCAGTAATGAATCATTTTGATCACGTTTTTAGAGATATAAACTCGAAGTTCTTTTCAATCGTCTGTTAAAAGCTGCACGATGGTCAATCCGAATCTTGAATAGTACTCAATATTTTCATGACAAGAATAGACAGTAGCATGAAAAAAATATTTTTCGTACCAAACACATATTTTATCGTACATAAAAATTAAAATAATACTGCTTTGAAATAAACCAGAGTGTTTCCAACCAACAATACAAATAATATATTTTCTAATTATATGCAAAATAAAATGCCTATATGTAGCCAAGGTGTTAGTTTTTATTAGATAATTATTTAACCATCATATTTACAAGAGGTCGTCAGTAACAAGAAAATTTATGTACGTTAATAAATTATCTGTGCGTATTAACGTAAAACAAAATCATAGCAAGTTTATTAAACCGCACAAATACTAAGTCGATGCACAATCCTGTGTACATAAGCATATAGTTTATTTTATTATTGAATATATTCTAGAGTCGAAACTGTTGTTACAATATGTATATATATATATATATATATATATATATATATATATATATATATATATATATATATATATATATATTTATTTATTTATATAGCTGCAAAACCGTACACAATACATATATGAAACTATTGTCATTAGCTGAAATTTCTAGATTATCGATTTTTTTCTTGATTGTTATCCTCATCTTTATATTACACTAAGTTTTAAATGTTTAGCCCATGTGGAAATCGGTTAATGGTTTTGATTACATCTTAATGAGTTTAACAAATGTGCGAGTTACGAAATTTACAATTTTTATGTCAAGTAATTTCGAATCAATTATAAAAGCAAACCTGAAATTTAGGAGAGGTTATAAACAGATACTCATTCCATAGATACTCATTTCAGACATCCAACTTTCTTTTGAGTTCACTCACAAATTCAAAGTAACTGAAAAGTGCTTTGGGTGAAGTATCTGTTAGTTTAACTCAAAACTTGGCGGTGCACTATTGTACACGTAGATATGCAATATTTTAGGCCACGTTAAAATAACATAATTTTAGGGAAGTAATGATTAAAGTAATTGTTTAAAGCACAGAAACCTTTATCATCTTATCCGGAATAATTTTAATATTGTCCGGTATAATTAAATATACTTAAGACTCAATGTTTTAAATTCAAGTCTAATTCCAAAATTAGGCGAGAATGATTATATAAAGTATGATTTTATAAATTCTCTGCATACATAACTTAAATTTGTTGACAATGTTTGATATATAACACTCATATAAATGTTACCAAATGGCAAGTGATCGATTTGTTATATTAAAACGGCAATAGAACAATTTTGAAACTTCAGACAGGATTTGAACTTGAATATATGTTCTGTATGTATCTAAATCAGTTGCCATACACAATTATAAAGAAAAATATAAATTCCATTATTATCAGGTACGATTTTCGTGACAAAATACCTTAAATATTATGGATAAAAAACAAGCGTTTCTTGCAGAATGTTTTCTGTTTCCAAGCAAGAAATATTTGAACAGATACAGACAAAAACACAAAATTTTCAGGGATTAGGACCATTTAAAAAAAAATACGCAGATTAAAGAAAATGTTAATATGCAATTTTGCCTCTTGGGTAAAAATTTCTTTCTAATAAAATTTAAAAATCTTATTCATGAATAAATTTTAAAAATGGAATGTGTAATAAAATTTGTCCACGTACTTATTTATAAATAAGTAATTACTGTAAGCTATTGGACGAAAATAGCATATTCTTGCCAATACCGAGGCAGGAAATTAATACTTTACCAAACAAAATATAAGTTGATCAAAAATTTTATGGTGCAGGTATAATTAAAATGAATACTTACCGCTTAAATATTTCTTGTTTAAATTGAGAACTGGCTCATGCATTTTAATTTCCGTTTATTAAAATAATTATCAGCTTATTATAAATTTAATGTTTCAAACTTCTTTTTAAATAATATAAAATCGATAAAAAAGTTGATCGTAATTTAACAATGGATAGAATTTAAATAATTTTCGATTTTTTAAAAACTTTTGTACTCTAGCGTCAGTGCGGGAAAACTCAATCTAGCTAAGAGGAAATTCTAAATCATTGAAAATATATATAATACATATAATTCTTTCCCCAAGTAGTGTACATTGATTATTTGCAAACTACAGTCAAATGTGTGCCTAAACTATTTTTTATACTTTATTAGCCAAGTTTGGCCTAAACAAATTCTAATTATTTATACATGAAGATTTCGGAGGATTGCATTTTTTTAGACAATCTCACTTCATCATTGCGCAAACGAGTACAGATGAAATATCGAATTATCGTGAGCGTTATATTTCAATCAATGACCAAAATTGAAGATGATATTCTTGAGTTCATCTAATGTAATTTATCTTATTAAAAAAATTAAAATGTGTTTAGAATTTTAAAAGTGTTGAATGAATGGTCACCCTAGTCGTTCCAGTCACGTTTAAAAAATGTGTGTATCTACTATATTTGAACATGCGTGTGAAGGTTACTTTGTGTAATATGATTCCATTTTTTCTTTACGGACTTAGGATTGTAAGGTGTTTTAAAAAAATAAAAGATATTACCCTTTTACTTATTTATTTCAATTAATAAAAACGTTACGAAGTGTTAAAAATTTAGGATTAATTAATTTGAAATAATTAAAAACTTGCGTCCATCACGTACTTAATCAAATTCATTTAAAATTTTTTACGTCCGTATTTTTATCGATTCTTACTTTATATACTTGTTCGATGTAAAGTACATTTACCCCGATACACCATTCATACTTTAAAATTTTTCATAACCATGTAAATTTTGACCCGTGTACAATCTTTGTGGACCACTTAAACTGTCACCACTTAAAACGTAGTACATCATAATATACGCAATTAATGTCGTTACCCTAACTGCCACCATCGCTATCAATAATGTGTGGTACATGCATGAAAAACATTTCCATTATTACCAACATTACAGCCGGTAAGTGCGCGCGTATTCAGGGTTATAGATAAAATAATTAATAATAAATGAAGTCAGTACATTAAGAAACCGATAAAGCTAAAAAGTTTTTATTTGTGTTTTATTAAGAAATATAAGAACAGTGTTGAAATTTAAAAAAAAATGGATAATTTTTTAGAAATTAAAATATTATACACGTTAAATAAATTTTTAACACAAGGTCATTATTTTACTGAGTTAGGTGTTCTTCTGTATTAACTGCACCTTTAGCACAAAAATAATCTCATAATATATATATATATATATATGTATATATGTATATATATATATATATATATATATATATATATATATGTGTGTGTGTGTGTGTATGTGTATGGGTAACAAAAGTAATGCAGATGAAAATCAAGACTATAAAAACATTTTAAACGATGACTACCTTAATAACCTCGTTGAATATGGATAAAAATAATAGGTAATAAATGAATTAATAAATAATATTTACTTTTTTTTAAATATTTATAATATTTTCCTACATGAAATAGGTACTTCATACATGTTTTCTCAAACGTTGACAGCCTATCGATTAGACTACTATTTCAATTTGCTCTCCCAATAGAGTTTTTGCTTGATACTATATATATATATATATATATATATATATGGACAGACAAATCCAAATTTGAAACACGGTCGACCCCTTCTCTATAAAATATTTACCGTCTTTCGAGCTCATTTTCCTGAAAATATCTTTAATGTCTAAATGTTGTGACTTCAATATTTAATTATATCAGATATAACCAACTATAATTTTATTATAACTTTTTTTTTCATAACGTTTGCTTAAGGCTTTAATATAGGTGAATGACAAGCTGCTGTCTAAAATTTATTTTGCTCTTTAAAGACAGAGTTTTATCAAAAATTATGCACGCAGTAAAACGTAAGTTATGCCATGATGGAAAACATCATAATCGAAGTTAGATATATTTCTGTAACGGAAATTTATTCCATCCTGGTTTTTGTACAATACATCACATGTAGAAATAATAATCTAAATTATGTTGAGTTTAAAATAAAATGGTTAATTTTTTTCATATATACCCTTAAGACTATAAAAATACCCAGATAAGTATATTGCGTGTCAGGTTTTTAGATTCTACGAGCATAGAGATTTTGTTAGTCTTCCATGCCCAAATGTTATGCATCATAATAGGGTGAACGCTAATGTCAATTGGAAACTGAATCATTTTACATTAAGTAATCTCATATCAAACATTACCTAATTCAAAATTGTTCGCCTCCATTTTCTTTAGATAATGCCATATTTACCTCTCAATGCTATTTTTATCAGAAAACGCTACATGAAAAACTTAAATATTGACGCAGTGATGCAACGTAATAATTTCGCTGAATTTAACATAATGATAAAGCAAATTTTCTCACACATTTCTGAAAGATAAATTGCATAACACGTCTATGGAAATTTTAGAGAGGAAATATGGGGGGAAAAATGAGGGGACAGTGAACATATTTTTAGATCTGTAGAAGCTATACTAAGAAATATATTTGTAAGGTGAATAACAATACACTTATTTTTATATTGTTTAATATTAATATTAAGTAGCACTAAATATTTTAAATTTTATTTAAATCTAAGTTTGTTCGAAAACCCGTGAAAGTTTTTGGGACAGTAAACATATTTTTTAGGTCTGTAGAAGTTATGCTAGGAAATATATATGTAAAGTGAATAATAATACACATACTTTTATATTGTTTATTATTAATATTATGTAGCATTAAATACTTTAAATTTTATTTGAATCTAAGTTTGTTCGAAACCCCGCAAACAAATATTGCTATTACGTTAACAGCAGTTACACGACTTATTCTTTCAGGTTTCATGTAATTGCTACCTAACAAGTTATTTTTTTGACATAACGTTTCGCCGAGAATATAATTGAATTTGAACTGCGTTTATTCTCTTTGAACATATTGCATCCAGCATCTAATAAGAAATAATTTGAAATGCATTACTTACCTAAGTGTGTTCCCAGTTAATTAGTTATTATTCTCTACAAAATGAACTTTGATTGTATATATATATATATATATATATATATATATATATATATATATATATATATATATATATACATATATATATATATATATATATATATATATATATATATATATATATATATATATATCACACCACAATAAAAATATTCCATATTATTTTCATTGATATTATATATAATACCTACACTTTTATGTTAAATTGAACTATAAATGTTTTAGATAATAACATGATTGATAAATTATGAAAGAAAGAAAAAATTAATGCGTTAATACTTTCCAGACATTATTTATTATATAAATTTTATAACTAGGAATTATATCACGAATTATTAAAGAAAAGTAGATTGGTCTCGCACTTAATTATTTCATCCTGTTTATATATTTTTTTTGCAATTTTTTTACCGTTGTGTCAATAAAATATTTAATTTTTGTTTATTACTTTTTAAAATTTAGTACAAGCTCTTGGTAGATTCCTGTGATATAAATACAATGACAACGATATGATGAAAGTGCGCGTGCAGTCTTGAAAGAGACACCAAAAACCGAATCGATCATTCCCAAATCGATCATTCGATGCCTAATACGCTATTCCCACCCTTCATATCCCTACAACACCCAATCGCTGAGGTTACTTTGAACTTACTCTCAGCTGAATTTATGTGTGCGTTAATGGCCGTCAATTGTGAATAATGAAGAAACTTTAGAAAACTGCGCTTTGGTTATGGAATATTGAAAATTAAAAAGATGCCGGAGATTACAGTTATCTCTTAGAAGGTAACTGAAAACATTATTCACAATTAACTGGGATATTCTATGGTCACTATGAGGTTGGAGCCCAGACTTCTTTCAGTTGAACTAAAACTTACGTAGCTCACTAATTAATGCGACGGTTTAGAGTTATTTGAAGCTAATACAGAAGAAATTTTGTACAGATTTTTGATAAATAATAACACTAGGATTCATTGCTATATTGCAACTATCTTCTTTTTGCTATTACGTTAAAACAGTAACAAAAAAGAGAAGACCAGACTTAGCAGTCCTGAGGAAATGAAAATTGATTTTCTCAGAAAACAAAGTATCAGAAATAATTTTCTGGGATTCAAAAGGAGTTATTATAATTGATTTCCTGCGGTTGATTTTTATGTTGTTTTTGTGATAAAATAAAGAAAAAACTGCCAGAAATGTTAGCAAAAAGAGTTTTGTTTTATCAGGACAAAACGTAAAAAAGTGGGCACCCTTCCTTAGAAAACGTTGGTAAAATCTTTAATTGTGGGTTAATATTGCGTCTGGCTTTTATCGTTTTCTTTAATTAAAAAAAATATTTATGTGGACAGAAATTTTCTTCAAATGGAGAACCTGAAGCTTCTAAGAAACTTGGATAAACTAAATGTTTTGAGAGACTTGGAGAAACAATTTTTAAAAATTGTGTAAAGTGCGCTTTAGAAATTAGATGGAAGAAATACATTAAACTAGGTCGTGACTACATTGAGAACTTCAAATAATTTTGTAAACATCCGCATTTAGTGTTATATCCAGACTGCAAACATTTCAATTAGTCTAAATATTTTGTAACGTTATTGCATACGACACAACCTATACAAAAACACTAGTATAAATTCAATATTGCATATTATAGTAGGAGTAATAATATATGAATGCGTCAAGAAAAGAAGAGATTCTTTGTTATTTAAAGAGAGCTATATCACAATAAAAACTTATCGTGACACTTGAAAAAATCCTTAAATAAAATACATAATGGTAGGCTCTTATGTACATATGTGTAGGTGTTACAGAAACATCTTTTATAACCTCTCAATGATCTAAGCGTCTTGGCATTTTGTTATCTCTAGAGGACCCCCGTTGTAGCCTAAGTATTATTTAAGTAATTAGAAAGCAAATTTCAACTTAATTCTATGGTTAGAGTTCTATTGGAAATATTAAAATTTAGGCTCTCTGAAAGAGGAGAGATTTTTTTAGTCTATTAGAAGGAGACAGCAGAATTGCAGATACGTACGTATTTAATTCCGTTAGATAATTTTTGCAATGTTTAATACTATGGTGTTTAGTAAATGCTGGTACTTATTTGTATTACACATTTTATTATTCGTTTGTACTAAATTACCAATTGAAAGCAATGCACCTTACATTACCTTCAATTTAAAAAAAAAAAGCAAAAAAAAGTAATTTCATTACACGCACGCACGCACAACGAACATGTGCGCAAGACTCTATATCTTCAATATCTCATATGAGGCAATCTCTCTTATATTTTTTAAACATAAATACTTGTTTCACCTTAAACAATTTGGTTGTGTTATTTGTACTGTGAAAAAATATTAATCCGAGCGCATTCGCGTAAAAAATTTAATATCACGGCCGGGAATGCCACAAAAGTGCTTAAATTTAGACTAAAAATAAAAGTTATGTCAGAAGAAATAATTTCTATGTAGAAAATATATGCAGAGTAAATTTAAAAAAGCAGAAAAATATGTACAAATATTTCAAAATTAAACAAATAACATATTAAAAAAATATCCTAAAAGTACTAACTGTAAACAAATTATATTGTTTATATATATATATATATATATATATATATATATATATATATACACATATATATATATATATATATATATAAATATATAACTGCCATCAGTTTGGACCATGATCAGTTTTTTTGGGTGAGAAATTTGGCGCTTAGAGCACAGAGGTGAATGCCGCTGCTATTAGTTTTTAAAATTAAAAAAAAACAACCAACACAAGTTAATCATACAATGACAGTACTGATACTGCACACTATGTGAATTCAGTTACACAATTTGACACCAAAAAAAAAACTTTACGATTCGACTCGATTGTGAAAAATATAATTTTCATATAATGATATTATGGTACCAAAACTAAAAAATGTATTTCTACGATTCTAAATAATCCTTCTGTTGGTTATATACAAATCATTGGTCTTTAAATGAAATAATCTTATTCAAATTGATTCTCAAATTTCCTTTTGATAATTTTTTAAAAATGTTTTCATAAGTTAAAGTTATTTTATAATAATGTTCAATTATGTATTTTATTAATTTATATATGTGGTTACTAAGAGGGTTCTGCTCAAATTAATAGTTAATTAAATTATCAAACAAATTGTCAGCGCAAATGAAATGTAAAATTTCTAAAACCGTTTTACTAGAAGTCGTTTTACCAAAATTAAAATTAGTTTTTAAATGTCCTTTCATCATCAATAAGTCAAAAAGCTCTTACCTTGTTTTGCAAAATCTTTGCGACTTATCAATAACTCATTAGTTCGTGATTGTACCAACGAATCCATACAAACTTCACAAAGTATTAATTTTTTTATTTTTTCAACCAGAAATTTACCTATGTATTCGATAATCGATTTAATAAATTGTAATAAGTCATCAGAAGTGTAAAGTAGTCTGTCTAGTAATACCGAGAACACGTATTTAATATCACCTGGAATTTGAAAATTAGGGTTCAAACGAAATTTCTTTATAATATTATCAGATAATGTGCAATATTGATGCGTTTTGCGGTGGAAACTATACCGGAAAGAATAGTAATTTTTTCAGTTTCCAAGCAAATTTTAGGGTCACTCAATTTTAACTCTACATGACAAAGTAACTTTTGCAGGCAGATATAAATTTTCTGATGGTTATTAGTATAACCACCGTTAGAACGTATGGCACTAAAAATGTTTCCAAATGTTTCTAAGTTTCCATTTTGAATGTAGTCTACGTATAAATATTTTAGATTTGGCATGCTTATTAAGAACCCGGCTAATTCTAAATTCCTCATAGAGTATATGATAACCGTATCATATTCCAATTTTAAATTTCTAAAATATTTTTATACTTCATCGATTTCTCCAAAATTTCTTGTTTGTTAGTTGAGCAAAAAGGTTTGTTAAACCCAGAAGAAATGTATTTGTGCATGAAAGACATGTATTTGTGCATGTATACGTGAATATAATTATATTTATATCACACATGTATATAATATAAGATCAAAAGATTATAACATATAACACATTTCATCTTTTAATACCTATTTTTAAATGAATGTCATGAATACGTAAAACTCATTATAGAGCATATTCGAAATTAAAACTGAGGATAAATCGATAATATTTGCTGATATCATAAAGAGGATGTGTACACAATTTTAATATATATAAAACGTAAAGATGTTAAGTTTTGACAAGTAACGTAGCAGTTTTGTTTCTTGCTAAATATGTTATCATCCTGATCAAAGTCTTGTCACGAAAAAAATCAAATAAACCACACATGCGTAGTTATTCAAAATTTAAATTAAAATTTCAAATTAAAATTGTATTTTTCAGATTAATGAGAATACAAAACATACTATTCGTACTATTTACAAACCCAACTTCAAGGAATATACTTTTTAAGCGCTTACGTATTTTTGACATTCATTGAGGTACAGAGCTAATATACAATATTAGAAAATAAGTAAATTATTTCATCTTGTAAACCTTCGATTAAATATTTTCAAACATAATAATAAAGAATATTGTATTAAAAGGAAATGATTGCTCCAAAAGTAATTCCTTTTATGTAATCAGTAGGTAGTTATCGGCATCGGTAGTTATCTATATATTCAACACTGGAGTTTTATTTGCATCATGCCTCAGATATTCAGTATTTACTTATTGGTTAGAAGGTAAATTGAGGTATCATATTGCTTGAAGCATATAAGAATCGAATAGTGAAGTATGTGGAATGCCTGCATATCTCGAGGATTGACGTTAGCGTATATATAGTGTTTATGTAGTTAGCAGGCAGTATGATGTTTCGCGCTGGCATATAACCATATATAATTTTATTTGTACGAGAATTTTATGTGATATCCATAAATATAAAAAGCTAAAAAGTGATCATTAAATTCAAACCTAAGATTATTTCGAGATAATCAGTGCAGCCATTGTCCATTAAACACGATATCCCATACGTATGGCGAACGTTATACCTTTACAAAACATTCATTGATTGAGTCTGAATAACACCTTAATTGACATAACTTCTGCTCTTTTCTCGTACGGACAGGCGTATCTTGTATTGTTTAGGATGAAAAGGCTTAATAACGTACGTATCAGATTAAATTCCAATGCAATTAAAGTTCAAAAATCAGGTATTATTGGGTACATTCTATCATAGACCTGAGTCTTATTTATATTAAACCTATAAATTAATAGATTCCTTTAATTTTACACACATCTTTCCAACGCCTTAAGAGAAGATAGTTATCCCTACCAGAAGTAGTGTTATCCCTATCAATTTAATATCTTAACTCTCCAATTTAAACTGTATCGGATCTGATTGTACTACATTAATAAAAACAAATTTATAATGTCTCTTTATAAATCTGAAGTTATATTATGAGTTAGTTATTGAGTGGATTAACGTATTCAATATCATTATTTTAAACTAAACGGTTTTAACAAAAAAATAACCAATTTAAAATAAATAGTAAATGAGAAATGGATTAGAAAATATAAAACAATAAAAAAAGTGTTAATTTAAACTTTTGTGGTAACAAAACAAGGAATTCTCGTTTAAAGTAAACATTTTAATTTTTTTTATTTGGTAGTGCTTATGATGGTTTATGTTATCCAGAATGTCACAAAGTTACCAAGAATTTAACAATACTTTATTTACTGAAATCTAAACAGGTACTTACTGCGTTTGATGAAAGTATATATGTTCATATGTACTTACATGTATAAATGTATGCATACACACTGATGAAACTATATACATACGGTCATATCAATAACCCTTTTCGGCTTCATTATAGTTTGGAAGTGAAATTTTGGTAAAAATTTATGTTAGTTTATAGTGAATGAAATTTTTATTTTCGGTTTAGTGTGAACTGTAGATTTAATGGAACGTAATTCTTAAGTATCGCATCACAACAAACTGCATCATTTTGCTTAATAACTCTTATTACGAATTAATAGATTATAGCGGACATAACTTCAGTAAATTAGCAAAAAGATTAATATTACTTAGCCCTGTTCGATAGATATGGTTGTGTCAACTGATATGTTATAGTTCTTTGAATAGTACCTTCGACAGGTAATATATGTGTTTATGAATTTACTTAATTCATTTTATTTATTAAAACATTATATTCGTCAAATACTGAATACGCCCATTCACACACAAAATTCACCATATGTTTAATGACATACTATCGAAGTTTATAGTATTCCATGTATAGTATTCCATGTAAGTCATATTCAGAGATATTTTTTTTCAAGTTTGACATATTATATGTTTTGTAAGTGTTACTAAACGATAATGGTAATGGGTTTTTTGTAACCTTTTAAAATATTCTTTTTAGTTAAGTCATTAATTTGTTTGCAAAGCATACCGTGTATCTGAATTGAATTGGAAAATCTCTCGCAAAACATATTCTAAAACTGCTTGACAAAATTAAAAAAATACCAACATTCATAAAACTTTGCACTGCTTAAACACTTATTGTATATGGTTACACGGATATATTTCATCTTGATGTTTGAACAAACTAAATGGCCGTCAATATTTGTGTATTCAACAAATCAACATTCTAGTTAAACATGTTTTCATGCGACACTAATTTATAATTTTTAATAATTTATAAACAATCACGCGCATGCAACTAAGTCCAATGACGTTACAGGCAAAACAAATATTGCACATCAAATATGTAGATATACTCTATCCGTTGTTGGCCCAACAATTTTTAACATATTATTAGTCTCGTATTGAATATATTTGGTGTTAATTTTGTAGAAATTCATTGTTCACAATTAACTCTTTAATTCTTGAGTATTGTATAACTCCCCTATAATAAACTTACTAATATTCTTTTGTAAATATATAAATGCTGTTGAAAGTTCCTAAGAATCGTAGTTCCTAAGAGTCAACGAAACCTAGGTCGTAGTAAAGTAATTAAACAAAGTAAAAATAATACTACATCACGTAGTTTCATTAAATTGTGGATTAGTCTCGTAGTTATTAGTAATTGAAAGCTGATGTTATTTTGTAACACAAAAAAGTTCAACCAGTTATCACTATACTTAACGAGCGAATAGACAGACGCTTTCACATAAAAAAAAGAATTTTTCTTCATTTGTATGTTACATTTGTTTCAACACGCGACAAATACACGTCATTATTGTTTGAGTGGATGTAAATTTTCCAAAGAATATAAATTATTCTGTAAAATATTTATACATTTAAAGTTTTGGGCAGTTCACAAATCAGTTTAGGACCTTTTTTCTAGGGAATATACGTATCGACAAACGGCGTAACATTTAATTTTCATAATAATAAATTATTAATAATTTCGCCTATGGAGCATATTTGAACCTGAGAACATTTTTGGACACCCAACTAAATTGGTATTCATAAATTCACTTCAATGTGCATATAGTTATTACTTGATACACACTTATTACTATCTCGAGAGAAAATCAGTTATTAAATAAATTATAGATAACAAAATATAACCTAATATGAAACATTTTGAATTTTACTAAATAACAAGAATAACTTGAGTGGTTTGAAATAAGAAAGGTTAGAAAGACTTTATTGCGGATTTTAAAACAAATATTTTCACTTTATATTTCCCTGCATGGAATAGAATATTCCCTAAAAGGCTGAATTTCTACAAAATTAAAGCCAAATATGTTATCATCACTTCTTTAAATTATTTGGGTTTGTACATATTGGTAACTGAATACAGTATTATATTGGTATTTAAATAGGTTTTGAACTCACAACTACTTTAATTTTTCAGTTCAAAATTAACGTGTAGGAGTAATAAAATGTGATTTACCCACATTCCTTAAAATTATTGACGAAAAAAAATCATGTTTTAATAAAAAATACCGAGCCTAAATATATTTGATTAATTCGCACATTATATTTATGAAAACATAGAAGTAGTAACTCGTCACCTGTTCAAGATTTGTTATGGCCTTTAGCTTAGAAATTATAAGTAATCAAGATAATAAATAATATCGATTGCGCAATCAACATTTATACTGAGTAATGTATTTATAAGCATCGGTCTTAATAATATATTTAATTTACTCGTTGCAGTAAACTAAATGTAAGCGCTAATATGACAGCTCAGTCTAATATGAATTTATAATATCTAAGTAAATAGAACAAACTTATTTAAGTCGTTTTAAGCAGGTAAACACGGTTTGTTGAAGATAAGAATTAGATAACACTTAAAAAATGAATGAGAATGTAATACGCACTGGCCCACATATATTTTATTCATTTAAGTATACTCTCACACTGCTGGCTGTATAATTCAATCTTCTTTGAAAAGTTTCGTTCGTTATTTAAGTAGTATGTTTTAAGCATTTATTTTTAAATTAACAAATAACATGAATGCAAGTTAAGATATTGACGAACAAGACGGTAAATGGAGTAAAAATAAATTTGCCATTAATAATTTTTCATATGAGGTTGTATTTTGTAAAATTACATAATTTTTGACTGTAATTGTATATATATATATACATATATATATATACATATATATATATATATATATATATATATATATAAATATACATATATATATATACATATATATATATATATATATATATATATATACACATATATATATATATATATATATATATATATATATATATATATATATATATAAGCACTTACACATTTTTACTTAGGGTATAAATTAATTTATTCAAACGTGTGAAATTTAAATTCTATTTCAATAAAGAATGACAGACAAGACCTTAGAGTATTATTCAGTAGAATTTATTTAATCAAATTAAGCACATGGGATACTATAAACTTTGATATTATATCATTAAACATATGGTGAATTTTGTGTGTGAATGGGCGTATTCAGTATTTGAAGATGTTTTATGGTTTTAATAAATAAAATGGATGAAGTAAATTCATAAATACATATATTACCTGTCGAAGGTGCTATTCAAAGTACTACGAAACATCAGTTGACACAACCATATCTATCGAACAGGGCTAAGTAATATTAATCTTTTTGCTAATTTACTGAAGTTATGTATGCTATAAACTATTAATTCGTAATATAAGAGTTATTAAACAAAGTGATGCAGTTTGTTGTGATGAGACACTTAAGAATTACGTTCCATTAAATCTACGGTTCATACTAAACCGAAAATAAAAATTTCATTCACTATAAATTAACATAAATTGTAACCAAAATTTCACTTCCATTGTATAAACAAGCACCATAACATAAACGAAAAGCGCCATCAATCTCAGTAGAAATGCTTAGTTAACAATAGAAATGCTTAGTTATATTTTTATCAAACTACAATGAAACCGAAAAGTATGTATATAGTTTTATCAGTGTGTATGCATACATCTATACATGTAAGTACATATGAACATATATACTTTCATCAAACGCAGTAAGTAATTGTTTAGATTTCAGTAAATAAAGTATTGTTAAATTCTTGGTAACTTTGTTACATTTTGGGTAACGTAAGGCGTTAAAAGCACTACCAAATAAAACAAATTAAAAAAAACTTTAAACGAGAACTCCTTGTTATGTGACCACAAAAGTTTCAATTAACACTTTTATTTTTATTGTTTTATATTTTCTCATTTATTATTTGTTAAAACTGTTTACTTTAAAATAATTATATTGAATACGTTAACCCTCTCAATAACTAACTCATAATATAACTTCAAATTTATAAAGAGATATTATAAATTTGTTTTTATTAATGTAGTACAATCAGATCAGATACAGATTAAATTGAAGAGTTAAGAAGTTAAATTGATAGGGATAATACTACTTCTGGTTGGGATAACTATCTTCTCTTAAGGCGCTGGAAAGATGTGTGTAAAATTAAATTAATCTATTGATTTATAGGTTTAATATAAATAAGACTAAGGTCTATGATATATTGCACCCAATAATACCTGATTTTTACACTTTAATTGCATTGGAATTAAAACTGACAATACGAGATAAGCCTGTCCTTACAAGAAAAGAGCAGAATTAATGACAAATAGGGCGTTATTCAGACTAAATCAATGAATGTTGTGTAAAGGTATAATGTACGCCATACATATGGGATGTCGTATTCAATGGACAATGGCTGTTCTGATTATCTTGAAATAAGTCTTAATACATTTTAATTCAGGCATTATGTTAGGAATTAATTTAATGATCACTTTTTATCTTTTATATTTATGGATATCATTTAAAATTCTCGTAAAAATAAAACTCTATATGGCTATATGGCTATATGCCAGCGCGAAACATCAGACTACCTGCTAACTACATAAACATTATATATACGCTAACATCAATCCACGAGATACGCAGGCATCCCACATACTTTACTATTCGATTCTTATATGCTTCAAGCAATATGACATCTCAATTTACATTCTAACCAATAACTAAATACTAAATATCTGAGGCATGATGCAAATAAAACTTCAGTGTTTAATAATTTTTTGAACGCATTCAATATATATATTATGTCAAACATTCCTAAACCACTATTGATATCAACTTAACATTTGGGAAAGTTTATAACCGGGTATTATTTTCTTTTTTAATATTTTTAGTCTTCCACCTTTCTCTGTAGTTGAGTTATGGGAGTGTTAAAATAGCTGCAAAATGCTTTGGTTAGTAGCTGCGAAGTGTAATGTCTCTCAGCGTGACCCGAAATTTGGAGGTGCAATATCATGCCAATAGAAGAAATGTAGGTGGACATGCAAATGTCAGTTGAAATTCTTAAAGTGTTATGGTTAAAACATCCAAATTCTTTATTGAAACTAATCTTGACACTTTCTTATACACATAATAATTATTAATATATATAAATCATCGGACTGCCGGACATAAAGAAATCGACGAAAGTTAAAAACGAAAGTAAAAAATTAAAGTTAAAGTTAAAATGAAGTTTTATATAGAAATTTTCATATGCTTAGCTGTGTACTCGAAAAGAGATATACTTGACTTGTTTCACTTGTTTCATTACAATTTTAAATTTGTTTTTAAAATTAACATAACAAGTATATCTCTTAGCTGCTATGTATATATATATATATATATATAGTTAGCTGCTACTTTATTTCTAGGCACTTTTACAAATATATATATATATATGAAAATAAAGTTATTTTATAAAAGATTCAAAACACAAATGTTGTTCCTTTTTTTACATCATTCTGAATTCATTGTGAAATTTATTTTGAAACATTATTCATAAATTTCAATAAATAAATTATGGAAAAAATATTACTGACCAATTTTGAGCGCGTTTCGCAATTGAGGATATTTTCGCAAGATGGCAAAAGCGGTTCCTTTGACTTTTTTGCGTGTACAAATAAAAATCTGTATTTTTCTACTCCACCACTGTTTTATTATTTATGTTTTATTATCGTATATAAAGAATTCATCAAGCAAAGAGACATGCTAAGCGAAATTATGTAAATTTGATATATTTATCCAAATTGAGATATCTTAATTGGACGTAAATATTATGTAATCTGTCATATAAATGTAAATTCACTGGTATGAATTCGAGTTAACAATCGATTATTTATATATATAAAGTATCTGTGAAATAGAAAATTGTGTTTTAGTCAAAAGGAATATTTTTGGGCCCACCTAAAAGCAAGAGTTTACGAAACTCATATAACCTTAAAAACGATGCAGATTGAGAAGCAAGGTCTGCATAAAAATTACAGTAAATTCTAATTTGATTCATACCATTATATTATAAATTAAATAGAATTTTTGATCCATATTTCGTATTGCTGACACACGCTTATACTTCACATCATTGTCATATAGACTGTTTAGCTTCTGTCAGTTTTCGGTGTCATTGGCTATTGGTATACTTTTCTAAATTTATCACTAGGTTATATAAAGCTTTTGTTATATTTCCTGTTCAGACCGTACTAAGTGTTTGTTTTTGTTTCGCTAAAATGGGATCCATGATTTCTGTGCCTAATCAATGTGTCAATTGTTATGTCAGGTTTGAAAAAAATATCCGAAAGCCTTCTGAGTTTTCTACAGATATTCGCCAACGTGTGAGCGACTGGGTTCCTCAAGAGTTTGATGTGTATTAATTTCACAACAAATACATAAAATACACTTCTAATTAATTTCTTTGTGAAACATTTAATTTAACAGCAACTTCCAATACCGTCCAATCTGCGATAAATACTCATCTTTATTATGTATACATGCCTAACTTTTATTTATGTTACAGTTGTACCAACAAGATGTAGTGAGCGGCAATTATTTGATAATGTTCCAACAAGGTATAAATACTGCTCAAAGTGCCAGATGATATAGTTACAGAAGCATATGCGTACCATGATTCTTTTATTAACATGCCAAACGTATATTGTGCCGGTTTACTCAGAAGAAAGGAACATATTTTTGCAGTGGATTATTTATGCAATGTATGGAATGAGATATTTCATATGGTACCAAAAATAATGAGTTTAAGATAAGTATATCCTTTACTTCACTTAAGAAATACTTTATGTTCTTCCTTACTTTTCATGATCTATAAAAATCCCGGTTCTTCATAATGAATGTGACAGTAATATTCTTCTACGACCAACAATGACTCCACTTAATTGCATTATCCGTAGTCATCTTGTAATGCCAACGTCCTGCATGTATTAATCGACAGTGTATTTATAGATATTATTAAATTCTTCCTATAAACTTAATACCTTCCAAAATAATACAACTGTTCGTGAACCATTTTTTCTATATCCCATATAGCTTTCGTGTATGGAGTATCTCTTGAGTGAAGAACGTAATGACCGGAATGATTTGTACACTATAAATAATTTTTCACATTTCACCACGACCTAAATCAAAGACTTATGTTCACTATTTAAAAGTGGTTCTAAATGCAATTTCGTTATAGAGAATGTTACGGAAAATAATACAACGTGGTATAAATACTGCTTAGCTACCACCGATAGTAATTTTAAGCAGCTAATATTTAAGATTCCATCAATAAGAGAAACAGTTCAATTTAAAAAAAAATCTAGCAATGAATTAGTGAAACTTTGTACAGGGGATAGCAAAGAAAGGATACTTTTTTTTCTTAATCTAGCTTGATTGACCGTGTATAAAAACTAGAATGTCATTCAGCAATGGTTCAAACAGCAGTTTATTTTGAAAATGGGCGTGTTTTTGGAATTCGGATTTGCACCAAGTAAATATTTATGTCCAAAAAATAGTAATCATCTCTACCAAAAGCGAGCATATATGAAGTAAGCATATATTGTTTTACATGCATAGAATTAAAATTTCACTTCTAAGGGAAAATTGTGAGAAATAAAATTAATAAATATGTTATGGTCGTAATGTTAACTTCTTTAATTTACTTGTCCTTAAAATTCCTTTAATTCTTTCATAGACCAAGTAAGTCAGATCATTAAACTCCTACACAGGAGAGATGATTACAAGAATAAAAATTAATAGAATGTGATGTGGTTACCATATTTTATTCTCTTCTGAAGGCGGAGTATAAAAATCTTGCTCGTAAGAGATTATTTTTAGGATGGAAATTAATTGAAGGGGGCGTTATACTTGTTCTTATAATACTTTTGATTCTATAATAGGTCAAGTAAGTATAAACGACTATGCATACAGAGCGTAAGTTACTCTTAAGAGATGATTGTGAGGATGCAAGTTAATAGAAGAGAATGTGATCAAAATATTTATTTTTTTAAATTCTACTTTTCTCTCTTCTTTTTGATTCTTTAATATGAGTATATCAAGCAAGTATATAGTGTTAAGCATGAAGAATATTAAAATATATTTACAGTAATTAAAAATTTTGTACCTATATTTAATAAAAAAAAGGCCAATAGTAAAAATTACCCTACAGTTGAAATTCATTTCAAAGTTATAAGATCCAGAAATTATAGTTTTTTTTAGAGCAGAATTAAATATTGATGTTTTAATTTTGGTGATTGGCGTACATAACAGTTGCAATTTGTGACTAACTTACTTTCCATAGTGTGTTTTTCTTGTTACTAAGGTACATATTATTTACACTCTTGCCAGTAAAAAATAATATATTAAACTATGATAGTAGATGGAAAGTTTAAAAAGAAATAAGGTAATGTGAAAATTCATACTGACAATAAAATCAAATTAAACAGTGTTGAAAGTACATAAACGTAGGATTGACAACTGATTATTTGTGATCGAGTAAAAATGAAATATTTAATTTATTATTAAGCCACTAACTTTGTCGGTTAATCTTAGCAATTTTTTTTAAAGCGGAACATTTTTTTCTTTTCTTAAAAAGTACTTAAATTAAAAATTGTTCTTACATTTATCAATGTGAATATAAACTAAATTGAGAAAAATAAGATCTGTGAAATTCTTGTACTTTCTCGGTTTTCTATTCTTTTTCTCAAAGTAAGCATGCTCAGAGCAAGTAAAAGAGAATATTTTGAATGCTTTCTCGCTCACACATATGATTGAAGTTAACCATATACGATTGTAGATAAATGTGCAGCGACGTAATATTTTACACTGCTTTTAACTAATTGGATGCGAATCCTTATGATACGATACAAATACGATACAATAATTTTAAAAATGGAATTGCTGTATTCAAACCATGACGTAATTTCCATCAAAATACTTTGTAATTTTTAGTGGGCCTACTTCCCATAGTGGAATAAACTAGTACTTTCAACCATATTTAGAAAAAGGTTCAAAAGCTAACATAATACGCATACGAATAATCGAAAACGAAGCGCCACTAGCCGCCTGCACGTGAGCGTATTCATCTTGGTATGCTTGTGTGTTTATGTGTGTGAAAGTTGGTGAGCATTTACGTGATATAGAGAAGTGATGACTTAGCATCGATTCCTAGAATCTCTAATATATATATTTTGTAAATTTGTTTATATTCGGAAACGAGAAGTATTGGTATTTTTGCTATTTTGTACTTTTCGGTGCCTATCTTATTCAGTGTTAGAAGCCATTTAATTTTTTTTTATTTGAAAGGCTGTATATAAAAAATTGTTAAATTTACATTCCACATACATGATGGAGAAAATCTAAAATTTTTAGTTTTTCTCAAATTTTTGTACGCGCAGTTTTATTCCAAGATATTAAAATACTAACTGAAAGTGAGTAGAACATGTATATACAACATCAGATGGATGTAAAAATGACAAATTGATGGCTCGCTAACAAAAATAGATGACAAGGTTGGATATGCCGAAAGCGATCAATTTTTTTCTAAATTTTCAAAATTTTCTTTTGGAAATTTTTGGAATTTTTGTATTTCTTTTGATATTTACATCTGTGCTATGACGTATCGAGGAAAAGAAAATATCACTTTTATTTTTCTTCAACGCTATTACCGATTATTTTTTTTACTGTTCTATTTACGTTTGTATCTCATGTAATTTTTTTTTTAAATTTTTAATTGATATCAAATTTGAATACCCTCCTTTAACCTTAATAATACTTAGCTTTGTTAATTTTCCTCAGAGAGATTCACTATTCCTTCTAAACACCAGCGAGCTGGTAATGTGCAAGTAATAATGTATACACTGTTTAATTTATAAATAAACTTAATTAAAGATAAGAGACAGATAAATATAGGACGTGGGAAAAAATTAATACCACTCGTAATATAGTTTTCTGATGATATTGTTCATAGGCACGCGTTTCTCGATTCTGCATAGCTTCAATTTTACATGTGAAAATAATAAGTCAAAATGAGTGCCAGTGAAATTAATATTATTCATAAACGAAGTAAGTATGATATAACTTTGTTCACTCATATGTGTTTTCTTATTTAAACAACCAGCTGAAAACTAATTTTAAATTTCTGTTATGACTTTTTTATCTTTCGCTATTGTGAAAAACCAATAATTTATAATAACAAAAAATATCTATATTTATATATACGTAATATTTTATGGTATAATTCATTTTTCGTTACTTTGAATTCGTGGAAAATAATTCTGTTAAAAAAATAAAAATTACAAATTTAAAAATATACAATTACTTGTAATTTTATGCTTTATTTTATCTTATTAAATGACAATGATTTGATCAAATAAATAAAATATATTTTTGGTAAGCAGAATAAATTATGATAAAATTTAAAAAATATTTGCAAAGTTTGATTGTAATTTATACTTATAGCAACAAAGGCAGAATATTTTGTCAATTGAAGCATTTAAATTTTTTTCAGCAGACGGGCATTAGTTTTTTCTTCATTTCTAAAAGAGATACAAAGAAAAAACTAATTTTTTGTCATTTTCATATAGGTTATTTGCTGTACTACAAATTAGAAACTACAGTACAACTTAGTTTAAATTAAGTAATAATTAGAAAGATTTAATTGAAAATAGAATTACATAATTATAATTTTTTTCATGAAAACATGAAGAAAAGATATTTTGTCGAGTGAAGGTGTAAACCTTCATTGATTTTGTTACTAGCTATCTTAGTTCACCAAGTTATCATATATTTTTTAAAATTTTATTATTAAAATCAAACTATAAGCAACATTGTTATCAATCACTTTTGGCCAGCTAACTGACAGAGGCTAAATTCCTGCTTGTGGATTTTTTTTAATTTTACTGAAAAATGTTATGAGTTCAACCCTTAGATGGAATATGTATTTTAATTGAATATTGAGTAAATAGTTAGATAGTTCGTGAAACGGATGACAATGCGATAGTGAAAGGTCCGAAGAATATATTCGAGGTGAACTTGAACTTGAACAGTTCAAGTGAAGGAATTTTTTCAGGAGTCTTATTGAATTGCTCATGTGATAAATGGAATATTTTCACCTCTTCTCCAAAGCATTAAGTCGTTTTATGTTGGAGTATGAGAGCATGAAGATAGCTCTAAATTATAACGAAAATTGAACCTGACTTCTCTTTCAACACAATTTCTTTAATTTTTATAAACTTATTGTAAACGTTTATCTTGACGAGGAATATTGGAAAGACCAAAATTTTCTTCCTTGAATCTTTTAAACCAACGCCGTAGTAGAGTAGACAGAGGAGATTTATCGCAGGAGAGTTTATCTTCATCGTTCGTTGTGCATACTCAATGTGCTGCTTCGCTTGCTCTTTTCCATAACCAGAATTTGGTGATCAAGAACACTTTCGTGATATCTTCATGCTTTTTATGTTCTTTACTCGCTGAAAGTCAGTCAGTAAAGGATAAAAAAATATAAAATTCAACTGGACAGAAAATCAAACGCCGTGCCCTTTAAATGTCCTTCAGCGAAGTTTAAGAAGTGTGTATAAAAAAAAATCCCTTAAAAGTGGTAGTTATTTAAGATGCCAGTATTACACTGGATTTCTTCTTTTCTTAATATTATGTTTGATACAAGCCTAATATTTTGAAACTTAATTCATACTTTTCCTATAATCCTTAATATTTAGTATCTTGTAAGTTATTTTTTTGCACGATTACCGGTTTGTTTGGCGATCTGACTTCTAGAAGGTTATACCGTTAGTCTATTTTGCTGAAGCGTAACACAGCTTAAGAGTTTTTAGCTCAACATGTTTTTAGAAATTATTGAATATCCGATCTAATTATTCATCGACTCACGTGATGTTCTACAAGTTTTACATTTAGGATATAAAAAGGCATCAAATTATAAATCAGTACCAGATAAAATGCAGTATAAAAATGCAGATGAGAAATAATGTATCAAGTATTAAAAGCGACTTCATATTTCAGAGAGTATATGTCAGAGCACTGAGACCACATCGCCTGCCTCAATTATGGACATGGAAAATTTTCAAAACTGTCTAGATGACTGTACATTTGGAAAATACCAATTGAAACTAATATCCGTAGCATTTGTCCAAGGGCTCGCAAGTGCTACAGCTATTACTAACTTGGCCTATATACTGCCCAATGCTGAATGCGATCTGCGCATGACTCTTAATCAGAAAGGGCTACTAACTGCTGTTCCTTATATCGGTAAGATCATTAAAATATTTTCCATTTACTGCCTCTTTAATAAATAAAAGAGTATTTCTAATTCACGTAGTTAAAATTCTTTCCTCTCCTTAAACGATAACTTTATCCAAGACTGAAAGAAAATGTTATCAAATTATTATATAAAATCTGATAATTTTGTAACTTTTGTAGACCGTAGTTTAAAAAATAACGGTATTTTTTCCGGAAACTGTGATTTGTATGATAACGATCTTTGTATATAGGAGAAAACACATTACCAAAATAAAATAAGGTGAAAATAAATGAAATTAGCACATTTCTGAGCCAGTTGTTAGATCTTAATTAGATGACGTTGAGTAGAGATTTCAGTGATAACTCGTATATTATTGTTTAACACGATCTACAAGTTATTGTTTCTTCAGAATGAAATAAATGTTATTGTTTGTATACGTGAAAAGTATTCTCTGTAATTACAAAATTGGAAATTTGACATTGCATTCAAGTCAAGATAAGAAATTATCCCCGCATAACACAACAACAAAAAAATACACAACTAAAATCTATTATAATACTATGACTTCACCATATGCCTTAATTGACAAGGTAATAAAATATTCAATAAAAAGTGTGTGTGGGGTTGTGTGTATTTATGTGTACGGCTGTGTATACTTATATATGAGTGCGTGGAGGTGTATGTTTATTCGCGCGCGTTTGCATGTTTTTGTATAAGCGTGCAAGTGCTTGTACGCATGCATGTGTGCGTGCGTGCATGCTTGCGTATGTGGCTGAGTGTACGCGTATGGACATGTGCGTGTATGCATATATTTGCACCATATTGGCCCTTAGATCATCATTTTGGCTCTTATAATAAATCACGGATTTTTTTTAAATTTTGCTTAATTGCATTCTTCAATATATATTACAAATATAAATTCAGGGGCATTGCAGATATTTTGGGAACATCATGATAAGGACTCGGCATTGTTATTGTGTATCTTGTCTACTGTGTCATCTATGAAACTAAATCAAAATCACCGAAATTCAATAATATTTTTAGGTATGTTGGGTTCCGGCTTTATAGCCGGATTTTTAACGGATACATTTGGAAGAAGGACCATGCTTCTAATATGTTTATATGGTATGTTCATTTCGATATGCGTACAGGGAGCGAGTCAAACATTTGGTGTTCTAGCTGGGGCAAAAGCTGTAGAAGGATTTTTGTACGTAGATATTTTTTCAATAGTAATTATACAGAAATATTCCATACGTGTATTCATTAGTAAAATATAAATTTTCTTAAAAATTAATTTATTGGAGTTGCAGAGAATCCCAAATACTACAATGAATTTATACTGCATTGAATGATAAAATTATTTCAAAAACCATTTACAATATTGGTATATAAATAGATAACGTAAACAATTCTTTATGAGACCAAAACGTTCCGAAAGTATTCCTTTAAATTTAATTAATAAATTAAAATGAATACTTTCAACTTTTCTCTAATAATTTAATGAATAATATGTTTAATAAGGCAATTTTAATTTTAAGATTTAATGGATCATATTGTGCCTGTACAGCATTTCTCTCCGAATTTACAACCACCAAAACTAGAGATCGAGTGATGTTAACAAACTCTTCGTTCTTATCTGTTGGTCAAATTGTTCTAGCACTTATAGCTTGGGCTATTCTGCCCCAAAATTGGAATATCGTAATATATGAAGAAACTATAAGTGAGTAAAATAAAGTTATTGTTACATTATTTTACAGAATATATTCATAGCGAGAATAATATATTCAGAGAAGATATAATTTCAGCATACTATATAAACTAGAAAATACTTATGCAATTTTAACACACTCAATAAAATGATAAAGACAATTATAGAACCCAATAAAAAACAAAACAATGAAACAAGGATCTGTTAACCCTTTACATCCGTTGTAACTTAAAAATTATCTTTCTGCAATCAAACGATTAGTTTATCGAAATATCCTTGGGGCTATAAATACAAGGTCTCACTTTAGTAAATTGAAATTTTACTTCATATTATAATGATAGTAGTCGCAATCTGAAATTTGTAGTTATTTTTTTACCAAAATATTTTTTAAGTTTAAGGTTTTATTTGAAACTACCCTTATACTTTTTAAATGTTTCGCTTCAAGTATCTTACATTTAAGGCTATGTGATATCCTTTACAACAAATATTAAAGGCTCTTTCCATTCCAGTTTTACGCAGTTGGAATTTCTTTTTATATGCTGGTGGGATATTCAGCTTGACAGCAGGAGTTCTTTTCTCACTGTACCCAGAAAGCCCAAAGTATAACTTTGCACGTGGGCGATACGACGAGGCTTTTGCAACTTTAAGAAGAATTTACAGTATGAATACTGGAAAACCACCAGAAACCTTCCCCGTGAGTAACTTAAAAGTTATTGCCTAGGTCTATACACCATATATTACCTGAGCATGACAAATTTAATAAATTTGGATCATTCCTTTTTAGGATTGATCTCCCTAGAACCTTCAATAGTCCCTTACGTTGTATGATTACATTAAGGTTTTTATGCTGGTATTTTGTCATAATACACGTGTCGGCCGGATATTGACTTAGATTTTTAGGTGTTTTTTGTTATATTTTATATATATGTGTATATGTGCGTATACGCACGCTTTTTTCGCCGCAAAACTTAAGTATTATGGACTGGCACGACTGGCATTTTAACCAAGATAATATTTTTTAGGATATTGTTTTATTTATTGAGATCTATCTATAACATCTTCTAAAATATACTAACAAGTACAGTCGAGTCTTAAGAAAATTAACTGAGTTTAATGACAATGATTTCATTACTCCAGAAAATGTTACTAAGGTCTGAAACATTATTAGGGCTTTTAAAAATAAGTTCAATTTTGGGTTTAATTTTAGCATCATTTCGTATTTTTTGAATATATTACGAAAGAGATTTCTAAGAACAACAACTCGATTTGTTAATTTTTTCATAAAGTTAATTTTACGGGTAGAATAATGCAAATCTCAAAGTTTAATTGACAAAACTCAAGCAAAAATAATTTTTTCAAAAAGTTTATTTAGCCAAAAACTATTGTATTACTTATTTTTGTTTCAGACTAAAACTATTTCAGTACCGTACAATTATAATCAAATAAAGAATTTTTTTTTCAGTTGTAGCATTATTCCAATATATAAAGGAAAACTTCGTGTTATGTTATCTCTCAAATCCTTACATAATGACATGTTTCTAATTTCAAAATTCTTTTACCTCAAGAAATCATATTTATTTATTGAACTACAATCTAGCAAACTTGTACTTTCCTGCAAGCTTTCCTTAATTAAATTGTTTATATTATTGTCAATAGCCATATAAAATAATTAGGCGGGTATTGATTTATATATTACTTCGATTGGTTGAGAACGGAAAAGAAAAACTTGATTGTTTTTTTTTAATTGTCTATTGAAACATATATAAACGTATAATTAATTATTTAAATATGCAGATTATATTATGGGTAACAAAATTAAAAACAGGGTATGGGAATATAAATTTGCAGAACCAAAGTCGCAATAACTTTTGTGTTTAATTTCGTTTGATTTTAAACACAAAAGTTATTGCGACTTTGGCTCTGGAAATTTATTTTCGTTTGATTTCTCTTTGCTTTTTTTTGTTATCGACTTCATGTTATTAGAACAGAAAACTGCTACTGGAGAATACCATTTTATAAGAATGTCTCAATTACACCTTCTAACATCTTCTTTTCAGCATAATGTCCCAAAACAAGAGTCTATCAAAAGTAAAGAAGATGGAAACTCACTTTCTAAAACTCTACGGGAGAGTTTTCGAAACCTAAAACCGTTGTTTAAAAAACCACTAATTTCGTATCTTCTTATTGTTATTTGTGTTCAAGGAGTTCTAATGATGGGGTGAGTTGGTTATAAAGTGTTAAAAATATTCGTCTTTTTGATAATCTGACTAGGTTAGATTATTAAATATTGAAAACACAGATGAAATTTGCAATATTAGGGCCCGATTTTTCAATGGTCAAAGAAAACTGCTAGTAACTATGCTACATACATATAATTCAATATGTTAGACAGTGACAGGAACAAAGCGTTAGTTGGACATTTGACATTCAATGCGGCACACACAAAATTAACCTATACTTTATTTACTGGGCGGGTTCTTGTTGCTCCTAGTTTGTTAATATTTATAAATTGTGTTTTGAAAAATCTGATAATTGAAGTAAGGAAGAAACGCGAAAATTCATCTAATTGAAAAAAAATTCGAAGTACGGTTATTGGTTGAATTAGTCACCAATCATTTTAATACGCTAGGAACAAGAAAACTGACGTAGTCCCATCATTGTTAATCGAATCTTAAGAAAATAAATACAAAACAAAATTATCGTAGAAAAACCAATAGAGAAAATACGCTATGATGAGTTGCCAAACATAATCTAAAACGTCACTTTTAACTGGCCAATATATACTTAACTTGGCTTCGAAGTAGCAGATGACTATATTCTTCAGTTAGGAGCTTTATCCATCAGTTAAATTCTAAAATAATATGATCCGTCGAATAACTCCTATCTGGTTGTTTATTTGAAGACTCAAGAAGAACAATCGGCCCTAAGCCAAGTAATAGATTATTAAAATGAGCGGTTTTCCAAATTGTATGTGATGATTAAAGTATATAGTTTTTTATTATTAAAGTATATCTAAACCTTCACGACCCATAATTATAAATAAAATATAACTATAGTAAATTTCCCGGCAAATATTTAAAAAAAAATTGTATTAACCACACCGCACTTGTATCACCTTTATATATATGTTGAAATATATTATGACATTTTTTTCCAAGAAGTGGGCATTATCTACTGTACTGAGATTAAAAAATTGGAGGGTTATTGGGATAGGATTTTGAAGAGTAAAAATACAATATATCTTGAAAAAGCTGTATTGGCGATACAAAATAAAAATAACGATAATTCTCATATACTTGTGAGTGCAGATGTTGCAAAAATATTTTTTCAAGCGTAGGCCTTGAAGAGTGGAGCCTTAGTATAATTTTCTAATTGAAATAAATTCTATAGTTAAAACAAAATTAAGAATACAAACATTTTGAATTTTTAGAAAAGATATTGTTTCAAAAATTCATTTGAAAAGAGACAATGAAATTACAAGTGTATTTGAATGCGTCTAACGGTTTTTTTTTGTAAAATTGAATATCAGTTTATTTAGTAAATTCCAACACCTATGAATACCATGGACGTAATTATTCCTGTTATTTAAAATACATGAAGTTTTGTAACTTCGAATTAAAAGAAAATCGAAATACCTTGAATATTTTTTTGTTAAAAATATGACAATAATTTAATTTCAGATACAATACGATGAGATTGTGGTATCCTCAAATTTCGACCATAGTAGAAACATATAAACCGGTTGAAAACAACACTACTAATCTGTGTATGATGCTAGATTCTTACATAGATATCATCGAGAACAAAATTTCCACAACGGTTGAGGAGATTCAGGAGTGCACGCCGGTATAATTTGAATTAATCCCCTATTATTTTGAATAAATACTATTGTAATTTTATCTATGTTTTTGTATTTTTTCTGGTTCGAAAACTTATTTGAATTATAAAGTAAATAATTTTACTATATTCGTGATTTAAATTGAGTAATAACGCATCTTTACCTCGTGGTCAAAACTGATCAAATTCCATTGCAATTATAATTTTGCTTGAGATCGCATTTAATCAAAACATATTTGGACTGTAAATTGATCAAGAAAATTTTAAATATTTTGTCATGTTTATCTCTGATATGTCAATAACTTGTTAAGAATATGACGATTGATCTTTTGCGACATAAAGTAGATCGTTCCATAAATGAAAAAAAAATTTTCATGGCCCCGCGACATAAAGTTAAACTGTCCTTGATGAACCAAATCGAAATTCGATCTCAAGTCAGTACAACATCATCAGTACCGGCACACCATCATTATGTCATACTTTATCTTTATGTCATATTACTCAGATAGGGCTCAAAAATAAATCGTGTAAGACTAAAATACATAAACAATAAAAACAATTTCCCAATACATTTTGAGAAATATCAAAGTCTCCGTGGACATTAACTAAATAGCATTTTAATAATGTTTTTAATTTGTTTAATTTTATAGTCAGTAAAACTACAATTTAATCCTATTAATATGTAATATGTAATCGTCCTTGTAAACTTTTATTAACATGTTATTAAATGCTTTATATCTTGCTCTCTTTATTATTTCGGCATATTTCTCAATTTCTTAAAATAATGGTAAGGATTAAAATGTAATGCATCATTTTCTCATAAAAATACATTTTAATATTTTAGCTCTCGTAAATTTTCGTCGCTACGTGAGTTAAAAATCCCTAAAGTCTAATAGTTTTACACACAATAGGTTTATTAACTTTCCCCTATTTCAGAATAAAAGTGGCGCCGAGACTTATATTAATTCAATAATAATGGGTTTAGCATGCTGCGTTCCATATCTTATCTCTGGTCTTATTATCAACATTGTTGGCAAAAAAATATTAATTGTTTCGTTTATGACAATATGCACGGCCACATGTGCTGGTCTATACTGGGCCACAGATTCGATACAAGTTGCTGCTTTGTTCTCAACGTTTGTAGCATTGGCACAAACTTCAATTAGCATCCTGCTAACGATATCGTTGGAAGTTTTTCCTACTGTATGTAAGTAAGTATATTCCTATTTTTGTGTTTATATCTTAACTGAAATACAGTCTATAAAATCATTTTTTACCTTCTGTAACGCGACTTTAGTATTGGATTGGCAGCTAATAAACTGCCATCTCAGTTCACGAATTGTTTTATTTGTTTATGTAGAAATAACAAAATAAGTCTACGCACGGTTAATATCTATTACTTACCGTTATCATATGATACATGCATATGTATGCAGTGTAAAAATGCATTATTTTCCGAAGTTCTTGAATCTTTTGCTGAAAAACTATATGAAATGATCTGCGTCTTTAAATGTCTTATCTCGTAAATAATTGTTATAATGAACGTGAGTCCAAAACTTCAAAGAGTACAGTGAGTGAGTAGAGACAATTCATTCATTGTAAAGAATTTTCCACACATTACGTTTGGAATATATTAGCTCCATTCACACTCCGAACCTTTGTAATTAAAGCAGTTTTATTTCGTGAGGTATTCAACGAAACTGTTCTCACTCTTTGGCGCATTGCAAAAAATATTTCCACAATTTCAGCGCGAAAGCGTAGTAGTAGAATTGCCGGATAACGTTAATTTAAAATGAGGTTTGTTTCAATAATTTAAGCTTCAGCTTTAAGTTTTCAAGGTTTTTCTTTAATAAGTATATTAATTTCATTGAATTTAATGTAACCGACTGTTATATAGACGAATTGTAGAAAAGGCCGCAATTTTCTTCTTTAAGCCATTATAATGAAAGCTTGATTGTTATAGAAAAAAACTATAATCATCATTTTGCATATATAGAATATTGCTACGCTTGTTTTTTGTCTCTAACAAAATTCGTCAAATAAGAACTTACCAATTTATACTCACAATATTGGCTTATTTTATTTACCAATAAACCTCAAGAAAAAGGAGGCTCTCAATTCGACGCCTGTGCACTTTTTCTTTCGTGTATGTACAGTTCAATTCGGAGACGCTTAAAATAATTTTTATTATTCTTTTCTGTTTCAAAGGAAATCGTCTTAGATAGATCTTGTATAAATATAGTTAGGACTTGAAAAAGACTCCAGATATATCCTAAGATTCCCTTAAGAAAATTAGTTTCATTTAGATTCATTTAATCTGCCTTTATAAGTACTTAGTCAAAAATAGTGGTCACAATCTAAGGATGGAGTTGGAAGGTAATGACAGAACTCCACAACAAAGAAATAGATTCAATTGCGTTAGAATAAGGTTTAATTAAATTAAATATTTTTCCAGATCATTTGCCATATCTTTAATCTTCATGACTGGACGTTTGGCGACTCTCATCGGAAATACTGTGTTTCCAGTGTTGTTAGCACAAAGTTGTATTGTGCCATTCATATCTATAGCATCCACAGTGGGTTGTAAGTACTGATTGAATTTAATTGGAATATGGTGTCAATTTGTAAGGTAATTTATTAATATAGTTAAGAATTGATTCTTTTTATTAACTAAATTTAATAATATAATTAACTTCTATTAATTATATTACTAAATTGTAGAATAGTTGTGATATTTTTGGATTTAAATAAAATATATATTCTATATTTTCTTCCCGATTCACTAATCAAGGAATCAGTAAAATCCTTGTGTGTAGCAAATCAATACGTCGTATTCAAAAAGCGATGCCATCGTAAGTCGAAAATTATCTCCGACGGTTTTTACATGCATATAAAACTCCTTGTACGTATTTGAGAAAGAGACCTATTTTTTATGAATGAAATGGTCTACAAAGGCATAATTTTAATCTCTGTACTTTAATTAAACCTTAATTACGTAGATAAATCTAAATAAAATTGTAACATAATATTCGCCACTAATTAACGTCAAAAGGCTAATCACCTAATAACTACACCATAATCATTTTTGCATTTAAATAAAAAAGAGCATGAAAGCTTAAATACAATTCTATTACTAGGATTAATTTTTCATTATAGTAATGGAATTTAAAAAAAACCTAGGTTAACTAAAAAAAAGACATAATTGCGCTGATTTACTGAAATATTTTTCTACACTTTTATAAAGTTTAAATAATTTTCTAAATTTAATCAATAAATATTATTTATAAAGTATATGAGATAAACAAAGTTAAAAATCACAAAACTGACCTAATAATAAATTTTGCGATATAAAACGAAATCGAGTAATATAACCGTCACTGAAAAAATCTGTCAGCCGAAATTTTTTGTTTACAAAGTCATCAGCCTTTACACACAGACAATATCGGGTATTTTCTTATTATGTGGAGTAGAAGTTAGTTTATGTTAAAAAATTAAACGTATGATTTAAATACTAAATAAAACCATCAAAGCAAGCTCAGATTATGCACGCGAGTAAACCAGGGAATTATATTGATTTTTTCAGAACAGAAAAAGAAGGTGTTAATACTTATTGCGGTAATATGAATAGTATTAGTACAGGCACCATAATAATAATATAACGCCGTTATTGCAACATCCAGTCTAGCATCGCACGGAATGCAGGTCAATTAGAATTGCGGTCCCATATTGCACATGCAAATCAATTTAATCTGTTTAAATTGCGTTTCAAATTAAAAAGCTTAAACTTATTTTCATGTATGATATGGGAATAAATTACAAACGATACAAAGATACTATATTGTCGACAGATAATAATTTAATATTAACGGATATTTTTACTTTTACAAAAAATATTGCTGCTAATTGAATAAGAATGGATGCACTGCATCTGTACAGGTCTAAAAATAAAAAAAACGCACCTAGGAAGAAATCTGAAGGTGAAAATTAACAGTGACATCCACCTTGTTGATTAAATATAAATTTATTGATGATGTACAGTTTTTAATGGAAAAACAAAGGCTTGTATCAGATTCATTAATAAAATTGTAAGATAGTTAAAAATTAAATATTAATTAGGCAGAAAGAACACATTTATACCTGAATATTTTACACCCACCCACACACACACTCGCACGCACACACACTCACATGTATATATATGAATTTACATATAATGCGAAATTAAATTTGCCCTCACGTACGAAAGACTTCATTCCTTTGCTTCATTTATGTAAATAATTAATTGTTATCTCAAAAAGTCAAACCGTTCAATATTTCTTAATTTTTTTTCGCATTTACTTTCTTTTTTACTTTCCATATTTTTTCTTTTTCCATTTCATATGTGTGAGTGAGTGTATTTGTGCGTGTTTATATATTCAACTAAATAAACACGTGAGAATATATTTACATAAGGAATGATGTCATAACTCATTACTTTTTAATGTCATATGAACTAAGACAGTCTGCGGCAAGACTCAAATCATTTTTATGTAATTAGTTTGTGCTTTGATTACTATACAATAAATCCATCTTATGTGTCGCTTATTTTTGGTAAGTAATGACAAACAAATCTACATTTTTTAACTAGTAATGATCTATTTTTTTCATTTCTGTTTTAGTTGCTGCCATTTTAGCTTTGTTCCTGCCTGTTGTCAAAAAGTGAAATAGTCGTACTTGTTTACCGATGGATGTATAAAGATAATTATTTATATTTTTAATAAAGTAAATATTGTTATATTTTACGACAATAATCGTCTTTTGAATTATATCAAATATAACAAATATTTTAAACAAAATAAATATAATTTTCCTGAAATAATTTTTGATATCTAAAAAGTTAAGACAAATGTTTCAGTAAATTTATATTAATATGTGATAAAATAAAATGACCAGCGACAAATGTAATTATCTGAATAGATACTTATTTCCTACAAAATATGATTTTTTTATTTGAAATACGTTCTTAAGGATTCACGGCCACGGACATCACAGCTTTGTACCCTGTATTCTAGCAAAATATATCCTATAAATTTACTTCGTTTTAACATATTTTTTTGTAACACGGAAGGTATTAAAATACTTGATATATGTAGGTAAATATTTTTTCCCTTATTAAAATTTTAAATTATAACATGGATGGATATATGAAATGGCGGATAGAACTTTTTGTGTGACAACCTGGCGGAATTAATCACAGATTCAGTTTTTGTACACATGAACTGTTGAACTTTAACATTTGTTACTTGTACACATATACTAAAGTATACTATATAACTTTATTAATATAGATATGAAATATTTCCTAACGTTCTTGTTGCAAAATAAACTTTCGTACTTCATATTTGAGTCAAAAATGTTTGACTTTTACGTCTTTAAGTCTTTAGCAGAGAGTCTTCTTTAGTAGTTTTTAAGACTTTAGTGTACAGCTTTATATTTATCTAAATTTTTACTTCTAATTTTCTCACCTAATTTTATTTACAAACATTTGTTGTATTCTCTAAGACGGTAGGCCATATACAATAAAATTGTGTATTGCTGTAACAAGGTATATATGTATATATATATATATATATAAATATATATATATATATATATATATATATATATATATATATTACAGGCCTGATTGAGTCTTGAGAATTCCAATATTCTAATTTTAAGTGTATCGATAAGTGCCACAGCAACAATAATATGATGAAATGAAATATCTCAAGGCATTTCATCTCTCGCACGAATATCGGAAGTTATTAATTTACACACGTCAGCTACGAGCCACTGTTAAAGGTTAAGTAAATAAAGAGGCTACTCAATTAGAATTAGATAGAATTTATTTATAGAAATTGTTGTACTGAGATAATTTACATCATGTCATTTACTTGAATTTAATTTATATATTGATTTATATCTACACTTACCAAATTGGTAGTTAAAAAATCTTGATCAACCATTTCCACACGAATTTTTACATATTAATTTACAGAGATATAACGCAAGTTCCGGGATTGTGACACGAATTAATTTTTTTTTATCGAAATATTGTAATGCAAGAATATTAAACAAGCTGAATTAAAAATAAACATCAATGAGACAGACAAACGATATAGTGAATGTAAAAAATAAGTGAATATAGATAAAGAAATATATTTTAAGACAAAGTTGGTGAATATATTTAATTTTTAAGCAAAACTCTGGTTATTTAAAGAATTCACATTTTCCATTCAAGTTTTGAACTTAAATTTTTTAAGTTGGGGTCTTAACTACCATTGACGAATTGGTTTTCAAAACGTTACAACAAACTTATTACAATTAATGTAATGTATCGCGAATACTTATGGTACTTGTTTGAATTCCTTCGAAGTTTTTTTTTAACAATATTTGCTTATGTTTGCCAAATCGCGCTTTCCTGACTCAATATCCATCGATAGTCAATAATCATATCAACATACCACTTGCCTGAAGTTTGTTCCATTAACTTTATATTTTGGTGGAACCTATCTGATTGTTTCTCACCAAAGTTCTCTAGACAAAAGAAATTAATCCGAGTGAGATTTCAGGACGAGGACTTTTAAATTTATTTTACATTTAGAGGTAAGATCGTTTTTCCTTCTAGCTAAAACAATGTTTAAAAACACTTTTAAAAGGAATTTTTGCTTTTTCATTAACTATCTTTTTTTTTGTCTCGATGTTCTTGTATCATATTAAACATAGAATATTTTCTTGAAACTACTAATATTTTGCAGTACATTAAATCGTTATCTTGAGAGGAAAATATAATAATTTGTTTCTTGTTTTTGTATCAAGAAAATCTGATGCTAGAAACCATTAATTTTTGTTTTCAAATCAAAATTTCAAGTTTTCTGCTGTATTTTTTTTGGAAGATTGAAACCGCGTAATAAACCATTTAATTATCTTTAAATAAACAACCTTAGCCCTACACTATTGAGAAGGAATAAATATTCGTATTTGCTCTCGAAACGAAATACAATTTAAATTTTCAAATGATTATTCTAGACTTATAAATTTTCAAAATACAAAGAAGATCGGTGGAATTATATGGGGCGAGGCTCACTATGTATTGAAAATTATAATACTACATTTGTCTTTTATTTTTTTGACTTAGTCGTGTTCCATTACCGCGACAAAAGTAATAGCCGTTTTCATGATTTCTTAATTTCATCCAGATCATTGAAGTGCCAAATCGAAAACTTTTTTCCGGCCTTTAGATTGCAAGCCCAGTTCTTCCAGGCGAATGGAACACATTTGGTGTGGAGCCCATGACTTCTCTTGATCTGACGAGGAAATTATTGTTTATCTTGATTTGAAATACTAGTACCAAAATGAGCACTAACATTTTTTTTACGAAGCTCATTACTTATATTTTTCCATTGTTTTTTCGCTGCGGAATTCTCTACAGATTAAGACAGTGACAAACAATTTCAGATAAAGGGATTTTTAACAGACCTAAACAGTAAATATTTTATGTTATACTATTTTTAAAAGCGATTTTTACAGGACTAAACAGTAAATAGTTTTTCTACCTAAAAAAACTGTGAAGCATGAGTGGAACTTGCACTACAAGAATTCCGTACACATTTCAGCATTTATAAACATAGAACTTTTTTACGAAATTTTACTTTTTTTAGAAAGAAAATATATCGCCCAGTATGTATTTCGTAGGCGCGTGTTTAAAGAGAAATATTTTTTACGTGCTATATTACCGCAAATTATCAATTATCAGTTTCCGTTTCTTTGCGGCATAAATGGTCGTATTTTTAAGGTTCTTCTTGATTTCATTGACTTATAGCTTGGTTTTTACAGCTTCTACACACCATAGAATAAAATATGTTCTATCCATTTAATGTGATACTTTCACACATTCCTGAGAAAAAGAGTCAATGACTGGCGGAAAAGGAAATCATCATATAAGGGTTATTTTTTCCTTTTAAGGTCCGGAACATAGGAAAGAGATTAGAGAGTTTAATTCTCATAGGAAAGAGATTATGCCGATTTTCTCGATATTTATTGTTTATTTTTCAAATTAATTAATTAGTTATGGTGAAATAACGATGATTAAGCAACATTTCTTGGGATATCAATAAACTCATATGTGATAGATTTGTTTCATTATTAGAATCTCGAAATCGATGAGAAAATGTCAAATTTTTGACAAATTTAATCCTACAGACCTGTGCAATAAATATAATAAACAAATTTATAAAAATTTATTATTTGATGAGAATCCGATTTAAACCACATCTTTGATTTATTCGTTGGAATATAATTAAAAAGTCAACCTTCTTTAGTTTATGGTTATTTACCTTCGAATAATTTGAATTATATACACAAATTAGCGTTATAAAATATTTACTTAGCATAAAGACAGAAAAAAAATATAATATGGCTGTAAAAAATACTCGTCAAAACGGTTTGGAAATGTACAGTTTTTTAAATACATATACGTGAGTTCATGTATGTATAGATGTACATAGATATGTATGTGTATGTATATACATATACGCATAAATTTATTAAACATTACTAAACTATAGCTGATGCAGGACTAATTGCTAAACGAGTAATCTCTTGACAAGTGAGGAGTAATATTAACGGTGTTAGTACAATGTGACAAGTTAGCAATAATATTAACGGTATTAGTACAATGTGACAAGTAAGCAATAATATTAACGGTATTAGTACAATGTGACAAGTAAGGAATAATATTAACCGTATTAGTACAATGTGACAAGTAATGAATAATATTAACAGTATTAGTACAATGTGACAAGTAAGGAGCAATAACGTAGTGTAAAATGGTACAATGGCTATTATTTATAGAAATAATCTGCATATATACATTCTACAACACAAAGAACTTGGTGAGTATATAAATAAATAATCTATTACAAATAATTGCAGATAATGAAATTAACTGACCAGATCTCAGTGTGTAAATATTCATTGTACCAATGGGTATACTCAGTATTTATGGTTTTTCATTGTTTTGATTGAGATAAAGACAATTTCTTAAGTACGTTATTATTTATCTATTGAAAATAGCACAATATATTAGTTGATATAACTGTAATTAACGAATAGCTCAAAAAATACTATTATTTTTGTCGCCCTTTGGAACCCATAAATAGGTAACATAATATTTTTTTAAATAAAATAATCTAGTTCATAGTAATAAAGCACGTAAAAAAATAACCCCCAGTATTCCATACTAGCGAACAGATTTAATTGGCTGCACTATTGCATAAATACTAGCCTGTTCGTATTCGTTTGTGTGTTTGTTTAAATTATTTTAGGGCTGACAGCAGCGTGCAGGTAAAGAATATTTACAATACTACATAACGGTCTCGATCGTTGCTGACAACCGCGTAGATCGAGCGATACGGTACTATACGTCAGCAATATCGTTGTTTCTCTTTCTACCAAATAGCGTCGATCAGATTACTGTCTTCATAGTACGCTGAGGTAGCTTTGTAATGGCACGCATATATTCATTATTGCCTAATTGTAAAAGTGTAATTATATAACTAGTATAACTAAGTATGCCACACTGCATATAATTGTGTGATAGTGATTTGATAATAATAATATTAGAAGTTAAGAAAAAATAATTTAATATATTTGACGTTAATTTTGTAGAAATTCATTATAATTAAATGTTTCTCAACTAAACGAAACTATGTGATGTAGTAATCGTCAAGTGGACAATTTGTAAAGATATACTTTTTTCTTATATAAATATTTTAATTAAAGTAATTTTACAATTGTTATGATGATCACCACATTTTTTAACAAATATCTTCATAACTAACTAAAAGCATTTTATTTACAAAACTCGAATCTTTAGTATAGCTTTCAAGTACACATTCAATAATAAAATATGTTACAGGCAGGTTATTTTAGTGTGTGATTACTTTTTTTAAGCAGCCTAACATAAGGAATGCCTCATTCTGATGGAATCGTTTGGAAGTTCCCCACACATTCTTTTTTATTTTTTCTATTACCAAAATGCCTGCATTAATGCGATTAAGATTAATTAGTGAGTTTATTATATATTTGTTGTATATTCAAGATCAAGTCGGCGTATCCTATATATATTAACGAAAACGATAATATCGATTTTCAATTCGACTGAATTTTATTATTTAAATATAAACAGGTAGGCGCACTGCATTTTTAGTTTCTAGACGTACAATCAATGACAAAATTAATTTAATGTAAGCTGCTTTTAATGACACTACACACTTTTCGTTCGGCATTTCCTTTCTCTTTCGTCCAAATACATGTACAATTCGCATCAGGTGGACGGAGTGATCTCTACCTATGTGGGTACGTATAAAGTAAAATAAAATATGTCAAACATTTAAAAATATTAAGATTTATTGCTATAATTAATTTTTCTATGAATTCCAGAGGAACAAACGTGTTTGCTCCCACTTTTAACGAAATTAATTGTATTCAAGTTTTGACAAAATGTCTAGGAAAACGAATATTTGAATATAATTTTTGATATTTTCCGTATTCCCACTTCTTCCAACTAAAACAACAGAATAAATGAATAAGTCAAATACGTTGTTGGCTTTAAGAAAGTCGGTATTTTGAATATAAGTGTTTTGATAAAATCAAAAATATTAATTTTATCGAAACAAGTACTTTTTTAGTTCTTTTTACTTAAGTAGTTCTTTTTTAATAGAAGACTTAGTTTCAAAGGTATTTTCCCTATTATCATGAAATATATCATTGCACATCAATAAGAATAAATTAACATATCCTTGCTACTTAATTATAAACTACTTCATTTAGTTCTTAGCAATTTTACCAACATACAATATTTGTCAAACCTTCAACACAGAATTAAATTTCCACTACTGCTTTCTACACAATAAACTAGTAAGTATATAAGTGTTCTATTTACATGAAATATTAAACTTAAGTTATTCTCAAGATAATATCTTTAACATACCGTTACACTTTACTAACATAATTTGAGCAATTTTTTTTATTTTTCATCCAGTATTTTATCTCGTCATTCTTCATTTATACCGACGGAATATTCTATAGGGACTAGATGTCCATGAATATTCTAATAGTTAAATGAAGCTACCTTCTGCTTACCATTCCTCTTCAAATATATTTAGAGATAAGGAGACGTATGAGGAGGAAATTGAGAGTTTAAAGCTGATTACCGTTTACGGTTCCCCATCGATTTCGGTTTTACCAAACTCTTTTTACTAAAAGAGAAAACATATTTTACTCCCATTGCTCTGTTTGCAGGCTGATTAGTTACCAAATTTTTGTAAATGAAAGAAAAATAAGAAAAAAAAAAAAAAAGTGAGTAAATTGATTAGAGTGGAAGGTCGATTATTTAAAGAAGATCAAAGGAATAAATAAATTCGTCAAAAAAGTGCTGAAAAATTAGTAATTATCTAAGGAAATAAACATGTAATTTTACAGCAAAGTATCTGATCAAAAAGTAATCAAACTGAATTGTAGTAGAAAATTCAAATAAACTTTAGAAAATCCTATTATATAAGCGTTAGACATAGTAGAAAGTAAATGTTTGCAGAAAATATTAAACGAGTTGTATAGAAATATCAGTATGTTTTATTATAAAAGAAAATTACAATTTTAAATTTGTATTTCATTTAATATAATTGTTTTTAATGTTATTTTTGCAGTTGGGGAGAATTAACGACAAAAAAATTATTAATGAAATTTCTTTAACATTGTTTTCATTTTATGAAGATGAAAGAAAATGTAAAGGATTTAGGATTTTGTTTAGATAATTGTGGAAGACAAAGCAAAAATAAAATATTATTTTGATATACATGTACGCTCTCTCAAAATTTAATACTGAAATAATTTTTTGTCTTGCTACGCAATTAAAGTTTTATATCAGTGTTGGGCATAGCATTTCCTTTTTTATTGGAAAAATGGCCAGAAATATTTTTACTTACAAATCTGCTCAGTGCGGTTCAGCCTTATTTTCTCGTACTTTGCTACTAAGCTTCACTAAGTATAAGAAGTAAATCATAATTTAACGTTAGATCTGAAACCACATTTGTATTTCTTTTGGAACCTTTATTAAATCTTTTGACGTTTTTGTTTTCAAAACGGTTAAATCAATTATTAAATAATTTTAAAGTGGGTACGTTATGTTCATCATATTTCAATTTTTAATTGAACATTACATGTGTATAATTAAAATAGATTCATATTATCTCAAAGGCTGTCCTGAATGATTTTATTTCAAATACGTTTGCGTTTATAAATGAACACATTAATCCATGAAATAAAAATTAAAAATTTACAATATTTAAACTCTAAAAATAGGGTAGTAATTGTATTTTTTTAATATGTCTCTATTGTACGAAAGAAAATATTTTTAAATCAAAATACTTTACTTTTTTTATTTTTAAAGTGAGCGAACCATTATGAGGGGTACTTGTTTTTTTTTCATGCACATTTATCAGTAGAAATTTGGACATATGTCTTTTTAGTGAAAATTTCTCAATTATTTCAGGATAATAAGAGAAATAAATTAAAAATATATATTTGAAAGGGTTAAAATTTAAAATTTTCTCATATATAATAAAGAAATCCCATGACTTGGTGAGTTGTGCTTCAAATATTGAGTGGGTCGAAAAGAAGTTTCTTCAAATTAGACCGTATCATTATTTTCTTTTGAACTTGTAATTTGATTTCTTCACTCTTAATTATATGTCTCTTACACAATTTATCGGACTACTGAGGAATAGTAAAATTAAAATTCCCTATTAGAGTATAATTTAGAAAAGTTATATATAGTTCACATTTTTTTTCAACCTCTTCCAATATATCGTTACTATTGTGAAGATAAATTACTAAACTTATAATTATACTCTAATAACTTAAATATTCCTCATGCACCTTAAGTAACTAAGGAGATATTTTATTAAAATCCAGCTCCTAACGGGGTGAAATAGGACTAAATTTGATGGAAAAAAAATACAAGATAATATCATTAACGCAAAGTTTTAAAAAATGCTCTGAATATGAATAGTTAAGTAGTTTTTCTTTTGTAATCAATCCATAAGGAGGTCAAAAAGAGTTCCAAAATTAGACAAAGTAATAGAGACAATTCCACGTAGTATAGTGTCATTGTAACTACCTATTGTAACTGCATTTTTTACAAAATTACTTTTTTCAATATTTTACATAAATTCCAAGTAATTAAAGCCACTCATATCACTTTATGCAAAACTATTGAGAATCTGTTTTTTTTAATTTGATTATTAATATAAAAGTAATAAAATAAGACAAAAGCCACAATACTACAACTACGGTTGCATACAGACTGACATATGACTGAGAACGTAGTTTCGTTTAACTGCAAAAAATGGCGCACATGAATTGGCATCTTATTTCTTATTTAGCTTAATGTTGCATTAATCGTGTCTTGATATATAAATAAATATTTAAGATAATGTAATATGCATGTTAAACTCTTATTATAAATATTAATATAATATCACACTATGTAAATGTAATGCACTATGTAAATGTAATGCATAAAATACTTAGAAATATCGTTCTCGTGATTTTTTAAGATTTTTCAAGTACGTGATATAAATGTTACTTAATGAGATTAGAAGGATACTGCAAAATCTTGAGGCGTCGTATTTAATATTATTTCAAAATATTTCCTATTATAATCTAAAATATCTGTTTAACGCTATTTTTTCTATTGGTAAAATCGTCTACAAGTTCCATGAAACTTTTTTTTGCAGATATTTTTTCGTAATCATTTTAAAAATCAAGCACCCAGCCACGATGCGTATGAAAATAAATCCATTATTAAAGCTCTTCAAGAAAATGTACGAAGTCTTAAGCCGATGGTTAAAAAACCACTTTTGCCTCACCTCCTTCTATTGGTCAGCACGGAAGTGGCCTTGATGTTCGGGTATGTGAAATATTTCATTTATTTCATGAAATAAGGGATTCGATTTGGTAAATATATAAAAACAAAATGTATATTGTTTACAACAGGATTTGGAAACCGCCACCAAAATTTAAAAACTGTGTACGGAAGTTTTCATAATGGATAATTACATCTAAGAAACAGAAAAAATATTACAATCTCAGATACGTTACGTAATTTCATAAAATATTATATTGGATGCCCCTTTTATCCCTTCATAAGATATAAACAAATTATTGAATAATTAACCAATAATGTTTTCGGGCTTTGTTTAAACCTAACTCTAAAACTTGTTTGTAAAGTTTTTTATGTCCCTATTAGTATTTTTAAAAGCTTTTTCAAATTTTGCAAAAATGCTATCCCCGCTTGTTACGCGTTCCTAAAAATATTGCTTTTGTAATGAAATTACTAGAAGCGCAAACAATAGACTGTTATATTGGTAATCCGTTTCAACGAAACAACTGGAAAATTTCTTCTTCTAATTCAATATATTTTTCTACAAATGTTACTTCTTTACACAATTTTATTAAACTTAAATTTTAATCTAAAAAGATCAGAAAAATATGAAATTGGTTTCAGTTTTCTATCGAATTTCATTCTATTTTTTTGCTGTCCTAAATTTCATTTAATTTATTTACGTAGAGAAAAAAAATTACCAAGTATTTGCGATTTTGAGTTTAATATCAAATAGAGAGCCCTGTTACAATTCTTGTGTACAATAATATATGTTAGTTTTTTCTCATTGAAAACACATACGACTGCTTCTGCACACTTTCCTTTAATTAATTTACAAGTTTTGTCCAGACAATAAAGTAGCGTATTAATAATACTTTTTTACTTTTTTTGATTATTTAAAATGAAGTTTTGGCAGGAAATATGATAAATTTAATCGTCAATCTCATTCCATTATATATAAGTATGTGACATAAATACAAAACCGGCGATAAATTATAATAAATAATGAAGTTGACAGCGAACATATGTTGCGCAAATCGGAGAAATACGTTCAACGAATAATATAATCTTTAACCTTTTTTTCAGCGAATAATATAATCTTCACATAATTGAATATATTGGTTGATGGACGAAAAATGAGAAAAGTAATGTCCTGTTCCTTAATTAAGAACATTTTAGAAAATTGTTTGTAATTGTATTTCTATTGTATAGATTGAGAAGTCAAATTAAGATCAACAAAATTATCGAGTTCTCAGTATCATATCAATGAAAATCTTTTTTCAATTTCGAAGGTTTTTTAATTTTATTTAGATTCTAGTACCAGTTTTTTACACTTTAAGTTTTATAAACTGTTCGTACAAGTTTGTCCAAAGGTTTAGAGCGACGACCGAACGAGCGAACAACGACGAGCGAACAACCTTAAGATACCGTTTTTTTTAAACTAAATAACGTCTTAAGATACCGTTGTTTTCTAAAAAAAATAATTAAAACTGTACTTAATAGATCAATTATGATCATTTTCCAGCGAAGATCCACAGGTTTTATCATTGCGTAGTGAAAATGTTTCTCATTCAAAGAAACGAAAAAGAAACTTGTATTTAAAATTCAAAGTTAAAATGTCTTTCAGTATTATAAACTTTTAATATTACTGAAAACAAATATCTACATAATTCGTAACATTTTTTTCTCAGCTACAACACAATGAGATTATGGTATCCTCAGATTTCTACCATAGTGCAAACTTATGAAGTGGTTGAAAACAAAAATTCAACTCTGTGTGATGCTCGATACTTATATGGCTACGGCGAAGAATATGTCAACTACAATTTTGGAGAGTCAGGAGTGTATACCGGTATAACAAAGGTTTATCTTCTATTATTGTATAGTGAAATTATTTGATATAGTATAGTAATGCAAACACGTAGAATTTTCTGTTTTTTTCTCTAACTGACATTCATGCATATTTTTTTAACTCAATTCTTCATTGTTATGTGATTTAGTTACATTAAATTGTATTTAATGAATGTTTTATCGGTTTGAGAATAATCTTATTTATATTTCATATACATTTTTGACATCCCATTTTTCACTTCCGTTTTTCTTTCTAGCTGACTTTTCAAATTTAAAAAAAAAATTCTCGTATATTAAATTTGCCAAAACAATATAGTATCGTATTAATAGTACATTTTTAACCATGTGCTTTACTCATACATTCAACTGTTTTTTACCTTTTTTGTTAAAGTTTGTATTAAAATACTTTTCTTCAATTTACGATATTTATTAAATTTATATTTATTAGACAATGAATTTGAAAACACGTTTTTGTCAAATTATAACTTCTATTATTTACTTCTATTAGTAATTTGTGACAAAAAATGTTGAGTCAATACAATTCAAATACAACTTTAGAAAAGTCAAGTCAATACAACTTTAGAAATGAATATGCATTTGTTTACTTTTCAGAAAAAGAGTGGCACTGAAACATACTTAAATTCCATGATAACTGATGTTTCATGCTGCATCCCTTACATCTTTTCCAGCTACTTTATTAATATTTTTGGGAAACGCGCACTATTAGTTTTATTTATGGCAATCTGTGCAAGCACTTGGTTTTTATTGGGCAACAAACTCAATTCAAGTAACCGCTTTAGTTTCAACCTTTGTGGCATTAGGACAAACTTCAATAACCATCATATTGACCATTGTGTTAGAGGTTTTCCCTATTGTTACCAGGCAAGTGTTATTTCAATTTCTCGGAATAGAGATGATTGCCATAGTAATGTTAGCCAGAATTTAATATTACAAAAGTTTTCTGTAATTTTTAATGGCTGATAGGTTTTGATCTATTACTATTTACTAAAAATTACAGATAATTTAATATTTAATAATTACACGAAACATCGATATAATTTTATAGCGAGAACGCGATAAGAAAAGTTGATTAAGTGCAAATTTAATATTGAAAATTTTTCAAGCTAATTTCAATGAACGTATTTCCAATGCAATTTATTTAGTTTAGTAAGTACTTATTTACATTACAGCGACATTTTATATTTGATAATACGACAGAACTTAACTGATTTCATAAATCGCTAATCGTTGTAAAGGCCGGATACAGTCCGGAAACTAATGTTATATAGTTAAGTAACCGTTTCCATATTACGATATAAAACTGATCATTTAATTATATCACAATATTTTACATTTAATGTGCTCTATGTATACTCTCACTGTAATAATTGTAAATGGTCTTCAGTGTTAGTCATGACGCGACTGTATAGAATTTTTGAATGAAACCTGGTAATTCACATTATATCATCACCTTTAATAATTCATAACTTTCTTTTAACAATCTCAGTTACTGTGTAGTAATTGATTATTAAGGTAATTGAATATATTTTTGATTTATTTATATTATTTCTATCAGCTTATTAATTTATTAAAAAGATCAACATTTTGGCGTGACTAGCTTCTTCAAAATGCAATCAAAAGTCCCCCCCCCCCTTTCGAAGAAAAATACATATTTTTCAAACTTTAATTCTGGCCATAACTATAATATTGCTTAATTGTCTATGTTACTTCAACTATATATTGAATAAGCGCACACAATTACGATTTCCGAGATTTCATAAAAAATTATGACTCTACCAGGGAAGTGAATGTGCATATACATTTATACTAATGATTTTAAATTATTTTTAAAATCGACTTAAAATTGCAAGATTTTATGTTAATTTTCCGATTTGGAAAATTATTTTCATAAATTAAATTATATTTAATATCATGTAATTTTATCATTATTACCTTTATTTTTCAAGGAATCTTGTTTAATAACCAACGCTTTTTGTCAAACTTTCTTATTTCTAGTGCTGCAAAGGAATTAAACATAACGTAAAGGTTTTTTCCCTTAAAGTAATACGAAGAACCTAATTACACTTTTTTATGAGAAAAACTGGGTGTGATACTATATATTTTTATTTATAAAAACATATAAAAACAAGTTCTTGATAAATTTTGAGATAAATTTAAATTCATATATTTTTCCTGATTACGAGGAATTTAAAAAAATACAAATTGTTGAGTATTTATACGTTTTTTAAGATACACAAAATTGTCTGTAATTCGCTTTTCATTTACTTTTTACGGGTTCTATATATATATATATATATACGTATATATATATATATATATATATATATATATATATATATATATATATATATATATATATATGTTGCAGATAATGTTAACTCATTGACCTCCTTTGTAACAATCCAGCGGTAGTATGAGTTTATTCATTTCTCAGTAAAACAATTTCAATAACGTTTATATCCACGAAAAAGTTTTGGAAACCGCTATACAATAGCTGGTATCAGAGTCGTAAACAGAGAATTAAGTGAAATAATAATTAGCCTCATAGAAAGAGGGACGCCCATCAGTGGTCAAACATATTTCTAAATTGTACATTATCAATTATAACATACTCAAAACTATATAAACTGTACATATTAAAATTGAATAAAAAATATATCATGCACAACTTCCTGTTTTCAAAGTTCTATTTCACAACAATTACGTAGAATGATTACAACCAAGTCTCTTCCAAAATTAGTGTAAATCATTCATGGCTTGTATATTTTTCTAATAAATATCAAAAGTAATTTTATAAGTCAATATAACTTACTCCACATTAACAACATAATTTAACAACATAAAGACAAAGTGAATTCGCACGATAAATATTTAACGCGGCACAGAGCTGTTACACGTTTGATGATTTCCAGTACATATATTGTTTTGTAGCTTTGAAAAAATATTTGCATTTGGTTCAGTAAATTCTTTTCAACTTAATAAAAAGTGCCGTCGTTATTTTACGAAACCAGATAAGGACCTCTTTAATTGTATAATGTAAATAACAGGCAAATCTAGAACATCATCAAAAATATAAGTTCTGTGTTTAATCATTTGGTACTAATAAAATATTATTATTATTTAACTCACAAATCAAGTATGGTAAGTTACGTATTGTATATTTTTGTTTTTATTTTTCATATTAATATTCCTCGAATCTTTAATAATAATTTTGAAAACAGTTTACTCATGGTAAATGTTGCAGAGTTGTTTGAATATTCCCATAATTTGAAAGTCCCATAGGATTGTCCTAATTCAATGGTTAATATTTAATTATCACTGAGTTTAACATAAGCAATATTTTTTTTTATTTCAGTATATTTATTGAATGAAATAAAGTAAGTTTCTTTCATGCACAACTACTTTGGATACGGTACTATGATGGACAGTGACGTGGGTGTTACCATTCATCAATGTCTTGGCAAAATATAGAAATTATTTGACATATAGTTTATTATCGCTGTTAAATCGTACCTCATTTTACTTTTAGATCATTAGCCTTTTCTGTGATCTACACGAATGGGCGCCTTGCGTCTTTCATTGGAAATATCATATTTCCAGTAATGTTGGCACAGGGTTGCATCGTGCCATTTCTAACAATTGCTTCAGTAATGTGTTGTAAGTATAATCTGCATTTAAATCATGTTAAATCTGATAATTTTGTATGTCTATGTTTACCTAGAATTAAATTTCGTCGAAATAATAAAAATATTAGTAATTTAACCATTTCATTTATTAACATATGAAACAAAATGTGATAAGATTCAAAATAAAAAAAAACATATCGGATCTCAAAACATTTTTATAGAAGAAAAATTAACATGATCTTGTCAAAATTAACATGATCCAGCATTTAATCATTTTCAAACAACACGTCGCTAATAACCGAAATCAAATTTACTTACTGATAAAATAATATAGAACCAAATATAACAAATTGCATTATTTATATATTTAAGATAGTTGCGAATTTATAGAGAAAAAAAATTAAAAATGGCTATTGAAATATTACCGTAAAATGTAACAAAATCTTAAAATGTAAACCATGCTATGTTAAATACTTTTAAATCAATATCTATAAATGAAATTAAAAACTCCTATTAGATAGTATCAATACAGCGTTTCAATTAAAATTTTATAGTAAATTCAGCATGCAGTAAATACAGCGTTATAATGAAATATTTTAAAATATGTAAAGTGTTAAATTAAAATGGTAAAAAAGAAATGTCGCAATTTATGATAATAACCATGTTAAAGAACTTTATTAAAGACAATTGTTTTATTAGTATTTCCATAACTGTGCTAAATCGAAGGAAGAAAAGTTTTCCATTTCCATAGTGAAGCAGATTATTTAGATTAAATCATTTAAAATTTGGTAGTATTGATCCAAAGGTTTTATTCTTAAAATATTATTGTAATGTAAAAATTTATGCCTTTTATATTATCATTTATTTCGCTTGTGTTAGGCTTCGGTTTATGGTGGTTACAAAAAATTTTAGCAAATTTTTGTGTACGGTGACTTATATAACCTATTTCAAATATTTTATAATTTATAGCACTAAACGGCTCTTGAATAGCATGTTTAACCTTCCAATTTTTATAGTACTAAACGGTAATCGAATTATACTCGTATTTAAATCAGTTTTGATTAGAGAAACAGTTAAAAACTTTACGCTTACGTTTTGATACAAATTCAATCATGTAAATACCTTTATAATTAAAATTTTTAAAATACATACAAATGAAAAAAATTGCAATTTCTTATAAAGTGACTACAAATGAAATTATAATTTTTTTGCAACTTGTAACTTATAGTATCATGCAAACTAAAAATAATTTGCATATCTCATTGTTTGAAACTGGGGTATTTTCGTATCGTCGTTTTAAAAACCATATAATTAATTAGGAAGAAGTACTTTTAAGAGAAAATAGAAAAATATGTGAATTTCACGGAAAATTTAAAAACTCACACCTTGCCAATGGAAAATTGAATAAAGAACATAGGTTGTCAGCAACAACCCTTGTTTGAGTATTGAATATGAAGGTAATAAAACATATGCGTCGGTGTGACATTTAAAAAACCTCATATTTAAAAACTTTTAATCATCTTCATAAGTTTTTTATTCTATGTTTACGTTCATCATGAACAATTTTAGTTATATACAATGGATGGTTAAACATGCTATTGTGATATGTCACCTTATGTTATTTTGGCATTATAAGTATTTTTTTTTTCTTTCCCAGTTGCAGCCTTTTTTCTTTCTTTCCCAGTTGCAGCCTTTTTGGCATTGTTTTTAAATAAAATTGGTACTTAGCTAATGAGTAACGTTAATAATTATTCAATTAGTGTTTACAATTGCTTAAAAATGCTGTTTATTAAAATTTCCATACATTTTGAATTTTTTTTATTGTCCCTGCATATTTAAATAAAATTAATTAAAAAATAATTAAAATATGTGACAATATATATATATATATATATATATATATATATATATATATATATATATATGTATTTATATATATATATATATATATATATATATATATGTATTTATATATATATATATATATATATATATATATATATATATTATATTCTGAACAATTTATACATAAATATATTGATCATAAAAATTGTAAATCAAATATCCCTTTGTAATGCCGACCAAAAGTGAAATTCAGTTGTTTATTCAAATAAAATTTGGCATAATAATTGTAGTACATATTTCTTTGCGTGAAATGAACATAATTTCATAAAAACAAGTCATTTATTATTCGAATTTAGCAAGTTATATTATCAATGAAGACATATGGTTTGTAGTTTTATTGAAATACCTATTTAAAAAAATTTTACTTGTTAATAAACTTTACTTAATGCTGGTTTGGGTATTATCGATTCCAACTAATATATTTTTAACTCGTACTGTAGCCAATACCATAGATAAATTTCGAAAAAGTAAGTGAGAAAAATCCCGTTTGAAATATTTAATATTTGAATAAAATAACAGTTATCCTAGATAAAAACTCAGAAGTGAGAATTATCAACCACAGTAAATAATTAAATGGATTTTTCCTGAAAGATATTAAATGGAAGGCCACCGAATATTTTCACTAGGACAAAGTTAAAATATTGGCTTGATAACTAATCTAAGACACTTTTTGTTGCCTGGAAGTGGGAAATTATACAATACAAGAGATAAGTTTTTTGTTATAATTATATCTCTACATACAATTACTCACAAAAAAATTGCTAGCAACCTCATTTCTGGATAACTTCACGACAAATGCATTTGTTTTACTTTACCTAGACTGGCGTAGATATTATTCTTGCTTCAGAAAAAAATTAAAAATTATGTGCTACAATTGAACACCTATCAGCGGGATTCTTTCTTTTTAAAACAAACCAATGTAAAAAAAATACCCAAATATTCAACCATTTTAATTAACTCTTTGCTAACTTTTCAAATAGTGTACACTAATGAAGTTAGCAGAGTATCGAAAACATACTTCAGATTATGGCGGTACTCTGATTTCAGAATTTTCTCATGTTTTTACCTGTAACTTTATAAGCAATAGCCGTGGCTGAGAGAAAATATTATTGATATATTTTAACGAAATTATGCTGATTGAGGGGTGAGCACTAACTTAATTTTTATTTTTAAAGCACAGGAATAACGAAAACCGAACCCAAGTTTAGTTTTTTTTAAATCAATTCCTTATCATTATTTTTCATCGTCACTCAGTTGTTAACACTGCTCGTTGCCTTTTGTTTGACAAATATTTAGAAACTGTTATCTTGAAGCAGGAAAGCAATCTAATTGCGAGCACTTTCAGTATTTTAATAAATTATGAGTAATAAGCTACAATTTAATGTGCCCAATGCAGAATTATCAGATAAATGGAACAGCACTTGAAGAGGTTTTATTCGTGTGGCATTTTGGTGTAATCATAGACAACCGTTTAACATATCATGATTATATCAATTAAACCTGTCAAAAGGCCTATAGAGTACCAGAGTTTGTCAAGCAATATTCCCACGAGTTCCATGACGGTGGGTTTACTGTGAACTTATTTAATTCTTTAATCCATAGTGACATTGAAAGTTATCTGGATTCTGCAGGAAGTAAGTATACTTATGTTCGAGAAAAGATTAAAAAATCTAATAAATTTTTATAAAATAAAATTACTGCTACTTTGTTTCTTTTAGATTTTATAATAGAATTTGTCGGATGTAATATATTTCAACTTTGAAGGAAACTGCTTAGGACGAAAGTACATAACCCGCCATTAAACTCAACCAATTATGAGTAAATAAAGTAAACATTATTATTTGAATGAAGGTAGAATCTTATATATTTATACGAATGTATATAATAGGACCTTCTTACTGAAGATACGTAGTAGATACATTCAGTTCTAACTCATTTTACTTGATATAGCGAACCAACAGTGCTACCAGAAATGTTTTCATTAGGCTTACACATATTTGTATAAAAGCTGCTAAAAATTCAGAATAGAACTTAAAAATTGTTGATTAAATTTATATAATTCATGCATTGAATAGTAATTATGTATTTAATGAAACGTAACATGCCAGCATATTTTACTCCCTTACCTTTATGATGTCACCATCAATTGACAAGATAGTTGCCGTTGCACACAGGTATGAGCAAACATACATGCAGTGAATAAATTTAAAATTCGTTCACAAACTTTTTATTATATAAATGGGTACGTAAATTTTCATTTAAACTATCGAGATTATTCAGCATACATGACAAACACCGTCTCTGTAGGGAACAATGGTCATTTTCGTACTTCTGAAATGGAAATCAAAATACAAAAGTTGATATCCTCATAGCTATAAGCTGCGACGAATAATATGTGGGCTATATTATTACAATTTTTATATCCTTCAACGAAAACATTTTTAGTGTCAGATAACTAACATCGCAACAATCGTCGTCAGTGTGATTATAAAAGTCCGATTTGTGTTTAATTTCCATATTATTTTACAATTATTAATATAATTGTTAACTTAAATGTAAAGGAAATATAGTTATCTTCTAGCTGAAGCACTCTATTCTAGTCAACCATAACAATAAGTTAAGAAAAACTGGTTAGTATACAGTAAGATGCAATTAGGTATAAAATAACTATTGAACAAAAAAGTGTATAATATAAAATATTAGCATGAGTATGCTTTCGGGTTGAGTATGCTTTCAGAGTGGCAGAAAACAAGTTTTTTAACTGTCAGTCAAATATTAGGACTCTAAGATCTTACTTAATATATTAAAGAGAAGCTTAAGTATCTAAATTTGACGTAAATCGCAAATTATATATAGTGGAAATAGGAGTGTTTCTTAAAAAAAGTAGATATTTGTTTTTGACGGAAAAAATTCTGAAGACATTTCAAAGAGTGTATCCTGCTGAAAATACGGCTTACTAACTAACTTGTCTTACTACCAACTAAGATTTTAGTCGATTCGCAGACCCGTATCTTAAGTAGTTATCAGTATTCAAAGTAGATTAGTCAATTTTGTTTTGTATATACTGTTACTATAAGATCTACTTGGTGAGCTCATTGACTGACTAAAACTAAATCCCGATTAAGGATGTAAATGGTTCTTGTTATGTAATAAAATATGTACGATTTGCATATAATTAGAACAGAGATGATATTTTGCCTCCGATATAATTAAATACGATTTTAAATACTGAAAAGAGGAGAAGCAAAAGAACTCCTCCTTGATGCTCATCAGCTGTAAAGACACTCCACTTAAAACAGTATGGACTACGACAATAACTGTGACACAAATATCTTTTACTAATGTCTGACCATTCACACATAAGGCGGTTTCGGTGTCACGACACTAAAGAAATGTCGCAATAAATGTCACAAGCGTAGACAGTGGTGTTCACACATAGACACTCGATGTATGGTATACACTGATTGTATACACCAAAGTGTCTGGTCTAAACGTAGCTTCAGAATGCGTGTCTGGCGACTTATGTACAACTTAGGTGAATGTAGGAAAATATTGTAACATTTCAAACGAGCTTGAAAAAAATCATTGCCCACGACGATAATTTCTTAAAAGAAATCATTAGATCGTCGAAATGTATTTTAAATTTAAAATACAGCTATCAAACGCATATAGTGGCAAGTAGTTTTTTTACATATGTACTTAATTCTCGAATGCAATACCACTATGGGTGCATAAAATAAATAAATTATTCTGATTGAAAATCTACTCAACATACTCTTATTTCTTTCAAAAATTATTTTCCAAAATCTTTTTGGAATATTTGGTGTAATCTTTTGTTATAGAAAAATATTTTATGTAAAAAAAAATTTTAATAAGCGATTCTTCAGTAAGGCGTTGTACTAAAATAGCCATATAAAATTTATTAGAAATGAGAAATTAGTTTAACAGAAATATTTGATGTAATTAATACACGAATCATTAAAATAATTAATATAATACTTATATTAACAGTATTCTACAACACTAATTTGAAGAATATAAAGAAAAAAAAACTACTTAAAAATTTTTACTAGGAAAATATAAGAGCTTTAAACTTTAATAGCCTAACCGCGTATTGACCATTTAAACAGTTTAACGTTAAAAATAACAAAATAAATAATATTTCTCAGTCTCTGTAGTCGAAAACGTCATTACCGTGCAATATTTCTAGTAGAAATGGGCATTGGATTACGGAAATAAACAACATTTACATAAGATATATTTAAGTATCTTTATATTTAATGTTAAAATGTCTAAATAATTCATTGGCCGCAAAAATATTTAGAATTGTTTGGCATTTTTCCTGGATAAATTTTAAGGTTTTTACCTTTTTTTGAAAATTATGTAGCCGATATTCTTAATATTAGAACGAATCAACTACAGCTCATTTATTAAAAGGGTTGAAGCAGTTTGGTTCCTGAGAGTTTAGAAGTGGAGTTTGAAGGAAGTTGGCTTTGCTCATATATGGACTGCTAAAATAATTACCCTTTCTTTATGACCTCCCCGTTGCCAGGTATAAATTATATAAGATCTAACATGATACGCATTTATCACGGCGATATTGGTTTCAAACAACTATATGAAAAACGTCTATCTGTGAAATAATTAAATTTTTCTTAAAGGGTGTAGTTCTTATTCATAAAGAAAATGGTTAAACATTTAAAGTATGCAACATCAAAAATCTATTTGATAAACTCATACTAGAATTAAACCCCGGAATGAAAGTGGGAAATCTAAAAATCATCATAGAACTTTGTATTGACGTTCTAAAAATTTGCTGAAAATTGCTATGAGATAAGTCAAGATATAAAAAATTAAATGTCGCAAAAATAGTTCTTTTTGGCTAATTTGTCGCTCACTATGTCTTGTACGTCATTATATAACAAATCTTTAATATCATTAAATATTCTATATTTTATAAGGATATTTTGTATAACTAATCGAATTCGAGATATAACACGGAGAGCGAAAATTATGCATATAGGATGACGCTATATAATTTGCGTAATCATCTACAGTTAAAATTTTATATAATTTAAAAAATTGTTCATTAGTAAAAAATATGTATAGGTATTAGATTTTTTTACAAATAAAAGGGAGGGTTCGCCTGAAAAACTGTTTTATATTTCGGAATTTTTTAGGTACGTTACTGTAAAATCGTCTGTAAAGGCATATGGATATCCATCTTAAAATATATCCATCGTAAAATCGTCTGTAAAGGCATTTGATATCCATCGTTCATATGAACGATTTTCCGGAATATGTGGATAAGAGTAGATTTGGAAATTATCTATTTATACTTATATTTGTAATTTTCTTCAACACTGGTAACAAACTTTTCCCATGTTCTTCTAATGCGGAATATGACTTAGGTATGCACGTCTATTTATCATTAAAGTGTACTCAGTGCCGTTCCCTAAACAGATAAGAATATTTTCTTGTGCTAGATAATTTTTTCTTCCGACATTATCAAAATCCCATCGTTAAAAATGTATTATAACTCCTGAAAATATTATTTCCATAAATTAATAACGAACAAATAATGTCACAGTTTGATCTTTACGATGATTTTTAGGGTAGAGAGAAATTTCCTCTTATATCACTTAGTATACCATTTACATGGCTTAGTGCTTTAGATGTTTTAAAACCAATTTATTAATTTTACATATAGTAAATTTTAATAAACAATACTTTTTTGCATTAGCTACTGCTGTACAGCCCAGCATATTTTAAGAATGATAAAATAATACATTTAAAAATTTTCTTTAAACACAGTCTTGACCCGCGTGAATTTCGATGTTTACTACGGTGACCTATACACTGAATTAAAATTTTGCAATTACTAGTTTAAAGCGAATAAGTTTATCAATAATTATCATATTAAATAAGCTTATTTATAAACTACTTTAGCAGTTTTGCTACTTTCTCTTACGATAAATATATTGCTGCCCGAACATGTTAACATACATACGATGTTAAATTATCCGGGAAAAAATTACCCATTCCCCAGTGCAGAGTCATTTCATAAAGTGAAATAACACTGCACTTAGTTGAATTCATGAAAAATAACTACTAATTATTGCAAAAGGTGCCTGAAATTTTAATCTTGATTACTTGTGAACAATTTTATCAAATCACGATATTTTCAGTCACTCACAAATACAGCATGTAACGTATAGTATTGTACTAAAATCATACTAAATATGAAATTATACTTTTTCTGATGTATTTATTCAAAGACATATTTATCTTTATCAATAAATTACTATAATCTTAAAATCTGAGGAAGCTTAACAAAAATGTAGTAATTTTCGCACAAATTGATTAGACAGATCTATAAACGAGGCAAAAGGCGAAATTGCTTTCACGGTTTCCAATAGATAAGCATTTTTCTGCCACTTTACTTATTTTTTTACTTGCACTCAATGTGGATTGAATTTATTGCACAAGAATTGAATCTATAGAGTATATTTGATCTTTGCTTTATGAAGTTTAATAGCATGCCTTACAGAATTTTAGACTATAGTATAGAGTGTGGAATAATTCATGCAATTTAAATTTCAAGGTAACGGTTTTTAGATAATAAATACTGTAAAAAATACAGAATATAGTACAGCAGATGATACTGATTCAACAACCTCACGACAAAGATTTTAAGAATATTGTGAGATTATTTACTTCTCAATAAAGTAATTTCCACGATGTTAATAGTTGTAATGATCTTTGCAAACCACTGCAGAATATATAGTAGCGTAGCAATATACCACTATTATTGTAAGCGAAGAACGATATGAAGTATTAATTCGTCTCCTAGAAAGGATTGTCCACGACTATTGTTAAAAAAATTCAAGATAACTTACGACATATATAGTTAAATTCCTTGAGTGAATTTGTTGATATAAATAAATATTTTTACAAAAAGTTGAAACGTTTTCAAATATTTAAAGGATAAGAAGCGTACCAAAAATAATAAACTAATGAAAATACGATAACTCAGAACGTTTGCGATAGAATATCCTAGCTGACCATAAATCAATTTACAAAATACTACTACTACTAGAGATTTTTGAAATCGATTCCAAAAATTGATGCTTCTCTCCTGTTTGAAATTCTTGCCTGCTTCTCGAGTCTAATTCAAATCTCTCCGATATTCATAACTACATTTACACCCACTTACACAGATATGAGATATATCACTTGGCACTGACACCAGAGTTTCTAGTAATAACAGTGTTTGGCAAATTAATATTTATGTCCGGAAAAAATATTTAATCGACGAAATTACAATTGAATACTTATGTTTTAATTATTTTATATTTCTTATTCGATGTTATATTTCTTATTCGTGATTCGTCTTTAGCGCCTTTGTTACCTAGAATTTCACGAGACTCAATAACTATAATATCTCACTTTCTAAATCGAAACGTACATTTATAGCATTTAATGAACCTGAATATATTCACATATATCTGCATACATACGTACATATGGATATATAAATCACATTCTCTCTTTTGCCTTCACTATAGTTAGTCCTTCAAGCCTGCATATATATTTAAGTACAATACATCTAGCTACTAATGTTCTAATGGCCATGAATTTTTGTACATATCTTTGCATATTTATTTGCCTTCTTATACAGTTCCAATATTTGGTTTTAATATTTGCTTTAGTTTAAACCTTTTGTTACTTACTCATCTACTTACCAATTAATAACTTATTTGATTTGTGCCTTTTTATGTACCTGTATATACTTATACTGTCATCATATCTTGGTTCCATCATTGTGTCCTGAATTTGTAAAAAGGCCGATTTATGCCACTTTTTGTCGTATCAAAACTTTAGTGACTTGTTGTGGTTGTCTGCTATGTTGTGGTTGTCCAAATAAAAACATTATCCCACAAATTATTTGATTAATGTAGGGGATATGAGTTAACATATGAATACACTGGACTGGCTTTAAACGAAATCGTAATGAATTCATTTGATTCTCGCCATTTTGGCATTGATGGTGAACGTCTACGAGCAATCGTCTATATATGTAAAAAGCACAAACACTTAGTATTTAATAAGAAAAATTGATTACATTCATTGGCATATCGAATGTGGCTAGTAAAATTATTTGATATCAACTACTAGGAAATCAAAGATTACAAAAATTAATCTTGTAAATCAAAAAACCATATTCTCCATATTTTATATAAGATCATTAAATACTTTCGCTGTTGATACCGTAGTACGTATCCAATGGATATCTTTTTTAAAAGTGAATATTATAGGACATGGCAAGAAGTAGAAAATAAGAAGTAATGAATAATACTTTTTTGGAAAATGTGAGGAAAAATGTTTTAATTAAAATTTATATTTATAAATTTTTCCTTTTCCCAAGGCATGAATAATATTTTTATGCCAAAAAATGTTTTATATACCTTCTTGCTTCATACACAGACTGTATCAAAGAACGTGTATATTATTCATCAGGCGATATTCTGCGTTTATATTATTATTTAGCGTCGTTACAATTTACGGAAAAATTTATTGAGAAATAAACAATATATTAACAAATAAATTAACTGCTGTGAAGAATGCGAATTTTTGTTTTGTTATGTGCATTTAACACTGATGTACTGTTATGATTGTAGGTATATCAAACTACATAATATCGATGCTGGATGCAGGTATGCACACTCCTCAGATATGTGATCTATTCGAGCAGAATTTAACGGTCGGTCTATTGGTCGATATGTACCACGCTTGTGGCCTGCTAGATCTCCAGATTTAACGATAATAGACTGTTCTGTGGGGCTACAAAAAGAACTTCCAAACTGTATAATGAAGATGAAATGCATAATCCGATGGTTTACTGAGAGTCTAACCGATCTATCCGATTACGCATTACTCTTCTACACCAGCATCATATCCAAATTTTCATTGCTAGGTAAACGAAAGTGATAACCTCAAATTAAAAGAAATGGTTTTTATGATAATTAATGTCTCATAAATCATTTAAATACGAAAACGAACGTATACGTTTGCACCTTGGTGGCTTAAACAAACTGCGGCTCCTAAAATTTCCTAATTTAACTTTAACAATATCAAAGCTACTCCCGCAATAGGTTGTATAGGGAAGACATTTGACACTGTAGTGTTTGACGATTTTGCAATTATATTATTGATATCGAAAATATTTTATGAAGTTTTTAACGTCTTCCTGTTTCTTTTTCTAATTATGAAATCAAGTTTATTCAATATATGAATATATAAGAAGCATGTTTAGGTAAAAAAGGGCAAATTTTTGTCCTTGAAATTTTCAATTTTATCAGTATTTTTTTTAGGAACGGTTTATGAATTTCCCAAGGTGCCTTTATACAATTTGATGCAGAGAATCATCTTTATAAATAATAGACATGTTATTTTATATACCTTGTGTACCTAGAGGATAGAAAAAAATCCTGAGTTTTGTTTTGATTTCCAACGTAATAAAAAGCAAATGACATTTGGGCTAAATCAATTTTATCAATCAGGTCGATTATATCTTTTGATATTATCGTTTATATCCATAATTTTTCCGAACATGCGCAAACTTAACATCCAAAAACAGTATTATATTTAGTTTATTAAATATAGATATTTAGTTAAAAATAAGAAACACGTAGGTTTAGAATTTAGACAAAAAGACCATCGCCGTAGTGAAATCCTTTCAAGAATAAAGCGATGTCAAAATGTAAAAGCATGTGTTAAAAAATGTTGTATGTTTACGAATGTTTTTACCTTCAGTCATATCTTCGTAACAATAATAAACTGAAACAACGAGTGGAAACGAGTGTTGCAAGGTTAATTTTTTTTGCTGTGCAAATGTATTTTGCTCGTTTTAATTAACATTCAAAAATTATTTTTTCTTGTTATAATGATTTATTTTATCTTCAATGCTGTGAAAAAGGACAAACATTAGTTTACCCCTGAAATAAACATAATTCATTTTGAGTTTATGCTTTTGCTTAATATATTATAAAGTATGTAAATTTATTTTTAACTAGTTTTCATAGGCTCCGTATGCACGGACCACTAACTTTTAAATAATTTTTCCTAATTCATGTCAAATACTAAAACTCTAATCAAAAAGAAGGATCACAGCGACATTAAATTAATCACATACCAATGATTAGAAACATATAATTTATTTTCTGCAAATTTATTTTCTGTAAAAGAAAATAATTTTCAATTTACCTATTGCTCAACTTAAATTTTACATTTATCGGAATCGGCTTACAGCCGGCTTAATTCAGATTTCAATGACGTTTTTAAAGGCTGTTTGAGCTTTCACTTGACAAGGTTCAAAAGAAAAATAAATGTATTTAATGAAATATAATTCCGTATAAAAGAATCCTGACTTCTCATCAATTCGAAATATACTTATGTGCAACAGAATTTTGATAGTCCGGAGTCCCTCAGCAAAACATCATCCCTTTTAATTTTGTTTATTCAGAATTTAATCGAGACAGGTTCCAATAGTTATCACATTATTTTTTCTATCTTTAAAAACATACCTTTTATTGAGGGTATTAAATGTAAGTACTAAAGGTAAGAGAGCATGCATATGATATCTTGTGATCGCTGCGCAAATTCATAATATTGTTTCATAACAAATGTTTTGTGTAAACATCATATTTAAAATATTTACAATAAAAGACAGGAAATTGTTATGAGGTTTAATAGGGAAAAATTAAATTCAATTGGTTCAGCTTAAGGCAAATTCAAACAAAATAAAAAAGGATATTTATTTAATATTTTAATAGAAGAGCAATTCAATACGGAAAATAATATATCCAAAAACAAAACAAAACATAAATAAATGAGCTTTCCGTAAAAAAACAATCAAAATATTTCTCTTTAAAATTAGTGCTAATGATATGAACTTTTTTTAAATGTATTACTTATTCTTGTTATTTTACAGTATCAAGCACCAAAAACAGCAAGTAAAAAAAAAATCTTATCTAAATTGTATAAGGCCTGTGAATTATTTTACAATTGCTTTAAAATATACTCATTCTCTCTATAATAATCTTAATCCTGATGTTGCTGTTGACGATGAAACACTTATTCCGTATCTATAATAATGTCAATCCTGATGTTGCTGTTGACGATGAAACACTTATTCCGTATCTATAATAATGTTAATCCCGATGTTGCTGTTGACGATGAAACACTTATTCCGTATTTATAATAATATTAATCCTGATGTTGCTGTTGACGATGAAATACTTATTCCGTATTTATAATAATATTAATCCTGATGTTGCTGTTGACGATGAAACACTTATTCCGTATGTATAATAATGTTAATCCTGATGTTGCTGTTGACGATGAAACACTTATTCCGTACCTATAATAATGTTAGTCCTGATGTTGCTGTTGACGATGAAACACTTATTCCGTATCTATAATATTGTTAATCCTGATGTTGCTGTTAATTATGAAATACTTATTCCGTATGTATAATAATGTTAATCCTGACGTTGTTGTTGACGATGAAATACTTATTCCGTATTTATAATAATATTAATCCTGAGGTTGCTGTTGACGATGAAACACTATTCCGTATGACTCTTATTTAAATTCTATATTTTATTTTTTCTCTTTAAAAACTGATAAAATGTTTTTCTATTGAAAAATAAGAAACTTCTTGGAGTGTTTATTTTATTTTTTATTAATGAGAACATTTTTTCGAAAAAATTTTCATAAATTAGGTAAAGTTATACGTATTCTGTCTACATTATGTCGTATTATTCATCATAAAAAAATTTTTTGTTCGGATTTAAGCTCCATGGTGGAGTAAGACTAAATGGTTTTGTTAATAGTGTAATATTTATTGACTTCAAATTAACATAACTCCCTCTTTTACCTACTTTATATTACGTACCCCATAACATGGTAGTGAAAAGAGAACCCACACTTTTTCAATCCCACTGTATGCAATATCTAAAAATTTAGTAACGAATATTATCTCCTATTTCAAACAAACTCGCTTGAACCAATTTGTTGATATACTACCGTATTGCAACTGGATAACATGTTTTTATTTTCTGTGTTATGACTAAACAACAATCTTCTTGTTTTTGCATTAAGCTTGGGTATTTCAGTTCCTTCCTTAAAATATTATATTCAAAATAAAGTGTTTTTACAGTGCATCCATGCTTTAATATTGACAAACTCGTTGACTTTTACATCTCACTATAGATCTGTATGTTACTTCTGTTACGCATAATTATTATCTTGTCATTTACAGATGATAACTTCCATTGTATTATTTTACACAATGATCTTAATTAGTAAAGAAATATTCGAAATGCCTTGTATTCTGGCCCCCAATATGCTTTTAACACAGCCAAACTAGCACCTATAATTATTCAACTTACAAACAAATGATTGGTTATATTTTATTCTTTTTTACTGAATATGAGAAGATTGTAATGCATACCGAAACCGAACATTTATTTATTACTACTTTTATGTAAGTTAAAAGACAAATAAATTTTGAGACCAACGTACCCAACATATACAGTGCGCTTCCATTAATATAGGAATGACAAAATTATTTAGCAAAAGTTTATTCATTTGTTAATGTTAAATTGCCACAAAATAGACTGAAATGGACACAAGCCAAACTGAAGATGATCAAAATAAAAGTAAGTATGTTAGACATTTCTAATTGATTTCTCAATTTTAATGGTACTTATTATATTATATAAACAAAAATATCATATCCCATATTCCTGAAATTGTTTTAAGCGAGTAGGAGAGTTTTATTACGAAGAGTTTTACCTAGTTTCTTGTTAAGAAACAATTTAAGGCCTGTAAATAAGTAAATCATTTCAGAATTCACTTATCTTCCTTCAGAAATAGGTAAAATTAAATAATGTGATGTATTGTATAAAACAAAAAATCTAAATCATTCTTTTTAAGAGTTTATTTAAAAAAAAATAATTTTTCTCCTTTCTATTGCTCTTTTATAATCTAGCTTTACTTCATTAATGTAATCCTAGAAAAATTATTTAATTATGGTGCCTGAAAAAATAATAAAGATCATTAAATATTTCAGGAATTCCCAGCCACAATACTGAAAAATCGCCTGCCAAACTTATGGATATGAACGATTTTCAGGAATGCTTGGACGCTTGTGGGTTTGGGAAATATCAATGTAGAATTATATTCGCGGTTTTTTTCCAAGCCGTCGCAGGTAATGTGGCGATAACTAATATTTCCTATGTTCTTCCTAATGCCGAGTGTGACTTACATATGACTATTTATCAGAAAGGAATACTCAGTGCCGCCCCCTTTATAGGTGAGAATTTTTAAGTACACTAGATAAAAGTCCTTCTCCAACTGATCAAATTTTATAATAAATATATTTATATATATATATATATATATATGTATATATATATATATAATTTTTTTTCTTTTGTGTGTGTGTGTGTGTGTGTGTGTGTGTAGGTACATGAAATAATTTTATGTAATAGAAAATTTTGATCGCGTCTTGGTACGCGTGAATTTTGATTTTGCAACATGGAATGGGAATTAATGCTCTGTTTTCATCGTTAGACACAAGGTAACGGCTTGATCTATACCAAATTTTTTTAAGATTAACCGACGAAATTTATTTCACCACATGTAATACCCCTTACCTCTTAAAATTTTACACTGATTTGAAAACCAGTTTCATAGTCTCAGACATATTTTATTTCCCGTCCTATATGTACTAAAAATGACATTTATATCGTATAATTTCCTCCCTCCACTGATTTCATTCACAAAAATTTCCTTGTTTCTAGATTTGAATTAAAGGCATTAATTAGACTAAATATTGAATTAAAATATGCTAGACATTGAATTAAAATTTAAAATTGGTGCCTAAAATAGATGAATATTTATTAAAAATTATTAAATTACAAATGATCTGGTTTATAAACTATGTTGACAATTTCGTTCTTTTCTGTTATGATAAATGAAGTGCTGTCCAAATTTACCCGCCAACATGCAACCTTAAGTTAACCATTAGAAAAGCACCCACTTCTCAAGTTCACTACTGCTTTAATCAAATAAATGTGCATGGTAAGTTATAAGATGGAGATGAAATGGAAAAATATAAAATAATATGTTGAATTTAGTAAGCTAATATACACATAACATGTATTCTGGCCTATCTATATGTTCTATAAAATAAATGATGGAAAATAATTTAGGTAATACATTAAATTATATTAGTATATATTCAATAACTATACAAAAAACAAACCTTGTTAAATCGAATCGAAATAATAAAAAATAGCAATTAACAACACATTTTGAGAAACAATTAAATGAATTTTATAGACAATAAGCCATGTAAGCACTCGCCATGATCCGACGGTCGATGGGCGCTGTATGAGATGATATGGGAACGCGAGCCAAACGCCTTTATTTGCTAATAAGCGAAACGGCAAACAATAAATGCCAAATATCGGTACTTACAGGTGTCTTACGTTTAGTGTTATTGTATCAACGTAGAAATATAACGGGTTACAATTTACACGTTGGCTTTCCTGTACTAAATTTTTACAAAAAATTACAGATATTATCCTTAATTTACTTATCAATGAAATAACACTAACTGTTTTAACGTCGGATTTTCCATTGTACTCGTAATTGTTTCAATTTCTATATCGGGTTACAAATTAAATCTTGGTTTCTTGGAAATAGAAACCGACACACGCAATAAATTTATTAAAATTATGGATATCTTCTTAGAATGGCTTAATTTGACAATCCTTAGAGGATTGTTAAATATCGAAGGAAAAAAATCATTCTATAGGTGGAAAACACAAATTTGTTACATTAGTTAAATTAGCAATCCAAAACAGCACTTTCACGAATAACTAATACAAATAACACCTATTATTTCCTTTTAGTATTCCGTAGCCAAATTGCCCAGAATAAACGCTTTTGAAATCACTATTGGTCTTAGTTAGTACTTTCGTCAGTCATAGGCGATTTTCTCCTGAACTATTTTAAATCAAAATTTAACACAATGGAAGAGGATGGTGTTCCAATTATTCACGTGAAGTAAAGAAAGTTGAATTGATTCTGGTGGTTAATTTCAGAGATTGAATTGGGAAATAAATAAAATAATTTTTCAAGGGCATGGAGTGGGGTGTCCAATTAAAACTTATTGAAGCACGAATTGAACAATATAAATGATGTATTTCCTTGTCGTTCTCATAACGATGGAGAATTAGGTATGGACTGAAATAAAATGATCATCATAATTTTTATACACAATTTATTTATTTATTTCCTTACAATTGCTGAACCACCGGCTCTAGAGAAAAATGTTTTTGGCAATTGATGTTTTTTGGCTTATTACTTGGAACACTAAATATTTAATAGTAGCTTGAGTTTTGATATAAAAAATATATCTCGTTATATCACTCCTTAAAACTTATTTTTTATGAAAGGTTCCAGCGCTTGACAGCTCAACGTATAAGTGATCTTGTAAAAATAACCCATAACCGTAAATTAACTAATATATTCATATGTGAGTACTGTCAATTTTGAAGTGCATAATATATTTAAGAATAGCCAGTAATTTAAAGAAAATTCAAATTACGTATATATATATATATATATATATATAATTTTATTAATGTGATGATGCTTAAACTTAATAAACACAAAAAATTAACTGAAATATTTTACAATGTTCATTTGCTGTAAAGAGATTTTTTATCTACATTAGTGTTTTGAATTGAAAAACTAATTTATTTTTGCAAGGAATAATTAAGTTACCGTTCGTGATAATATCGATGTCCTTTTTTATACTTAGTATTAAAATTCATATTAGAAATAAATTTTTATATATACACTACTTGCATTTTTATCTGTATTTGTAATTGTATATGCTACATATACCAAAAAACGTTGTATTGTCTTTTTCCCTATACGATTTTTATTAATTCATGTACAAAAAAAATTAAAAATTGGGTATGATTTTGATAATTACATTTATTAGACCAAATAATATTTATAAAGGAATATTTTATTTAATTTGCTTCACTTTTATCCTTACTGATCAGATCCTATTTATTAAATATTATGATCTACAGGTTAACTTTGCAGTTTAATATGCCGTAAGTCCACAATTAAAAAATATAAAATAAATTTTTGTTGAGTGAAAATATTTTGTACAAATTAGGCGTGGGTAACAAATGGGTGAGCGAGCCGAAAGAATCGATACAGTACTAAACTATTGTTAACATTAAGTTAATGTAAATATTCACAATTAAATGAAACTATGTGATATAGTATTATTTCTGATGTCTTTAATTTCTTTACCACGACCTAGGTTTCGTTGTGTTACAACATCTTCAGGTGGGATATTAGCAAAGATCTTTGTCAATATCCGAAGAAAGAATCTTTGCTAATATCCCACCTGAAGATGTTGTAATACAACGAAACCTAAGTCGTGGTAAAGAAATTAAAGAAAGTAGAAACAATACTATATCACATAGTTTCATTTAATTGTGAATAATGAATTTCTACAAAATTAACGCCAAATATATTCAATTAATGTAAATGTATGAGGAATATGTGTTTATATATTTACAATCTTATATCATAAGTTTGTATATTGGTATTATGATATGACTACGGTTTTATCAGTGTTCGTATCGAAATGTTTTCGTAATCGTAGTTTTTCAATTGATTTGCCGTTTAGAGAAATTATTTTTGAACTCAAAATTATTAGTTGCACATTTCTCTTGATATTAGTGTATCGTTTGAATTCTTGCAACTCGTAATATTGATTCTTTCCGTTTCGTTTTTTCTTCCGGCTATAGTTATGTGTTGAATTTAATGTATTTGGCATTCAGCTTGTCAAAAAAAATTAAAATGATGCTTTAAAAGTATTTAAGCGATAATATGTGAGGAAGCAATATTTCTACTTAATTACGAATAATTTATACGAACCAGGTTTTGCTGTGTGACAATATCTATTGAACTCGTAATTTCGATTCTTCCCGTTTCGTTTTTTTTTTCGTACTATAGTTATATGTTGAATTGAATATATTTTTCAAAAATAATTAAATTGATGTTTTAAAAGTATTTAAGCGATAATACATGATGAAGCAATATTTCTACTTAATTATGTATAATTTATGCGATCCAGGTTTCATTGTATGACAATATTTATTTAGCTGGAGGATTTCTACTTAACATGGGTAATTCAAGGCTTGGCTGGTAATTTCATTTCAATATTTATTTCCAAAGCTAATATTTAAAAAGTTATAAGAAACGACGTACTTAGAACTTTTGTTTTGGAAATTGATCACACAGTAGTTTATACAATAACCTGTAATTTATATCGGTACTCATTAATTTACCCTTGTCGAATATTAGGTGGCAAATCCTACCTACCAATAGGTACCAACTTTTGCTGTTCACTACTGTTTCACTTTATAAATAAACGAAAAGTTAATGTTACAAAGCATAAACGATTGAGAATGTGATATTATCAGACATGCCAAGTAGGATGGAAAATCAATTAGTTAAAATAAATTTAGAAATTCACAATATGTAGAAAACAAAAGATATTTGGTTTAAAATAAAATTAAGTGAGTCTAACTCGATTAAAAACGTTCTGCAAGTTCATTAGAGTCCCTGAGTCATTAGGGTCAAGCGATTTTATTTACTGAATTAGATTCAGTGAGTCAGTTCAGTTATAAAAACAACTTGTTAAATGAAATTCATACATTTTCGTACTCGAAATGAAATTCATACATTTTTTATTAATAAGCTACGACAATGATCTCAAATAGGTTAGTATTATTAGACGATAGCAGAGCATCGAAGTTAATTCCGTCTAATTTTCAGGTATGTTATGTTCCGGAATCTTTGCTGGATTTCTGACAGATACTTTTGGCAGAAAAATTATGCTTAAATTAACTTTATTCGGTATCTTCGCATCCATATGCGTACAAGCCACGAGTCAAACATTTGGTATTCTGGCCGGTGCAAAATCTGTGGAAGGGTTTCTGTAAGTAGTTTAATTTTTTTATTAAAACTATACTTTTCATTAGTTATTTATAATACATATTTATTTCATTTACCTCTTACGTAAATTTCAGGCATTTTAAAAATAAATAAAATGAAATTGGCTGACAAACGAATATTTTTAAAGTTGAATAGTATGATAAAGGGATGAGAACAATAATTTCCTGTTATTTATTCAGCCATATCAGATCAAATCCTTTAGAAAATAACAAAATTTTTTTCTTCATTTTTGGAGCTGTTATTCTCGTGATTTCGTTAACATATAGTTTTATATTGTTAAATAAAAATAGAAAAGTAAAAATAGATCAATGGGAGGAGTGGTGTAAGAAAAAGTAGAAGGGGATACTTCCTTCTGCAGAAGAAAGAATCATCCTTTGCAGAGACGAACCAGAGCAAATCACACACATAGGCAAACTTCATCTCGCGGAAAGAGTCTTTATTAAATGAAACAATTTTTTATATTTCCATGCGTCATTCGATAAAAATTCTACGCATGGTGACAATTCAGTTCTCAATAAGAGTGTAAACCTAATTTAATTTAACACAACCTAACCTAACTTAACCAAATCTGACCATACATGACTCACCCTAATCAATTTTAATCCAACCTAACCTAGCCTAACACAATCTAGTGCAACATAACCAAAACTAAACCAAAGAAATCCAAACTAACCCATCCTAACCGAAGCTATCTATGTCTCACCTAACCTAACTTAACCTAAACTAACTTAAACCAGTCTAACATAACTCAACCCAACCAAACCTAAACTATCTAACATAACCCAACCAAGACCAACCAAACCCAACTTAACCTATCTTAAGCGAACTTATCCATACTTATACTGACCTAACTTATCTAATACAACGAAACTAACCGATATTTCTTTTATTAAAAAAAAATCTCTGTCTGATGGAAAGGATGTAACTCCTAACATCTTTATACTGTTCTTCAATTTTTATCAGTTTTCAAACGTATTTTTTGTCTTATTATCGAGCATATTAAGAAATTTTGAAAATTTATTTTCTCGAAACTGCATTTCCGTAGTGATATAGTCATACCTGTTGTTAAGATGATGGAATAAAAAACTATCCTAAAATTATTACCGTGAGTTATTTATTCGAATAAGTCTAGCGGTTTTTCCTTATACTCAAACTAACGGGCACGTAAATAGAAAGATACACAATACTTCTCAAACATTGATTTAGTTTGGAAACACTTAGATTGCATATTCCATAATTTTTTCATATATATCTTCAATATGAAGGAAAACCTATGATTCAGTTTTATATTGTATCAAGAGTCAAAAAAATTGCTCAAATTTTAATAACAAAACTTTGGTTTAAATATGAAATGTTATTTCTTAAATATTGAATAAAAAAAATAGAAACAAAATAAACTTGTCGGTTCGTCCAGCAGTTTGTCTATAACAGCTACACAACTTTAACAATTTTAGACTTAGATTTATGAAAATTTGCTAGCAAATATAAAGATCTCGATTAAGTAGTGGCAAAATAATTTAAAAAAATTTAATATATGTAGGACAACAGGAAGCAAGAAAATTTTTTGCACATCAAGAAATACTAGGTAGTATCGGTTTTTCGATATGCAATTCTACTTCTAAAATCATATTATTATCGTTTACAACAATGACTTTGTGTCCAAAGAGCAACTGTACATGCAAGATCTATAACAATCTGGTAAAATTATACAAACTGAATTAATAAAATGAATTTTTTTTTAATTGGATCAGAAATTTCAATTACTTGCATCAACAGTTCCAAGAAGAGTAGTCAACCAACAAAAATATTTTTAACAGCCATTTTTTTTAAAATTTGTTGTTAAAAATAATGGAAATATAATTAATGTGACATAACCAAAAAGTTAATTTCAGAATTACTTTACACAACACTGTAAAAATATAAATTTAACTAGAAAGCGAAACAATGCGGATGATTCATTGAAATTCGATATTATGATTAAAAAATTCCTTGATCCTGTTTTGATTTAAGATTTAATGGAGCTTATTCTGCGAGTACAGCCTTTTCATCAGAGTTTACAAGCAGTAAAACCAGAGACCGAGTGATATTGGTGATCTCTTTTTTCACACCTCTCGGTCAAATCGTCGTCGCATTAATGGCCTGGGCTATTCTGCCACGTAAATGGGATATTGATATTTTTGGAGGAGCACTTAGTAAGTGTATTTAGAAACTTACTATATGTCATGCTATATGTGATTACTTTCGTGTTGCTTTGCTGACAGCAATAAAGTATTACTATAATGAAGTTTCTGGAACACGTTAAAATAAATATCAACACCAATGGTACGAAGACCAGGTTTAAATACAATAATATAAATAAGGAACTAACCGTGCAAAACATGTCGTTGTCCATTTAGAAAATTCAGTACAAATTAGAAAACAAAAATGGGACCCTATTATACCTATACCTACTATTTCGTATTTGGTTATCTCTAGAATATTTAACCTAATATTTACTATAATAAACCAATTAAGCTTTAATTAAAAATATAGTTTTCTTGGATTAAATAGCAAAATTTTCACTGAACGTAAATATCTTTACTCTTTAAGAATGCGAAACTAGTCAAGAACCAAATAAATAAGAACACAAATAAAACTTAATCATTTGAAATAATTGACTAATTTGTTGTTTTCAGAGGCGATGTAAAGAAATACTTTAGTTATGATTAAAATAATTGTTCAAAGTAAAAACTGCCAAAAACTGACTTTCAGGTCTACACAGCTGGAATTTCTTTCTTTTCGCTGGTGGAATTTTCAGTTTGACCGCAGGCATTCTCTTATCGCTATTTCCAGAAAGTCCAAAGTTCGATTTTGCCCGCGGGCGTTACGATGAGGCGTTTGCTACATTGCAAAAAATTTACAGCGTAAATACTGGAAAACCACCTGAAACATTTCCTGTAAGTATACACACACACACACATATATATATATATATATATATATATATATATATTATATCATACAGTGTCTCTGGAGTGATATAACTTTCGAGTGTATCATTAATTAAATAATTAGAATCAGACAAGAGCAGATACATATAAAACAGAACATTTTGTTTTTTTTTTTTTAAATAAGCGAACGGTTGAACGTCATACTCAACTCTTTTACGTTTATTGTTATAAGGCTATTATTTTGATTTATATATAAGATTTTTATATTAATATATATTTTAAAAGAATGAACAGTTTCTCACTACAATTTTTAAACGAAGCTCTTTTAAAAAATTGAACGAGTCGAATAAGAGTTCCTTTGTTTAATTATTTTTGCAACCGTATCCTTATATAACGCAATTTGATTGAAATAATTTTACATGAAATTATTTAGTAAATACATTTCTGATGATTCTTTAATATTTTTTATCTTTGGGATTCAAAAGTGATGAGTTACTAGTAAAATTAGCGATGTACTCAAAAATGTTTTTCTGAGATTTGCACAGCGAAATCTCAAGGCGTTGTATTAAAAACTATTACAAAATATTTTCGACTGCATTGTAACAACCCCGCAAATTCAATTTCTACCTGATTTATTTTTTCTTCGTTTAAATATATGTTTTTGGTATTTTTTTGATATATTTAGTATCAAACACCCAGCGGCGATGCTCGTGAAATTAAGAATCAAAGCAAATCCACTATTAAAACTATTCAAGAAGGTGTCAGAAGTCTTAAAGCGATGCTTAAAAAACCAATTCTTCCTTACCTCCTCTTATTGGTCTGTGTGGAAAGCATCTTGTTGTTTGGGTAAGTAGAATTTTTTATTTAATACACGATGGTTTCAAATTAAATTAGTGACCTCATTTGATGAATAGATGAAAATAAAATACATGTTTGCCACAATGGGATTAAGAAATAACTTCCTAAATTTAAAACTGTACTTGGAACATCAAGAACATTATGGAAGTATTATTTTTGCCCTTACTAATTACCGTTGTGATTAGGAAAAAATAGGTAGAAAGAGCTTTTGGGTTTAGTTACCGTGTTTTTTAAAGTATTATTTTTCTTATTAAAAGCGGCCAAATTTGAAAGTTATACTACAAAAAGTTTCATGTAACGAAAATCCTGTCATCATATTCTATTAAATTAAATCCATTCAACAATTTTCCAATAATTTAAATTTTGTAGCTCTCGATTATTGTTATATACAGTAAAGTTAATAAAAAATAGTGTTGTAACTATACTAAACAATTCACTTGCGGTGTCCGTCATTATTCTCAATCTGAGAAATAAAAAAAAAACCTGTACGTCAAATCCATTTATAAAATGCCTTTTAATATTATAAACTTTTAATATTATGCAAATATAAATGTCTAAATAGTTTGTAATGATTTTTTTCCCAGTCACAACACGTTGAGATTGTGGTATCCTCAAATTTCTACCATAGTGGAACATTATAAAGCGGTTGGGAACGACACTACTAATCTGTGTACGATGCTTGATTCTTATATGGCTACGGCGAAGGATATGTCAGCTACAATTTTGGACAATGGCGAATGCACACCGGTACGTCAAATATGTATATTCTGCTATTACAAAATATTTAATAAACATAAAATATACAATAACGCAAATATGTGAACTTTTCTGTACCTTTTTCTTGTAATAACTTTGTGCAGATTATTTTATATAAATTTCTCTTCATTTATGTTTTAATTACCTCACATTGTATTTAATCACTATTAGATTGTAAGGCTACAAATTTATTGAGTTTAAACTTAATTACTTTTCAGAATAATTGTGCGTGGATAACATTGTACTTTTAAATAAATATTTTATTCGTGTTTTAAACAGTTAAATTCAGAATTTTCGTTAAAGTTTCCACAACTTGTTTTATTCTTCGATATTTCTCCATGTCATTTTAGTGGGCGATATATTTTAAAATATATTTTTATAAACTTATGTACATCGTTGAGTATTTTGTGACCAAATATGTTTTGAGTTAATACAATATTGGTTAAATAAATGAATTTCTACGGTATTTTTTTTCTTTTTAGAATAAAAGTGGAAATGAAACTTACATAAATGCCATAACGATGGGTATTATATGCGGCATTCCTTACATCTTTTCCGGCTTCATTATAAATGTTGTTGGCAAACGCGCTCTTGTAGTTTTTTATTTGACTATCTGCACATGCACTTGCGCTGGTCTTTATTGGGCAATAGACTCAATTCAAGTAGCCGCTTTAGTGTCAACTTTTGTGGCATTGGTGCAAACTTCAATAGGCATCATATTAACAGTCGCATTAGAGGTTTTTCCTACTACTGTTAAGTAAGTATTATTTATATATTTTATTTTAAAAAACAGATATAAAAACGATAGTAATATTTGCAGTGTAATGTTTCACAAATTCTTTGTAATTTTCCATGGATAATAAGTATTAATCTAGTACTATCTATTAAAACTTACAGAAAATCATTATTTTAATTATTTAACGAATCATCAGGACATTTTGTTCAGAATTGTGTATCATTGTTGAATTGTCTGATCATCTCTCACCACGATTCCTCAAAAGACACTTTTCAAATTGACTTAACATTTTACATGTTTATACAAATTCGATTTTTGCTCGTGAAATAAGCTGAAGTTTATTTAAATATATTTAATTTAATTACATTAAATTTAAATAAAAAATATATTTATGCCTTACATGAGAAACATAGTTTCTGTATAATGTAAAAGAGAAAACTTTGACAAATTTGTGGTAATTAATCAAGACTGAGATTTGAGAGGTTATTCATGTAAATTAAATTGAAATTAATATTGTTTATTTTACGAATTTCTTTATTTAATACAATTAATTAAGAATGAATATAATTTAATTCATGTAAAAGAATTATTAATTGAGGCCAAGAATGTTTTAAATTTCAATCTTTATTACTTACCAACAAATTTTGTCAAATCTCGCTCCCACTATTAACTCATAGAAACTGCCCTATACGAATATTTTTGTTTTATGCGAATATCATACAAAACACGAAATTATACTCTTCTATGAGCTAATTTTGGTGTTACGATAGTATATATTTTGTTAATAAGTTACTATATTATTAAAATATTTAATAAATATTGAAAAATTATCATTTTCTCCTATTATCCTCAAATGAGAGAAAAATTTTGATTAATTTAGCGTAACTTCACTTGCAATATTAATTACACAACAGTTCAAAAAAAGACAAACAGAGCAGTTTCTTTTACGCTTTTCAAGAGGTAATATATTTTTTCCCCATTTACTCTTTATTTTTGCCTTTTTTCGTGTTGATTGACAAAATAAAGGTTACATAATGTTATAGGGCATAACTGCATATCTAAATTAATTTTAAAATATAGAAAACGATATAAAATCATTCATACTTTATAAAGGTGATGATGACGGAGTTTAGCTAACATAAACTCTGAAGAAATGTTAGAATGTGGTATAAAAAATGATATTGATTAAATAACCTCATTTAAAAATTTAATGGTAATAAGATATCATTTAGTTCTCACTACAACAATTTCAATGACATTTATTGTAAACAGTTACGGAATATATGATGGCTGAGGAATCTGTCACTAAGGTCGTAAGCAAAAAATGATGTGAAGTATTTATCGTTTCCTGGAAAGGGAATTGCCCACCAATGTTAAGTTATTACTTAAGAACATTCATCAAATAAATATAGAAAATAATGTTTTTATTTATTCAAAATTGCCCCAAATATGGTTCAATTCCGTGGGCGGATGTAATAATAGAAATTAAAATGTGATAAATCGATAAACTCCTTCGGGAATTCAGTCGAAACTCGGGGTGCAATCGGAATTACCTTTCGTCATTTATTTGCGAAACATCGGAATGTTTTGACATTTATTATAATTATTTTTTGTTTGTTTATGTACCAAATGCAAATTATGAGAGCCAACTAGAATATCAATCCAGCCCTGCTCAACTAACGGTCGGAAATTTAACACGTTTTCTTGTGGTGCACCACGCCGTCAAAGGCTGTTTGGTTTTGATAAACCCAACATACGACGGTGATTACATAATATTATCATTTAACCGCTCTTCATTCCGCTTTCAGATCAGTAGCCGTGTCGATGATGTACACGACTGGACGCCTCACATCTCTTATTGGAAACATCATATTTCCAATGATGTTGGCACAGGATTGTCTTGTACCATTTGTTACAATTGCTTCAGTAATGGGTTGTAAGTATAAATTATACTTCAATCATATCAAATCTAATTATTCCATGTGTTTAATACCAAGCGTAATCATTTTATCCGTGTTAATTTATCCAAGATTATTTAATCTTTATGTTTTATAAAGAAATTAAACTAAATGATTTTACTTTAGGGAAATTAAACTAATTAACTCAAGAATTAAAAATTATATATTAAAAGACACAAAATACAAAAATAAATCCAGAAGCACTCAAATTATTCAATATTATTTTATAGATTAGGTATCAATATGATCTAGTGAAGATCGAACATTACTTTAATAAAGGAGACGTTAATAATAAACCCTCAGTAAAATTATAATCGTTACATAAAAGTGAACTGCACGTAATTATTTACATTATCTACCTTTTTGATTATGGTAAAAATTTACAAAATTAAAAAAAAAAATATATATATATATATATATATATATATATATAGCCACCGAAATGTTTTTATATGTCATGCACTTTACATAATATTGGTACTGCAAGTAATTGTTTTCCTTTTCCAGTTGCAGCCTTCTTAGCATTGTTCCTACCAGTTGTCAAGAAGTAGGATGAAATAATCGAGAGATTCTATACATAAAAATGCATCGATTACGTAAATTATACAATTAGATTTGAAGACATATGCAAATGACTATGATTTTTAATTAAATTTTAGAAAAGTAAATTACAAAGTAAGTAATTATTTTGTAATTTGATTTTACCACATCTCCATTAAAATGCAGCTTAATTTGAAAAAAATAAGATGTACATATTTAAATAATCTCATTAGTTTCAAATTAAAATTGTTTGGATACTTTTCTTTTCAGCTAATGTATTTTTGAGATTCTTAATAAACAATGTCATGTAAAAGATTTCGAAAAAGAAAATGGTTGAATGCAGAAATATTAATCAGAATAATCGATATGAGAAAGTATTATGATCATAACGGAACCAAACCGTTATATATTTCTTTCCTTTTAAGTAAAATATATTTTTAATTTATTTGAGGTCCATTTTTCATTTGTAATGAAAAGAACTACATGGAAAAAACTACATGAAGTGTATTAAGGTTTCCATAAATATTAATATATCCTGAGTAAAAATATTGTCCATCTTGTAATAAAAAGTCTCATTCTCTAAATTAAAACACAGAAAACTTAAAGCATTATTTGAAATAAACTAGTTTTCCAATACCAGTTTTTGTAGAATAATCTCGATGGCAATGGGGAAATATTTGAATATATTAATAGATCAAGAAGACAAAAAGAGCGAAATCAAAATTGAGAACTGTAGTGGGATATTATGGAAGATATTGGACAACAAATTATTTTCACTGAAAAACAAATGAAAAAATCAACTTGAACAATACTCTAAAATAAATGTTTGTATTTAGGGAAAAAAAATTACACAGTCTAAGATGTAACCTTTCTTAACCATAATTATAATGTTACATCAATTTTCTTACAAAAGAAACAGAAGCCATGTCTTTGGACTTATCTGCCTATTTACAAGTAAAAAAAAATATTTTACCTGTCCCTACTCAGAACAACGAAGATTATAACATTGCGTTACGATAAAAAAAACGAATTCACTGAAACACAACTCTACACTGAAATTTTAATAAACGAAATGTTTCTAATGGTGAAATTATATACACCGCTGAAATTAATAGCATTGCAATTATGAGTGAAATTTTTAGAGTTCCGTTCCTCAAAATGAAAAACGAAGCACTTAAGGATTACTAATGTGTCGGTCTTTCCGTCTGTTACTGCCTTTTTTGCTCAGAAACAACTTGACGCAGAAACATTAAATTTGGCTTAGGAGTAAAAAGTTGTAACCCGTCCATGTCTCAATAGTTTAACACTCAAAAATTGTAGTACGGGAAAAATTTTAATAAAATGTTATTGGTGGTTTAACTATATGTTTGAATTATATTTTTTCGACCTCGCATACATTTTTTCTTCATAATTTTAATTTTATGAAAATTGCAGCGTTTTTAAACTCCTCTGGTTTTCTCCTTTGCTATAAAGTAACAATTAATTAAAAAAACAAAGCATAGCACGAATATTACATATTCAGATGTAGATTTACCATGTGAATTTTTAATTATCATTACCAATATAAACATATTCTAAATTTACAGTTTTGTTAATTGATATAAGCTCCATGAAGTATTTCATGGTATTACAAAAATACCGACTGATACGAAAAGTGCATCTATAAAACAATTCAGTTATGTTTTAAAAAGGTTAGTCACTTTTATATTTAATTTTCGGTAGCTGTAGCACAGTTTTAAGGTAAACTAGGGACTCGTAATGCCCGAATAGAAATTTGAAACCATGATTTACAACAACATGATTTTTAAACTTAATGGTTAATATTTATCCCAGGGAACCGTGATAACTTGGACCCGAATTATTTTTGGTGTAATTTAATTTGAGTTTTGGTCCAAAGAATGAGTTTTAGTCCAACAAAATTTATATTAAGTCCATGTAAAGTTGCCAGAGGAATAACTATTTTGTTTTTCAGTCACTACCAGTTACATTATTGCCAACACGTCGCTCAATCAGGAGAGTTTGTCTTTACAAATAATATCCAAAATATAAATTGACGTTTTGAAATATAATGGTCAATAGGCAATCCGTTTCTTGTGTACCGTACTCACATATAAGTACAGTACTTTTAATTAATTTTTTTAGAAATAATATTATTTTTTAACAGTTAAAAATATTACCTAGTATATTTCTCACAGGCCTTAGAATGTTGCCAGTGCCACAAAAAGATCCTGTAAAGAAAGTTTTATGTTTTCCTATAAATTAACAATATTCCTTCAAGATACGCCCACATCTATAAATATGTATGGATTTAGCTTAAAACGATAATATTGTTCGAAATAGGTACTAGAGATAAATACTGTAAATTTAAATGATGTTACCACTTACTGTTTAAATAAAACTATACAATATAATTTAGCAGTCTACGTTTGATATTTTAGTTTATTAAGTTTTTATGATGACAAGCTAATAATTTACAATAAATTATGTGATGAAAAAGAAAAAAATTATTAATTGAAAAAAATGTTAAAATATACTCCCAAGCAAATAAAATAACCCACACATAAAATTTTGCAAATCGATTTTTTACGTGAAATAATCGCGTACGCAATTTTTGAAACATATTTTTAATTTATATTCATTTACGTAATATAAAAAACATTATTGAAAAAAATTTATTGATGTTAAAATGGACACGTGTCTAAATTTTATTGATGTTAAAATGGACATGTTATATGGAAATATTGGTCACCTTGCCAATAAATACAATTTTTTTTTTAAAACATGATGAAACTTTTTATTTGAATAATAATTAAAATAGTAAGTGAAATTAATTCCAAAACTATGATTTTTGGAATTTTATAAAGGTAGCTTCGGAATATTAAAAAGTTCCACGAAAAAATAAAACTGCTACAATAAATAAGAAATTTACCTTATATTTTCCTGAAATTTAAATTTACATTTCATATTTTTATAATACAGTACCCTCACGTCTGCGAGAGGTACACCAGGCAATATTTTTACGTCCCGTTACATAATGCTAATATTTGTGAATAATTTAATAAAAATACTACATTCACAGGTGTGGGTAGGATATTTATAGTACGAGTTTTCCTACTAGTTAACAGGTTCATAGATAATTTTTTGGAAGCATCATTATTAGCTTTGAATTTTAGTCTCACGTAAGAACTTTTCTGATGAACCAACTTTATAATCGTAATCTTTTCGTGTTATGATTTACAGACAACGAAAAAGTTGCAGACTATTGAGAAATAAGAGAAATTTGAAATCATGATTTACAAAATCATAAATTAAAATTTCTATTCAGTCGTTACGAGTTTCTATATTAGCTTACCCTGTACTTATGTTGCAATAGCCACAGTACCTGCTGAAAATAAAATCGGAAAATATCTAACGTACTTTATGGTATTACAACATTACAGCTGATACTAAAACTGCATCGATAAATGAGTTTAATGTATAAAACACTATCAGACTCGTTTATGGATGAAGTTTCAGAATCAGCAGTAATATAATACTATGAAGTACTTCATGGTATTACACTTTACCGCTGATACTGAAATTGCATCATTAAACGAGTTTGATGTGTAAAACATTATCAGACTCCTTTGTGGATGCAGTTTCAGTATCAGCGGTAATATAATACCATGAAGTACTTCATGGTATTACAGTTTACCGCTGATACTGAATCTGCATCATAAGAGGAGTTTGATTTGTAAAGCACTGCCAGACTCCTTTATGGATGCAGTTTCATTATCAGCGGTAATATAATACCATGGAGTACTTCATGGCCCTTACATGAAAGAAAAAATCTTGAATATGTTTCTATTGGTAATAACAAACAGAAATTAGTGTGGCGCACCTATTTTCGAACATAAAATATTCATGCGTCGTTTCTTAGTCAATTATTGATTTGACAGTTAAAATTTTATTTGGCTATGCCGGCATTCGCAAATAAATGGAATCTACAACTTATATCACATCGTTACAAGGTTTTAGCAAAAGAAAAAAATTAATTATAGTTTAATTCCATCCCCGCCGCAATTTTTTTCCCGATATGCATTATACATATGTACAAATACCAAAAAAAAATATTTCAAAACATATAAACTTAGCCTTTATCTTTTATTGCTGCACTTATATGAATTTGGAGTAAACTTTTTGGAGTTTTTTGACTTTCTTTTACTCTCTGCTTAATTACATGTATATATACCAGAATTTTGCTGCTTATCAAAGTACTCTTTGTTTATAACTGAAATGGTAATGGAATGTAAAATTATCGATAAAAAATATGGGAAATTTTGGTAATCAGTGTGCTGAGAAAAGAATAAAAAAAAACTTTCAGGCAAGAGTAGAAATTGCACTACGAGTATTCTTACTTAGGTACTAAGAAATATTTAAGGATATGTATTATTTTTTAAACTTACAGGCTACAAGGGCAGGTAAATTTAATATTTTGGTACTTGTAAATAGGCAAATTTAAATTGGTGTAACGTTAGACCGAAATTTTCCTCATTATGTCGAGGAAATCTTTGGTCTTGGATTGTGTAATATCATCTCCCTGGGTTACAAAATTTATTTTAAATTAATGATCAGTCTGATTTTTCCGTCTGTTTTCAAGTGAAAACAGTTTGGTTGTTCATGTCTTCCCGAAAAATCGGTCACTGTCTCGGTTTCCGAATTTAAATTTCGCCGGTTTATCCGCCACGTCTATTAAATTTGTAATTAGTGCATTCTAAAAATAATTACAAGTAGACCCTTCTAATGATTTCGAGACATTGCTGAAAATATAATACTTTAAATATAGTGAAAAATTAGAGTTCTGTTTATGTTACTACATAGTAAAATGTTAGCTCTTTTTTATAGTCACTATGCATTTTCAATTACCTTCAAATTTTAGATATAAAATCTTAAGTATGTTTAATCAAACTAAAGATATTTTAAGTAATACTTAAAATTTATATATTTTAGTACAGAGAATGATTATTTTTATTACAAGACGGACGATGTTTTTTCATTTTTAAAATTTATGTATAACATTTTTGTGTAATCCTTTTTGTGAATATTTCAATTATAAATGGAAAATGGCAACAAATAAATGAAAAATATTTTTATTTCAAAGATGAAAATATATATTAGTTTAGCGCTGTTATAAACATAACGCCTTTATCCTTCTCAGTTTGATTATTCTGATTAGTGTTTCTATTTGAAGCTATTTTCGTTTTCGAAGTAATTTCTTTGACTTTGGTTACAACACTTTTCAAATATTCATTAGTTAGAATGATTAGTATACAATCAAATTTATTATAAATTAATGAAGGTTATTTAAATGGGTAAACCTTATTTTTCCATAGCGATTCAACAAAATAAAACTACAAAATAATTATTCCCTTACAGTTTATCATTCTAAAACTGAGTTGAAGAACTTACAAATTGAAACAAATTTTCCAGATTAAATCTAAAAACCATGTAATTTGTCGATTATTTCTCTTTATTTCTTGACTACAGGTAGAAAGAATGCTAAGAGGGCTGCAACTGGAAAAGAAAAATAATTACTTAGAGTATCAGTATTAAGTGCACGACATATAGTAATACTTGGTAGCTTTATCCATTTTTTTTAGATTTTCTATAAATTTTTAACAGACTTGAAAATATAAATTAAATAGTCACATTCAGTTCAATTCTATATTGAGATTATATAATTTCACTATGGGTTTTTTAATGACGTTTCTTTTGTTAAATAAATGTTGGATCTTGACCAGATTATATTGATATTTCATCTATAAAACGGTTTTGTATAACTAAGCAGTTCGAGATTTATTAAAGAATTTTTCGTCTTGTATTATATTTTTGTAGTTTCCTGAACTAAAAAGTAAATTCAATAAATGTATATTTTTTAGTAAACTTATAATAGATAATCCAAGGTAAATAGATAGGATTAAAATTATTGTACCCAGTACTAAAGATAAAAAATGATCAGATTTGACATAACTGAAATTTAATCTATACTTACAACCCGATACTGAAGCAATTGTAACAAATGGCACGAGACAATCCTGAGCCAACATCATTGGAAATACGATATTTCCAATAAGAGACGCGAGACGTCCACTCGTGTATATCATAGAAACAGCTACTGATCTGAAAGCGGAATGAAGGACGATTTAATAGTGATAAACAGTAACCGCGCCGTGTGCCGGGTTAATCAAAAGCAAACGGTCTTGACGGCGTGGCGCACGAGTACACGGGTTCAATTCCCGGCCACTAGTCGAGGGGGGCTGGTTTGATATTCTGGTTGATTGTAAGAGATTGCTTTCTTACATTAAGGTACGTAACTAAAAAAAATGAATGTGATCAATTTCAAAACATTATAATGTTTTACAAAAAATGATAAAAGGGAATGCCGATGTAACTTAGGGACAAAGTATCGTATCGAAAGTTTTTGTGCGTCAAAGTTATTTTATTTTGTTGCATTCAATTAATAAATAAAACTGTAAAATGTTGTTACAAGATTTCCAAAATATAAAACAAGTGACACGACTCTGGTAGGTTTATATAATTCGGATCCAGCCGTTGTAGAAATTATTATAACAAATATGAGGAATACTGATATGAAAAAGAAATAGATTGTGCCATTCACTTATGTACAATAATCTTACTTTATCTATAAGTAAAATAAAAAAAATATTTGATATATTGCCGTACACTGTACTCAACGATCTTGTTATAAGTGACACTGTATTTAATATTAATTTTTCAATATGACCTTAATGTTTATAAAACCTCGATAGATTTTATCAATCAACAGATAAAAAAAATAATTGAAAAATATGGAAGAAATTATTTATCTCTTGGAAAGCGTGAAAGAATCTTCTCTATTTGCTCATTTTAAAAATGAGTAATTATTACAGCACGTAAAATAACTGCCAAATTGATTAAAATTTTTCCTTCACTGAGCCAAAAGGAGAAAATCATTACTTTCCTTTATTTATAAAATATTTCGAGAATATGGTAACTTATAAACGAAATATATACAATCTTAACACTTGAATTAGCTCACAGAAAAATGTAATTTCGTATTTCGTTTGATATTCCTAGAGTTTGATATTCCTAGAAAAAAAATATGTACGTTATGTGCAACTTCAGCGAGTTACCAGTGAGAGCGAGATTTATCAACATTTTTCGGTAATTAATAAATATTGAAATTTCAAACATTCTTTACATCAATTAATTATTTTTTCACGTGAGTTTAATTAAATTCAGTAGCAATTAATTTCTAAAAATAAAGGAATCATAAAAGTATGTAATACTAAGTTGAATGTCATTTACATAAATAAACTCTAAAATCTCAATCTTGATTACTTAATAAAGATTTGTTAAAGTTCTATTTCTTTAATAATGCAAAGAACCTAACTACTGCGTATGGTTTTTCTTAAAACTAAAGGTAATAATATTTTTTTATTTTATTTACTCTAATTTCATTTAACTAACGTAAGCTTTTTCACGAGCGAAAGTTAGATTTACATAAACAGGTAGAATTTTAAGTCAATTTGAAAAACGAATTTTTTGCAAAATTTTGGAGAGAATGATCACATATATGAATATATACATTTTTAATAGAGTTTAATTTAATATGTGTGTCAATTATTCAGCAGAAAAACTCATAGATAACCATAGGAAAATAACTTAAAATTTTATATACTGTGATTTCATTTAACTAATGTAAGTTTTTTCACGAGCTAAAGTTAGCTTTATATAAACAGGTAAAGGTACGGTCGTTTCTGGGCAACTTGCAAAACGGCTTTTTTGCAAAATTTGGAGAAAAGTAATCATATATGTGAATATATACATTTTAACATAGTTTAATTTAGTGGATTTGTTGAATATCAGCAGAAAAAGCCATGAATAACCATGGGAAAATAAATTTAAATTTCTGGTTATTACGCTGGTTCTCACCAGCGTAATCTATGGGAACCAGAAATTTAAATTAGTATTAGTATTAACTATTAGTTCTTCCGTTATTTTTTTAAACACAAACAAATTTTATTATTTGGTTCGCAATCTGAGTTAAACAAGGTTAGGAAATTTTCTATGGCGAAAATAATAGCCTAGTTTCATTACAATATCATGGCTAAATGGCAATTTAAATTTAAAAAATTCAAATAACCATCATATAATTAGCTTAAACTGGAATTTCAACTTGACATTTGTATATGTTTGTTTTTAATGGGGTGAATGTTAAAATATTTGAGTACATTTTGAAGAAGAAAGTCACTTCCAAAATTAATTAAGTGTATACGCCACGGAAACGTTGATCATTTTATTAGATCAGTAAATAAAATAAAAAATTTTATATCAATAAAAAAGACATAAAAAATCATTAACAACTAATTATTTTACTTGAATTAGTTTTGTTGAATAAAATTTCTACTTTATATAGAATGACAGTATATGAATTTATTAGTCTAGTTCAAACAATTTACTTACTTGCGCTTTGACTGAAAAGAAGACCTGAGTCTACATTTAAAATATTAATGTAGATTGAGATTTTACAAGACTACGGTGATAGTAAATTTAGAGGTCATTAGGTAATAAATTTTTAAACCTAGTGATGATGTAGTTAAATAACCAGTTTTAAATGGTAATAAGGAAATGGTTATTTTGTAAGTGTTTCGGACCACTTGCAGCTTCTAAAAAATTAGCTGATCTTTATGTCATTGAAGTTCTATGTTATTTCGCAATCATATAGGAAGTGTGGTAGCGATGCAAATAAATCATTTTTGACTTAAATAAATCATGTTACAGAAATTAAGTATTACAAGCGCTTAATTGATTGCTTTTCTAGTAGATTTTTTTGATAAAATATCTTAATTCATAAAATATTAAAAAAATAATTTTCTATAAATTTTAATAGAAAATACTTCAATAAAATTTATTACCCATGCAAAATTTCTGAGAGTTCTTGAAATGTTACACTGTGAACATTACAATTGTATTATGCTCTATTCTTTAAGGTAAACATATTTAAACAAGACTTACTTGGAAACAGTAGGAAAAACCTCTAATGCGACTGTCAATATGATGCTTATTGAAGTTTGTGCCAATGCCACAAAGGTTGACACTAAAACAGCTACTTCAATTGAATTTGTCACCCAATAAAGACCCATGCAAGTTCCTGTGCAGATAGTCATACAAATAACTACAAGCGCGCGTTTGCCAATAACATTTATAATAATACCGGAAAATATGTAAGGAATGCAGCATATAATACCCATCGTTATGGCATTTATATAAGTTTCAGTGCCACTTCTATTCTGAAAAGAAAAAAAGAAAAACCGTGCAAATTCATTTATAACTAATATTGTGTTTTGGTCACAAAATATTCATCGTTGTAAACTAACCAAAGTTCGTAAAAATATATTTTTAAAATATACCGCCTACTAAAACGCTATTGAGAATTATCGTAGACGTAAAAAATCAGTAATTTTTAAAATATAAAATTAACTATGTGACAACACGAACACATTATTTATTTTAAAGTAAGCCTAGAAATATTTATAATAGCGGAGAGTTGTTCTTTTACGAGGTTACTTTCTGAATATTCAGTAAATAACTTCGTAATTCTTGGACAACAGAGAGTAAATATTAAGACATAACTTATGGAGAGGTAAACAACCAACATAAAGAAAAATCGAAGACAAAAATTGAGTTTTTGAAAAATCTTTGCCAATATAAATAAAGACCGTCAGGAATTTAATTGTCAACTAAAAAAATTCATACTTTAACTAATATTAATTAAATACAATTTGACGTAGTTAAAGAATGAAAAAATATAAATTTGTCAACGAAAATAGGTACTAAGTGGAATATAAACGTTTGATCTACCGGAATATATTCCTAGTCCTTTAAAATTATAATTGACACATTCTTCGTCGTAGCCATGTAAGAATCAAGCATCACACACAGAGTAGTGGTGTTGTTTTCAACCGATGTATAAGTTTCCACTATGGTAGATATTTGAGGATACCACGATCTCAGTGTGTTGAAACTGAAAAAAAGAACTTTACAATTCATTCTGAGATTCGTATATACATATAAAACTAAAAAAATGTAATGTTAGGGTATTTTTAAGTGACTTTCATATGCAATTATCTTCCTTTATTTTCGGGAATGAGAATAATGATGAAAGCCGTAACTGAATTGCGGAAAAGAGTTTAAATTCTAATTATTATAAATTGCACAATTTCAAAAGCGTTAACAAAAAAATGTAATTTTGTAAATATTTTCCTTCTAGACAAATTTTAATTCTAAACCTTTGGAAAAGCTCGTAACAACATTTCGTAAAACATTGAATAAAAAATATAACTCGAAGGCTGGTTAGCATTGGGTTCAGAAAAAAGTTGAAAGTCTTTTGAAACTGACAAGAAATACAATATGAGCTAAAGTATCGATATGAACTAAAGTATTTACCGATTTTCTTGGTTTCTTATTTACAACTTGAACTCTACATCCGCTGACTACAAAGTGTAATTATGAAAAAAATTGTTTATGTAGAATTTCTGAAATTTTTATATACACAGTTTTAAAATTTTGTAGTGATTTATAAATCTCGTTGTGATACACAATTATATTTTATTTTCATAAATTTATCACATGAAGTCATTAATTTCATAGTAAAATGCCTGCAATATTTAGAATAATTCTCTGTTAAATAAAAGATCAACTTACCCAAACATAAAGACGCTTTCCATACCAACCAATAGGAGTAGGTAAGAAAGAAGTGGTTTTTTAATCATCGGCTTAAGACTTCTCAGACTTTCATGAATGGTTTTAATAATGGATTTACTTTAATTTTTATTTTCACAGGTATCGCGGCTGGGTGCTTGATACTAAAAGTAAAATAATTACGAGAAAAATAAATATCAACATTGAAAATCTTTTGTAATAATTTTGAATATGGCACCATAAAATTCTGTAGTACATCTTTTATTTCACTCAATAACTTTTTTATCATGTATAAGAAATACAGGAGTAATAATGGAAAAAATTATATCCTGACCGTGTTGAAGATTTAACTAGAAATTGAGAAAATGGTTGAAACTTAATTGCAGTCGATTAATTTAAAGTAGCTAGGACATGCTTATGTGTACATACTAACGTGTACTGAAATATTTCATAATAATAAGAAAAAAATGAAACCAAGACTTCGGTTAGGGAAAAGATAATTTACTTGATTTGACAAAATCAATATTTTTAATTTCACCAAAACTCATTTACCATAGTCAAAAATGCCATCTTCCATAAAAGAAATAAGTTCTTATTATTGTTTATTTCTTCTATCACTTCAGTTATCGAAAGAGGCGGGATACTTAAAATACTGGTCATAATTTTAAAGTAATGGTTTTCATTAAAAATGCTTTCAACCATTTTTGGCTGTCTGGAATTCATACGACTCTAACTATAATATAACAATAAATCTTAAATATTAGGAAGGAATAATATTTACGTAGCAAGAAATCACTCTATACACTGATGCAAATATACGTATTTACTTTCGGCGGAAAAAAAATGAACGTGCCGAAAGAAAGAGAAGTGAGTATCTTATGACAATGATTCATATTTTGTCAGAGAATGTGTATTTAAGATGCTTTACAACAATGTTTTTTTCATAATAAAAAGACGTGATGAAAACTATAAGATGGTTATATTTTTTATTTTATTAATAAAATAATAAAGCGTTGGTTACATCAAATTACGTGGATCATCATGAGATGTCGACTTGATCTCGCATATATACCAAATTTCAATAATTATGTTATTAACGTAACTCAGTAACGGATTCAGTTCATTTATTGGAAGGAGAAAAATCAAGAATAGTAAATTAAATTCAAACCTTCAAAATAATGATATACATTCTATAATTGATCATGACATGGATACTTTGATAGCAAATAAAAGTACATGGAAAGCGTAGGAAACTTATTAAAGATTCTAACACTATGAAGATGCAAACATAGTGAGACTAGCATACAATATAACATAGTGAGTTTAGCTACTTAAAACAAAGTAATCACTAAAATTATCTGTCTATAACATGATTTAGTTACTACTCGTGTATTCGAATCTAAGTGGGTAATCGGTTTGTAAAATTACTAACGGATAGTCTTGAGTGCGTCCTTCCATTGAAATATAAGTGCAGTGATTAAAATGTTACCTATTAGTTATTTAGATCAGTAACTTGTCTTTATAAAACCTAAGGTGTATCTGCGTGCAGAAACTCGTGGTAGAGTTTGAGCTTGCCTTGAAAATTGAAACTATCCATGGTTTTCTTATATGGCGAGTGTATATTTATTAAGGGATAAGAACAACCTTGTTATGATAAAATATTCTTTAGACATTTTTGCACACAAGTTGTTGACATAGACATCAGAAAATACTTGTTTTATTGGCACGAGGAAAAACAAAAAATGCTTGACTTTTTGCTGCAAACAAAAAGAACTTATGGTTACATAACTGAACTATTTACTTAGCTGATGTTGTTCTGGAATTGTTTCTTCATACAAAGATATTTTATGAAATCATTATTAATAGATTTATTAATTGTAGAACTTAACTCACAGGAAATGTTTCAGGCGCTTTTCCAGTATTTACGCTGTATATTTTTTGCAATGTAGTAAATGCTTCATTGTAACGCCCACGGGCAAAATCAAACTTGGGACTTTCAGGAAACAGTGAGTAAAGTATGCCTGAAGTTAAACTGAAAACTCCACCCGCGTAAAGAAAGAAATTCCAGCTGTGTAAACCTGGAAGCTATTTTGAAACTTTTTTATTTTAATTTTTACTTTGAGCGATGATAATGATATGTGAACAATTTGTTTGTAAAGCCTCTGAATATAAAAATAATTATAGAAGAATTGAAATGTATATTTTTTTATTTTTGCGGTTTTATATTTTTTTTCAACAGTTTGAAATTCTAAAAGAGTAGAAACATTTACATTAAATTAATAATTTATTGTTCACCTAAGAAAATGGCCTTCTTATTTGAAACTTAATTGATGTATTAGATATTAGTTTCATTATTCTCCAAACAATCAGAAAAAAAGAAATAACTCTGTTTTTATTAGAAAATGAGAATCCCTTTTTGTGTACCTATAAATAAGTATATTTTAATAAATTATTTACCAAAATTTATAAAATGGTAATTTAAATACATCGCCAAAATAATATTTTTCACGATTACGTAATAATTTGTGTTATTTTATTTGCACATGTTCTTTGTGATTGAATGTTTTTTTTAATATGTTCTAGAAATCACATTTAAATAATATTTTAATTTTATTAACAAAACAATATTAATGTACTTAGATTATACTTACGGAGAGCTCCACCAAAAACGTCAGCATCCCATTTACGGGGCAGTATAGCCCACGCCATTAGCGCGACGACAATTTGACTAACAGGTGAGAATGCAGCGGCTACCAATACCATGTGGTCTCTGGTTTTACTGGTTGTTATCTCTGATATATAGGCTGAACATGCAGTGTAAGCACCATTAAATCTTAAAAATAAAGCAACGTCACGGGATTTTTTTTCAATCACCATACCATATTTTAATGAATCATCCACATCATTCGCTTTGCGGCAAAATTTCCCAATATCGTATAAATTAGTTACGAAATTAACTTTTTGGGTACGCCACGTTAATTATATTTTTTAGGCAGCAAATCTTCAAAAAAGAAACAGCGAATAGCGTATCGAAAAACACAAAAACATAAAATAGCAAATGCCTGGAAGTCTGGAAATTGCTAATGCAAGTTTACCCAAACAATTTTCTATTAATTCAATAATATAATTTTCTTTGAACTTAAAGTCACAGTCAGATACGATAGGAAAATTATTTCAAGAGCAGAATTAAGTCTCGAAAAATCTATTCAACGATAACCCCTCAACGAATTGTGAAGAGAGGTAAGAAAAAAAATATTCTCACCTCCTCTTCACAATTATACAACAACATTTTTTTTTATTATTTTGCTATCATTTTATTGAGTTTTTTATATTTATTTGTAAAATTACAAAAATCTAAGTCTAAAACCAAAAAAATTGAGGCTGTGCTAGACGAACGGTTGGACGACCGGATGAATATAATGAAAAATTAGGGTTCATTATTTCGCTATGGAACCCAAAACAGATAGTCACCGAAACTTTTTTTATGTGAATATATTTTTTTTTATATATTTAATATTTAAGAATTAACTCATAAATCATGATAAACATTTAAACCGACGTAATGTTTAAATATGAAACTAATTTTTTTTATTCTTGATACATTATAAAACTGAATCAAAAGTGTTTCTGCACATTGAAGATATAATTGGAAAAAGTAGTGGAATATACTACTTTGGTAGCGTCTCTAAACAAAAATACATTTTTTAATATTATTACCTATCTTTACTTTCTCGCTAATAAGGGATAAAATACCTTTGAAAACTGATAGGAAGTGGAAGAAATACGGTGAAGATTGTTAACATACACGTCGTTTTCATCAATCACGTCAGAGAATTGTTTTTTTTATTACAGGAGATATTGGTTAATTGGAACCAGGCTGGGATTAGATTAAGTTGGAATAAGTCAGTTAGGTGAGGTCAGGTCAGGTGTGGATAGGTTCATTTAACATGGGTTATTATGGATTATATTGGGTTATGTCGAATAGTTTAAATTAGGTCGGGTTAGATCGTGTTAGATTAGGTTAGTTTAGGTAAGATATGGATAAATTTTGTTAGGATCTGATAATTTTGGTTTAGTTTGCATTATGTTGAATTAGTATGTGTTAGGCTGAATTAGGTTGGATTATAATTAGTTAGGTTGAGTCATGTTTGGTCAGATTCGATTAGGTTTGGTAAAGTTATGCTAGGTTAAGTTAGGTGTACCTTGTTATTGAGCACTAACTTGTCACCATACGTAGTATTTTTATAGAAAAACATATGGAAATATAAAAAAAATGGTTTTATCAAGTAAACACTTTTTCCACGAAGTGAAGTTTATGTGTGTGAGATTTGCTCTGGTTCGTCTATATAAAGGTTGGTTCTTTCCTCTGCAGAGGGAAGAGTCCCCTCCTATTTTTTTCTAAATCCCATCCTCCGACGTATTTGGGTAACAAATGTGGAGTTAAAATTTTTCCTGTTATAATTAATTAATAAAATAAATTAAAATTTAATGGAGTCATGTGCACAGAGGACACAAAAATAAAGCAAAAATTTGTAAAGAATTGATTCTGAAATATCTGAAAAAATTATATGAAATTATTGTTCTTATTATATTTATAACATTTCAGATTCAAAAATATTGGTTCATCAGCTGATTTGATTGTTTTATAATAATAAATCTTAACTTCAATTACAAATTTGCGATTAAGTAGGTTTTACAAAGTATATAATTAAATAAGAAAGTAAATAAATAGAAAATTATTAATGAAAAGCACTGTTCAAAGAAAATTAAACCACTTACAAAAAACCTTCAACAGATTTCGCAGCAGCCAGAATAACAAAGGTTTGACTTGTGCCTTGTACGCATATGGAAGCGAAGATACCAAATAAAGTAAACTTAAGTATGATTTTTCTCCCAAATGTATCTGTGAGAAATCCAGCGAAGAATCCGGAACATAACATACCTGAAAATTAGACGAAATTAACTTCGATATTTTACTGCCGGCTAATAAAACTTACTTCTTGGATATAATTACAGTAGTTTATCAATAAAAAATGTACGAATTTGCAGAATCATGGATAGATTTTTTCCATAGTTATAATTTTAGTTTTACCAAAAATTCTCCAGGTTTATGACTTTTTTCATATTTTTCTGAGCGACAAAAAAGAATACATCATATACATTGTAGAATTCGTGCTTCATTACATATTCGTTGGACGCCCTATTCCTTTCCCTCGAACAATAATTATTTTATTTTCTAATTTAGCCACTGAAATCAACCGTCCGAATTAAAATTGAACTTTTCGTACTTCAAATCTATAACTACCACCATACTCTAGCTCTATGCTAAACGTGAGCATAGAATAGTTTCTGGCAGATGGTTGAAAGGACGAACGACAAAAGTCATTTCAAAAGCATTTATTCTTGGCAATTTTGTGACGGAATACTAAAAAGACATCGTGTTATTTGTATGGTTATTGAGAAAGGGGCCAATTTGGATTGTTAATTTAACTAATGTAATAAAATAGTGTTTAGCTGTAAAAGCATTTTTGCCTCGATATTTGGAAGATTGTTAAATTAAACCATTCTAAGAAAGAATCCATAATTTTAGTAACATTTGTATCTATGTTGGTCTCGATCTCTGTATTTGGAAAAAGCTAGCATTAAAACGTTTGGTGTATTTTCAAAGAAATAATCATTAATATTTGTAATTAATTTTGTAAAAATCAGATAAGCAGAAGCCAAGGTGTAATTTGTAACCCGATTATTATAAGTGGAAATAATCATGATGAAAAAATCTGGTGTTGAAAAGGTAGGTGTTCTTTCAATGAATAACTGAATGAATAATCTACAATATCTACAATTTGTTTTATAATAATTAAATAAACAGATATCAAGGTGTAAGTTGTAAATCGATATATACCTAAGTTGCAAAAATTACATTTGAAAACGATCACCAAATACCTTCAGCTAGCGTCCGTTGTTTGCCGTTTCGCTCACTTGCAAATCAAAGCGCACGAATCACGCTACCATCTCAACTCACACAGTGCCCATCATTCGTTGGAAAATGACATGCGGTTTCATGGCTTATTGTCCATGAAATCGTTTAATTTTTTCGTAAAATAAATTATTTAATGTTATATTTTATTATTCGTATTCGGTTTCCAAAAGTTTATCATTAGTATGTTTAACGAATATACGGTAATATCGTTTAAAACTTTAATTAAATTTATTTTAAATATTTATTCCATAGAACTAATCTATACAGGTTTTAGTATATATTATACTTATATTAGTTCGTTATCATCGTTGCATTAGTGCCTGTATTTTTCCATTTTATCTCCATTTTATAAGTTTCCATGTTCGATTATTTGTAAACACGTGTCATAATTTCTGAAAATTTTTCTTGCTTTGCACAGCCGATAAGTCAAGATGAGCAAAATAATCTTTTGCGGCAATTGTGAATACAATCAATGGAAACCATTTTAAACATATATTAAAAGTTACAAACAAATTTGTTCACGAAGGAATTTTAACTATTACGAAGAGGACATTTGTCTAGTGTAATTAAATATTCTTACCCATAAAGGGCGCGGCACTGAGTATTCCTTTTTGATAGATAGTCATGTGCAAGTCACACTCTGCATTAGGAAGTATGTAGGAAAGATTAGTTGACGTTATATTACTCGCAACAGATTGGAAAAATATTACCAACATAATTCTATATTGATATTTCCCAAACCTACAAGCGTCTAAGTATTCCTGAAAATCGTTCATATCCATAATTCTGTCAGGCGAGTTTATATTATCGTGGCTGGAAATTTCTGAAATATTTAATAATTTAGGTCATTACTTAAGACAACGTATGGAAACCAAATTCAGTTAAACTAAAATCAGTCTAAGAAACACATTTTTCTAGGATCAAGTAGATTCAGAAAAACTATATTGAAAGGAGCAATAGAAATAAGGAAAAAAATTTAGAAAAAATCTCAAATATAATTATTTACATTTTAGCTTTTATACCAAAGGCCATACTAAATTTTTCTTACCTATTTCTATAGGATTTATTACTAGTATATTAAGAAAATAATTAGCTTTTTCCACAGGCCTTAAATTTTTTCTAAACCAATATTCCAATGCTATGTGCATATTATATCAGGTAATTATTAGGAGAATCAACGGCAAAGGAACCGTTATGATTTTAGCATTCTGTGCGTTTGACTTGTGCGAGTTTTATAAATGTAGTATCATTTGATAAATGTAGCTTCGTAAAAATACAACAAAGCACCCACTGATTTGAAATTTAAATCAAATACATTTGGTATCAAAATAAAGAAAATTTCATATTTTATTTTTTCGCTTTTATTTTTATTTTCAGTTTTTACTTCTGGTTTTTTATAATTTAGTTTATTAGTCATATTAAATTATTCACATATTTTATATATTAAATGCTTCTATTAAGTAACTTTTTAAAGCTATTTATAATAAAACACTCTTACTCTCACTTATAAAACCACCTTTTTTTAGAGTATTTTACTGATGTCCATTTGATTTTAGGAGTTAAAAGTTAAAATAATGTATAAAATTATCTCATCATATCATTAGCTACTTATAAAATATCTGGTTTTCTTTATGAAATATTATAAGTGCCACTGAGAATTGGATATTATTAATTTGACGGTTATAATGTACTTACTTTTATTTTGATCGACATCAGTTCCGTTTGTTTCCATTTCACTATACTTTGTCGCAATTTAATTTAAACCAATTAATAAACGTTTGTTAAATAATTTTCCTATTGCGATATTAATATCAATGCAACATCTGTGCTGTGAACTTATGTCTTAAAATTTATCTGTCTTACACCTTATCCGAAGAATAATTATTCACTAAAATAAATAAACCTACGCTTTAGACTTACATTATAATTTTGCGACATTCAGTAAAAAAATTAAATGTAACTGGCCATTTATTTGTGAGTTGAATAATTATGAAGGTGACTCCGGACTATACTAAATGCAAATTCTAGCCTAAAAACAAGACTTTTCGACTATACCTTTACTAATTAAGACCATTATCTAAAATAAAACAATACAAGATGAGTAATGATATGTAAATGACTACAAATTATTGTATAGTGAGACGAAGAAGGACCGGAAAGTCAAAACTTTGTCTATATTAATGCACAGAAAAACTTTAAAAAAATGTTAATTTGAAAATCATATTTTCTAGAAAGAATTTCAAATACCCTACCTAATGCAAAAACATTAAGCATAAAATGAAAAGGAGTTTTAGCCAGGTAGCAAGTCGGCAGTGCGTAATCATATTCGTCCAATCGAGTTGGAAGAAAATATTAGATACTAAATCTCTAGACAATACATGTTACAGATGAGATTCATTTCTCAACTGTGAGAATTCATTTATCTACCCTTTTTGGGACAAATAGTCTAGGGAGAATGGTGACTTAGGTCAATTTAAAGTCAATTAATATTACGTTATTAACAAACCGCAAGGTCAAACTGTGAAACTTAAATTTAATCGTCAAATCTTATCATAATTTGAGTGTCGGTGATATAGGCGGAACTCGTAAACGTTTATTTAATTTTTAAAGAATATTTTTCAGCAAACGTTTTTAAAAAAAATATAACAAACATTTAAAAAAGATTTGCTAAAATAATTACCGATAGAAAACAAGAGAATATTGAATAGAGAATTTAAATAAGAATCCACTCTTTATTCCTTTCGGTCAGCGTAGCCCTGTATTGGATCATTAAGTACATATGTAAAAAAACGCTATTTGCCACATTGCACGTTCTTTGATTGTATTTTGAAATTAATACACTTAGGCGCTTATGCCATTCTACGATTTCATACAAAATGTTAGCATTTATGCAATGTTAAAATATGCTAGTTTCAAACTTTTCTAAGGGTATTTAACAAATTAAATTAAAATTGGAAAATTTTATAGGAAATAATTACTGCCTTCCAATTATAGTTTTAAAGTTGAAAACAATTCGATTAATTTCGGGCTTTATCGTTACAGTCATCACAAATTATAATTCAAATTGAAACATTGCAAAATATATCATAGTCATACACCACAAGTTTTTTTGTATTCCTAGTTTATTTTAAAAATTCAATAATAAACTCACTTCATCATCAGCAGCAACATCAGGACGAACATTACTATGATATACGGAAAGAGTTATAGAGTCTAAAAGTCACATTTCTTCCTGCTTTCTGATTGGTGCAAGATGCCAAAAAAAGAAAAATGAATGAAGAGCATCAAAATATTTTATGTTGTCACCGTGGTTTGTTGGGCTGATCGCAAGACAAACGGCTGTCGAGTGCGCCGCGCAACGCGAGGATCCGGGTTCGATTCTCAACCCCTCCTCAATAGGGACTGGAGAAGACTAACCTTTCGAGACTCTGGTAAACATTTTTCTATATGAGAGCTTCTTCATCTGATGTGGACACGACAACAACAATAACAAAATATTTTATATTTTGAAACACGAAATTGAATTAATTTTAAAGATGAATTTTTGAGGGAACGTAATGACTTTATATTTTGAATATATCAAGTGATTCCATATCTACCAAATGCGATTGGATATAATAAAATAAAAGTGAACTACTCTGATAAAATATAAATAAATTGCCCTTGTTTATTTATTATTATAATTGGCCATAGTTTAATAAATTTAATATTATTTTTCCCTAATGATCTTGTTGTCGTGTTCATATATAGTTCATACAAGACCACGGGTGATCCACACCACTGTGGCTATCTTAAGATAACTGGTCTTCATAAGGAGACTCACTGATCTGCTGTGCTTTTGCCAAGGCGGCGGGAAAGGAGAAAATATGATCAGGGTTCAGTTCTGTATTGGGACAATTATTTCAGAGAGACTGTGTTCTGGTTCCACCCCTCTGAACTTTTATCCTTCTAAAATGTCGAATTCTCAGTCTTGTTAAAGATTTTGCAAGAGTTCTACTTGCGTTCAATTTCCATACCAAATATTTCAACTTGACCACCCTGTCATTAAATTTTGACTTTGATAATGCATTTATATAATAGAAAGTGGCTCCGCGGCCTATTTTCCATCAATACCAACATGAAAAAATCCAAATCTTTCAAGAAAATTGCAAATTTTTTTATAGATAATTTAAAATGTTTTTCCCAAATAATCTCTAAAATAAGTATGTTTTTTACAATTAATATTTACAAATATGGCAAAATACAGTCCTTAAAACGACAATACAATATATTATCAATTTAACCAAATATTTTAGTATAATTAGTATGCCCTTTTACCTTCAGTGCTTACATTTTAACACTCTCAATGAAAAGTAAGGACACAGTAAAAATAATGTTATTACTAGACATTTGAACACGTCTCAATAAATTTATTTATCTTAAAATAATAAGAATATATATGATCGAAAAATATGGAATGAAAAAAAATAGACAATAAGAGATAATGTTATAAAAGAACTAAGGACTAATAAAATTCTATTGAACAAATAAGTATATTTCAAATTGAGGACAAAATCTGAATTTTCTTTACATAATATAAGATTCTGTGAAACAAATGTATTATTTTTTCGAACCTTGTTACAAATTTTACATGTGCATTTGAAAAGATTTGTTAAAATCTGAATTAAGTCAATTATACGCAGATTAACAGAAAATTGAAGTCGAGTAAGAAAAAAGTTATTTGTTTTCTATCATTATATTCATTTGATTGAATTTCACCGTAATAATTTTTTTATCTTTGTCTTCAACTAAGCAAAATTACCTATACGTTTGTGGTCCGTGCATAAATTTATATACCTTAAAATATATTACGCATGCTTAACATTCGTGACAATTTGTCTTAAAAAGAATCATGTTTAATTCAAGAGTAACTTAACTAAATGGCTGTCCTCTCTCACAGTTTAGACAAAAGAAATCAACATAATAATAAAAAGTGAAGAATATTTGCACAGGTAAAATACCTTGGAACTCTTATTTTGTTTCGCAATGACATACATTTTTTTTGTCGCTTATTTCGGCTTGTTCTTGCTATATTTTAAATTAGACGCTTAAAAAATCGAACAACTTACACACTTTTTGACCCATGTTTTCGTATAGGTAGTTATGAAACAAAATCATATTGGCGATATATCGTTTTGTCTAAATGTTAAACTTACATGTTTCCTATCTTTACCTAAGTACATACAGAAATAAACTAAGAATACTACAATACCTTTTCCGTATTTGAAATTTGCCGTAATCGGGTTGTGTAATGTTCAGTGACGAATTAAAACAAAATATAGGAACTTTTTCAATTCTTGTGATATATACGGAACAAGGAATTGATATATACGGAAAAATGTAAATATTTTGTTTCATTTTATAAGAAGTCATTTAGTATTATTTATTTATATCATTTGAAAATATTAAAGAAGGGAATAATTGCTTATGACATGGCAAAAATAAAATTTATTGGGATGATCCATTCCATAAAAATATGTTAGAAAACAAAATTAGGCTTTAAAAAATTAATTTGTTAAAGAATTTGTAGTTCAGTTAAGTAATATCGATACCGAAATTTCTGTTACTTTTTTATGTAAGTATCGAATCAATATGAGTGATGTTCTTGTATAAAATCGCTAAAAAATTATTTTTTAAAAATTTAACAAATATTTTCAACGGTCACGGCGTTACCCATAATAAATTAATAAACTGAATATAAAGTAACGCGCGGGAACAAATAATATATTTGTATACTCTATTAAACAGAACGGAGTTTTTTATTTGCAAAATCCGAGGCAAATATAAGAATAATACAAAAAGTTTAAGAAACAAATACCCGTCGCCAGATGTTAGGGTATATTTACTCTATTATGGCTTTAATTTTTTGTAATGAAACCTGCCTAGTTTAAATGAAGTCTCCGGTTGTGGATCGTGGCAGTTGCTTGATAGGGTTACCGTAATAGCATAAAAGTGTATGATCATGCAATGGCAATGTCGTATAAATTAGTTACGAAATTAACTTTTTGGGTTCGTCAGGTTAATTATATTTTTTGGACAGCAAATCTTCAAAAAAGAAACAGCGAATAGCGTATCGAAAAACAAAAACATAAAATAGGAAATGCCTGGAAGTCTGGAAATTGCTAATGCAAGTTTACCCAAATAATATTCTATTAATTCAATAATATAATTTACCCTGAACTCAAAGTCACAATTGGAAACGACAAGAAAATTATTTCAAGAGCAGAATTAAGTATCGAAAAATCTTTTCAACGATACCCCCTCAACGAATTGTGAAGAGAGGTAAGAAAAAAAAATCTCGCCTCCTCTTCACAATTACATGCTAACATTTTTTTTTAAATTATTTCCATCATTGAGATTTTTTATATTTACTTGCAAAGTTACAAAAATCTAAGTCTAAATTAAAAATTTCGAGGCTGTGCCAGACGAATGGTTGGACGACTCGATGAATATAACGAAAAATTAAGGTTCATTATTTCGCTATGGAACCGAAAATTAGATAGTCACCGAGATTTTTTGTTCGTTGGCCACATCTTTTTTTATGTGAATATTTTTTTTATTTTCTATATTTAGTATTTAAAATATAACTCTTAACATTTAAACTGACGTAATGTTTTTATAATGAGAGTAATTTTTTTAATTCTTGATACATTACAAAACTGAATCAAAAGTGTTTCTGCACACTGAAGATATAATTGGAAAAATAGTGGAATATACTACTTTGGTAGCGTCTCTAAACAAAAATATATTATAAAATTGAACTTTTTGTACTTCAAATCTATAATTGTACCAGCATAACCTAGATATATGCTAAATTTTTTAGCGTAGAATAGTTTCTGACAGATGAATGGAAGGACGAACACCAAAAGTGATTTCAAAAGCATTTATTCTTGGCAATTTTGTGACGGAATACTAAAAAGACATCGTAAGTGTTATTTGTATTGTTATTGGGAAAGGGTCCAATTTGGATTTTTATTTTAACTAATGTAACAAACTAGTGTTTAGCTGTAGAAGCATTTTTGCCTCGATATTTGGAAGATTGTTAAATTAAACCATTCTAAGAAAGAATCCATAATAACATCCATAGTAACATTTTTATCTACGTTGGTCTCGATGTCTATATTTGGAAAAAGCTAGCATTAAAACGTTTTGTGTACTTTCAAAGAAATTATCTATAATATCTGTAATTAGTTTTGTAAAAATTGGATAAGCAGAAGCCAAGGTGTAATTAGTAACCCTATTATTATAAGTGGAAATAATCATGATGAAAAAATCTGGTGTTGAAAAGGTTGGTGTTCTTTTAATGAATAACTGAATAAATAATATACAATATCAAGGTGTAAGTTGTAAATCGATATATACCTAAGTTGAAAAAATTACATTTGATAACGATCTCCAAATACCGTCAGATAGCGTCCATTGTTTGCCGTTTCGCTCACTTGCAAATAAAAGAGCGTATTCGGTTTCCAAAGGTTTGACATTAGTATGTTTAACGAATATACGGTAATATCTTTTAAAACTTTAAATAAATTTATTTTAAATATTTATTCCATAGAACTAATCCATACAGGTTTTAGTAAATATTATACTTATATTAGTTCATTATTATCGTTGCATTACTGCCTGTATTTTTCCATTTCATCTCCATTTTATAAGTTTCCATGTTCGATTATTTGTAAACACGTGTCATAATTTCTGAAAATTTTTCTTGCTTCGCACAGCCGATAAATGAAACGCCGGGTCAAACTTTGATAAAACAGGAGTGGACTTGAGAAGGGGGTTCTTTTCACATGGTTAATGTTGCATAATTTTAAAGTCAGAAGGTCGTTTATTTATCATAACATAAAATAATGAAACTACCAACGTAGTCCGTAAATGAAGTGTTTTCCAAATTTGATAATATTTTTTAATACGCGAAGGCGCATACCAAAGTTAGCATTAATTATTGCACGTGTGTATAAATAAATAAATATATATGTATGAATATATATATATATATATATATATATATACATACATATATATGTATATATATGTATATGTATATATATATATATATATATATATATATATATATATACATATACATCTGAAATTCAAGATGAGCAAAATAATCTTTTATGATAATTGTGACTACAATCAATGGAAACCATTTTAAACATATATTAAAAGTTACAACAAATTTGTTGACGAAGGAATTTTAACTATTACGAAGAGGACATTTGTCTAGTGTAATTAAATATTCTTACCCATAAAGGGTGCGGCACTGAGTATTCCTTTCTGATAGATAGTCATGTGTAAGTCACACTCTGCATTAGGAAGTATGTAGGAAAAATTAGTTGACGTTATATTACTCGCAACAGATTGGAAAAAATTACGAACATAATTCTATATTGATATTTCCCAAACTTACAAGTGTCTGAGTATTAATGAAAATCGTTCATATCCATAATTCTGACAGGCGAGTTTATAGTATTGTTTCTGGAAATTTCTGAATTATTTAATTATATATGTCATTACTTAAGACAACGTATGGAAACCAAATTCAGTAAAACCAAAATCAGTCTAAGAAACACGTATTTCTAGGATCATATAGATTGAGAAAAACTATATTAAAAAGAGCAATAGTAATAAAGAAAAAATTTAGAAAAACTCTCAAACATAATTATTTACATTTTAGCTTTTATACCAAAAGGTCACACTAAATTTTTCTTACCTATTTCTATAGGATTTAGGACAAGTTTACTAAACAAATGAATTGTTTCCACAGGTCTTAAATGTTTTCTAAACCAATATTCCAATGCTATGTGCATATCATATCAGGTATAATACCCATTTAATATTAGGAGAATCCATCGCAAAGGAACCGTTATAATTTTAGCATTCTGTGCGTTTGACTTGTGCGAGTTTGATAAATGTGGTATCATTGCATTCGTTATAATTTCATCAGTATCATGGGCTACATAAAAATACAACAAAGCACCCACTGACGTGAAATTTAAATCAAATACAATTGGTATCAAAATAAAGATCTGAACGAGAAAGTTACCATGGTAATATTAACATTTCTTTTTTTTTAGTTTCAATTTTATTTTTAGTTTTTATTTCTGTTTTTTTTTTTATAATTTTGTTTCTTAGTCACATCCAATCATTCACATATTTTATATACTAAATGCTTCTACTAAGTAACTTTATAAATCTATTTATAATAAAATATTGTTACTCTTACTTATAAAACCATCTTTTTTTAGAATATTTTACTTATGTTCACATAATTTTAAAAGGAGTTAAAAGTTTATATAATGATTAAAATTATCTCATCATATTATTAGCTACTTACACAATATCTGGTTTTCTTTATGAAATAAATATTATAAGTGTCACTAAGAATTAGATATTATTAATTTGGCAATTCTAACATACCAAAATTTGATGCTAAATAAAATTGTAATGTACTTACTTTTATTTTGATCGATATCAGTTTTGTTTGTTTCCATTTCACTATACTTTGTCACAATTTAATTTAAACAAATTAATAAACGTTTGTTAAATAATTTTCCTATTACGCTATTAATATCAATGCAATATCTGTGTTGTGAACTTTTGTCTTAAAATTTATCTGTCTATATTTTAGTGAATAATTATTCTTATCTGAAGAATAATTATTCACTAAAATATATAAACCTGCGTTTTAGGCTTACTTTATAATTTTGCTACATTCAGGAAAAAAATGAAATGTAACTGGCCATTTACTTGTGAGTTGAATAATTATGAAAGCGACTTCGGCCTATACTAAAAGCAAATTGGAGCCTAAAAGACAATACATTTCGACTATATCTTTACTAATTAAGACTATTGTCTAAAATAGAAGAATAATGATATTTATGTAACTTAAAATTATTGTGTTGGGAGACGAAGAAGGGCAAGAAAGTAAGAATTTGTCAATATTAATGCATAGAATGACTGTAAAAAATTTGTATTTTAAAATTAATACACTTAGGCGCTAATGTCATTCCACGATTTCATATATTAGCATTTATTCAATTTTAAAATATAATAGTTTCAAAATTGTCTAAGGGTATTTAACAAATAAAATTAAAGTTGGAAATTATAGTTTTAACAGTCACACATAATAGTTACAGTCATCACAAATTATAATTCAAATTGAAACATTGCAAAATGTGTCATATTCATCCCTGGTCATATACCAAAGTTTTATTTATATTCCTAGTTGAATAATTAATCAGAAATTCGAACGAAAAATTCATCAGAAATCGTGCAAGATGCCAAAAAAAGAAAAATGAATGAAGAGCATCAAAATATTTAATGTTTTCACCGTGGTTTGTTGGGCTGATCGCAAGACAAAGGCTGTTGAGTGCGCGGTGCAATGCGAGGATCCGGGTTCGATTCTCGGCTCCTCTTCAATAGGGACTGGAGACTTTTCGATCTTTCGAAGCTCTGGCAAACATTTTTCTATATGAGATCTTCTTCATCTCATGTAAACACGACAACAACAACAAAATATTTTATGTTTTGAAACCGAAATTCGAATTAATTTTAAAGATGAATATTTGCATTGTTTTTTTAGGGAAACTAATGACTTTATATTTTGAATATATCAAGTGATTCCATATCTATCAAATGCAATTGAATATAATATTTCCCGTCTTGAATTACTCTGATAAAATATAAATTAATTGGGCTTGTTTCTTTTTATTATAATTGGCCATAGTTTAATAAATTGAATATTACATTTCCATAATGATCTTGTTGTCGAATTCTCATAAGACCATGGGTGATCCACACCGCTGTGGCTATCTTAAGACAACATGTCTTCAAAAAGAGAGTCACTAATCTGCTGTGCTTTTACCAAGGCGGCGAGAAAGGAGAAAATATGATCAGGGTTCAGTTCTGTATTGGGACAATTATTTCAGAGAGACTGTGTTCTGGTTCCACACCTCTGAACTGTCATCCTTCTATAATGTCGAATTCTCAGCCTTCTTAAGGATTTCGCAAGAGTTCTACTTGCGTTCAATTTGCAGATCGAATATTTCAACTTGACCACCCTGTCCTTAAATTTTGACTTTGATAATGAATTTATATAATAGAGAATAGCTTGAGGAATTAATTCATTGTTATTAACCTTGCTTTCTCTGCCCATACATCCGCGGCCTCGTTTCCATCAATACCAACATGAACAAAATCCAAATTTTTCAGTAAAATGACAAACCTTTTCTTATAGATAATTTAAAATGTATTCTCTAATAATCTTTATAACAAGTGTACATTTTTTACAATTAATATTTACTAATATGGAATCTAAAAATACAATCCCTGAAAAGACAATACAATATGTTATCTATTTAACGAAATATTTTAGTATAATTAGTATGCCCTTTTACCTTCAGTGCTTACATTTTAATACTTTCAATGAAAAGTAAGGATACAGTAAAAAATAATATTATTACTGGACATTTGAACACGTCTGAATAAACTTATTTATCTTAAAATAATAAGAATATGTTATCAAAAAATAAGAAATGAAGAAAGTAAGGAATTAGAGGGGGATTTCTTACAAAAGACTAATAAAATAAAATTCAGGACTAATAAAATTCTATTGAACAAATAAGTATATTTCAAATTGAGTAGAAAATCTAAATTTTTTTAACATATTATCAGATTCTATGAAATAAATTTATTATTCTTTCTAACCTTGTTATAATTATTACATGTGCATTTGAAAATAATTGTTAAAATCTGAATTAAGTCATTTATACGCAGATTTCCATAAAAAGAAAATTGAAGTCTAGTAAGAAAAAAAATTATTTTCCTATCATTATATTGATTGAATTTCACTGTAATAATTTTTTTTTTCAATTGCATTTTTATCTTTGTCTTCAACTAAGCAAAATTACCTACACGTTTGTGGGCACGTGTATACCCAAGTTTACGTAACTTATAATATATTACGCACACTTAACATTCGTGACAATTTGTCTTAAAAAGAACAGCCATTTAGTTAAGTTACTCATGTTTAATTCAAGAGTAACTTAACTAAATGGCTGTTCTCTCTCACAGTTTAGACAAAAGAAACCAACATAATAATAAAAAGCGAAGAATATTTTCGCAGGTAAAATACCTTGGAGCTCTTGTTTTTTTTTTCGGAATGACATACATTTTTTTTGTCACTTATTTCAGCTTGTTCTTGTCATATTTTAAATTTGACGCGAAAAAAATTGAACTTGCATACTTTTCGACCTTTGTTTTCGTATAGGTACGTTATGAAATAAAATCATTATGGCGATATATCTTTATGTCTAAATGTCAAACTTATATTTTTCCTGTCTTTACTTAAGTACATACAAACAATGAACTAAATATACTGCAGTACCTTTTCTAGATTTTAAATTTGCCGTAGTCCGGTGGTGTAATGTTTAGAGTCGAATTAAAATAAAATATAGGAAATTTTCTCAATTCTTTTGATATATACGGAATAAATGATTACTTTAAAAAGAATTGTTGGGAAAAAAATTGTTTTGATACCTCGAGAAAAAAAATCTAAATAATAATTTTTATTAATTTTTTTTCATTTTACAAGAAGCGACACTCAGTACTATTTATTTTTATAATTTTAATATATTGAGGAAGGGAATAATTTCTTATCATATGGCAAAAAGAAATTATATTCGAATCATTCATTCACCAAAAACATGTTAGAAAAAAATTAAGTTTTAAAAAATTAATTTGTTAAAGAATTTATCGTTCAGTGAAGTAGTATCGACACCGAAATTTCTGTTACTTTTTTATCGATTTATTCACCTATGAGAATTCTAAAAGAATTCATAGGAGAATTTTGGGTAAGAAATAAATAAATTTGCTAAATGTTTATTAGAAAACAATAGCAATTATCTTGAATTTTCTAATCATTTTTTGAATTTCAATAAAATAAACCATAACAACCATAATCATTTGTTTGCCATGTCGCACTAAAAAAAATTGCTTCTTCAAAATATAATTACTTTACATTATAAAAAAAATGCAACCAATGAAATAGCTTGACGCTTAAGTGTGTCGCTTGCAAATTGTATCAACAAATTATTAATTGGTATTAAGATTTTGTACGCATTATTCTTAATATGTAACTACAATTTTTTTTCTCTATTATTTCTCTTATGCACCTCCAGTTTTCTTACACATATCATGCGATTTGGTAAAGTAGATAAAGAAAACAATTTTTTTGTGAAGCGCTGACTTTTTTACACATAATCTATGCACTTTCAAATTGCGCTTTAGTATCAAGAGTTACGGGAAACGAAATAAAAGTGCAACAAGGTACGTGAGTCAAAGAAATTTTCACGGCCAAGGTTTACTTCATGGACAATTTTTCGATGCCTTTTTATAGACTTTTATTCATTCTTAGCATATAGGAAAAAGGTTATGACCTCAATTAGGAATTAAAGTATATTTTATCAAAGGAAATAAGCATGGGAAATTTTGGATATATGAAAGCATTAAAGAGTGACAAAAATATTTTCTTTTTTTGACGCGTGAAAGGACTGAGATAAACATTGAAATAAAATTGTAAATATACGAGAAATACATTGTGAAATTCATTTTTAAGTCCATATTTCAAATTAAAGAAAAATTTAAGCGCACTCTAAAATCATTAATTTCATCATCTCTTTAATGACTTGTGCCGTCACGTTAAATTTCAAAATTGAGAGTTGAAATGAGGGTTGCGCAGATTTTATTCACGTTCAGTTAGTAATTAAATATAGCATATACATATACATAAATGTTATGTAAGTAAAATATATATTTTTATTGGCTTTTAAAATATAACTGAAAAACATGCCAAAGTATATGAGCAAAATCACAGTTTCAAATCCAGGTTACACAAATATCTTTTGTACGGTAGAATATAAAATAAAAAAAGGTAACTATAGTAATTTATTTGAATATAAACTCTTCTCTAAACTATGCAGTTATTATGTTAATAAACAATAGTTTCAATTAAAAAATAAAACTTTTTAATACAAAAGAGCCGACTTTAAATAACCACCTAATATGAATCGGTAGTTTTTAAGGAATGAAATGTATGTGTGTGTGTGTGTGTATACTTACTCTAAAATATATACAGGAGAATATAAAGGAAACCTCTTCGAAACTGCTTGTTTCGGCAATATTTTATAACTGTATCTAATTTGCTTTGTATCGAAGACTAAACCAAAAGCTTCCTCATTCGCATTCATTTTTCGCGTCTTTAGCTGCCCCTTCATCTTTGTGAAATGCCTTTTAACATCAGTTGCATCTTTAGGAGTATCTGTTAGACTTTTCCATAGCTATATGAATACCATTTGCACTTATATGTGGTAAGCAAAAGAAAGCTCAGCAGGAGAAAGGGACTACATCAGTTCTTGAATTTTCTTCCGTTTGATGCAATTGGAGCAGTCTTCAAATATATTTCCTTTTCTCCCGGATGTAGTGATTTGACGTTCACTAGCAAAATTGTGGTCATCATTCTGACAGACGAAGTCTTTATTTTCTTCGTGCCAAGCAATAGCTCGGCACGCGAAAAATAAAGACTTGTTTATTAATAGAAAATTATTATACGTTATTGCGTTTTAAGTATATGTATGTATATATATATATATATATATATATATATATATATATATATATACATACATATATATATATATATATATATATACATACATATATATATATATATATATATATATAAACACATAAGTACGACGATTATATCTACATATCATTTCCTGCACAAAGTAGAAGAATTTTGAATGATTTTTACCTAATATTTGACTTTACCTGCATCTTTCTATTGTTTTGTAATTCCATATTCAGTAACGGTATGCTGTAAACACATTTGCAACATTGAGATCTTTTTTCGATGCAGAACCACAAACTAGAAAAATCTTCAGAAGCTTGAGAAAGTATCTACTAACTAAAGCAGAACAAATAATGGTATGTTAACTCGCGCGACAGTACTGAAATTAATAAAAACCTACTTCTGTTACAAAAGTAGAGTTATTTTAAATTACATTTGTAATTAATCCAATATAGATAATCAAGCCATATATCTAACCTTAAAGAGTGCATATGTTGCTTAGTAAGATACAAATTATATGAAAACTTTTACGCTTCATTTTTAACCAAATAATTACCTTACACCGGCTAGGCTAATAATTTATTAAACTAACTGCTGATTGTTGGAAACTGTTTCCGACAATAAGTTGCCGAACCAAGTACGGCAAAATTGATTTGTTAATGGAATAGAGATAATAGTTATGGTGTAAGTACCTTCAAACGAAACTTCAGCGTTAAAAGAAATACTTATAAATATTTGTTTTGTAATTATTTGCACAGATACCACTGAGAACGGCTGAAAATCAAGTTATGTGACGAAATCTCCATTCATCATCTATTTGATTGCGTTGGCGATTCACGTTCTTGTCTCTAAGACGAACAAGAACCTTAGTTGCCATATTGCGAAGTTTAACAAGATTTAAAGTCACTAAAATATTCAATATTTGAAAATTTGTTCAACATAAAAAATTATTAATGTTCAGTTTCACTTTGTTTTGACAATAACTATAGCCGATATAATGAATAGCCAAGCCTAATGAAGTAAATATTTTCAAGAATTCTGACACACCGAATATTAAATGAAAAATGTTCATACCGTATATCTACTTTAGAGTGTTGGATATGATTCCTTGTTGTTTTTTTGCTTATCGTGTTATAACACACGATGATAACACTAGTAGAAATTTTTCAAGGATAATGAAAATATTGCTCTACTAACTGATTTCTTCAGGGCATGCCATAAATGAGATATCATTTGAGGCTTATATCAAAGATACGAAATCCCTTTATTTATCTTTGCATACCTGGTATTTAAAAAAAAAATCAATATTCATGAAATTTTATTTCAGGCCACTAAAATAATCCGTAGACACAATATGCCAATTGGGCACTTGTAGGAAGAGGCATAAGTGGTAATAAACAAAGACTGTAAATGTTTTCGTCTTTCTGTACAGGTAAAACCATAGTCCATACGAATAAGGATATATATTTATATATATATATATATATATATATATATATACATACATATATATATATATATATATATATATATATACATATATATATATATATATATATATATATATATAAATTTCTTAAATTATATAATCCATAAAATTTAATTGGTCGATTATTAGTATTGTTTAAATAATGTTATGTATTGCCGTATGACACTTATTTTTTTTCCTTAAATGGTTTACTAGTTAATAACGAAAAGTTTCATCTTAATGCGTCGTTGAACAGTATTAGTAGCCTTAATTACTTTTTAAAATGCTTACTATTTTTTACCTTTAGTAAACTAATTTATATTATTATGATTAGTCTAATATATCATGCACAAAAAGGATTTAAATACACTGCAAGGTGACAAAAAAATATGACAAAAGATGGATATTACATCAGTAGTGAGATTCTACCCATTTATCCCCCCATCGATAGTTTACGTACTATTTCTTGCAATACATTATTGAATAAAAGTAAATAACAAGCTGATAGTTATTTGCCAGTGCATTTTAGGGAAAATTTTACACTGAATTTATTAGCTGATTTAACAGCAAAATAATTAAAGTATAGTAAATGGTAAATCATTAAAAAATATCGCTACAACCAGGCCAAGCTTACGATTAATTAAAATTTTTGGATTTTTAGAAGTGACAGCACCTGAATATGTAGAATAAAATCAAAACTTCTGTTTACGCGTTTTATGTCAAATAAAATTAGATCTATATTTATCAATGCACTTTTGAATTTGATACTATTATATTGATAGTCGAATTGGAGATTATTAGTAGAAAAATGGGAAATTGGAATGGGTCATTTAACTACAACTTAAAATGTTTCAATTACCGGCTTAAAATCAATGTCTAATATATTTTTCAGTTTCTTGAGTCGATTAGAACATTATCTCAATGTCATATTTGAAATATTGTGATAACATAAATAATAAAATTAACCAACAACCTGGCTGTGCAGACTGTTTCCACATGAATATCGTTGGAGATAACGCCCCTAATAACCCCAAATTAGGATGGCGACTTGACGATCGCAGTGTACAAATACTCACACCAGTATTGTTACTGTATTATATCTACATCATTATAATCATCAGTTGAACCCCGCTTGATGAGTGGCCAGTACCAGTACGCGTATTCAAACAAGGTTAATTATAAGATCGGAAACGATGTAAGGGACGCAATATAAAATACGCTTAATTATAGTGGTTTTACAAGATTCAGGGCCACTTTTGTTCTGGAAAGGAAACGAAGACAAATTTATTAATATATATAGGTCTATTATATTAATTGATCATAGTTTTGTGATTGACTAGTCGTTCTAGACGACTTATCAAATTATAAGTTAATAAGAACACGTTCAATTATATTTTTGAATAAAAATATATGGGAAAATATATTAAATAAAAAATGTAATGTTCACAAAACCAAACAAATATTTATATGAAAAACCTATAGTTTAAAAAAATATATGGGTTAATAAATTTAAAGCTAAAAACATGTATTTATAGATATAACATTGAAGATAAAATGAGTCCTTTCGAAATAACTTTAAAAAATTTGTTGCCAAAGAAAATAATATTTAGATATTCATGATAAAGTAAGCATCTTATTGTATTTCTATGAATAATTTGGATAAAGAGTTATGAATGGCGTCATGAAGAAAAAATAATAAGCCAATAATGAAAGTATCTTAGGAAGACATTTTTATTGGAGTGGGTGAAGAAACTGATTCACCGCTAGAAATACTATAAACAGGGTATGCGTCTTATTTTGTATATCAGGCTTAGTATAATTGAGTTCTTTGCTATACTAATGAATTGTAAGATATCTCGTCAATAATTAGGTTTTTAACAAATTTTAATGAAACAAGAAGAAGGAAAAATTGCAAATAACAACTTTAACTAAGAATGATGATCTGTTATTTTAGCCCCTTGAAACTATCAACTGGAATGTAAAAAAAAACTATAACTAAATAGTTTTCTTAAATTAAAACAAAATGAAAACTCCGACCTTTTATTAGAGTTGCGAAACTATATACGTATAACGTGTTTTAAAGTGCGAGTGGATGTATTTTATTTCATTTTGATGGTAACATGTAATATTTTTATTATATTGCGGAACATTTCCAATCACTCCACCTATTGCCGTTTTATCCAGATTAATTACTTGATTCCTATACTTCAAAAATACCTTTCACTTTGATATTAATTCCACCTTAATAATTTGGTTTTGATTGGCTAGTCCCCATACGATCATGATTCGTTTTATTTTCCTATCTATTAAAACTAGTTGTTGGCCAGTGGTCGAAATTGTACCATAATTCATTAAATGTTTAAGTTTAAAAGTTGTTAAGGTAATTTTGTCGAAGAATTTTTTTGAAGTCAATTTAGATTGCAGATTTTTCTTTTTGCAACAGATGTAAATTAAGCAAGCTGTATTTCGCTAATATATAAAACACATATACCTATTACACAAATTATAAAATGAACGCTTTTTTCCTTGACAAACACTCCACAGACTATTGAAGAATGAACCTTTGAAATCACACACAATTCATAGTCCGAAACGTATTCAGTCAATCTGATATTTTAATTTTTTTTGGTGGTAATGTCTATTCTGTACGATTGTTTCACCACAGACTATTATGTGTTTGACACTGACGGTTTAAACGTAAAGAATGAATCTTTTAATGTCTGTTTAATTTAAAATTTAATATATTTTTCAAATTATTTATAAATTTTAACTTTTTGCACTCCTTCTCCTTATAAACTTTATGCCAAAACTCACTCTCATTCGTGCACGTAATACGCTTAAAAAGAGGTGCGATTTTTTCTCTTCACGTACGAATATATATATATATATATATATATATATACATATATATATATATATATATATATATATATATATATATATATATATAAAACTATAAATGAAAACGTTACTGTGTTTTGTATCTTATTTGTGGTATTTCTGAAATATTTTTTAAATTACATGCCAAAGTATCCAAAAATGAAAATGTGTCACTTAGCCTGAACTGTAAGGTAAGTATTAATCTAAGCTCGGTATCACGGACCCATTGGCATTGAGAAATGTATCTTGCATCGTATTAGCAAGCCATTAAAAGAACATAGTACTGTCAAAATTGATTTTCAAGAAACGAAAATATTTATTTACATTATACTAGATATCAATGTGCGGGTATCAGACGGTTAAAACTTGTAACATATCAGGTCCTATTAAAATAACCTTTAATGTAGTGACTCATTCGTGAACCATGCTGACATTTAGAATTCATGCTGACATTTAGATGATATACCAAAAGGTTTCACCAATTGAAATAACCTGAAATTGAGCAAGATATTCCCAGGATTATAATTCCGAATACGAGTAAGCAAATTTTATAGATAACTCTAAATGTCAGTGAGTATCTTAATTTACTTAGTGAATGCGGAAATAAGAGTATATTTACACATTACACATGGGACATTAACTCATTTTTATACAAGGACATAATACACGTATTCAAACATTTATGTTTGATGTTTTGTTTACAATTATGTTGTGAAATATAGTAACTCTTACTTACTATGTATTAATAGAAAAGGCGAATAAAAAAGAAAAACATAAATTATTTAGGAATAAAAATAATAACAAAAATAAAATTATCTACCATTTAGGGTGTAAAATTATTAAAAAATAAACTATTATTGAAAGATTAATCGCGAACGATGTTCTGTTGCATTTGTTTGCTATAAGATATCATACAATTTTCATGATAAAATTTAGAATGGAATATTCGAGAAAAATAATTCAAAGAAGGTATAGCTACATAGTAATTATATAAGAATAATTATTGAAAGGATTTTGTGTGTAACATATAAGACTGAAAAATTATAGGAAAACTAAATGGTGTCACGCTCTAGTCAGCGTTAATAAAATATGTATGAAAATAGAAACAAATATCAGATATAAAAGGATACGCTATGGCCAGTGAGGGAAGAAAGGAACAGAGGTCTATTTATGATGTTATTGTTTACTCCACACCTTTTAAATTATGTAGTCAAACAATAGCAGAAGGTAAAATTATTGTACTGATATGTTTTCTTGAATCTCCACAATTATGGTTGATTTTATATTCTTTAACGAGCTGCGTAAATATAAAGCATCACACGTAGGGTATTACTGTCGTTTCCAACCGCTTTATAATTTTTCACTGATATAGCCATCAAAAGGATACCACAGTCCCATGGTCTTGTGTCTGAGAAAGCAAAGAGTAGGTACTATTAAAATAGTTCTATTTCCAACAGAATTTGAATAAATAATATGAGAAATTGAAATTACGTGAAGAAATAAAACACTTGCCTAAATTATTATTGTAAATGTTATCTAAATCAACTTAATGAACTTAATATTAACTTCAACTTAACGTAAATTTAAAGCAGTATTACAAATGGGCAGTTAATTGGAAATTTTTAAATATTAAGTTCACAGCAATTCCGTTGTAGAAACTTTTTTACAATTATGGTTGACTAAATAAAATGGAAAAGAAAACAATCTCATATTTTTTGGAACAAAGTTTAATTTAGTCATTTGGACATCATGCAAGATTTTTAGTAAGCTATTTAATGTAGAAAATATTTTCTTTTTTGTAAAAGTAAATATTATTATTTTCACGTAAATTTTCAAATATATTTTCGTATTAAAATCTCACGCGATGCTTACTTATCATGGCTAATAAAAAATACGAGCAAAATTGTGGTATGGGTATAATCCAAACCACAGAAGAAATGTTTTCGTATTAAAAATATTTAAATCTACAAAATAATTACGAGTAATTACCGCCTTGTTAATTTCAAATTTGTTGCTTCACTAATACAAATTGTTTAGAAAATTAGTGCCTATGCACTAACGTGAACTACTCAATACGTTAAAATCGATTTTTGGTTACAGAACTGACCAGATACACACCGAGTTCATCAATTGTTGTAATATTTTACGAAATTAGTTAATTTCATATAGATATACAATCAGATATTTCTTAATCAAATGAAAATCCATTCAGGATAAATATCATTTGAAATATAGCGGTCTTGAGATGTGAAGGAAATTTATTCGCTGCCTTTGCAAAATAATAATTATATGACATATTACATTTTAAGAAATGGTTTATCCAAATATTTTCAGTATTGGAGACATGCCAGAAATATTCATGTTCAAGACAATCGTTCGTAACGACGCGAAGAATGCCGTCACATGTGCGTATGTTCGGATTGCGCGTTCACTGATATTTAATTTGGACGTTTGCGTCGATTCTTGCGAGCATTCCGTGGAGAGGCAGGGCTCTACTGAACGACATCGTGATGACTGTGATTTCCTAAAAGAAAATAGTATTCTTGTTTAATCTATCAGTTTTTAAACCAACTAGGCTATAATGCCTTATTAATAGCTTCTATTTCTTTGTTAGATTAGCAGATATTTGGGCCTACCACATTCACAATTTTTACGAAACTTCTAGTCTCTACATGGGATGGTTTCTGAGAAAAATTATTATAATAGATGAACAGAGAAGGGAGCAATTTAACCACAGTACAGTTTTGTGTTCTTTTGAGGCTATAGACTGTTGAAAATTGTGAAATAGAAATAACAATATGATTTCTACACTGTTTTTATTGTATATCTAAATTTTCTACTTCAGACTGAAACAAGCAATAAATTGGTGGTGAGGCCACCAAGTACTGAAGAGTTTTTCTGTCTTATAAAGAATTTTTCGTGAAACTGGAGTTTCATTAACCATTATCAATGGAAATCATTTAGCAATTAGAGACAGAAGTTAACATCAAAGTCATCTAGGCGAATGAGTCTTTTGTTTTCGATATTAATTCTTTTTATGAAGGAATATTTATTTATTATTACAACGACACCACAATTTTACCATTTCGAATCTAAAAAGCATATGTGTGCGGGTGCCTATGCATATTACATTCATTATAAGTTTGTAAAATTTTGTTTAACTTTGTCTATCATAGGCACTAAAAATTGAAGAATAAAACGTTTTTCTGAACTGACTACAAATAACCACCTAATAAGAAGCGCATTAAATAGTATAAATTAAAAAAAATACGAGCACTCAGTCTAAAGTTTGCGGTTAAATATCGTTTCCGAACATAAGTAAATTGGCCAAACACTGTTACTTCTAGAGGGAGTCGGTGCCGAGTGAAATGTAGGATATATTTTGATAGAGGTTGTAAATATAGCTGATTGTAAATGTTTAATTATTTCGCTTGCAAACTGAATTTAATGAGGCTACGAAATTGTCTCCGACCGGAATAAATATAATATGGTAATTGTGACGTTTAACCTGATAGTAATTTAAAAAAAAATCGAAAGACTTGCTTGTCAGTAACTAGAGCTAAAATGTGATTGTACAGTTCTTATGATGGTTTAAAATGAGATAGTATAATTAGACAAAACAACATCATGGTGTAGTTAAATAACCCGTTTTTAACGAACAGGATTATTTTTTATTATATTCCCAGTTTTTATTATGTTTAGCACCTGCAAAAATTAGCTGCTTTTTATAGCAATTAAGTACTATGTTGTCTCACTCTAAAATATAAAATTTCATTTTAATTTAAATAAGTAACTATTGACCTAAATTAATCACATTGTATACACATTGCAGTTGGGCGTCAGAATTTCTATTATTAAATTTGCAAGAAAACAGATGCTTCTAGAAAAATCATATAAATGATTTATTATTTAATTAAAAAATTATTATTGGTATTATTTATTAATTCACTAAGACGTATTAGCTAAGGATATTTACAGAGGATATTTGAAGTTTTACACTGTGGCAGTAACGCAATAGCATTTATTTCTATTGTATGGTGTAGAATTATTTAAATAATATTTATTTGGCCACAGTGGGAAAACCTGTAATGCAACCGTAATTATTATACTTATGGAAGTTTACGCGAATTCCAAAAAGGTTGACCCTAAAGCGGCTACTTGAAGTGAGTTTGTCCCCCAACAGGGACCAACGCAAGATTCTGTATAAATCGCTATATAAGAAATTGCTAGCACGCCTTTATCAACAGAATTAATAATGCAGACGGATAATTAACAAACATCATAAAAATATCTTCATTATCTTGGGCGTTTATAATAAAATAATAAATCTTGGGCGTTGTACGGCCCAAGATTTATATAAACTAATAAATCTTGGGAGTTTCACGGCCCAAGATTTAGCGTCTCTCGCAATACCTCTTTAATCCATATAAGTGCGTGAAAACCTGGTGAACGCTGCAGGATATTCGTGCGCGCTCTCAGCAAATGAAAGAAACTATAACTCTGTCCTCTTATGTATCAATCAGGAGCATAATGTGTCACTAAACCCGAGATAGAGGTTTATGAACATTATTATTAAATAATTTTAAAAAATACATGATGAAGGACACCTCCCATCGGACTTGAAACGTCCGACCGTGCTCATTTTAAAATCTGAAGGAAATAAAATGAAAATAATACGCGTACATATTTTTGTATAAAAATCTATTTAACTTTTTAAAACTTTCTTCAACATAAGTATATAAGTTGCTTCGTGTGATGATGGACTGTATGGGTTTTAAGGATACTACGAGCTAAAGAATTAAAGAAGGTAACCATACACCTACTCTCATGGAAATCGTAGGAATATCGCATGACACCACCTAGCTCACTGTATGACTTTTGATAAATTTCAATGATATAATCGTCAAGTGTTAGATGATTGTGCACAATTACATAGATATCCCACACGGATCAAAACTCTTTTCAGCGACCTTCCATTTATCTCGTAATTCTGCTGCCAATAATCCCGCCAACGTGTATCACATTGGCGGGATTATTTACTAATTACCTTATTTTAATTTACTAATCACCTCATTTTTTATAATTTCTGTGCTTACCAAAATTATAGTAATGCAGTAAGCATTAGTTTTTGCCTAACCAAGAGTACGCTTATTGAAATGTCGATGCGATAGCACTTTAGTTTCAAACAACTTGACATGTAAATTATCTTTAGTTTGCATGGTGCTCTGAGTTGTTGCTATTAAAAATTAAATTAAACAGATGTTTATATTTTACAAATTCTTCACAAAGGAGGATATTAAATTAAAAAGATATTTGGACGATTCAGTTTCTATCAAAACATTAGCGGTTATTAACTACTCCACCGATTTCGACTGCTTTAAATAGGATCATAACTCATTGAGATCAATCTCGGCTACGATTTTTAAGAGATGTGAAGTGTTAAAACTTATAATATATTAGAAACAAGTGAGCTATGTCACCGTTTGTTTAAGTTTGCTGAAAAGGTTGTGTGATTACCATAAATAGAAGCCAATAGCTAAACACAAGCGCAATATATTAGTATGTCAAAACACATAAATATTCGCCAATACACTAATAATTGTAGTATAAAACCTTTGAATCGGATATAAAAAAATTTAAATTTTAAGTATTTTGATCTAACAGGAAAGTATTTCTGCGTATCTAAAAAGAAAACAAACTCAATTTGTTCTTCAACTTCATGAGAATTCGTAATAAGAGATAGAGGGTAGAAAAACAATTTTTTTCATGTCGCATCAACAAAATTGCCAAAATATCAGTAGTTCTAAACTGCATTTGTTTCTACAATTTTAAAAATCGATCCCATAAATTATCAGATGTAAGAATGGTAAACTTAATCAAAAGAATATTAATTTTCGACGAAAGGTGGGGGTTCTAATTCTGCAATGTGCAAGGTTATAACTTGTATCCGTTTGCTTGCAAATTTATTATTTATTATAATTTAGAGCGGTTATGTATATATATATATACATATAAATATATATATGTATATATATATATATATATATATATATGGATATATTTTTTCCATAAATACTAATTTCTTTAATTTTAATAGAGTTATAAATTTACAATGAATCCATGGAACTTTTATTACAAATTAAAATTGCAATGGAATTTAAATTTACGAAAAGGTCCTAAATAAATTCTTGGAATCTTTAGGCTCTAAGTGAAAAATTTATGTTCACAGGTTATCACAAAAATATAATTTTCCTTACTTAAGAAATACTGCAAAAAACAATATTGTAGTCATTTCATGAAATCTAAACTATTAGTCTGTTATTATTCCTAATTTAGTATCAAGTGTATAAACACCAATTTTCTTTAATTTCCCTACATTATTGACGGTATTCTTAGTTTTAAGGAATCATTTTCAAGATATATTGCATTAAAAATATATGTATTTAACTTATTGTTATATGCAGAATACGTATATAACCGTCGATTCATAATTTTTATTATTTTTTAATAATATACAAATTTACTGAACGGGCTTTAAGTTCGAATAATTCAGGGTTTCGTATTAGAGATGTGTCAATTGCGAATGATCAAATCAGTTTCAATCATTCATTTTCTTAAAATGAATGATTCGATCTTTGTAACGTAACTGAACAAATCATCTTACCATTCGTTCGGACGATCACTATTCGTTGCGATTACCGCAACGATATCGATGCTCTCGACTGAATCTTGAATGAAAATATAAATAAAAATAAAAATGAAAATATAAATAACAAAGTTTGTTCGTTTTGTTTGCAGTAATGGACATCTTGTATAATAAATAGTTGTAATGTATACTGATACGTGATTGAAGAACTAATAACTATATCGGTGATATTTATTTACATAACAATTTAGTTATTACAGAAATATTTACCTCAAGTCTTATTAGAAGCACACATCCGTTTACTCAAACTAAAAATAGTGAAATGATTTCATATTTTACTGAGTTTCCTGCTTTAACTCGACATATTACCTCAATTTATATGACGCACCTAATTAAATAAAAATATTCACCAATTAGGTAATATAATACCATATTTAAAGTGAATACAAAATTCAATTAAGTGAAAAATACTTTTTCTTATTGCCATATAAAACAATTATTATAATACAGGCAATTATACCAACAATTAGTATAATTAGCCCCCGTACAACATATACGTAAAACTTCGCCACAAAGCAAAAAAATAATCTATTACAATCGATACACAAATCAATATAAGCAATTAAATAGTAAACTTGACAGCATTAATTTCCTCGACATTTATATCGCGCGGATTATTATATATGTATCGAGAATCATTAGTAGAATTTTAATTTTCACAACACAAAAAACAAATAACAAATCGAAATAACAATATCGTAAAAATTATATAAATTATATAAAAACTTAAAATGTATACTCAATAAGACAACCAAAAATTATCAAACTATCAAAGTACTGTAACCATTATACAATAAATATATTCCTTCATTAATATACAAAATGTGAAATTTTAATATCTGTGCTGCGAATATCTGATGTGTTAGAGAAGTAAACAATAATATCATAAAATTCAAATGAATACTGATCGACGGAACAGACGCATTTGTTCGAATCGTGATTAGATCGAACATCGTATTAGCGAATGAATGAATGAAACGACCGCATTTAAGTCAAACATTTAAACGAATGAATAATTCAAAAGATTACTTTTTTTTCGAAAGAATCGATGATCCAATCGATCAGTACAAGGGAATGAGTGTTACATACCTATTTCGTGTAATTCACAATAAAAAAAAATTGTCATGTCATCATCGATATTCATTGTATTCGGTGCATGTTATCTTTGTACAAATTAAGAAATATGATTTTGTACTTCGCCTAAAGTTATTTGTATATTACTTATATTGCCTGTATATTCGAATTATTTTAAAATAGTAATAAGGATAAAAAAAAAATTGTTCTATAATAGATATATTTTTTTTCACTTCGTAGATGTTACTACCTGTAACTTTACAGCAGAATTTTCGATTGTGGTAGTGATTTTTAAATCTCAATGCGATAAAAAATGTGAATTTAGTTTTTATGTATTTATCAAATGAAATCAGTAATTTCATGTAAAATGCACAAAATATATGAATTACCCTGTAATGTGTATAAAAAAATTAACACACCCGGATTTTAAGGCGCCTTTCATACAAATTAATGGAAGGAGGTAAGGTGAAAATTATTTTTTAATCATCGACTTAATTTCTTTTACATTTTCTTGGTTATAATAGTGGATTTACTTTCTTATTTTCACAAGGCTGGGAAATTTATGGTTAAAAAAAACGATGAAAAATTAATTTTAAAAAATAGGTTCACTTATTGAACCTAATTTTAAAAAATAGGTTCAGCTTGTGGAAATTTTTTTTCATGCAGACGTCATTGATAGGAATGCTGTTGAAGATGTCTTTTAAAATGCATTCGAAAATGTTCTGTAATCATTTTTAATAAGTCGCCTTGAGATTTTATGGCATATCTTTAATCTCACAAAAAAAAAACATTTTGCAGCATATATCTAATCTCATTAAAGAACTTTTTATTACAGACATAAAAAATCTTAAAAATAATTACGAGAACCATATATTGTGAAATTATTCCAATAAAATTACATTAGTAAATGAAAGTGGCATGTCCACTTTCATTATGAAAGTGGCACGTCTCTTCATAACCAAGTAATTTTTTTAAACCTCTGAAAGACATGCTAAGCATTACGTTTACAAAGTGAAAAATTATATTCGTACATATAATAAGAGTTTAACAGAAATGTTATACTACCTTAAATATTTAAACAAATTAAATTCCATAAACGAATGTGCCAAACTTCCTGTATGCCACTTCTATTCATACTTAACGAGTCCTTCCTTAGTAATTTATTTTATTTCTAGCTGTTGCCTGTGGCTTTATTTACATGGAAATAGTTTGGCCTACGTCGTGTTTTAATATTTGCCTCCATATTAATAAAACTATTTTAAAATCTTACTTCATTTCTAATTTTTGAACCTTTTTTTCAACCCCTTAATGTTTTATTACAAAATAAAAACTACTTAGTTATTCGTATGCAGAGAACTTTTAAAAAACTTCAAGTAGGCAGAAAAGCTACCATTATCACCGTTATTACCGTAGTAATTTTGCTCCACAACAAAAATGACATATTAGAAGAAATTAATAATATAAAATTGAAGAATTGCGTAGTTTTTCTCAACTCTGCAGGAATCTAAATTTTACCGTTCAACAATTGCTAAATATATCGATTAGTGAAATATAATTTCTAGGTGGAAAAAAAATTGATTCAGAAAGTTCAAAAGGTAATAATAATTTGGTGAACTTCTTTTTGATCGATTCGATTCTGGAAGTGTATTCCGTCAGGTCTTAGGAATTCGTTATTATGTATAACAATGGTTTGAGTATTTAAAATTAGTAAAGTGTGTAAATTTTAATCCCTCCAGATAACTACTTTCAAATTATTACACACAATATTCTAAAGTAATTGAAACAATGTCATTAAAAAAATTAGTAATTTAATCATATTCGTTAAATTGTTACTGGCAAAAATCGCTTGCAAAAAATGTAAGTATCATTTACAACAGTTCGTTTCTTTTAAAAGTAATAAAACAAAGTAAGATATATTTATTTCAATTTGTTTTCTTTCGGACAAGAAACATATATTTCAATAATTACTATTGTTATCCCCACTTCTTAAAGTTTCAATATTGTACGTTTTTAATGCTTTCTCATGCACTAGTGTGGTCATTTAAAAATGTCAAAAATTTAATATGGATACTATAAGGAACTTAAATATAATTCAAAATCTAAAGTTAAACTTTGATTTAATTTTATTACTTATTAAGAATTAGCAGCACAGTACAACTAAATAAAGCTGAACTCCATTAATCAATTGTGTAAGCGAAAATATTTCTGGTCTTCTTTCCAATAACGGAACTAATACTAAGTATCGTATAATAATTTCGTTTCGTGGCAAACTAATAAATTAAATCGATATTAAATGTTGAGAGATAATATATGTTCACCAAAGTAACATTTTATTTCTGCTACGGCTTCCACAATTATCAGACGAAAAATCTGAAATCCTTCAAATATTCTCTTAATTTCAATAAAGTAAAAATGGGTCTTGCAATTTTATTATTTATTTTTGTTAATAGTTCTTTCCAAGTATTAAAATTTATCACAATATATAGAATAAAATTTAAAAAATTTAATTTTCTATTATAATAAAACATAATAAATGTTCAATACGGGAGTTTTATTGTTTTCTATAAACATTTAATTTTATCTACGCCGTCACGTAAGACGCTATTATTGTTTAAATGTTTATAGTTTATTTTCGTTTAATACAATTGGGTTTGATCATTTCCTGAATAAATGTTTTGTAATAAAATTAATAGGTGTTTCTTTTGAGAATTATTTATATGACTGCATAATTTTTGGGAAATTTATATATTTCCTTCATTTTCTTTATTACACCCTAATAAACTTAATCTATTTTAATTATATTTTTTTATTTACCCAAAAGTTTTTTATCGCTCGCAATTACTTTCTGTTTTATTGATTTTCTCTTCTTACACACTCAAATTGTTGACTGTGGGTGTAAACAGAGCATAGGGGGTAAAATACGTTTTCTCTTTTAGTAAAAGAAGATTGGTGAAAACGATATTGACGAGAGCTGTAAAAGGAAAAAAAGCTGTTAGAGGTAAATTTTCTATTTCCCATTGCATGCCTCCTGATGTGAAAAAACAATTAAGGGAAGGTAAGACGATGGTAGCTTTCTTCAATCACTAGGTTATTCATAAACATTAATGTCAGTGTGATATATTGAAGTAGCAGTAGACAAAATACTCGGTGAAAAGTAAGAATAATTAGCCGGTATATCAATATGTAACAATAGTTAAAGAGATTATCATGAGTATAAATTAAATTCAAAACTTCATCAAAATACGACACTTTTACATTCATCACTTTCGAGTAAAGACGGTAGTGGTGACACTTGAAAATTAAATTTGGTTCTGTGTTGAAGGTTAAACAAGTATTGGAGATAGGAAAAATTGTTAAAATTAATTGTTATAGTTTTTGCAAAGGTGACAAGTGCATATTTACCTATTTTTACACATGTGTACCGATATATTTAATGATTATTTTAAAAAAATATTGTCATTAAGACAACAATTATAAAAGAAGAATAATATAAAATACCTGTTTTGACAAAATAAGTAGTTTGAATTTTATCAAAGTATGCTTTCGAAATACCGACTTAGATAAAATTGAAAACGTATTTGTTCTATTTTTTTAGTTGCCGGAAGAGGCGGGGTTATGGAGAATATCCAAGAAAAACATCTTAAACTGATTATGCTCGATATCTTGTTACCACCTGAATGAAACCAATTTCATTAAAAACGCAATCAACAATTTTTTACCCTCTGGAATTCGCAGGAGTAACCAAATTGCAGCCATAAACCTATAATATTATCAAGGAATAATATTTTTTAAATGTTTGACGTTATGTACTTTAATTTATGCATACTCACATATCGTGAACATTGACACAACTCATACATGTATTTGGGCGAGACGGAAAAAATACGGAGCGAAGGAGGTGCCAGTATCTTATAACAATATCACACATTAACACAACATACTTTTCTTTAAAAAACTTTTTGTCAGATAAATGTGTCATTTAGAATAGTTTTCAATAATTCATTTTTCTTATTAATAGACGTTGAAAAATGAAAATGACTTTAGCCTAACTTTTTATCTTTTAACGATAAAATTCAAATGAAATAAAAATTGATGAAATCCACTGGTGCACGATAGAAGATATCAGTCGTTTCTAAATTAACATAACTCAATTGGAACTGAATACATATATCCAAAGAAGAAAATTAACTTCATGCCTCGAAAACGATTGTCTTTTTGATAAATTCAGAAATTGGCCATTCTAATCCAAAATATTTTTTTTAAGATAAACAAGGGAAAAAAATGTGTGGGGAACTCATTAACAATTCCAAAACGTGATGTATTTTGGCATAAATTATATGAAGATATAAATAGATTGAGGCCTTCTTCACAATAGGCTGCTTAAAAAAATGCTAAAATTACTTACAATTAACATATTTTAGTGACGGTATGTGTATTTTAAAGTGAGCGTGTACACGGGTCAATCGGTCAGTAATCGGTTTGGAACGTTAGTAACATATATAGTATCGTGTCTGTGCTCCCATTTAAATAAACGTGTAGTATTTTTATTAACTTAATATGAGAAAGGATTAAATATACTAAAGGACAGTAATTTATGGTGTACTTTGAGCATTTGTTGGAAATTTAAAACTTTCTGTTATTATTGTAATATTTAATAAGTATACCTTTATTTATAATATGCATAAAAATATCCTCGTTATGTTGAGATATATTTTACTTTTTTTGCATAATTGTTAATGGTATATTAGAAATATTTCTTTTCTCGGTATAAAAAAATAAGAAAAACGCTTTTCTCTCTGTAAACTAAAAATTTATTGTTATGATACCATTAACTTAAGTTACATTTATATTGAATTCATATATGGAAATTGTACAATGTAGTTACAAATAAGTTTCGGAGATATATATGTACAGTTAAGTTAAATTAATTTCCTGGAAATGTTTCAGGTGCTTTTTCAGTATTTACCCTGTAAATCTTTTTCCATGTGCTAAATGCTTGATTGTAACAACCGCATGCAAAATTGAAATTTGAACTTTCGGGAAAAAGCAAATAAAAAATGCTTGTAATCAAACTAAAAATTCCGCCAGCATGAGGAAGTTCTGTGTAAATCTGAAAGTTAGTTATTTTGAAGTTTTTATCTTGAATTTTACTTAAGACAATAATAATGATAATTACAATATTTGTTTTTATAGCCCCTCGAAGTAATGAATTTCATAAAATATTTCAGTTATTTTCTCTTTTGTATTTTTTTCTTCACCGGTTCCCCATCATGAAGGAGTAAACATATTTACGTTAAATGTAAAATTCATTTTTCATGCAAGAAACCGTTCTTTTTCCTTAAAGCTTAATTAATTTATTATATTAAATATCAGATTCGATATTCCAGAAATTTGTAATTATTATTTATTTCTATTAAGAAAATAACAAAACAAAAGCCCAAGCCATTAATGCAACGACGATTTGACTAACAGATGCGAACGAAGAGAACGCCATTATCTCTTGGTCTCTGGTTTTACTGATTGTGAACTCCGATAAAAAGGTGGTTCCGACCGATAAAGCTCCATCAAATTTAAATTAAAACAACGTCAAAGGGATATTATTCAATCATATTAATAAATTATCCTCAGTATTTCACTTTGCAGTAAAATGCGATATTTGTATTATCCCAATGACGTACAAAGTAATTCCAAAATTAACTTTGTGGCGCATGTAATATTAATTATACGTTCACTAACTTTTTTCGACAGCCAATTTAAAAAAAATGGTGAATTTCGTATCGAAAAAATGATATCTTACATAGGGTCTGCCCTTTTGAAATGGTTGATGCACGTTTACTGAAATAATTTTAATTGAAAATTTTGGCCCAATTATAATTCGGTTGTGTAATTTTACGAAGATGTAGATTTTGCGAGTACGAATATGGCTTCTCGGGTCCGAAAGTAATCGTTGAAAACGACAGCAACAACAGAACATCGGGATAAAAATATGTTTCTTAAAACTAATTAAACGATAAAACTAAATAATTTTTCCTGCAAAGTAGTTAATGTCTTTTATAAAAATTATTTTTGGTTGAAAAGAATATTTTCAAATTCACTCAACTTTTTACAGCACAAGAACCTCATCATTTTGTGACAATAGTCCGTCCATCTGTACATCATAAATTTATAATTTAAACCATTCACACTTTTTCGAAAATTTTGCGAGAATATGCTTTATATTTATACGATAATAAACGTAATGTAAAACTACGAAAAAAATTGAAAACCTTCTTGTTTATGTAGAGCGAAGATGATTTTTTTTGTGCAATAAATTTCGTGGACGTTAGTCATGTTATTAAAGTGCAATAATCTCTATCACATATTTTTTGTCAGGGGCATTATTCGTTCTACGTGTTTGTAGTCATTTACAATGCTCTCTGCCACTTAATTTGCCAACTGAACATTTCAAAAATCTAATAAAATTAATAAGATAACTTTTATTTCATAAAACGAATAAAATAACCTTTCAATAAAAATTTGTACCACAATGAATTTCGTTAACATTGAACTTCCATCATCAAGTTTATGAGATATAAGCAAAAAAACATTTACAATTTAATCTCCCATATTACATTATGTATTATAAAATGAAAATAGTATAAAAACTATTTTATTTCATATTTTGCAGCAAAATAAAGATGGGGAAAGAAGGAAATATGAAATGGTAAGTTTCAAACTCTCCAATAGAGCTAATTCGAATACTATGGATTAATTAATCTCATCTCATATGGACACGATTATATAAAGTGCATACTTCAACTTTTGCGGAGTTTAATGTAATCGGTATCTTTGCGTGTTTATAAACAGGTATTTATAATATTTTTAGCATACAATAAAATATATTTTTTGCAGACAGTGAACCTTTAAAATTTAATAATTTTTCTAAGGATTGAATATAAATTATTCATATAGATAAAATATTGTCCTACCTATATACAGGGGCTTGATTTTACATTAGATGAATTAAATCATACCGGATTGAAGTGCAGTCGAACAAATCCTAGGACTAATTATATTATAAACGGGGAATTAAATTGGTTTGGTGGTTCAGTATCTTAGCGCCTCAATCTATTTCAATAAATTGTATATTCCAGAATAGAATTGTATTAGTTTAAATTTGATCTCGGAAGATTAATAATGTACCTTTTCTGAAGTTGTTTTTTTTACATATATTTCATTTCTAACCAAGTCTGTCTACAAGGGTGCCCAAGGACGGTCCCGCAAAAAATCTAGTATATCCTGAGGCTACCCGTCTAGTCAGTTGCTTAGTTTACTTAACAAGTGTAGTTTTAGGTTTCTGTAGTTTTTGGTAAGAACTGTTATGATTTTATTATGCCTCGACTTCAATTAAATTGTCCAAAAATATTCTCTTACGGTCAGAAAATATTGTTAGTAAAAATAAGTATAAGCGTAGAGAGGAAACAAAACGAAACTTGTGTTATAAAGGATGGTAAATTAAGTTACGGTGCGGTATGTAAATGTCTGTACAAGCCTTGAAAAAAGGAGAATAATTTCACTTAGATGCAAGAATCATTTTCTTCAATTCCTTATATCACGTGGTAATCAAATATCATCAGAAATATCTATTAAGTATTATTTGTTCTAATAAATCTACTCAAAATTTTTTGGATAATTATATACATTTCTTTGAAGTTATGCGATATATCTCATTTCTATTTTTGGCAATTTTAAATATTAATACCTAGTTTACTATTAATTTTACGTTTTTTTTCTTAATCTGAAGGAAAACTTAGACCTATTATTGAACACAAATACCTTAAACTATCATTTGCGAATACAATCCTACTCAGCACACAGCCATTCAAGACATGGCCGACAGGACTTTCTTTTACGAGTAGAGGATATTTATCTTCAATATTATGGAGACCGTCCATTATGATAGAACGGGACCGGAGTACAAGTGCCCGTAAATAGGATGTAATTTACTTGGACTTGACAACTAACCTGTTTACTTACTGGAAATGCAATATTGTTACACATCTGGGCATATATCGTGAGAGTCGTTATATCGTGAGAAACTTGTTCACATGTACCATATGAGCTTCTTGAAGATGTTTTTAAAGTCCTGATTGTTTCCAAAACAGGATTGAAATATTTTTTTGTCTGAAAAAAAAATTAAATATCTGTGTTTTAATATAGGAATAAATATAGTTTAACACCAATGATATTTTGACATTTTTGGATGACATGAAAAAATATACATTATAGATTGAATCCAAAATATATTTTTAAATACGTCGTTTATTTCTAAATATATTATAGCTCGCCATTACTTATTCTGAAAAAATCAATTTGAAAATTATCATACATTTGTTTGCGCGGGAAGATGTTTAACTTTTATTCTTTCATATAATTAATTTTTATTCAATCCTCTTTGCTTACTCACCTTTGGATGTTTTGGGTTTTCCTCTTTTATAATAGTTCGTATTTGTATTTACAAACTTTTTTGCGTGATCCTTTCAGCTTATTAAATTTCACGAAATTTTGAGTTATTTCTTTTTTATACAAACGTGACAGTATTTGTAATCTTTTCTTTACCTAATGTTTTTAATTACTCAATTTTGGGTACTTTTGGTTTTATTATTTATAATTATTTTTTACATTTTACTCGACTCTTTTTGCTTATTCGCTTTTAGATATTTTTTTTTGTATCTCAATTCGTGTTTATATCTATATTTTATTTATGTAATCCTTTTTCCCTACTACATTTTAAACGTTTACGGTTTGCTTTTTTTCAAATTACCAATTTGTGTTTTCAAATGCCTGTGCTACATCCAAGAAGACAGCTGAACATACATTTTTGTTTTCTATCGCTTTTTCAATAACATCAGTAATACGATGTACTTGATCTATTGTCGAGTGGTTGTTTCTGAAACCAAATTGATGTGGTGGTATCAGTTGTAGGTTTGAGACGCTTTAAAATAATTTTTTTTAAGATTTTCAAAATACATATTTGGTTCTTTGGAACCGAAAAATACCGTTGAAAACGTAAGAACCCATTTTTCATGACAGATTTCAAATATGGAATTAACTTTTGAAAAATCGGTTGAGTGACATCCTTCTCGATGAGCAAAAAATATTCTCGCATACAATTCATGTGTTAAAATTAATATTTTTCCTAATTAAATTGTTTCCATTTAATTATGAACTTTCTATTTACTTTTTTCAATAAAATAAATATCGGTTGGTTCGGATTAAGCTGGGTTGGATTAGATTGGGTTAGGTTAAGTCAGGATAAATTCTATTAGATTTAGATAGTTTAAATTTTGTAAAGGTAAATCAGGAAATTTTGTAAAGTTAAATAAGCTGAAATCAGGGTAGGTGTTAGTTCAGTTTAGTTAAGCTATGTTGGATAATATAAGTTAGGTCTGGTTAGATTAGATCAGATTAGGTTGGGTTGAGTTACGTTAGGTTGCGTTAAGTTAGGTTAGGTTAGGTTAGGTTAGATGAGATGTGGATAGTTTTGGTTAGGATGGGTTAAGTTAGGTATACTTGGATTAGGTTGGGTTATGTTGCATTGATTTGTGTTAGGCTGGGTTAGGTTAGATTAGAAATGTGTAGGTTTAGCCATGTTTGTTTAGATTTGTTTAGGCCAGGTAAAGTTGTGTTAGGTTAAGTTTATAAATGTTAAGTTAGATTTATATTGGGCCCTAAATGTTTACTGTTCCTTATATTTTTAACGTATTACATGTAAAAATACCAAAAAAATAATTTTCTTTGCAGAAAGACTCCTACCACAGGGTGAAGTTTTGTATCCGTGAGTGGGACTTGCTTTAGTATATATATATATATATATATATATATATATATATATATATATATATATCTATGCAGAGGTTTCTCTTTCCTCTGGAGAAAGAAGAGTTAAGACGTTTTCAAATTTTCCTGCTATCGTCATTTTGGTCAAGTACATCTTAAAATAAAAAAAAGTAATACTATTGAAAAAATAAAAAAAAAACGAAAATGAAGCCAGGTGCATGAACTACAAGAAAAATGAAAGGAAATTATAAAATAATAAAAGAAATGTATTATTTTCGAAATTCTGAAATATCAGAGTAATTATATTTTGCATTATCTTATTATTCTTATTACCTTTAAATCAATTATCAAACGAATATATTATTTTTAACGTATTTAGGTTTTGAAAAGTTTGATCGTAAGTCGCGTTGATTTTTTTTTTCAGAAGAAAAAAACTAAACTTGAATTTATACAGGAAATAAATGTAATAATATTAAAAAAAAAGTGTAAATAAATAATGCACAGCATCATTTCAACAAAAACAATTGTAAATACGTACAAAAATCCTTCCACAGTTTTCGCAAAGACCAAAATAACAAGTGTTTGACTCGTGTCCTGTATGCATGTAGAAGCAAAGATACCAAATAAACTAAATGTAAGTATGATTTTTCTCCCATATGTATCTGTAAGAAATCCAGCAAGGCATCCGGAACATAACATACCTGCAAATTAAATTTCAATATTTCAATGCCAACTAGCAAAACGAATTTCTTGGCTATGATTATCAATATTCATTTATATAAAGTGAGTGAATTTGAATTCGAAATAAAAAGTCGAACAATTTGACGACAAAATTATTGTAAAGTTAAATAATTGTTTTAGTATTGGGTAATCGTGATGGGCTCTTGGAATTTGATTCAGTAAAAAGGATCGATCGATCAAGGTCAATGACTGTAATGAATCAATAGTACCGTTGTTAACCGAGATAGACTGCAATTTATTTGATACTAAATCAAATAACATTTACAATACTTTCGACGTATATTGAGTATTTAATTTGTTGTAACTTATGAATTTGGTTATTCTTGCCGATCTAGGACTGTGAACCAAATGCATATGTGTACTTGTATGATAACATTGCTCTTTAATTTTTTTTTACTTTCAGCATTAACATTTTATTGATTGTTAAGTGGAACAGTTGTGAATTGAGAAACTGAGCTACTAGTGAATTTTTCCAAATATCTTTGACAATCATCAATTTATCAGCGCCGATATGAATAACATGGTATTGAACAAACTGATGAGTGAAAAACATTTAAGGCAAAAGTACTTTAGTACCTCATATCGTGTAACTTTTTACGTATTAGCTTTTGTAATATATGCATAAATCATATCGCTGCCCAAGCACCATACTATTCATGTTAAATTGGAACCCCCTAGCTATATACATATGTTTTCATGTAACGTAACGTGGATCGTATACAACCTTCACGATTAATTATAAATTCTGTTGTATCACGTACAATCATTTAAATATTTTAAGAAAATCAATTTGAAAATATTTTTTTACAAACTAAACGTGAAATATATTCAGTTCAATATATTTCACGTTAATTATTAAAAAATTAAAGTCAAGATAAATTTTCATTTTTATTAACATGAGTCCATTAAAAACAATATCGATTTTTTTTACTAAATGACAAACAAAATGGAATATTACAATTAAAAAATATTTCTTTATGAAATCAGATAAAATCGTACTGATATAATAATATAATTGATTGGTTGGTAGGAAAGGATTCAGCGTTATAATTGCAAACAATTTATTTGAAAAATTATAGTTCATACTTTGTAACTTTTGCCCATAGTAAGCACTATTTTTATTTATAACTCATTACTAAGGTACAAGTAAAACCTTCTGCATAAACATTTCGGTGCTGACTCAAAAAAACTTATTAAGGATGACAATTCTGCTCTATCATCAAACATATTATCTTAAAAGCGATTATCTAAAGATCGGAACAAATAAAAATCTGCAGGTGTCAGAAGAACATAGTATAAGAAGAATATAATGTCAAGAAGATATGATGTCAGAATGTAGGAGAATGTAGTGTCAGAAAAATATATATGGTAGTTGAGGTAGAATCTCATAATAAAAAATCAGTAACTTCTGTCGAAAGAATATTTCTACCTGTGACCAGGCGTTATCATGAAGAAAATACATTTTTGATTAATCTTTGCCTTGCTTTTACATTCAGTAACGGTTCAAATTCTAATTGACAAGGTAACTAATATAATAAAATTGTAATGTTTAACTATGGAATCGTTTTTTTATATTTAGAGGATCGTTAAATTATAATTTTTAAGACGAAATCCATAATAATAAAATTAATTTTATCGCCGTAAAATGGTTGGTGTTTTTTTAAAGAAATACCACTGAAGAAACAATCTGTAGTACTTATAATTTGTTTTGTATAAATTGGATAAACAGAAGCCAAAAGTGTAAGTTCCAACCCAGTATACAAGTTGAAACAATAACAATGGAAAAAGCTAACGTTAAAACGGTTGGTGTTTTTTAACCAAATATAACTGAAGAAATAATCTGTAATTTGTTATGTAAAAATTTATTAACTAGAAACCGAGGTGTGAGTTATAACCCGATATATAATTTGACACAATTAAGTACAACTGAATACAAGCCACCTGTAAGTACCTTCCTCGTTTGCCGTTTCGCTCGCTTGCAAGTAAAAGCGTTCGACTCGCGCTCCCATCTCATTTCATACAGCACTCATCGATCGTGGGAATATATTATGTGCTTTCGTGGCCCATTGTCTATAGAATTGAATCAATTACTTCCTAAGATATTGTTGATTGTTCTATTTCATTATTTGTATTTGATATAACAAAGTTTGTCATTGGTATGTTTAATAATTATACGCTAAAATCATTTAGAATATAGTTTAAATTATTTCTAAATATTTATTCTGTAATATATATATGTCCGCTGGAATCATAGTCTTTAAATTAAACTTAAATTATTTTATTTTTTCGCCACACCAATGGTGGTAGTTTTCAGCATCGTCAAATAAATTTCCATGATTAATTATTTGTACAGCTGGACTGTTCCTCGACTAGACATTGAGGCGGCAGCTTCTTGCTACCGTATCGAAGCCGACGTTGATGTCATACGTGTCTCTCTGATAGTAACCTTTAAGTTGCTTTCTCCAAGCTGAAGAGATTGATAGGACCCGGCGGTATACCTGGATACATATTTAAAGCTTGCGCTGATATTTTTATGAATTCTTTGAAGCATATATTTAAAGTTTTGCTAAAAGCTGATACCTACCCCTCACGTTGAAAAGTGACCCGGGTAACACATACACTTAAGAGTGACACGGAGTCAGATGGAAATAATTTCAGACCGATCGTTATCCCTTCTGCACGAACTAAATTATTTGACTTTGTTTTACATCGCAACATATGCTCGAACTTGAGAAGTCAAATCTGTAATGGAGAGCATGGGTTTCGATTCGGATGTTCGGTGGTCACGAAACGTTTATGCTTCCTTGACTATGTTGCCTGTTGCGTCGACCTCGGATTTCAAGTGGATGTTATTTATTTTGTATACCAGAAAGCTTTCAGTCGTGTAGATAACGATATCTTATAAAATCACCATGGCGAGGCAGGGTTCTCCGTTCCACTTTTATGATTTTTCTCTTCGTATCTTGCGGATAGAAATCAATACGTACGAGTGTAAGAGTCGGAAGTAAGACAGAGTTCAAATATTTTCACGATTTTGGTAAATGGTGTTGGTCGTGCAGTAAAAACTGCGTGTTGGTTGTTGTTGGCGGACGACATGAAACATTTTACTGTCGTCAAGGGTGCAGCAGCTGGCGAATGGTCGCAGCATAACATCAGCGCCGTCGTTGAGTTGAGTGCAACAAGCGGCTTACAGCTTAATGCAAGGAAATGTTCTATAGTTTGTTGCACACGCTCCTATCAAATACGAATACACGATCTGCGAAATTCCACCGTATCGTTTGTATGAGGTCGTTGGATTTAGAAGTGAGATTTGATTCGCGATTGACGTTTCGTGGGCACATGATTTAATACTGCAGTAGATAAGGATGTACTTTAAGTGGTGAAGGATAATGCGTATATTTATCCTAAAAATCGTTGCAAAGAACTTACCATGACTTTGTATCTAACAACGTAGTATATTTGCAAGATTAAAATCCATGCATATAACCCCAAGCAAAAATTTGTAATACCTAAATTTATTGTGTATATATATACATATATATATACATACATATATATATATATATATATATATACATATATTTATATATATATATATATATATATATATATATATATATATATATACATATAATATTGGTTCATGCAATTTAGCTGAAAGTTATATTGAACAAAATAATACATTATCGTATGACTTGTGACTTATCATCTATAGAAACATTTTTAAGTATATTCACTGTATCACAACTTATTTAATCACGATAAAGTTGCATCAATTTGACGTGGACTTTTATCTAGTGTGCTTGAAAATTCTTATCTATAAAAGGGGCGGCACTCAGTATTCCTTTCTGATAAATGGTCATGTGTAAGTTACACTCTGAATTAGGAAGAACATAGGAAAAATTAGTTAGCGCCATACTACCCGCAACAGCTTGGAAAAAAATTGCGAATATAATTCTATATTGATATTTTCCAAACCCACAAGTGTCCAAGCATTCCTGAATATCGTTCACATCCATAATTCTGACAGGTGGTTTCACAGTAATGTGGTTGGGAATTTTTGAAATATTCAATGAATTTTACATTACTTTAGGTAACATAATTCAACTAAATTTAATAAAAATCTAAGGAACACATTTTTACAAGGTTATATATATCAAATAAATCTAGACTTAAAAAGAGCTATAGAAACGAGAAAAACCATAGTTTTACAAAAAAATCTCAAAAAGAATTATTTATGTTTTTACTTTTGTTGTACAACACATCATTCTAAATTTGTTGTAACCTATTACTCTTGGATTTAGGATAAGTCCATAACGAAATAGTTTATTTATTTCCCAGATCTTGAGTTTTACCTAAACCAGAATTCCAATGCTATGTGCATATCATATCAGGTGTAACAGCCATTAAATATTATGTGAGACCAAAAAGGAATGGTTGCCACATAGATATGTGGCTGCATGAAACTAGATGTCCTCTCCTGGAGGCCAAACTATACCAGCAATTTTCACAAGTGAGATGTCATTGGATTCGTCATAATATGTAGAGAATAATGAGCTGTATAAATATACAATGTGGTGCCCACTGACCTTCTTAACATTTAGGATGATTTGTATTTTTATTTAAATCAAATCGATATGGGTCATACTAAAAGTCTGAATGAGAAAATTTAAATCACATTTATAAAAATGTGATTTAAATTTTCTCATTCAGACTTTTAGTATGACCCATATCGATTTGATTTAAATAAAATATACATATATAATAATATTTTCCTGCAATTTTTAAGAACCAAAAAATTTAAAAAAATATATTCCTCGAGGGTGAACTCGCTCGTTTTGTGAGTAAATAACATTAAAAAAATCCAATAATTACTTTTTTTTTATTACGGCCAAACAAAAAGGAGGGTAAAGAATTTGACACTATATGTAAAATAGCTATGACGGCAGCCGCGATTCTCACTTCGTAGAGGAAATGTGTAGTATCAGCAGTTATTACCAAAAAAACTAACCATTAAAAAGTTTGAAATAAAACAAAAGCAAAGAGACGCCAAAATCCATCTACAGAAAAATACGAAAAATTTTTTAAAACTTTTACCTACAATGAACTGCTCTTTTCGTGGCTAAAAAATAATCATATCTCTCATAATAATTGTGTTTCTGTAGACGATGTTCTATTTTTTATTAAAGATAGTGTACGGCAGTTTACAATAAGGAGGTTTATTTAACTTTTTTCCTGACCTGGTTTCAATTTTTTTAAAGATCTCCTTTAATCATTTTTGTTCCCAATCGCATCTAAATACACACTACATATATATATATATATATATATATATATATATATATATATATATATATATATATACATACATATATATATATATATATATATATATATATATATATATATATATATATATATAACATTATAGATGGTTAAAAAATAAAATAGCGTATAAAATATCTCATCATGTCACCCACTTTTTACAAAATATATAAATATATGACAAACGCCACTAAAAATTGGATATTAATTAGAAATTTCTAACATACTTCCTTTTATTTTGATTAATATCAGTTTCGCTTGTATTCATTTCACTATCTAATGCTGCAATTTAACATAAACAAATTAAAAATCGGTTCCTAAATAGCTTTGGCATTACGATATTAAGTAGCACATAATCTGTGTCTAGTACCTTGGTCTCAAATATTTATTAACTTATACAAAAAGTAGTTATTCCCTAATATAAATAAAAGTCAGTTTTGCAACGTTTTGCATTCACATCATTATCTTGCTATATTCTGAAAAAAATAATGAAATAGAACATACCATTTGTTTTAGAAGCTGAATAATTTAGGGGGCTATTTTGTCGGTGTTAACAGCATTTTGAAGGCCAAAAGACAAGGCATTAGGAGTACATCTTCATTAATTAAGGCCATTGTGTAGAATAAAACAATGCAAGTCAAATAATCAACCGTAAATGAATAGATGACAAAAAGTTATTGAGCGTAGCAAAAGTAGCACGTAGCATGTACAGTGAGGCGAGGATAGACGTAAAATTCACGGAGTGTTTCAATATTAAAGCATAGAAAGACGGTAAAAAACACTTTAATTTTTTAAACAATATTTTTAAAGAAGAAATTTAAATAAACAATCATAGCGCGAAAATAGTTATATAGTTGTTTAACCATAAAGTGAAAAAAAGTATTCGCCAGGTAGCGATATGGCAATGCCTAACTAAATATATTCCAGCGAGTTGATTTGCAATGGTAGACAATATTCGACACTAAATCTTTAGAGAATACCTGCTAGATTGATGAAGCATGGGGTTTCATTTATCTATCTCATTTTGGGATACGTATTATACGGAAAAGACAGAATTTTGATCTTTTGAAGTAAAGAAATATTGTGCTATTAACAAACTGAGGGATCTCATCCCTCCACGGAACTTAAATCGGATCATGAAGTCTTATGATAAGTTGAATAACTCAATGCAAGGGGGAATCGCCGAAGATTAATTGTTTATTAAATAATTTTTTCAACAAATTATTCATTTATTGACAAGTATAACAAACACATTAAGAAAATTTAATAAAATTATTCTCAACAGAAAGAACAGAATATAGAATTTAAATAAGTAAAATCACCGTTACATTCTTTTCACTCAATATGGCATTGTTTTAGATCATAACAACTGTGAATAGATATAACAATTTCCATCTTGAATTACTCTGAGAAAATATTAAATAATTATGTCCGTTCATTCTGTTATAACTTGCCTTGGGCTTAGCAAATTGAACTTGAATTTAATAGTTTTCCCTAATAAACTTCATACCGATTTCCTATTTTTGTACTTAAAATTTAAACTAGAATGTCGTTAAAACTAGACAAAGGGCTAAAAGACAGTCGCTCAAAAGACAATATCAATATGTTAAGAAGCGATATGAATTTTTACATATAGTAATTTAAATATTATATCTACAAAGAGATTCCCTTCGAAGACAATATCAAAATATTACGAATTTGAATAGTGATATGAGGATTATTATATATACCCTCAGTACATACATTTTAATATTCTTAATAAAATGTTTTGTGCATATTTAATCTTTGTATACTCGTGCGTTGGTCTCTAAAACAGACCAGTCAATAATGTATTGTTTAAAAAAAAATATCAACACTGTGACTGTGGTTTTTAGTAGCTTCTTAATTTGTTGTTTGCCATAATTTAATGCGGCGCAAGCGCTGGTGCCAAGTGGCTTTATGTCACTTTTTTACTGTTACCGATCCATGAGACCGATGGGAGAATGTATTACTATTTTAAGTAAGCTACTATTTTTTATTTTAAAATATTACTCAATGAAATGTATTAATTGATTTTAGTAATGGATAATATTTATTAAGTATAATGTATGATATTATTTAGGATCGTTTTTATTTTTTTTTAGTTATTTTTGTCATCAAAATGGACGAAGAAAGGACAAGGGCACTGTTAGATTGTGAAGATTTTGATACAAATTATGATGACAGGAATGACAGTGAGAAAAAAGACGCTTTAGAACTGCGAGAGATAAATACTGAAGCTGAGTAGGAGGGTGATTCGTCAGGCGAATTTGAAGAGTTTTCGTATACATCTGCAAACTACTATGTTGGTAGAGATAAAACTAGTAGGCGGAACAAAAATAGTCCATCTTCTAGTGTTAGAACCAGATCTCAGAATATTTTTATGCAACTTCCTGGCATAAAAAGAGAAGCAAGAAATACTAAAGATCCAGGTGAGATTTGGAAATCATTTTTTTCTGATAAAGTTGATTAGCATATGTTGATTAGCATACTTCATAATTCGATGGATATCTAATTACGAAGTATGCTAATCAACATACTGAGCGGCTTTCAGCTGAATTCAAACAAACTAGGGACTATCGACTTACTGACAAAAAGGAAATTGAAGCATTATTTGGTCTCCTTTCATTTTATTGGTTTTAGGAGAAATGGCCAGCTTAATGCTAAAGACCTGTTCAAAACTGATGGTTCGTCTCCAAAGATTTTCCGATTGACAATGAACTGGGGTCCATTTTATCTTCTATTCCAATGTCTAATGTTTGACGACAAGGAAAAAAGAACTCAGCGTGATTCAAACGACAAATTGGCATATTTGAAGACATTGTGCCATATTTAAAAAAATATGTAAGTCCCTTTTAATTTGTAACAACCGACGAGAAGTTGGAAGTATTTAGACGCCGCTGTAGCTTCCGTTATTATGTATCTTCAAAACCAAATAAATATGGCATAACAATATGCACTTACGGATGCCAAAATGTTTTATACGTTGAATTTAGAAGTTTATGTAGTACAACCATATGAAGGGTCATATAAAGACGATATTGGGTCTGAGCCATCAGTCAAGCATGTTTGTAGTATAATCAATGGATCTGGTCGAAATATAACGTGTGATAATTTTTTTATTACCGATAGTTTAATGGAGTATTACATCTTAAGGGTAATAGGCACAATTTGCAAGAATAAAAAGGGACTGCTAAAGGAATTTCTAATGTAAAAGGCCGTAGAGAAAAGACCAGTTTATTTGGACATCGAAATAACTGCACTCCTGTTTCATACGTTCAAATGAAAAATAAAAATGTTCTACTAATATCTAGTATGCACGTTGATGCTCGAATAAATGAATAAACTGGACAAATAGAAATACTTACGGACTACAATGCTACAAAAGGGGGCGTTGACATGGTAGATAAAATGTGGGAAACTCATAACTAGGCTAGATGAGCTAATCGATGGTCGATGGTTATTTTTTAGTCTTGTGAATGTTGCGGGAATAAATTATTATATAATGTGTGGGCTAAACAATGTCAACATAAAAACAAGCCGCAGGAAGTATCTAGAGATTCTTTCATATGATCTCATTATGTCCCATCTAATAAAAAGGGCATTCATTTCAGGTTTGCCAAAGACACAGATAAAGAATGTTAGAAATATGCCTACTTGATAAACCAGAACCTTCATCTTTTCTTAACTATTAGACAATTGGTTGTTCATTCTTCTTTCCAAAAAAAAAAACAAAAAACACAATTAAAGTTCATGAAATGCAAAGAATATTTTTGTCTAGCGTGCAGTTATAGGTATATTCTAATTGTTACACCATTGAAATCATTGATAAATAATACTTTTTATACTATTTTGTTATTTCTGTTACTTTCGTTTATTATATTTCAAAGTTTTTTCGAGTTGACTAAAAGTTACGTAATTTTCAAAAGGTGGATTTAAAAGACTGATTCTACCAAATAAAGTTAAATTGCTAATATTTTATACAGACGATATCAATTTTTGATCTGAGATACCGTGCGTGGGTATATGTTTACGCGAGTATACGAAGGTTAAAATGTAGTTTTCTAGGTTTTACCGTCGACGAGACAAATTCAAATATTTACTATTTACATTATTTTTTCTGTCTTATTTTTAGAAGACAGACACTGGCCAGTTCAAATATTTACTATTCACATTATTTTTTCTGTCTTATTTTTATAAGACAGAAAAAATAATGTGAATAGTAAATATTTGAACTTGTCTCGATAATAAGAAGGATGATATCTTACAGAGGAACTCAGGACTAACAAAATTCTGTTGCACAAATGAGTATATTTCAAATTGGAGATATAACTTCGACTATTTGGAATTTTTATGATAATACATTCCTTTAAATATATTTTTAATTCTTTTGAACTTGTCACAAAAATTATATGTGAATTTTACAGCCTTTAAAAAATTCGTTAAAATCTAAATTAATTTAGTTATACTACGATTCTCATAAAGAGAAAAATGATGTCGGAAAATAAGGTAGATTCAAATTATATTTTTAAAGGAAAATAAATTTGCGGAAAACAAATTATATGTTTTCTCTCATTTATATTTATTTATTTTTATTTCACTGTGATCCATTTGTTTTTAGTTTGTACTTCCATATTTGTCTTGAACTAAGCAAAATTGTCCACATGTTAGTTGTCCATGCACAAGGAGTCTTGAAAGATTAGTTAAAAATATATTTACATACCTTATAATATACTAAACATCTTTAACATTCGTGACAATTTGTCTTAAAAGGAATTGTGTTTAGTTCAGGAGTAATTATAAGACTGTTTTTTTTCGCAGTAATGAAAAATAAAAGAAATCAACATAATAATATAAAGTAATTTTTTAAATGTAAATGAGCAAAATATATTTGTATATTTAGGTAAGATTAATTATAATCTTGGAATAGAGCTCTCTCAGATTCCAAATGAAATAAGTTTTGTTATCACTGATTTCAGTATGTTCTCGTTATATTTTAAATAAGAGTCGAAAACAATTGAAAAACTTGCAGACTTTTCGACACACGTTTTCGAATATAGTATAAAACAAAATCACTATGGTGATATTTATTTTGGCCCAAATTCTTAACTTTTATGTTTTCTGTATATGTACATGTAAACAATAAAATATGTATGCTGCTGTACCGTTATGTTATGAAAAAAGGTTGGAATAAAAAAAAAATCAAAAATCTTTTTTTGATTTTCTTGGTATACATGGAATAAGAAAGTGTCTAAAATAAATTTTTGAGGTACTTTAATATACCTTTTATTTTATTATAACTTTTTATTTTATTTTCCAAGTAGCGACACTCACTATTTTTGTATTTTTTTGCATTTTACTCTGTCGTCGAACATTTATTTTTAGGGAAGAGAATAATTTCCTACGATATGGCGAAAAGAAATTTTACTCGAATGATCATACCATCTCATGAAACATGTTAGATAAAATTTAACAAAAACTAAATTGTTAAAGAATTTATAACTCAATCACGTAGTGTTGAAAACGAAGTTTTTCTTGTTTTTTCTTAATGTATTAATTAATTCTATTTGTAATTAATTAATTCTTATTTAACGGTACTCGTGTTTTTTATATATATCTTAAACTTTATTCCTCTACAAAGAAAAATATTTATTATTGCCACTAATTATTAAGTTAATTATATAAATATATCGATGAAAAGTTAATGGGCTATATATCACATCAATCTATAGAAGTATTTATCGATGTATTTTGTCACACTCACTACTGTAGATCTACACTATCAGCGCCAAAATGGCGAAAATCAAATTGTTTAATTACGACTTTTTTGTTCAGCATACTATTATAAGACTATATAGTCAGTAGATCAAACACATTATCAAATAATTTATAGCTCAATTAAATAGTATTGAAAACGAAATATCTCTTATTGTTTCGTGCATGTATATCTAATCCACATTACTCTTTCATATACAACAAAGCTAATGAAATATTAATTAAAAATTAAGCCGAGTTTTTCAAACGGTCACGGCATTCTGAAGAAAATTACCCGTGGCAACTTAATAAACTGAATGTGGTAATAATTCACATAGGAATAATTTACATATTTCTATACTATTTTAAACATAATACTTACGAATCACCATGTTTTTGTCTGCAAACTCCAAGGCCAATGTAATAATTGTACAAGAAGTTTAAGAAATTGAGAGCACGTCGTAAGATATTAGGATGCATTTACACTTTTATGGCTTTAATGATATGTAGTCAAACCGGCCTAATTTATTTTCCGATTTTGACTCGTGCTAACCGCTAGATAGGGCCGCCATAATAACATAAATGCGCCCGACCATTTACGAGCCAAACTAGGACGTTATCCAATTTACTGGACTATGACCCCTGAATTCGGTCGCTAGATTCCATCGCTAATTATTAGATAAAAATGAAGCCCGACTAATAATGCTGACGTATCTGTCCATTTATGAAAGCTAATTTGCAAAGAAGCTGGAAATCTGGCATTTTAAAAATATTTCTTTTTTTCTTTGTGTGCCTAATTAAACCATCTTTATCTCAATAATCACCACTTAAAAATATTCATATGGAATATTTTTAGGAAGGCAAATAAAGTACTTATTCTTTTAAATTTCATTTAGCTTGGAAAATATAAATTTAGAGAGTCTGTTAAAAAATTCTAAAAGGATTTACTTGAGAATTTTATGTAAGAAATTTTTAAATATATTGTTGAAAATTATGAAAAAACGCCATTACTAGAAGTTTATCTAATATTTAGCAGAAAACGATAGCGATTATTCTAAATTTCATGTTATTTTTTAATATATTCAAGACATTTTTACACCTGTGAATGATGTGCAGGGCAACACGCAAGTGCACTGTCCTATGTATTGCCTAGTCATTAATTATATAAAAAACTGTTTAATAGAAAAACTATACGCCTTGAAATTTTTATGTATAGTGGATATAAAAACTGATGATATTTACTTTGGAGGGTAGACGTACCCTTGATATTTTGCTATACATTTTCGAAAATTCATCAATTTTTTTTATATAAAGAAAGCAAAGAAAAATTTTGAAATCTTTATAAAATCTGATGAAAATTTGATGCAAATGTACAGTTCCCTCTCTAATCACAGGCTAACTGGAACCTGTGTAGTTACGAATCATTTATATCAAAGTGAAAGAAATGACAGTAAGGACGGTTCCATAACTGCCGATGTTTACGAATTCTTAACATATTTGATTAAAAATAGAATTCATTTGGCTCTTTATACATGAACACGGTGGAAAGATGAAATATTTACGTTAAGAAACAGGTATTTAAATTTCAATAAAAATTCATAAATCACAACAACCCTAGTAATTTAACTTGTTTACCATCTTCCATTCAAAAATTAGTTGCGTCAAAATGAATTTGTGTTACAGTGTATACTAAAATGCTACCATAAATAGTGTTTGTCGTTTGTGAAGTGTATCAAAAAACTATTAATTGGAATTAATATTTGTATGTATTATTCTTAATGTATAACTACAAATGTGTTTTTCGATTATTTCTCTTGTCCACCTATATTCTGGTCGATAAATGCTGGATGTAAAATACACAAAAAAGAACACAATTTAATTAAGAACTTTCTTTTTTAAGTCATTTAAAAATTATAAGAGAAGAGTGTAATACCGTCTAAATAACATGTAAACACTGACATAATTTTTACTTCATAAAGTTCTATATTTTGTGATTTTGACATTTTTTTTGAAACCTAACCTCATAGGATCCTTTAAAAACCTCAGCCCACCAAGTATATAAAGAGCCCTCTAATATTTCTATCACCAGCCAAATAAGTTCTTTAATTGGACAATAAATATACACACATAGAAATACACGATCTGGGAATATCCAATCTAGGACATAAATTTTATATTTTGTTTAAAACTGGCAAACAAATTATTTGATCTAAGAGAAATACGAATTACTCCGACGAGAGTCCAGAGGTGTACTTGATCATAATATTTTTAAGCTTCTAATAAGACTACTTTTTCAAATGCATACTTAGTCAATTGCAATAATACCAAAAAAAAATTGGAAAACCTCGCAGAGAGATTGAATGGATTTTCGTTATTTTTGTATTTAGTTAAAATCTCGTACAAAAAAATTTACTTTTTGAATATCAGCACTTTGTCAAATACTAAAATTTCTTTACAACGAAACTAAACGAAAACAATTCATAAATTATATTTAAAATATTATTATTGCTATTCAGGTATTTTGGAGAAACATGTAATTCTAATAGTTTCCGCGGTTACTAATTTTTAATTTGCTATCAACAATTTTGGTTTTTTACTGCTCATATAAGACTAGAGCAATATGATTTTTTACTTAATTAGTTTAAAACGTATACGCGTAATGATAGTATTTGAGATATATCTCTAACATAATCAAAAAAATATTCACACGCGCACACACACACACATACATACACACACAAATGCACACTCGCACACAATCTCACGCACACACGCTTGTGCGTGTGTGCGTGAGCGTGAGCTTGAGCACACAATTACACGCGCACAAACGCACATACGCACACACACACACACACACACATACGCGCACACACATACATAAACGTACACGCGCCCACACGCATACGCGCGCATGCGCAAACGCGCGCACGCGCGCAGGCGCTCACGCGTGCACACGCTCATATGCACATGTGCACGCACTTACACGAGCGCACACGCACACAGACAATTGGAAATAACAAATACTACTCGTGGGGTATCTCCTTTTGGAGGTCTTAGGAGGATATTTCATATAAATTTTTTCTTATCACAAAATTGATAGATTCCTCAGCTACCAGATATTATGTAGTAGCTTGTAATTTTCAATATACATATATGAAAATTGTTGAAATGTCCATATTAAACACTCAGTAATATCGTACTGCCAATAAATAATTAGAAATCAGGTTATTGAATCAATAACACGTACTATAACACATGATGATATTTTTTATATTTATATTAGCTAAAAACTAGTTGTTAGAACGCGAGTAGTAGAATTGGTTTTTGAAAATAAAAAAAGAGCGTAAAAAATCTGTTCGTTCATTAATCTCAATTTTCTATTAAATTCGAATATATTAGTATATTACATATAGAATATTATTAAAATGCATGAATTATTTTCCAATTTATTCTATAGCCTAAATCTCTTTAAGATGTGCAATTAAACGTTATAAAAAGAAGATTACGTACACTCCATAGATTTGCTCAATGTACAAGAAAAAATAAAAATAAAATTGAAGGATTTTTTTATCAGTTTGTAAGCGTGAATGTAATTTCACCATTGGCCTTTTTTAAACATTTCAATAGATGTTTTATATAGAATAACTTAATTTTTTATAGAATTCCCCAACAATTGAAGCAAAAAAGGGAGAATGTTTCTTTTCCAAAAAAATATTAATTATTTTAAGGATATGGTAATTTATTGGTAAAAATATGTACATAATTAATATACAAATCAGCTTATCAAAAAGGGTAATTTCGTATTTTACGTGATTTTAAATTTTCATATTTTACGTGATTTAAAACAAAACTAGAACACATGTGCAATTTTTGTGGGTAAATAAAATTTAAAAAGTGATCAGGATTGAGATTTCATACGTTCTATAATCCATTAATTTTAATGTGTATATTTTTGTTTTATTCAATTGAGGAATCATGAAGATAAATGTCATTAAATTGAATTTAATTGACAGAAAATACGTCTAAAACTTGCAATCTCGATTATTTACAAACAATTTTAAAAATTTGGTATTTTTTAACACACAAAAACTGCATGGAACGAAAAGACATTGCATAGTGTTTTTTCGTTAAATTAATGTTAAAAATATTAATTCAGTTTAATTTATGTAAGCTTCTTTCCACGTGCGACGTTGATTTTATAATAGCGACCTTTAAACAATCGTGCGGAGATAATATAGTTTATAAAATCTTTTGTCTTCAATATATGGCTACACATGTCCGGCATATATGGCTACACATGTCCGGCATATTATTAACAGCAAGTTTTATCCCTTTTTTAATACTAACGTCTAACTAACTATCTGTAACTATAACTGTAACTGTGTCTTTTTTAATACAAAATAAGTAATGAAAAATAAATTTCCACTAAATCTCATGATATCGTTACCCACAAGTCGCTTGTGGAAGGCTCAAAGGAGGTTTTGAAAGCTTAAGGGATTGGAAGGTATAAATTAGGCACAATTTATTATGTTAAAATAGTTTCAATAAAGGAAATAAGTATTCGATTAATGTTAACATTCTATCAGTAATTGAGTTTTCCTCCTATTACAATGCTACCAATGGATTTTCTAACTTATAGTCATCCTTTCAAAAAAGGAAATTTTTTCACACATCGGTTGTGTCTTGGCTAAGATCTCTTAAATATTAGTTTGAGATCATTAAATACTAAAATTAAGATCTCTTAAATATAAGTTTATTAAAATTGCGTGCAAGTATATTTTTGAGTTTTTGATTTTGCTATGGGAATTGAAACAAGAAAGAATGTTTAAATAAGAAAAAAATTCAGTTAAGAATGGATATGTATTTATTTATTTATCAAAAAGCCCATATCCAACTTACAGGCATTCTCAAATTCCTGGACATGCGCAAACATTAAAAGTACAAACATTTAGATTATTCATAATAACATGAATAATAATATTTAATATGGGAAAATACACATTAATTCAAATTTATTATGAAAATATATGTATATATATATATATATACATATATATATATATATATATATATATATATATATATGTGTGTGTGTGTGTATGTATATGTATGTCAGATTGATTTATAAGCAGTATATATTTATGCAAACGTAGAATGAGGGTAATCGTTTGAATTCAATGTAAAACTTAAAACGGAAAATGCATATATCTAACTGTTTAACTGTATAAGCACAATTAGCTTAGTTTATATTGGGAACCTCTGGGATATCAAAATTGCTCTAGTTGGAAGGGCGTACTAATGTAGTATAATTACGTTGATACGTCTAGTCACACGTAAAACGTATGATGTATAAAATTTCAATAAAATTAAAATCAAAGCCAGACCTATCAACACCAACTAATTTGTTTTTGAGATTTGCGGTTATCAAGGTCAAAAAGAAGATTATAAAAATAAATTGGCTGAATACCAAAAAATTTTAAAAAAATATTTAGGTATCAATTTACCTTAATAAAAGTAGTGCACCTGGTAAGAAAAATATAGAAATGTTTTAAAATAATGTTTGAAATAACCTGTTTTTCAGTTTTACCGTCAATGTTTTAAATATTATATTGATAGATATTTCCCAAAACGATTATTAAGATCGACTTCAAACTATACATACTATAATTAAATTTGGAAATCTAAATCAGTTGCTGCCAAAAATTATGGTTGTTTTAATGGTTATAACCATTGAAAATAACCGTAATTAATATTTTTATGATAAAATATTTCGAAGATTTTAAAAAAGAAATATAACTGTGTATAAAAAAATTAGGGTGATAAGCAACAAATATTTAAATAAATTTAACATTTGTGACACTAAAGAATTGCAAAATCTTGGGGGGGGGGAGTAGATTAACCACTGGAAATGTTTGTTTAAATCAATTTACAATGTGTGGTATTGTTTGAATGAGCTAGGGAGTAATAAAGGCATTGAAAATATTTTTTTAAGATTTGACTTAATATGTCTAATATTAAAAAACATGCAAACAAAATATATTTTTAGGTAACCTATTCTAGAGACTGGTAACGACAGAAAAGAATTTCGGAATAATGATACACGATTTCATTTTTCGCCTAATGTTAATTTTTTTTTTCATGTGATAAATAAATGTGCACCCGAATTATTATGGTGTAATTCAATGTACGGATTATAGTCCAAAGAATGCCCTAAGAAAATTTTTATAATGTTTACGTAGTTTTCAGTAGAAATTATTTTGTTTTTCATGCAAATCCAGACCAATTATTACACAAATAGTTACCTTTAAAACATTGATATATCAGGAGAGTTCTGTGAGACTAATATCTAAAATTAATTTTGAATAGACAGTTCATTTCAAGTGTACCGTACACACCTATAAATATAGTATTTTCATGAAAATATTTACAAATATTAACACAATTAAAGAAATATTGCCTACCGTATCTCTGGCAGGCGTAAGAGTGTCATGAGTATTTCTAATTTAAAAAAATATTGCCTACCACATCTCTAGCACGCGTAAGAGTATATTTAGTATTTCTAATTTCAATGTTTTCTCAGAAAATCAGCTTTAGAGACAGATAGAGTGTCAGATGTTAAAGTGATATTTTTAAGACCTAGTTTTGTTTTCGTTTGAAGTACGGAACCTTAGAGATGAAATTCGCCGAATCGCGTAAAATAATGCATTTGACGAAAGCTCAAATTTTATACAAAAACACCTACAGAGAAAGTGTCAGGTATTTATAATCAAATATACATAAGAAGGTTTTAATGTCTAAGTCAACGAAAGAAAATTTTTGTCAAATTGAGTTATGTCATAAAATAATCTTAACTTATTTTTAAAATCAATGCTATAATTTAGTTCAATTAATTGCTATTTAATTATACCTCTGTATTTAGTAAACGACATTTTCCAAAATACTTGTATAGAATTAATATTTTCATTTTATGAATACAAAGAAACATTTTCTTAATGAATTTTTTGTATTCTCTTAAATTTTTCTTTGTTGTGAATCCTATAATGTTTTGTGGCTAAAATAGCTTTTAATTTTAAGTGGCTAAGTTTTACTGCCCAAATTTGGACTCGTTTCAAAGTTCAATAATTTTTAAACGTGTCTGTTTATTTTTATATATTCATTGTTTATTAGAAATACGTCAAGTATAGTGCTGGTCCATCGTAGTATTCATTGCTCTGATAATAAAATTGAGATAACATGTTAAATATCTACATCACACCAAAATACATCTTTAGTAAAAATTTTATCCAGTATGCCAAATGGGTAAAGAGTTATTTCAAAAAGACCTGTGGACCGATCAAAAGCGAAGCCCAAAATATAACCAATATCAAAGCCCAAGAATAAACTTTTATAAAGTTTACTATTATATATATATACATTTATATATATATATATATATATATATATATATATATATATATATATATATATATATATTACATACAATCAATATTGGCAGAAAATTATTTTGCAAATCATTGTGCATACATAGCTCTAAGCTAAGAGTTTCGATATACTAGCTTTGTATGATGTTAAGCTTAACTAAGTAATGAATGAACTATATGAGGGCAAGGCACTAACTAAAATGTGAATATTTTGAATACTGCCTTCTGAAGATATTTAAATATACACACACACGTACTCTCAAGTACAATCGCGCCGCATACACACTCTTCCCCACCCACCCATATGTACATACATACATCATGTGAACTGGTACATCATTACATCAAAACTGATTTCCCATTGCATTTTTTTCTTTATTCGCAAAAAAGGTTATATTTACAAGGTCACTTTGATGTTCGTCTTGTACATTTGATCATGCTCCATTTTACTGTGAAAAATTTTAACATGGAAACTTGAAATTCGGCATAGTGATCAAGCTTATTAACATGCATATGGGCATCTCAATAGTTACAAACATACGTATAATAATTTTGCAGAAGGAAAATTAAGTAGGTGAAATTATTTTTCTCAAATTTAACCCTTTAATTTCTAGTATCGTGTGAGATGGACATTGAAAGACTAACTTATATGAATTTCTCAATTATTTATCTTAGTATTTTATTCAAGATATTTATTAAAATATTACTAAAAAGATCCACAAAAATTCTTCCAAAACCACTTGACATAGAAATTTGGAATCAAATATTGAAACACGTTAATTTTTATGGGGAACAAACCTCGTTTAGCAGTAATAATATTTTGAATACTTTTTTTATATGACGTGAAAACTTGTATAATAAAACAATGAGTCCGGTAGGCATTCGTCGCTAGGCAATTACAATCATAAACATTCCCTACTTGGCAAAAAATACCACGTTATTTAAAAGGCTGATCCGTACAAATTTATGTATATATATAAACTCTTTAAGATACGTCTAATGTTGCGTTTGTTATATTTAATAAATAATATGTAAAATACCTGTCTAATAATCTTTTGTTTGCATTTAGTGCACAATTTTAAAACTAAATAAATAAAAACTTCGCATTACTGTAAATAAAATAAACATTGCTTAAAAACACTTACAAATATTTCAAAATTGGGATCTAAATAATGAAATGAGGTAATAAACTTTTGAAATAGTGCAAAAAATATAATATTTTCCGATTTTTAGAACCATATTTTATATTTGAAGATTGACGAATATAACTATATTATGACTACGAATTTAGTTATTAGTTTATATATTAAGTTATTTTTATTTATCTTTTTGGTAACAACTGCTCCAAATAATAATAAAATAATATACTCTCGTTTTATAGTAAAATACTTGGGATATATTTTTAAAGACATATTTTACAAACAGTCTTGGTTTTTCGATCGTTTTTCCAATCACAAAATATGTAACGAGGAGATGATATGCTGAGTGAGATCTGGATGAAATTGGCTCTGTATTCTCCAAGTCCATTCTACTTCCAAGAACAAATCTAATTTTTAGGTTTTATTATTGAGGGAAAATTAATGATAGATGTTGTTTTTTTTTAATATGAGGAGTAACAAGACGAGTTCTTTAAATGTGCGTGTTCTAGCGTAACTGGTCCTTGGTTTTGTTTATTTGATTTTACAATAATGTTGGCATAGACACCACCTATGTTTAGCAGACCATAAAAAAAAATATTGGCCAACTTTTCGTTATGCCCGACACCGAGCAAGTTCCACATAACTCATCTACGACAACAACGCCGTATTTTTTTATTGTAATCAATAATAATTTCTTGCTTTTATTTTAGACCAGTATCTTTCTTGTTATCGTGATACATTGTCGAAGCTTAAAGTAAAACTTCATTTCTTTTGGAACATAGAAAACTGAGGTTAAGTCTTTTTCAAAATCAAAAAGAGTACTGTTGAATCCACATTCCTTAGTAATAGCAAAGATAGGCAATTTAGTCTGAAATATAATTTTTGTCTAATTCCTTCATAGAGCGCCCAACATAGCCAGTTAATAATCTCTAAGCAAATCAGGCAAAAATGGAATACCTGTGAACCAATTATCTATTATAACCATGCGGTAAAAATCTCTGATAAATTCTGCCTAAAGTTTTATAACGACAATTCTCTTATGAATTTCTGTAATCACATACTTAGGCGACTACACAAATATAATCAGCTAAAACAGCTATTAATTAATCCAGTTTCTAAAATTAAAATGTTGATCTCTTTATATTCGCTTTTAAAATTTTCTATGTAAATATCCGTAAAGATTTGTTTGTAAATATTCGCTTGCAAATAACAAATCTCGATCTGTCTTCATTAATCTGTCTTGGTGAATTATTAACTATAATATGTGATCATGTACGTTGCATTTTATGGAGGCTGGCGTATTTGCGTTATTAAAAAATCATCTTTTTTCTTTAGAATTTCATATTCACTGTTCTTTGCTTGCAATATATCTTCTATTCCTCCATCCTCAAGTATTTTAAATGCCATTGTGAAGCTGTAAAATATTAAATTAATAGGAACAAAAAATTGTATAACCTGAAGTGTCGTTACCGGATAAAACATACCCGTACTCACTTTACACGTGCACTGTGCACAAGTGCAAGACGTCAACTGGTCGCCGCGTGAGATACGAGGCACAGAATAGAGTACAGAACGGACACTCCCATACTAATACATACCAAAAAAGTAGTCTACTTTTATATGGATAATTGGAAGCCGACTCACCAGGTGGCGCTTCGATTATTACCAAGACCAAAAGATGTCGCTGTCTAGAATTATCTCGCTGTATAGAATTATCACCCATAGATAGCATTGTGATAAAACATTGAATTGGAATTTATTAAACAATGTATTGAAAAACATTCTTATTTTCATAATTGTTTATTAAAACTTTAGAGTAACTAAAATTTTACAAAACATATATCAGAAATTTTACAATTATAGTATTCTAATAGGTTAATATTTCAAAAATATATTTGGATTTTCAAGTGATTTCAAAAAGCATGCTTCTAGGTTTCTCTGACTTTCACGCTGTTCAGGTAGATTATGATCTGAGAAGCTCGCAGCGCTGTGTCCATAATAGTTTATGGATATCCTCTACTGCAGAGCTGAAAGTAGAAAAATACACACGGACAATACATACATATATGTATGTTAATGCGTATTCTATAGTGTTTATTTCTTAGCATGTCTCAATGGAAGACATTTATTTCCAAATTTTGTTAAAGCTTCAAATTCAGGTTGGTGTTCATACAATATTACAGTATATATTTTATTAAAAGTATTTCCTCCAGGGTTCGTCAAAATTTTTACATTTAAATGTTTGTCGTGAAAGAGTTATTCTTTTAATAAGTTCAAAATTCTTGGTTCAATCAAAATGTTTTGTATTGAAATTGAACTAGTTGGAGTTTTTAAAATATATCATTGAATATTAGATTTAAAAATAATAACTTCAAAACTTAAGCATTTTACATTCATAACTAACCTAAAAACTATATTGAAAATTTGAGCTATTACTAATTTCTGTTATTCTTTTTTGTGCAGATTGCCTATTGTATGAATTATAATTATTAATGTTAAGTTTATGGTAAAATTAGTAGGTTGTTCTATAACAAATTTAAAAACAATTTGACAGAACTTGAATAGTTAAAATTGTATCCCACTCGTCGCCAATAACACATATGTAATTACATTATTGCTTAAATGTATCAAATTTGTGCTATTGCTTCATGGAAACCACGGGAATGTGGTGGGAATATTTTCCATCAGGAATAGGAAAGGAAAAATAAGTGCCTATCCAACTTCCTTTAAGAGTTGGAAAAATATTTAGTGAATCTATGATCTAGTGTAGAAATAAATAAATAATAATTGGCATATACCTAACATTTATCATACTGTAAATTAGATCAAAGAAAAGTAAACATAGCAAATCTTAAATTTCATCACAAGGATTTTTTTGGTTAATCTGAATAAGGTAATGATCAATTAGAGGCAAAAGATATGGCTAGCAATATTTTTTTAACTTGAAAAGCGGTAGAAATTAATATCAAAATAATTTATGAAAGCAACATTATTATTTTATCAGTAAAAATAAAATGACAAGTAAACTTACGATGATACTGAACATATAGATATTACTGATCACACACAGGTGGCTGGGTGTTTAATTGTCATTGAATAGACCAATCAAAGGTTTTATAGATATAGTCATTTTGCATTAAAGAATCTACATTCGTTAAAATTTTTTATCATGTCTTCTAGAAAACATAAACGGGGACTATTTACAGACAGGGAATATCTTAAATTACGATCATCCTTACCTAACTTACTGATATTAAAAGTATCAAACAATTTATTAACTTCTGAAATAAAATTTCGTGTGGGTACAGCTTATGCTTGTGTGTGTGTTCATAGACTTAAAATTAGTTAGATAAATATGATGATCGCTAATTTTTGGCAATAATTTCAACTTTAGGGGATCATCAATCTCTAGTGTCACCTTTTTAATAGTTTCCATTTTACAAGAATACCATTATACATTAAATTATATTTAAGTTATTTTTCGGTCCCGGATCACAAATTATTGCTTTAACTATTAATCCAGCATCTAAAATTTTACCGATTCTTTCTCTAACTACCTTATACATATCTAAGATGTTATCTGCACCAGCCGTTAACCAATAACCCACAACCTCTTTAAATTTAATTTAACCGTGTTATCATGCATACTAATATTGATGTGGAAGCTACATTTGTTCTTATATGACCGTTATCATCTACAAATCCTAATATTTTGTCATCTTTTAAATCATACTGAAAATTTTCTTTAATACTAATTTCGTCAAATAGCAAACTTATCAACTTACTATCATCTGATTTATAACAAAATTGTTTGCTTAAGGCGTCTAATATAAAATCATTTATCCTTACTTTAACCAGAAAATTATAACCCCAATGACGTATACTCCTAACTGATGGTAATTGTAAGATGTGAGCCAAATGTTTAAAATTTTTGGTGAATTATAATAAAAGTTAATGCAAATCTCTTTTATTTTTGAATCATATACCGCTGCAATTTTTCTTGTAAAATAATTTGTTAATGGATGATCAAATAAAGTGTAAAGATCTTTTGGTAAAATATGTTTTAACATTCGTTTTATTTTAGACATTTTTATACTTTCCAATTTATCATGCTTCTTAGGTTTCCGCAATCTTCTTAATTTGTGCCTCAATAATTCGATGGTCTTCTTCAGTGCATGTATCTTTATAACAAGTCTGGAACTCTTCAGTTTTTGTTGGCTGCATCTCTTTGAAACACTGATTCTGGTAGAAGCTGTTTCGGAAAGTATGTCCTCCTATAATCATAGACAATTCACAAACATATATAATATTTGGACATAAATTGGTTAGTGATGATTATATCTGGCATGCAGTAAAAACCCATGTTACTGTTTTCAAATAACCTGTCAACTCCAGACATTGGATGATTAATATAAAATATACATAAATTATCTCATATCATTCGTATAAGTTATCATTGAAATTGAAAATATATACTACAAGACACATTATGTATAATTAGTGAAGTGGTTAGCGTTTAGCTGTATGCTAGTGTTGAAAACTTTCATCAATAGGAATTAAATAAAGTAAAGATATTTGTCTATAAGCCTGATATCAAGTATTCAATCAAATCGCAATCAGTTGTATCACTAGTTTATATATACTTAATGTTAAAGATGCTACCTGGTCAGTACAATTCCTTGTGCATAAATTCAAATCTTACCTAGACTATGTATAATTTTAGTAATAAATTACCTTAGATATTCCTTTATAGGAATATCTTAATTCTGCCGCCTCTAAACTGGTACTCGGCTCGTCTCTCAGTTCTTCCAACATGTCTGGTTCCAACACTCTCATTGTAACATCTTCGGTCGACGTTGGCAAATTTAGACTCGACTTTGCATCCACCTGTAACAATTTCCTAGGTGAAATAGTTTTAAAATCATGAATTAAACGATCTCTTTAAACGATTTTTTCTGAAATTCATTAGCGAAGAGTGATTTCAAATATGAAGATGTTCATTTTGTAATGTATGATATTTGTGATTGTGCGGGCATCGATAATTGCTTTATTATGTAATTTAGGTGATTAATTTTTTTATTTTTGTGTGATCAATTTTAAAGTGTTAATTATAATGCTGAGAGTCTAATCTTTCACAACGAAGTCGTAATTCAATTCGACTTAGGAATATTGCGAATCAATCCACTGCAGATGGACAAGAAATTGCACGGGAAGAGCGCAGCGTAAATATGGCCCGATTACGTTATTCACAAACACAAGAACAAGACAAAACAGCTCAGTTGGCAATGAAAAACAGTCGAGCTTATCGCACAGATCAACAACGTAATAATCTTCGACGCGCAAGAAGAAACGCTTCAAGTGTTGATTTGAATCGAGTAGCATTTCAATACGATTGCATAATTGACTACAGCTCGCATCCTTTCGTTCGAATTGGCCCAATGGATGTTGTGTGCGACCATTATGGTGCATTGAATTAGTTCACTGGAGAAACGCCTGAATTGTGTTCACTCAGTGGTGGATGAAATTGCCATTCTTGGTTCTGCCACCTGAGTCATTGCATTCATAATTTCGTACCGAAACACATTTGGATCGTGGTCGATACCGAGTAGTACCAGAATCACGACATTTCTCTATAATATCGAGTAGTACCAGAATCACGACATTTTCTATCGAACGTTCAAAGATACAAGGGATATTTCCAAATGACTTCATTTGGGGCAGACATTATCGAAGAACGCGGATTCAATCTGATATTCAAGGTAATTTCTTCTGGAGAGAATAAACGTTTATTTTCTTTAGGTGATCATAATTTAATAAATCTAACTTCGCCTTCGACTTTATAGATCCAAGGCCAAATTCACAATCGAATTGGATTATTGCAACCGTTTGAAGATGCACAGCATAAATTGATCTAAATTTATTTCATTGGAACAACTTGATCGGTGTCAAAAGATCGAATCGGCAATAAAAAGAGAAGTTCTTCAAGATTTGCAGCAACTACTTCATGAATATCGTACATTGGTTCGGTCGTTCATAACTACGTTGGATCACAGTGATGACTACAAAGTGATGACTACAAAGTCGTGATTTTATTGTTATTTTAATTTAATTAAAATAGTTTTCATTTTGATTTGTACATTTATTGAACTTAATTAATTTTGAATGTTAATTTTATCTTAATAAAAACTGAATTTATATTTAGTTAATAAGTTAACACAACATTTATTAATTCTGAGGCGTTACGAAGTTCGCCGGGTCAGCTAGTTTTAAATAAAATAAAGTGCTTTTCATTTTTATATTATTTTAAATAGTATGTTAAGTTAATTAAAAAATTGTCTTTTTCAGAATTCTAACAAAGATTGTTCCAGAATATTGTTAAGAAGGTACCCAAAAAATGTGTTATTTCGTTAAATACTCTGTATACAATAAAAAATAAGTTTACCTTATATTTAATCGAAAATTACGGTTATTGTTTTAAATTTTGTTCTTTTAAAATATTTACGATACTCTCACGCTTATGAATGGCATACTCGGTAATATTTTTAACTCTTTAAACTATTCACAAATATTACCATTAATGTATTATGGTAATATTTGCGAATACTTCATCAAGAATACAATATGTACAAGTGTGGGTGGAATCCTTGTAGTGTGAGTTTTAATATTACTTAACAGGTCAATTGACCATTAGATTTGAGAGCATCAATATTCATTTTGAATAGTAATCTCATAGAAGCTAACGTTTTAAACTAACGTTTTACCTTGATAAGCTGTTTTAATCTTGGAATGTTTTTTTAATCTTATTAGCAATTTTCCTGGATTAATTGATCAGCTAGCATTTTTGTAACACCCTTAAATATTTCATGGAATTTTTATCAATTAACAACAGTACGTATCTCGTATATGCTCATATTGGTAATAATAAATAGAATTGTGACAGATCTACATTCGAACATGAAATATTTGTACTATACTTTGTCTTTTTTTAAATAATTATTACTTTGCCACTTTGTCTTAATTGACTGCACTAGCGTCTACGAAAAAATTAAACCTACAACTTGTATTACACAGTTACCAGACCGTTACACAGGAAAAAAATATTAGACTTCAATCCCATCCCTTCAATATTTTTACTGAGAAGCATTTGAGTTACGTCTAACTACAAAAATAAATATTTAAAAAAAACTAAACTTAGGTTTGATCTTTTTTGCCACATTTTATATAAGATTACAGTAAAATATAATAAAACTGTTTACAAATAACAAAATTAGAATATCCACCCGACCTAGTTGTCAAATTTCAGAATTTTACTACTTGTCCAATTTTTTTAAATTTTTTTATGACTAAGATGATAATAAAATGAAAAATTACAAGTGGAAACATGGTACATTTTAGAAATCATTATATTGAGGAGCGAAGCTGAAAAAACCTCTCAAATACGAGTTGAAATCACGCAACGAGTGTCTGGTAGACACAAACATTTAAGATACACAGTATATTTACATAATATACATAGTATTTCTTTCAAACTCCTAGCAAATGTGAATTTTCCTCAACGTTAGGTTAATTTATCCTTTACAGATATGAAACATGTTGCCTATTTAAAAAAATTTAATGTCTAGAAGAAACGCTATAATTAGTCTAAAATTAATACTACGAAGAAATATAAATGTTTGCAAGACAGTTATTGCTAGACTATTTGAACACTCTCCCTCCCCCTAAAATTTCCTTATAAATATTGCGGGTAATATATTTTATTACAAGGCTAAATTTGAAGCTTCTGCGTCAAACTTATTCTGAGAAAAAAATACTCTAATAGACACACCGACTCATGATGCATCTTTGCCTGTTTCGTTTTTCATTTTAAGAATTTAAAAAAGTCTAAGAAATCCAATCATAGTTCCAATACTATCTTACTTCTTCAGCGATGTATACGATTTCATCGCAACTTCAGCGATATATACATTTTAACCATAACTTCAGCAATTTATATATTTTTACCATAAATTCAGCGATGTATATGATTTCACCAGTTCAAATATTCCACTTATTAAAATTCCAAGTAGGAATTTCACATTAGGTGATAGTTTGATTTTTTAAAATGTTTTGTCTAATGCAATGTTTACATCTTTGCCAGTCTCGGTAAATACAGGTAAATTAAATATTTTTGTTTCTTTTAAACACGTAGATTTATCCAAAAACATGGCTTCTGGTTGTTCCGTCAGAAAATTGATGTAACTTTGTAATTATGATAAGACTTCTTATATCTTCGATTGTATAATTTCTTTTTCTTTGGCTACAAAATTTATTTCACGTTAATTATGAAGCTGGTTTTTTCATTTCTTTTTTCAAGTGAAAATGATTTGGTCGCCAATATCTTCTACAAAAAATCCCTCACTGTCTGCAGTCCAAAATTTTTATTTTGCCGTTTTTAACTACCACATCTTTAAAATTTATGCAAATGTCTGTCGCTTACCATAGGGATTTTTCTACAAAAACTCATAACAATCTTAAAATTTTACCATAGCCCTGGTTATCACTGATAACGTCATAATTTTTTGCAGCAACTAACTTGAATCTCCAAATTTACTTCTACAATAAGCCTGAAAATTCGTTTCGGTACTTTCGAAAACAATAATAAGTTGATCTTCGTATGGATATAATTTTATTTTACATGTTATAATTTCAGCTCTTTTGGACTAATGCTGTGTGTTTTTAATTACCTTAAATTTCAGGTATCGAATCTTAAATATATTTACTAAAAAGAGGGATGTTTCAAATAATACTCAAAGCTTTTGTGTTTCAGCACAGAGACTGAGAATTTTTGTTAGAAGATAGACTATATTTTTTCTAAGGAAATGTTAAAATCAATGTAGATCTCAATACTTTTGGTATAGTTCTTTTTGTGTGGAGTTTTTAATTATCAGTGAAAAGTGGCGTCAAATTAATGACAAATATATGGGAAAGATGAAAATATGTAACAGATTGGTGTTATCCTAGTCATAATAATATTCATCCTTCTAATGTACTTTTCATATCGATTATTTTGATTAATATTTCTTTATCCAGCCATTTATCTTTTTCGAAATCTTTTGTTTGACCTTGGTTTAGTGTCCAAATAACTTTAATTTTAAATTAGTGAAGATTATTTAAATGGGTAAATTCTATCTTTTCATAGAAAAATGAATTATGACGTATAAAATAAAATAACAAAATAATCATTTCCTTTTTAATTTATCTTTCTAAAATTTAATTGAAAAAACATCAAAATTGAAACAAATTTTCCGACTTTACTACAAACGATGTAATTCATACGAGTATTTCACTATTTCTTGACAGCAGGTAGGAACAATATTAAGACGGCCGTAACTGAAAATGAAAAACAATTACAATACCAATGGTACGTAAAGTGCACTACATGTAGTAACACTTTGCTACTATGTTTAGTATTGTATACAGTATTATCTTAAAAATAGATATAGCTATCTATTTTTTAATTTTCTATATTCTTCACTAGGCTTAAAAAGATAGAAAACGTAAATAATCACGTGTAGTTCAGTTTCATATTACGATAGTCGTATTTTACTGTATTACTTTTATTATTTTTATTTTACTATATCTTTTTGACGTCTTCATTATTAATGACTTGATGGATATTGAGAAGATCATATAGATACTTTAACTATAAAAAAGTCATAAATAATTGAGCGTTTCTAAACTTATATTAGGATTTTGTGTCTTTTAGAAAATATTTTTTTTCAAAAAATCAGCCAAAAGTAATATTAAGTAAATTGATACATTTAAAATTATTACAGTTGATACTATACGTATGGAATGATCAGATTTGACATAATTGAAATATAACCTATACTTACAACCCATTACTGAAGCAATTGTAACAAATGGCAGGAGACAATCCAGTGCCAACATTATTGGAAATACGATATTTCCAATAAGAGACGCGAGACGTCCATTCGTGTACATCATTGAAACGGCTACTGATCTGAAAGCGGAATGAAGGGCGGCTTAATAGTGATACTGTGTAATCGTCTTGGTGTGTTAGGTTAATCAAAAGCAAATGGCCTTTAACGGCGTGGCTCAGCGAGGAAGCCCGGGTCCAATGTCCGGCCGTTGTTTGAGTGTGGTTGAATTGATAGTTTTTGTTGGTTGTAAGATATTGCTTTCGTACATTAAAATACGATACTAAAAAAATAAATGTGATTAATGTCAAAACATTTCAATGTGTAGAAAAAAAATTATAATTGGTATACCGACGCTGCTAAGAAACACAGTATTGTATCGAATGTTGTCTGGCGGTAATTAAAATTGTTTTATATTATTGCATTAAATTATTATATAAGACTGGAAAATAATGTTATAAGATTTACAAAATATGAGATAATTGTTACGACTGTGATAGGTTTATATGATTTGGATGAAGTTTTTTCGAAACTGTTATGAAAAATATGAGGAATAATCTAATAAAAAATAAAAGCAAATATGAAATATGTACCGTAATATTATTTATAAGTAAAATAAACAATAATTTTGTTATATTGCTACACACCATACTCAATAGCCGAGATATTCAATATTAACGTAATATTTTTGGGGGGTTTATCTTGCTTGTGGCTATTCCTTGGACTATACACTAAATTAAGTCGGGTCCTGTTTGTACAACGAAGATTAGTTTTTAATAACTTATATAATTATCAAACATATTTATTGAATCGAATTACAAAATAATAATTTCAACGCAAATTCTCAAAAAATATATCTGTATGATGCTACAACAATCTTAAGCTACGCTTCTCATTTATCTATTTGATAACTTTCTTTTCTGTTATTAAATGCGCCACGGAGATTAATTATATATGTGGTAACTTCTCAAATGAAAATATTAATTTTTGTATTTATTTGATGAATACGCTTTAATAACAACCGATTACACTGGTGGGAAATTCCCTTTCAAGGAGGCGAATAAATTCTTCACATCATTTATTGCTTACCACCATAGTAACAGATTCTGCCACCAGATATTCTGTAGCGGTTCACAATAAACGTCATTTACATTGTGCTGAGAAATAAATAATTTCATACTAACATTAAATTGTTAGAACTGAGGTTATTTAATCGACACCATCTGTTATACCACATTCTAACAATTTATCACAGTTTATATTTGCAAACTTCCATCACGTTAACATTTAGAAATCATGAATTATTAAAAATCAGTATTGATTATACAAACTTAATGTTATAAAGCATAACTGCATATCTAAAATAATTTAAGTAAGGATGTGAATCCTTATTTAAATTATTTTAGATATGCAGTTATGCTTTATAACACTAAGTTTGTATAATCAATATAGATTTTTTCAAATAAAAGTTAAAAAAAATTTAATATTGAGGAAATTATTTATCTCCTAAAAAACGTAGAGTATGATTGGTATTGTATGTAAAATAAATACCAATTTTTTCAATAAATGTAGAATATAGGAGAAAATCACGTTTTTTCAACATTTAATAGATATGTCAAAAATAGAATAATTTGTTGATTAAATATATGCAATATTAATACCTAAATGAGCTCATAAAAGAGTACACCTTAGCATGCTTAAAAAAATAATTGTTATTCGCAGCTTCTATGAGTTAATAGTAGGAGTGAAATTTGACAAACTTTGTCGATAAATAGTAAATATTTTCATAGGAATTTCCAACATTCTTTACATCAAAAAATAATTCTTTTATCCGAATTCATTTAATCATAAAAATATATAGCCTTAGGTAAAATTTTATTTACTTGGATAACCTCTAAAATTTTGATTACATACTTAAGTTTCAAACGAAAGTTGGCGGTATATAATCAGTTAAAATTTTAAGTTAATTAGAAAATTTTTTTTACAAAGTTTTGAAGAATTGTAGAGGGAAGTGATAACATATATGTATATATACTCACTTAGCATGGTTTTAATTTTTGACGAAAGCCTGAAAACATTAATTTAGTAGTTTTATTGATTTTTCAGCAGAAATAACCAAAAGGAAACAGATTGAATTTTTGGTTAGCCTAGACTATGCTGGTGAGACTATTAGTTTTCCCGTTACTTTCTTATATATAGAAAACAATTATCCCAGAAGTTATACATTTATTTGAAGGTAATTTTTTTTTTATATTTGGCTCACAATCTGAATTAAATGAGGTTATGTAATTGTCTCTGGCCAAATAAAATGGACTACAGCCCTTTAACCTAGAAGTAATTTACAAAATTCAAATAACAGGCGTACTATTGACTACAGCTGGAATTGGTGTATGACAAATATATACGTTCGTTTGAAATGGGGGCATATTAAATCATTCAAGTGCAATTTGAAGAAGAATATTACATCAAAACTAAATAACTGAATGTGCCATGAAACGTTCATTATTTGCAATAGATTCATGTGTAAAATAAAATAAATTATAGGAATGAAAAACACTTCAGAAATTCTTCAACAATCATTTGTTTTACATAAACCAGTTTTCTTGAATAAAATTTCCACTTCAGATATTTTGACAATGTAGGAATTTCTCGGTATAATTCGAAGAATTTACCTACCTGTACTTGGAATGAAGAAGAGACCTAAGCCCTCATTTAAAATATTACGGTAGAATAATTTTTCATTACGACTACAGTGATAATATACCTTTATATTATTACGTGTAAACGAAATTATGATGTATTTAAATAATCTGTTTTGAATGGTTATAAGGGAAAGGTTATTTTCCAACGATTTCGCGTTATTTCCAGCACCCATAAGATTAGCTTTTCTATAAGTCAATAAGAATTAGCTTTTCTTTTTATCAATGAAGGACTGTGTTATATCAAATAAGTATTTTTTGACCTAAATAAATCACATTGTGAATAGTTTTGCTGAAGTTGGGTTCGGAATTTAAGTATTAAAATCGTTGTTAATCAATTGCCTTTCTCGATAGAATTCCAGGCAAAATATCTTAATTATTCATTAAAGAAATAAAATATAATTTTCTATAATTCCTAAGAGATAATATTATATTAAGATCTATTACTTATTGATAATTACAGGAATTTTTTAAATAATACATTACCAATATTACAATTGTATTCATCTGTTTTTTAAAATGTATTTAAATGATACTTACTTGGAAACTGTAGGAAAAACCTCTAACGCAACTGTCAATAAGATGTTTATTGAAGTTTGTGCCAACGACACAAATATTGACACTAAAACAGCTACTTGGATTGAGTTTGTCGCCCAATAAAGACCGATGCAAGTACCAGTGCAGATAGCCACATAAAATATTACAAGGACACGTTTACCAACAAAATTAATAATGAAGCCGGAAAGCATGTAAGGAACGCTGCCTATAACACCCATTATCATAGCATTTATATAAGTTGCAGTTCCACTTTTATTCTGAAAAGAAAAAAGTACATGTTCATTTACGAAAGCGCTATTGTGTTGACTCAAAACATATTTGGTCACAAAATACTCATAGTTGTTCATAAGTTCATAAAAATATGTTTTGAAATATATCGCCTACTAAAATCGTGTAGAGAAGTATCGTGAAAAGAAAAAAATTGCAGAAACTTTAAAGAAACTCATAAAATGAACTATTTAAAACACGAATAAAATATTTATTTAAAAATACAATTGGAAGTATTTTTTATAGAGGAGAGTTGTTTTGAAAATTCATAAAATTACCTCGAAGTTTTTGGAGTGCAGGGAGTATTTATTAAAGACACATGGAAAAAAAGCAAGCGAATTAACCAGAAAGAAAAATCATACATAAAAATTGGGTTGTCGAAAAATCTGTGCTATGATAAAATAAGACCGTCAAGAATTAATGAAGGTGTAAACTAAACGAACTCATACTTTAACAAGCTAATAGTGATTAAATACGATGTGAGACAAATTAAAAATATAAAAATACAAGTTTACATTGGAAAATATCCACGAAAAAGAAAATAAAACTTTATGGTACCGGAATGCATTCTTGATTCTTCATAATTGTGGTTGACATATCCTTCGCTGTAGCCATGTAAGTATCAAGCATCACACATAGAGTTGTACTGTTGTTTCCAACCGCGTTATAATTTTCCACTATGGTAGAAATTTGAGGATACCATAATCTCATTGTGTTGTAGCTGAAAAAATTTCATATAGTATTAAAAGTATATAAAAGCCATTTTATAAATGAAGTTAAGAGAAAATCTCTTTTCTTATTTTGTAGGATTAGAAAAATGAGGAAAATCGTAATTTAATAATTCAGTGTATTTTAATTTTCAGTTCAGCAAGTACAATTCTAATTTTCATAAATTCCAAATTTCCTCTTTCAGAGATATTTCCTTTTTAGATAAATTTTAATTTTAAACCTTTTGAGCCGCTCGTAATGACAGAATAAATTCATTGAATATATATCACCCCAATACTGATTAGTATCGGGGTTTTTATATGGAATTTTTGAAGACATTATCTTTTAGAATATGTCATAATTTATCGCGCTTTTCTACTGTCGGCCGATTAAATAAAAATGTATGAAGGTGATAATAAGAAAATATTATAAGTTATAAATTATCTGTTCAGTTCTAGGAAAACGAGATAGTCTAATATCAAACTATCCCTTTGTATTTCACCGCCCTACGATAATTGGTCACGGCAGTAGCAATATTATTTTGGGGATGGGGGGTCTACCAGGCTGTATATGGTAATATTTTTACTGCCTGGTTATGATCTTTTTCTCAATAAGTATTTGCTCTCTTAGTAACACTTCGATAAATTCCAAATTTCCGCATATCACCCACTCTTCCCCATATTCCTCATACTTAAGTTTTGTGTCGAATAATTTGATGTGAGATTCTTTAGAAACACAGGTAGACTTGCATACTTATTTTCGTTATGTAAGATCATGGCTTTTAAACTTCTCGTCGAGGAATCAAACAAAAACTTCTATTCATTTAGCTTGCATTCTACATTACGTAGTAATAAAAGTTTTGAAATGTCAGTACAGTAAACACATTCCCTAAAATATTTCAAACTTCTTCTGTTTGTGTGCTAGAGAAAGGAAATACTTCTTTGTATGGTTAATAAATTCTATTCCCTAAGGCGTGCTCTCTTTCTTCCTTTATTGTTTCAATTTTGATAGATGGTTTAAGGACTGGAATATGTCTTGTAAAGTTTCGGATGGATAAATGAACAAACATTTTGTAAACAATTTCCTTTCTATATTTTTCATCACTTTCCACACAACGTAATAATATAAGTATCAGTCATCTACATTATTTTTTTGTTCCATATTAATTTTGGGTGCTCCAAATTCAAAGCTTTTCTTGTAACCTTTGGATCGTTTTAATAGACCATACGCACTGCTTATCCCAGTGAAAAATATTAAAGTGAAAATAGCCCTTAGAAAGAGATTTAACTAATTGTAAGGTTTTGTGATAGTTTTTCACCGCAAAATTATCCGAAATATAACAAAAACAATCAGAGCAGTTTCTGCACTGTCTTCAAGAAGATACCTTATTTGAAAGTATATTATATTAATCACACTAAACAGATAGTAATATTTTACAATTAAAATTATTAAAGTTTACAATCATGGATCATTATTAATTTAAATGAAAACACCAATAACACAGACGTACGAGTAGTTGCGGTTCGTTACTCGTTTTTCATATCAGACCTGTGTTCCTTAATTAACATAGAATTTTAAACGCCACTCTGCAATAAATTGTATGCAAAATCACATTAATTATTAATTTCTCCTCTATGTGTGCCTAATTTTCTCCCTACATTTATTCAAGAATTTAATTAACACAGAGTAATATAAGTTAACTGAAATATTATCTAGAAATAAAATGAAATTCACATAATTTTTGTTATTTTGATGTTTAAATTTGCCTTTAATAAAATCTTTTAAAAAATGCACTATTTTCGAAATTTTTATTGAATTAGCTTAAGAAATTATCGAAGCTTTTTCCGTCAATATTCATATTTACTGTTTTAACGAATGTACAAAATGCAGAACGGTATTTAAATTTGGGAGCACTCTGTATTGAGCTCTCGAAATTATCGCGGCATGTTGAATATCATATAAATGTGTTTTATGTTTCTGAATTATTTAAAAATATTGATTAGGCTATTGAAACTTTATCAACAGGTTTTAAAGTTACACCCGAGCAAGTATCGTGTACGTTATTTGTTAATTATTCATTATAACGCGCGAAGGTGATAAATTCCACTTCTAAAGTATTTTGTGGAATTATGTAACGTATCTGAGTTTATAATATATTTTCAACTTCTCAGATGTGATTGCTAGTAATGAGAAGTTCTATACACAGTTATAAATTTGGGTAATGGATTCTAAATTCTTTTGTGGTAAACAATAGTTATTTTATTTTTATATGTATATCAAGTTAGGTCATTAATTTTTTACAAAAATGCCTAAAATATTTGAAGTAATCCTATATTACATGAATAAATCAACTTACCCGAACGTCATAGCGCTTTCCATACAGACAAATATAAGAAGGTAACGAAGAAGTGGTGTTTTAATCATCGGCTTAAGAGTTCTCATACTTTCTTGAATGGTTTTAATAGCGGATTTTCTTTCATTCTTATTTCCACAAGTATCGTGGATGGGTACTTTATACTAAAAAAAACAAATTTCAATAATATATGAAGATAAAAATGTATTTAACTTGGTAGGAATTGTTTTTTACTCTCCCTTGGGTAAAAATAGCCTCAACGAAATGTTTAAAAGACAGTCAAAAAATTTTTTTAATGCTTTTGAACATGACGTCTTGAAATTTTGCAGTGTGGCTCTAACTTCAGATATACATTTCGCGGTGCACATCTAATGTCACTAAATAACTTTAAAAATATCAAAAAGTAATTATAATAGTTTTTATTGCAGTAACAAGGACATATTTAGCTATACATACCGAGGTGCACTGAAATATTTCATAAAAATAAAAAAATTTAAACTTAGACTTCAGTTAAAGAAATGGAAATATTATAATGTACGTGGTTTCAAAAAATCAGTAAAACAATCAACCGTTTTAAAAAAGAAGTAAATTAATTTTCTTTTATGTAAATGTTTATTTACATTTATTAATAAAAGTAATTAGATCAAAAATAAATAAAGCGTTGGTTGCATAAGTATACATGGAGATGTCGACTTAATTTCGGTTATGCACCAAATTTCAATAATTTTCAAAAAGCGAGTAGCTGTGCACTGGTACGTTTAAACCAACGTAGCCACTCGTTGTAGAGTTTGAGATTGCCTTAAGCTTACCTTGAAATTTATAAGTTTCCGTTGTTAATAATAGATAGTAAGTGAACTTGTATTACTAATATGTATAAGCAACATTTTTGTTTTGATTGAATATTCATTAGGTTTTTTGCACAAGACTTGTTGGCACAGAAAACAGAAAAATACTTATTTTTTTTGGTACGAGCAAAATACGAATAACTCTTTTTTTTGCCCTAAATAAAAAAAATTTTGGTTAAATATCTGATACTATTTACTCAACTGAGGAATAACATCAGTAACTCTTGAATTCACCACAAAAACATTGTACGATATAATTATTAATTGATTTCTGTATATATATATATATATATATATATATATATATATATTTATATATATATATATATATATATATATATATATATATATATATATATATATGTATGTATATAAATGTATTTTTTTCCTTTCTATTTCATGTAATAACTTTTACCTGTAGTTTTAATGGCGTGGAAGTTATGATGTAGAATTTTACTTATAGAATAACTACGCCACCCAACACTGCTTCTACTTGTAGTTTCCCCATTTATAGCACTGCTTATTTCTTCGTACTCTAGGGTATGCTTCATAAATATCAATATAACTCCGTAACCTCAAAATCTACACTAATATTTTATACACGAAAAGAAGAATAAACAACCTTTCAGAACAAACAACCTACTCGATGGCGAAAACCTTATCAAAATCAAAGGTATGTGGTATAACTTATTTCTAACTCTTTCCATATCTCTAATTATATGTTTCTGCAATCATTATTTTTAGTTTTTTTTTAACTAAATAGTTAACTGCGATATAGCTTGTTGATTTTGTTCCTATTTCAGATTTCAAGCAGAAGAGAGAAACTGAAAAAAATATTGGAATAATTTTTAAATTTAGGAAGGAACCATGAGCTTTTTCTAAAATGTGTTATCTATATTTTGGAGTATTGAATGTATGATTACATATTTATTAAGTTTTATTCATTAAATATTCATTAAAGTTTTTACATAAGACTTGTTGGCAAAGAAAACATAAAAATACTTTTTTCTTTGGTAGGAGCAAAATACGAAATACACTTTTTTCTTGCTGTAAAGAAAAAAAAATGTTTGGTTACATATCTGATACTATTTACTCAACTAATTTTACCCTTGAATTCATTCTCCCCACAAAAACATCGTCCGATATAATTGTTAATTGATTTATATCTATATTAGATATTTGATATATATATATATATATATATATATATATATATATATATATATATATATATATATATGTATATATATGTATATATATATATATATATATATATATATATATGTATACACATACTTGTAGAGTTAAATAAAGTTAACTTACAGGAAATGTTTCAGGTGCTTTTCCAGTATTTACACTGTAAATTTTTTGCAATGTACCAAATGCTTCATTATAACGCCCGCGGGCAAAATCGAACTTTGGGCTTTCTGGAAATAGTGAATAAAGGATGCCTGAAATCAAACTGAAAATTCCGCCCGCGTAAAGAAAGAAATTCCAACTGTGTAGACCTGAAAATAATTTTGAAGTTTTTTATTTTCATTTATACTTTGAGCCGTGATAATGATATTTAAAATATTTATTCCTAAAGCCTCTGAAAATAACGAAATCCATAGAACAGTCCAAATAATTATTTTTAATTTTGTACTTTTGCATTTTATTCAGTAGTTTTTCATTTTAAAAGATTAAAAATATTTACGTTAAGTGAAGGATTTATTTTGTCACTTAAGAAAATAACCTTTTCATTTAAATATTAGATTTATTATTCTCTGTTTTTATCAGAAATAAGGTCATTTTGGTTTTCCTATGAATAAATATATTTTAAAGTATAATATTTTAATGCAATTTTTACCAAAAATTTATATCTTGCTAGCCCACATAAGTTGACAACGCCATATTTTTCACGGTTATGTGTCATCTTATTTGCACATAATTTTAACGTAAATGGTTTTGATATTTTTATGTCATGTTACAGAAATAAGGTTGTAATAATATTTTATTTCTATTAACAATATAACATAGAAGTAATTACGCTATACTTACGAATTGCTCCTCCAAAAACCTCAAGATCCCATTTACGGGGCAGAATAACCCAGGCCATTAGCGCGACGATAATTTGACTAATAGGTGAGAAGGCGGAAGACACCAGTATCACTTGGTCCCTAGTTTTACTGGTTGTAAACTCTGATATGAAGGTGGTACTAGCAATGTAAGCTCCATTATATCTTAAATTAAAAAAACGTCAAGGGATTTTTTTTTAATCACAATACTATTTCTTAATGAATCATTCACATTATTTTGATTTCCAAATAATTAATAAGTAATATTTATATTTTCTCAATTACGTGAAAAATAATTCCGAAATTGTCTACTTCGGGTATGTCACATTAATTATATTTTCATGAATTCTTTTTGACAGCGAATTTCGAAAAATTCAGCGAAGTGATACGAAATGATACGAAACAAACCCATAAAATAGGGTCTTCCAAAACTTTTTGAAATTGTTGATGCAAGTTCACCGAAAGAATTTTAATTGAAATTGTTTATAAAATCATAAAAAAAATTATCATTATTTTAATAATCCAATTATATAATTTTATCAGTATATTGTAAAATTTACAAGTACAAATGACGATTTTGGTACCTAAAATTACCGCTGAAAATTATGGGGATCTGATTTTAATATTAGAATTACTTATTGGGAAACCGTTTCAACGATTTCCCTTTTGATGGGAAAAATAATTTTCTCGCCTTCTTTTTACCAGCATATAATAATATTTTTAAAATTATTTTTCTAACCTTTTATTTAATCTTTATATTTACTTGTAAAGTTTCATAAATCTAAGCCAAAACTGTAAGGAATGTGAGGGTGTAACAAACGAACGGGTGGACAAACTGACGGATATAGCAAAATTAGGTTAGTTCTTTTTTATACTTGATAAAATATAAAATGGAATCAAAGGTGTTTTGTACATTGAAACTATGTAATATTTTTATTTGATACCGGAATATTTTTTTTGGGAATTATATTTTATTTCTCTATTGGTATGCCCATCAATTTGAAAATGACGCAAAAAATTCTAGACTTGATTGAATGAATGGTTTACTGTCAGAATTTTAGGATAGGTTGTTTACTGTCAGAATTTTAGGGAAGTGAAAGTATAGGTTGAAGAGGGTTGGGAACCACGTCCATACCATAAGTCACGTCGGAGAATTTTTTTTCAATAAAAGAAATATCGGTGAATTTGGACTAGGTTGGGTTGAATTACATTGAGTCGGATTAGGTAAGTTAGGTCTGGTCAAGAATGGATATGTTCACTTAAGGTGGGTGAAATTGAGTTTGGTTTTGGGCTAGGCAGGGTTATGTTGGATAGTATAGTTTAGATCGGGTTAGATGGTGTTAGATAGGGTAGGTTAGGCTGAGTTGCGTTAGATTGAGTTAAGTTAGGCTAGGTATTCTATATAACATATTTTTATTAGGTTAGGTTAGGTTAAGTTAACCAGAGAAACCCAAATTAACCCACCCCAAAATGGATTAATCTCTCTGGTTTAGTTTCGGGTTGTGTTGCATCAGTATATGTTAGGCTGGGTTAGGTTTGATTAACGATGTTGGATATTTCTCTAATTGGCTAGACTGAGTCATGCTTGGTTAGATTTGGTTAGGTTAGGTAAGATTGTGTTAGGTTAAGTCAGGTTTACGTTGTTATTGAGCACTAAATTGCCACCTTGCGTAGTATTTTTATCGAGTTACGAAGGGAAATAGAAAAAATAGTTTTATCCAGTAAAAACTCTTTCCATGAGGTGAAGTTCGTATAGAGTTTGCTCTAGCTCCATCTTCTAGAGATCTCTTATCTCTTCTGTGCAGAGATAAGAGATTCCTCCTACTATTTTATACCCCATTTTTCCCACCTAACTCGTGTAATAAGTTTCAAAATTTTCCTGCCATTTTTATTCCTATCAAGGGTACCTTAAAATATTAATATAATTAGTACTGAAAAAATAACCGTAAGAATAGTAAAGTTATATGGCGCCACAGGCATAAACTGCTGCAAAAATGAAGCAAGAATATTGGTTTTATTTTGTAAAGATTTTATTATGAAATCTCTGAATAAATTACACGAAATCGTTATTCTTTTTCCAATAAAATCCATTACCGAACCGTTACATTATTTTTATTATATTCCAGTTTCACCAACCTTGATGTGTCAGCCGGCTTGTTTTTTTTTAAACCTTGACTTGAATTTACGCAGGAAGTAATGAAAATATTAGTTAAAAAATAAAGCAGATGGAAAATAAGTAATGAAAAGCATTGCTTCGATAAAAAAAAATTTAACCACTTACAAAAACCCTTCCACAGATTTCGCAGCGGCCAGAACACCAAATGTTTGACTTGTGCCTTGTACGCATATGGAAGCGAAGATACCAAGTAAAGTAAACTTCAGCATGATTTTTCTCCCAAATGTATCTGTAAAAAATCCAGCAAAGAAACCGGAACATAACATACCTGAAAATTAGACGGAGTTTAATTCAATATTTTACTGGCGGCTAATGAAACTAACTTCTGGGATATTATTGTCATAGTTTATTTATTAAATATATATGACTTTTAATTCGAATTGAAAAGTTAATGAAATGGTTTTTAATATAATAATATTGTAAAATTAAGTATTACCTGTGGTCCTGGGTTTTCTTGATTCATATTACTAACACACTCATTTCATCTAATTTTGTAAAAAAAGTTAATCAAATGGTTTTTACAATAATAATATTGTAAAATTAAATATTACCTGTGGTCCTGGGTAATCTTGATAAATATTACTGAACTGACTCATTGTATCTAATTTTGTAAAAAAAATTGGTTGACTCTGATAATTGAATTAACCTAGTTAATTAGCAGAACTCTGTTGATCGAGTTGGACTGCAGTTTATTTGATTTTAAATCAAATAAATTTGCATTACTTTCTACATATATTAAGTTTCTAAATTAATTGTAATTTATAGATTTTCTTTCGTATTTGGCTTTTCTGGTAACCTAACGCTTTTAATTTTTTTATTTTTTATTTTCATTGTTGAAATATCCAACAATGTTGGATATTTCTCTAAACGGCAAATCAATTGGAATATTACGATTATAAAAATATTCCGATACGAACTGATAAAATCATACTCATATAATAGTATCAATAAACATGCATTACGATATAATAATATAAATGTATAAACACATATTCCTCAAATATTTACAATGACTTAGTTTAAACACTAGTTATAATACTGTATCGATTCTTTGGACTCGCTCGCCATTTGTTACCCATGCTCATTTTGTACAAAATATTTTCACTCAATAAAAATTAATTCATTTTTAGTTGTGAACTTATGTACGGCACATTAAACGGTACATACAACGTGTAGATTGTCATATTTTGTTGATAAAATCTGATCGGTAAGGATGAAAGTGACGTAAATTGCCTTTTATTGCAAATATTATTTAGTCGATTAATTGTAATTATCAAAATGATGACGAATCGTTATATTTTTCGTACAAGAATTAATCAAAATCGTAAACGAAAACAGATACAAATACAAATTCATATAGTTACACAATGTAACCTGAAAATTTATTTCTAATGTAGGTTCCTGTATAAAATATTTAATTATTCCGACCCAAAATAATTTCTTTTCACCTCTTTTTTTGACATATGCATATATATATATATATATATATATATATATATATATATACTCGTTGAGGAAAATAATTTTTAAGGTATTATTTGTATGCGTATCATCTAAGAAAACAATTTTAATCATATTCACTGAGTTGCAATATATGTGACAATGATAGAATTGTAACCAATTTTATGAGGACTTTTGTCTAGTGTATTTAAATATTCTTACCTATAAAAGGGGCGGCACTCAGTATTCCTTTCTGATAAATAGTCATGTGTAAGTCACACTCTGCGTTAGGAAGAACATAAGAAATATTTGTTATCGTTATGCTACTAGAAACAACTTGGAAGAAATTTACGAACAAAATTCTACACTGATATTTTCCAAACCTACAATCGTCCAGACATTTCTGGAAATCGTTCATGTCCATAGTTCTTAGAGACGATTTTACAGTACCGTGGCTGGAAATTTCTGAAATATTTTATGATCATTATCATTATTTCAATTCAATTAAATTTATTAAAAATCTAAAAACAACAGTTTTCTAGGATTACATAAATCAAGTAAAGCTAGACTATAAAGGAAAGAAGAGAAAAATCCATAGTTTTAAGAAAAAATCTCAAAAATAATTATTAATATTTTTACTTTTATATATCAGACTACATTTTTATATTTATTTCTATAGGACTAAGGATAAGTCCATAAACAATTATTTACTTATTTCATGGCCATTAACTTTTTTCCGAATGAATATTCTAATGCTATGTAAACATCATAGCAGATACAATACCCATAAAATATTATTCGGAGCCAAAAGGAAGGATTATGATTCCATGCGTGTGTATGGGGGGGGGGGGGGCTAGATATCCCAATCAGAGGACCAAACTACTGGAGAGATTTTGATAGATGTGGTATCGTTGAATTCGTTATAATATTAAGATTACCACAGGCTGTACTGAAATACGATACGGCGCCCACTTAACACCGTATTGTTTAGGAAGATTTATACATTTTATTTAAATCAAATCAAAATGGGTGTCAAACTAAAGATTGAACTGGGAAAATTACAATTGCTATATCATATTTTCCTGCAAATTCCAAGAACTAATATATGAGGAAAAATATACACATCCTTATAATATGAACTCGTTTATGTGAGTAAATAACATTGAAAAAATTCCAACCATAATTTTTTGTTAAATCCAAATAGAAGTGTTAAAATTTAATACTACATATAAAATCTGATGGAAGTCTCGCTTCGTAAAGGAAGTGTGTAGCAGGTATCAACCATTATTACTAAAAACTATCCAATAAAATTTTTGAAATAAAATAAATATAAAAAATAAACTAAAACCCGTCTACGGAAAATACGAAACTATATTTAAGAACTTCAACATGCAATGAATTACTCCATTCTACTATCTCTAGATCTTGAATTACTCTACTACTATTATCTCTAGATCTTAAAATTGAAGCAATAAATTTTTCATAACAGCGTTGTTTTCTGTAGCAGTAAAATTGAAAATATTCCTTACATTAATGTGGTTTTTCCATAAGTAGTCAAAAGCCTATTTTTATTTCAAAGAGTGTCTGGCAATGACGTTTATTTCCCTCTTTTTTCGAAGTCTGATTTTAAGTTTTCTTAAATAATTTCTTTTTCTTAGTTTTATCTAATTATTAAATGTATATAAATACATTAAATGTTTCTATTACGCAATTACATAATAATATTTATAATAAAACACTCTACTCGTCTAAAATATTTGTAGGAATATTGGAATATATTCCAATATCTAAAATATTTGTAGGAATATTTGAATATATTCCAATATTCCTACAAATATTTTAGACGAGTAGAGTGTTTTATTATAAATATTATTATGTAATTGCGTAATAGAAACATTTAATGTATATAATACTGTGAATAATTAGATAAAAATAAGAAAAAGAAATTATTTAAGAAAACTTAAAATCAGACTTCGAAAAAAGAGGGAAATAAACGTCATTGCCAGACACTCTTTGAAATAAAAATAGGCTTTTGACTACTTATGGAAAAACCACATTAATGTAAGGAATATTTTCAATTTTACTGCTACAGAAAACAACGCTGTTATGAAAAATGTATTGCTTCAATTTTAAGATCTAGAGATAATAGTTGTAGAGTAATTCAAGATCTAGAGATAGTAGAATGGAGTAATTCATTGCATGTTGAAGTTCTTAAATTTAAACGTTATAACGTTTAAATTTATATAATAAAAGAGAGGGTTGGAAATAAATTAATGTACGAAAAAGTTTCAACATATAAGCTTCGAACAAAATACCATAAAATACGATAAATGCCGCTAAAAATTTGATATTAATTTGAAATTTTTAGCATACCAAGAATTTGTTACAAGAAGTTTTATGATATACTTACTTTTATTTAGATCAATATTCGCTTTGCTTGTATCCATTTCACAATACTTTGTTGAACTATAATAGAAACAAATTAATAAACGTTTGCTATGTAATATTGGCGTCACGATATTAATGTCAATGCGCCATCTGTACTGTGTACCTTTATTTATCTTATACCTTACACGAAGAACAATTATTTACTAAAGCAAATAAATTTACAAAATTTAATAAACATACATTATAATTATGTCAAATTCTTTAAAAAAATAAAAAATGACACCATTTGTTTGAATAATTATGGAGGTGACTTTGGCTGCACTAAAATCAAATTGGAGCGCAAAAGACAAGATATTTCGACTATATACAAATGAAGATCATTGTGTAAAATAAAACAATGCAAGTCAAGTAATCGTCCGTAAATGAATAGATGACAAAAAATTATCAAGCGTAGCAGAAGTAGCATATAGTACGTATATCAATATTAACACGTTTGTCAATATTAATGCATAGAAAGACTGGAAAAAACAATTTAATTTAAAAACAATATTTGTGAGGACGAAATTGAGACATGCAAGCATAATTCAAAACAGTAAGATTTTTGTTTAACCAAAAATAGTAGCGATACGTCAATGCATTACCCTATTCTTCCAAGCGAATTATTTTGTAATGGAAGACAATATTCAATACTAAATCTCTTCACAATACCTACTGTAGTTTTGACAAAGCGTAGAGTTTCGTTTCTATGTCCCTTCTTGTGACACATAGTTTAGATAGAAGAGTGGATTGGGCTAATATGAAGTCAATTAATATAGCGTCATGTTTTAAGTTTCATGGAAGGATGAAACCCCATAGCTTATCAACCACGGAGTCTTATCTCCCCTTGAAACTTATGTCTAATCATGAAATCTTTTTATAATAATTTGAGTAACGCTAATGCAAGCGGACCTCGCAAAAGTTTATTTACTTATCAAATATTTTTTTTTCTACAAGTCTTCTTTTCTATAAAAAATAAGACAGACGTTTTAAAAAGTTTTCATAAAAGGTTCCCAATGAGAAAAAAGAATATAGAATATAGAATTTAAATAAGTGTAAAATTTTCATTCTTTTTACCCAATCTAGCATAATATGGAACCATCAAGTATACAGGTAAAAACGCTATTTACAACCTTGGATGTTTTTGTTGTTTTTTTAACTTAGTAGACGTAGGCACTACAACCATCCACGATTTGTTGTTAAAAATAAAAGAATTCAACAATATTAAGAAATGCAAGTTTCGGTATTTTCGAAAGGGATCTTGCAATACAAAGAAAATATTTTGCGAATTCAAAAAAGCTATTTTCAGTATACTTAGACGATTGAAGTTATACTTGCCAATATTTCTTTATAAAAAGAAATCGAAATTTTATAGAAAGACATTTAAATTTTTTTTTTAAAAATGTAAATAGTTTTATCCGTTTAAATTCTGAGAATTAATTTTAAAGAGGACTGTTTTGATCGGTTTCTTTCTGGCGGGCAGCTAATTTACTTATGTTATATATATATATAAATATATATATATATATATATATATTGTGTGTAAAGTGTGATTGGATATTATATTTCTTACCTTAAATTACGCTGGTAAAATTAATCGCGCTTGCTCATTTTGTAATCATTTATTCTAGGCTGAAAAATTTAATTTCATATTTCCTAATAATCCGTATAACAACTTTCTACTTTTCATAAAGACAATATCACTATATTACGGATTTGAGTAGCGATATGAGGCTCATATATACGCCCTTTTACCTTTAGTACTTACATTTGAATACTTTCGATTCTTAACATTTTATTACTTTATGATCGTTTTTTTATAATAAGTATAAGCTTGATGTGAAGTGAAGTGTAACGAGTGTAAGCTTTTACAATAAGTGTAAGCTCAAACAGCAACGTTGTTAAGGTCTGAATTATATCAGTTGTAGTACGCCGATTCCGATAAATAGTAGATAGATAAAAAATTTAAGTCCAGCAATAGGTAGATTTAAATATTTTTCTACAAACTAAATAAATTCGTTGAAAACAAATTATATGATTTAACCATTGATGCGCAATTAATTTGATTTCACTGTGATCAATTTTTGAAATCTTTGTTTTCAATTATGCAAAATTATTTACGTGTTAGTGGTCTGTTTATATGGAGTAATAAAAAAAATATTTAAAATTAATTTAACATATTATGCAAGCCTAAAATCCATGAATTAGAATTATAAGGAATACGTCTATTTCACGAGTAATTTATCTAATCTTGTAATTTTTCGGTGTCGAAATACAAAAGAAATCAACATAACAATAAAAAGTAATTTTTTTAAGTTTCAATTTAAACGAGTGGAGTATATTTGCATAGGTAAAATAAATTATAACCTTGGAACACTCGCTCCGACGCGGAATGTCATTAAATTACTTGTCACTCATTTCGGTGTGTCATTCTTACTAAGTTAAAACTAAAGGCAAAAACAATCGAAAATATGCAATATTTTTTCAACGTACGTTTCTAATAAGTTTTAAAAAAATGCTACGGTGATATTTATTTTTGTCTCAATTCCAAATTTATTTTTTTTTGTCTTTAACCAAACACCTTTATTTAATAAAGTAAGGATACTATTACTATGGGATATTAAGTTTGCCAATTTCTGAAATAACATAAATATAAATGATAAGATCAAAAGGCATAATCGATATCTGTAGTGAAATTTCCCTTGTCCAATGGTTGTATTTTCTTTTTATTTCGTTCACCTTGACTTCCCATAATACCGTTCAAAGTTTCGAATCAAAACAAAATTTAGAAATTCATTTTCGCCGCTCGTAATATATATCGCGCAAAGAAGTATTTAAACTAAATTTTAGGACCAAAAATATATTAATATTTAAAAAAAAAATATGCAAAAATCAATTTTAATTAAAATATTTTTTCTTACATTTTATGAGAAGTAACACCCACATACCTATTTTTTGCATTTTTTCATGCTTTACAAATTTATTTATAAACAATGGTTTCTTTTATTAATATTAGAATTAAACTTTCACGCGCCATTAACGGCGAATATCTTTATTTAAGGATCTGCCTGTTATTGTAAGGGTCTTAGATAAAAATGAGGAATTTTTTTCCTTATTTACAACATCAATTGTAGTAGTTCTTGGTATACACCTAGTATAAATATTACTATTTGATACCAAATAGTTGTAATAGCCACTTTCAGATATTAGAAAATTAAATTAACACAAAATATATAGATACCTGTCTGAACATAATAGGAAAAGGTATTCGTTATATTTTACGCGTGTTAATATGCGGAATCTTTCGACTTGGAAAATTTTGGTTCGCCGAGAATTGTAATCAATTATTTCTTATTCAATACTTCTCTTGTTTTTATTTATACCTTAAAATTTATTCCTTTAAATTATATTGTTACTTTGATTGTTACTCTCTCCCTGCTCTTACATTAATTGCATGGACATTTGCTATTAACACCAAAGTGACGAGAACCAAATTGCTTTATTACAATTTTGTGGACAGGCTTCTTGCTTACTAGTATAAAGAGGTCAGTACATCAAACATATTAGATACAATGTAATTTAGAAAAAAATTAAATACTATAAAATGTATGGCTTAATTAACTATTAAAATGAAATACCTGTTATATTTTCTTATCTAAGTATCTAATCCACATAATTGTCTTCACGTATAACAAGGCTTATGAATTCTTAGTTAATAATCATGCCAAGTTGTTTAAGGGGTCGCCGCATTCTGGATGGAAATATCCATAATAACGTAACAAATAGGGTGCGCGGGAACAATTTACATATCTACAATATTAAAGAGAATACGAACGAATCCCCTTGATTTTACTTGGAAATTGCCAGGCAAGAATACGAATTGTACAATAAATTTAAGAACGGATTACTACGTCGTAACATGTTAGGGTGTATTTACACTACTATGGTTTTAATTATATTCAGTCCAACCGGTCTAGTTTAAGTTAAGTCTCCGATTGTCGATTGTGCCAGACACTCCATTAGGCCACCGTAATAGTGTTAAGCGAACAGCACCGAGTCCAACTGGGGCGTTACCGAATTTATTGGATCACGACCCCTGGATTTAGACTAATTCCGTCATTAACTAATAGGAAAAGAACGGTGTCTTGATCAGACCAGCCATGGTTCGTCCATTTGTGAAAACTGTTTTGCAAAGAAATTTGAAATCAGGCACGATGTAGGCTTTTTTTCATTGTGTCCACATTTAACTCTTATGTAACACTTAAAAATACTTATGTGGTTTGTATCTATTCAGAGAGTAATTAATTAAAATTTTAGAAGAATTTCTTTGAGAATGTTATTTTAAACACTTCTAAAGATATTTCTGAAATATGTGAAAAAAAACTAGTAGTTAACTATACGTTAGGAAAATGCTAGAATTGAAATATTGAATATATTTGGCGTTAATTTTGTAGAAATTTATTATTCACAATTAAATGAAACTACGTGATGTAGTATTATTTCTAAAGTAGACATAATAAAGTAGAATAAAGTAGAAATAATACTACATCACGTAGTTTCATTTAATTGTGTAAATGCTAGGCAATTTATCTAATGTTTATTAGAAAAGTAAAGCGAGAATTCTAAATTTGACATACTCATTTGCAAGTTCATACTTGTGATATGCTCATTATCACATTTTTACTCCTGTAAAATATGTGCCAGGCAATATATTTATATAGTCAGAAAAAATATTAAAACAGAAAAACAATACGCCTCTAAATATATACGTTGTGTATCAAAACTAAAGAGATTTTTTTGTTAGATAGACATATGTTTGAAATTTTGCAAAATGATTTTCGAAAATTCGTAAAAACGTTTCTAATTTACCATAAAAGTTAAAAACATGAATTTATCATTTTGTAAGGGAAACAAAAAATATTTGCGAATCTTTAAAAATTTTAATGCAAGTATTCTCTCCTTTCATATGCTTATGGGAACCTCTTTAGTTATGAAATACTGCATGTCGAAGTTAGTATGGAACCCAGAAGGGAAATACATTATACATTGCGAAAGCATGTGTACTTAAGAAAATGGCTACTAATAATCCCCATATAAACACTATGTAGCTATACAAGGCTTATAAACCGTGTATAGCAACGACGTTCGAATTGTTTACAAATGTAAGACAAAAATACATTGCAAGAAATGAGCATTAAAATTGGTTTAAAATTTTACATCTTTAAGTTACACTAAATTATAATTTTAACAAAAATATAGATTTTTGTTTTTAATTAGAAAAAATTAAATCAGAAAAATTATTGAAACAATCATATGCTCAGAGTCCGTTTCTAAATTCTCGTTCCTCAAATCTGCCATACCCTGCTGTTAATAAGTGCTACCACCTCTCCAGTGACCACAATATGTCTTATGTGCGGTGAATTTTAATACACAACATAGAATAATAAAACATTATTAAATGAGTACTATGATCGTATAAGAAGACAGAATAGAGGGTATTAAATACTATAGTCCATTCAAATTGAAGATGGAATGTTTGTAAACAATCGAATTTGACAGTTAAAATATGGTTGGCACAAATATAATATTCGATCAGCTGACAACTATTTATAAAATTCATTGCATTATTCCCTGAGTATTATTAAAGTATGTACATAATCAAAATATTAACTTCAGAAAGTCTCACTATAAAAAATGTTATAAATACAAGTATTATACCATTATTTTATTGATACGAATTCTAAAATTTTACACGGAAAAATTGGCAACCCTCCATTTTTTTTGCGAAATAGTCAGGCGTTTCAAACATTTTGTGAAAATAATCAAAATCTAGACCATATATGCTATTCATTAATTTTATAAGGCGTTAGAGTGAGATACCTACAATGTGTCAGCTTACGCTGCTATATTTCTAGATTTGATTACCTTATATGCAGATATAGTTATGGTAAATTTGGCGTATAGATAATTAAACAAACATTGTGACAAGTTATTTTCTTTTCAAATAAATGTTGGTACTAAAATATTTTTCAATGTAGTCTACAAAGTATATATGCAATTTAGGATAATGTTTTTTTAAAAGCTTTAATGTTAAAATCCGTTAGAAATTTGCCGCTCATTTAAGGATAAAATGGCCATATAATTTCTGACTCATTTTTCCTATCCCTTTGCCTTTTCCGTTACTTTTTACTTTTTTCTCGTGCAAGTTTTTCTTTTCCGTTTCTTGTTTCTTCATTTTCTTGCCACAAGAATTACAATCATTGTTGAATAGAGTGCAATTTACATGCGGCCATAATTTACAAACAATTCATAGCAGCTAATCTTTTATTTTTTCAGTTTCGTAGTAATTTTCATCGCATTCCACGCATCATATATATTATTTTCGGGACCACAATTTTCACCGGCTAATTCTATCGTTTATTCTTCCTCAGAACTTGAATGTAATTTCATTTTTTTGCTTTTCAATATTAAGATCTTTCTTCATAATATTTTTATTTTTACTTTCTCTTTTTTTTCTCTAATGTAATCTTGGGATGCGAGTACCTTTGCTACTTGCTTGCACATGTTTCCGAATGCTATTAAGCAGTTCTACAACTGGGTACATATCAGTCAGATACTCTGAAGGCGGGTCTTTTTGTAAGCATCCTCATTAGATCTTTATGTTAAAGGCCCGGTTGGTGGTAGTTCTATTTGAACTCGTTCAGAAGTAGGATCCTCAAGTATTATTGAAATCTCTTTAATATCTCTGTCATTTTTAAGATTATCAGATATGTAAGCATAATCTGGAAAGATCCGGAATCTAAATTTAGCACCATTTATGAATTTGTTATTCAATTTGAAGTTATGTTATCGACAGGTTATTAAGTTCAACGAAAAAACAGTAAAAACATAATAAATGTTAAAAATATTAACATTGCAACATCAAATATCAACGTACTAAAAAAAATCTCACGTAAATACTACTAATAGTTTAAATACACTTTTTAATTTTTTTTCCAATAAAAAAATGTATACAGCTTCGTACACGTTCGAGAAGCAATTGCTCACCAATCTTAGCTCACGACATATAGAGCAGCAGTAAAATTTGTTGGTTGGTCGTTTCATCGAACAGGCCATATAATATCAATTACCCTACGCTAATACCCGGGAACTCGGCCTCGATTGTATTTATATATATTATAGTGCATTAGCAGTGATTCCTTATGACGCATTTTAATAGTCGTACAAAGATAAAACGCATTATGAGCGGCATAGTGTACTAAGCGGAAAATTATATAATAATTGAAATATTATTCTGAAAAGAAAACATGTATCTACGTTTGTGTTTCGTACAAGTAGTTTGAAAAATAATATATTTATGTCAATGGCTGCGGAAAATGTAATATTTACCTCATCTCAAATCTTCGACAAATAATTAAATATTTATTTCATACTGACATACCTATATTCATTTTTATAATACTCGAATAATCTGAAAAATATTTAAATATATATTAGAAAGAGAAAAATGTAATACCCATTTTTATGGTCAATACACCTTGAGACTTAGTTAATAATATTATTTTCACACCGTACTTTCAAAAAATCATCAGAAAAATGCCGATTTGTGCTTATGAATTTTGCCGGACAATAAACTTTATATGTACATCTGGTAAAACTAACTTATTACTCTTTGGTTTGAGGACAACCAATGCGGGTTCGTATAATTATCTATCTGTCCGTCTGTTGCACAAACACGAAACCTAACAATTGTATTGAAGTGGCCATATATAAATTTACGTAGGACCAAAAAGTCTTAATTAAACCGAGCGCATAGCTAGTATAATTATTTGCGACATTTATTATTTATATGTTCACAAATGACACACTTCTTGTCCAAAGGCATATAGATTCATGAGATCAATTATATTTTTTTGTTTACTGTATGCCCACGTATGGCAACTTATTTATACAACGTATATTCAATGCTTGCTTGCAACACTTATCAACGTAATGGCGGGAGACGTCCGTACTCTCGTTTTCCAATACTGCTCTCTAAATTTTTGGTGTTTCATAAAAATATTTCGTATTATATTAACTTTAATATATTATTATGTGTTTAATAATGTTAAATTCGTTGTGTTAAATGTGTGATATTTTTAAGTACGAGTGTAATTAAAATGGTGAATGTTCTTCTAAGGACCGTACCTATACAGCTGTCATATCACTGTAAGATAAACAGAATCAAAATGATCTGGACACAAAATAAATTATATGTGGCGAAAAAACACTACTTTTAAATTAAACGATGTCAAAAGATTTCTACTTGGAGCAATGTCATTTAATTAAGCCCCGCGGCACGGCTGAACGAACGTTGTTATCGTTGATATACGATGTAATTACTGTTGATATACGATGTAATAGATAGATTTATGATGAATAAATTTCGCTAATATGTTGTATAATAGATATTATATGTTCTGTAATACTATTTCTCAGTGATATCGGCAAAAGGCCGGCCTCGCCGGCACTAGCATTAGGCACAACCATCTTTGGATATCGGTGTGAAGCCCAGATACATTGTGATGTAATTGTATACGTCTGCAGTGTATTTTGTCTGTGAAATGTTATTGTATTTCGTGTATTTTTATACATTAGTTCGTTTTAAAAAAATATTTTTATGATTACTCAAAAATTAAGTATTTGCGGTTACTTTGTAATAATGTTCTGTATAACTTAACATTTAATTAAACAACTATTTCTATCGAAATTTTTGGTATTATTTTATTATATGTCTTTTTTATGTAATACTTTTAACAATTAAATGAAACTACGTGATGTAGTATTATTTCTACTTTCTTTAATTTCTTTATATGTATAATAATGAATTTCTACAAATTTAACGCCAAATATATTCAATAATACTTTTAAATTGTTCGAAACACATCACCTTACTTATCTGAATTTCTCATAAATATAAAATATAATCTATATAATATAAGCTACGTGCACATCACATCATATGTAAGCTACGTGCACAGCAATCTATGTACAGTGTAAATACGCACACTAATTAAAAAAAATATTTTTCAATCACAAATAGCAAATAAATCCACCGTAAATTACTAACGTGAATGTAAGAAAAAGGTTTGCAATACCTGAACTGTCAAAAGTTATTGTTTACAAACATTCCATCTTCAATTTGAATGGACTATAGTGTTATTTAAAATTACAATGTATTGAGTGTTTCTCCGGATTTCAATTATTTAATGTTATCACTTGCATGTACGTTCAGAAAATAACATCTTATACGAGTCACATAAAGTTATGATGACATTTCCAAAAAGACATTTCAAGAACTAGCTATGAATTCGCTTATTACTTCATGTTGCTCATTGCCTGATAAGGGCATTTTTATAAATTATTTTGATCAACTCGTAAATTAAAACTGCTACAAATATTTGTGATAATTGGCCAATCCATGACTGTCGGTAGAATAATCTTGAATACATAAAAATAATACAATATATTGTACAAAATAACAAACACAGCTTTGATTTTGGATATTTTACCATTCAACAGTGTACCTAAGTACTAAATACACCATTTACCAGGTCTGTGTCTGATGTTGAGTTATGGAGATGAACAATTTAACTCCTTGACGAATAGTATTGAATCAAATTTGATTCAAAATACTTGTTACTAGTAGCTGTTAGTTTGCAAAATAACCACACCATCGACGAGGTCAGGGTCTGATGATGAACTCTGAAGATGAAAATGTTACTCCGTAACAGATGGTTGTAAATCAACTGTGATTCAATATATTTGCTACTGGCAGTTACTACTTCGCACAATAACTACACCATTAAGGTGTGGATCTGATGATTAGCTCTGGATATGAACAATGCAACTCCTTAAGTAGTAAAATTTTAAGATATTTGCTTGTTTCATCCCTTTCTCTCTCTCTCTCTCTCTCTCTCACACACTCACTCTCTCTCTGTTTCTTATTGTATAAATACAAATTGTGGTTTAGGTCGCTAAAGAAATTTCACGCGTTTTTCTGTCTCTTGTTCAGGCGATCGATTTCTTTAACTATTTGTTAATATACATAATTACCTAGAAATAAAGCTGTTACCAAATTTTTGTGAGGAATTTCATGTAAAGATGTAATAAGAATAAACAAATCAGAATTAATCTAGTAATTACAAGTTGATCCTTGTTCTTATTTTGGAAATTGTTTATTAATATATGCCATTACATGGACGAAGTCCGTCTTTGTCAAAATGACAGAATTAAATTTCAATTAAACTTCTGTTTGAAGCTTAAGTTTACTAACTAAAAAAATATTACTTCAAATATTTCTCTGGGTTATTATGCGGAGAAAAAGTATTTTCTTTACACCATGTTCTTGAGTCCTATTAACGTATTTTTCTCTTCGTTATAGACAACTGCAACTAAATGAAAATTGTACTTTATTAAAAAGAAAAAAAAATTAATTGAAGAATTTAGTGTAGTTGTGATAAAAACGTCATTATTATAATGAATAATTCTTTATCGACTAATCTAATAGGCATTGGTGTTATTTACTTTTTCGAATTTTTTCTTTGACGTCATTACTATAATCTTTTAAAATACATTAGTTGGAATTGATAATATCGAAACTACAAATCATTTTAGGTCGATTTTAAAAAAAGTATATTTACTTGTAATCTTTGAAGATATGCGCATAGGAGAATAAGTTATCAGTTTGTAATTTTTAACAATTTTCTAAGTTGTTCGGGGCGGTTCCCATCCCGACTACTAATTTAATGTAGTATTCCATGCAGATAAACAGTACGGAAAGGGTAGATAAGAAAATAGGTGGGGACCTTTATACCAAATCCCAGGGTTTTTGAAAAATTAATTTTCTTTTAATTTTTTAAAATTTAATCAAAATAAATTTTTTAGCTTTTATAATTATTTTAATTTTTATTGCAACACATCTCAGTTCTTACGAAATTGATATTTCACGGATGGAGTTAGTTGAAACAATAGTATCAAATTATTTAATATATTTTCTTACCATTATCGAGATTTCCTCCAGTCCAAATATAATTTTTCGTTTATATCTGCAATAACTATATATTTTTTACGATCATTATAAGCTGTCTCGATCACAGAAAAATAATTTTATATGTTAAAGAGCTATTTGGAGACCGTATAATAGAATTTTTTATTCTTCATAGATACCTTGGAGTTGTTGCTTTGTGTTATTTTGCCTCCTTTAGCCACATCAGAAGCTCGCTGCTGAGAACTTTTAATTCGCGATACATTTCGTTTTATAACAAATTGATGAGCTACCAAATCAGTATTCAAACCAAATACTTTCAATAACCTCAGCTAAATAAGTTGCTGTTTCAATGATTTTACGTAATGAACAAAAGTGATGTGGAGTTATATTCCTATCAACGAATTTATACTTCATTTTTATTTCCAATACTTCTTTTCAATACTATTATTATTAATTTATAATTTTCAATACTAATTTAAACTTAATTTTTATTTGGAACACTTTCAAAAATTCTTTTCTTATCAGAACTTTGTAAATTTGTTTCAATATTTACTTTAATAATCTTGCTATCATTGTCACCAACATATTTAGTTTATTTTACACCACATTTTTCGGGGTTTTATTCTAGAGAAATCGATTATGAAATCATTTAAAAAAATATTTTTTTCATTCTAGAAAACAGGGATAACCCATAACCTATAATGTTATTTTATTTTTTAATAGTGCCGCTCCAAGTAGTTTAATATCTCATTTGTGGGGCAAGAGAGACCATGTCATTAAATTGAGGATAACTTGACGAAGTGATATGAATGACTACAATATCAGCATTATTCGGTTCATTATCTTTTCATTCATATTTTTATATAATAAAGCAAATAAACATAAACAAATCAATGCATTTACCATAAACGTCTGTAAAAATACCTTTTTATAACATTTTAAAAACCTTTTTATAACATTGGTATAGAGACTTGATGATTATGAAACTTTGCACTAAATTAGACACTTCGTCTTATTTTAAATTGTTATCCGATTAAAATTTTATTTTAACCGTAACTTGTTTTCAAGAATCAAAATAAAACTCAGTGTAGAAGCAACGAGCCCAGAAGATAACATAACTGAAAATTATATTGAATAGACGAAGACTGTTTTTTACTAATGGCTTATAAATTTGTTATATTCATATAGTAGATATCATTGCTATGATTTATTAAGACGTTGAATTTCAAATTGTGGAGTTAAAATATTTTAATATCACCGTCGTAAATTTTTTTTATATTTGTTTTCTCTATTTTTATTTAAAATTTCAATCGACTGATATTTTTACGAAGTTAAAATGTAAGGTATGCGAACAATATTTAAATGTCACGCTACACTAAAATTCTTAGCCAAAGCAAAAAGGGTTAAACTGAAAGAAACTGTAGAAAAACATATACCCTTGCAAATTTTATTTTGTATATTTGCAAGGATGAAGGTTTTTCCGAAGTCACTTAAATATTACATAATGGCAACGACAAGATTATATGATCTTAAAACTTCCTTCGAATATGGTGATAGCGTAGACAAGAAATACTAGTAATGTAACTATTGGAATATAATTGAATATTAACGTCATGTGCATTAGTTTAATCACCATGAAATTTCTGTTATTATCACAATTTTAGCACAACTAAGTATGTTTCTTTTAAAAAAGGTTTAATGTAACACAGATTTATCTAACTTTTTCGCAGATCAATGGTTATTAGCTTTAATATGTACAAAATGTGTTAAGGTAACGTGACTCTGCTAGACAAAGCGCTTTTATACTGTGCACGTACCAGACAGGGAGCAACAAACACTGTTGTCATTATTACGACCCGTTTGGTTAGTTGCGGGTCGGGGATCATTTGAACTAATTATTAGATCAACCGTCGCAAATTGCATGCGCATAATACGTATATTCAAGATATAGGTAAGAATAATTGCTGCTGTACGTAATGCCTTAGTATGATCTCATAAAAGCACTATGGATCACGAGAAAATCGAGATCAACGAATTATAGGGTTTTCTCACCAAACTAAATAGTTTAAAGGCTGAAAATGAAGAAAAAATATTAATCAAAAGGCATGTTACCTGGAATCAATTTTTAGAGTTAACTTTCATGACATTTTTAAATTCGTTCGTAAATGAATGCAGGGATTTGTCAATTTCAATTCGTTGTGTAAATTAATGCAGGGATTTGTCAATTAAAATATGCAATATCATACACAGAGCAATTTTTAAGAAATGAAATGCTATGTAAAATATTAAATTAAGTAGAGCAAATGTAGAGCATTCAATAAAAAATCATATATTAAAAAATCACTGTCGTAAAATTAGTTTATTACATATGACACTTATTGAATGCTCTATTTTTTTCTCAAAAATATAGAGCATTCAATAAGAAAATCATACATTAAAAAATCACTGTCGTAAAATTAGTTTACTACAAACTGATTTTGCCCGTATATAGTTAAGGATAAGGCTGGTTTACTTTTCGGTAGATGTTGCTTCTGCGATATACTTTTTCTGTTTTTGATAAATACTAAGATAACCAAAACCATATAGTATTTATTTTGAACAACTTTTGAAGGCGGTTAGAGAAAATATTGAAGAATATATAGAAAAAGCAAAAATTTTGTACTGTGCAATAGTTGTAAAATAAAATTAATTCTCAAGTTATTCCTATTAATAACACCCATATATATGATATAAATTTCATAATATTAGTTAAATTGGAATATCATCGTTTAAGATAATTTTAGTGTTAATATTTAGAATCACATAAAATCACGGGCATTAACCAAATTAAAAATATGGGAAGTAGAAAAATATGTGAATGTCCGTACATGTAAAAGAAACCACTCAAAATTAATCTACTTCTTCTAAGGGTGCCTCCCTTCTCTTCCACTCCAACTAGGTTGATAGTCATGGACAAGGCCATGCGCACTTGGTCTTGTTCTTGGTAAGTCAATATGCGTCTTTAAGACACTTCGAATATTTCAATAGGTTTTCTGAGATGTTCCTTAAGAGTCCAGGCTTTGCATCCGTATAGAAGCATTGGCAAGATTTAGTATTTTAGAAGGTGAATCTGAAGTGGATTTGAATGCTATGATTCCAGAGTAACTTTTTTTCATTTTTCCAAGGGAATTGCGGGAAAATTTGATGAGTTTTGAAGGATTAGCTTTATCTTGGTAGCTTTTATTTGATTCCAGCTTTATCACTATACTCGTTAACCCGATATACAATCTTCTGTAACTTCGCTTTCGAAGATGCTATGAGAACTGTGTCATCAGTATGCCTCAAGTTGCTAATGAGGCTTTCGTCGACTTTAATATCATAGATATTTTTACAGAATACAAAATATCAAGATACCTTTTTATCGACAATGATATTACGATAGCCTCTACACTAATACAATTGATGCCGCCTGCTGCGTCATCGAGATTTGATATTTACCTTGAAGTAAATATTTCAAATTCGGCGACGGGGTCTTAAAACATCCCTACAAAACATTATATCATTTAAAAAAATGCTTTCTGGGTCAGTGATACATTCGAGTCTATATTTTACGGTATATACAGGGAAATATCACATTTATTTTTTTCACTAGGAACATAATCTAAACTGGATAGTAGATAATTTGTTACATTTTATTAAAAGTACTCATTCCATTTCCACTAGATGGGACTGTACTATACTTACATAAATCGTGAATTTGTCTTTCCAATTTTTTATTTGAAATCAGAGTTCCAACTCAAAAGTGAATTTTTAAATACCATAAACTCCATTGATTCGTTCCACGTGCTCTATTTTTTCCACTAAATTCTATTTTATAATTATCTAGACAATATAGGTAATAAGGAGTAATAATATTTATTTTGAAATTGCGAGATAAATTACAACTTATAAGCTCATGGTATATTCAGTGTTACTGTATAAATTTATGCACATGTTGTCATAATTCCTCAAAAAATGTATTTATACGTAGATACTTTATATCACAGTAAGATATCTTGGCTTTTCATTCAGTTTTCGTAAAGGATTATGGTTAAGTACATAATTACTAGCATGTCGATAATATGTAACTACTACATTTATATAAATATGTATATATATATATATATATATATATATATATATATATAATTCGCGCCTAAAAGGGGAAGTACAATACCATCCCTGTCTCGTTTAAAGGCTGTTAACGGCATCAGACTCAATATTTAGAGATGGTTTAATACAGTATTAGCCTTCACGTACGAAATGACTCTAAAATTCTTCCAAAATTCATACATGGATCACTATCACTGCCCAATATCACCACGTCTATCATTTCTTGTGTAGCATTTTGGAATGTGCATAATTAATAATCCCCTCCAGGTGTTCATTATTTTTTAATGCATTTAATTTCTTTATACCTTTTCATATATACGTATATTTGGGTGCGTATGTGGATATATATGACTATGCTTAGAATGTAACAAATAATCTGTCTATTATTCTTACAGGTAATATTTTAAATCAAATTGACCAGAAAATATTTCGGAAATTCGTTGTGTAAATCTCAACCGTTTCTAAAAAAACATCACTTCAAAGTTGCGATTGCAACGTGGAATATTGTCGTTAGTGGTTTTATCACATTGTCGTTAGTAGTTTTATATTATTAATATTGGTACTACATGTCAAAAATGTTTCACATAACATAATTCGGGATTATGAGAAAATTGGCTTATGGAAATGAAAACTTAAAACTTTGATATCTCTGTATCTGAAAAGATAACAAACGATGAACTTTAAAGATGATCACAGGCGATCCACAAAATTATTAAAAAAGAGTGGGAACGATGTTCCTTTCCCTATGTATTATGCATTAAATAACAGGCACAATGAAATAAGTTAACATCGTTTGAGAGTAATTAAATGAAAAATAATCTTTTGGTATGAAAAAATAAAATAATGATAGTGAAGCAATCCAAGCAACATCTTTTAATTAAACAAAAGTCGAATAATACGTCAACTCTTGTCAAAAAAGGTCTTGAAAAGATTATATCAAAATTGAAGTTTAATGTATATCATCCACTGCGACTTACCTGACTTTATTATCACCATCCTCAGCTTATACTGAATAACTTTCACGATTAATTCTTTATTCATACAAGAGATCATGTATACATGTGGCATAACTCAAGATTAACTCTACTTAGTACGCAAATAATTAATTGAAATAAAATAATAAAAGGACACAGGCGTGACTATAAAAACCGTTGGTAAAGTCTAAATTTAATCAAATAATTATATTTAAAAAATTTTAATTTAATATTTATTTGACAGATGAGAGGTTTGCTAAGGTATTTTTCTGCTGGTTTTAAATTCTAGGACCGTTTTATATATCGATTTAAATTTAAAACCAAATTATTTTTATTTTTAAAAATTTAATTTTTTTATTTTATCATTTATTTATTTTTTTTAGTAATTATATCAAATTAAATCTAAAATTAATTATAGATTTAAATTTAATTGTATTAAAACTTAAAATTTAATTATTTTAACATTTTAATGAATTGTTGAATATACTGAACCAATCTAAATAAAGTTTAATTAGTAATGAAATAAAATGAATTTTCGGAATGAATTTTTTTAATTAAATCAAAATATGAATTAAAAAAAAAAATTTAATAAAGATATGAATTTATTGAAAATTTATTAATGTTGAGTATTTAATAAATGATAAAGTAATAATGAATATATATGAATACGCGGCAAATTTATCATAATTTATGAATTTTTGCATTTAATTAAAGTATTAAATATTATTAACCAAATTTCCTATTTAACAAATGATAAAGTAATAATTTATTATGCAAATATATACGTACCGAAATGGAAACGGTCTAGCAGATGATTAGCTTACTTATATTGTAGTAAGTGTCGTTTTATGCTGTACGAAAAGTGTCATTCGAAATCTTACGCCTTTTTCGGGTTAGCTCTCATTCGCCAAGCGTGTAACGTGCCATAAGGAATTTCGTACCAAAAAGAAACTAAAAATTAGTTCAAACAACTTATTTGTGATATAAACAAAAAGCCAGAAACAAAATTGCTACTATTCCTCGTATCTAACATAAATAATCGATTTATTTCATAATCTAATTAATTTATTTATTTTATGAAGATAGTTTAATAATCTTTAATCACTTTACTCCAAAATCAATTTTTAAACCGATAAGACAAATGTTTGTCGCACGGAGTTCGACCAGCAACGGAGAACTGGAGTGCGGGTAGCGGTTTTATCACGTGTTTTTATAAATAATGCTGAATAACCCTTTAAAACAAAACATTCATGACTCGGAACCTAACTGCATGCTTTTTCATATGAATATAATGAAAATGTAGTGCGGCGTCAAGTTATTTAATTTTGTCACAATTTATTTGAATTATTTGAAAAAAATTGAGTTCCTGTAATTATTAGATTATAAATTTTTGGTTATATTATTAACATATTACAAGACAATGAATATTTAATGTTACCACTCTTTCGAGCGTATTAGGTGCAACAAGATGAATAAATATTTTATTAATACTCTGTATGAACATAAACAACCTGAACAAACGTAATGGAAAAATAATATTATACGCAAACGTAACGATGAAGTAACCGACAAATAATTCGTATAATAACATGCCTGAAATATGAAAGCAAGAAATGTTTTATTGCTAAACCAAGCTTTTAGTTTAAAATTCATTTATACCTATTTTATACGATGTTTTACTCGCATTAGTAAAGGATACATTTTTATCATCTTATTAAAGAGAGAAAACAATTCGATTTACGCCACGATTAAAGAACGTATTTACGGTAGTTAAGAAATGAATATAATCATAACCACTGTTAAAATATTTGGTGTCCGATTTATTTTGCTTACATAAAAATACATTATTTATATAAACCATTTATTTTTAGACTGCAGATTTCATTTGTTTGTCCGTCTATTAGTCACAAATTCATTGTTTTTTCAATTATAAACTCATTTACACGAAATTTTGCAAGTAAATGCCACAAACGGAGATTTATTTAATATATCGCAAATTAACAGAAACCAATTAAATGTATCTCTTCAGACAAGATCAACTTTGATTTTTACTTTATAATTTTAGCAAATAACATGAGCCTACTCGTAAAAAATTAAACTTGAAAATATGTTTGGAATGAGCCCCTTTCCCTATTTATTTATTTTGCTTACATAAAAATGCATTATTTATATAAACTATTTATTTTTAGATTGCAGATTTCATTTGTTTTTCCGTCTACTGGTCACAAATTCAGAGTTTCTTCAATTATAAACTCATTTACACGAAATTTTGCAAATAAATGCCACAAACGGAGATTTATTTAATATATCGCACATTAACAGAAACCAATTAAATGTATCTCTTCAGACAAGATCAACTTTGATTTTTACTTTATAATTTTAGAAGACAACTTGAGCCTACTCGCAAAAAATTAAACTTGAAAATATGTTTGTAATGAGCCCCTTTCCCTATTTATTCAACTGTCAATTCAAAAAATATGACAAATCCAAGTACTAACTGATTTAATCTTTCGTTAAAAATTATTATGGTAAATATATGTCATATATATATATATATATATATATATATATATATATATATATATGACACACACACACACACACACACACACATATATATATATATATATATATATATATATATATATATATATATGTTTGTTTCATTTAACCTTTAATTATTCTTCTAATTTTAATAATCTAGCTGTAGAATTTTGTAGTTTTATGAATGATATACTGCGGAGTTTGTTTACGGAAATGACAATTATGTTGGAAGCTTTAAAATTTTAACACTTTTTTTTCAGTATATCGTGAAGATATACGTAAAAACATAAAGAATACTTTTGAAATATATCATATAATTAGCCATTTTAAACAAAGTCCCACATTATGTACGTAATAAATACTATCCATTAGTTAATTTGTCGAATTTTAGCAATTGAAATATGTGCGAATTAATTTTTTTTATTATTCCAAATTTCCACTTTCTACGTCAAGCGGTTTCTGGGAAAAAACGGCTTTGACGGGCGAACGGACAGTCACGTGAATGATGTTATAAGAGTCCGGTTTTCTTTTAAGTTACGGAAACCTAACATTCAATAAAGGTTCCTTCGGTTCGGTCTTTGTTTTATTACTCGATATGTGGGCGTATTTTCACTGCAATTGACACGATTATTGCCCCCAACAGTCGTGATATAAATGTAGTCTTTATAGTAGCTACTCACAAATCGAGCTATATATATATATATATATATATATACATATACATGTGTGTGTGTGTGTAAGTACATAAAGATATCTTAATTCGATTTCATCCCTATTTTTTTTACTTAATGACTAAGTCCGTTTCAATGAAAATAATTTTACGACTCAAAGCACACTTGAACTCAAAGTCTCAAATCCCAGTACGCAAAGCCAAAAATATACGAAAATGTTCTATTGCTTGGTTTATTTGTATTAGATGTGGAAATATTCTGAAGTAATATCAAAAAAATACCCAAAAAATTCTTAATATTTGAGCTTCGTTTTTGATCGTTATCATTAAAATAACTTTTTACCAATTTTGATAAAAATGGTTAAAATTTTAAACAAAGATATAAGTTATTGCCGTATAAATATTTAATGTAATGTATTAAGAGTTTAAATTCCTAGAAGGTTAAATAACATTTCATACTCAATAAAGCAAATCAATTTTAATAAAACTATAGAAACGGAATCCACGGTAAGGAAATGGTACTTAACTCAATCTAGTTATTGCATCGATTCAAAGGGAAAAATAAGGTTATATTAAAATATGAACATACTTATGTAAAATCATTTTTTTACAAATGTGAAAACTTTATTTCTTGTTTATCCATAACATCAGAAAAGGAAATATTGGAAATTGTGTATGAATTTTTGCGGATAAAATTTTAGATCGCTTCAAGTGTGTTATATGCGGCGATACAAGTTCATCTGTTTTAATGTTAGGCGTGAAAAGAAATAAAAAATAAAATTCTTAAATACCACATATGCTTAGTACATCCCAATTGTTCTATCTGTCTACTGTTATAGCCGTTTTTATCAGAAACTCCTTAACGTAAGGACATGCGTTTTCGCATAGCGATAAAGCGTCCTAAGCCACAAAATTATGTAATTATGTAATTTTACAAGAAGGAAATTATTAATTAATTTTTTATAGATATGTTGATAAAAATATCAACAAAATTTTTCTTTTATATCATTTGATATAGAAATTATAAATTTGGAATTCTATTTCAAATGGTTTTAGAAGAACTAAAGGAGAAGGGGCAAATATAAAACTCGAAAATAGTTTATTTCTTTCCTCATTTCAGTAGTAACCACCTATTAAGCTATAATAATAAGTATCCGTAGAATATATTGAAAATATACATTAAAAATTGTAATGCAATAAATTTTTAAATAAAAAAATTGTAAACTAATTTGTTATTAACAATGTCTGTTTGATTTTTACAAGTCACTTTGGTTTGCGTTGTCTTTCACTTGCGCTACGATTTTACAGTACCTATTGAAAATTAAATATTTAAATATATAATATTTTACAATGCTTAAAACACTATGAACCGTCATTAGGTACAGTTTCAATAGAGATCAGTAATTTTTCAAAAGATTACTTTTATGTTGACAAACAAGGTAATAAATAGTTTAAATCTGGAATGTAAGTAAAAAGAAAGGGAAATTGAATTTTGCATGCAGACCTAAATACAAACAAGAAATATTTTTCCCCTTCTTTACACGTACCTGCATCTTAAATTCAGTATTTTGTTCATTTGGTATTATTCCAGGTAAACTATTGATTGGCTGCGCTAATATTGATTAGAACATGAAGTTCATAGTCTATTTTATGTAAAAAATAGGCCGTTGTTTGACTAAAATTAACAAAAATATTTTCATTTACTTATTTATAAAAAAAATTATGTTCATCTTGCAAAATCTCCAAAAGCGCTGGGAAGGTGCGAGCATCAAAAGTACAAGAGTTGACAGTACACTAATATAAATAATAAAAAATAAAATAGAAAAAAAATAATTAATGCAAATTAAACATAAAACTAATTATTAAACGTCAATTAAAAATAAACTCCATAATCGTGTTCCAAATGTGGTAAATGGAACAACAAAATTTAGCGTCTTTACACCTCGTTTATACGTGCGTAAAAAAAGTGGTAAATGCTTCGCTATATTTGTGCGACTCTAGGCAGATGAAATAAATTATATCTTTGTCTTCTTACGTAAGAGTTAAGGGTATAAAGCATTACTAAACACAGAATCAATGGGTTATCAAGATAATTAATAAATAATTAAAAAGAAAGCGTAAAGACAATTCCCATGGAGTTAAAGTTTTTGAAGAAAACAAATGAGGATAGTACCCTTACATTTTTTTTTAATGTAAAATCGGTCTAACTTTTTAATCCTTTCTCCAACATAAGTAAATCAATTTCTTCACGCGGAGAGCAGATGACTTCATGGGTTTTCAGGATACAACAGTCTAAATAATTAAACAAGGTTAATTACAATGTTTCCATATCCTAATTATTTTCTCCCAGCTACTCTAATTTATTGTAAAATTACAGGTGGAAACACGAGAAATTTTAAAATCAGGAAATCTAGAGACAGATCTGATAGTTACGATACTATCTACTTCATTGATATATACAATTTCGACAGTACAAACATCTAACTAAACTGATTAAACATTTCTGCTCATGATACATTGGTTTGTTTTGAAAAGAAAGAATCTCATTGATTAGATTTCTATTGTAGCCATAATTTTAATTTTTTTTATATCTTATTGGGACAATAATAATATATGTGCTGGCCTTAGTAAGGAAAACCAATTATTTTTGTTTACTTGTAACCATAGATAGAATTATCCAGAAACTGGATAATTTTGGATGGATAATTTCTAATACATCTAACTTATTCCTGGCAAAGACACTAGTGTTTATGCCATCCTATCATAAAAACATGGTTAATCTACGATTTTATTGTGTAAAACATGTTCATAACTAACATTAAAATAAAAAAAATATAAATATTTTTAAAAAATGTTGAGGTTTAAAATTGTATGACGACCTAAATATTTTATTACCTTCATATACGCCAACCCAAAGATAAGTTGTTTGCTGACAATAGAAAATTTAAACCATACGTTTCATATTCAATTATCTTAGGCAAGATATGGAGTTTTCAATTTCCTGCTAAATTCAGGTGATTTTCCGAAAAAAATTAATATCATTTTTGCTCAAATGTGGTTTTTCCTAATTAAAAATACGGCTTTTAAAATGAGTATATGAAAAACCTCAAATTATAACTAGGTATGCAAACTATTTTCACTTTTCACGATATTGTGATCTGTGTTTTGCAAAAAAGAAATTATAATTTCATTTGAAGTCACTTATCACAGTCGGGACAGAAAACGAGACACTAGTAAAAATAAGTTACGAATACGTTTATGTTACCCAAGTCCTTCACAAAAAGGAGATTAAATTAAAAATATATTTTTAAGACCTAATTTCCAAATCAGCGATTTTTATCTACTCCATAGATCTCTCTGCTTTAATAAGAATATAACGTAATGCAATCTATCTCGGCTTCCAGTTTTAAGAGACATTTGGTATTATAAGTTATGATGCATTGGTAATAAATTAGATGTCGCTGTATAATTTGATTTTATATATATATATATATATATATATATATATATTAATATATATTATTATAATTTTACTTTTCAATTTGAAAATTTTCCGAATATATCATAAACCGAAGTCCATAGCTAAACAGAAGCGAAATACACAATTATGTTAAAACACATAGAAATTCAACAATACTCTAATACTTTTAGTATAAAAACCTTAGGTCAATGATATAAAATTTTTGAATTTAAATATTTGATTTAATCAAAAAGTATTTCCGCATCGCTAAATAGAAAACGATTTAGTTTTGTATTTCAAGATGATGACAATTCCATTAACATTAGGTAGAGAACTGAAAAAAATCTGCCCGTTAGATGTAGCACAGTAATGGGAATATACGTAAAATAGATGAGATAAATAATATTATCAATAATTACTCAAAGTTTTAAGTTCAGTAAAACTACATTTAAAATTTATAGTCCAAAAAAAAAAGATTTAGGGAAATATCATACAATCAAACAAAATTTTTTTGAAACAAACTTTAATGCAAAATATGAAACGAAAAATTCAAATGATGGAGAAATCACATATTTAAAATATGCTATTCAGTAAAACAGCGAATTGTTTTGAAAGTTCGAAGAATTAGCGTTAAAGAAAAATGTAAGTGAAAAAATGGTTATCAAGAAATCTTCCTATGAAAAATGTATGTGGAATTCAAATAGAGTTACATTCTAACCAGCAAAAACCCTAATCAAAATTCAATGTAATTTTACCAAATAAAAAGGAAGAATATACATAAGAAATTATTCATAAAAATAAGGAGAAAAGGCATAGAAAAATCTACATGTTTGCGTTATTGTGTATTTCACAGGTGTTAAATAGTTTTATTATACAATAATAGAAAATTAAAATTATACCGGTATGCATACTTGATTCTCCAATATTGTAGTTGACACATTGTTTGCCATACCCATATAAGTATCAAACATTACATACACAGTAGTGTTTCGTTTCTAACCGTTTTGCAAGTTTCCACTATGGTAGAAATTTTGGGATACCACAATCTCATGGTGTTGTATCTGAGAAACAATTATGAATTATTAAGACATTGATGGTCAGTACTATAGGTAATTTATAATACTAAAAGGCATTTTAATGATTAATTTCAATCTTTATTTTCTGGAATTGGAACTATCTCCATCGCGCAATGATAAAAACCGTAACAGATTTATTCTGTATATTTATATTTCTATTTTCGTTAATCACGGTCTCATAAAGGAGGAAAAAAAATTAAATATTTACTCGCAGATATATTTCACTCGATATATTTCTCTGGAGCTTTACTAATTTCTATGAACTATGAAACTGTATAAACTCATAAATATTATTTATAAAAAATTAAATAAAAATGTAGAAAGATAGTACTAGAATCAGAAAAAAAATTATATAAGCTTTCGAATCTTCTGTAGAATTCACTCATTTCATTGTTTGTTATTTAATTTCTATATCTACTGACTATGAAATATAATTTCAAACAGTTTTACACGGGAAATTATCAAAAATATTATTAATTTTTGACAGTCTCATGTCATGAATCAATACAATAAATTCCTAGTAAATTATATAATTTTCAGATAAAAGAGCGCCGAGAAAAAATAAAGTTTCTCTAAGTTATATGTTCAGTCCTAACCAAACAAAGGGATCTTCTGTTAATACACAGGGATAGAATAAGTTTAACAATGATATGAAGCGCCTCTGTATTTGATATTTAATTCAAAATCGCAAATGATTGGTAATCATGGTAATTTCTTACTACAATGACGAAATTATAATAAAATTTTATGGAAAAATTAACTCAATTTGATAAATTTTTAGTCATTTTTTAATTTAAATTTAACTATAAAAACATTTAATAGAAATGTAACTATTGAATATATTTGGCGTTAATTTTGTAGAAATTCATTATTCACAATTAAATGAAACTGCGTGATGTAGTATTATTTCTACTTCCTTTAATTTCTTTACCACGACCTAGGTTTTGTTGTATTACAACATCTTCAGGTGGGATATTAGCAAATAGCAAAGATCTTTGCTAATATCCCACCTGAAGATGTTATAATACAACGAAACCTAGGTCGTGGTAAAGAAATTAAAGAAACTAGAAATAATACCGCATCACGTAGTTTCATTTAATTGTAAGTAATGTGACTGTAAAAATGTGTATTGAAATAGGATAAATAATTTTTGGAACTATGTCCGTTAATACTGATTGCAAATATAAAAATCCACAACAAACCTTTTAAGTAACGTTTACATTTACAATTATAAAGAATGTTCGCAGTTTTTATTATTATTCTCTAAACCTCAAATGAAGAATTTCTGGTAACAGCTCATCAGAAAAAAATGTTTTTTTCTTATTTAAGAAATACTGCAAAAAATAATATTCTGGTCATTTCATGAAATGGGAGTCATGTCAAAAGGATTGGTTTGTTATTATTCGGAAGTCAATGTCTAGTGTTTAAACTTTTTTAAAGTCTTTGAAATCATTTCCAAGATATATTACATTAAAAACATGTATATTCAACTCATTTTTAAATACATAATACTTATATAACAAGCGACCCATTACTTTTATTGTATTTTAATAACAAATTTCATTCAAGGATTTTAAGCAGGAATAATACTGATTTTCATCAAGTGTCGTTGTGTAAATTATGAAATAAGATTGTGTACTTTATCTTATGCTCCGAAACATCTCCTGGTAGTTTTGTATGTTACTAATGTTGTCGTTATATTCGAAGGATGTAAAGATATTGATAGGGCTACAAAGAACTTTGCAAACAGGTTTTAATACCACTTTTAAATAAGGTTCCAACATGTTATTCGTTAATCTACATATGTATGTATAATAAAACAGAAACAAGACAAAATCTATAATATGAATTTCTTTTTCAAAAACTAAGTTGCAACATGTTATGTATATGATACAGACCGATGGAATTTTTATCTATTTGTCTGATTATCGGATTCGTCAATCGACCAAAAACTAATATACCAATTCCAATATAATTTATTATGGTGATAAATTATCATCTGGGTCGTAACTAAAAATACTTTTTAAGACGTAAAGATCCTCCTTCATTCTAAAAAAAGGGTTGGTTCGAGCAAGCGTTACACGAAAACTATAACTCTACGAATATTGATAAAAATTTCTATAGTGACAAATAATTTGAAATTAATTTTCGTTGCTGTATGAAAGAATAAAAATAAAACATTTTTTTTAGAACGCCGACCTTTATTCTTTTTATTAAAAATAAGACCACAGACTTAAAATTCGGAAATAATATGATAAATATAAGTTTGCGTAAACAAAAATTATTGATAAATATTTTTTTCAAGAAAATAGTCCCCCACGGGGATTTGCGAGGAAATTGAAAAAAATGTTTTGTGTTTGCAGAAAATAGAACCTGCAAAGTTTAAATTTAAAATAAATAGAAGTTGAAAGAACTGAAAATTCGAAATTATTAATTTTAATTGTTATACCGGTTCTTACAGTTGTTAGAAAAAATAATATAATTTATATTAAATGTTTTTCTAACAGTATACTTTATATTCAGTATAATGTCGGTACGAATAAGTGAAAAGTACTGATGTAGATTTTTTTTAAAAATTTGATGTATGGCTGTTACATGCGTAAAATACAAAAAAACTTTCATAATTTGTTATTATATTAAAATTAATAATCAACCAGGTTGTAAATAAATTTAAAATTAAACGTGTAGTTTTATGATACTGCACAGTGTTCAGTAAAATGAGCACGCAGGTTATATTTTTTAAATGACATAAAAAACGTCTTACGGCTGCATAAAAGTATACTCATTGAAAATTTGATTGTGATTTAACTGATAACTACAAATAGCTTCGTTAATTTGAATTTATTTTATACAATTGTACTAATTTCACATGCTCACTGATAATTATTAAAATGACAATTACTGTGTTTCCTTAATATATTTTAATTTTGTGTTGATAATTTATAACAAAACTTGAATATTTAGTTTATAAAAGAAAAAAGTAAAAATTGTCTTCTTTTGATAAATAATTAAAATAAGCATACATACAAGTAAGTCATAGATCGAATAATTTACCGATTTTTATTACCGCAGTTGGAAAAAAATGTTAGCTAATACGATATATTTATTGATATTAATTCAATTAATTGAATTCAGACGCTGCGTTAAAAAAAATTATGTTTAGTATCGTCAAATATATTTTAATTTGATTCTTTAAATTCCAATAATGATTTTTTTAAGTGTGCTATCGTTTAGTTTTTTCTGTTATAGGTTAATAATATATTATTAACCTATAACAGAAAAAACATATATATTATATATATTATGAACGATATATTATAAAATTAAAATATTATAAAATTATAAACATATATATTATAAAATCGTAATAAATAAATTTGTTAATGTTAATAAAACAATTCAATCTAGCAAAAATTTGTACAAATATTAAATTGAATTTAAAATGTTTTTGAACATTATAAGACTATCAAGCAAGATAATTAAATAGCTCGAAATTAAATGTTTATATAACTATATGCTCATTTTAATGCTCTGTGTAGTAATGTCTAAAATCAAGCCATTTTCATTTTGTGTCCAGTCAAATTTCTATTTTCGTTTTATCGAACTTTTCGCGAAAATTTTGAAAGTGATATTTTTGCACGGGTAGGGTTTCATGGTTCAGGCCTCTTAAAAACCCGCCATGCAAAATAATGGGAACGCATCCTTTACACATTATCTCAAGGATGATGAGGAAATCTGTATTATGACAGATAACCGAGTACCACGATAACCACTTTTATAAATATAATTAAAAATGACGAGGCCGAACCCGGAAATTAAAGATAAGCATATTGATTTATCTATGGCAAAATGTACATTTTAATTTTTTTATTATCTCAACTGATTTTTAATAGATTAATATTTATTCCTAGAACCACACTACACTAGCCACAACGCCACTTAGGGCCAAAACGCGGACAAAGTTGCGGGCAACAGCTAATTACCAATAATATTTTATGTCTTGTGATAGGGCATTTATAAAGAATTTTATTGAATTATGTAACTTATTCCAGTTTACAGCATATTTTCAACTTCTTAGACATAATTATCGGTGCATTAATGCACAATCTTTAAAGGTGGTAATGATTTTTAAATCACAACGTAACAAATATAAAATAAAGTCACAATTTTCATAAACAACGCCTAAAGTGTTTAACGTAATCGTACAACAAATAAAAAAATCAACACACCAGAACGTCAAGGCGCCTTTCATAGAAACCAATAGAAGAATGTAAGGTAGAAATTATTAATCCATAATTTTTATTTTTAAAAATATTTTTTAATCATCAGCTTAAGATTCCTAAATTTTCTTGAACAATTTTTATAATGAATTTATGTTCTTTCTTATTTGCACAAACATCGCGGCTGAGTGTTTGATATTCAAAAAATTATGAAAAACAAATCAGAAAATACATATAACTTGTGCAGGAATTTTTTCTTACAGTCGTCATTGATTGGAATGGTGTTAAAGAGTAATAATTTAGAATACGACGCCTTGAAAAATTGTAGTACATATCTAATCTCAGATAAACATTTTGCAGTACATCCCTAATATCACTAAATACTTCCATTATCGCGCACATGAAAAATCTTAAAGAATCACGAGAAAGATATTTATTAAGTACTCTATTTTGAATTTACTTCAGTCAAATGTTATTGATAAATAAAATTTACATGGTAATCAATTTATTTATTTGTTCCAATATGGAACTGTAAAATAGACAGTCACCAAGGTTACTTGTTCGCCAGCAACAACTTCTTTCTTTCGGACTACGATATGTTTGTATTAAGAAGTAACATTTGATATACAGATTAAATAATTATTGTTGAATTCTGAAATATTTTGACTCTTCAAGCAATGTAAAATTGAAACAAAGGTGTTTTAGCACATTGACGATATTAATGAAAGAAATATTGGAATATAGGAATAATTGCTTTATTTTTATATTCTCTCTAGTCTAATCCAAAGTTATTTTTATTAGAATGTTTTTCTTTCTTTGTTTGTGTTTCTGTTAGTTCGAGTATGATTCAAAAACTACTAGACTTATTTGAGTGAATCTTTTAGTGGAATAATATTGGGCAAGCAGCAGGTATGTACTATCACCGAACAAATGTATAAAATTGTTGAGAAAATAAATTCTAAACATTTCATTTAACACATTGATTATGCGTTTGAGATCTGAAGGGAAGTGAAAGTAATAGAGCCACATCTTTTCCGTCAGTCACATTGTTTTGTTTTATTAAAATAAAATATGTTAGCTCGAGCTAGATTGGGTTGAGCTAAAATAAGTCGGGTTAGGTTACATTATGTTAAGTCGGAATGGTTTAGGTTAGGTGAGGTTGCTTTAGGTTAACGTAGGTTAGGTCAGGTATGGGTAGGTTCGTTTAGGAGCAAAACTGAGTATGAGTTAGATTGGTTTACGTTGGATATATTGGGTTAGGTTATATTAGGTTAGCTTCAGTTAGGTATTGATAAGTTTAGCTGGTATGGATTAAGTTGAGTTTTGATTGTATTAGTTTATGTTAAGTTGGGTTCGTTTAGGATAAGTAAAATTGATTATAGGTTAGATTGATAATATAAGTTTATAGATAAATCGATTAGAGAAATTGATTAAATAATAATTGGTTAGGTTTAGTTGGGTTTAATTGAGTCATATTACTAGCCTAACGTAAACTACGTTAGGCTGGGTTAAGTTGGGTTAGTTTGGGTGGGATAAGGAAAGTTAGGATTACAATCGGTTAAGTTTTACCAAGTTTGATCAGGTTTGGTTAGATTAGATAAGGTCGGGTTAGATTAAATTAGGTTTTCATATTTATTGAGCACTGAATTTTTATCTTGCAATGGATTTTTGTCAAATACCGTATGGAAATAAAAAAAATATGTTTCAGTTAAAACTCTTTCAGCAATATTGAGTATACCTATAACTTTTGTACTATACCTGTAATATTTGTGCCTGTAATAAACAGTCTCTTAATTTGCCAAAATACGCAAAAAACTTGTAAATACGAATTACACTTCATTAAATAAACAGATTTTACACAGGAATTAATTGAAAATGATACATCTTTTCCAAGCCCACAAAATATCTTTGTGCAAATAATCACGTAGATACGTTGTGACGTGAAAAGACAAGTAAAGTTTTGCATTTTTAATAATTATTAGGTGTTTAATATCAATCAAAACAAGATTTCCCGAGCTGAAATATAATCTATGTTGTTTTTAGGTTCACCATATATCTATATGCAAAAAATTGGATCGACCTATCGCTCCATCGAGACGTAAAAGCAGAACAAACCAAAAAAGGGTTTTAAAAATCACGTCGGCTCGTTGATCCATTACCACGTTGCTTCCTTATACAGTTTGTGTATTTTTTAACTATGAGTAAGAATTTTCCGTAAATCCTTCTATCCTATATTATATCTCAATTACTCAGCTATCATTGAACAAAAAAACCAATGTAGATCTGTGGTTCTATTTTTAGGTGAAATAAAGACAAACAAACATACTTTTGTATTAAATTAGTTAGGATATCATAACTGTAAAATTGTCCTGTCTCTACATTGAAGACATTTACGGAAAAAATATTTAAGGTAACATAACAATAGCAAGAGAACACGAAAATACCGTTTTTGAAACGTGCGTCTATAGGACTATTTATTTTTTAGCACACCACGCAAACAAAATTAATAACTGTTTTATAGCGACTGAACAAGTATAAAAAGAAACTAATAATTTTAAAGGAAACTTAAAAATGTTTACTTTAAAATTTATACAACAGATGGAATTACTTATATTAATCTTACATTTATCTTGATAATATTTACTAAACAAAACAAATCTAGTTATAAAATAAATCATTATTCGCTTCGTTTCATTTGCAAATCCTTAAGGTTAAAGATCGTTAATTTTTCAACTACATGTATGAACTAGTTATAGGAGAAATCCAAAGGTAAACGCATGTAAATATTTTGTGTTACGTTTTATTATTTAATGCTAATTTCTAAAGAACATAGACATTTTTTAATATTGGATATATGATGCCAAAATATTTTAAATATGATCGAGGGTCGCCTTTGACGCAACACGACCATGTATGATAACAACAAATATCGTATTTTTTGCCCCTTAATGTCTGTTTGTCGAGATAATCTGTCACGATTCATTGAAATGACCTAGTTGTATTTTGGGACGTATTAGAATACAACATACGTATTCATTTACAACTAAAATTACTGGACCTTTAATGGTCATATTTACCGTTGGTATTCAGTTCAATTGTTTATATTAAATATGTCCTAAATTGTTTACTTCTGGACTACAAGCATTGTGGAGAAGTACAGAGGAAACAAGTGGGTCAGCAGTTTTAGAAAGTATCGGAGAAATCACTTTTTGTATTTATTAAATTATTGTTCTCATAACAATATAACATTTATCAGTTAAATTTTTAGGACGCGTTTTAATTACGGACAGAAATCAATGAGTTAAACTAAAATGCGTGTTGAAACACAAAAAAAGAATAGATATTAATTAGTTGTTGTTGCCTCGATAGAGCTGCACTTGGAAGATAAAATCAATATATACAGCCATTCCAGTTACTACAACTAACCTGGATAATGGATAATAATCGAATTGAACCTGAAATACTACCAATATTATTATTGTTGTATCAACATTATTTTAATATTACAAAATAAAAGTGGTTACCAAAAATGATAAAATATAATATTTTCAGTTTACTTTCAATACAATGTAAGCGATCAAGATAAGAGTCACGGACATTAAAATGTTGCACAACGACCATCGGCGTCACTACGGGTGTATTAGTGAATTTACGTCTAGTAAATTTTCTTTCTCGAGCTGCGGTATTTTGTAAATAGATCCCACATAGTGATATTCATGGCTGTTAAACATATCTACTTCATATATTATAGCTAATTTTTCTTATACCGACCTATTTGTTATAATTCTTGTCAGGACGTTGCTGACGATAATTGTTGATGACGAAATGAGTTTGTCATTGAGTTTCTGAAATATTAGAGTTTCTATTAAACATTTGAAGTAAAAATATAAATAAAACTTGCAGTGCCAGTATTAGGCTGGAATAACTTAAGTATAGTCCACATTTTTCCAATTGGAATTATAATTGGTGATGACTGTAAAAATAAATCGAAATTTAAATTTATTTCGTGCGGAAAAAATTTCGGCGTTAAAAATAAATTGTTTTTATTTTGAACATATTCAATCTCATTTAAGGGTCGGATGTATGCGATGAAATATTTCGTTTTTCACTAATCCATTGGCGCGCGAGCCGACCCCGGTAGTGCTGTGTGACTCTTAGTAATATATGTTACATGAACACGCTCGGCACAATGGAATCGCTTGAGACGCTTTTTAGACTAATTGCTAAAGTAAATTCGAGCATGATTTCTCTGTTATAATGTCTCTGTAAATCTCTTGATACGGAATACGATTTAACCTTGTATATGGTTTAGGTGGGTTTTTGACTGAATTTGGGGAATTCCAAAGTGAACAAATGTTGCACATATCTTGTCTAACTATTTTTTATGTATAATCTTTGTGTAAATTAGAATAGCAAGCATAGACCAAGATAAGAATAAAATGGCTAAAAAAATGTGCAAATTATAATAAAAAAACTCTTTTTTTCTTTGCAAATGATAATATCTTTTTTTCTTTGCAATTGACCAATTTTTTCGTGTACTTATTGATGAATTCCTGCTGTATATTGTAGACATAAAGCAGCATAAAAGTTATCGATACTATAATAAATATTTTATAGGAGTGATTAATTTAGCGTATAGAATGATAGTAGATGCCAGGAAAACTTTTTTAGAATTTTTGTGCTAATATATACCCATGAGCAACAAACAAAAGAAGAAAAAAATATCCTAATTACACGCAAACGAAGTCTTAGGGACATCTAATATAAATCAATGTTATACAATGCGAAGTAATGTTAAAATAATAAAATTATGTATGAAAGAAAACTTAAAAATTTGTTTGTAAATAAGAAAAAAAAGAAAACCAGTAAAGGTTTATAATAAAAATATTTTAAAAAATTATTAAAAATGAAAAAGCCTATATAATGTCTCCATTACGATGTTTCGTGAACCATTCGGATGACAAGCGTCTTAATATGTAATAATTTATTAAAATATTATTTCAGTAATTTTTTAATTTTACTCAATATAAAGTGATAATATTTAATTAAACGTTTGTATAAATCTATAATATTTTATAAATACATACCACATGTATATCAAATCTATGTTTCAACATTTAAACTTTAGGTGTGTAATTAAAAGCCCAATTAAACATTTTTAAATTAGTTGGCTTTAAATGTTACGAATTTCAGCTATATCGAATTACAACAGACAATTTACAGAGTCGGAATTACGATCAAACGCGAAAACAGCACACGCACGCAAGCACGCACGCACACAAACACACACACACATATATATATACATATATATATATATATATATGTGTGTGTGTGTGTGTGTGTGTGTGTGTGTGTGTGTGTGTAAATTAACACACAAAGTTATCATTGGATTCGCGATTAAGTTAACTCGGAAGTATTATATCAGATGTACATTTTCTGCCCTAGTACATACCCTTTGTCTTTCAACATTACCTCCCACAAAATTATTTTGAATTTCATCTATAGTACGGTTCGTGCAACAATTATGACGATTTTTTTTCTTTTAATGAAAAAGTAAAATGGCATCACACGAATTTGTAACTCAATGTCAATAATAACAAACTAATAAAAATTTGCAAAATTAGAGATAGAATCATTTTCTAGTGCTTGAATAATAATTTCGATGACTTTCAAAAAAAATTTGTTTTTAAAAAATGTTAATATATTTGAACCCCATCAAATATATTAATATTTTTAAACTTCTATTTTACCGACTTTCATTTTATATCTTGGATAATGAGCACGATAAAAACAATTTTTGACCCTTCATTTGCCCCCTCTCTCTACAAATCAACCCGAATTATGTTTTTTATGTTTTATATATGCGTCTAATAGAAGGCATAATCATGTCAAATTTTATATCAGCTTTCCAAATCAGCGTTCACACGATAAATACAGAAAGAAGAATACATAGTAACAAGTAGTTTGTTTTTAAAATTTTGATAAAATACTAAAAGGGAATCATTACTATTTTCAATAAAATACAATATTGCACTTACAGATGGATCTAAAAAATTTAAACCTTTAATATTTAAAAAAAATATATATCTTTACGTTTACAATGAAATTATAAAATGTATCTCCGTATTATAATATTCAATAATCTGTAATACTCAGTAAAAGCAAAATAACGATTTACTATTTATAAAATACGAGTATATTTAATAATTCTATATTACGCCTATTATAAAATTTCTAGAAAACTTTTGTTTAGGATACGTAATAATTTTTTTTCAATTTTTTTCTCGCAATACCGTCTGTAAGAAATCTTATGTTTTCCCATTATTATCTTAAAATATACAAAATAACAACAAATTTATCCATTTATTTACAAAGCGGCACAAAATATTATGCATTTCAAATGTATGAGAGAAATATTATGTTACAATTATTTATGCGTAATTTGCATTTTATTGTAACATACAACATAAAACTTACACTGTGTACAAGCCGTGTACGCGTTATAAATCTATGGCTCAAGCTGACGAAGAGCAACCAAATCTCACGTCCTCACTGTTTGCAAGCGCAAACGGTACTGAATTCAAAATATGCGCGTGCGCCGGAGATAGTAATCGTTTTTATTCTCATAGAAGCTAGTATGGAACATTTGCACGCGGAATGCCGTAAAAATTCGGCAACTATGACCTAATACCAAAGGTTTCATATTTATGTCAGTTAAATCCATGTACAAGAATGTAGTTAAATCCATGTACAAGAATGTAGCTACGTTAGTTTAGAATAGACACAGTGAAATTAAAATCGATATATCTTTTGTTCTAATATGCGAAAAAGCGGAGAGCCTTTTTGGTAAAAGAGGTTACTTTGAGATTTTTTTTTAAAGTTTGGGACATAAATTGGAAAAAATATCGTACAAGAACAACGTAGCACAAAGGCCATTCTACGCCTAGTACAACAACAACGTAGTATAAAGGTGCCTTGGTATTTTAATATAATGTCTAACTTTGGTAGTTATTGAGTATTTTGCGAAACCAAACACCCATTTTCGCCTATTTGCCAAATCCGCCCCTTAAGGTATAATGAAACATACCACCTAAATAGTTAAATTAATTCTAACAAATGGATTTCCGTCTAAAGTAACCACAAATCTAATAAAAAAAATTCATGGCTTGAACCTTAAATACAATATGTTTTTTTCTTGTATAATAATTTTTAAAGGATATTACAAAAAAAAATTAAATTTCTTTCAATAACTTCAAAGGCTTACTTGGACTCTGAAAGATATTTGAAAGACAGTCATTTATTTCAATAATACCTTCCAACTTTCATTTTTATTAATAATTTCTATCTATAAGCATTTCGATTTATTCTTGTATAGATAATACGTTTTCGTCCACGGCTTCACTCGCATAGACGATTCGTTTTTTTTTTGAACTTCGGAATTTTCCATGTGGCCAGAATTTTCGGTTATTCTGGCCATACGGAAAATTAAGGCATGGTTACAGTTTAGAATTGAAAAAAAATAAGAAACAAATGCGATCTCATTCGGACTATCACAAATCACCATAGAATATTTTTTCACTAACCACCCATTTTAACACCTCTTTTCATCCCCTTAGGAGAAAATCGGAAAATGCTGAAATACGTGTTTCATTGTTTGTATTGAAGGGCATTAGTATCAGGTTTCACGTAAAAATTTATAACAGAAATAAATATATTCTACCACTACCTTTCACTCCGTGAAGTCCCTTCTTAAATGATGCCTCCAAAACCAAAACTAAACCCAAAACCAAAATCCTCTCCAAATTTCGAATTTCTATGAATCCTGAGATACATGTTTCATTCTTTTTAATGAATGCCATTAATACCAATTTTTAAGTAAAAATTACCTTAAAATATTTTTTCCCATACTAACTAATCACCTCTTTTCAGGGCCTTAGGGTGTAAACCACGGAAAATGCATAAATACGTTTTCATAATTTTTTTGAAAAGCATTAATACCAAGTTTTAAGAAAGAATTATCAGGAAATATTTTTTTATACAAACTTAGCCACCTCTTTTCACCCCTTGAGGGGTTGAATTTGACCTAACCTTATATATATATATATATATATATATATATATATATATATGTATATATATATATATATATATATCCGAGAATATTATATTTATATTATTTTCTTTAAAGCACATTAGAAAAATATTTTCTTCATTCGTAAAATCCTTTTTAAAAATTCTGAAAATGCTATTTTTCCAATATTTTATTGGAAATAATGGGATCATTGTAAATCCTATACATTTTAACTCGAAAATACGAAAAGAAAAAACATACAACATGGAAATTAGTTTCTTTTTTGTACACTTGCTCGATGAATACAATGGCTTGATAGGTGAAAAGAATGAAAAGATTCTTATTTAAACTATATTTCCAATGTTTTTTCTATCTTATTTGTTTGGTATATTTTTCATTAGAAAAACATTATTCTGTAAAAAATATATTTAACAAATTATTTTTGCAAGTCTGTCAGTTTCAGCGTCACTTAAACTATTACAGGGACATTTCACGTTGGGGTTTAAGCTTCATGAAGGTTTCATAATTACTAGAACACAACCTCAAAATGAGACAGAGAGGTAAAACCCACTTTGTCAATACGACAGTGTGTATTGCCCAAAAGTTTGCTGTCAAATGTTATCTCCCATTCCGAATCAATTCGTTTAGAAGTTTCATGATGCACTGCCTTATCGGTACGTGGAGAATATTTTCTTCAATATATGGTTAAACACCAATCTTAGTATTTTCGCATTATGATTGTATGTTTCATTTTGTAACTTAAAAAAACAATTTTTTTTTTAATTAAATTACTTCTTAGCGTCTTTCTAGTCCTCAATCAATTAAACACATGGACGTTGCAAAGTTCTCGATTTTTGCATCTCTCCTCATCTCACTACACATGCCACTCTTAATATGTTTTTGTCATGTGGTCATTTACAGCTAAATAATTAACTAACATTGTTTTAATTTATACATTGCACTAATAATGCAGTCGACGTCACCTAGCCAATTGTTGAACACACAAACAAATGGCCAGCTATTTTTCACTCTATTTTGCTGAATACAGCAAGATTATAATGTGCGCATGAAACGAACGGTTATCTATTTTAGTGAATAAATATGTTATAAGTAAGATTTCAACTACATAGCGTTTTGAAGCAATGACGGAACAGATATGGTGCATACCATATCTGTGTATTAATATTGTAATGCCAACATTGAGTAGCAAATATCTTATTTTTTATATTAATTTGCGGCAAGGCATAGTGAAATGGATACAAGAGAAGCTGATGTCGATAAAAATAAGGGTAATTATCTAATAAAGCTTTTTCGTAACAAAATTTCGTAAAGAAATAAATTTCATATCATTATACAATTTATTGTGACATTTGTATTAAATAAATATTCAAGGAATTTTGTGAGAAAACTAATAGCATTATGAGAAAATGTTTATATGTAACTTTATTTCTCAATACTCGCTAAATTTAAATTAAATTAAAATTGTAAATATTATGACGTGATGTTTTTGGAAATATTGCAGAGAAGTGAAATCTTTGCAATAAAAAAAACCTTAAAACATTACTTAATAAAATACATGGTATAAATAATAGGATATGACTGACCAAATAATAATATAAAGAAATGTTAAAAAAAATTAAAAACTGGCTACGAAAAAAACAAAACCCACCTCAGTGTTGGGTACTGCAACAAAAATAGGCCTTCAACTTCGGAAAAAAAACAAAATTCATGTGAGAGATGTTTTAAATTTTATTGCCACAAAAAATAAATGTTATCGTGTGTTAATATGTTTATATTAATATCAGTTTCAAAATGTCTAAGTATTAGACTGCGCGCAAAAGTTCATGAAGCTCGTTTTGTACTTTTGCGTAGTTGGATTCAATTTTCTAAATATTTATTTTATTCGAAACTTTTTAGTACTTAGTTTCTCGGGAATAATTGGTAATAACTACTACTTAATTTTTCTACGAAGCAGATTCCTATTATCTGTCGCCATATTCTCATTCATAAAGTTTGACACTTACTTCGAATAGATTTTATAGATATATATATGTATATATATATATATATATATATACATATATATATATATATATATAGCGGATAATGAGGAGGTCAGTGGAAGTCATATTGAATTTTAATAGAATGGCATTCGCCATATTAAGACGAATCCAACGATACACCATATATTAAAATGGCCCGTTTATTTTGGTCCATAAAAGAAAACATGTATGTACACATACCCACATAGGAGATGCTCGAACATAGACATATCACGGACCACATCTGCTAAAATGATAACGTTTCATTTTTGGTTTAAACTTTTTTGAGGAAAGACAGTGTAGAACCTAATAGGTACTTAGTTAACCTGGAATATCGATTTCTAAAAAGCTTAACACTTGGGAAATAAATGAATTATTTCTTAACTTCATGTGAGAAATTCTATAAAATTATACATGTAAATAATTATTTTCGAGATTTTTTTCGATAACTTCTCTTTTTTTTCCTCTAGATTTTTCTTATTTTGTGCAATCGTAGACATAAGTTATGCCTTGGTTTCTTATTAACTTTATTAATTAAATTACTTCACTTGTAGGAATTATGAAAATGATTCAACATTTCAGAAATTTCCAACCACGGAATTATAAAATCGCCTATTAGAGTTATGGATATGAACGATTTTCAAGAATGCTTGGACACTTGTAGGTTTGGAAAATATCAATATAGACTTATATTCGTAAGTTTTTTCCAAGCTGTTGCAAGTAATATAACAACAACAAATTTTTCTTATATTCTTCCTAATGCAGAATGTGACTTGCACATGACTATTTATGAGAAAGGAATACTGGGGGCTGCGGCCCATATAGGTAAGTATAATCACATACACTAGACAAACGTGTCCTACTGAATTATCAAAATTCCAATAACCAATATATTGTAAATTAGAATTATTTCCAAGCATGAAAGACACAAATAATACCATATATATATATATATATATATATATATATATATATATATATATATATACATATATATATATATATACATATACATATACGTTATCCGTTCCATTCGTTATGCCATAAGGAAGTCCAAAAATAAGTTGTCTTGAGAGAAAATGTTTTAAACGAATACATAATTTCACATTATTATCATAATGACAATTTGTTTAGCTTTTTACTCCGAAATGAGATTCATATACTTGTCATTAAACATGTCAATAATATCAGAGAAGTTAGTTTCATCAGCTTACAATAAAATTCTAAAGACGATTCAATTTAATTTTCAGGTATGTTGTGTTCTGGATTCATTGCTGGTTTTCTGACAGACACATTTGGAAGGAAAACCATGCTTAAGTTTGGTCTATTTGGTATTTTCGCTTCTATATGCGCACAGGGTACAAGTCAAGCATTTGGTATTCTGGCCGGTGCAAAATTTCTGGAAGGGTTTTTGTAAGTAGGTTAATTTTTTTTCTAACTACCTTTGAACTTTCACTATTTTCTTTTCTCTTAATAATAAATTTAAGGTGAATGAGATCAGTAGTTACGTATAAAATAAAATTTACACTCACGTTTCAGAATACAGTTAGCAAAATTTTTTTGCTTTATTTTTATTATAGTTAAGGCCCACGATTCTGTCAACGTATATTTTTATAACTTTTACAATGATTTTTTAGTAGTAATGGCGTTTCCAAAAGTATCTCTACTCAGAATAAAATTGACAGTTAATTTTGGGATCGTGTTACCCGAAATCGGTGGGAGATGTGGAAAGAGCCTTAACTGGAATTTCTTTTCTTATTTGTTCGATAAAAATACTATGCAATGTGTCAATTCAGTGCTCAATAACAATGTAAACCTAATCTAACCTAACCTAATCTTACCTACCCTAACCAAATCCAACCAAATATGTCACAACTTAAATGATTCTAATCAAACCTAACTTGATTTACCCCAAATATAAACTAATACAATACAACCAAACTAACCCATCTTAAACCTACCCAGTTACTGTATGTTTAATTTCTCTAATCAATTTATCGAATTAGTCTAACTCACACTCAATTTTACTCATCCTAAACGAACCAGATCATACCTGATTTTACCTATGATAACCTAAACCATCATAACCTAACCTAACCAGTTCCAAGATAACTTAACTTAACCTGACCCAATCTAATCTAACTCAATCCAACCTAGCTCGATTTAACATATATTTATTTTAACAAAACAAAGCATAACACATCACATCAAATTATTGATGAAATGGATTTGATGGATGGAAATGATATTACTCTTAACCATTTTCACTTTATGACTTCCATTTCATTTCAGTTCTCAAACCTGTTTGTGTATTACTATTGCAATTTTCAAAACTTATGTTCTCAAAAACTTGCATGATAGTCATACCCACTGCTGAAATTGTGAAATAATCACTTGGCCAAGATAATTTCAGTAAAATATTTATTAAAATAATAAAAATTCTATTAAAAATAATTTCGGTCACAGATGCTTAAATCTTATATTCCATTATTTTTTACAATAATATTTTCAATGCGCAAACATACCTCTCTATCAGTTTTATAGTGTATGGAATATCGAAAAAAATAATTGAGGCTCTATTAGTAATTTTTTGATATACACTCAATTGTTATTCCCTAATATTAAATTTAGTAATCCCAAAGGAAAAAGTTCTTTTTTTACAGTTCCGTGGTGAAAAAAGGAATCCTAATTTCGTCATATCCGTCCATTCATCGAACCGTCCGTCAGCACCGCCTCCCAATTATTGTGGTTTAAATATACATGAGTGAAGTTTTACAAGTATATGTAAAAATCGCAATTAAATTACAACAAAATTTCAATGAAAAAATGCATGTGAATATGGGAGGTGCATATAATTCCATTTCTGAAATCAGTTTGCTATCCTTTCCAATGATAAAACCCAGGTCCAAAGAGTAGCGTCTGTACTAGTGGAACCTTTATTATCTTGGTAAAACATGTAATTGAATTAATAAAAGAATAATATTTTTTGCAATTAGATCAAAATTTTTAAATAATAGTATTCCAGTAAACAATTTCAAAAAGGCAAAAACCATTTCATGTTTTTTTTTCGGTACATACTTGGCCGATTTTTTAAAAATTTGCTCTCCATAAAAATTCATGGAAGTACAATTAATATTATATATCCAATCAAGTTAATTTTGGATTTACTTTACATTTCGTTGGGATAATATAAGTATTACATATAAATGGTAAGCGAATTAATGTGAAAGATTCATTAAAATATGGTAATTATGATTAACAAAAATATTCTTACGAGGCTGTTTTGATTTAAGATTTAATGGAGCTTGGTCCGCCGGTACAACCTTTTTATCAGAGTTTACAACCAGTAAAACCCGAGACCGAGTTATGTTGGTGTTCTCATCGTTCGCATCTGCTAGTCAAATCATCGTCGCATTAATGGCCTGGGCTATTCTGCCCCGTAAGTGGGACATTAATATTGCTGGAGGGGTTCTCAGTAAGTATAATCATAATTTATGAAAAATATTAAATAAACACCAAAATCAGTTACACGAAGATTATATTCAAATAAAATAACAAAACTAAATATTTTACATTGAAAATATGGTGTTTTAAATGTATACACGAGTATTTACCATTTTACCAATTTTGGTAAATAATTTATTTAAATATGTCTACTTATTGCAAAACTCAAATGGAACCTCATTTTCTGATGAAAACAGTGTCAACCCGTGTTTTTTTCATGATTTTTAGAATAATAAATCTAATATTTAACATAATAAATCAATTAAGTTTAAATAAAAAGATCGTTTTCTTGGATGAAAGAAAAAGAAAACACTTAACCGTAATGTTTTTACTTCTTCAGAACGCGAATCTAGTGAGGAAAAAATATACTAATTATTAAAATGGAAAATCGTTATTTTCACTAGGAATTTTGAATTTTTTCACTATTATTTTCAGGTCTACACAGCTGGAATTTCTTTCTTTACGCTGGCGGAATTTTCAGTTTAATTGCAGGCATACTTTATTCACAATTTCCAGAAAGTCCAAAGTTCGATTTTGCCCGCGGGCGTTACGATGAGGCGTTTGCTACATTGCAAAAAATTTACAGCGGAAATACAGGAAAAGCACCTGAGACATTTCCGGTAAGTAAATTTAATTTAACTTTATATATCAGGATGAGGATGATCTTATCCATATTATTAATAATGGTATATTTACCATATATTACAATAATCATGGAGAGTTTTAAGTTTCCAAGAAAGGTCATAATATAAGTTGCAGGCCATTGCCTTTCTCATATTAATTAGTAAAAAATATTACACTTCTATTTCAATGGGTGATCACACACGATACTATCTTTTAGTAATGTTGCAAACCGATAGACCCGTATACATGCTTACTTTAAAATACATATGCCGTAATTAAAGTGTGTTACTGGTAGGCGATTTTAGTTAGTGAATAGTTTTTTAAGCAGCCTAATGTGAGGAAGACCTCACTCTGTTTATATCTTCATACTATTTATGCAAAAATGCACTATGCTTTGGAGTTGTTAATAAGTTCGACACACTTTTTTCCGTCGCCTATTTCAAAATATTCATGCCTGGTTAAATATTGTCAGGGAGTGAACATTTAAAAAAAAAGTTTTATAGAACTGAATTGAATTTAATATTTTTGGTATGTGTGCTGAATTTCTTTAATGAGTTACGTTAATTTAAAAATTATTGATATTTGGTGCTTTTGCGAGATCAAGTCAGGATCTCACATGTATACTGGTATAAAGGACACTATCGATTTTTATTTGTATTGAATTTTATTATTAAAATATAAAAAGTGAGGCATATTATAATTTTCACCTCTAAACGTCTATTACTCAGAAAAATAAAAAGTCAAATAATAAAAAAACTTAACTAAAATACGGCAAAATGTACCCGGAAAATTTTAAAAATTCACTAAAGGCAATGAAGACTACAATTTTTTAGAATGTTCTCAATTCCATTAGAGAGATCAGGACTTTCACCACAGATATTTGAAAAAAACATCGATTTCGCAATGATTTTGATCAAAAAAAATAAATGTATTAAAAATATATAAAGGGAAAAAAATATATAAAGAGTTATCTAAAAGACAAACATTTACATAATTATTTCAATTACCGATAATTATCCACTTGTGACATCTAATTGTTATAATTGTTCTGAAACATGGCAGACACAACACCAGCGTCACAAACCGAAAAAATATTAGTAAAATATAAATTTTTTATTTAGAGTAAAGTGTGTCATTTGTATTCTAAATGACACACTTTACTCTAACAAAATTATTTATATTCTTGTAAGATATTGGCACTATTTGTTTCTCGTCCAAACCCATGTACTATTTGCCTCAGTGAACGAAGTGATCTCTCGCTGTGTGGGCACTTATAAAGTAAATGACGTCATATATTTAACAAACATTGTTTCTTCGCAATAATAGATTTTAATTAGTTTTATAATTTCTAGAAGGCTATAAATTGTTGATCGCATTATTAATGAACTTGATTTTATTCAGGTGGTAACAAGATAACGAACATATTGAGTGTACAATTGTACTTTCTTGTGTATTTTCTATATCTCCCCCTGTTCGGCAACTAAAAAACGAGAATAAATAAATAATAACAAATATGTTTTAGATTTTATGAAAGTTGGTATTTGAAATAAAATCAAATCTGTTTTGATTAAATTTCCTGTATTGATTTATATTTATATTGTTTCCTTTTTTTATAATTGACGTCTAAATGGTGTATTCTTACCAATTTGTATAGTACATATTGATAAGAAAACGTACATATACCCTTACCATTTTAATATGGCTTATATACAATTAATTTTTAATAATTTTCCCAATATCCGGTAACTGTCAATTCTTCAACGCAATAAGAACCAAATTTTAGCTATAAGCGTTACTCCTATATTTTTTACACAAAACTGATGAGTATAAAAGTGTTATATTTAAATGAAGTATTAAAGTTACGGCTTACTCAAGATAATATCTTTAATATATGACTATTATATATATTTAATATATACTGACTTTCCGTCCAGTATTTTGTCTTCTGCTACTACAATTATACCAAGAGAAAATTATACTGCCACTAGATATTGATGAAAATCCTAGTAGTAGAAGAGAGCAACAATAAGCTTACTTTTCTTTTTCAAATTTATTTTTAAATCAGAAGACTTACAACGGAGAAATTGAAAGTTTAACGCCAATTTCCACTCACAGCTTTCAATCAATTTCATTTTTAACAAACTCTTTTCACTAAAAAAGAAAACACATTTTGTTACCAATTTTTTTTTTACTTTTGTTGTAGCAAGAGACCACCGATTAAAGAGAACAGAAAGAACTTACGATCAAGGGAAAATTTTTAAGTGAATTACAAAAAATATATAAAAAGTTAATTAGGGCGTAATGTCCATTGATTAAAGAAGATGAAATAAATACATGAATTCCACAAAAAATTATGTTATAAAATAAATAATTCTCTAAGAAAATGAACAAACAGACAATGATATTGCAATATATTTAATGCAAAAATAATCCAATAAAATTTTAATAGAAAATTAAAACATACTATAACAATTCATCATCTGACATGAGGGCGTGTAAAACATGTAAATGTTTGCAGAAAGCATTAAGCCTGTCATAAAGAAATGTTATTATATTTTATTATAATAGAAAATGGAAATTATACATTTTTATTCCATTCAATGTAATAAATTTTCAATGTCATTTCTGCTGTTGGGAAGAATTAACTACAAAACAGATATTATTGAAATTTTAGGACGCATTTTCACTTTATTGATATGAAGATAACAGAAAATATAAAGGATTTCAGATTTTGGTACTATAATTGTGTAGTCCATAGCAAAAATAAAATGTTATTTTGATGTACACGTATGTCATATCAAAATTTAGTACTAATATGACTTATTGGTTTCACAAATGAAAGTTTTATATAAAAATTATTCTAGTAAAAAGATTCCTGCATAATTTATATAAATTATGGAATATTATATTATTAATCTCTTTGAATGTGTCGTTGTGGAGTCAAATAATAAACGGTGCTAATGATAGCTTTTTTTCAAAGTGAAATTTTCTAAATGTACTCTCCATACGAATAATTAAGTAGGTTTTAGTTTTGTAGTCAACCCATAAGTGGATGAGGTTCCAAAATTAGTAATAAAGTAAAATATATAAACGACTTTATTCATTTGGAGGGAAATTTTATAACACGATATAAAACTAATCCCACGTAAAGGAAACTACAGCCAACAGGTAGTAAATAAAATAAATTGCTAAGAAAAGACCTGTTGGGCACGAATAGAACTGGCATGCTGAATATTTCGCACGTACGTTTATAAAATTTAATGTGTTTAAATATTTCAACTCTTATCTTATTTATGAATATTACTTTTTGCTATGTAAATTTAATGCTCAGCGTGTCCTTCAGAGGCCTAAGAAAAATAACTTACTTGGTTTTCAAACACTTCATTAATGCAGGTAGACTGAAATAATTTCATGACTGAGTACTTACCAAAATTGATTGTGATATTTTAAATTTTTTTATGCGCATTTTAAAAAGTTGTTTAAAGAGGTTAGAGATGTAGTGTAAAATGTTTTGTCTGAGATGAGGGATATACTATAAAATGTCAAGGTGTCGTATTCAAAATTTTTACAAAATATTTCCGATTGTATTTTAAAAGACCTCATGGGTATCATTTCTACCAATGGCGTCTATGAGAAAAAAATCATCCACAAGTTTCTTGTATTTTTTAAATTTATTTTTCATAATTTTTTAAGCATCAAACACCCAGCCACGACAATTGCAAAAATAAGACAGAAAGTAAGTCCATGATTAAAACCATTCAAGAAAATATGAGGAATCTTAAGCAGATGATTAAAAAACCACTTCTATCTTACCTCCTTCTGTTGGTTTGTATGAAAGGTGTCTTGATGTTTGGGTATGTTGATTTTTTATTTATTGTACGACTAATTCAAATATTTTATGAAATTAGTGATTTCATTTGATAAATATGGTTCATCACATTGAAATTTAAAAATTACTAATTCAATTAAAGATTTTGTATTGAAGTTACCGGTAAATACATCTAAAAAGGTGAAAATATGCTGTAAACTCAGATACATTAGATAATTCCATAAAAGTATTTATTCAATTATAATTATTTTAGGGTCACGTCCTTGTTTAGACGTGACCCTAAAACTTGTTTGCAAAGTTTTTTGTATGTCTATTATTATTTTTAAATCGATGGAATATACAGACATTAGTAACATACAGATAATATTAAGCGACATTTCGAAATATGCTATGCTTACAACACATAAATATTGGTGATGAATATTTTAATATCCAATCTTACCAGTATATCAAACTCTAGATTAAAATCAGTAATATTCATACTTGAAGCCCTTTCAGGAAATTTGTACACTACTTAACTTCGTATACTCGCGCGCAAAGTTTTTTTTGTGTTAACTGAAAGGAAAAAGTGAAATATAATAAATGAAAGTAACAAGAATAATAAAACAGCATAATAAATATTAATCGTTAATGGTTTCATTGGTGTAAAAATCAGAATATACCATAATTGTATGTTCGAGACAAAGTGTTTTTTGTTTTTTTTTTTTGAAGGGCAGAATGAACAACAACCTGCTCGATGTTGAAATACAATACCATTGAAACAGAAGATGAAGGTTTTGAATTATCAAGTTTGCATATTTCTAGCATCCTTTATCTCAGTGTTCTTGGTAAGCTTGAATAAAAACCGTTTTTTTAGATGAGGCATAATGAGATCATATGAAAGCATTTCTAGAAAGTTTCTGCGGCATATAAATTTATCCCCACAACATTCAGAAGGCTGTAAAAAATAATCATCGATATGTCCATTTGGTGTAGTTATAGGTCTCGCACATTTTGTCTATGTCGTCAACGCCCCCTTTTGTAGCATTGTAATCCATAATTATCTCTGGTTTTCCAGTTTGTTCATTTATTTGAGCATTAGCGTGCAAATTATACCTTAGTAGAACACTTTTATTTTTCTTTGGCGGATATGAAACCAGAGAACAGTTATTTGGGTGTCCAAATAAATTGGACTTTTCTTTACGGCCTTTTAATTATTAAACATCTTTGGTTTTTTATTCTTGCGAATTATGCCTATCACACTTGGGATGTGATCCCGTATTAAACTGTCGATTATAGGGACGCTTGTGAAAAAATTATCACAAGTTATTTTTCGACCAGATGCATCGATCACGCTACAAAGACGCTTGACTAATGCCTGAGATCAAGTATCGACTTTATATAGCCCTTCATGTTTTTGCCCTACACAAACTTCCAGTTTCGACGTATAAAACATTTTGGCATCGGTGAGTGCATATATTTCTATGCCATATCTGTTTGGTTTGGAAGGTATGTATTGATGGAAGCTGCAGCGGTATCTAAATGCTTCCAACTTCTCGCGAATGTTACAAATTCAAAGGGACTGAAATATTGTTATAAAGATGACACACTATCTTCAAACAGGTATCTTATTGGAGCCAACTTGTCGATTAAAACACGCTGAATTCTTGTTTCCCTATCAAAAGAAGGTAAAATCTACTCCAGCTCAACGTCAATCGGAAAATCTCTGGATATGAACTATCAGTCCTGAACAGATCTTTGGCCTTTAGCCGACCATTTTTCCTAACACCAGCAAATAAAAAAGACCAAGTAATGGTTCAATATCCACTTCGTCGGTATGTTGATAGTTCGTTTGAATTCAGGTAGAAGCCGCTCAATATGTTGGTTAGTATACTTCATAATCAGATGAATTACTTCATCAGAATAAAATAATTTCCAAATCCCACTTAGATCTTTTGTACTTCTTGCATCTCTCTTTACGCCAGTAAATTGCAGAACAATATTTTGATACCTTTTTCTGACACTAGAAGATGGAGTATTTTTGTTCTATCTACTAGTTTTATCAACATAGCAGGTATTTACCAACATAGCAGTTTGCAGATGTATTTAAAACCTCTTCAAATTCGTCTGACGAATTACCCTCCTGCTTAGTGTCGATATTTTTCTCTTACACTTCCAAAGCTTCCTCCGCCTCACTGTCACTCCTGTCATCATAATTTGAATCAAAATCTTCACTTAGTAACAGCAGAGTTATACTTTCTTCGTCCATTGTATTGACAAAAATAACTAAAAAGAAATAAATACGGCTCATTATACTTAATAAATATTATATACCACTAAAATCAAATAATACATTTCGTTGAGTCATGTTCTAAAATAATAAATAGTAACTTACCTAAAATAGTAACACATAATCACGTCGGCGTGACGGACCGATAACAGTAAAAAGTGACACGTTCACTCGACACCAGCGCTTGCACCATACTAAAAAATTGGCGAATAATAAATGAAGAAGCTACAAAATATCGCAAAGTCGTAGTGTTGAAATTTTTTGAGAAAACAACGAATTATTGATTTGTCGGTCCGAGAAGCCAAGTGAGTATACGAAGGTTAAAAAATAACAAAGATTATGAGTTGATTGTCATATAGGTATTCCATATAAAACAATTTATTGAGTTTATATGTTTTTTTAATGTAATATATCTTGGAAATATTTCTTGACGCCAAACACATTGTCAGTGAAGAAACGAAATTAAAAAAATGGTGTTTATCCACCGGATACTAAGTTTGCAATAATTGAAAAGTGATCTTCTTGACATAACTGCCATTTCGTGAAACGACTGCAAAATGTTTTTTTTCCAATAGTCATTGAATAAGAAGCAATATTTGTAATAAGCCGTTACCAGAAATTCTGCTCAGAGATTCCAAGAACTTATATAAAAGCTTTTTGTAAATTGTACTGCCATGGCAGCTTATCACGAATTAATAAAAAAAATTAGTGTTTTCGTTATAACTGCAAGCCTGAAAGTTATAAAAAGTACTAGTTATGTATTGTTCGATTAGCAATATGTTTTAACCTACACTACTCCGAAAGTTCTTATTGTGAGTTAATATATATTTTTTAAAAGTTGTTATTCAATTTAAATTTAAATTCAAAAATAAAAAAAACGTGAAATTGATTTCATTTTCCTATAATATTTCATTATATCTTCGTCACAGTAATTAAATTAATGAAATTTCTATAAAAAAAATTACCAAAAATTTGCGATTTTGTGTTCAGTATCAAATAGAGGGGCGCTTTACATAATTATCAATACTATTCTATCGGCTTCATGGATTCACGAATATGAGATGAATGTGTTAATACCGGATTTAAATTATAACAAATAATAAATTTCCAAGCAATTATATGCAAGTTCCTGCGCAAATCCGAGAAATAAGAATCAACTTCCTTTACCTAAGATTGGACAGAAAAATTGTAACCTAATTTTTTCTCAGCGATTTTTTTTCAACGAATCATATAATCTTCGGATAATTTATTGTATTCTTTGACAACAGAACACTGAGATAAATAGCGACCTGTCCCAAAATTGATTAATATTTTCAAAAATTCCACATATAAAATAGTTTGGAATTATATTTTGTAGTCTATAGAACTCAAATAGCAAACGATGAAATGAGCGAATTCTTCGGGTTATGTTCATGTTAATTTATGGTCAGTTTTGAAAGGTTTCCTAATTTTTTTTTCTAATTCTACTACTAGGCTTCTACTAGTTAATAAAATATATTTTTTATAAATTGTTTTACGAGTTTGTATCGAAAGTACACAGAAATTTATTTTGCAATAAAAAGTTTAATTTTTTTCAGGCTTTAGAAGACGATGATTTAAAAAAAAACAGAATCATAACTCTACTGAGTAATTTCACTAACAATTTTCATCATTATTATACATAGTTCTTATTCCAGGAATAAAGAGATTCATATTTAAAATTAAGAAATTAAATGTTTTTCAGAATTGTAAACCTTCAATATTACTGAATATAGATCTCTAGATAACTGATAACATGTTTTCCGCAGTTACAATACCATGCGATTGTGGTATCCCCAAATTTCTACCATAGTGGAGACTTACGAAACAGTAGAAAACAAAAACACTACTCTGTGTGTGATGCTCGATACTTATATGGCTACGGCAAACAATGTATCAACTAAAAGTTTGGAAAATCACGAATGCACACCGGTATAAGATTTATCTTCAATTATTCACTTTCACTCTATTCATTTTCTACTTACATTCACTTTCATTTTTCATTATAGTTAACACTCCGAATTTTCAAGACAGTTCTCTCTTGTTTTAAATAGTATACTTTTTAAGTATATACATGCTGGCATCTTTTTAATTGTTCGTTGTATAATTTTAAAAATATTTTTACTTCATTCTACAATATTTCTTTACATCTTTCTTTAGTAGGCGATATAATTTATAATAGGTTTAATAAACTTAAAACTTCGATTAGTAAACACCAACGATTAACTTGTTTCCAAATTTACTCTCAGTCAATACAACAAGCATAATGTAAATTAATATGCACTCCAATTCCTTTTCAGAATAAAAGTGGAACTGACACTTACATAAATGCCATAATAATGGGTGTTTCGTGCGGCATTCTTCACATTTTTTCCAGCTTCGTCATTAATTTTGTTGGTAAACGCGTACTGTTAGTATTTTACATAACAATCGCCACAGGGTCTTGCGCCGGACTTTATTGGGCGACAAACTCAATTCAAGTAGCCGCTTTAGTTTCAATCTTTGTGGCATTAGGACAAACTTCAATAAGCATCTTATTGACAGTTACATTAGAAGTTTTCCCTACCGTTACTAAGTAAGTATTATTTAAATATTTCAATTTCACGGTACACAGACTACTGCAATTGTAATATATATATATATATATATATATATACATAATGAAATTATAGAAAATTAAATATTTAATAAATTTATGAAATAGCGATATGATTTTTTGCCGAGGACGCTGTAAGAATAGTTCTATTTTCACTAATTGCTAATTAAATATTGAAAGTTTCGTAGGCTAATTTCAGTGAATACGAACAATGCGATTCATTTAGATTCAAAAATATTTATTTACATCATAACTGCAGTAAATAATTTATGGTGAAAGAAAACAAAACTTACTTCTCTTCACGAATCGCCTGGAAGATATGAACTTAGGCCATGGTAAAATAACGCTTCCCATATTACTATTCAAAACGGGTTATTTAATTACATCACAATATTTTTTGCATCTAATAATTTCTAAATATTCTATCACCCTAATTGTAATGTTAATTTACGTTAATATGTAATGTTAATTTACGTTAATATGTAATGTTAATTTACGTTAATATTTAAAACGTATACTTAAATCTCATGTTTATTCAATGCGCAAATAAGTAAAATTTTCGAATTATACCTAATGATTCTTAAAGTATAACCACACTTGATAAGTCACTTTTGATCAATATTTTCATGCAAATCACCAAATTCATCAAATCACTTAAGGGTGATCTTACTGAAACTGCAAACAACATTTTTTATTTCTAACTTCCCTATTATTTATAATTATTTTAACTAATTTTTATTGTATGAATTTATTATGCGTTGTGTATTGCCTGAAAAAAAAAATTCGGAATGAGGTATTTAAATAAAAGAATTTCCAGTCATATGTAATGTGCTACAAAAATTATTATAAAAAAAATATTTTTCTACCAAGTATGTTTTTGAAAAAAAAATTATTTAATAATGATTCGAACTAAAATCTATTCATATAAAAAAGCTAAAAATCCAAACTGAAGAACCCAAAAATACGTGTGTATATATATATATATATATATATATACATATATATATATATGTATATATATATGTATATATATATATATATATATATATATATATATATATATATGTAAAGTAAATTTTTGATTTTTTTGTTAGTAAATTAAATTTAATGTCGTACAATTGTGATACCTTTATTTTCAAAGTATTTTGATTAGCAATCAACAATTATTTTGAAATTTTTTTGTCCCTTTTAGTGATGCAAAATTATTAAACATAAGGTGTTGGTTTTTTGTAATTAAATTAAGCAAAATACCGAATTATGTTTCATAAGGAGCAAATTCGGGTTTTAAATACGTACATATTGTTGTTTGGAAAATAGCAAGTTATTGACAAATGTTAAAAAATATTGAAATTCTTTCGTTTTTCCTGACTGCAAAGAATTAAAAAGAAATGACAAATAACGCAGTTATATTCTGGTTTGTAAAGCGATATAAAATTCTTTCCAATTTTCCTTATATTTATTTTTTCAACTGTCTACTGACAAAATTTATAGAATATTTAGGACTTTGACTTCATAGATTTTAATGGCACATCTTAGAATTTCACACTGTAGTATGGAGGAGAAAATAATTCATATATATCTAATATATTCTAAACATCAAGATATCGAATGAAAAACAAAGATTAATGACAATTTTCGGGTACCATTTTTTCCAAAATAAAGTTTCTTTTTTATTTCCAAACATTATATATTGCCATGATTTAACAGTTTTCTGCTGATATAAACATAATTCTCTATTGCAGATAATATTAACTCACTGACCTCATTTGTAACAAATTAATATTAGTACGAGATTATTCAGTTCTCAGTGAAGCAATTTCAATAACGTTTATATCTGTCACAAATTTTGTAAACTTCTGTATAATAGCTGGTAACGGAGCCGATGTGAAATATTATTTCACCTCATAGAAAGTTAAATATTCACCAGTAGTAAAGCTTATCTCTCAATTGTACTTAAACCTAACTACCTAACTTATTCCAAAAAAACAAAGTGAAATATCTTATTACAATTTCCTCTTTTCGAAGATTCCATTTCATGACAATAACGTCGAATAATTTTGTATTTATTTTCCCTCGAAGTTACTCTGGATTAAGCTTAAATCGTTTTCCAATGTTAAAAATCATATTTTTAGTTTTTATAATTTACAATTTTGCAGTTAAATTCCATCGACCTATTTAATAATATTACTAATGACTAAAGTTACACGATAAATATTTAACGCGGCACAAGATGGTTGTTAAGTCGTTATTCAATTTTCGGTATTTTATGTTGTAAATATTGTTTTTGTAATTTATTGATGGCTTTAGAATTTTCTTTAAATTTGTTTCAATATTTCCAATATCATTATTAAAAAATGTAGTCGTTTTAGTACAAAACCCAAAAGGATTTACTAAAGGATAGGCACAATCCAGAACATCTTAAAAAACGAACGTCCAAAAAACAATGCCATTACTTAATAACATTAATGTAATAATGCATTTCAAATATTTATTTAACTTATAATTATAATATAGGAGGCTACATGTTGTATGGATTTGTTTTTATTTTCCACATCAGTATTCCTTGCATCTTCCACAATTATTTTGAAAAATTCTTACTTCAAATTGAATAAAGATTCAAGAGTCGTACGAATATTTCCATATTTTGAAAGCTTCATAACATTATTCAATTTAAATCGTTAATATTTAAATATTCTCAAATTTTACACTAGGAAAATTTTGGTGTTATATCAACATAAAAACTGAATATAATCCATTAAAATAATTTTCATTGATACACAACTACTTTGGATATAAAACTGTATTCCATTGTGATATGAGTGTTTCCCTTTATCGATTTGCTGGCACATATATTATATCGAAATTATTCGACATATATTATATTATTGCTATTAAATTCTACTTCATTCCACTTTCAGATCGTTAGCCGTGTCTGTGATATACACAAATGGCCGCCTTGCATCTCTCATTGGAAATATCATATTTCCAGTAATGTTGGCACAGGGTTGCATCGTTCCATTTATAACAATTGCTTCAATAACGGGCTGTAAGTGTAAACCGCACTTAAGTTATGCTAAATTTGATCATTCCATGTGTCAATATAGGTATTATATATTAACCTCTTCAATATTATCTAGGGTTACCTTTTGTCGATGTATTAAAAGTTGAGTAAAGTTTTTTGGTTTAATAATTTCGCTTCTTTAAAGTATGAAGCAAAAAATATGTACGACAAGATCCAAGACACCAAAATAAATATCCAACAGCTCAATAATTCAATACATTTTTACATATTAAGACTCTAAATTATCTTATCGAGATCCAGGACCTACATCATTAGCAAATAATACGTCGTTAATGAACCGACATCACAATTACGTACTCATGACAAAGTCTATGCATATAATAAAATTGTAACCGAGTGAATTCAGCGCATGGAAAATATTTTAAAAAGAATGGTTTATTTAACGTACGGAATGATGTTAAAAGCCAGAAAACCAGTTTTAGAATTTTTGTCTGTTTGTCGGCCTGTCTGTGTATTAATTGGTTCTTCAATCTCGCTAAATGTACTAAACAGATTTCGATAAAATTTGGCAAAGAACAGTTTATAACTTCGAGTAACATGTAGTGTACCTCTTATCTGGATATTATATATATAAAAAACACCTTAATTGCATGATTATCACGATATTGGTACCGTTAACGCCATCTTTTTTTAGTAAACTTTATACCCATAAAATTCTGGGGAAGAAAAGTAAAAAACGAAGAAAACATTCTAATAACTTTATTTATATCAAATTTCACGGGAACGAAGTCGTGTCGACACAGCTAATACTAAACTAAATGTAATGAATTCCATTATCTAACTGTTTGAATTAGTTGAGAATTTAAAGAAATTTAAAAAAAATTATAGGTCTACAAAAGCGTTAAAATACATGGTCAAAAAATATTTAAGATATACACTTGATATATTACTTTCTGTTTTATTAGTATTCCCATAATTCTACTAAATCTAACGAAATATTTTTCATTCCTCTATCTAATACTCGGAACTGTTGTCATGTTGAAAGATAAATCTAGATTGTTTTCTCTTGAGTGTGCAGAAATACTTTTCTATTAGATCAAGTCATTTAAAATATAAAATTTATTGTCACTGATCCAAAGGTTTTATATTACGAGTTTTAGTTTATGGTAAAATTGTTATTTGTTTCAACAAACTCGCCTATTTCGTCGTATTAGTTATTCGCTGTATTTAGTTATTGGCTTCAATTTATGATGGTTACACAACCTTTCCAGTAGATTTAAATATACGATGACATATCTAACTTATTCACAATATATTATAATTTACAACACTAAACGTATCTTAAAATGGTAGTAGAGAATAATTTCAGTGCATTATATTCGTATTTGAAGTAGAAAAGATCTATGGAGTACTTAATAAACGTTTATGTTTTGAGAGAAATTGGGTCATACTTAGGATCTCCTTAATTTAACGTTTACGTTTCCCGTCCAGACTGTGATAAATGACTTTAAATGAAACTATAGTTTCTTTGCAATTTACGACTCATAGTATCATAAAAAATAAAAATTTTTTGTATTTCTAGTTGTTTGAAACTAAGGTGTTTATATCGCTATTTTTAAAATCATATTGCCAATTAGACAAAAGCGTTTTTGAGCAAAAATAATCTTAAAAAATTAAATGAGTACCTTCAGTTGGAGTATACTTTCTTCAACGGTTGCATATAACCTTCAGTTGGAGTATAATTTCTTCAACGGTTGCAGCAGGAATTATGTGGTCGATGGTTTAGTTATTTTGACAAAGTAACAACTACGAAGAGCAAATATATTGAATAGCGGTTGATTTACTGCGATCCATTAAAGTTACATTCTTCGTCTACAGAACTCATCATCAAACCTTGATTTGGCCGATGGTGTTGTTATTTTACTACAAGTAGCCTATATCTTGAATTCTATTTTCCATCTCTAAAATTTATCATCAAACCCTGACCTGATCGACGGTGTAGTTGTTTTGCAAAGTAACAACTACCAGTAGAAAATATCTTAAATCAAAATTGATTTCCATTTTCATTTTCAAATCCCTTCATCAGATCCTTACAATATTTATAAGGGACCACCTCGATATTATACACCTTCAAACCAAATAATTATTAGTATAACACTTTATAGAAACACAAGATAAATAAATTCAAGTATATATGTATATAAAACAGATATACTCACGAAATTGTCTAGTCAGTCAATGCTTGCAAATAGAGGAAACTGCGTAAGCAAACTACTAACTTCACTGAACGTTTTTTCCCTCCGAAAAGTAATCTGATTTACTCTCATGCCGCGTCGAAAAAGGTTTTACTTTATTTTTTTTAGAAAAGCACCAAAATTCAGAGAAAAATTTAAACGCCATATCTTGTCAAAACGATATTAAATTTAAAACGTACTATTCAACTTTTCTATTGTCACCAATCTTTATTTTGCGTAGGTAAATATGAAGGTAATAAAATATATGCATCGTTATCAAATTTTTAAAATCTTTTGTAAGTAATTATTTTGGTGTTAGTTATGAACAAGTTTTATAGAATACAATGACAGATTAAACACGCTTTTCAATAGAATGGCAGAAATCTTAATATCAATGCCAGGAAAAAAAAGTTAGTGTATCTACTTATGTAATTTTGGTATATTAAATAACTTTTTTCCTTTTGTAGTTGCAGCTCTCTTGGCATTGTTCCTGCCCGTAGTCAAGAAGTAAAGTAATCGATGGATATATCATATAATAGTTAAATGGGTAGTTAGGTAATGGGTGTTTAGTAATATTAATAAAAATTTGTGTCAATATTTTTTAAATAAATATATTTAAAAAATTCATATGTTTTAATTTTCTTTTATTTTATCTTTTAGTTGGTGCCAAAAATTGCAAATTTATAACTCATTCCTCTCTCTCTCTCTCACTATATATATATATATATATATATATATATATATATATATATATATGTACATATATGTATATATATATACATATATAAATATATATATATATATATATATATATACATACATATATACCTCTTTAAAATTGACACATAAATGTATTGAAGAAACTTATGAATTACATGGTATATTTCCCTTTTGAAAACCGATTAAAATTGAAATTTAGGTTTTTATTCGAATAAAATTTTACGTAACAATATTAGCACCTATTTCTTTACATGAAATTAAAAGTATTTTACAAAAAGAATCATTTAGCATTTCAGCATGTTAAATTATTAATAAACAAATGAATTTTCTAGTTTTATTCATTTAGCATTTAGCATTTCAGCATGTTAAATTATTAATAAACAAATGAATTTTCTAGTTTTATTCATTTAGCATTTAGCATTTCAGCATGTTAAATTATTAATAAATAAATGAATTTTCTAGTTTTATTCAACCTTTTATTTAACCAATACTTTGGTAATTTCAACTATTGTATTGGTATGGGTATTGGTAATTTCAACTATTGTATTTTTAAGGTTTATAGAAATAACACCAAAAATATTTCAAAACAGTAAATGTGTTGATATACAAATTCTTAATGGAACAATTCACATAAAAACTAGTGAAAAAAATAGTGCCAATGTAACCACAACAGCACTATACTGTTAAATTTTTGTTCTTTTTCAATGAAATATAATTTTCGTTTAGATGAAGCTCGCTTTTATCTGTAATTAAGAGAAAAATACATAAATAGGCTTTAAGAATATAATATATCAAAAAATACTTTGTCTCTCTGTGAAAACACGGAAATATTATTTGTAATAACCGTATTTTGAGTAAGTAAATTTAAAATTTAATGTTACAAATTTTAGTGTATATAAAATTTGATGGTATCACGTTGAAAGACACAGAACCTTTGACCTTTTAATAGCATAAACTGATATTTACTGCCCATATTTGTGTTAGCTACCATATTCAGAGAAACATTCCAAAATAATTACAAGAATTACATTGTAATCATTAGATTACAAGGATCAATTTGTGTTTACAAGATTAATTCTAATCTTTTTATTTATTTTCGAGGTCTCTGTCAGTTGCTGCAAAAAATTAGTGCAATTGTCCAACGAAAATTATAAAAAAATTGTCCACATATCATGAACAAAAAATTTGCGGTTTCTATATAACAATTTCAATTACAAACGATGAATATTTGAATAACTTAACAGTTATTGTAGGTAAAATTAGGAAATCAGGATTCGAGACCAAAGTCACTAATGATTTTTTTATGAAAGATATTAAAAGAAAGGCAATCACACATTTTATTGGGAACAAAGATGAAATATTGAGTGATATCTCATTGTGCGGTTACGTAATATAACAAATTAGTCCATTCATATAAAAATATGACTTCTTCGGAATATTTGTTTCTGTTTTGTAATTAATTTTATTAATTCTAGAGAGTTAGAAATAGATTATTGTATTTTAATGAAATTGATTTTATTCAAGTCGTAACAAGGTATCAAGCATATTTTCTTTTTTTTGATTCTTTAAAAATCGCTTTACAAATTTGCTTAAAATTATGCATGGTTATGTAAATTGAACTTCCGCTAGTCAAAAAAAGGTTACGTAAATTAAATTTAACATAAATTCAACACAAAGAAAAAAACTATGCGTTATATGCAGTTTTTGTAAGTTATTAAAAATATCGAATTTTGACAAATTGTCGGTAAGTAAACGAGATTGGAAATTTTAGACGTATTTTTTGTAAATTAAATTAAATATAATGCCATTTATTCTCATGATTCGTCAATTTAATAAAACAATATGACACTGATTTTAATTGAATTCACATGAAAGAAATATTGATTTTTAGAATATTTGTAATCGCAATCCTGATCACTTACCAGTAACGTTGCCAAATGTTGTCATTTCAGTGACACAAAATCTGCATGTAACGAATAGTTTTGTTTTGCCGAAATCGCGTGAAATACGAAATTATACTTTTTAATGAGCTGATTTTTGTGTTAGGAACGTAAATATTTTTATCAATGAATTACAACGATATTAAAATATTAAGCAAATGTTTGAAAAAAAATCTCCCCATTTTTCCTGAATAGAGAATTTTGAAAATTCGTAGAATTTAAAAAAAAATTATGTTATTTCAAATAAAATATCGATGACATCAGATGAAAAAAACCAAAAGACAGAATTACGGTCACCCTTTTCATTGAATAAATATTTTCTACAGTTTATTTTTTTCTCTTTAAATTGACATAATCTATTGCATATAGGAAGGATTTATACAAATAAAGTAACGAAAATGGGTGCCGTGAAAAATATGGAATTGTCCATATATGAAGGTTATTATTTTATAAATTTTATTAAACGTTTTATTAAAATATATTTACTTATGAAAAAACCAAAATGTATTCTTATTTTCCGAGAAAAATAGAGTTAACTTTTATTTTCTCTTTATTATTTGAAGAATAATGAATCTAGTATTTATGTAGATTCTATAGATTTATGTAGGTATAATACATTAATTAAGCCTTAAATAAAAGGCTATTATTTTAGGTAGAACAATAATAAGTCCATTTAATTGAATATCTTTACTATTTTAGAATGAAAAACCATTCAAGAAAAAATAAAAAACGCGAAATTAAATTATTAAAATAAAATATCCTATGATTTTTTTTATTTTCAGTACTCAAAGTAACTTTCAGGTCTACACAGCTGGAATTTCTTTCTTAACGCCGTCTAAATTTTTAATTTGATTTCAGGCAGTTATTATTCACTATTTACAGAAAGTACAAAATTTGATTTTGCCCCCGGGCGTTATGAAGCAGCGTTTGCTACATTGCAAAAAAATTCAGTATAATATTGGAAAAGTATCAGAAACATTTCTTATGAGTTAACTTTACTTAAATGTTTATATATAACTCCACTTAAGTAACCAATTAATAATTAAGTCCTACAATATCTTTGTAGTGAGAATGAATTCAAGAGTAACATCGGTTATGCAAAAAGTTACAGCTACGTAAGTTTTTTTGTTTGAAGAAAAAAATCAGGCATTTTTTATATTTTATTGGGCCAACATTAAAGTATTTTTCTTTTTTCTGTACCCTTAAGGCTTGTGCAAAAAAACCTAACAAAAAAATTATGTTAGCAAGGATGTTCTTATCCATATTATTAATAAAGGAATACTTACTGTGTATTATTAACCACAGAAAGTTTTAAATCTTCAAAGCAAGATCAATCTATCCCATGAATTTTTATTGTGATGATAAGCTAATCTTTTCTCATATTATTTAAAAAAAAAGCAATCAGTGACCTAATTCACCAACCAGTAACATTTTAAAAACTGCACCTATATTTCAATGGGAGTACGTACACGAAACTATCACGATACACGATAAATAAAATGTATTCACAGTAACTAAAATATGTTACCAGTAATTGATTTTAGTGATTACTTCACATTAGTGGTATTGTTAATTAGTTCCCTGCATGTTCTACGTACTTTTGTCTGTTATTAAAACATGCAGGGACCAAATTTATGAAACGCTCAGATGTAACATGACTGAAGAAATTATTACAAATGGCATGACGCAATCCAGTGCTAACATAACTGGAAATGTGATATTTCCAATCAGAGATGCGAGGCGACCATTCGAGTAGATAATAGATACGGCTAATGATTTCAAAGTGGTATAAAGTACAGCTTAGTAGTGGTAACATGATAAATTTCAAAACATTCCTATGTTTACCCAAAAGTTGATGAGAAAACGCCTACGCAACTAAGCAATACAGCATAGCGTCGAAAATAGTTGTGCCTCAGTGAAATTATTTACTTTTTTTGTATTTAATAAATATATTAAAATAAAAAATATATCCCAGAAATTAACTAAACATTGAGAACTGAAGTTGTATAATTTATTAAGACTTTCAAAAATATAGGTGGGAAGACACTGGTACGATTATTTAATTCAGAGTAAGCTGTTATCAAGATTATTATGACAAGTAAGAGAAATACTGACATGATAAAAAAAATATATATTGTACAAATATGTATCATATGTATCATAACCATATTTTGTTTATAAGTTAGATAATGCGTGATAATAAATTAATCGTATATTATATTCAATGCTCACATTTTTATGCACACTATACTCATTATTAACATTTTATTTATGTGGAATATTTTTGATAGCATTGTAAATTGTATTTATTCTTTAGGCTGAACAAATACTATAAATTGTTAATATTTCTTGTCCGGTTCATACAGGACCGATAACATTTTGTAATAATGATATTGAAAAAAAAAACACACTTCTGAAGCAACAAAGCAATTAGTAGAAAATATGTACAAGGAAAACAATCAAAACGTATATTACCATAAAGAGGTTAAATAACCCATGTTAAATGGTAATATAGAAAGGTTATTTTATTATGATGCTAGTCGATAAACTATATTTAGCATCTATAAACATTAACTGTTCTTTATATTCATTATGTACTTTATTTTCTCACTATCGGATATAAACTATTATTGTAATTAATATAATTAATTATTGACCTACATAAATTAAATTGTAAACACTTTCACTGAAGTATGGCGACGCAATTTAAAAAAATAAAATAAGTAACGGTCTTTTTTAAATAAAAATTAATTAATTTTTAATTTAGATCTACTCGCCATTAAAAATTACAGATCTTCAAAACATTACATTGTGAACAACGAATATAAATGTATTCGATTATATTCTTTAAGACTAATGATAATACTTACTTAACAACAGTGGGAAAAACCTGTAATGCAACTCTCAATATGATCTTATTGAAGTTTTCGCCAATGCCACAAAGATTGAAACTAAAGCGGCTACTTGAATTGAGTCTGTTGCGCAATAAAGGTTAGCGCAAGTGCTTGCGCAGATTATCATGTAAAAAACTACAGGAGCGCTTTTATTAAAATAATTAATAGGAAAGCTGGAAAAGATGTAAGGGATGCAGCATGAAATACCCATTATTATGGCATTTATGTAAATTTCAGTTCCACCTTTATTGTGGAAAAAAAGTGCATATTAACTTAACAACCGCTATTGTATTGACTTTATACATATTTTGGTCACGAACTTTTCATCGATGGTAATTAACCAAAGTTCATAAAACCATATTTATAAATTTATCGCCTACTAAAAATATATAGAGAAATATCGTAGAAGTAATAGCAAATACTTTTGTTGAAGCTACAGCGAAGAAAATGTAATTAACGGTTTGAGTGATGAAAAAAAAACAATGTTTATAAATACGAAAAAAAAGGAAATCAAACAATGTTTGCCTATTAAATCAAGACCGCTAAAAATGTCCAAATAAATTTATGCTTTAACAATATAACATTAATAAATGCAATGTGATCTACAAAAACATAAAAATATAAAGAAATGTATTAAAATATGCTCGAAGGGTAGTGAGAGCAGAAGACACAGAAAAGTTTGCGTGTTTGCGTTATTTTGAATTTAAATTATACACAATTAAATGAAACTACGTGATGTAGTATTATTTCTACTTTATTTAAGTTGTTTTCCACGACCTAGGTTTCGTTGTATTACAATATCTCCAGGTGGGCTATTAGCAAAATATTAGAATCTTTGCTAATAGCCCACCTGCAGATGTTGTAATACAACGAAACCTAGGTCGTGGTAAAGAACTTAAAGAAAGTAGAAATAATACTACATCGCGTAGTTTGATTTAATTGTGAATAATGAATTTCTACAAAATTAACGCCAAAATTATAATTATCTCTAAAAAATATTAAATAAAAATATTAAATAATCTCTATATTCGGTAGAAGAAGATAAATCTTTGATGTATCGATTTGCATTCTTGGTTTCTCCAGACTGGTAGTCGATATATTTTTATATCTTGATATGTAAGTATCAAGCATCACACGCGGAGCAGTGTCCTAGAAATTTGGGGATACCACAATATCATGGTGTTGTAACTGAGACAAAATACTTCACAAATTATTCAAAGATTAGCATTGATATAACATTATTTTCATATAATATTATGAGATTAGCATTCATATAAGTTTATTATACTGAAAGATACTTTTTTAATGAATTTAAAATGCAACTTTTAGTCTTTCTTTATTTCGTAGAATGAGAATAATGATTAAAACTATAACTGAATTATTTTAAATAAAATTCTTTTCACAATATTTTCATTACTTTTGAATATACGTTTACCTGCAATAGAAACTGTAATGTAGATATTTATAATCAAAATTTGCGTATATATATACATATATATATATATATATATATATATATATATATATATATATATATATATATATATGTATATATATATATATATATATATATATACATATATATATACAACAATAAATGTACTGTACATACTTTAATAAATACGATTATGTCGTTCATTGCATGCCTCGACATATCGCTTAATGTTGTCTGTATCTTATTGCAGTTGTCCATATTTTCGAAAGACTTTAAAATACTGACACGAACATAAAAACCTTTGGAAAAAGTTAAGGTACATCCAAATCCGTTATTTTTTCAATTACTCAAATTATATATTCATCATGCGAACGAGATACTTGAGTATCGTATGAAGTTATTTAACGTATCGGAGTTTAAAGAATATTTGTAAATTCTTAGACATAATTATCGGTAAAGAAAATATTCATGCTCAGTTTTAAATTTTGGTTGTTGTTTCCAAAACCCATTGCTAACATGAATGTTGTCTAATTTTAATAATTAAATGGTTCAGCTGTTTGACAATGTTCTAAAATAAATTTAAAAAATCAACTTACCTAAGCATCAAGGCGCCTTTCATACAAACTAACCGAAGGAGGTAATGAAACAATGGTTTTTAAACATTGGTTAAGACTACCTAAGCTTTCTTGAATGATTATGATAGTGGATTTATTTTCTTTCTTATTTTCGCAATCAATGCGACTGCGTGCTTGATGCTAAAAAGATGTAAAAAATAATTAGTTAAGTACGTGAAACTTGCGTAGCATTTCTTTCTTACTGACCCCTTTGGCAGAAATAACACTAAAGAAGTCTTTTAAAATGCATTCGATAAAGATTTGTAATAATTTTTAATGCGACCCCTTGATATTTGGGGTAAATCTCTTAGCTTATTAAGTGACTTTTTTATCGCGTACATAAATAAATTTACAGAACCACGAGAACGATATATATTCAAAAGAAAATAATATCACATCTAATCAATAACTGGAGAAATTCCTTTTTACCCCTTCAATTTTTAAAGTATTTATTGTTGTGTCCTACGTATATCGATGGAAGAACAATTTCGTTGTTTAAAGGAATTTGAATGCGAAATTAATAAGTGTGAGGTTTTTTAACCTCTTCAAATAAAAAACTTTTAATTTGGTACGTTCAATATTCGTGAAAAAAATTATTATTGAATTAATGTTGAGGTGATGAAACCGTGTCGTTAGTGGTTAAGTTATCCCTTGATGAGAAATCAGGGCAAATAGCCAGCACAACTCTTTATTAACATAAAACTAGAAGATTAGGCTCTTCATCCTATACCAATTTTGATACGTGAATGTTTCCAATATGATATAAGTTTGTATATCAGTTCCTATCCAAAGGCATAAATACACAGTAACTTATATTCCAAATTTTAAAAAGGTGTGTCTTTTTATACTTCAGTTTATATATTATATGTATGTTTTACATTTTACCTTTTCGTTCTAAATTGAAGTTACACAGTAAACCTTATTCTATGTTTATGCGAATATATTTGTTATTTTCATTGAATTTGCTTTTATTATACGCCTACTGTTGATTTACATCTTTATATCAAAGTATACCTTTTTATAAGGAAACCTTACCTGAATTGACTCTTTATTCAAGGTATTGTTCCTTGTTTCAATTATCATACCAAAATTGGAAATCCAAAATATATTTTGATCAGATTGAAATTTGTAACGATTTGAAGAAAAAAAGTACAGAACCAATTAAACACTTGCCCATATTTAACAGTGATAGTGAAGTCTTAGTACCTAAACTAATACTGACGTGTACTTGTAAGACATTGACAAATCATAAGGCAATTTTTTTCATCATTAGATAGTGCACATGAGCGTGCACTATCTTTCTAATGATTATATGTGAAAAAATTCATTGTTAACAATTAGAAATTAGGGGAAGACACTGGATAAGTTTGAATAGTGACAGACTGTTAACAATTATTACATTTGGTCGGACTACTTAAGTATAATTAAATGTATCAAATCAAATGTAAAGTAACTAACAATCTGATTCCTTCCTTTATGTTCTTGGATAGGTTTTTGTGAGCATAACTATATTCGTTTTCTGTACATACAAGAATGAAATATATAGTGTTTTCCTTAACATTTTCTATTACTATTTAATATTATTTGTCCATATGTTTGAATGTTTTCTGAAACTCACCGGCTTTTCTTTCTTTTCTGTAGGATTACTTTTGATTAAATTCACTTAAGTTACACAGTTTTCTATTATTTTGTCTGTTTGCTTCTTGATCTCAGTCTCATGCTGAAAAGTGTTGGACTCTTCGGAAATTTACATGACTCATATTTTGACTCCATGATATTTCCTGGAACTCGATTAATTTGAAAGGTGAATTCCAGGAACACTACGCCTCTCCTTTTTATTATCGTCCATGAATTGAATGAATGAATGGAACTTTTTTTTAAATTAGCTTTATAATACGATAATGGTTGAAAAAACTGATAATGAAAAGGACAAAAAGGATATGAAAAAACTTGTCAGGCAAGAGTATAAACCGCCCTACACGTGTTCCGTACATATTTAGGTACTTAGAGACACTTAAAGTTACATGGCATTTATTTTTCACTTTTTTGCAAAAATACGTTTTTCCCAAGGATTGCCTATAATATCTTTCACAGGCGTGAAACACGGTGCATATTTAAATAGATATAACGTCTAGGATAAATGCTACCTTTTCCCTAAAATATAAAATTACGAAAAAAAGAAAAATGCGTGCGAGGCCAAGATAGAATTTTAAAAAGTTAGAGCAATAATTTTTGGGGTTCAACTATATAGTTGAACCCCTAAAATTACAATTTAAATATTTTTGAGTGTTATTGAGATATATGCGTGTCAATGTTGTATTATTATGCCAAATTTTAAATTCCTGCATCAAGTTGTTTTGAGAAAAAAAGGCAGTGGCAGACAGACAGACCGGTACATAAGTGATGGTTAATTGTTTTGTTTTCCATTTTGAGGTACGGAACTTTAAAAATTCCCCAAATAATTTCTATAATATCAATTTCAGCGATTTATACAATTTCACTAGTTCCTTTTATTAAAATTTCTAAGTGGGATAGTAAGAATTTCATAGTCGGGATTGAATTTTTTTTAATACTTTCTCCAACGTAATGTTGACATCTTCACCAGTCCCGATGACAGGTAAATTAATTTTTTTTTACTTGTAAATAGGAAGATTTTTGCAGAAACCTGGCTTTTGATTGTTTTGTATGAAAATTGATGTAACATAATGATGACGAAAGCTTACATGTTGGATTATGTACAGGCTACAAAATTTATTTCATATTAATGATCAAGCTGGTTTTTTCATATTTTTTTAAGGGAAAACCATTTGTCGTTCAATGCCTTCCACAAAAATTTCCCTCACCGTGTACAGTTCAGATTTCTTATTGATGCTTTCATATATCACATCTGTGTTACATTCATTCAAATATTTTTCGCTTACCACTAAGATTTATCTACTTAAACTGATATTTTTTTTATTCATTATATTTGATGTATTTTATTATAAATATCGCCATTAATAAAGGTCGTGATTTTTTGCAGCATCTGACTTGGCGTTCAAATTTACTTCTGGTCATAAACCTGAAAATTAATTTAGTGCATTATCAAAATATTGGCTTTGGAACATTTTTCCCAATATTCTACTTCAATTATTGTAAAAAAATTTGGTTTGTGTTTATGCAAGTACATGGTATAATTTTATCTATCAAGGACTGTTACCATGTATTTTCAACTTGGAGTTGTAGAAGACCTTCTAATTTAAGATATCGAATCTTAAGTTTTTTCAATTAAAATAGCGTTATTTCAAATTATTCAAATATTTCTGTGTTGTAGTACAGAAATTGAGTATCTTTATTACAAAATAGACGATATTTTTTCTTAGGAAATATTAGTATTTATGTATTCCTTAATACTCTTGATTCCACATCACCTTTTCGTGTAGTCATTTTATAATTAAAATAGGCCCCGATTAAATGAAAAATATATATTATTAAAAAGGCGAAAATTTATAAAAATTTGATCTTCTTATGATCATAATACTTACTCGTATACTTTTATAATGTTTCCTATCGATTATTCCGAACAATATTTATGTATTCAACCATTTTCTTTTTCGAAGCCTTTTCTTCGACCTTAGTTACCAAAAAATCTTGAAAAACATTTATCGCGGTTAATAGTTGAACAACTTTAACTTTAAATTAGTGAAGATTATTTACATAGGTGCATCTCATATTTTTATAGTTAAATACATTTTATTGGAAGTGCAGTAAAATAAAAATTCCAAAATAGTTGTTTATTTCGCAATTCATCTTTCCAAATATGAGTTGGAATACAAAAGCATTTGCACATATTTTGAAATCCAATTGTAAAATCAAGTATTCCATCTATTTTTTTCACAGAATTTATCGAATATTTCATTCTACTTCTTGTCAACAGGTAGCAATAATGCTAAGAACGCTGCAACTGGAAAAGGAAAACAACTACTTGTAGTACCAATTTTACGAAAGGTGCACGACATAGAGTAACACTTTGGTAACTAATTACATATAGTTACCAAAGTGCGTTTTTAAATTTTCTATAAATAGTCAAAAAGCTTAAAAAGATAGCTAACATAGAAAATCTCGTGCAGTTCACTTTTATGTTACGATTATATAAATTTAGTTTAACCGTTTACAATGGATAAACGTCTTCTTTTTTAGAGGCATGTTGGATCTCAACTAGATTATACTGATATTTATCCATAAAAATTCCATGAATAATTGAGAGGTCTGAGATATATTTTAGGATTTTATGTCATGTAATATATAAGAAATATTGTTTATTTCTTGAATTAAAAAGTAAAATTATTAAATTATTTTTTTTTTGCAACAACCATGGGGAGCCCAAGGTAAATTTATACTGTCAAAATTATTATACTTGCTATTAAATATATGGAATGATCCAATTTAACATCTTTGTAGTATACTTTATACTTACAACACATTACAGAAGAAATTGTAACAAATGGCACAAAACAATCCTGTGCCAACATTAATGGAAATATGATATTTCCAATAAGTGATGCGAGGCGTCCATTCGTGTACATCACTGATATCGCTACTGATCTGAAAGCGAGAAGAAGATGGGGTTTATTAATAATAATATGTAATCATTTGTTACTTGTGTATGGAGCTGTCCTTCTGAAAGACCTTCTTTGATTAACATAGTTGTTAATCAATCAAATCAAGTATCTTGCTCCAAAAAAACGACTTGGTTTCAATCGGACAACAAATGTACCAGTGCGCCAAGTGACTTTGTGTTCTTAGAAACTTTGCATCGAAGAAGATGTCAATTTAATTTGACTTCGCTATCTGTTGTTCATGTATCCCATTATCCCTCTTGGATAATTGAGTCCATTTGTTTGTTTTAACGATTTTTGGTTTATTTTAATGATTCAGATGCCGGTTGCAGAGAAAACCATCAGATTTCTATATATCCGATATGTGCGCAACATTACTACATGTATTTAACCTATATATATTATTGCCTAGACTGGCATCAGCTATAGTTTTATTGCCTTTATTTATTATGCAGTAACCCTCACTGTTGAATGTTACTTAGCGACCGTTTTTAATGACTGGACTGAAGGATAATAGATTTGTCGCTAAAGCAGGCCCATGTAACATATTGTTTAATATAATTTTGTTGTACTGACCTTTACTATCAAGGACGGTTTACCATCTGCCACTTTTATATTCATAACCCCGATACCGAACCGCGACGACAATTCGTGCCTGCATGACAAAGATACTCTTGCTTTGTCATGTGATGCAGGAGCTCAAAATTATGTTCCATGCCTCGGTATCATTGGTCGTGGCGGTGAAATCGGTGGCGTGACTCATATTCTCTGTTCTTTCCTCTATTCTACATTTGGCTTTTTGTGAGCGAATTGGTTACACTTGAAACACCGCAGTCCTTTCTTAGGGTTATTTCCTTACATTTTGTACTTTACCCCTTTAATGTTTATATTGATTGCAAATGTCTCACCATCGTTTTCGTTTATTCCGACATTTTGAGAAATTTGCGCCTTTGCTGAATTCGTAATTATATTCATGCCCGAGCTCGCAAAAATGATGATCACTGGACTGTACGATTCTATTAAACTGGGTAGTAGAAGTATTCCAAGTAACCCGTCATCGATCGAGAAATATACATTTCGAAGTTCATGCGCCGTAGTCATTATTCTATTAACATAGTCTTTTAGATTTCTTAGTAATCTAACGCGGCGTGGCAGACTGTCCTTATCGAAGGCAAAAGTTAGATTATTTGAGACTTTCTTTGGAGTCTGGGCATCTTGAATATGAACAAAACATGATGTGCCAACCAGCAAAATATGTTTCGTTCTCGCCTTCAAGTCTTTCCTTTAAAATTAATTGTTTCACTGCATTCGACACAATACCATATTTTTTAGCGTTACAGATAAATTTAATCAATACTTTAAATATAGTTTAGATATGCAGTTACGTCCTATAATATCAAATAACCTACATCAATTTTGTTAATAAATAGGTAAAAAAACAAATGAAAAATTTGGGAAAAATTTTGTGTATCCTGAAAAGCGTGAGAGAACTCCTCTATTAGTCTTTTTACAGATATATGTAATTAGTATTGTAAGTAAAATAACTACCAAATTTATTAATTTCTTCTTAACTGCACGAAAAAGAATAAAATTATTTGTTTCAAAATTTATTACATAAAATATAAAAAAAATGTGTAAAATCCTAAGACCTAAATCAACTCATTGAAAAGTATAACTTCGTATGATATGCGTAGAAAAAAATACGTTATATGCAGTTTCTTTGCCTTAATAACGGGTGAGAAATTTGACACAATTGGTCGGTAAGTAAGGAAGATTGACATTTAAAAAATTTTATACCTCAGTTTATAATTATTTTACGTGAATTCAATTGAATTCAGTATCAGTTCATTTTCTCATACGATTTCATTATTTAATAATAAAGAACCCGTAAATTTAAATAGCATTTGTTTGAATTTATTTCACTTAAGTAATCTCTTATTTAATTACTAAAAATTTGTCGAGGAATCGTGAAGAAAATTATTCAGATATATGTATATACAGTTCCTTAATAGAGATTTAATTTTTGGTGAAACTTTGGAAACATTAAATTATTGGTTTTGTTGATTTTTAACAGAAAACACGTGTATATCCAAAAGAAAAGCGATTGAAATTTTTATTTGTAATTTTTAATTATTTGAAAATAAATTTTTAATTATTTGGCTCATAATCTGAATTAAACGAGGTTAGGAAATTATCTATGACCACAAAATGGACTACAGATATTACTGTATAGTGGTAGTTAATATAGTTGTAATTTAAATAATTCAATTAACATGCATAATATTAGCCACAGCTAGAATTGGTGTTCAACATATATATATACACACATATACGTTTATTTGAAACGGAAAGAATTTTAAAACATTCAAGTGTATTTGAAAGAAGAAAATTACATCAAAAACTAATTAACTGAGTAAGCTGTGGAAATTAATGCTAATTTTCTTAAATTATTAAACAAGTAATTTACACAAAATATATACAAAGCAAAAAAAAACATCAAAGATTCGTTAACAATCGCTAATTGTCCGTAAACTAGTTTTGTTGAATAAAACTTCTACTTTAAAATAGGAACGGTATATAAATTACTTAGTATAATACGAAGAATGTGTAAGAATATTCTTCGAAATATTGCTTCAACTGAAAAAAAAATAAGTCTACATTTAAAATATTAATATTGATTTAGAATTCATGCGATTGCAGTGATAGTACGCTAAGAGATTATTAGGTGTTAACAAAGCTATGATGTAGTGATATAACCTATTTTAAATGATATTAGGGAAATATTACTTTCTAAGGTTTCTGGGCTATTTCCAGCATCTATAAAAATTAGGAGTTTTAAAATCTGTGTTGTCTCACGATCGAATAGGAAGTGTAGTTGTGATGCAACTACGTAACTTCTGTCTTAAATAAATCACATCGTAAATACTTTCATTAAACGCAATTAAATGAAACTACGTGATGTAGTATTATTTCTACTTTCTTAAAATTCTTTACCACGACTGTGGTAAAGAACTTAAAGAAAAGAGAAATAATGCTACATCACGTAGTTTCATTTAATTGTGAATAATGAATTTCTAAAAAATTAACCCCAAATATATTCAATTTTCATTGAAGTTGGGTTACAGAAATGAAATATTTAACAAGCGGTTAATTAATTACTCGTAGAATTCTGGGCCAAAAATTTTGATTTATAAAATAAATAACCATCATTCTTTATAATTTTCAATAAATAATACTAGATTAAAACTTAATTGCCATGGAAAATTACTGAGAATTTTCAAAAATTCTTTAAAATAAAAATATTTAAATAATGCTTACTTAGTAACAGTAGGAAATATCGCTAAAGCAACTGTCAACATTATGCCTATTGACGTTTGTGCCAATGCCACAAATGTTGACACTAAAACAGCTACTTGAATTGAGTTTGTCGCCCAATAAAGACCGGCGCAGGTACCTGTGCACATAGTCATATAAATAACAATAAGCGCGCGTTTACCAACAAAATTAATAATAAAGCCGGAAAATATGTAAGGAATGCAGCATATAATACCCATCGTTATGGCATTTATGTAAGTTTCATTTCCACTTTTGTTCTGAAAAGAAAAAAACCGTTCATATACATTTACTAAACCACAATTATTTTAACTTAGAACATATTTCGTTAAAAAATAATAATGCCTGTTAACTAATCAAAGTACATAAAAATATATTTTATAATATATCGTCTAACAAAACGATGTGGGGAAGTATCGCAGAACGAAAATGAATGTGGAAATTTAGTAAAAAGTGTCAATTGACTTTTTCAAACACGAATAAAATATACATTTAAAGTGAACTTTGAAATATTTATTGTAGTGGAAAGTTATTTTAAAAATTGCATAATTAATCCGTAGTTCTAGTACGGTAGAGAATTCTAGTATTCTAGTACGGTAGTAAATTATTAGAGACACCTGGAAAGCATGGGAATACATGGAAAGCATGGGAATACGGTAGAGAATAGTCATTATAGACACCTGGAAAGCCATAAAAAAAAATAAAAAATAAAAATTGAGTGGTCAAAAAAAATTATCCATGTTAAATTATATCGTCAAGAATTGAAGGGTAAACTAATAAAAATCTAACATTCTAATTGAAGTTAAATAAATTATAGCATGAATAAAGAATATATAAATAACAATTACATATGAAAATATGGAAGAAGGTCATCGAAAGACAAAGAAACAGAAAATTTCACATATTTGCCTTGTTGTATATTTTGTATGTATTAAATTATTATAATATACAATAGTAGAAGTTAAAATTTTGACATACCGGTACGCATTCCTGGTTTTCCAGAATGGTAGTTGACACATTCTTCGCCGTAGCCATGTAAGAATCAAGCATCACACACAGAGTTGTACTGTTACTTCCAACTGTTTTATAAGTTTCTACTATGGTAGAAATTTGAGGATACCACAGTCTCATCGTGTTGTAACTGAGGAAAAAACGTTACAAATTATTCAGAGATTTCTATTCATATAATATTCAAAGTATATTATTAAAATATATTTTTTACATGCATTGAATATATAAGCTTATCTAATATTTCTTTATTTCCTATATTAAGGATAATAATGAAGACCGCAACTGTATTATTAAATAAAGTTACAATTGAAATTTTTATAAATTTCACAGTCTCAAAATGAGTTGTTAAAAAGAATTTCAGTTTTAGAGACATTTTTGTCTTGAACAAAATTTTATTTATTATCCTTTAAACAAGCTTCTAATCACAATTTACAAAAAAATATATTAAAAATGTATAACTCGAATTTATAACTATGTAACTCGAATATTGGTTGGCGACACCAACCAATATTCGAGTTTCACAACAAAGTTTGATAAACGCGTACGGGCCGGCAATAAATATAATAAATTAACATAGATATGAAACGAAGGACACTCATTGCCTTATTTGTCACTTGAGTATTATATCTGCTGACTACAGTGTACTTATGAGGCAATTCTATGTGTAAAATTGTCTGAAACATTAACTTTTAGCATACGTTATAATTTACTACAGTATTCTGTGGTCGACCGATACAATAAAAATATATTAAAGTTATATTATTCGTTATAAGAAAGATTATAAGTTTTAAATTATCTGTGTAGTCCTAGGTAAATGAAACAGTCTACTGTTAGACTACACGTTTACATTTCTCGGACCTCCGTAGGAACTTGTTATGTCCACTTTCGTTATATATATATATATATATATATATATATATATATATATATATACCACATAAATTGTATATAACAATTACCCAGGTCTACAAAATTTAGATAATTAAAAACTTTTTGAAGGGGTCCATTATTTTTAATAGCTTTTGATGACAGGTTTGCAAATATCCGTTATATAAAAACTTGTTTATGATTGTTTTTCTAATTTGTTTGGCTTTGGTCAGAAAAAATTAAATGAAAAATTATTTTCATCTTTTTTCACTAATTAGAGCGGCAATTAGTAACGGCAGGCGCAGTACTTCCTTGGGATCTATAAAAATGTTTTCAATGACATTTTTACTGCCTGGTTCTAACCACTTTCTCAGTTGACGATCGTTTTTATCCAATGAAAATATTGTTTTATTACTCATTCATACAAAAACCAAATAAATTCGAAAAAGCCACTTTGATAACTTCCAAATCTTTCCATAACTTTCAAATCTCCCCATATCAGCCTTCCATGTTTCTTCCAGTTAAGTTCTATGGAAATTAATTCCAGGTGGAATTCTTTCAGAAATATTACTTCCATTGCTTAGGAGCACAGTTTTTAAACTTATCTTCCAAGGATAAATATACAGCTTCCATTCATTTAGTTTACATTCTACACATAATAATAGAATAAGTTTAGTAATGTTGCTGCAGTAAACTAATTCCTGTGCTAATAAAACAACGTATCTTCTGGAATGGTTAAAAATTACTTTTGCCTGAGGTGTGATCCCAAAAATTTATATGTATGTATGGTAAGTCCTAAATCATTTAAATCACTTTGTGTAAAAAATGGTGGCTCACCAGAACTTCATTCCTTAAATTGTTTTCTGTGGCATTTACTGACGATGAAATGACTGTTTCTTCCTTTATTATTTCCATTTCGATAGATATTTTAGGGGCAAGTATATCTGTGCAATAAAGTATGCGGTGGAAAAGAGTACATACGTTTTGTAAAAAAATTCCTTCTTATTACCTCCCGACAAAACGCAGCAATGTAATTATGAGTTATCTACATAATTTTATAGACCCATCTAAATTTTAAGTGCTCCAAATTTAACGCTTTACTTTTAATCTTTAGGTCATTTTAATAGACCATCTGCACAACTAGAACAAAAGCGATGAGGCGTCTATTGCTTATCCCAGCGAGTAAAGCTAAAACCAAAGTGGTTCTTACACAGAGTTTTCACAAAATATGCGATACTTTTTGACATTTTTTCACTCTAAATCACCAGAAGTATAATAAAAACTGCTGCATAGCCTTTTTTCTTGAAATACCTTTGTTTTATTAAAAACGCAGTAATTATACAAAATAGAGAGTAAAAGTTAACAATTAATTTTAATAAAATTTAAACTGTCACATTAATATTTAATTAAATGAGAATAGTTATAACATATATAATTGCGGTTCGTTACACAAAGAAATGTAATATACGATTTTGAAAATTTTTACATGACAGAACTTTGTTATTTTTACCATACTCACATCAACTCAATCACACAACATTTAAAAAAAAACATCAGTAATCAAGTTGTCGAAGCAAACACGTGTTTTTAATATTATTCATCATATCATATTTTAAGGGTGAATTAAATCGAATTTGAAATTGCATATATATAATTGAAGTTTCTTCTCCATTTTAATCTCATTTTCTCCATCTATATCTCCAAGAATTAAATTAATTTGTACACAATGATATTTGTTAAATTAAATTTAAAAATATAAACGATTGTCAAAATATATATATACATATATATATATATATATATATATATATACTGATTTTGCAAAAGTATTTTTTGAAGATGTGTCCCTTAGTATTCGTAGTTACAGTTACAATGTACGCATTGCAATTTTGCTATTAATGTACAAAAGCTGGAAATGTATTAAAATTTGGGAAGAATTCTCGAATGAGCTGAAATTCCTGATTCCAAATAAAATTCTTAGTACTTTTTGTGACTGCTCTCAAGAATATATTATTTTCAACACGTGCAATACTGAGAAAAACAATATTGTAATCTTTTCATTAATATTGTAATCTTTTCATTAATATTGTAATCTTTTCATTAATATTGTAATCTTTTCATTAACATTGTAATGTTTTCATTAATATTGTAATCATGCCATGATAATCGATTTCTTATTATTCCGAATTTAGTATCCGCTGCATAAACCCAATTTGACACACTTTACAATTATTTACTTTTATTAATAATGTTCTTGATCTATTGGAATCATATCTACGTTTTGTTATGTATAAAAACGTCATTTATGCTTAACTTATTATTATAAATAAAATTTGATACATTCCCTTCATTGTTTTTGATAATGCAGAAATTCTTTAAAAAGGCTTTTGGCAAAACTGTTACTGATCTTCATCCATGATTTCTTAAACTAAACAGGAGAAACAGTATGAAGCACCATCCTTGTAATTAATATTCATTAAGGTCTATCTCTGTTTTTACTCAAATTAAGGAATATATCTGTGTCCTTCGTTCCATGCCTCAAAATATCGTTTAATGTTATCTGTATGTTATTGTTGCTGTTTTTGTTATCGAATTATCTGAAAATGCTGACAAGGATATAAAAACTTTGCAAGCAAGTTTATTTGTGAATTATACAATAGTTCTTAAATCGTGTGAAGGGGGTAGATTTCCCTTCTAAAGTATATTCTGAAATATTTAATACAACCTAAATTAAATAAGAAAATCCCCTTACCCGAACATCAAGGTGCCCTCCATGCAAACCAATAGAAGGAGGTAAGGAAAAAGTGGTTTTTTAATCATCGGTTTAAGACTTCTCAAACTTTCTTGAATGGTTTCCATAGTAGACTTTATTTCATTCTCATTTCCAGACGTATCGTTGCTGGGTGCTTGATACTATAAAAATACCAAATATATATTTAAATGAAGAAAAAAATACATTTCATTTGAGGAGGACGTTTTCCTATAAATTCTTTGGTGGAGAGGTTTTTGAAATCCAAATGGTTTTTTAATAGTTTTGAATATGTCGCATCGAGATTTCGCTGCGCAAATTTTAATTCGGTCAAACATTTTGCAATTTTAATTCAAAGATTTTGAAATTTTAATTCAAAAATATGTATCTTACTAAATAATTTTTTTTTGCGTTTATAATTTATGTTAAAGAAAATAATCAGGGCGGTATTTACTAAGTTATATCATATAAAATATTTAAAATTGCATTATATAATGATACTGTCGTAAAAATAACCAAAGGAATTCCTTTTTGACTCGTTCAATTTTTAAATTATACTTGGTCATGTTGTAATACTGGAACAAGTGTAAAAATCTTTATATCAAAGTAGATAGGTTTAAAAATTGTAGTAAGAACCTTTTTAATCTCTTCAAATATATATATTTTATTTAAGTATATTGAAAAAAAGAAACATTGTCACGAAAAAAAATATGTAATTTCTAACTTTCGAGATAATATTTTATAATAATATACCTATCGATACATTGTCCGATATCGGTATCGATTCATCGATACTGATATATTGTCGAGTACAACATGCGAGTACACACTGTTCATTTTTTTTAAGTCAAAGAAAAAAAAGTTTTATTTATATTTTTCTGCTCCTGCACAAGAAGCATATATTTAAAAATATTAATACTACGCTATTTTTCAAAATTTAAGTATTGCACATTTGTTTACTGTGCACCAGTGAGGTTATCTATAAATGTAAAATTTTTGAGTACCACAATTATCTAACTAAAACTTTTATATTTTATTTCGTATTCATTCCAATAAGATAAAAAATATGGTTTGAAATTTCATTAAATTTTTTTACAGTTAATTCCTCCCAAAACAATGGTAAAATTGAATATCTGTTATATTTAAAGCAGTAATATTTATAGTATTGAATTTACTATTATAATAAAACGTGTATGATATATATCCATATGTCATTACGGCTTGCCACAAGAATGAAATTGTTTTTCTCTTTTTGGCATTGGTATATTTTGGAGTATTTAAATTTTTTTTGAATTTTTTACTACATTTCCCCTTAATTAGGTTTGGAAAACACTATTCAGAATAAAATTTATCTTTCATGTAAACTTTAGAGTTACGAAATGAAGAGAATTATTTATCTTAGGGAATTATTAACTTTTGAGAACATTTTTTGGGAATTATTGGTCTCTCTCATTTTTTTAATCAGTTAGTATTTTATTTTATTCAAATTATTCACTTCCTATAAATTATATATTTTTTTAATCGATTCACAATTTCTTTGTATCACGCACTTTCTCTTTATTATCCTACATTGATTCTTTCTTATTACATATGCGGGATTCGTATCTAGTGAATCAATACAATCCATAAGTAGAGGAATTGGAGTGCAAATATGTTCTTTTTTAGTAAAAGAAGTTAGATGAAAGTGAAACCGATGGAGGACTATAAACGGAAATTGGCGTTAAATGTTGATTTCCACGTTGTAAACTAGTTTATATTCCTTTTCATTTTATAGGATATTCTATCGATAAAAGTGAAGTTACAGATGACAAAATACTTAATGAAAAATTAGAATAATTTAACAGGTTATTAGTAATATCTTTGGTACATTAAGGAGATTATCTTTGGCATTAGTTTAATTTAATACTTCATCTATGTACGACATTTTTACATCCAATTGTTTCATATAAGAAATGCATTATAAAAAACAAAATTTAAGATTATGTCAGGAAAATAAATATTCAAATGTCTATTAGTTTTAGGGCCATGCTGAAAATAATTAGTAAACTAATAGAAGGATAAACAATCATTCAAAATAAAATTATTAAATTTTAAGATAAAAAATAAAATAAAACACTGATTTTACATTACGTTAGAGTTTAAGTTTTTTTAGGAAATATGAAACTTTTCATGGTCAATAATACATAGTAAGTAAACCATTATTAATAATATGGGCAAGAATAACTTTCATGATGAAATACCTTTCAGTGTTACCGTGTAATACTTATTGGCACAGAAAACAAACAGATACTTGTTTTGTTGCCACGAAAAAACAGGAAAAATGTTTTTTTGCTGCAAGCTAAAACTTGTGGTTAGGTCTTGATACTATTTAACTAACTGATGTTGAATATATTTCGCTTTACAGGCACTGTATAATGTAATTATTAATGGGTTTTATCAATTGGATATATATATATATATATATATATATATATATACTGATTTTGCAAAAGTATTTTTTGAAGATGTGTCCCTCAGTATTCATAATTACAGTTACAATGTACGCATTTCAATTTTGCTATTAATGTACAAAAACTGGAAATGTATTCAAATTTGGGAAGAATTCTCGAATGAGCTCTTGAAATTCCTGATTCCAAATAAAATTCTTCGTACTTTTTGTGACTGCTCTCAAGAATATATTATTTTCAACACGTGAAATACTGAGAAAATCAATATTGTAATAATTTCATTAATATTGTAATCATGTCATGAGAATCGATTTCTTTTTATTCCAAATTTAGTATCCGCTGCGCATACACATCTAAGAAAATTGAACTTACAGGAAATGTTTCAGGTGCTTTTCCAGTATTTACGCTGTAAATTTTTTGCAACGTAACAAACGCTTCATTATAACGCCCGCGAGCAAAATTGTACTTTGGACTTTCTGGAAATAATGAATAAACAATACCCGCAATTAAGCTGAAAGTTCCACCTGCGTAAAGGAAAAAATTCCAGCTGTGTAGATCTGAAAATAGGTTATTTAAAGTTAATTTTTAGATTAAACGATAATAATCATAATTACTGTATTTCTTTATACAGCCTCTGAGGACAAATAAATTTGTATAATATTTAAAATAGTAATTTTTTGGTTATTACTTATTTTTTTCTTACTTATATTTTTTTCAATAATATTGCATTCTGAAGGGGAAAAAACATTTACCTTCAGTGAAAAATTAATTTTTTATCCAAGAAAATGACCTTAAATGACTTATTATAAATATTAGGTTCGCTATTCTAAAAATCATCAACGGGACAATAGTTAACTTTATTTTTAACAACAAATAAGGTTCTCTTTTGATTCTATAATCAACAAATATGTTTTATTAAATTCTGAATATATTAGTCGCTAATTTATATTATTTAATCTACACATAATCTTCATGACACAGGGTTTTGATTTTTATTTTAATATGTCCCAGAAATGACGTTATAAAAATATTTTATAGCTTTTGATAACATATTGATGTCCCAGAAATGACGTTATAAAAATATTGTATAGCTATAAGTAACATGAAATTAATTAGATTACACTTACGAAGTGCTCCCCCAAAAATCTCAACGTCCCATTTACGGGGCAGAATAGCCCATGCTATTAATGCGACGACGATTTGACCAAGAGGTGTGAACGAAGAGGTTACTAATATCACATGGTCTCTGGTTTTACTGGTTGTAAACTCTGATATAAAGGCTGTGCCGGCAGAATAAGCTCCATTAAATCTTAAATTAAATAGGGCCAACGGAAATTATTTGAATATTCATTACCATATCTTAATGAATTGTCCAGGTTATTTCACTTTTCAGTCAAATCCGATATTTATATTATCACATTGACACATAAAGCAATTCTAAAATTAATTTCTCTGGGTAAGTGATATCAACTTCAATTTCACAATTTTTTTCCAATAGCAAATTTAAAAACAAAAATCTGCGAAATATGTAAATAGGCACATGAAATCTCAGAAATAAGACATAAACAAGAGTACACTTCCCGAAATTTTTGAAGCAAATTGGGGTTCTTTGGAACCAAAAGATACCATTGGAAACGTCAGAACGCAGATTTTAAATATAGAATTACCTTTTGAAAAATCGGTTGAGTGACCTCCTTCTCGATGACCAAAAAATTCTCGCCTACAATTAATGTGTTCCAACTGAATTTTTTTATTTATTTTGACACCATCTAATTATGAACTTTATATTCACTTGCAAAATTTCATAAATCAGTTTAAAACTGTAAAAATTTTCAGCTGGGGTAGACAGACGTTTTGGCGAACAGACGGATGTGACAAAATTGGAGTTCATTATTTTGCTTAGTATTTTTATCAAATTACGTGCAAAAGTATAAAAAAAATAATTTTTTTGCGTAGACTCCTCCCACAAGGTAAAGTTTTGTAACCATGTGTGGGAATTGCTTTGGTATATATATCTATGTACAGGTGTCTGTTTTCTCTGCAGGAGAAAGTGTCTGGAACTATTTTTACTGTTGTTGTTTCGGTCATGTATATCTTAAAATAAAAATAGTATTACTGTTGAAGAAATTGTAAAATTATACGATAATGAACTTACGCGCATAACTACAAGAAAAATTAAAAGAAATTACAAAATAATAAAAAAAAATTATTATTTTGTAAATTCTGAAATATCAGAGTAATCATCATTTCAACAAAACAATTTTACATACTTACAAAAACCCTTCCACAGTTTTCGCAATGACTAAAATAACGAATGTTTGACTTGTGCCCTGTATGCATGTGGAAGCGAATATACCAAATAAACTAAATGTAAGTACGATTTTTCTCCCATATGTATCTGTCAGAAATCCAGCAAGGCATCCAGAAGACAACATACCTGAAAATTAAATTATTTCTTGGCTATTACTATCATTGTTCATTTATGTAAAGCGAATGAATTTGAATTCGAAATAAACATTAAAACAATTTATTTTTACGTAAAGTCAAATATTTTTTTTGAATATTGAGTAATCTTGATTGGCTCTTGGAAAATGATTCAGTTAGATCGGCCTTGATGAATCAATCCCTCTAATAAATCAGTAGTACGGTTGTTGATCGACTGCAATTCATCTGATTCTAAATCAAATAACTTTTACAATATTTTCGAGTTACATTGAGTTTCTAAATTTATTGTAACTTATGAATTTGTTTATTCTTGCCGATCTCCGCCTATTAGCCAAATACACGCATATTGTTGTATGATAACTTTACACATTAATTGTTTTATACTTGCAGCATTAATATTTTATTGCTTGACTTGAAAGTGGGTTATTGGTGAATTTTTCCATAAAACTTTCCACAATAGTCAATTAACGTGTGCTGATATGAATTACATGTTATTGTACAACTAATAAGTAAAAAGCATATAATGCAAAAGTACTTAAGTACCTCATACCGTGTAACTTTTCACGTATTAGCTTTTATAATATATGTGAAAGTAATACCTCTATCCAAGCACCAATTACCCAAGTCAAGTGGGAACCCCCAAGCTATATATATATATATATATATATATATATATGTTTTTGTGTAAAGAAACATATGTTGTATAAAACCTTCAATATTAATTATAGATTCTGTTACGTCACGTGCTATCATTTGCATACTTTAAAAACTCAATTTGAAAATATTTCTTACAAACTAAAAGTCAGGTATATTACATTCAATGTGCAATGAAAACGCAAAGAAAATACCAAAGAAGATAAATTCAAACTTACAAGTGTGCATTCAATTAACACGAGTCCATTAAAAACGATTTCGGATATTTTGTCTAAATGACAATCGATGGAAATATTACAATTTTAAAAATATTTCGATACGACAGCTGAAAAAATCATACTGATATAATAGTATAAATATTTTGAATTGGTAGAAAAGTATTGAGCGTTATAATTGCAAACTATTTATTAGAAAAATCATAGTTAATTCTTAGTTACTTTTGCACATAGTATGTACCATTTTTATAACCCATTATCAATGTGTAAGTAAAACATGGATTCCACCTGCATTAAAATTTTGGGGTTGACACAAAAGAACTTATTAAGGAAATCTATCTTCAAATTTGCCATCCTATATGTGATTATTTAAAGAAGGAAAAGGATTTAACTACCTACCACTGGACATAATCATGAAGAAAATACAGTTTTGAGTGTTCTTTGCGTTGGTTTTATATTTCAGTGACAGTTTGAATTCGGATTGATAATTTAACCAGTATAACAAAATTGTAGTATAAATAGTTTTTTTCTTTGATATTTATATGATTCTTAAATCATATTATTTTAAAACGAAATCCATAACTTTAACTTATCTATCTGTATCTGCCTCGATTTCTATATTTGGAAATGGCTGGCTTTAAAGCGATTGGTGTTTTTTAAAGGAATGTGACTGAAGGAATAAACTGTACCATAATTAATTCGTTTCGTATGAATTAGGTGAGCAAAAGCCAAGGTGTAAGTTACAACACGATATATAAGTTGAGGCAATGACAATGGAAAAAGCTGACGTTAAAACGTTTGGTGTTTTTTGAGTAATTATAACTGAATAAATAATCTGTAATTTGTTGTATAAAAATGGTTAAGTAGAAACCAAGGTATAAATTATAACTCGATATAGAAGTTGAAACAATTAGGTACAACTGAATACAAGCCACATTTGAGTACCGTCATTTGGCGTCCCTTGCCGTTTAACTCACTTGCAAGTAAAAGCGCTCGGTTCGCGGTCCCATCTTACCTCATACAGCGATCATCTCTCGTCGGAATATGTTATGTGTTTTCATGGCCCATTGTCTATAGAATTCAATCAAACACTTCGTAAGATATGCTGTTGATTGTTCTATTTCGTTATTTGTATTCGTTTAACAAAGTTTGTTGTTGGTATGTTTAATAGTTACGTGTTAACAACATTTTTATTATAGTTTAATTTATTTTTAAATATTAAATACATAGCATATATAGGTCGGCCGGAATATAGCCTTTAATATTATATTATTTTATTATTTTGCCAGATTTCTGATAATATTTTTCCCTTTGATTTTTATTTTGTGAGTTTCTATAATTTTTTATTTTTATGCTCATTTTATAATCTCCGTAATTTTTTTAATTCGTTATATTTCTTTATCGTAATTTTTCTCCAAAAATGCGCTATTTACCTCTTAGCTGATGTATTATACTGCCGATGTATAAAATGGCAGATCAAATTTTATATTGAGAAGACTTGAACTTGAGGAACTGGAATTTTTCCCACAGTTATCTCAATGTAGCATGTTCGTCAATAAGTTCGAACACCTATTTATTTATCGTAACAGAAAATAATAAAACTGCCAATATAGTATAAAAATAAATTCCTTCGCAATATGACAATTTTAAATAATTCTAAGTCTGTTTTACCTCAGTGGGCAAAATTTTAATTCAATTGATCTATAAACACGCAAATCAGGTGAGAGAAACCGGTGAACGTAGAATATTTTTATGATATAAATTTTATCTCTCTTGGTACTTACAGGACAGAAAATAATACGTCTGGCATTAAGATACTGGTTCACAAATGCCTTTCATACTGCAAACTCTAAGTGGCAGAGGAAAACGCGTATATTAACCCTAAAAATCTTTACAAAGAGAAAGTCGTGACCTATCTAACAACGATTCATAGTAAAAAGGGCAGATGCTTTATTTCACATTTAGTTATGTTGCAAGATCGAAATCCATACGTGCGCAATTGCTGGCAAAATTTGTATATATATATATATATATATATATATATATATATACAATGTAAATTCAAATACAATTTACCTGAAAATTATATTGAACAAAATACTATTTTATAGTATTTGTGACTTATCATCTATGCAAATAATTTTAAACATATTCGCGGTATCAAAACGTATTTGATACCGATAAGTTGCATCGATTTGACGAGGACTTTTGTCTAGTATACTGAAAATATTCTTACCTATAAAGGGGGCGCCAGTAAGTATTCCTTTCTGGTAAATAGTCATGTGTAAGTCACACTCGGCATTAGGAAGAACATAGGAAAAATTAGTGAGCGCCAAACTACCCGCAACAGCTTGGAAAAAAACCGCGAACATAATTTTACATTGATATTTCCCAAACCCACAAGTATCCAAGCAGTCCTGAAAATTCTTCATATCCATAACTCTCATAGGCGGTTTTGCAGTACTGACGCTGGAAATTTCTGAAATATTTAATGATTTTCATCATTACTTCAGGCAACAGAGTTCAACAAAATTTAATAAAAATCTAAGGAATATATTTTTAAAAAGCAAAATAAAAAAATGATAAAGCCAGACTTAAAAAAACAATAGAAACAAGAAAAAATCATAGTTATACAAAAAATCTTACAAGGTATTATTTAGATTTTTACTTTTGAACAACAGATCGTATATTTGTTTTAACTTATTTCCGTTGGATTTGGGATAAGTCCATAAAGAGTTAATTTAGTTATTTCACAAGCCTTAAGTTTTTTCTAAACCACAATTCTAATGCTATGTGCATATCATATCAGATGTAACCCCCATATAATATTAGAATATTAGGCGAGATCAAAAAGAAAGGGTTACGATTTTAGCACTATACGTATGTGGGTGTTTTCTATAACTACGCCAGGGAATTTCACAAATGATGTATCATTGGATTATTCAAACTATTTAGAGTACCGTGGGCTGTATAAATATACAATGGGTTGCCCATTAACCTTCGTTTTATTTAGAGTGATTTGTATATTGCATTTAAATCCAATCAAAAAATCAAAGGTCTGAATGAGAAAATTGTATACACTTTTGTATTTTCCTGCCAATTTAAGGGACCAATAAATGAGAAAAAATATACTCCTCTCTAGCCCATTATGCTTGCTTGATTTGTTAATAAAATATTATAAAAAAAATTCTACCATAATTTTTTTTATTATAGTGAAAATAAAAATCTGGTTAAAATTTTAATGTTGCATGTAATCGACATGGTGACCGCTGATGGGACTCTTAGTTTTTGGAGGAAATGTGTAGCACTTTCAGCAATTATTAGAAAGAAAAAAAATAGCCACCAAAAAGCTTAAAATAATATAAAAGTGACCAGTAATTAAAATCTGTTCACCGAAAAATAGGAAAAAAATTTAAAACCTTTTACGCACAATGAACTGTATATATCTGGACATCTCAAAATTAAAGAAAAAAATCTTACAATAATGGAAGATTTTTTTAAATCTTACAATAATGTAAAATATGGTTTTTTATGCCTATAAAATTGAAAAGAACTCTCATAATAATGTTTTTTGATAAAGTCTATTTTTATTATGGATAGTGTAGATACGGTAGTCAGGTTTATTTCGTTTATTTTTTTTCGTAGCACGATCTTATTTTTTTAAACTTCTTCTTTTTTAATAATTTCTTCTCAGTCGCATCTAACTATACACTATTATATTAAGAAACTGTAAAACTTTTGTTAAGAAACTGTATAAATATCTTTAAAATAAAACAGTCTTATTCGCCTAAAATATTTTCAAAAATATTGAAATATAATATTTATATTTAAATAACATTATAGATGGTAAAAATATAAAATACCGTGTAAACATATCTCATTTTGTTACTAACTTCTTACAAAATACCTGGCATAGATTTTGTTTATATAATATGACAAATGCCACTACAAATTGGATATTAATTAGAAATCTCGAACATACTTACTTTTATTACGGTCAACATCAGTTTCGCTTGTATCCATTTTGCTATATATTTCCACAATTTAATATAATCAAATTAAAAATCGGTTGCCAAATAATTTTGACATCACGATATTAAAGCAACGCATTATCTGCGTCGTATACTTTGGTCTCAAAACTCATCTATCTTTTACTTTATACAAAAAATAGTTAAACGCTAGAATAAATAAACGTCAATTTTACATGTGTATTATAATCTTGCTATATTCAGTAAAAAGGAATGAAATATAACTGACAATTTTTTTTGGAAGTTGAATAATTAAGGAGACAATTTCGGCTGTGTTAACAGAATATTGGAGGCCAAAAGACAAGGCATTACGAGTATATATACATTAATTAAAGTCATTGTGTAAAATAAAACAATGCGAGTAATTATCCGTAAATGAACAGATGACAAAAAGTTATTGAGCGTAGCAAATGTAGCACATAACATATACAGTAGGACAAGGATAGACATAAAAGTCAAGAGGTTTGGTAATGATAAAACATAGAAAGACTGTAAAAAACAATTTAATTTCGTAATCTGAAATAAGCAAACATAATGCAAAAATAGTTAAGTAGTAAAAACAAAAGTATTCGCCAGGTAGCGATAATGCATCGCTAAATTTGTTCAAGCGAGTGTATTTGTAATAGGCGATAATATTCGATACTAAATATTTTGAGAATAGCTATTGTCGTATTGACGAACCTTGGGGTTTCATTTCTCTACATTATTTTGGGAGACGTATTTTATGGTAAAGATGGAGATGTGATGATATGAAGTCAATAAATACTGTGTTATTAACAATCTGAGGGGTCTTATCTCTCCACGAAGCTTAAATCCGATCACGAAACCTTACCATAGGTTGAATAACCCTATGCAAAAGGATTTTGCAAGCTTGATTGTTTATTAAATAATTTTTACAACAAAAAAGTCATTTTTATAAAAAATAACACAAACCCTTCAAGTAGTTTTCCTAAGATTATAATCAACAAAAAACTTACAATATAGAATTTAAATAAAGGTGAACCTTTAATTTTTTTTTCCATCGTGGCATTGTATTGGATCATCAAATACAAATATAATAAAACGCTATTTACCGCCACGTACGTCATTTTGCTGCACTTTGAATTAAATTTACTTAGGCAATACAATCATGAAACAATCTTTTATTTATTCGCCGATTCCGATAAATAAAAAAATGAAGTCAGGCAACAGAGATTCAAATTACATTTTTTAAAAGAAAATAAGTTTGCTGAAAATAAATTTTATGTTTTCTTTCATAGCTATACATCTAACTTTATTTCACTGTAATCAATTTGTTTTTAATTAGTACTTTTAACTTTTTCTCGAACTAAGCAACTAATCTACATGTTAGTTGTTCGTGTATACTGGGTCTTAGAAAGATTAGTCAAAAATAAATTTACATACCTAAGCAAGTTTAATATTCATGACTATTTGTCTTAAAAGGAATTATGTTTGACTCGGGAATATTTTAACTAAATAATTCTTCTTTTCTACAGTATTGAAAGATAAAAGAAATCAACGTAACAATATAATATAATTTTTTAAATCTAAATTAGTGAAATATATTTTGTATAGGTTAAATAAATTAAACTCTGAACACTATTTATGTACATGTCCATTTTTAAAAAAATTTAGGGATCTTTTTTGATTCTCGTGGTATATATGGAAAAAGTAAGTACGTAAATTCAATTTTTCAGCAAAAAATTTGTCGTTATCTCGAGAAAAAAAATTATATTCGAATGATCGTACCATCCCATAAAACATGTTAGATAAAATTGAATTTAAAAAAAAATTGAAGTGTGAAAGAATTTATAGCTCAACAGCAGTATTTTTATAGCTCAATGCCTAACGCAGTGTTAAAAAGGAAATATTTTTTATTCCTAATGATTGTAATCAATTAATTCTTTTTCAATGTTATTCGCGTTTTTTATATATAACTTAAAATTTATTTTTTGCATAAAAAAATCAGTTATTGACACTGATTAAAAGCTTATTATTACATTAACTTTATAAAAAAAAATCAATGAAAAATTAATAGGGTATATAGGATTATTAGTATTTATTGATTCATTTTCTCACACTCTCATCTCCAACATTAGTTGCAAGGATGTTTGCTACTGTAGACGTTCAGTATCAGCGCCAAAATGGCTAGAATCAAATTGGTTCATTACGACATTTTATTAAAACATGTCCAGCATACTATTATAAAAGAGGTCATTAAATAGAACATAATAAATAAAATATGATTATGAAAAATAAATTATTAAAGAATTTATAGTTCAGGTAACTAGTAGTGGAAACGAAATATCTGTTTTTTTATATGTATTCATCTAATCCACGTCACTGTCTTCACGTGCAACAAAGCTAATGAGATCCTTAGTTAAAAATCATGCAAAATTTTTCAAACGGCATATTACATTTTGTCATAAAATGCTAGTGTGCTTTTAGATTGTCATGGGTTTATTTATATTTAGTCAAACCGACCTAGTTTAAATCAAGTCTCCAGTTATGGATAGTGCCAGCTGCTTGATAAGGTCGCCGTAATAGCCTAAATACACCTGATAAGTTACGAGCCGAATTAGAGAATTACCGAATTTACTAGTTCACGGCTCCTCAATTTGGTCGCTGAATTCCACCTTGGGGACTTGGAGGCAAAAATTTAACCCTCTTAAGACCGTTCACGTATTCGTTCATATATATAAGCATGATTACGTACAATGAATCTGGCACGAATAAAAAAAGATTTTTATTCATTGGGCCCATATTTAGCTCACCTTTATTTGAACACTCAGCACTCAATAATAATCAAATTGAAATTTTAAGGGGGGCGAATAAAGTATTCAGTTTTTAATTTTACTTGGAAAGTATCAATTTAGAGAGTCGGTTATGAGAATCCTAAAAAGATTTATTTGAGAATTCCACAGAAGTAATTTTTATAAATATTGTTGAAAATTTAGAAAGATACAACATTACTAGATGTTCACTTAATGTTTACTAGAAACTAATAGAGATTATTCCAAATTTAACAATATTTTGTAATATATTCAAGACATTTTCACGTCTGTGAATGATGAGCCAGGCAATATATTTGTCTAGCCAAAAATATTATTAAAATGCGTAAAGAGTTTATTTGAAAAACTAAATGCCTTCAAATGCTTATATATATATATATATATATATATATATATATATATATATATATATATATATATAAATATATATTTGTATATATATATATATATATACATATATATATATATATATATATATATATATATATATATATATATATGTATGTGTGTACAAATATGAACCTTGAAATTTTGGTTTATGATTTTCAAGAATTCCTCAAAAAATTTCTGATCTACCATACAAATTAATCAATTCATAATGATGTAAGGGAAAGCAAAGAAAAGTTGTGATTCACTTTTTTATAAATTTGATGCAAATGTTGTTCAGTGTTCCTTTTTCATTCACTTATGGGACTTCTTTAGTTACTAATCATCGTTAATCAAAGGTGATAAAAAACTTAGGAATGTTTCATAACTTCTGGTGTTTTACACGTGCCTATTATATTTAATTAAAAAATTTAGATCTCCATACACGGAAACAGCGGAGAAAATTAAATATTTACATTAAAAAACATGTATTTAAATTTCAATAAAAATTTTATAAATTATAACAGCCCTAATAACTTAACTTGTTTACCATGAATTAATATTTGTATTCATTATTCTTAGTGTGTGACTGCGAATGCTTTTTTTATTATTTCTCTTATGCACCTTATTCTTATCGGTAAATGCTGGAGTATATAAGATTAAATACACAATCGAATTTAAAAAATTTCGCCTTTTTTTAAAGTCGTTTAACAATATTAAGAGTCGAATATACGAGTAATATCCTCTAAATAATGTGTTAAATTGATGTAATTGTTGCTTTTTAAAGGTGCTCTGTTTTATAATATTTATATTTTTGGTATCAAACTTTACGTTATAGAATCCTTTAAAAGCTCCAGCCCACTAACTTTATTAGAAGCCCTCTAACATTTTTGTCACTGACTATAATTCTTCATTTCAACGATGAATATAAGCATAGACACGTATACAACATATTTTCATAGATGTTTTGTTTATATAATATATATATATATATATATATATATATATATATATATGTATATGTATATATATATATATATATATATATATAAATATATATATATATATATATATATATATATATATATATAATAGTTCTATAAATTTCTTGTAACTGCTATATTTAGACCGCTCTATTAACCTTATCTTATGGAGGAGAGGTGGCGCTAGTGTGCCACTGTTTACATCGGCTCTATATATTATTAGGTTTTAAAAATAAATGAAAGTGTTATTCTTTGAAAAATTCGCCAAAATTGTGTGCAAGTACATCTTCTCTGCAATAAAATATATTAGAACTCGTTCGAAAAACGCTTTTGTGAATCTCTTTGTGAACATTAAATCTGATGGTGAAAAGTGGCTAGGAGTGTCGATTAAGCATTGTGCAGCGGATTTAGAAAAATAAAAAGTGAAAACGAACATAAATTTATAACATGATTTTTCAAAAAATCGAACCGAAAACTAACGCCATCTAGCGACCCTTGCGAGTATTAATATCAAACAACAACTCGGCTATCGCGCAGGTACCGAGACTTCGTATCTCTCACGCTTTGTCAAACAATACTAGTAAATACCGCAAGAGGTCACTGTCGATGCAAAAAAAAAAAATTACGATTGATCGTTAGTCAACAAAAAAATAAAAATGGAAGAAGTTTTGTGTACCCTTCGAAATACTCAAAAGGAACTCTATGACCAAAAAATAACTATCCAAAAAAATGGAGAAAAGGTGACAGGCTAAGTGACTTTGAGTCATAAATAAAATATTAGATGAAAAATTTAATTTTTGGGACGGAAAATTTGATGTCCTGAAAGCCAAAGTGGACAATTAAGAAAAAAAGACTATATTTCTTGGAAAAACAAGCAAGAACTAGAAACATTGTTTTTTTTTGTTTAGAAGAAACAGAAACTTCACACTCAAACTTGGAAAAGAACTTAATTAATTTTACTGAACGTTACCTCTCTATTAAGCTGGAATATAAAGATATTCAAGAGCCAAAAAGAATAGGAAAGAAAGGAGAAAAACCTCGACTAATTGTTGTAACTTTTTCAACCTTAGGATTAGAAATATATATCTATAAACAAAAAGGGTCACCGAAAGACACCCCATACTATTTAAAACAAGACTATCCATCCTATGTCCTGGAAAAAAGAAAGGAATAGCAAAAACAAGTACTCGAAGAAAAAGAAAAAGGCAATACTGCAATATACTGATAATAAACAAAAACACAAAATAGTACAATAAACAAAAAACACCACAAACAATAACAAAAGAATGCTCTTTTCGTCACCTGAAAGCAACACGCCCCCCCCCATCCAAGATGATAAAAATACCCAAGTAAACAAGAAAAATAAGACACAAACGTCAATACAAAGATCATCAAGCATATCTGAAGATGTTTTGAAGCCGGGCTTGTAAAATTTCCTCACAACGAAATATTTTAACACTTTGCCGAGTAAGCAATCAAAACAAGAAAATTTAGCAATTACCGCAGATACCAGCAATACATAAACAACATCTTCCAAGACGGCTCCCCGTGGAAGATTACGATCAAAACTCACCAAAGATTCAAGTTAACCCTCTAAACAAATTCTATATACTTACATACAATGTCAGATCCCTAGCAACACATGAACACTTAATTGAACTAAATAAAGCGTTACAAGAAATCAAGCACGACATAATAGGTCTACCAGAAACAAGACGTACTGGAACAAAAATAGAAAAATACAAATACTTCATACTCTGTGACATTAACAACATGGAAGGGCCCTCAAAGGAAAAGGAAGAGGGGAAGACCTCATACTAGATGGGACGAAGACATTACAAGAATAGCAGGCTCAAACTGGATTAGTTTAGTTCAATCTAGAGACGATTGGTTATCTTTGAAGGAGGCCTTTACTTGTGGAGGAGTTCTTGCAAGTAAATAAATAACGCATACTTAAATTACATCATATATATTATTTAATTTACTATGTACATAATATCCGCATTTGTGTTAAAACATTTATTTTGTAAACTTAGCTATTTGCGGGAAAGTAAAAGGCTCTTTTATTTTTTAAGTTTATTTATTTATTAACCTAATCAGAGACCCCTGAAATGTACTTGCTAATCATCTAATCACTTATCATTTAATAAGCAACTTATGTAAAATATTATAATTTTATTTATGGTCGGAAACGATATAATGCCACAAACTTGAAAATGAATTTCGTATATTTAATATTTTATATTTTTGAGTGCGCTTTTTTTTTCATTGGTGATTTGAAATCAATTAATTATTTTTACACAAATGCTTTATTTATATTATTAAATTTGTCCAAGAAATTTATAACATGTGAGTTAAGATAAATAAAATCATTATTTTTGCAATATTTATAATGTAAATGAAAGTCGTTGAAGTTGCTATATTTAACAGTAAATAATCTCGTACTACAAATAAATCATTAGAATTCAGTTCATTGCACAAATATCTCGTATTATGATATTTTATGATATTTTTACACATTACGATATTTTTTTACATAAATTGTAATTATGTAAGTAATTATGTATTAATAATTGTGAGAACCCGAGTATTAAAATTCTTTTTTGAAAAAGAAAACAGGACAAAAAAAATTCGCTCCATTTATTAATTTCAATTTTCTGTTAGATACCCTTTATAACCTATTAGTATATTACGTATAGAATATATTATTACATTAGTACCTTGTATATATAAGTATCCCTTTGCAGGATAGGATGAATTATTTTATAATTTATACTATAGTCTAAATTGCTTTAAGATGTGCGATTAAATATTATAAAATTAAGGTTATGTGCACTCCATTCATACTCTTAACGTACAGGGAACAAAATTAATAAAACTGGGAAGAACATTTTTATCTTTTTAAAAGTGTGAATCTAATTCCTCCCTTTGCCGTTTTTAAAATTTTTCTAGTCGATATTTTATATAAAATGACTTAATTTTTTTGCAAAATTCCGCAATAATTGAGGAAAAATGGATAGATAATTATTTTTCAAACATTTCTTAATTATTTTCAGGCTATGGTAATTGATAAAAATGTATACATATCTGATAGACAAATCAGCTCATAAAAAGAATAATATTCTATTTAACATCATTTTAATAAAGCAAATTAGAATTTATGGGCAATTTTTGAGTCACTAAAATGAGTCACTATATCAAATGCTGTCTATTTGATAAAATTATTGGTAAGAATCAGGATTGAGATTTCAAACATTCTGTAAGTCCATACTTCTTTTATGTGAATTCAATTAAATTAACGTCTCTAAATTTTATTAAATTGAGGTATCTTGAAGGTATATGACATTAAATTGAATTTAATTGACATAAAAAAGTTTATAATTTCCAGTCTATTATTTATCAAGAATTTGTCAAAATTTGGTATCTTCATTAACCCACAAAAATTACACATGTCTCATAGGATTTTTTCTTTAATTTAAAGTTAATAATATTATATTCAGTTTAATTGACGTAAGTTTTTTCAATGAGCTGTAATTGGCTTTAGATATTATACACAATTTAAAAGTTGTAAATAGAATACAAATTTTGACTTCAAAAAAATAGAAATCAACCAAACTCAAAATAAAATCACGATACCTTTTGCTATCGTAATTACATTCAGTAGAGAAGGACAAAATGTACCAAATGAAAGAAGAGCAAGTTATATATAACAAATTACATAACTTTTTTAGAAAAAGTGTGTTATTTAGAAAAGGTTACAATAATTCTTTTTCGTAATTAATAAAGGTATAGAAATGAAGGTTCCCTAAAAATTAATATATTAATAATAAAATTGAATTGAAATGAAAATCCATAAAATGTTGATTATATCAGCATAAACAGAAGATTATGACTTAATCTTGCGTAAACCCAAACTTCAATCAATTGGTGTTGAAGCAATAAAATAGCTTTTCCTTTGTCTATGATAACTATATGCTGGCTATACAACACAACTTCACTTTGATTTTACTCTTTTGTTTATGACACCGGTTTATAATCGCGTGTAATAAAATTACATTAAAATCGTCTTTAATTGATTAATCACTAAAGGTTATGTGCCCAACACGTACGCAAAATTAAAGTGATAACAGTGAATAACAAAATAAAGTTCGAAGTTATAGTAATTACAGGAAAAAAGGTTAAAATTAGTTTTACATAACTTAATAAAATCACGCTCTGCTAACAACAATGTCTTTAAAAAATACGATGGCATTGACTGATAAGCTAACTGGAAGAGATAATTCTCCCACATGGCGATTTGTGGTACAAACATACCTGGAACATAAAGAGTTTTGGCAGTGCTTCACTTCTGAAAAATGCACTGACGACAAATTTGACACCAAGGCTAGATCGAACATTATTTTCTTTGTCGATCCCATCAACTATATACATACACAAGATGCAAAAACAGCTAAGGAGATGTGGGATAGTTTAGCCAAAGCCTTTGATAACTACCACGCTAGAAAACTGTCAAAACATTGAAGAGAAATATGGCTTCATAGTAAACGATGAGAGGCTTGGAACACTTTTACTAGCTGGTTTACCGCAGGTTTATCAACCAATGATTATGGCACAGGAGAGCTCGGGTATTGTAATAAATGGTGATGCTATCAAGACTAAGCTTCTTCAAGACGGAAGAAACTCGGAGTCTGCTGTACTGCACGTACAAAAAGGAAAAACTAATACTTTACCAAATCAGTTTACCAAGCAAGCTCCTAATAAGAAGATATTCACAAACAGAAGCAAAGGACCTTGGTATTTTGTGTGCAACAAGCATGGACATATAAGTAAACAGTGCAAAAATAAGAACAAAGAACAAAAGACTGGAGAAGATTCAAGTTATGTGACCGTATTCTCTGCGACAACAACTCTGAAAAATAGCAGCAGCCGATTTATTGATTCTGGAGTGTCAATGAGTTTGACAATGTACCTTGACTGGCTGTGTGATGAAATAACACCATCTGTCAGTGTTATAAAGGTTGCTGATGACAAGAAAGTGATTGTAAAAACTTGCGGAAAGATGAATTTAAATGTAATCAGCAAAAATTACAAAATTAACACTAAAAAAGTTGAAAATGTTTTATAAGTATCTGAATTAGCTACCAACTTAATATAGGTGAGTCAAATAATTGAAAGGGGTTGCAATGTGCAATTTGATAAACAAGAATGTAAGATTTTGAATAAAAATAACGACCATGTAGTCAAAGATATATTGGTGAACAATATGTACCGGCTAAATACACACAGTATTCCAGCATACATATCAGCGACTAAAGATAATGATTTCTACTTGCGGCTCAAGCGTGGAGATTAGCACGCTTGAACTTTAAAGACATGAGTAAACTCTCAGAAAATACAGGTGTTGAACTAAAAAATAAGGACAAAGTAATCCGCATAACATGTCAAGAAGGAAAACAAAGGTACAAGGGCAACGGACAAATTGGCCAATGGAGGTACCGACCCTAGGAGGAGCCCGCTATTTTGTAAACTTCATTAATGGCTTCAGCAGGAAAGTATCCATTTATATACAATATAATGAGTTAGATGTTTTTGAAATGAAGTTGAATTTTCGGAATTTTCTGAATTTACACACATCAGACATCTCCCACCCTACACTCCCCAACAAAATGGGTTAGCGGAGAGAATGAATCAAACCTTGTTAGAAAGAGCCAGATGTATGGCTATTTAATCCCCGATTACATAAACAATTAAATTAATTAATTTAAATTTTCTAATTTTTATAACTTGCATAATTCCTTGCTTGTAAATATCTCTAGCAAATAAAAGAAATTATCTTTATAAATAATAATAACATTTTTATACATATACAATTTTGTAAATTATACTGCCTCCGCATTCTATGTAACGTTACCCTATAAATAAACTAATAATTCTTACTCGCCGCTATACACCTAGAAAACGATTAATCACATAAAAATATAGATCATTTCATGAAATTAAACATTTTTATTATCCTTAAATGACGTGCGAGATACTTACAAAAAGTAGGTTTTGGTTACATTTGACCTTTAATATCTATACAAGTGTATGTGATACTTCATGGCATTTCTCAACTCATCTTTAGAGAGTCAAAATTAAAGTTTATGCTAATTTTCAGTTTCCTACTTGCATCCCAAGGTTTTACCCTTGTTTGATTGCCGAATAGACTTTGATTACATACTGCCTACATATTTTTAATCCTTTTTATGAATTGGGATAAGCCCCTTACGGAATAATTTACTTGTTTCACAGCTATTGATTTTTTTGGAAACGGTATTTCAATGGTAAATGCGTATCATATTAGGTCTTTCATTGTTTTACCTAACAAGGGCGAGATCAAAAAGAAGGATACGCAAACACCCCCTCTGAACTCCCGGGAACCAAACTGCAAAAAATATTTTTTTGATTAAGCCGTAATTAATTCGTTCTAATATTAAGAATGATATAAGCTATATAAATTACAATATAGCACTCACTTACAACTACATTATTTAGAACGATATGTAATTCCACATTTTATTTCCGTAGTCAAATGCCCATTTTTATTATAAACAGTACAAGGTAGTGAGACTTTTCACTACGAAACATTTCTGTGAGATTATATTTTTTATTTAAATTATTTTCAATTGTATTTTTTTGTAGTTCTATTTTATTTTTATAACCTTTTGTTTTTTGAATTATTGCTTTGTCAATTCACATATTAATTACATCAAATGCTTCAATGAAACTAGTTCCTTATTTCCAATCAATTCATAAGGCTGCTTAGATTATAACGCTCTTACTGAACTCTTTTCAAAAATATCACACTATAATGTTTATATTTTTTAACATTAGCGAGTTTCAAAAAATAAAATAATAATAAAGAATATCTGATAGTGTTATAATTTATTTTACAAAACACTCATAATACATTTTATTCAAGTGATTTGATAAATATCATTATAAATTGAATATTAATTTGATACACTAGAAATTTCTTACAAAATAAACGTTAGAAAACTATTATTTTGACTAACATCAGTTTCGTTAGTATTTCTTTATTGACAAGACAGAGTGCCATGTCGTAATTTAACATTAAGTCACCAACAAAGAATTCCCACATAATCTTGAAATCATGATATGAGATCCAGTGGATCATCTGTGATGCGTAATTTTGTCTCAAAACTTACCTGCTTTTTATTTTATTAAAGAATATATATATATATATATATATATATATATATATATATATATATATATATATGTATATATATGTATATAATAATTGAATATATAATATATATGTATGCATACATACATAAATTATAAACATTACTTTTAATATAGAAAATTAACGATATAAAAAGAGCAAGTTTGGTGTTTTGCCGCAAATTGGATAAATTGTTACCGATATCAGTGTCTGACTACAGTAGGGCATTACAAGAATTACATGTATTAAAACACATAGTTAGTTTGAAGTGAATAATAATTGCGCTATTAAGGAAATGTTTTGCATCCCTCATAGTCCGCATAAAGGGGATCACAAAATTTCTTTCTGGGTTATTTTTAGTAACGCTTATACCGCTGACATCGAGGAATTGGCAAAAATTCCTTATGAAAGAAATTTTTTGTGTAATCTTTTTCTTTAACAAAAACAGCAAACATTTCAAGACTTTTCATAAAATGATTTCCAATAGAAAAAGAAAGAATATGGTATGGTGACTTTAAACCAGAATCATTAATTTATTCTGTTCACTCATGGCACTGCATTCCTGAATTAAAAATAGATATAAAAAAAACTATTTGCCACCGTTTGTAAGTTTAGTTTTCAATATAAAATATTTAGACATCTCGACTATCTCATGGTTTCTTATCTTCGTTGATTTTGATATTTTTCTAGCTTGTTTGAAACATTTTAATATTTTCCAATATTCACATGAGGGGCTTATTTCATACCTCTTTGGGCTCAGGCAAACTGTTAAGTCATATGCGTATTCTAAGTGGATTTACCTAGCGAGCGTAAAGAAGGTGTTCTTTTTCCTCGACTTTTCTCAGTATTTATCGGTGAAGTTGTTAATATCATCTATAGGAAATAGCATCTCCATGCTGATTATAATCAGCAAAAGTGTGCATTTATAGATATTCGTTTCATAACAAGAACCATTTACACTCTTAATGAGGATGTCGGTTCAGTTGACAAACGTGTTCATAAAGTGAGACTTATAGTTAGTCCATGCAAGTCATAAGTTATAATTATTGGTGGCGAAAAACTTATTTCATTAATAAAACTGACTAATTTAATTCGAATAGTTCTCAATAGTATTGTAATCCTATATATATAAACCATTAAAAGTCTAGGTTCACTTATCGATCAAAATCTTAGCTGGTGTTAATGATTGTAGTCGTCGTGTTTTCAGCAGTATACATTCTCTGAAGCCTCTTCAAATTGCTAAAAAGAATCTGCTTTTAAAGAACGATGCTATTTCCACTAATTTATTATTGAGATATATACTCTCCTTATATTAATGAAGAATACTTAAAGAATTAATTCATTCAATACGTCTTCGATCTCAAAAAATATGATCATATTTCTGAACACAGGACAGGTCTCAAATAGTTGACAATCTACGCCAATTTTACGTTCTTAAACTTGTTTTTAACGTATTAAATAAGTCCCTAGAGTCCAAATATCTTATTTACAGATTTCAAGAATTGTTTGTTGCCGGCCTTGGGTTACGCTCTGAAAGCTTACTCACCCTACTTATTTCCAAAGACCTCTCTGCCTCTTACGAAACATCAAATATCGTGATTTCGGAATTAACTAGATCCTGACATCAGAAAAACAAACTAGACAAATCTTGTCAAAGTCCGAGTGAAAACGTCCTATCTCTCCTAAATCTTATATGTGTTCTTACTCTTTTCTTTTCACACCCTAATTCGACCCAATATTTTCCATCATATTCTTTTGGCTGTTTTTTCTAAACTTATTATTATAGTCCACTGACAGATATTGCTTCTTTAGCAAGAAGATCGCTATTTGTATTTTACATTAAAGTTGACAAATTTATAAATAATTGTAAGATTAATATTAAAATTAAACACGAAGTCAACTTATACTCATAGTCATATTGATGGTGACTGTAATGGTGGTGGTTTTTAGAATATAAAAATGCTCTCTTTGTAAGATATAAAAATAAAACTTACATAGTCAACACATTGTTCGTTGCAGTTTATACTGAGGACATTAGCTTTTGGTTATTTGATTTTGATTTCAGAAGTCTAAAAAGGTCCATTGCTTCCGCCAGACACGTTGTATGTCCTAAACGTTTGAATATTTCTAATTGATTACATGTAATTTTACTTGCCCATTTAAACAATAAAATCATGGTGAACGGCTTCTAAATTTGTACCCTGAAGATATGTTTTTTCATACCAGTGCGCGATAACAACTTTCGGTTAAATTTATGACGGCGTCATTGGTAATAAGGTGAACTATGAAAATGGTTACGTTTTTGTTGTATTTGACAGTGCAAATTTTTATACCTTTTTCTTTTGGCTGGAAATTGGTGGGGGTATAATTAAATTTTGTCATTTAATTATCGTGCAGATGCCAGATCCTAAATACTTTTCGATATGATCTCTTAAAATCTACATTTTTCACACAAAATATTAGAGAACAAATACATAATAATATAATAGGTTTAATAATTACGTTTCACCGTTGTGAGAATGTCCGTTTATCGACGTTATAAAGAAGCATTATTAGTTGAGATTTGAAATCATTATTATGGTCTGCAGGTCACCTGGACCCAAAGCACTTAAATTCTAGTACGCAACGCCAAAAATGCACGAAAATACTTTGTTGCTGAATGCGATTGTATTACATGTAGAAATACTCTGAAATAATATTAAATATTGTATGTCTAAAATAATCTCTTTCTTCATTCATTATTCGTGTAAATAATTGTGAAGAAAAATAATGTAAAAATCTCGTAGAACTTCTCTACCATACATGGTTAAAATTTTGACGAAAGGTATGTTGTATATATTTAACATAATGTATTTTTGAATATATTTGGCGTTAATTTTGTAGAAATTCATTAGTCACAATTAAATAAAACTACGTGATGTAGTATTATTTCTACTTTCTTTAAGTTCTTTACCACGACCTAAGTTTCGTTGTATTACAACATCTTTACGTGGGCTATTAGCAAAGATTATAACAAAATTTAGTCATTTAATTAACGTCCAAACGAATCTAAAATTTCTGGAAATTATCTAAAAGACACGACATACGAATCTACTGGATATAACTCGTATCAACAAGTGTGGATAGTGAAAGATTGCAACGAAATCATGCAATAAATCTAGAAAAAAATTGTAAACTTCCATGATAAAAAAAAAAGTTATTGTGATAATTTGTTAGCATAGCGGCAATTAACAATTCGGACAGTGCATGCCTATTGGCAATAAAAACTTCAAGTAACTTAGTGAAAGTGTAGAAAACAAACTTGTGTGCAATATTTTGTAACCTTAAAAATTGTTCGTACACTGACATATTATTTCTGCATCGTAATAGGCAACTAGAATATTGGTTTTTACAGCGCCATCTAGCGTCAAATAAGCCAAATCATCTAGAGATTGCATTCACTCAAGCACTCAATCAACGTATAGCTGACAGCACATCCGCTCGCTACTAGAGGGCGCTAAGAGGCAAAAATATAAAAAAGTGGGTATTGTCACTTAAGTTAGAAATACAATTTAAAAATGGAAGAGGTATTGGCAGTACTTCGAAAAATTCAAAATGATCTAGACGAACAAAAACCACAATCACAAAGAGTGCAGAAGAAGTGACAGAGAAAGTAAGGGAAAATATAGACAAAATATTGCATCAAAAACTGAAAACTTTGGAAGAAAAGCAGGGAAAGCTTGAGGAAAAAATAGACTATCAAGAAAAAAGGTTAAATCAACTGGAGAAGAATGCAAGACAGAGAAATGTTGTTTTCTTTGGTATAGAGGAAAATTAATGGTCTTACTCCCATCTAGAAAACCATATCATTGATTTTGTGAATAATCATTTTACATTGAATATAAACTGCCATGACATAGAGGCGGTTAGAAGAATAGGGAAAAAAACCGACAAACCACGTCCGATCGCAGTCACATTCACCACTTTGGGTTGTAAAATAAAGATAATGCAACAAAAGAAAGCTCTAGATAATACTGATGGTTACTATTTAATGGAGGATTACCCTAAACATGCACTAGAAAAAAGGAAAATGCTTCAGGAGAAAGTAAAATTAGAGAAAGAAAAAGGTAACAAAGTCATCATTAAGTACGACAAGTTAGTAGTACTTAAAAATATTAAAACAGACGCCGACTCTACTGACAACAGAAAAAGGTACCTTTGTATTTCCCCACAACAAGAGAAAAAGTCCGAGAAAAATACCTCAAGTTCTAGTACACAAGCAGCTAAAAAAAATAAAACCATACGAACCAGCACAACGCATCAATTACAAACCAGGAATACTTAACTTTTTCAAAAACAAAAAAAACATACAGGGCAATGAAGAAAAAAAAGAAGAAAGAAACAGCAACATTATATAACAACTAGCAGCACCTCTCTCAGCAAATACACACAAGAAACAAAAACTTGTCAATAATGACTTGCTACATCTTCCAAGTCGGCCAGTCACCGAGGAAGAATACGACCACAACCTTCCAACAGCGCCATGCTGGCCCAAAATGGCAACGTATAGCTCAAAATAGAGATAATTGGCAAAAGTTGGAAGAGGCCTTCACCTGAGAGGGCTTCCTGTAAAAAAGATATATGCTAGTATAGTATAATAGTATGATAGTACAGTATGATAGTAATATAGTTAATTCATAGTAGTTTATATACTTACCATGTAATAGATTTAATATCAAGCTTTTGTAAACTACCTACAGCAATGTACCTATCTCATTAACGTTATTAGGAAATAAAAGGCTTTATTATTATTACTATTATTGTATAATGAAATAAATTATACAAAAAACACAATAACGCAAACACGTAGAATTTTCTGCGCCTTTTCCTTTAATTAACTTTCATGCATAATTTCATGCTTTATTTCTCCTTTTTATTTTCTTTAGTATTTAAATTGCATATCAAGATTTTGTCAGAGTTTAATTCTATCAATTTTCAGTTCCATTTTTAGTACGAAAATTTTGTAAAAATCTATTTTTAACTTCCATTTTTTATTGATAACTCTTTGAATTTTCAAAACAGTTCTCTCTTGGAATAAATAGTATATTTTTAAATATGTACTTCTTCATCTTTTAAATTGTTCACTCTGAATTTTTCGTTAGTTTCTATAAAAATGTATTTCTTTGATATTTTCCCACATTTTTCTTCAGTAGACGATGAATTTTAAAATAGGTTTTACTAAATTTAAAACTTTGAACAGTTATTAGCCATGACTAATGTGTGTCCAAATATTTTGAGTCAATACAATAGTCATATTATAAATGAATATGCACTTTTTCCCTTTCAGAATAAAAGTGGAACAGAAACTTACATAAATTCCATAATAATGGGTATTTCATACGGTCTTCTTTACATCTTTTCCAGCGTCGTCACTAATCTTGTTGGCGAACGCGTACTGTTAGATTTTTATATGAAAATTTCCCCAGGCTCTTACGCTAGACTTTAATGGGCAACAAACTCTATTCAAGTAGCGGCTTTAGTTTCAGCCCTTTTGGCATTAGGACAAACTTCAATAAGCATCATATTGACAGTTGCATTATAGGTTTTACTTACTGTTGCCAAGTAAGTATTATTTAAATATTTCAATTTCACGGCATACGTAGAGATGATTGTAATTGTAATGTCGATCATTATGAAATATTATATGTATTTCCTGCAATTTTTAAAGCTTCATACGTTTTGACATATCATTATGTACTGAAAATTACAGGAAAAACAGTAAGTCTACGAAACATTCTTAGGATTTTTAGTCGAGGATGTATAAAGAATAATTTACTAAGGGCTAATTTAACATTGAAAGATTTGTAGGCAAAGTGCAGTTAATATTCTAAATTGCTGATACTAATAAAAATTTTGGAACCGGTTGCCAGTGAAGTACAGCACTCATCAGATTGCATGACAGGTACGTAGGAGAAAAAGAGAAGGGCCGAAATAGCTTCGATTTCCTCCAATATCCCAAAATATTCTCGGATTTGTGTAGCATGATTTGGAAACGATGATTTTGCTAATATATTTGGATGGGTTCTTCAATTATATTTTAAATGCGAATAGAACATATAATTTAACTACCTAATTTAGGGACATACCTATATTAGTCCCATACTTAAATAATTAACTGAAGGTGAATAAAACCTACCCAACCCGCATTTCAAGACTTTGAAACCAACGACTTTAAATTATAATCCGGTAGTAGAAAAGTCACTAAACATATGAGAAATTATTAACTTTAAAATATGTATAATTTCTTTTATATATTGAAATATTGTACTAATATTATATTTCAAAAATTTCACTCGTATATTTCTAGAAATTATGATTTTATTTCAATATTTACCTCAATCCCATCAAAAAAATGCATCCAAAAAAAGAATATATGTTTATCACTCTTTTGTGCTTTTATCAACGATGCTGAATCATCCTGTTATCAAATAACGAAACGAAGAACGAATCATCCTGTTATCAAAAAAAATTCCCAATATTTCATGCTTAATTTTGAATTCAGTCAAATATTCATTAATTAATAATTGAGATTTATAGTCTTTTTCCTAAATGCTACGAATGCGTAAACGTCTATGAAACGGCGAAAATTGTCTATAAAGAAAACTTGGCCTGTGAAAATTTATTTTGCTCAAATGTATTGTTTTAGTATTATTTTGTTCACAGTAACTCTTGGCACTAATATGCAATTTAAAAATGCTTATATTATGTGTAAAAATTATAGTATCGAAAATTATTGTTTTTAAACTCTTATCAAATCTCATTATATTTTTAGCGAAAATGGAGGTACATAATAGAAATAATCGAGAAACGCATTTATTATGTAATATAATATCTTCATAAATTAAGAAATAGACAAAGAAATTAATTAAAATTAATATTTTTTTGTTACATTACACAAGTGATATATAAATGGCATTCACAAGGGACGAGCATTATTTTTATGTCTAGTACTTTACTCTTTACTGTAACATAATTATATTTTCAGGTAGCAAACTATTTAGTCCAACACGCTGAACAAGTCACTAGGATTATTACGGTTTATTAACAAATTTTGATGTTTAAATATCTTCTTTTAAGTAAATATTTAATCCTCATCACTGTCTTCAACTGTATTACAATCCTAATTATTTTTTTTTAATTAAATATATTAAGTACGAGTGGAAACCCAAAATTATGAAACCTTCCTAATTTTCATAACAACTTTAATTTACTGTGATTCGTAACTAAAGAGATTCCCATTAGTTTGTTTTATATTGAAAACTGAATAATATTTGCATCGAAATTATTAAAAAAGGTGTCAAAACATTTTTTTCTTTCCCTTACAAAATTATAAATTGATTGGTTCATCTTGTATGGTAGGTGAGAAAGTTTTTCACAAATTTCGTGGGAATCTAAAGCAAATTTCAAGGCTAAATTCACCTTTCAAAGCAAATCATTTTAGTTTTGATACATGCTATATAAAAAAATTTAAGGGCGGATAGTGTTTCAAATACACAATTTACAAATTTTATATTATTTCTGACTATACGAACATATTACCTGACACATCATTCACATGCGTAAAAATGTCTTGACTATGTCGAAAAGCATTTACGAATTATATTATCATCTCTTTTATGTATTATGGAAGCTTCTGTTAATGTCATTTTTTTCACAATTAAATGAAACTACGTGATGTAGTATTATTTCTACTATCTTTAATTTCTTTACCACGACCTAGGTTTCGTTGTATTACAACATCTTCAGGTGGGATATAAGCAAAGATAAATCTCGGATATAAGCAAAGATCAATCTTTGCTTATATCCCACCTGAAGATGTTGTAATACAACGAAACCTAGGTCGTGGTAAAGAAATTAAAGATAGTAGAAATAATACTACATCACGTAGTTTCATTTAATTATGAATAATGAATTTCTACAAAATTAACGCCAAATATATTCAATACGTCATTTTTTTCATAATTTTCAACAATATATCTATAACTTTCTTATTTAAAATTCTCAAATTAAACCTTTTATAATTCTCATATCGACTCTCTTAATCGATACTCCACAGGTAAATGAAATTAAAAAAAAAAATTACTTCATTTGCTCTATTAAAAAATTTCAATACATTGAGCTAAATGTGGGCATAATGAAAAAATATATTTTCTTTATCGAGATTTCCAGTTTCTTTCCAAAAAAGCTTCCATAAATTGAGTGATACCTTAACGGTATTAACAGGGATCCATTTTGTCCTACGGAATTCAGCGACCGAATACAGGGGTCATGTTTCAATAAATTCTGTAACTCCTTAAGTGGGTTGCAACTGATCGAGCACATTTATGTTATTAGAGCCGCCCTATCAAGCGACTGACACGATCCACAACCGGAGACTTAATTTAAAATAGACCGGTTTGAATAGATATAATTAAAGACATAATAGCCTAACTTCACCCTAACCTCTTACGACTTATTTGTTTCTGAAACTTTTTGTACAATTATTATATTTGTCTGGGAGTTTGCAAATGTAAACAAGGGGATTCGTAAGTATTCTACTTAATATAGTAGATAAATATGTGAATTGTTCCTACGCACCGCATTCGGTTTATTAAGTTATTACAGGTATTTATAGAATGCGGCGACCGTCTGAAAAACTCAGCATGATTTAAACTAAGCACTCATTAGCCTTGTTAGATGTGAAGGTAGTGATATAAATTAGATGCTGACATAAAAAATAATAGATATTTCGTTTAAAACACTGTATAACCGAGCCAACAACTTTTTATTAATTTAATTTTTTTCTTAAATTACCTTTGAACAAACATGTTGGATGAGATGGAATGATCATTCGAAAAGAAATTTCGCCGCATCGTGGCATATGATTCCACTCTCTTAAAAACAAATGTTATAGGGCATAATAAAAACAAAAAAGTATTACATGTGGCTTCTTAAAAATTAAAGAATAAATATTTTAATTAAAACTAATATTAAATTTTTTTTCTTTCGAAGATATCTATAAATGTTTTTCCTCAACAATTTACGTACTTCCTTGTTACATATATACCACGAAAATCGGAACTTTGCACATTACACAACTGAGCATGCGCAAACTTAACATCATTGTAGTACCGTTATCGTATAACGTGTAACGTGTAGTATGGGTATTGTGTACTTAATTTATTGTTAAGATGTACTTAGTTAAAGACAGGAAACATAAGTTTAGAATGTAGACAAAAACAGATATCCACATAGCAATTTTGTTTTCTAACGTGTGTCGAAATGTGTGCCAGTTTTTCGATTGTTTTCGACTTCTGTTGAAAATATAACGAGAACAAACCGAAATCAGTGACAATGAAACTTATTCGAAGTCGGAGTAGGCAGTGTTCCAAAGTTATAATTTATTTTACCTATACAGATATATACCCATTAACATTTATTTGTGAAATGTAAATTTTAAGTGTAAAAATTACTTTGTATTATTATGTTGATTTTTTTTATCTTTCAATACGTCAAAAAGTATAACCATTTACTTAAATTATACCTGAATTAAACATAATTCCTTTTAAGCAAATTGTCACGAATGTTAAGCGCGCTTAGTATAAGTTATGTAAATTTATTTTTAATTAATTTTTCTAAGACAGTGTATACACGGACATGACATGTGGATACTTTTTCTTTGGACGGAATTAACATGTGGATAATAGTGCTTAGTTCAAGAATAAGATAAAAAAAATTAAAAAGAAAATGTATCATAGTGAAATACAAGTAAATGAATATCAAAAAGAGAAAACATTAAATTTATTTTCAGCAAATTTATTTTCTTTTCAAATAATAACTTGAATCTATCTGTTCCCCTTCTTATTCGAATTCATTTTTATTTTTATCGGAATCAATATATGACTGACTTAATACAGATTTTAATGATGATTTTAAAAGGCTTTGAAATGCACATATAATTTTTCTGTCAAAAAAATAATAAATTTATTTAATGGAATATTATACCATAAAAAAACATAGTATTCGGAGTTTTGTTCCCAGGTGAAACATATTTATTTGTGCAACAGAATTTTGTTAGTCCGTTCATCCCTTCTATTCTTTATTTTCTTTTCATTCGTCAGTTTTTGATAACATATTCTCATTAATTGAAGATATATAATTTAATCGAGAGAGCTTCAAATTCCTAGTTATCACATTAATTTTCTCTTATCGAAAGTATTATACTTATTTTTACAACATAATTTTGTTAGTCCGGAATTCTTCTGTAAGTCATCATCCCTTCTATTCTTTGTTTTCCTTTCATTCGTCAGTTTTTGATAACACAGTCTCATTATTTAAAGATATATAACATAATCGAGACAGCTTCGAATGTCTAGTTATCAAACTAATTTTTGTCTTATCGAAAGGATTATATTTATTTATGCAACAGAATTTTGTTAGTCCGGACTTCCTCTGTAAGGCATCTTCCCTTCTATTCTTTATTTTCGTTTCATTCGTCAGTCTTTACTAAAATATCCTCATTATTTAAAGATATATAATTTAATCGAGACAGCTTCGAACGTCCAGTTATCATATTAATTTTTCATACCTATTATCCAAAGTATTAAAATGTAGGTACTGAAGGGTAAGACACAATCATATCGCTGCTCAAATTCGTAACACCTGTATACTGATATTGTCTTCTTAGGAAAATTGTCTGTTAAATCGTCATATTTAAAATATTTATTCCAAAAAAAAAGGAAAGTTTTCTGAGAATTATTAAGGAAAGGTGGAATTTAAAATAGTTATGCAAACAACAAAACAAAATTAACGAGGATAATTAGTTTAATATTTAACACCGTAATTCCAGACGAAATATATTGCATCCACTCGCATTTGGTAAATAAGTTACTACTAGTACTAATGAAATCAATTTATATATATATATATATATATATATATATATATATATATATGTATATATATATAATAAAATATATATGTATATATAAATATTTATATATAATAAAATATAAAAAATTTGCCAATAAAAAAACAATCTTTAAAATTAGTCGCATTTTCATATTTCTCTTTTTTTGTTCTTTTTAGCATCTTGCGTCAAATTCAGAAATTAAGATAAAATTCAGTTCTAAGCCTGTATTAGATGGTCTGTGGGATATATGAGCGTATTTTTAAAACACACTCATTCCGTATCTCTACCGAGTTTCCGATAGACTTTTCAACTAGAAAATATTTTATAAATAAAACTTGCGCTATTTTATGGTAAAACAACAATCTTACCTTTTTGTATTGTGGTTTCATATTTTAATTTCTTTTTTAAAAATATTGTTTTTGTATCAAATAATTTTTTACAGTCCTTCTAATCTTTAATATAGACAAACTCCTTGAATTTTAAGTCTATCCTTGTCTCATTATAATGTTACTTCAGCTGTGCTTAATATTTTTTTGTCATATGATCATTTATATAAGATTACTTAATTCGCATTGTTTTATTTTATACAATGGTCCTAATTAGCAAAAATTTACTCTAAATGACTTGTCTATTTTTTTTAACAAGGCCGAAATCGCTTCCACGACTATTCAACTCAAACAAATGGTCAGTTATATTTCAATATATTTTACTGAATATGGCAAGATTATTATGTACATGTAAATATTTTTTTTGTATAAGGTAAAGGATAGGTTAGCTTTGAAATAAAAGTACATGTCAGGCAGTGCGCTCTTATTAATATAGCGGTACCAAAAATATTTAACAAACGTTTATTAATTTGTTTATATTAAATTTTGACGAAGTATAATAAAATATACCGGCAAAACTGATATTTATCAAAGAAAAAGTACCTACATTACAAATTTTTTTAACTTTAATTTTTTTATCTAATTTTTAGTGGCGCTTATCATTATATACAAACAAAAGCTATTCTAGGTATTTTGTGAGAAGCTAATAATACCATGTGATATTTTACGCATTATTTAAAATTTTTACTCTCTCTAATATTAAATAAATTTAAATATTATATTGTAATATGTCTGGAAATGTTTTAGACGAGTAATAGTGTTTAGTTTTAAATAGCTTTATGAAGTTGCTTAATAGAAGCATATAGTATAAATAATATGTGAATGACTAGATTTGACTGAGAAAAAAAATTATAAATAAAGCAAAAGTAGTGAAAACTAAAATCAGACTGAAAAAAACTAAATAAACTTCACTGCCATACAGTATCTATAATTAAAATAGGCCTTCTACTACGAATATAAAAACAATATTATTGTGATGGATATTTTTAATTTTATATAAAAAACAATATTATTGTGATGGATATTTTTAATTTTATGGTAAGACATTTATTGCTTTCGATTTCAAGATGTCTGGATACGAGTAGTTCATTATGTGCAAGAAGTTCTTAAAGATTGTTTCGATTTTAATTTCTTTTTACTTTTGTTCTATTTCCACTTTTTAATGGATAGTTTTCTTAGTAATAATTACTGATATGTGCTACACATTTCCTCTATGAAATAAGAGTCCCATTAGCGCCCGCCACAGCTATTTTACATCCGTATCAAAACACTTGCCCTCCTTTTTGGTTTCGCGGAAATAAAAAAAATTAGGATTTTTTTTAAATCATATATTCTTTAAAAGAGCAAGTTCATTTTATAGGAAAACATAAATTTTTTTCTCATTTATTGGTGCCTGGGACATATACTTATATGTCCCCTAGAGTTAGAGCTAGTTAGACCTTTAGTTTCACACACATTTCGATTTGATTTAAATGCAATATAAAAATCACTGTTAACAATACGATGGTCAGTGGATGGCATATTATTAAGAGGATTCGTCATAATATTAAGAATGCCATGAGTAGTTTACTAATGGTACTCTTATTATAATGACGAATCCAGTGTTACTACATGTTTCAAAATTTGTCAAGTATTTTGGTCCACAGAAAGGGATATTTAGCTCCACACACACATAGAATTCTTTTAGACCTCGCTTGATATTATATGGATATTATTCCTAATAAGATATATATAAATCTTTGAAAAATTGGTTTATAAAAAACTTAAGGCCAGTGAAATAAGTGAATTACTTCTTAATAAACTTATTCTAAATCCAAATAAAATAGGTTATAGGCTATAGGCTACAAAAAATCCCTAATAATACTTACAATAATACCTAATAATCCCTTTTGAGATTATTTCTAAAACTATGCACTTTTCTAGTTTCTATTGCTCTTTTTTAGTCTAGCTTTACGTGATTTAAATAATCCTAGGAAAATGTGTTTTTTAGATTTTTAAATAAATTCGGTTTACTGAATTATGTCGCCTGATGAAATAATAAAAGTTATTAACTATTTCAGAAAATTCCAGCCATAGTATTGAAAAATCGCCTGTAGAAGCTATGGATATGAACGGTTTTCAGAAATGCCTGGACACATGTCGATTTGGGAAATATCAGTGTAGAATTATATTCGTAATATTTTTCCAAGCTGTTGTTAGTACTATGACGATAACAAATTTTTCCTATATTCTTCCTAATGCCGAGTGTGACTTACACATGACTATTTATCAGAAAGGAATATTGAGTGCCGCCCCCTTTATAGGTAAGTATATATATATGTGCACTAGACGAATAACTTTCAAGTTAATTGTAATTATGTGTTTATATATATATATATATATATATATATATATATATATATATATATATATATATATATATATGTACATATATATTTATTTCCTTTTTTCTATGGACTTCAGTCTTGCAATCAAATTGGATATGAATTAGCGCATGTGTCCTTTTCTGCCCTTCTTACTATACTTCTTTGCTTGACACAAGGTCACGGCTTGATCTTTACAAATATGTTTTAGGATAAATAAACGTATTTACTGCTTATCTATTCGAGTGTTATAAGTATTTAAAAACCAGTTTCATGGTTTCAGACATATTTTATTTTCCGTCATCTAAGTATCATAAATGACAACCTTTACATCGCTAAATTTTCACTATCAACTTATTTCGATCATGTAATATTTCTTGTTTTTAAACACATTAACTTAGTGTTTAAAATTATTAACTAAAATAGAAGTACGTTTAAAAAAAATATTAATTTATGGAAGACCTTATTTGTAAACTACTTTGCCAGTTTGATTATTTTCTGTCATGATTAATGAATTGCTTCCCGAATTTACTTGCAATCGTTCAACATTAAGTTAACCGTGAAGAAAGCAACCCCTCTCGCAAATCAACTCCTGCTTTAATCAAAATTAAGCTCTGCGTTTCATTTATTGGCTGAGAAAACCATACAAATTTGCAGAGATTTTATAATGAATTTAAAAATTATTGAACATGAAAAACTGTAAGTTGAACATGAAACAAAACGGAAAAATAAAGGCAGTATCATAGCGAAGAACATAAATTAATATAACATGTACTCTAGTCTATTTATAGTTTTATGGGATAAATATTAAAAAGTATTTAAAAAATACTTTAACTATTAGCATATAATAATTAAACATAACGATGATAAACTTTGTTAAACCGAATGCAAATAATGAAATAGAATAATCAAAAACATAGCTTCCGAAAAAATAAATTAAGTCTGTAGACGATAAGTCATGAAAGCAGAAAACGTATTCCCGTCATCGCTGAGCTGGGAAATATCACCATTAAAATATTTTATTCAATAATTGTTATGCACAATTGAATTGTTTAATTCCTTCGAGCTATGCAACCATTTGCTTCAAAAAATTTTGGCAATTAATATTTTTTGGTCGATGGAAATAGGAACATTAATTTTACAAGAATAGCTTGCACATGACCAATTTTATTATCTTATTTCCTATTTTAATATCTTATTTGTGTAAAAGCAAATTAATTGTGACAAAGAAATAATAAATTTTTTTATCATTACAATTAAACCATTGTGTGATATTTTTTTCACAAATAAAGAGACATAGTTTATGACTAGGTAGTATTTTGATATAAAATACGTATCTCGTTATACCATTCTGCAAAATTTTGTTTATAAAAATATTGTATACAAATCTATGCCCCATTCATGTTTGAGGACTATCAATTTTAAAGTTAATGTATATATAAAACAACCGGAACTTTCAAGAAAATTAAAATCACTTATGTTCATTAACGCAGACGCTTATATGTAATATTTTGGAGATAATTTATTAAATGTTTTGCGTAATCTGAAATTTAGATTATATCACTTTCACCTTTCCACTGCATATATTTTATTATATAAAACTATGCAGCTAAACCGGGCACTTTTAATAATCACGAAAATTTAAAAGAAACGCTTCGATTTTCATTAGCAACGAAGATATTTTGTTCGATATTAATGTCTTGAGGTGAAAAACTAAATTATTTTGGCAAGGAATAATTAACTAGGTTAGTTCGTGATTACTATTAAAATGGATATTAGAAATAAATTTCCATGTATTCACTATGTACAACTATATAAATTTGTATCTTTATCAATAATTGTATATGCTCTGTAAAACAAAAGTTTTGTGTTGCCTTTTTTCGTCAACAATTTTTATTTTTTCATAATTTATGTACGAAAAAATTAACAATTCGTCATGATTTTGATAATTACAATTAATCGACTAGATAATGTTTGCGAAAAAAGCCATTTATATTTTAATATGCTTCGCCTTTATTCTTACTGATCAGGTGCTATTTACAAAATATGATAATCTATCTACAGGTCACCTTTGCCGTTCAACATCCCATACGTGAATTCACGACTAAAATTATTGAATTAATTTTCGTTGAGTGAAAATATTTTGTATAAATTAAGCGTGATTAACAAGTGAGTGAGTGAGTCCAAAGAATCTATACAGTGCTTATACTAAGGTTAAAACTAAGTTGATACAAATATTTAAGCAATATGTATTTGTACATTTATATTATTATATTGTAATGTTTGAATATTTATATTATTATATCACTTTTTTTGTCAGCGTTCGTATCAAAATATTTTTGTATAGTAATTTTTCGATTGATTTGCAATTTAGAGAAATATCCAAAATTGTTATTTATGAACTCATGATAATTAGTTGCATATATCTCTTGACATTAATAAATTGTTGTAAGTCGCCTCGTACATTTGAATTTCAATCGTTCGAATTTTTTCAGCTCGTAGGTTTGACGCCGACATTATTTCTGCCTAATTATGAATATTTTAAAACATCGTTGTTTGACGATATCTATACGGCCGGAGGATTCACCTTTAAAGTGGGTAGTTTAATGTCTGTGTGGCAATATAATTTACATGCTCATATTTATTGCCAAAGCTAATATTAAAAAAAAACTATACGATGCTACGCACTTAATTAATTTCGCATTATATGTTTTTCATGTAGTAGCTGACAAACAATGTGTAATTTTTATTGGCACTCATTAATTTATCATTGTCGAATATTAGTCGGGAAAACCCACTAGTCACCTACTTTTGTAGCTCACTATTTTTTCAGTTGACAAATCGACAAAAAAATTACGAACAAAAGAAAATCGTAAGTTATAATAAATATGGAAACTCAATATACTCAGAAAGTAATGCAATGTCAATTTTGTTTAGAATCAAATAAATTGCAGTCTAACTCGATCACGACATTTCTCCTCATTCATTAGTCGATTATTAGGGTCAATTGATTGTATTCAGTGAATCAGTTCAGTTATGTGATCAAGATTAAAACTAATACTTAATTTTACAATATCATTGATGTAAAAGCAGCTTGTTTAATTTTTATTCTGAATTCAAATTCATATACTTTTTATTAATGAATTGTGGCAGTAATTCCAAGAATTTAGTTTTATTAGCCGGCAGTAAAACAAAGTTAATTCCATATAATTTTCAGGCATGTTATGTTCTGGATTCTTTGCCGGATTTCTGACAGACACATTTGGGAGAAAAATCATGCTGCAGTTTACTTTATTTGGTATCTTCGCTTCAGTATGCGTACAGGGCACCAGTCAAATATTTGGTATTCTGGCTGGTGCAAAAGCTGTGGAAGGGTTTTTGTAAGTATTTTAATTTTTCTTATCTAAAAAATGTTTTCATTAATTACCTCTAAGCTACTTTCGTTTTAAACTTTTATTTTATGTACTTCCTGCGTATGTCCAAGTTAAGGCTTTTCAAAACAATAAAACCGAGCCGAATGACAAACCAATATTTTTGAAACTGAAATATGATAAAGGCACTAAGAATAAAAATTTCGTATAATTTATTGAGACATTTCAGAATAAAGTCTTCACAAAATAACACAAATATTTTTGTTTCACTTTTGTAGCTGTTTTGCCCGTGGCTCGTGGCTCTTTAACGTGTAATTTTATTATTTTCACTGTAATATTTTACAGTAATAATAATATTTTCGTTTAAAAATACTTTTAACAAAAATAGTAAAATTTTGAAACGTGCTATAGAGTTGGGTGGTAAGAGTGATATAATAAAAAATAGGAGATTCTTCCCTCTTTAGTGGAAAAATCACTTCTGCAGAAACGAACCAGAGCAAACTCCACATACACATACACACTGCACCTCGTGGAAAGAATTTTTACTGATTAAAAGTATTTTTTATTTCCAAATGTATCTGATAAAAATACTATGTACCGTGGCAACTCAAAGCCCAATACCAAGGTAAACATAATTTAACCCAACATAACGTTACCCAACCTGACCAAATGTGGCCAAGCATGTCTCAACCTACCCAATGTTAATCAATCTAACACGGCCTATCACAAACGAATGCAATATAACCTAAATTAAACCAACGAAACCCAAATTGATTCATCACATCCATGTCTTACCTAACTTAACCTAACTAAACGCAAACTAACATAACTCAAACTAACCTTACCTAATTTAGTCTGACATGACCTAAACTAACCTAACTTAACATACAAACTAACATAACTCAACCTAGCCTAAACAAACTCACTATATCCCATCTTAAGGGAATCTATCCATACCTAACCTGGCCTAATTTACCGAATCCAACTTAATCTAATCCATCTCAGTCTGGTCCTAACCGATATTTCTTTTTCTTTAAAAATTCTCTGACTTGATTGATGGAAAGGACTTGGTTCTCAATCATATTCACCCTCCTACTTCTACTTCCCGTCAATTCTCAAATACGTTTTTTGCCTTAGTGTGTGAGGAATTTTTCAAAATTTATTTTAACTGAAGTGGATTTTCGTAGGTATAGGATATAGCTCATACATGTGGAAATTGTGGAAAACAACCTCTCCAATAATTGTTACAATAAAATATTTTTTCAAATAAGTCCAGTAGTTTCTGCCTCATGCTCAAACTAACAAGCATACAAATAGAAAGATAATTCTAAAAAAATATTTTAGATTAGAAACTTTGAAATAGCAAAACCCACATTTTTTTCAAATACATCTTCAATATGTGTAAATACTTTCGTAAAAACTTTTGTTCAAATATAAAATGCTACTTTTTAAATAATAAATATAGAAAAATATTAACATAAACAATTTCTGGCGAACGAACAAAATATTAGTGACTGTCTGTATTTGGTTCCACAGCAAAATAATGAACCCTAATTTCATCATATCCATCCGTTCGTTTAACCGTTCGTTTGCGAGAGTCTCATAGTTTTTACAGTTTAAGACTTAGATTTTTGAAACTTAGCAAGTAAATATAAAGGTCTCATTTAAATTATAGCAAAATATTTAAAAAAAATGTTGTCATATACTGGGGAAGAGAAGGCGCGAAAATTTTTCCATCGAGACGAAAATCTTTCCCATCGAGACGGAAATCCGAAATCGGTTTCTCCGAGAAGTAATTCTGACTTTAAATGTCGTTTCCAGCGGTAACTTTGTACCTAATGAACGGCATTTTTACTTACAAATCTGTAATGATATAATAGAATAAATAAAATAATAATATTTTTTTAAAATTGGATCAGAATTTTCAATTAAAATTATTTCGGAATACTTACATCATTAATTCCAAGGGTTGTAGACAAACCCTATTTTTTTCGATACGCAATTCGTTGATTTTTTTGAAAATTCTCTGTCCGTAAGGACCCATTAAAATATACGTAATGTGATATACCCAAAAAGCAAATTTTGGAATTTACGTCATTGGAAAAATATAAATTTTAGTGGAAAGCGGAGTAATGTAAATAATTCATTAAAATATGATATGATAATGAAAAAAAAATGATTTAAGACTTAATGGAGCTTACACTGCTGGTACAGCCTTTATATCAGAGTTTACAACCAGTAAAACCAGAGACCGAGTGATCCTGGTGTCTTCTTCGTTCTTGCCTATTAGTCAAATTGTAGTCGCGCTATTGGCCTGGGCTATTCTGCCCCGTAAATGGGATATTGAGGTTTTTGGAGGTGCTCTCCGTAAGTATAACCTAAATATTTTATGTTATTTTGTTAATAAGAGTAAAATATTATTACAATGTTATTTCTGGAATATATTAAATAAACATTAAAACCAGTTACAAAAAGACTACAAAACAAAACAAATTAACACTGTTGAAAATGTGGCATTATCGATATGTTTAGCCTACACATAAAATATAGCAATGCCATATTTTATAAATGTTGGTAAGCATTTTAGTAAAATATATTTATTTATGAGAAAACCACTTGCCAATAAAAACAGAGTCAACTCTTTTTGTCTATTTATTGTTTTCGATAATAATAAATCCAATATTTAACGGAATAGAACAATGAAGCTTTAAATTACAGTATGTAAATCGTAAATAAATCTTAGGAAGAAGAATAATATTTTTATTTAATTTAAATATTTTTTATTTCTTTAAAATATAAAACTAATAGAGAAAAATACATAAACGTAAAATTAAAAAATAGATAAATATAGTATACTATTCTATGAATTACTTTATTTTCAGAGGCTATTGAAACCAATACCTATCATAATTGTCATGATCGTCGCTTAAAGTAAAAGTTAAAATAAATAAATTCAACATAACTTTCAGGTCTACATAGTTGGAGTTTTTTTCTTTACGGGGGAGGAATTTTCAGTTTGATTTCAGGCATCCTTTATTCACTACTTCCTGAAAGTCCAAAGTTCGATTTTGCTCGCGGGCGTTATAATGAAGCGTTTGCCACGTTGCAAAAAATTTACAGTGTAAATACTGGAAAAGCACCTGAAACATTTCCTGTAAGTTAACTTTATTTAACTGTGTATACATGTATATATCTCCAATTAAGAAACCTATTAATAATTATATCGTCCAATGTCTTTGTAGTGAGAATGAATTCCCGAATAATATCAGTTAAGTAAATAGTATTAGTTACATAAATATAAGTTTTTTGTTTGAAGGAAAAAGTCAAGCGTTTTTCGTAAATTCTCGTGCCAACAAAACAAGTGTTTTTCTGGATTATGTGCTCTTAAGTCTTGTGAAAGAAATCTAAAATAATTTCATTAGCACAAGGATATGTTTATCCATATTATTCATGAAAGTATAAAGTACAACCACGGAAAGTTTTAAGTCTTTAAGGCAAGCTCAAACTTTATCATGAATTATTGTTGCCTTACACACTAAGCTTTTCTCATATTAATAAAAAAACCCAGTCATTAACCTAAATCGCCAACAAGTAACGTTTAAATGACTGCACCTTTATTTCAATAGGAGCATCCACTAGTTAGCACTTTTACAAACCGATTACTAATAGATAGGGCCATGTACCCACTCACACTAAAATATATGTACAGTAACTAAACTATGTTACTGATAATAGCTTTTAGTGACTACTTTTTTTAAGCAGCCTCAGATTGCCTAACTCTGTTTACATCGTTGAATTGTTTATTAGTTTCCGACACTTTTTATGTTCTTTTATCTATTATCAACGCATTAATGACTAGATTGTTCTGGTTAATTAGTGAAAATATCAGGAAGCCAATTATTTTGAGACTTGAATTATCTTGCATTTCTGATAAATGCATCGAATCCCATTATTGAGTTACGATAATAATGAAATTCGGCACATATGCGAGAACAAGTCGACATGGCCCATGTATATTTTCGTTATCAAAGATTTATGGATTTTCGATCCAATTGATTTTATTAATTAAATATAAATAAAAAGGAACCTGTCATTTCTCGTAATTTTCTGTTAATTATGAAAATAATTTATTTAAAAATATCGTAAATAACGTATTTTTTCTAATAAAATGTGAATTATTGTTACAAAACATATGCACCTTTTTCGTTTGGCCTGTTCTCTCTGTCTTTTGCTCGTCTGAAAGCAAGTACAACTTTCATCAGTTTACATAGTGATTTCTCGTTACGTGAAGGAAATTACAGTAGCCATTTAAAAATATTATATCTTTCCAACACTAGAGATTTATTGGTATCTTATGGTTAATCCTATTAATTACAGAGTGCTAGAAGTCTTTGACCATATTTTTAATGGGATTTACTGTATTGAAATGATAACAATGTGTCGACCATAATGAGTATAATAGTATTTTAACTATCCCTGGCTCTTTCGAGAACTGAAACGATAGAAAAAACAAACAACGACAAAATCATTATTTATTTTGTAGAAGTCGGTATTTCGAACCAAAATAAACACACTTTAATAAAATTAAATGTGTAGATTTTTTCAAACTACGTACAATATAATATTTTCCTTTCTTTAACAGAAGCCTAAGTTTTCTCTTATTATTATAAAATATTTTACCACATGCAATTAATTTTTAACAATTTTCTCAATGTCCAATAATTGTCAACATTTCGACATAGGATAAAAATATTATTTTTCATCATCAGCTCTGGATTTCTTATATACAGCAAGTGGGTGTAAAAATGTATATAGCTGAGGTGTCAAATTTAAATAATACTTAACACAGCCTCTCTAAAATACTATTACATATTTCTGATATCCCGGTGAATTATTGCCATTTTTCATGAAATATTTTGTCATTTGGTACTTCACTTATACCGACAGAATATTGTACTAATGAGATGTTAATGGATATCTACAATATGTACATGAACATCTTAGTAAATGAAACAAAGCTAAATTCAGCGTGCGTCTCTTGTTTAAATATATTTTTATACAGCGAGGAAATTGAAAGTTTAACGCCAATTTTTTCAGAGTCCTCCATCGATTTCTATTTAACTAAACTGCTTTCACTAAAAAGGATAACACTTTTCACTTCTTTTGCTTTTCTTATCTACTGTATAGACTCATCTGCTACGAATCCTGCATGTGTAATAAGAAATAATCAATTAAGGATAATAAAGAGAAAGTGCGAAGTACAAAAAACTGTTTATTGAATTAAAAGAGAAAATATAATTTAAATAAAGTGATTAATTTCAAACGAGTGTAAAATTAATTGATTAAGGGAGATGCGAAAGAAACGTATAAATTCTCAAAAAAATGTTTTCAAAAATATATAATTCCCTAAGGAAATAAACATTTAATAACTTCGAGATTTACACGACCGAGAAGTTTTTTTGCTAACCATATATTTCAAAAAGAATTGAGTCGAATCGTAGTAGAAAATTGGAAAAATAATTTTAAACCTTCTAACTTTGCCATAGTCTCCAAAACAGAAAAAAAAATTATATTCGTAGAAAGCACCAAACTTGGCATAAGCAAATCTTAAAATATTTAATTCCAAGTTTATAAACAATTTCTAAAATTTTATTAAATTAAATTTAAGATATTTTCAATTTAATTTTTGCAATTTGAAAGAGTAACCGCAAGAAAGAAGTTAATTAAATTTCAATGCGTCCCTTTTATTGAAATGAATATAAAAGAACATATAAATGATTTCAGATTTTGATGAGATAATTTCGTATCGTGTGTGATAATTGTACGTGAGACCAACTTTTCACATGTGTATAAAAAAACTATAAAAATTTGCCATGTTTAAAATTTAAAAAATAAGGTAGGAATATTATTTTTGAAATATATGCTTCTTGTATAGAAACAGACGAATTTAAATCATAACATATTATTTCTTTCTTTCTTTTGAAACACGTGAATTGTTGTGAGTGGTACTCAAATATTTAACATATATTATTATAAAGCTATAATTTTGAAAGTTAGGGATTATGTATTTTTATCATAATAATGTGTTCTGTTATTTCGGAATGTCCAACATATTTAATGAAATATATATTTGAAGAGATAAAAAAGTTTTTCACTAGGAATTTTAAAACAATCTTCTTTAAAATAAAGTCTTTGCACTTGTACCACAACATGACGAAGCATAATATAAATTATGAACGGGTCGAAAAGGAGTCCCTTTTATTACGTTTGCGACATTATCCTTATATACAGCAAATCGATTGAAATTTTAAATCATTTTACGTGAAATTACTTAGTAAATACCATCCTGATGATTTTTTAAAATTTCTTATGTACACAATAAAAAAGTTATTCAGTGAGATTAGGGATACGCTACGAAATGTCTGTCTAATATTACAGTTGCCCTGCAAAATCTCAATGTATCATATTTAAAACTGTTATAAAATATTTTCGACGCATTTTAAAAACATCATTAACGTTATTTCTATCCAATAAAACCTACAAAAAAATTCCTCCTTAAATTAAATGTATTTTTTCTTCATTTACGTATTTATTTTTTTGTAATATTTTTAGCATCAAGCGCCCGTCCCTGATACTTGTGGAAGTAAGGATGAAAGCAAATCCACTATTAAAACCATCAAAGAAGGTATAAGAAATCTTAAGCCGATAATTAAAAAACCGCTTCTTTATTATCTTCTCCTCTTGGTCAGTATGGAAAGCACCGTGATGTTCGGGTAAGTTGATTTTTTTTATTTATCATATGATTATTTCAAATATGTTCGGCATTTTTGCATGAAATTAGAGACTCAATTTTATAAATATATCAAAATAACATATATTTTGTTTGCCACGATAATTAATAGATAACATATTTGGCACTTGCTTGGGCTTGACCTTAAACTTGTTTACACAGTTTTTATATCTTAGTCAGTATTTTCGAACACTTTGGGAACAAAAACAACATTACAAACATAAATATAACAATAAGCAACATGCCTTACATGGAATGAACAATCTTATTGCGATAATGAGTATTATTGTTGTTTCAGGCCGTTTTCGAGAATTTGTACATTATCAGAAAATGATGAACATTATGAATCAAATTTTATGTACCTTGTACACCATAATGAGTTAAACTTTTATGAATTTTTAAACACAACAAAGTTTGGACATGATCTCTTAACACCGATGATATTGAATATATTTGGCGTTAATTTTGCAGAAATTCATTATTCACAATTAAATGAAACTACGTGATGTAGTATTATTTCTGCTTTCTTTAAGTTCCTTACCACGACCTAGGTTTCGTTATATTACAACATCTTCAGGTGGGCTATTAGAAAAGATTACGAAAAAATAAATATCTTTGCTAATGGCCCACCTGAAGAGGTTGTAATACAACGAAACCTAGGTCGTGATAAAGAAATAAAAAAAAGTATAAATAATACTACTTCACGTAGTTTCATTTAATTCTGACCGATGATATTGTCAGATAAGTTTTATTATAATTACGTCAAATTGTATTTGTCCGGGGGATACTAAATTCGGAATAATAAGAAAACGATTCTCTTGATATGATTGCAATATTAATGATCTGATTGCAACATTGTTTTTTATCAGTACTTTACATATCAGAAAAAAATTTATTTGTACTAAAATCCAAAAAAGGTACGTTTAATTTGGGAATCAGGAATTGCGATACCTCATTCCAGAATTCTTCGCCAATTTAAATACCGTTCCGGTTTGTTTTGAATTATTAGTAAAATTGCATTAATTATAACTGTAGTTATGAATGTAATGATCAGAGCTTCGAAAAATCTTTTGGCTTATTCAAGATATATTTCGAAAGTCATATTTTTACATCATTTTATTAAAGTTAAATTTAAATTAAAATACAAGAAAAATTATATGAAATTAATTTAATTTTTTTTTACATGTAAATTAACCTACATCATTCCATGTGAATTTAAATAAATTCTTGAATTTATACATTGAGAAAATTAGACTTACGTGGAGAATAAATTAACTATATATACGATTTCCCATTCAATACAACATATGGTGACTCTTAAAATGTTATGTGTTGAATAAAGTTAAATACCGGTCTGCTGTCAAAAGAAGTTCTTGATTACTGCTCTTCTTTTTTCACATGTTGTGTGATATTAAGTATTTTAAAAGTATTAATAAACTTCCAACACCTAATTATATAAAAAAAATGTGTATTACGTTTATGAGAGTAATGAACCACAAATACATATATTTTATATATCCTCTTTTAGGTAACATTCAATTCCAACATTCATTTAGTATAGTAGGTGTTTTATTAAATATAATTTACAAGCACATTTTAAGGAAAATATCTACAAATAAAATATTTTAAATAAGGTATCCATTTGATGGCGATGCACTAATTAATCTTTTGCTTTTTTGTTATATTTCTCGTGATTTCAAAATTAAAAACTGGTATAAATATAGCAGAGTTAGTAAACATTCTGCAATAACTACTCTGCATTTGATATTTCTCACCAGGGTAAACAATGGATACTTCTGCTCGTGCGGATGATCTATTAAAGTGGCCTAAAAGTTAGAAGAAAAGATTTAAATTTGGAGCATCTAAAATTGAAATGAACCACAAAATCATGTAGATGACCGATACTTATATCGATACTGTGTAGGAAGGGATATAAAAATTAAAATGGAATTTGTATATAAATTTTTTATCGACCCCATACATTACAGTACAGATTTTCCAGGCCCAAAATCATCTATTGAAATTTATACAACAAAGGAAGAAAGACAATTTATGTTCAGTAAATTAAATATTTTAGGAAAATAAAGGATGAAGTACTGGTGGGCCACTACTTTTTACAAAAAGCATATTAAATGACTTAAGCCTTTAAAAATGTACATGTGAAATTTTGGTATTACACTTTGGGGAAAAAAATTTATTAGCCATATAAGGAGATACGTCATTCCATTGGTACGCAAATAAAGAAAGCGAGTTTGTTATTTGTTTTTTCTCAAGGCGGGGAATTAGTTTACTATCGCAACATTTCAAAAGTCATACCACTATTTATCATAGAATGCAAGCCAAATTACAGGAAGATTTTTATTGATTTTTCGAAGAGAATATTAATCCTACTGTACTGTTTCAAATTTACTCAAACGTGTATCGTTCCCATCTATATGACCCGAAATATTATTTGCAAAAAAAGTCTATTATTTTTAAGAATATATATGATTTGTAAATAAGCTTCAACTTTACATATTTTAATGAGAAATATTTAAATTTATTTGGTCGTTGTAAAGAAAAATATAAGACATTTTACAAAAACTTTAAGGAATACAATTTTGGCAATAATCATTTAATATGCTTCTTTAATAGATGTTTAAATATTATATATTTCACCATAAATATTTGTTTTGTTGTCATTGCCTCAACACGAACGATGCTAATTTTCAAAATTTATATTGTTCACGTTTTACATATTTATTTGCTGCCGTTGAAGGTTCATTTGAAGTTGTAGTCACATTTTGATTTTTCACTTTCTGAAATTTTATTTAAACGTTGCGAGCTTCTTCTTCCATAAGTCGATATGTTTCGGAAAGTGGTAATCTAGTAGCCACGCTTGCTTATCACATTTATTCCACTTCCTGTATTCGTAGCGTGGACCGCACACAATATAAGGGCCCCGTACCTGGACGCTCGGTGCTCGCAGAGTGACATTAGCGTCAGGTCGACAACGAATAGAATATTAAAGTCAACAAAGTGACAAGAAGACTCAGTGAATACCTTGAACATTTATAATAAATATTTATATATTTTTAAATATTCATATTAGAGCGAAATAAATGCGTACGTGTACATGCGTAATAATAGAAAACTAATAGGAATAAGAGAGAACATTATTATTACGACAAGAATACAAAGGACAAAGACTATGTTTTGCAATCACTTTTTTAAACCTTGACCAGAACCAAGCGATTGTGTTATTATAATTTACCGTAAAAATATTTTTACAGTAGGTATATTTTCTTTTGAAATAAATTTTTCCTGGAAATTCTAAATTGCGATCTTTCATGTAACTGCTTTAAAATGCCAGTTTTAGCAGCCAGATTATACAAATTATTTGTTTTTCTATGAACCATAGCCAAAACAAAAAGGACATCAGTCTTTGGTCTGTCAACGTCAAGTATCTTCATTCTTATAGCAGATTCCTTATCGAAAATTGGGTGTTTGACATTGGAGATAGCTACCATGCAATTGGCTTGTTTTATTAAGTCCTCCTTGGTTTTGTCGTGTGGTTCCTATTAATACATATTGTTTTTACAAATTTTTCAATGTATCTTATTACTATAACGTTGGTCTTCATATAACCTTTCACCCCAAATCACATGAACAAAAATATTACATCAATGCAGGTATGAGCACATGACGTTTCTTTGAAACAAATAATGCACTTTAATTATTTTACCGGTGAACAACTCGTCCCATTTAAAATGTCTTCTTTATGTGACTTCATGTGACGTTAGTGTTTTTGAAGCTAGACGTAACTCGTCCATCGTACAATAGCACTTGCAAAGTGATTCATCTCTAATGTATGGTAATTGAGCAACTTTATTTTCTGTTAAATATGACTGCCTTTGTACGTTTACTACAGCCTTGACGAATTTTTTATTTTTTATATCAGTTGCTCTAGATGTTGTGGGTATTGGATACAGTGGGACTTGTAAAGTTGATTTAATAGACGTGGAGAGTTACTGGGGATCATCGATAACTGCATTTTTATTCGGTAAATTATGAGGTTCCTCATTGGGATGTGTATCATTGATGTATTTGTTCAAGATCTCTTTCATTAATTTTTATAATGGAGAGGATATTATTAGAAAAAAATAAGTTCCAAAAGAAGATACACATGTTATTGTGAAGAATTTCATATGGTATAATAATTGAAGTTCGACCCACTTCTGCAGTAACATCAAACATGACTTAACATCAAACATGGCGGCACGATCATTCATAAACTGCACGAAAGGCACACCTCCGCTCCATTTATTAGCTTGATTTTCGGTCAACCAAGTATTGAGCCTATTTTTATTGTCTTAATTCGCTCGTTCGACACTGACTTGGCTTCGGCTGCCTAGGTTTGCCGTGCACCATGTTCATGTCTGGTCGTGTATTTTGAAAGCTGTCGATAGATTCTAAACTATCGAACGATATATTGATCGTAAAATTCGGGACTATTAGTTGAATGAAAAATACGGGAAAGGCCAAATACGAGAAAAATGTCTAGCAGTCGTATCAGTGATCAGTGATATCTACTCCATCTGCCCATTTTGAGACAAACTTCGTAAAATGATCTTGGTAAACGAGAAGAAACTTATACTTTCCATCTGCTTAAAATTGATAATCATTGAGATCGACTTGGCATCAGCTATGAAAATGCAATGAAATAATCGGCTTGACAACAATACCTTCCTTGTCCCTTTTTCGTTTATGGTGATATAGTTCACACAAATTTAAAACTTCTATTAGAACTTTAGTTATATTTTTATATGCATGTATATATATATATATATATATATATATATATATATATATGTATATATATATATATATATATATATATGTATATATATATATATATATATATATATATACCAGCGATCACTTATAATAAATATTGAAAGTGCATATATAAAATTTCTATGTAGGTCGGAAAAATACTAAGGGGTAATTTGACAGTAGACTGTTTCATTTGCCTAAGACTCAACACATAACCCATAAACTGTAATCGTTCTTTATCACTTCACTTCATACATTTTTCTTTATAGGTCTACGGTAGAATAATGAGGTAAATTATGACAAATTTTAAGAATTTTCGAAAATTTTATTTGAAATTTTTTTCGCAACTATCCTTTGTAGCCAGCGGAGGTGGAACTCAAGTAGCAAACAAGAAAAGATTTGCTACATAACTATGTAGTTTATATCTCTGTCGCGGATTTTATTATCAGGTTAAAAAGGCTTTTTCAACTTTTCTTTGACCCCAATACTGACCAGTATTTGAGTTGCACATTTTAATAAATTTTTTATAAATTTTTATTTCGAGCCAAAAGTTTATAATTAAAATCTGTCTAAAATGTTATTTGTGACTTTACTTAATGATTAAATTATGATGTTAATTAATACTATTTTCGTTCCAGAAAATAAACATACTTGAATATTAAAGTTATTTTGAAAATATATTTTAAAATCATAAATTCTGGCATAAAAATCTCTGAATAATTGGTATTTTTTTTTTCTCAGTTTCAACACAATGAGATTGTGGTATCCTCAAATTTCTACCATCGTGGAAACTTATAAAGCAGTTGATAACAGCAGTACAACTCTATGTGTTATGCTCGATTCTTACATGGCTACGACAAAGAATATGTCAACTACAATTATAAAGAATCAGGAATGCATTCCGGTATATCAAAGGTTTATATTATATTTCATGCATATTTTCGATGTCGAATATCGAATATAAATTTTTATTTTTATGTCCTTTAACTATGTCACGTTTTATTTAGTCACTATTGGGTTGTGAGAACATAAATATATTTATGTTACACTTATATTCTTGACGGTCTTAATTAATCCTGGTAAAGGTTTTTCGAAATCCCAATTTTTGTCTTCCAATTTTCTTCACAAGAAATGTTAAAAATCGGGGTTACATAATTTTCAAAATAATGCTTAAATTGTAATGAATATAATTGGTTTGATGGAAATGTTTACCTATTTTTTTAAAAATAATTTTATATTTTCCACGTGTGAGAAGCAATGGGCAAAAGCTGGCTTCTTCAACTATGTTAATTTTTTATTTACTTTATTAATATAAGTATAGTAATAAAAAAAACATGTCTATCAAGATTGAATCTCGCACAACGAGGATTCTCTACACATATAGGCATTTCTCTACATTTAATGGTGCATAATATTTCTTTTAAATTGTTTATAAAATTTTAATTTTTTGGGACGTAGATATATGGCCTACTGTATCTTTCACAGGCGCATGTTTCAAAAAAATCTATAATTCCCCACAGAATTAGAAATCAATGGTTTTTGGATCTTCTTCTTTACTTGTGTTATAAGGCCTCCCATTATGCCAACTTTCGAGATTGTACTACCGGAAGTACCGTCTAGATTTTAATGAAGGTACAAAGACCAAAAAAATACGATTCAAAAGGTTCAATCTTTTTGTTTCGTGAACCAAAGAAACTGCATTTTTTATAGCAACAGAGGTAGGAAGCTTAAATAAATGATTTTAATTCGATATCTCAAGCCGTTTCTGAGACAAAGGGCTTCCATAGACAGCATAACACAAAATTCTGAAAAAATAGTTTCTGGAACGCTTGTTACTTTTTTTAATTAGTACCCTACTCTAAATAATCTCCCTTTTTTCTTTTTAATTTTAATTCTAACAATTAACCTCTGCCGTACGAGAACTACAATGTTATTTACTGAATGTTAAAGTAACTCTCTTCTATAATAAATAGTTATAGTTGTACATAAAAATTAATATTTTATTCGTTTTTTAAACAGTTAATTTTATATTTTATATTAGTGTCTACAATTTTTCCCCCCTACGATTTTTCTCTAAATCACTTTATTAAGAGATATATTTTCAAATATATTTTATAAAATTGTATATATCGATGAGTAGTTTATGACCAAATATATTTTAAGTTAGCACGATAATAGTTTAGTAAATGAATATGCAATTTTTTTTCCTTTTAGAATAAAAGTGGAACTGAAACTTACATAAATGCCATAACGATGGGTATTATATGCTGCATTCCTTACATCTGTTCCGGCTTCGTTATTAATTTTACTGGTAAACGCGCGCTTGTATTTCTTTATTTAACTATCTGCACTGGCACTTGCGCCGGTCTTTATTGGGCGATAAACTCAATTCAAGTAGCTGTTTTAGTGTCAATCTTTGTGGCATTGGCACAAACTTCAATAAGCATCATATTGACAGTTGCATTAGAAGTTTTTCCTACAATTTCCAAGTAAGTATTATTTAAAGAATTTTATTTTTAAAAAAATGAGATGCATAAGATTTTAATGAGGGCAATGTAATATACCAAATTTCTCGGTAATTTTTCATGTCCAAAAATTCTCCGTAAATTTCCATTACATCATACATACATAAAAGTACTTTTTTTTAATTATATTCTAATATAGTATTATGTACTAAAAATTCTAGATAAATATTTTTTCAAAATTCTACGAGAAGAGCAAATGACTAACAGTAAATTGACCCGACTTTAGTGAAAATATTTACAACGTGATTTATTTATATCAAAAATTACCCACTTGCATCACAACGACACTTCCTATTTGAACGTGATACAACACGGTATTTCATAATATATATATATATATATATATATATATATATATATATATATATATGTAAAGGACTGCTAATTTTTATAGATGCTGGAAATAGTCCAAAAAATTGGAGAATAATCCTTTTCAGTCGAAATGCAATTAAGTAAATTTTTCGAATTATACTCAATAATTTTTAAAGAAAAAAAATCCCTGTATATATTTAGTAACTGGAAAAAATTTAGATTTTAGAAGTTATTTATGTAAATTTAATGCAATCTCTTATTTATTTTATGATTTCTGTATCTTATAAAATGAATTGACATTGAATTTGATTAAATTCCCGTAAAAGGATAATATCTGGCGTAAAGAAGGTTTGAAATCTCGATCTTTATTATTTACCGACAAATTTTATCAAATCTCACTCGCACTATTAAATCACTGAAACTACACAGAGGAATTTTTATAAAATTATAAGTTATTTTACATACAATACTAATTACACATGTTTAAAAAAATTAAAATAGAGGAATTTATTTCAAGCTTTTCGAGAGATAAACAATTATGTCCACATTTTTTTGCTATTTTTTTACCTGTTCACTGACAAAATCTTCGGAGGTTATATGACCTTAATATTAGAAGGCGTAACTGAATATCTAAAATAATTTTAAGGTATAAGATAGGGTGTAAAATAATTGATACTTTTTAAAGTTTAAGGTGGCGAATTTTAGCTAATATAAACTGCAAAAAAAGGTGAGAATATGATTTAACAGATGATATGGATTCAATAACCTTATATCTAATAATTTAATGATTTTTAAACTACATTCATCAGTTCTCAACACAGCAATTTAAATGCCGTTTATTGTGAGCAGCTACAGAATATCTGGTGGCTGAGGAATCTGTCGCTATGGTCGTAAGCAATAAATGATGTGAAATATTTAAAAGTATTTTTTTTATTAATACTTACTCCACGTATGGTTAAACCCCATGAACGGATTTAATAAAATAAATTAAAGGTTGCCAAATGAATAAGACGCTGGGGTAACTAGGTGTATTTTTAATGTCAGTATCAAAAAAGTGACCTATTTTATGAATTCGATTCGATTTACTTCAATAGAGACAATTGAGAAAAAACCCTCAAAAATTTTAACTTATTGTTGAATGCAGTATCTAATAATATGACTGCTGAGTACAGTGTGTAATCATATTACATATTATTGTTTATTTCGTTTATTGATAAAATAAAATTATGGTACATCGTGCATGTATTTGAGTTTATATCTCATATCAGTATTTTTAATACTTATAATAATTTTGAAAACGGCTTCACCCGAATTGCGTAAGCGTCCAGAGTCGTGTCTCTTGTTTCATATTTTGAAACATTTATTACGTTTTTTACAGACTTGTATATTACGAAAAAGTAAAACAAACAAAGACACACTAAAATAATACTACAAATAATCCAACAAAATAAAATAATGTTAAGTAACCCACAACTACTTTCAATGCGATATTGTATTTCTTAGTTCGTATTCCTCTGCATTATTTTTTTGCAAATCACTGGAATACATTTATCATATTTATTTCTTGTAGTTATGCACCTTAATGCACGAAAGCAAGCTCTAACAGCCCACCAGAATATCAATCCAGCCCCGCTCACATAGCGGCCGGGAATTGAACTCATTTTTAAACTGCTCTTCATTCCGCTTTCAGATCAGTAGCCGTGTCGATGATGTACACGAATGGATGCCTCACGTCTCTTATTGGAAATATCGTATTTCCAATGATGTTGGCACAGGATTGTCTCGTGCCATTTGTTACAATTGCTTCAGTAATGGGTTGTAAGTTTTAATTACTTTTTTCTTTTAACTGTGTCAATTTACCTTGGATTATCTACGGCTCATTTATTAAAAAAAATTATACATTGACTTTATTTTTAAATCGAGAAATAAAAAAATATGTCTTAGATGATAAACAATTCTAAAATAAATCTCGAACGGCTCAATTATTCACGACCTTTTTATAGATTAAGTTTCAGTATGACCTCATCGAGATCCAACATGTCATTAATGAAGGAGACATACCAGTAGTAAAATTATATGGTGGCAACATAAAATTGAACTGCACGTGACTAAATTATCTAGTTTTATTCTGGTGAAAATTTATACGAAATTTTAATAAAATTAGATATAGCCTACCAAAGTGTAACTATATGTTCGGCACTTTACATAATATTTCTACTATAAATAATCGTTTTCTTTTTCCAGTTGCAGCCTTCTTGGCATTATTTCTACCCATAGTCAAGAAATAGAATAAAATAAGCAATAGATTTGTTATGTATAGACTGCTAGGTTTCCCAGTTAATTTAGAAAAAATGTGTAAGTTTTTTTTTTCAACTAAATTTCGAAAAATACTATAAAGAAAATAATTATTTTGTAGTTTTATTTTTTACATCACCATTTAAATGCATGTTTTTTCATAAAAAAATGAGATGTGCGCATTTAAATAATCTTCATTAATTTAAAGTCAAAATTGTTTGGATACTGTTAATACTAATTAATTAATTTTTCAGATTTGTAGCAACCAAGGACAAAAAAAATTACGAAAAATAAAATGGCTGAATACAGATTAGTCAGAATAATGATACGTTTGACGATTATAGGTATTATGATTATAATAGCATCCAACTCATATATTTTCATCTTTCAAAATAAAATATATTTTTCATTTATTTGAATTTACTTCCATTTGTAATCGAAAAAAAACTATACGAAAAGGACTATACAAAGAGTATTAAGATCACCATAAATTTTAATATTTCTTTAAAAAAAAATTGTCTATCTTGTATCAAAAATTGTCAGTCTCTGTGTTAAAAAATATGAAACCTTTAAGAATTACTTGAGATAACCTTATTTTGAGCTTCATGTCTTCAAATTGAATTTTGAACTTCATGTCTCATAATTGAATGTCCGTGATACAATTCCCATCTAAAATTATGCTCTGGTGTAGCATAAACTTTAATCGGATCTTTAATAGTATCGACTTGTAATTATTCTGGAAAAACTCTAAACAAATTTTCAGTCTTATTAATGAAAATAAATTTTAAAATCTATATAAGTGACTGCGAAAAATTATGGCGTGATCAATGGCAAATTTTATGGTAAAATATTTCTGATATTATGAATCAAAAAATTATTAGTTTTTACATAAAAATCTCGGTGGTAAGCGAGAAATATTTGTATACATTTAAGAGTGGTGGTGGATAATAATGGTGAAATATAAATTCGGAACTTTAGAGATCGAGGAATTTTTCTTAGGAAGTATTAGAAACCAAATTGTTTCCACTTAAAAACAGATAGAAAAATAAATTTCATTACTAATATAAAATTAATCATGTAGCACAGAAAAAAGGAATTACACAATATAAGATGTAAGGTTTCTTCACCATAATCTCAACTTTACATCAATTTACTTACAAAATAAGGAAAAGCCTTGTATCTAGATGTATCTGCTATCTTTTCTTATTAGGACCGACGAAGATGTTAACGTTGCATTGGACAACATATAAAAAAAGTGAAATTCCTATTATGAAATTCTTTTTATCCCATCTTGTAATTTTAATAAGTGGAATGTTTCAACTGGTGAAATTGTATACAACTCTGAATATCATCGCAATTATGAGTGGAATTTTTAGAGGTTTTTCAGATTTGAATCTCAATGAACTGATTTCTAAAATTTCCCATGTTTCTACCTGTAATTTATATATTGTATTGCCATTTTTACCATAAAAAAGATTGGATAAACAATAAAATACTGGTATTTATACATGTAGGTATGGCTACAAGTATTTCTTTTTCATCAATTATTGCTTTATATTTTATTAGAACATTATATGTGTGTGAAAAAAAAGATCAAGCCAAAGTTTTGTTTTTCTAAATAATTTTGTGTGTAGTTCTACGTATATATAATCCTAATCCGTATCAAGAAGAGGAATGAAAGGGAGTGGGATTAAAGTCTAATGATTTTCTTCTATACTAAAGCCTGGTAATTTTGAAATACAAGTTGTTGGTTTCATCTTTCGTGGAGTTCTTAGGGGAATTTATTTTATATTTCAGGTAATTGCAGTTAAACCATTCCACCAATAGATACGGTTAAAATGTCGATCAATTAGGAAAGTTATTTTGTGAGTATAGAATTTAAAACTAATATCGACGTTTTCAAATACAATAGAACTGTTAAGTAGTGATACAACTCGCACTACTAGGGTTCTGCACACACCTATAAATATAGTATTTTTGTTATGCTGTTTATAAATAATAATATTTTACATCAGTGTGTAAAAATACTATCTAGTATATCTCGCGCAGGCGCGAGAGTATCGTTAGTATCTTTTAATGTGACATTTAAAACAATAACTACAGTTTTCCGGTAAACTCCTTTTTATTGTAGCAGCTTCAGAGTACAGAAGGGGATCATATATCACTTGTGGACTTTTTTACAATATTATGGTATACCCTTGTAAAATTTTTAAAAAAGATAGTTTTTGAAACAATTTAACTTACGATTTAAATTTTATTGACAAGGGACCAAATATCTTCATAAAATGTATGTTTGTAATTTAGCGCCAATTAAATTTTGACTGTGTTATTGACTTGACGTTAATGAATACAGGATAAAAATTATGTATTTAAAAAATTTCTGTTCATGGTCATTTTACAAAAAAAATCGATATGAAGAATTATATACCTGGATAATTTTGTTTGCTCTTTTATTCTTTAAACCTTTTTTCACATAATAACTTTTGTCTTTTCACATCACAAAATTACAAGCACAATTTATTGTAAATATTAACTATTTATCATAATAACATGATAAATTCAAATTTAAAACATTGACTGCTAATTTGCAGCGTTAATTATTTAAAAACTACGATTTAAGTCGTCGCCGTGGTGTATTGGGTTAATCACAAGGCATATGGCGTTTAACGATACGACGCAACGCGGTGACTTAGATTCGGTCCGTCGAACGGGGCTGGGCTGGTTTTATGGTTGGCTGTAAGTGATTGCTTTCGTAGTCATTAATTCGCCATATGTATCGATTAGATACATTAAAGTAGATAAATAAATAAATCTTTTTAAATAGTAAATGGTACAAAAATTCAAGTCACCAGTATTTATCTCCAGCGCATATTTCGAACAAAATTACCATTTTTTTGCTAAATCTACACTTAAATAGATGCCTATGAAGGAACGCTTTTTAGTCAAATATAACATTTATAACCTTTATTTACCGGTTTTTATTTATTTAATTTTTGGGTTTTCTCGTACTAATTCTTCTTTGTATCTGTCTTTACGCAATCCTTTTTGCTTATTCCATCTTTAAATCAATTACGTTTGTTGTTTTATTTAATATACATTCGTGTTTGTAACTTCTCTTTACGCGATCCTCTTTGCTTGTTTTTGGGCATCATAAGTTTTTTTTCATGTCAATTTGTGTTTGTATTCGTAATTTCTTTTTAGGCAATCCTTTGGGCTTGTTTTTTATATCAATTCGTGTTTTTATTTGTAACCTCTCTTTATGGGATACTTCTGATTATTAAATATTTGGATCTTTTTATACATTAATTCTTTTTAATTAAGTGGAAAAATTCCTAACTAATATTTTATAGGAAAAAACATGAGTACTATTTTTAAATAATTTTTTTATAATAAAATAATCAGATTCTTTTACAGAAAAAACAATAAATAATGAATTTTTATTATAAAAACAAATTAAAACAAAAATTTTACTTGAAAGTAAAAGATATAACAAATAGGTTTTTGAACTTTTTTTTCAATACATAATTTTATTTCACATATTTCTATGTCTATCACAAAAATGCCAAAAATTTCATTGGCGTTAAATTACTTATGCTTCTCGTAAAATGTAATTTGCTTCGATATTGAATTCCACTACGTAAAATTGTTTCTAAGAGATTTTTCGTGGACATTTTTAGCAACATCTTGATGAATATAATATATAAAATTATAATATTAATAATGGAGAAATTTATATAAGTTTGTTTTTCAATTCCCAATTCTAAAAATTAAAGGTTAAGTTTCAGAACAAAAGTCTCCGTCATTTACTTTTCCTTCTGTAAGATATATAAATATATTTTTAACTATTGAGTTTCATCTCTTCGGTACTCCAAAAGAAAACAAACGGAATCCTACAAAATTTACTTTCGTATTTGTCTCTCTGTCCATCGCTAGAGCCGATTTTCTGAGAAAGCGCATGATCTCAGAAACTTGGAATTCGGCATAATGGTCAAGCGTACTTACCTACACACTCGTACATTTCAATAGTTTATAATATGCATTTACTATTTTAGAGAGGGAAAGCAAAGGGGCAAGCAAATTCCTTGTTTTAAATTTAATCCTTATATTTATAGTATTGTGTATCCCACAAGATACTTAAAAATCAGTTAAAAGAGTAACTTTCTAGAATTTCTCTAAATAATATTCCCTAATTAAATAAAGAAATTTGGTATCGAAGCAAATAAAATATTATGGAAATTTTCGAATGGATCCGTAACGTAATCGATTTGTTCCAAATTCACAATTATACTTTTTGATTTAAAAAATTTTGATTTAAAAAAAAAGTAGTAATTTAAATTTGTTCCAAAATAATTTTTTTCATAATTTTAAGTAAAATAACGGTTGTCTTTTTTTTGGAGGCAAAAATGTTATAATAATATAAAATAAAATATGCTAATCATACTAATGGCCATGTTATTGGCTTTATTGAAAAGGTAATTTTATGCTATTTGTGTTTAAATACGATTCCAGGTTTACGGATGCCACGGCTAGCTCAAATGAAACCCAAACTAGAAGTCCATTTCTTAATCACTTTTTCGAGCAAAAACTTGTTTAGAGATGAGGTTATTTTTGGTTCTGTAGCTATATAAACAAAATCTGAATTTTGAGTGAAAAAACCATGTGTCATTATTGAGATGCAGTTATATCTACAAAAAGTTACTATTTAGTGTGCTGTATGGATTGGTAGAAACACGGATAGGTGTTTTTTCAAAGATCATGCCATATTTTGTCAATTTTTAATAATTTATTACTTTACCAGCTGAAGATTTAATTGACTGCGCTGGCATCCACGATAAAATGAAATCTGCAACTTGTGCTATGTAATTATTGGGTAAGATTTTGATTCCACTCCCTCAATATTTTCCCTGATATTTATTATGGATATGTACAACTATAAAAATAATTATTTAAAAACTAAAGGAATCGGATTTTCATTCTTTTCAAATGACATATATTGTAAATGGATTTAAAAAGGAAATCTAGTGCTTATTTGTCCCTGTAAGTTTATGTAAATATTTTCGAGTGTTATCTTTGGTGTATATATATAAATTCAAATGTTTTATCATTATACCTAATTTCAAGTTTCTGCATCAAATGGTTTCTCAGCAAAACAGTTGTATCCCAGGGAGACAAGTGATTGATCTTATAAGTATCGATTTTTCCTTAAAAGTACCCTAAAAAACACACTCGTAGTTACAATGCTACCATCTTCAGAATGCACACATTTTCACCAGTCGAAAAATCCACAGATTAAATTTCGATGAAGAGAATTTCATAACAGGAATTTATTTTTTTTATATTTTACCTGACGCAATATTAACGTCCGTACTGATCTCGATAAGGAAAGGAAAATTATTTTTTTTCTTACTTTTAAATAGGCCGGTAATTATTTGTTTTGTTACTTTTAAATAGGCAGAATAGATCCAGAAAAAAACTTGTGATTCTTTAGTAAGGAATTTAACATAACGCTATAATTATGATGGATATTTCCAGTTCCAGGATTTTTCCATTTTTTTCTATTGGCTATGATTGATAATTCTGATTTCCCAATTTGTTTCTATCGTAAGTATAAAATTTATTCAAATAATAGTTGCTTATTACCATATTTTTTTTCTGCAGGAGCTGAAATTTTTTTTACATATAATATTTGAGATACTTTACATAATTATTGCCATTAAAAACAGCCATAATTTTTTAGAGTATCTGACTATTATCTCCAAATTCACTTTTAGTAATTAACCGGAGAATTTTTTAATTGCATTTCCAAAATAATTAAAAGTTAATTTTTGTAATGACTTTGGGACATTTTTATCAATATAATACTTAAAATATTTTCAAAAAGTTTCAGTTCTATTTACACTAATACATGGTTAAATTGTATGTCTCTTGGATTGATGGCAGGCATTTTGAATTGCCTTCTAATTTAGGAAATTATTTCTTAAATATTTGGATAAAATATATTTAAGAAATAATTTCCTAAATTATAAGGCAATTCAAAATGCCTGCCATCATTTCAAGAGACATAAAATTTAACCATGTATTAGTGTAAATAGAACTGAAACTTTTTCACTCAAAATGAGTTTATTTCAGATAACATTTCAAGATGTTTCTGTACTAAAATATACTATTTTTGCTAAATAACATTAATCAGTATCAAAGTTATGTAGTCTTTTTCATTTTTAAAGTAAAAATAAAAAGTGGACTTTATTTTTTTTATGTATTTAATTTATTTTATTTTAAATTATATTTTACTTGGAAGATAAAAATGTATAACTTTGGTAATATTTTGATCATTGTAACTTATTCTTCTGATAAGATTTTAATGTTAATTTTCTGTTTAATATTTTTGAACTCCGCCATTTCCTTTTTCAAAATCTTCTTTTTGACTTTGATTACAGCAAATCTCGAAAATATATTATTTTGAAATAATAGTACCCGAACTACTTTATTTTTAAATTAGTGAAAATCATTTAAATACGTACATCTTTTTTTCACAGTAAAGTAAAGTTCAATTTCGATGCAATAAAATAAAAATACAAAATAATTTATTCATTTATAGTTTGTTTTAATAAAATTGAATCGAAGATTATAAAAAATATATACGAATTTTCCAATTCAACGGTAAAATCCATATTATCTATTCATAAAATAATCTATCGATTATTTTACTCTACTTCTTGAAAACAGGCAGGAACAATGCTAAAAAAGCGGCAACTGGAAAAGGAAAACACTTATAAAACCAATATAAAGTAAATAACGCAATATAGGGTTGCATTTCGATAGCCATATTAAATAATTTGTGTAAATTTACTATAAATTTTCCCCTGACTTAAACCGATATGTAAAAAAACCATCATGTGCATTTCAGTAATATATTAAGATTATACAATTTTATTACTAATTTGTTATTGACATTAGTTGTTTATTAATAAAATTGTGAATTTATTGTTAATCCATAAAAATATCATAAATTATTTAGCTATTTGGGATTTAATTTAGAGTTTTTTGTCTTGTAATATATTTTTGGCGTATTAGTAATAAATAAAATCATTAGATTTAAATTCCTTTAATACCTATATAAACAAGAAGTTATCCCAGGTAAATGTTAAATATTAAATGCAGTTAAATTTATTAAAATTTGTATAAAATTTATGGAATGCTCAGATTTAACATGACTGAAGTTCAGTTTATACTTACAACCCATTACTGAAGCAATGGTTGCAAATGGCACGATGCAATCCTGTGCTAACATAATTGGGAATATGATATTTCCAATGAGAGATGCGAGGCGGCCATTTGAGTAGATAATCGATACGGCTAACGACCTGAAACCGGAATGAAGTACTGATTAGTAGCGGTAATATGATACATTTTGTAACATTCCGATATTTTCCCAAATTTGATAAATAAAATGCTCACGCAACTAAGCAACACAGGATCCTATCGAAAGTCGTTATACCTCAATTCAATTATTTAATTTTTTTTGTTCAATTAATATATTGAAGTAAAAAATAAATCCTAGGAGATAACTAAATGTTGGCAATTGAAGTTGTATAATGTATTAAGGCTTTCATATATGGACTGTTAAGACTCTGCTACGATTACTCAATTAGGAATAAGTGTTTATCAAGATTATTATAACAAATGTGATGAAAACTAATATGATAAATAGAAAAAAAACATGGTGTATGTATTATAACCTTATTTTTTTATAAGTTGAGTATTGCTCATTTTATTAGACACACTAATCTCACAATTAACATTTTATTACTGAGGGTTTGTTTTTGATGACATTCTTGATTTTTTAAAATTTTTTAGACTAAACAAATACTTAATATTATAAATAAGTCTTATCCGATTCGTACAGTTAAGATAATACTTTTTAATAAGGGAATTTAAAATAATTTATTGAAATAAATTAATAAACATTTCTAAAGCAAGAAAACAATTACCACGATAGTATTTACAACGAAAACTATCAAAATATATATATGCAATGAAACTCTGTAAAGTAAAGGTTATAATACCTTTACTTTACACATTCTATCAATTAGGAGGTAAAAATTGGAAAAAATTAATTTTCTATTGACAAGCGTGAACGTAACACCGCCGTTTATCTTTCCTTAAATCTGTGCAATCATACGGTATTTTAGTCCAACGATGACAGGGGGCGAGCTTATTGCCATTTGGGCACATTGCACATGGCACAGAATTTATTCTGTGGTATGTGGGGTTTCCTCACGGTGTTTTCCTTCGCCGATCGGTAAATGTACTTGTGTTACAAATGACACATTGGTACATGGCACAACCTGACGAATTCGAAGCCAGGACATCTAGATTTTGTGTGTGTATATATATATATATATATATATATATATGTATGTATGTATGTATATATATATATATATATATATATATATGTGTGTGCGTGTGTGTGTGTGTGTATGTATATAATATATAAAGTATACCGATATTCTCTGTAAAATCATGACGTTATTGTCCTATTACATGACACAATGTCTTAAAAATAGGGTGATAAATGAAAAAAGGGTCTATTTTGAAGTTATATTAGGATAAATAAGTATCTAAACACTACAAGTTCTTAATTACAATAACCATCATTAATCTACAATAATATTATTTAAAAACATAGCGGGTAAGCGACTAGTTTCTTGGTATCGTGCCCATAGAATTTACCATATTATTGACATTATGTGGGCACAATATCCTAGTGTCCGTTTTCCCGTAGCGCATGAACAATAACTTATTGCTTCTCTGCCAGAAACATTTGTGGCGCATCTTACAAGAGCGTGTGTACCCAGATTGCATCCTACCTCTCAAGAAAAGAGCAGTCTCCACATTGATGCCATGCTCAGTTATACTTTCGGGGTTTGATTATTCACATATCTATATGTGATAAAGTTCTTTACGAATATGCTGACTATAATAACTATGTGCTAGTTTTATGATGTAGGTACTCACTGTCAATAATATGACGTCTTCTTCATTCCCCCTAGGGAAAGCTTTCATGTATCCTGGTGCAATAACCATCTCGAAATGCAGCTCGTCCTCTATTAACCTGATCATATATCACGTAATTGGCTAATACGTTCGGTATCTCTGGTATTTTACCTATTATTTCAGTAAATCTTTGTGGATTTATACTATTTTTCATGACAGAGTGAAATCAATTTGCGAGGGCAGCCGCTATTTTAAAATCGTCGAACATGAGTTATAGCTCTGTTAAAATAGTCTTGGCAGAATAACTTGTAATCGCGTTTGATGCACCCGATAACAACCTCTACGACACATTGACATGGAGCAACGAGTCGAGATTTGTTTGCCTCTCTTGTAGACAATTGGTCTTCTCCTCGGTTTCTAGTTGGCGGAATAACAACTTGATAGCCGCATGACTCTAGGTACTGCGTTACGGAAGCCTCTGTCTAACACAAAGACATAACCTTCTCTATAAATCCAATTCAACAGAATTTCTTCATTATTTGTCGACATATTATTATATTGGCATCTGTTGTCGTAGCAGCACATGGCCCTAACACTTCTAGTATTTATCCATTACACCAAACAATCATGAATGGGTTTAATAACTTGCTGAATTTAAATAATGTAAGTCTTTAGAAAAAGAAATTACAGCTTTTTTGAATATATACATACGTGCCATCACATATAGTTATAGCCTTTTTATCAGCTATCAGTAGATGCGTGAAACGATATCATATCGAAACAATGTGTGAAACCTAAGATTAATAGTTAAAACGTCCTGGAATAAGCAATTCCTGGCAATCTTCATTTGTCGCTCCAAATTTTTTTGAGACTTTTTTTAGGTTGTCCAGTACAGAGCTTCATCAAATAAATCGTAGGGTTTGCTTGGGTCTTTAAAGCTTGCTGCGAGGAAGGTATTTTCATAAATAATGCTCTTTTTTTTCATTACCTTTATAATATCTAGAAGCTTACTCTGTTAAAGTCGTGATAAACATTTGGGACAACAAACAGTTCATCTCAGTCCTTTCCATTTAAATGCTCTTGGCAGACTATTGCAGCATCTGAGACGTAATGATTGAAATGTATTAAAACATACTCTTAAGAGCATCTAAGATTCGAAGACGAGACCCATCTCTACATCCATAAAATAGACACCTGGCAGATATGCACGATAAACTTGAGTACTCAGACACAACCAGAGATTGGCTTACTTCAACCGGAGTCACTGATCTATCGGCATCTTCTTTACCTTGTGGTCTAAAATAATTCCAGGAGCTGCTGGAGTAAGGACGACGTTTGATTAATGAGCAGCTACTGCAATGTCTGTCTGTACTTTTTCGTTGTCTTGATTTATGACACTATGGTGGCGTCTTGCCGCGCGTTCAGGTCTATGCCGGTATGGTCGGCAGATATATTTTTCGTATTGAACGCCATCTACAATAAAAATAATAATGCGCTATTAGTAATATAATAGTAGTTAGTAGTATAATAGATGATACCGCAGAAAAACATCACGCCAGTTAATTGTTAACAGCTGTAGGACCCATAACAATAAAATATTAAAAATACACTTTCAGACCAAGTTAAAATATTATTAATAAAAACATGCAAGCAAATGTTTACCTACAATTTTGTTCACACTACTTGACATCAGAGAAAGCGCAAGCGGTTTTGCTCCCAGGCTTCCATTTCGATTTAGTGATATGCGTTTGCTTGGATAAGTGGCTCTATTGCTTACCATATTAAGTCGAGATTTTATATGAAACTGTAAGTACATACGTATTCAGGTAGATATTATGTATTCCTTAGAGTGTCCATGGTATAATGGCTAATATACTCACCTCCTATTCCGGTGGCCCGATTTGCATTCCCGGTCCGACTATGTACCAATGAAATTTATGTTACGTACATGTTATGGACGGTCTAACGGCTAAGAAAAACACCGTGAGTAAACCTGTGTGTCTAAGAAGACTAGCAATCTTTGAAGATACATTAAGTTTACCAACCCGCAGTGGGCTAACTTGGAGGGCTTCGGCCTGAACCTCCTAACTTTGAGGAAAGGCTCGTGCCCAACAGTGGGACGTATAGTGGCTGACGACGATAATAACTTAAAGTCTAGTATTTCATTAGTGCTATATAAATACCACTGCTAAGGTTCGGCGTGGTCATTGCATTTACTTAATTAGAATACCTACAGTAGCGGCTGCGCTGCCGCCCGTAAGCCATTCACTCAATATGACTCGCTGGAGTCTTTACTCAGATACCACTATCGATATCCGAGTTAATAATATGTATTTAAAAATACACTTACTTGACGAGGTAATATTTTATGATTTACAAACTCTGCTATTGCAGGGCATCAAATAGTGTTATTTATTGGTATCAAATAGTGTTTTCGATATCCTATAGTGTAATCTGCGTCGAGATCGAGTGCACAATATACAATTATGCGCTTCCCATTTAGTTTTAGATACACCAAATCAAATATCCGTTAGAAAAAGCCAAGGTTGTTGTCCAGGGCTAAACACATTCAAATCACAAAACAAAAACCAGTGGCAAAAATAACAAGCCCGGTCAAAGGATGAACGAGTGAGATAATTGAATCGCAAAGGTGTACTGGTAGGTCTAATAACATAGAAACAGAACCGTAAGCCAAGTGAAAGTGCGTGTTTGCGTTTTATCTACCAGCCCATGCAGGAGGCAGCTAAGAAAATATGTCTCTCTCTCTCTCGCACAGATTGGAATGCTTATAGTTAACTATCTAAGCACTGAACGTGCTGGTCTATTGTTATTTCATCCTCCTGTTTTAAAATAAAAATAACACTAACAGTTTTATGAATAACAATTTGACATAAAATATGTCACTGTTTATTTTTTGCTATTTATTTTCGAGTTTGCTGACATAATCAAAGTTACGCAAAGATGCTGTTTATGATAAATACTTTGATATTTAATAAGTAGTTGAGATTGCCGATGATTTTTTTTTATTTAGTCTAAATGCCCAATATCCTTTACTCAATTAAGTCAATTAACACTAATTCAGCGTTCGTTTTATTTAATTAAGCAATATTACAATAAAATTACATTAAATTTAATTTAAATTAAATAAATAATATCTCAAATCTCAGTCTTAATGAATTCCTAGCAATTTGTCGTCTCTAGATTTTTTAATATTACAAAAAAATTTGTTTCCTCCCTTATATTAAAGATAATAACGTTGATAGATTCAACGTTATTATCTTTCACTTTGTTAACGTAAGTTTTACGTGTTAATGTAAGTTAACTTTTGTTGCAAGTGGAAGTTGACTTTACACGAAAATACACAATTTTAATCTAATTTGTGAAACGACTTAAGACATTGTACAAAAAAACAATCAGTTGCACTTCCTCAATAGAGTTTAATTTTTTTTTATAACTTTACTACTAAATAGAAAATCAAATAGAAGACTAGAAGTTTCAGTCTCTTTTTTAAACAGGTTGATGATTCTAATACCCTAAATTATTGTGCTACTAAAACTATTCGTTTTTGCGATACATTTTTAAATATGCAACTGATTTTGGTGGAGGTTGTAAATTTAGCCGATGGTAATTTGAATTGAAGGAGACTAACAAATTTCAACCAGAGTTGATCGAATAAAAATCGACGACGAATATTACTATATTGTGGCATTTAATCTAATAGTAAATTGAAAAATAAACCAGAATACCAAGCAACTAAAATACCATTAGCTACAGCTGGAATTGGGTTCGAAAAATGTTTGTTTGCTTCAAATGGAGGGATTTTTAAAATTTTCGAGTGCATATTGAAGAAGAAATTCACATTAAAAACCGTTTACTTCAATATCATTTATTTCAATAAATTAATATATTTTATATATTTACTTATTAAAATGTTCAACATTTTTATGGTATATTCAGATATACAATAAAAATGTTGAACATTTTAATAAGTAAATATATAAAATATCTTAATTTATTGAAATAAAATATGTACAACCATTGTTTCACGTGAAACATGTTTGCAGAATAAAAGTTGTGAATCAGAAAGAGTGATTTCAAAGATATTTTACATTAATTGACCATTAGTTGCAAATAAATTTATGAAGTAGTAAATTAGTCATTAAAAATTACAGTGTATACTCCAAACATTACATTTTGAACAATGAATCTAACTGAATTATTTTATATACTTTAAGATTGATGATAAATACTTACTTGACAACAGTAGGAAAAACCTCTAACGCAACTGTCAATATGATGCTTATTGAAGTTTGCGCCAATGCCACAAAGGTTGAAACCAATGCGGCTACTTGAATTGAGCCTGTTGCCCAATAAAGGCCAGCGCAAGTACTTGCACAGATTGTCATATAAAAAACTACAAGAGCGCGTTTACCAACAAAATTAATAATAAAGCTGGAAAAGATGTATGGAATGCAGCACGAAATACCCATTATTATGGCATTTACGTAAGTTTCAGTTCCACTTTTATTCTGAAAAGAAAAAAAAACTATGCATATTCATTTATTAAACCACTATTGTGTTGATTTTAAATATATTTGGTAACAGACTAATCAAGGTTGTTAATTAACCAAAATTCATAAAAGCATATTTAAAAATATTCGACTTCAAAAAACTTCGTGGAATCAAAGGCAAATATTTTATTGGAAACTTTGACGAAGTATGTATAATTAACGGATTAAGTAATGAACGGAAATAATATTTAAAAAATATATTTAGAAATACGTCATACAAAGAGTTATTTTAAAAATCGGTAAATAATCTTATACTTCTTACACTTCAGAGAATAATGTTTGAAAACACGTGGAAAAATGGAGAAAAAGTGTTAACTATAAAGAAAAGTCGAAGTTAAAAATTGATCTGTCGAAAAATATTTACTTTGTTAAATGATAACTGCCGAAAATGTAAATGCAAACTAAATAAGTTTATGCTCTAACAATAAAACGCTGATTAGATACAAAGCAAAGTGACTAAAGAACACAAAAATATAAAGATATACATTAAAATATGCTCAAAGCCAGTGAGAAAGAAAGGCATAGAAAAATTTACATGTTGCGTTATTTTATATTTAACATATATTAAACAATTTCCTTATTCCATAGAAGAAGATAAATCTTTGTTATACCGGTGTGCATTCCCGACTCTCCAGATTTGTTATCGATATATTCTTCGCCGTAGCCATGTAACTATCGAGCATCACACACAGAGTAGTTTCATTGTTTCCAACCGATTTATAAGTTTCCACGATGGTAGAAATTTGGGGATACCACAATCTCATGGTGTTGTAACTGAGAAAAAAAACTTTACAAATGATTCAGATATTAGCATTCATACAATACTTAAGTTTATGTTAACGAAAGATACTTTTTTTATGAATTTAAAATACAAGTCTCTTACTTTAGTTTTTCTTTATTTCTTAGATTGAGAGCAATGCCTAAGGCGGAATTATTCTAATGAAATTAATTGCACAACATTTTGGTTACTTTTGAATTAAATTTTACATGCATTGAAAACTGTAATATAGACATTTTATAATAATTATTTGAATACACACACATATATATATATATATATATATATATATATATATATATATATCCTACTGATATTATAAATGCGAAACTTTGTAAGGATACATGCATGGATTTTTTTTGCTCTTTCGCGCAAAAACTAATGAACGAATTTTGATGACATTTTACATACAACATAGCTTATACTTAATGATAAGACATAGACAACACAGTTTACATATGTTTATATTATAGACAGTTTATAAAGATATTGTGTGATTTGGCTATTATATAACGATAACGATAAGAAGAGTTGTTTATATATCCGTAAGATTTAAAAATACTGACAGCAGTATAAAAATCTTTCAAAAAAGGTCATATTCAAATAAGTGCCAAATACGTAATTTTATCAATTATCCATTATTCTTATTATATCGTCTGAATGAGACATTAAATGGTTTTGTGAAGTCATTGAACTTATCTGAATGTACAGAAAATTTATAAATACTTAGATACAATTACCGGTAAAGAGAATTTCCATGCAAAGTTTTAAATTTTGGTGGTGGTTAATAAAAATGTCGTGCAATTTTATTAATAAAATGGCTAAATTATTTGTCGATTTTTGAAAAAAAAACTTACCCGAACATCAAGGCGCCTTCCATGCAAACCAACAGAAGGAGGTAATGAAACAATGGTTTTTTAAACATTGGTTTAAGACTTCGTACACTTTCTTGAATGGTTATAATAGTGGATTTATCTTGTCTCTTATTTTCACAATCAATGCGGCTGGGTGGTTGATGCTAAAAAGATACGAATATAAATATTCAAATACGTTAAACTTGCGGAAGAATTCTTTCTTACAGAACCCTTTGGCAGAAATAGTACTGAATACATATTTTAAAACGTAGTTGAAAAGGATTTGTAATAATTTTGAATGCAACGCCTTGGTGTTTTAGAGTATATGTCTAATCTCACTAAGTAACTGTTTTATCGTGCATATAACGTTATGGTACATTAAAAAATTGAAGAATTATGAAATCGATAGTTAGAATATATTTTAATTGAAAATTATTTCAGTCAAATTCCATTAATAAATCAAGACACAAAGAAAATGAATTTTTCTTAGGCTTTAGAACAGTATATTAAGCGTAATATTTACATAGTGAAAAGTAATATTAATATCAGTAATAAAGGTTTAAAAGATACAATATCTCACCATAAATATTATAATACTTCATATTCTACCCCAGTAAGACTGAAATTTTCATAATGTGAGTTCTGGTCGTTCTTAATAGGTTTTTTCTTAGTGCCAATTTTATTTACAAACTGCTACATGTGAATTTGCTTACGTTGAATTAGTTTTACTCACGTTATGTATTGAAAGTTCCTTCAAAAGGAAAAGAAACTGTTTCAAAATTTTACTTCAATCCTAAATTTTAATCTCTTTTTCCCCACACTTAGAAAATCACAACTTCAAAATAAAACCTGCTCAGTGAAACTCATTTTTCTCACCCGTGAAAAACCTGAAGCTTAAAATAAAAAATATTTAATTATTTATTTTCAAAGTACTTCTACAAAGTTTTGTGATAAAAAGATTATTTAATATTTTTTCGTAATAAAAAATATTTAAGCTTTATTTTGCCTGTTTAGGAACTGAATTTTTAAAAGCGCTCTTAATAAGCACATGCTGCCTAAGCTTCCTAGGAAATATTTTTTTAAATTAATAGCTGGTTCAATAATTTTACTCAATTGCGACCAGGGCACAAAAGAATTTTAAAATATGAAAATTAAGAATTTTCCAATTTTTTTTATTATAAAGGAATCGTAATTGCTTATTTAATACAAATAATCAAACATTAACTTCTATTCCAAATTTAAAAAAGGTATGTCCAATTTTGTTTCAGTTCACGTGTCACTTGTATGTTTACATTTTACCTCTCAAATTTTACACTGAAGCCCCACAATAATCCTTATTCTATGTTTATATAAATACATTTCTGATTTTAAATGAATTCGCATTTTTTATATATCTAGTGTTGATTTCCATCAATATATATATATTTATATACATATATACATATATATATATATATATATATATATATATACACATACATATAAAACGTATATAATCATTCTTCTCTGACTTACTTCTTATTTTCAAAACATTGTTCCTTGTTTCAATATCCAGAGCAAATTGGAAACCCAAAACTATATTTTTATTAGATTTACGTTTATAAAAATTTGAAAAAAATAAAAACAGAACCAATTAAACACTTTATCGACATTTAACAGTGACAGTGAAGTCTTAGTACCAAAACTACAACTGATATGTATCTATAAGGCATTGACAGATTGCGATAAAGACTACTGAAAATACCTGCTAATGATTATATATTAAAAAAATTATTGTTAAAAATTAGCAGTTAGGAGAAGACTTAAATATTGAATAAGGTTTAAGAGTAACCGACTATTAACAATAATCTAACATTTATTACATTTACTAAGCAAGTATAACCAAATGTGTTTAACTTTAACTAACTTTTTCAATATCTTCCCTTATGTTCTAGGTAAGGCATTTATGATTATAGCTGCATATTGATTATCTGTACATACACGAATCTAGTCTATAATAATTTCCTTAAATTTTTTTATGATTTTATATTTAATATGTATATGTTTGCATCTTTTGTATAATTTACTTTTTTTTCATATCTGTAGCACTTCTGGTAAAAATATGTGTATGTACATATTTAGACTTTTGATTAAACTCACTAAGGAGACACAATTTCCCATGATTTTGTTGGAACTCAACGGTTTGTATCTTATTCTCAACGTCATGCAGAAAGATCTTGGACTCTTTGAAAATTTATATGACTCACACTTTGACTGCATGAGATTCACTAAAACTTGGTTCATTTGGTGAGCATCATAGTGGAGGAACGGTTCTCTGCTTATTATTTTTGTTCTTAAATTGGGTATTATGAATTGGTACTCTATTGTATATCCACTATATAATGGGAAAAAATTTACCTTCCTTTCTCTGGGATACCATATCCTCACCTTTCTTTAAGATTATGAAACATTGCTTTACACCCAAAATAATGGATGTTTCGTTACTTTCCTGACCACACCTCTTCTAGAATTCTATATTCGAGTGTGTGTGGAAACTCTGTTGGTTAGATAGACAGCGGTATATATATTGTTAATCAAATTAGGAGTAGCTTCTCTTTCAATACATAAAGCAAACTTTATGATTAAAGTTTACCCGGCCATTGTTTTTAATTACTTAACTAACAGACAATAAGTTTGCTGCTAAATCGGGCACATATAAAATATTTTAAGTAGGATTTTATTGTTTTGACTTTCGTATAGTCAAAGTCCTCTTGATCAGAATTATTTACCAAAAGTGGTTTTTCATTTACCGCTTTTATCGTCTTGATACGCGACGCCTTTCCTGCCGCTGAATTTTGGTGGTTATTTGTGCTCTCCAGGGAAATAAAGCTGTACTTTTTCTTATGCATGGAGGCATCCAAGTCTATGTACCATACCTAGGTATCATTAGCCGAGGCGGTGAAAGCAGTAGCGCAACTTAATTTTCATTATTTAAGTTCTTTTGTGTTTGCTTGGATCAAATACAAAAGAACTAAAATAACGAAAATTATGTTCTTATGTGACAGATTATATAATAGCTGATGCAACGGTGTGCCTTCCGTGGAAAGTTTTTGAGTTTTTTTCCTTTAAAATGTCTTTTTGTCGTGAATGCTTTGCTGCCATGGTCGACTGCTTTGGCAGCTTGTAAAACGTTTTCTTGATCAAATTTGCACTATTTTCCATATCTGAGTATTCGTTGAATTGTACGACGAAACTTGTCATCTTGTTTTTTCCAGAATTGTTTCATAACCTGCGCTTCTAGAATAAACGTAAAGTAATGTGTCAATAAAGAAAATAATTCTTGTTCTCTTCAAATTATCATTTTAATCCATTGTTTCACTACTTTCGACAAAGTTCCACAATTCGTCCACTTGACGATATGTTTTATAAGCAAACCTCCATGTGGAATAATTAGATCGACGGCTTAAATTTTGGATTAATTTTTGTGAAGTATTTGAGGATATTTTTACCTTATTTAGATTATGTACTGCTTTCCTAGTTTTTCAAATGTTAAAATATTTTGACAAAAATTCTTCTGAGCCTGTAATCTATTGAAATAATTTTGACCTGGTAGAAATATTAGTTGATTAAAAATAAGGAAAAATAGACAGCAAATCTCTTGATACTATCGAGCACAATAAGTAGAAGTTGTAGTGCGGTGACGGAGTTAGAGTTTACATACCCTCCCTCGTAGATTACAAAGATCATAACTTTTTTTTGAAATTATCTTATATCCTTATATTATCAAGCAGCACTTACAACAGTTAACTTGTCTTAAAAGTAATTTGTATTTTTTTTTCTCCTCTTCGTTAAACATATTTTAATAAAATTTAATATTTCTTCTCTATTTTTAAGAATTAAAATGTTCCATAAAAATATCAAATGCATTTGTGCTAAAATATTTCCGGACTCCGTTTGGGATATAATGAGCCTCTTTAAATTATGCGCCCTAATATTTAATAAAAAAGTTGCATATTATAGTATATTAACTTAAAAACGATACAATAAATTATTTACACACTACTTAAAATATGTTGAAAAATTTAATAAGATTCTGGAAAGAGTTCAAATACAATTTAAAATCTAAACTTCAGTTTTGATTTTTACTCAGTAAGAGTCAGCAGCAAGGCAGCAAAATTAAAAGCCAATAACGAACACCATTAGCCAGTTTTGTAGATAAGAGTGTTTCTGATAATTTTTTTCAATTACATTATGAATGTTTTATATAAAATTTTTAAACTTTTGTTTGCTAATAAACCTATAAGTTAAGGGTAATTTTCAAGAGAGCATACGTACACACCAGGATCATATCCTTTTTCCCTTTGGCTTCCATCATTATCTGATATTCTAATTTAATATTCATCTGAAATCTTTTACATGTTCTTTTGTCTTCATTTCAATGTGAATAAAAAAGGTCAGAAATTTTAATTAACTCTTTTTTCTGTATTTAATTCTCCCAACAGCCAAAATATCACGAAAAATCGATTATTTTAAAAAGAAACTGTAACTGTAAACATGGTACCACTAACTAGTAATCGGTTGTAATCATACTAACCAATGGTGTCGAGTGGATGCACCCATGGAAAAACAAATGCAGTAATTACAATGTTAATGATGGGCGATTTGAATCAGTGATTAATTACTTTTAGTAACGAGGAAGAACTTTAAGTAATGAGGAAGTTCTAAGTGTATGAATGAAAACCACCTCATGGTAAAGGACAGCGAACGGTAGGAAATTCTTAACCATGTTCAAACATTCCTCAGGTTTTTTGTGAGAAACTTATTAGCAAAGCAGCTAGAGGAATTTATCTTTTACTGGCAAACTTGACTTCCTTCACGAGTAATGGCGGGCAATACGTGTCATATAAGTATATTGACACATAATAAATGAAAATATTAATATATAATATGATAATTGAAATAAAATTAGAAAAACGCTTTATTTTTCTAGGTGTAAAAACGTTTTGTATTAAGTTTACTAAGTTTTATGAGTTATTTAAACAGTAAAATATAATTATCAACACTCACGCAAATGGAAATATATATATATATATATATGTATATATATATATGTATATATATATATATATATATATATATATATATATATATATATGTATATATACAGTAAAGTCAAATTTACTTACAGGAAATGTTTCAGGTGGTTTTCCAGTATTAACACTATACATTAACCGTAATGTATTAAATGCTTCGTCATAACGGCCTTGGGCAAAATCAAACTTTGGACTTTCTGGAAATTGCGAAAAAAGGATCGCTGCAACCAAACTAAAAATTCCACCAGCGTAAAGAAAGAAATTCCAGCTATGTAGACCTGAAAGGTAATTATTTTAAAATTGTCTACTTTATTTGTTACATCAATCATTGATAATGGTAACTGACTACATTGGGTTCTTTGGCCTCTAAAGGTAAAAAATTATAAAATATATCAAATAATTATTTCTGTTTCAATTTCACGCTTGTATGTGCATTTTTTTCGTCAATAATTTAAAATACCAAACAAGTAAAAACTAAAAATTTTAAGAGAAAAATAAATTTTTTCGTTCAAGAAAATGGACATTTTTATTTTAAGATAATACTTCACTGAATTAGAGCCATTATTCTCAAAATTACCACCCAAATAAAGCCAATTTTGTTTTGATCACGAATGAACGTCCATTTTTATTATCTACTCGTTTGCTTATCTAGTGTTAATATGTTTAAACTTAATATATTTTAGAAATCATACTGTAATAATACATCGTTATTCTTAATGCTATGAAATATAATAAATTAAATTACATTTACTGAGTACCCCTTCGAAAATATCAATGTCCCATTTATGGGGTAGAATCGCCCAGGCCATTAATGCGAGGACGACTTGACCAACAGATAGGAACGAAGAGAATACTAACATCACTCGGTCTCTGGTTTTACTGGTTGTAAATTCTGATAAAAAGGCTGTACCCGCAGAGTACGCTCCATTAAATCTTAAATACAAACAGCATTGAATTAAATTATATTATTTATAATAACAATATTTTAAAGCATTCTCCTCTTTACTGCACTTTACTGTAGAATTAAATACATAAGTTATTCCAATAAAATATAGAGAAATTCATGAAGTAACTTTATTCAGGTATGTAAACATATTTTTTACGAAATTTTTTGGATATAAAATTTTGACACAAAATTCGATGAAATGCATACCGAAAAAAAACACATAACGTAGTTGACCTACTCCTATTGAAATCGTTGATGCAAACTTTGAATTGAGAAAAAAATAGATAATTCGATCAACATTTTATAATGAATAAAATAATTACCATCAAAAACGAAAGGGACCGAATTTATGCATATATGTGAATATTATTACCGTATGGGGATTGAAGTGAAAGGATGGGAGAAAAAGTAAGATATGTTGGATTAAATCAAATTATTTTAGGTTAGGTTAAACCAGTATACATAAGTTCGGTTAGAAAGATTTTAGTTGGGTTTGATTAGGTTAAATTGAATTATTATATTTAGCTTATTATTGTTGGTAGAATTATTTTGTTAGTTGTAGTTAGGTTAGGTTAGATTATAATAACCTATCCTGGATTAGGTGGATTGTATTCGATTTTGTTAAGTAAGTTGATATATTAAGCCAGGTTACGTTAGTTGTGTCGGTTTGTATTGGGTTAGGTTGATATAAATTTGAGTTAGATTGGATTAGGATAGGTTAATTTAAGTCATCTTGGGTTGATTTAATTAGCTTAGGCAAGGATGATTACGTTAGGTTCAGATTATTATCGAGAACTGAAAATTTATTGTGCATGATATTTTTATCCAAAGATTCATATCAATGAGAGAGGCTTGTACCTGATGGCAGAATTTTTTCTTATACATACAACCCTGCAGAGGGAAGCTCTTTCTTCTGCAGAGCGGAGAGTTCCTTCCTGATTTTTTTATATTTTCTATGGAAACATGTTACCCATCTCAAATATCAAGTCTCTTAATTTTTGGTTACTTTTTGTTAAAACATTCACAGCCAAATTTAATAAGAAACTATACTTTGAGCAAAGCCACCAACATAAACTAATAGAAAAATAAAACAAACAAATTTGACATGGTTTTGTAAAGGCCTTATTCTAAATTGTGCGCAAGTTATATTTTGTACAAAATAATTGATTATATTCCCTTTATTTATATCATCGATATATCAATACTTTTAACATAATTTGGTTCCAAAAAGATAGTTTGGAAACCGGCTAGACTTTATTTTCAAAAATGAAATAAATAAGGTGAAAAACACAGAAAAGCGACTTACAAAAAAAAAACCAAAAAATATTATTTTAATGCCAAAAAAAAATTTAAAATCTGCTTACAAAAACCCTTCCATAGATTTTGCGCCGGCCAAGACACCAAATGTTTGACTTGTGCCCTGTACGCATATAGAAATGAAGATGCCAAAAAGACTAAATTTAAGCATGGTTTTTCTCCCAAATGTATCTGTGAGAAATCCACCAAAAAATCCGGAACATAACATACCTGAAAATTGCAATGAATTATCTTCAATGTCTTACTGTCAGCTAATGTATCTGCTATTAGCGTCACATTTTATTAAAAAAATACGTGATAATTCATTTGTTTTCTATAATAAAGTAATAAGAGGAAATAACATTAACAATAATACAACAATAAACAACAAAAACAATTGCTACAGATAATGTTAATTATCTGAGATAGTGCCCATACGGATTACTAATAGAAGTAATATGATAAAATTTTCGTGTCTGCTTATACAATCGTTTTTTTCCTCTTTAAATATTAAAGGATTATTAAAGTAAACGATTCTAAGACGGAATAAATTCTATTAAAAGTTTTGTCTGTCTATTTGATTGGCCTGTAGGTCGGTGAAAAGCTTGTATTAAAATGGTTAGTGTTTTTTCAAAGTATTTGAACGAAGAAATAATATGTACTTTTATGTCTCACTTGCAGCTAAAAGTGCTCGATCAGACCTCCCCTCTTACCTCGTGCAGCGTTAAGTGCTGTATGATGATCGAAATATGGCGTGTGCGCTTAGGACTCATCGTCCATAGAATTCGCTGAATGATTTTGAACGATATATTGTTAACTGTTCTGTTATAATATTTACGGCCAGTTTAACGCGATTTTAATGCGTATATTTTAACTATTAAATGATTGCATGCTAACATTATTTAAACTTTAATTATGATAATTTTTAAATAATTATTGATTAGTTACTGACTTTTTAAATGATCAAGAAATATATTGGAAAAATAGGTTATATTAAAACATTTTAATACGTACAATACAGCTTTAATGTTATCGATTTATATTACGTTATGATTTTCGTCATATTACTGACTGGATTTTTCCAAGAGATTTTCATCATCTCCAAAGTGATTTCGTAATCTTTAGACAATTTTTTAGTTTGATAAACTTTATTGTGATTTTTTTCCAATAACTGTTTTCAAATAAATTGGCCCATTTCATTCAACGACTATAAAGAAATCGCAAGGGCAAACTCCGTTCAAATGTTTCCGATGGTTAACTTTGTGTGGCATGTTCGCAAGTAAATTAAGACAGCAAATTATTCATCTTTCCGCAAAACAACAAAAGTACCAATTTAATTTATAATTAAGTACTTTCGTAACTGGTTTCTTTTCAATAACCTCACTTCTATTTTTTTATTCAATATATCGTAGATACGAAAAATTACGCAACTGAAGCTGGCAGAAAAAGGAAAATTGGCGATATAAAAATTGTCACATGGGGAATCTATGAGTGGAGAGAAATTCTACAAAGGGTTTTGAATATAAAAATTACGATAAATTTGAAACTACAAAATTGATTTTAAAATGCATTAAAATAGTTACGTCTATAAAATAATCAATATTGTAAGCGACGTAGGAAACAATCACAACCTTGTCCAAAACTCATAGTAAAAATCAAACCGTGGCCTCGTATATATGAAAAATCGTGAAAAGTGAGGTTACAAAAATCAAAATCCACTAGAACAAATCCTTGAACATAAAATTATAGCAAGTATAAGAGCCTAAAAAAATATAAATACAACTATAATTTACAAATTTAAACAATGTAAACACAATTTGACAGTTTTATGAAATAAAATAATTTTTTACGGTGCGATTTGTGAAAACCACCTATGGAAATAATTCTTCGGAATTGTAGCACATTTTTCAACGAAAGGATTTCATTAAGTTAGAAAAAAAATTATCTAAAATATGAAAATATTCTTACCTATATAAGGAACGGCACTGAGTACTCCTTTCTGATAAATAGTCATGTGTAAGTCACATTCTGCATTAGGAAGAACATATGAAAAATTCGTTATCGTTATAATACTTGCAACAGCTTGGAAAAAACTTACGAATATAAGTCTGTATTGATATTTTCCAAACCTACAAGTGTCCAGACATTCCTGAAATTCGTTCATATCCATAACTTTGACGGGTGATTTTACAGTGTCGCGACTGTGAAATTCTGAAATAATAAATTATTTTATTATTTACTCAGACGATATAATTTTACAAAATTTACTAAAAAATTCTAAGCAATGCCGTTTTCTAGGATTAATATAAAATTTAGTTTAAAAATGAGAAGTAGAAACGTGGAAAATCCGTAATTTTAGGAAATATCTCAAAAAATCATGTTTAGATTTTATTTAGTATTTACTTTTATTGATTATAAAAAATCAAATGATAAATAAAGTAATTAGGCTTAATTTCTGGTATAAAAATTACAAATAAAATTAATGCATAAATTGGAAGATATTCAAATTAAATATTGTGAAAGAAATATTAGTATTATCAATGGTTTTATTGTACATTATGCATCTTACATATTGAATGTTTATATGAGTTGTATTTTGACAAATGTCTTTTATGTGGAGTATGAAATAAACATTAATCAGGTTTTTCATCCCAATAATACAGATTTGATGCATACAAATATTTTTCTATTCATATCGGCACCCTGAAAAATTATAACGTATTTAAACTATTTAATTTGAATAATTTTAAATGTATGTCATTTTACTTTGTGCCTTGCTTAAATATTTCTTTTAAATACGTATTATTACTGATGATAATATTCCTTTTACATAATTAGTTTTCTAAAGTCTATTTTACATAGCCCCGTAGTTCATATTGTGTTTTCCCATAAACGGAAACACGTGTTTTATACTCTGCAATATATATAAAAGCTGATTATTCATACAAAAAGTACGTGTAAAAATTTTGGTGCAGACGTACTGGTGGTTTTATTCTTTTAAAGTTTCTAGTAACATGCGAGGTATTGTAAGCTAGATAGTTGCAGAAATAAAAAACAATTTTGTAAAATTTCAACTCTGATATTTCACTAGCAGACGCGATAATTTATGACACTTCACCTCGTCTAAATCTCACGTTCTGAAACGAAAGGTCTATGCTAAATTACAGCACACCCACTATAATTTTGAGGTTTAATTCTTCGTTTACTCCGGAAAATATTTTGTTTTTATTCAAATTGCTCTACAAATTTTTAATCCCTATATATGAATGAGAATAAACCCACAATGAAACCATTTACTAATTTCTAAGATGTAATAAGTTTTTCCGAAATTAAAATTCCAAATGCTAAATGGTTTTATACCTACATTACACATTGTTTTTATCCGAATACGGCGAGGCTACAAAAAAGGCAGCGCTATTATTTTGGTACTCTATGTATGTCAGTATGTGGACATAGATGCTCTCTCCTAGATGTAAAAGAGTTCAAGACGTTTTAACAAATGAAGTGTAGTGAGTTAATTTTAAAATGAGGGCTATGTGAGAATGCATATTGCACACACTGACTATTTTTTTAAATTGGATTATATATAAATTGTATTTAAATCACAAAAAAAATTCTCCGCTGAAAAGTTTGAACTAAAATGAAAGTTTAATAACCTAAGACTCGATTAAGATAAATAAGAAAAATGCTTTAAGAGCTTTTATGCCTAATAAACTATGTAGATATATTGAAATAAAAGATAATAAAATGGACAACATTTTCCACAATAGTGTTGCTTTTATTTTCGTTGTTAAATGATTATCCTTATTACAAATATTGGACTACAGAAAAGGCAGAATTTTGTCAGAAATATTTTTCTTTTTATTGTTTTTAGTTTTAGATATCTAAATTTTAGTTACACCAATAAGCTCTTAATCTTTAAACACTAATTATGTTGTAGTCGGATTTTTTAATTCTTTTTTAAATGTTGTTCTTTAAGTAATTGTTTTGCCTATCAACTATATCCTGTTATTCAAATACTAATTAAGTCAGATGTTTCAATTAAACCAATTCCATGCTATTTATAGTATAACGCTCTTACCGGTCTAAAATATTTTCCAAAATGTTGTATTGTGTAATATTTATATTAATATGATATAAACGAGAATTAAAAAATTAAATAATAATCGAAAATATCTTATCATTTAAAAAAAATTGAAGCTGACTTAAATAAAAATTTAAAAATATCATTGTGTCGTTCATCTCATATTTGACATAAATGTTATCATTAGTTTTGTTACAAAATACCTAGAATTAATTTTATTTATGTAATATGGATAAGTGTCTTTTGTTATCTATAAGACAATTGGTAATCTATAATTTGTTAATCAATAAGACAATTACCTTCATTTCGATTGACATCAGTTACACTAGTATCCATTTCACTGTACCAGGACACAGTGTAACATAAAAAATTAAGAAGCGGTTGTTACACATCTTGGCATCTCAACAATAAATGCAACGCACCATCTGTGTTCCGTACTTTTGTCTCAAAAATTATCTATATCTTATCTTTTAAAGTATATTTATTCACTGAAACAAATAAGCCTACATTTTTATGTACACATTATAAAGTAGTTATATTTAGTAAATGTAAAAAATGGAATATAACTGACCGATTTGTTGTGAGTTGAATAGTTACAGAGACTACTTCAGCTGTAGTAAAAGCAAATTGTGGACCAAAGAAACAACACCTGCAGTTATATTGTTACTAATTTAGGTTTCTTTATAAATTAAAATAGCGGTTAGCTATAAATAACCAAATTGTAAATGTCTACAAGGGAAGCCGTAGTGACGAAAGGAGTATAAAAATAATATTTAATTGAGAAATGGGATTCTAAAAAGATCAAATTTTAAAGAAATAATTTTAATGTTGAAAATAAAATACCCAAGGATAATGCAAAATAAATTAGATCGGCGTTTAATCACAAACTGGACAAAGGATTCAATAGTTTCCCGCATCGCTACAATCAGAATCACTTGTTTTGGGACATATAGCAAAGATAGGAGAAGGGGTGACATATTCTTATAATTTATTGAAGTATAATTATAATTTACGTAATACCGGCGATATTGAGGAACTGGCAAACACTAAATGTATATCAAACAAATTTTTTTTATAAATGACCAAATAATTCAATAATTTTTTCTAAAATAATCCCCGACACAAAAAAACGTAAGGATGCAAAATTCAAACATACACGCGATAGAATAGAAATTCAACCACACGCACTTTTTTTCTGACTGACTTTCGTAGATATTATCATATCGGAATTTTCATTACGTTCTTTAGTTACATTATGTTGTATTTAATCGATGTTATGTTGATGAGAGTATAACTGACATCATTGAGGATCTTAATTTAACGTGGCCAAGTCTTTTCAATAACCCATTTTTTACTTTGATTTTTCATTATAACTAACTCTGCTTCCTTGTTTTCTTAGAAGGCAATTCTTATATCTCAGTATCAATATAAGAATTAAATTTAGTGTGAGATATTTCTAATATGTATATCTCACACTCAAAGAGTCTCTCTGCTGTACGAGAACCACGAGATTATTTACCGAATTTTTTGAACAACTTACGCTATATTCATTTTTAAACTGTCAGTTATATATTTTTAGTTAATTTTATATATATATATATATATATATATATATATATATATATATATGAAAATATTTTCTTTTGGTTTCAAATATATATTTATAACTTTTTAAAAGCAATATATTTCGAATTTAGTTTTTATACACTTAAATTTTGACAAGTTACAGGCAATGATCACTATTGTGGGAACTCAAAATACATTCTGAGTTCACACAATTGTGACGCAACACCTGAATAAGCACGATTTTTTTTTCTTTTCAAAATAAAAATGGAATTCTGCATTTCGTTGTTCTGAATGTTGCATTTCTGAGATTTTTTGCGACTTCATAATTAATATTGTTCGAGAACGCGCAATAATATCTTTTTACATGACAATCATAGACACTTACTCTGGTCTTTATTGGGCGACAAATTCAATTCAAGTAACCGCTTTAAATTCAACTTTTGTGGCATTATCGAAAACTTCAAATAAGCATCTTATTGATAAAGGCGTTAGAGATTTTCCTATCTTTGCCAAGTAAGTATTATTTAAATTTTTCAATATTCTTAATAAAGATAAATGAAATTGTAATGTTGGCTACAAAATAATATTTTAAACATTTCTTGTAAATTTCAATCGCCAGAATTTCATGAACTAGTATTATCTATTATAAAGTAAAGATATTAATTTTTTAATAATTGAATGAAGCGTCAATATTATTTTTTGTTCAGAATACTATAAGAAAAGCAGTTGACCGAGCGCAAATTTAACAACAAAAATTCTGCAACTCAAGTTTTAATGTGATTTATTTAGATCATTGGTTACTTATCTATATTAAATGACACTTTGTATTTGATGGTGAGACAAAATATTACTTAATTTATATAAAGAAAAGCTAATTTTTATAGGTATTTTACAGGGAAATTTATAGAGAATTTTAGGGGAACCTATTTATTGTTTATCGTCACTTATATATACTATATACTATATATATATATATATATATATATATGTATATATATATATATATATATACTTCAATATTTTGGGTCAATGAATAAATAAGACGTATCTTGTCACTGCACTTATTAATTCATAGATCAGAATTTTCATTCCACAAACATGATTCTAGCTATAGCTAATCGTAGGTCTGTTACTTATTTGTTGTTTTTCATATTATTGATTAAAATTAGTCAGAAATTTTAATCAATAAAGGTTTTATGTAAAGAGATATTTCATAAAAATTGCAGTCATACCAAGAGAAATTATTTCTCATTGTTTCGAATTTAGTATCGACAGAATAAACAAAATATACAATTAGCTACTTTACTGAAAATATTCTTGGTGTTAATGGAGCATATTCAACATTCCTTATATTTAAAAACATATTATATGTTTAATTCATTATTGTATATAAAGTACATAATAACTTTACTCATAAACTTCGTCACTTTGTGATAATTTACAAATCGTTCGATTGGATTGTGAACGGAAATAAAACCGATTTTCACCAACGGTTTCGTGCACCGGACGGATAAAACAGTTTAAAAAGTCATCTATGCCATCATCAAAATTCATTTTGTTCATTTTATATTGTCTCTATAACAAATTTAAAATATCATTGTGTCGTTCATCTTATATTCGGACATATTGCTTAACGTTACCTAAATGTTATCAATGTTATCTGATTTTCTGAATGATTAAAAATACTCACAGGGCATATAAAAATTATGCAAACAAGTTCTAGAATTACGTCTAAAGAAGTCCGCAATATGTTATATTTCAATACACTTTTTTTATATCGTGCGAAGGGAACTTAATAATTATTTGTTAAATTATGTAACGTTTTCAGCTTCTTGGATATAATTATCGATAATTGGAACTTTCATTCGTTGTACAAATTTTAGCTGAGTTTTCAAAATCTCATTGTGGTAAACAATATACATATTGTTTTTATATATTTACCAAATGAAATCACTAATTTTATAAAAAATATCTGAAATATTTTAATAAATTGTTTAATAAATTAAAAAAACTGACTTATCCTAACACCGAGGCGCTTTCCATACGGAGAAATAGAAGGAGGTAAGGTAGAAGTAGTTTTTAATCATCGGCTTAATACTTCTTATTGTTTCTTAAATGGTTTTATTAATGGATTCATCTTTTTTATATTTTCACAAGCAACGCAGCTGGATGCTTCATACTGAAAAATAAATAGAGAAATGAAGATAAAATACGTGCAACTTGGCAGGAATTTATTTCTCACACATGCCATTGGTAACAGCATTAAAGAAGTCCACCACAACAACTTAATTGCATGCTAAAAAAATTGCTTTTTGAAGGAAATATTTTTTTATAAAAAAGTATACCAAATATAATGTAAGGTTTTTCCAAAATTTTTCTTAACGGAAAAAACGTTAGAAAAATTCCGCATTTTCAATCTTAAATTTTCTTTATTTTTGTCAGGATAATTTTATTTTCTTCTCCCTTTATGACATTGTATTCTAATATTGTACATGCGTGAATTCTTTTTGTATTTTGAGCTTAACGCATAATTTTTATCAAGAAGAATATTAATGTAATATTAAAAATGCAATTTTAAAGTTTTTTCACATTCGATTTGTAAAACGAGTATAAGCTCAAATAGCCTTTTAAAAGCATAGTTGAAATCTAAATTATGTCAGTTATATACCGATTCCGATAAACAGAAAATTGCAATCAAACAATGGTCAGATTCGTATTAAATTATTAAACAGAAATTAAATTGACAGAAAATGAACTATACATTTTCAGTTATTAATAGAATTTATTTCACCTTTAATACTTTTTTAAATTTGTGTTTTTAACTTTGTTCTGAAATATTGAAATTAATCATAAGTTAGTTGTCCGTATATACGGAGTCATAGATGAAAATTTTTAAGTAAATTTACATATTTTATAATATATTAAGCATGTTTAGAATTCATGACTTTCGTTTAATAAAAAGGCAACTTTACAAAATGACTGTTTCTTTTTACAGTACTTAAAGATAAAGGAATTCAAACTAATAATTTAAAGTAAATGAAGTGTTTATTTTAATTAACAGTGTATATTTAAACAGGTGAAATAAGTTATAAATTTGAAATACTATTTACTCCGAGTCCATTCGGACTCGGAGTAAATAGTATATCAAATTTAACCAACATATTTCGATATAGTGGTCAGCAACATATTTCAAAATTATTCCAACGTTTCGTTACCACTCCTAAATTCGAACTAAGCTGTTTACTAATTTGTTTTTAAGTATATACTACAGTTTTCCAATTATAAGTTAGCTATCTTCGTCAACATGAAGGATATAAACGATAACAGCAAAGAGAATACATCGAGCCTCCATGATGAAAATGCCTTTGGTCCAAATATTTAGAATTGTTTTTTATTTAGTTCCCATTTATTTTGTACACCAATGTGGAGATTCACATTAAAAGTATATACACTTAAATGTTTATATAAGGTGCGTAACATAACTAAGGATATTTAGGAGGTGGACCTACTCTTAAAGCTGAAAAACTTTTGCGTTACGATTTGTGAAAATTCTTCAAAAAATTTCCACTTTGCTATACGAAATGAGTTAATCAATTTATAAAATTGTAGATATAGCTAAAAAATTGACGTATTTTAAAAATATTGAAGTAAATATTTTTCACGGGCTAACAGGAACTGTTCTGGTTACTAGTCAATGTTTATTTTAATTACTAACGGACGTAACGGGAACTAGGGGGGTTTCCGTATTTTCCGAGTTCTAGGCGTTCATGTTTAATAGAAAAGATTTTTGTTATTCGTGAATACAGTGATGCGTGTGAAATACTTATTAAAAACAGGTATTTCAATTTTATTAAAATTATTATGCCATAAATACCCTTATAACTTATTTTTTACCACGAGATATTGAATAAATTTGCTTCGTTGAAATATGTGTTTGAGTTCGTAGTAAAATGCAACAAATAAAAACAGTGCTCATCATTTATGTGTGTTACTTGTGAAGTGTAAAAAACAATATATCAAAAAATATGTTACTGACCACTATATCATCGTTCGATTTATCATTACATTTTCTTTTCCACGATTATATACACACACACACACGCGCGCACACGCGCACACGCGCACACGCGCGCGCACACGCACACACACACACACACACACACAAACACACACACACACACACACACAAACACACACATATATATATATATATGCATTATTCTTATCGTATAACTACAATTTCTTTTCTCGACGCTTTGTTTCAAAATTTATGCATTTTAATGCATATTAGTACCAGTCATTGCAATTACCAAATTAAAAACAAAACCAAGTATTTAGACCAAAGATGTTAAGCCACGACTTAATTTATAGACCATTTCTCATTGCCTTCTTATAGATATTTAGTCATTCTTAGATAATATTAATGAACTCAGTTATGAATTATAAAACATTAAACAGAAAGAAAATCATGTACGGAAAATTGAGAAATTTTTTTCGAAAACATGATAAATCGCATATTAACACAATGGGTTGCGTAAAGCTTTAAAACATAAGGAATATTATCTTTTTGCTGATACAGAAACAGACTTATGTGAATATTTTAATATAGCTATGATTTTAAAAATATGATTTTATAAAATTAATATTACAAAATATAAAAAACATTCTTTAAAAGAATTAATTTGCTCATCTTCTTGGTAACTTTTTTATCGTCATGTTATATTTCCAAATCGACTGTCGTAGCGAAATCGTCTGTCGTAGCCAAAACTGACTCTCGTAGCGGAAATACGGAATGGCAGTTTTTATTCAAGTTCACATAGTTATTTAAATATGGAATTAAATGCAAATATTATTTAAGTACCATCGTAAGTTTTTTTAATTGACATTTAAAATATAATGAATAACCAACCCAAATATCCCTTTTTTAGTTTAAATAAAAAATGATTATTTTCAATAAGAAGAAAGAAACGACTTTAAACAATCGCTTTATATGAATTAGTGCCAAGTCGACACTTTTCTTTCTCTGTTACGTACATGAACTCCTACATACTAAGATGGTGCTATATATCACTTAGCATAGACTCCCAAAGTCTATTGCAAATTTATTTATTTACGAAAACAATATTTTACGGCAAAACTCCCAATTAAGTTTTTTGTATTTTTAATAATTGTCTTCCGCACACTTCTCCAGTGGTTATTTGAAGTGAATCCTTTTTTTTTTATTTGAAAGTGATATTTTTCTATTTTTAGTGCGTGATGAACTAAAAATAGAAAAACTTAACTGATGTAACGTCGTGAACTTACCTATTTAACTATATCCTATTTCTTGAAATCGGAGGAGATACATGCGGCGTATAAGGAACCTAAATATATACATACTTGCATATACATATATGCATATACATACTTGCATATATACACGCATGAGTATATTCATCAATAATAATATATAAATCAAATTTTCTCCTTTTGCCTTCACCGTAGCCAGTGCTTCACGTTTGCACAACGCCTTCATCGATTTCATCCATAGACATTAGTGTCGATGCATTGAAGCAACTTATTCTTTTGGATTGTATGCAAGCTCCTGAGCAATTTATTATTAATTTTGTGGTATTTAGAAGATAGGAATATCCGGTCTTACAGCCAGAAAAGGCCATTTTTAATAAATTTTCAGGTGCAACTTGCTGATACATTCTGGTCGGTCTTAACGAACCAACCTTCAGTCTTTCTTATGGTATCTTTAGCATAAGTTTATTTAAAAGTACTTTTTTTAAATGTTCTAAAATATTATCGGGTGAAGGTATCAGCGAGGCTAGGTTGACACTGTTCTTTTTATTAGCGACATAAATATATTTCTTTCTGCAGAAGTTATGGAGAACCATACAATGTCAAAATATATAGAAATCCGAATTCTAAATTATCCATTTTCTCAAAGTGGAAATTCATAAATATATAAACAGCATCCTGAAAATCTTACACTTTTCAAATTTTTTGATAATTTAATTTCATACCGGTTCATAAATGCTGAAGTTGTATCATATATTGAATAAAATAGGTTCACACTTTGGTAATATTTATTTCTTATGTCAAAATGTGAAATTTCCGGTTGAAAACAATCTGACACTTATACAATTACTGTCATTAACAGTCTTTAATATTGCATAGTCTTACACATCTAATTACGTAAAATTCCTGTTTTCTCTTTCTTGAATAAGCGAATAGAAGTTTATAAAACGAGCGCTCGCCCTTTACCTTCCCCGTTCCTGATCATTCAACGCATTCACAATTATAATTAGAATATACTTGCTTTTCAAGGATTTATGATGTCCCTTCAAATATATTAAAAAAAAGTAAAATTAACAGTAGGCAATATGTACTTTACTCCGTACCATATCATTTGTATGGAATGGCATAAAGGAAAAGTCATTAGCGGCAATATTTTCAGGTTAAACTTTTCTTTTTTGACCTTAGAAAGTACATGCAAAAAATTAAAAAATACATAGGATCCCTAGGTGTAAATCTAATTGCACTCGACTAATTTGTATTTAAGTGAATTTACTTTCTAAAAAGGGTTTTTTTCATATTTTGCCGTAAAAACGTATCTAATTATATTAATAATATACAAGTCAATTCATATGTATATATATATATATATATATATATATATATATATATATATATATATATATATATATATATATATATATTAATAAAACAAAGTCATGTTAGTTACACCGTTTATAACTCAAGAACGGCTGGACTAATTTTTTTTATTTTTTGTTTTTGGATTTGTCTTCATCGGGAATAGGATAATAAATATGAAAATAATGGAAAAATTTATGGACGGAACGGCTTTTTTGATGATATATCGAGTACGGATTGATTGATTTTCTTTTTCATTGGAAAAGTAAAAAAATCACAAATAATTTAATTGTGTGTAAAACGTTATATGTGATAAATGACAGAAAAAAAAGAAAAAAGTATGTCATAAATGACAGACACGAACGAAAATGATGATTGGTTTTTAATAATTCTTATTCAGTTTTCGACCCTTATTTCATTTGAATTTGATTACATTAATTCTCTTTAATCGATTTTTTCTGAAATTCATTAGCGAAGAGTGATTTCAAATAGTTAAGTTAAGTTTTATGAAAATGTTCACTTTGTGAGGTTATGATATTTATGATTGTGCGGGCATCGATAATTGCTTCATTATGTAATTTACGTCATAAATTTTTGTATGATTAATTTTAAAGTGTTATTTATAATGCAAACAGTCTAATCTTTCACAACAAAGCCGTAATGCAATTCGACTTAGGAATATTGCGAATCAATCCACTGCAGATGAACAAGAAACTGCACGGAAATAGCGCTGCGTAAGTATGGCCCGACTTCGTTCTTCACAAACGCAAGAACAAGACAAACAGCTCAGTTGGCAACGAAAAATCGTCGAGCTTATCGCACAGATCAACAACTTAATAATCTTCGAAGCGCAAGAAGAAATGCTTCAATCGTTGATTTGAATCGAGTAGCATTTCAATACGATTGCATAATTGACTACAGCTCGCATCCTTTCGTTCGAATTGGCCCAATGTATATTATGTGCGACGCTTGCGGTGTATTGAATTAGTTCGCTGGAGAAACGCCTGGATGGTGCCCTCTCAGTGGCAAGACAAAATTGCCATTCTTTCTTCTGCCACCTCAGTCATTGCATTCATTACTTCGTACCGAAACACCAGAATCACGACATTTTCTATTGAACGTTCAAAGACACGAAGGATGTTTCCAAATGTCTTCATTTGGAGCAGATATTATCGAAGAACGCGGATTCAATCTGACATTCAAGGTAATTTCTGCTAGAGAGAATAAACGTTTATTTTCTTTTGGTGATCATAATTTAATAAATCTAACTTCGCCTTCGACTTTAAGGATCCAAGGCCAAATTCACAATCGAATCGGATTATTGCAACCGCTTGAAGATGCACAGTTTAAATTCATCTAAATTTACTTCACGGGCATCATGGAGGAACAACTTCATTGGTGTTAAAAGATCGAATCGGCAATAAAAAGAGAAGTTCTTCAAGATTTGCAGCAACAACTTCATGAATATCATACATTGGTTCGGATATTCCTAACTACGTTGGATCGCATGCCAAATAATGACTACAAAGTCGTGATTTTAATATTATTTTGATTTAATTAAAATAGTTTTCATTTTGATTTGTACATTTATTGAACTTTATTCATTTTGAATATTGATTTTATCTTAATAAAAAATTTAATTTAATTTAGCTAATAAGTTAACACAATATTTATTAATTCTGAGGCGATACGAAGTTCGCCGGGTCAGCTAATACATATATGTATATATATATATATATATATATATATATATATATACACACACATATATATTTATATATACATATATGTAAATATATACAAATCACATATTATGGAAAAACCTATAAAACTAGGAAAACTTGTAATCGTTTATAATATATATTATTACAATAACCTATATATTATTATAATTACCTTGCCGTTATAAAGCTATCTTCACCTAATATGAACAAATATTATCTAAAATGTAAAGTTATTATTTAAATAGAAAATAAAATTTCTCTTAGTGACTTTTTAAATAAAACCAATAACCACTTTTGGAATAAAACAAATATGTTATACAAGATATCTAAATTTATTCATGTTTAATTTCTGTTATAACTCTTTTCATAAGAGGTAAGGTATTATTCAAAAAAGGCCTAGTATAATAAAACTATTTTTGGTGATATATTAAAACGTAATGTTTCATTGTCATATTCATTTTCATAACGAAACGAATTTTTATAAGAAAACAACAAAAGACAAATCTTCAGTTTTTTTCTGTAGGCGACAAACATTTTTTTTTCTTCATTTAGGTACAATAAATCTGACGTCAACTTAAAAAGTAAAAGAACATTTTTTTCACATTTTAATTTTATTAAGAAAAGGTAAACAAATTATAAGACATATATTAATTATATTTTTAATGAAGTAAAAAGAACATGCGAAAGAGAATCTATTAAATTCTTTACTTCTTAACAACAGGCAGGAACAATGCTAAAAACGCTCCAACTGGAAAAGAAAAAAAATTATTAACAGTAATAATATGATATGATGATTTTTATAAGATATCATAGTGGCGGTTATACTTCATTTTCAATATATGAGATTCCTGTTTACTAATTCTTCAAACATTTTAAACATTTTCCTAATGTTATACATCACATTGATAAAAAAATAAGTACTGTGTAAACGATATTAACTGTTCTTCATTTCATCATTTTAGTAAGTATAATGTGCGATAAATCAGTTTCGACTACCACTGTCGACAGTATTCTTTAGTTAAAGAGAACAAGTCTCAAACACTAACAGTTTTATACAAGAAAAATAGATCATGTTGGCGAAAACATTTAAAAACGACGGTCTAGGTTTTCTGCATGGACGATATCAGCTAACTAAAGATCGTTAGAAGATTACAAAGTATCAATAGTCAAGCACAGAATTGGCAATTTAATGGTTTGGAATGAAATTGAATATTATTTTAAGTTTCAAAAACCTGTTGGTTGTCTGAAAACAGACCGAATAAAATTAAGTATTTGTAAAAAATTCTTTAGTTGACATTGTTCCATTTGGACCAAAATTTTATTGAATGATACTTTATATGTCAAGAGAATAATAGCCCCAAGCACTGGACAGAAGAGTGAAAAATATTTTTCCGTTAGATTTAACATAGTTATGGAGATACACGTTAAATTAAAGGACATAAATATGTGGTAAATTTGTTAACAGTATGTCCATTATCCGTAAAGAATTAATTAGAATAAATGGGATTGTTTTAAAAATGTGAATTTTTTTTTTGCAGGATGGAAATATCTTTGTCGGGTTAAAATAACAGCATTATACATATATATATATATATATATATATATATATATATATATATATATGCATGTGCATTTCGTCGTCATTATTTAAAAACTTTAGAATTTCTGGACTTTTAGATGAAAGTATATAGGTAGAGTTAATGTTATTTACGATTAATGTTAAAATACGGTCTTTTACCTCTGACGAAATTATTTATTCGTTTTCTGAAATTACTCTTACATTTTTTGATATTTATCATTTAATTTTTACCTATTATCAAATTAATCTTATATATTTTAGAGCACGTAATTAGAGAATAATTTATGATCTTTAAGTCGTACACATGATGAGTGTGGATATGTCAAGATATAAAGTAACACTGCGATAGTGATGTTTAAATTTTTATCCTCCCGTATCCCAAAAACATTTTCAGGAACTTTTTATGGGACGTAGTAAGTTTACATCATTAATCTACATATTTTTAAATTTTCACTATTGTACTAACTTTTTTTAAAATATATAAAAAATAACGAAATGGATGTTAAATAAAATGGTCAAAAAAGATTTTTTAAACTTTCTGTATTGTGTAGCATATTCTTAGAAAAACAAATTATAGGAAATAAAATAAATCATAATTCTATATTTTTATAAATTTTAAAAGTATTTTTTAGAACTATTAAACCAAGAATCATCAAAAAATAGGGTAAATAACACCTAACTAGAAGACTAGAAGACAACTACATGGATTATTATTCTAGATTTTAAAATGTTTGAAATATGCACCAAGTTGTCTGTGAAAGATATAGTAAGCAGTATATTTACTTTGTGAAAAATTAATCTCGTAAATAGTATAATAAAAATTGATCGGTTTTTGTTTTACCAAATATAGTCATATATTGTATACGCTTACATCACGAGTGTTTATGTAATTATACATCCTGTTTATTTTTGGAATCTTCTGATATGTAATTTGTTGAATATCTGCAATACCTTTCTGAGTTTTAATTTACTTAACGTCCAAGATCGATTAGCGCATTTTTAAAGGGATCCTATTTTGGCGCAGATTTAATATAAAAGAAATACCATTTGCACTTACAGCCTACGAATGAAGAAATTGTTATGAATGGCACGATGCAATCCTGGGCCAACATCATTGGAAATACAATATTTCCAATAAGAGATGTTAGCCGTCCTGTTGTGTAGGTCATAGATACGGCCAATGATCTGAAAAACCGGAATGGAGAAAACATGCAGTTTATTAGTATAGTTCTGATTCTTGATGAAGCACAAAAATCTTATATGATTATTGCTAATATCTTTGCAATAGAGAAGTTTATGGCGAACAGAGAAACCAAATTTGACCTAGTTTTCAGTGCAGACTATGGTGGTGGGATTATTAATTTACGTATGAATTGGCCCGTAAATGTAAAATAATTATAATAAGAGATGTAAATTTCGCTAGCAGTAAACTTCCAACTACTTATCTCTCATCGACGGCAGTACACTTTTACTGCGTGATATTATTTTACTCAATATTTGTTTATATAAATTTCAACAACAGTAATGTAATTAGTCATGAGAAAATTTTAAAGAATTTTTTTAGCTCAGTTAAATAAAGTAATCGGTTAGCCGTTAAAGATCTATTTCCGGAAATAGGCTATGCTTGTCTATAATCATAATTATAACTACAATTATGGTATTGTATTTTTGAAAGTGATAGCCTCTGAATTAATGGGATCAATTTGAAAATTCTGTTCATTTATTTAATGACCCATAAAATTAAGTGCACAATTAATAGCTTATTTAAAGATTATTGGGTTACAATTGGCCATTTAAAATTAGTTATTTCCTAATATTATTCACGAGCCTCCGGATAAGATGCAGCGTTTAAAATATTGCTCAGTTATCTAAGTTGATAAGATATTGTTTTATCTTATTATCATATCTGAAGTATTGCTGTAACTTAATAATCAAATCAATCTACACCGGCCTGTCTCTGTCACTCACAATGTGCGTATCCACATTTCTCTGTTTTTTTTTCTTTTTCTTTGCTCTGTGCACTACATTATAATTATGATTTATTTGACTTAATAAAAATTAAGGATAGATAAACTTTTCAGCAGTTTTTTTTATACAATATTTTTTCCCCGTTTTTGTACTAAGAAAACTTGAGTAACTTATTTAAATTACTTAATAAAAAATATAGAAGATATTCCAAACATTACATTGTGAATAGCGTTACAATTTCATTCATTTTCTTTTTGTGGAATTAAAACAATTAAATTGTACTTACTTGGCAACTGTAGGAAAAACTTCTAATGTTATTGTCAATAATATGCTTAGTGTAGTTTGCGCCAAGGCAACAAATATTGAGAACAAAGCAGCCACTTGAATTGAGTTCGTCGCCCAGTAAAGACCAGCGCAAGTGCCTGTACAAATTGTTAAAAAAGACACTACTAGCACGCGTTTGCCAACAAGGTTAATTATGAGACCAGATACGATGTAAGGAATGCAGCATGATATGCCCATTATTATAGCGTTTATGTAGGTTTCAGTTCCACTTTTGTTCTGAAAAGAAAATAAAAAGTAAAAATCTCATAAGGCATGGAAAAATTTTTAAAGATTCATGGTAAGAACTTTTTACTTTTTTATTCTAGATTAACCGCGATATTTACTGTAACGTATATCCTATACGTGATTTTTTGTGTTTTAGACATGGAATTTAGATTAGTCTTTTGATGTAATATTGAAATGTGGAATTTAATATAACTGATTAATAAAAGATTAGAAGCAAAAATTGCAATCGTAAAAAACATGAAAATATTGCAAATAGGGATTTTAATTAATGTTGATAAAAACTTTTATTATAATTTCTCAAAAATTTTTCGACTTTACCATATATCCCAGAAAGACTAAAAAAATTATTTTCACAAAATAAAAAAAAGCGAAAGCATAAATTTTTATTAATGTTGCGTAAATGTATTGTTTTAATGATTGTGAATTTAGGTGTTTTATTTCATTTTGACGGCAATACGTAATAGTTTGTTCAGGTTTACTACTTTGTTCCTGGTTTTAATTCACCACTTCCATATGATCCCAAATCGTTTTACCTACTTATAAAAAAAATAACATATAATTTAAGATATTTCTACGATTTTTACAATACGCTTATCGTATTTCACTGCAAAACTAAGCAAGTATCAAAATATGCCACTTAGTCTAAACAATATAGACGAGTACTCGACAACATAGACGAGGACTCATGGACTGATTGATGTGGAAAACTAATTTCATCTGGCGTCAAAGGCATCAAAAGAAATGTAATACTAGCGTAATCAGCATTTAAATAAGTATTAAATTTGTTTTTATTGATTTGAGATATCAATGCATGGATTGGTTGATAACATTGATAATTTAAATCTGCCACCCTTAGGTAACCTTTCTGGAATAAATACTGATATAGGTGTATTGTATTGAAAGATTTAACCGATTAATATCACTTGAAATTAAGCGTAATATTCGTATGATTATAATTGCAAATAAAAATAACAAAATTGAATAAAATGCTATTTACCGTTTTAGATTACTTAATGAATGCAAATAGTATATTTAGGAACATTAATATAATTTTATGCCAGAACCGAAATACAGGCACTAAAATATTTATATTTGGTGCCCCATGATAAATATGTTGGCAGTTTGACTACGTATTATAGTACAAGAATATCGATAAAGACTATCATTTAAGCATGCATATTGAATAATAATCTTTTTCAACTATTTGCATCATCACATCATACAATTTGCACGATGGAATTCAGATTAGTATATTTGTTAACAGTATGTTTTTAAAAGAATAACTTTATGGTTAAAGAATTATTGGTAGAATTTTGCTGTATCAAACTTGATATTGGTAAAAAGAATTTTAAAAAATCATATATAAGGACATACACGGAAATCAATGATAAAAGTAAGCACAGAGGTACATATGATGTTATTATTTACTCTGCATCTATTGAATCATGTAATTACACAATATTAAAAGCTAAATTTTTGATGTACCGGTATGCATTCCTGAGTCTCCACTAAGGTGGTTGACGTTACATTCTTTGCGGTAACCATGTAAGTATCAAGCATCACACATAGAGTGTTACTGTCATTTCCGACTAATTTATAAGTTTCGACTATGGTAGAAATTTGAGGATACCACAGTCTCATGGTGTTGTATCTGAGAAAGTATTAGGAATTATTAAAACATTTTTATATCAATCAAGACTTTCACTATAATACACAATGTTAGAAATTAAAAAAAGCGTGAAATGTTAAAGCGTTTGTACGAATTCTTATCAGTAACTTAATCTATGATATCAATGTAAATTTTTAAGTTTTATTTAAGATATGAAATGTAAAGCGATTTTTCTAAATCGCCAGTTTACTGTAAATTTTAATATGTTGAGACAAATTTTCTGTGTTATTACCATATAATCAATGACTGAAGTCAGCATTTGTGAAATATAATGCGACTGAAAATAAAATTAATTTTATATAATTTTTAAACAATTTTAGTTAATTTTCGAATTATATTTTATACCAAAAATCCATAAATAAAACATTTTAAAACTGAAGAATATTGGGTCTAAAATATGTAGCAGTTTCTAAGGTTTTTTATACTAAGCTTTTCGTAATTTGATTTTACTTATGAACGAATTGAAATAATTAATTTTATAGAAAAAAGTAGTTACTAACATAACGACAAATAAGAATACTCACCCGAACATCAATATGCCTTGGACGGAAACTAATATAAGAATATATGAAAGCAGAGGTTTTTTAACCATCGGTTTAAGACTTTTTACACTTTCTTGAATGGTTTCAATGACGGATTTGTTTTCTTTCTCATTTTCGCAAGCGCTGCGACTAGGGGCTTGATGCTGAAATTAAAAGAAAAGATTCACAATTTGCATTCAACTTTCAATTAATAGAGTAACACTTGTTGAGTGTGAATAGAAACTTAGCGAAAATTATGTATTTAAAAATATATAGTTTAATAGAGATACTATTTAACCTTACATTGTTTTTACCCTTTTTTATTTTTTTTATTTTTAAAAATACTTGGATTTATTGCGCAAAACTTTTTTAATATTAAATTTTCAAATAAAATACATGAAGTGAATATTAGTGAAATGTATTTTTGAGATACAACTGTGAATGAAATGGGTCTAAAAATTAAAGGTGGATGGTAATTTTTTTTATTTAGAGCAATTAAAAAAATATTTGCGTCTTATTCAAATAATTTGCTTCATCAGTTCTCTACATGCTTATACAGGAAAAAATTAAAACGTCATTCTTAGTTTTGGGACAGGAAAATACATGATATGTGTCAATATTTTCCCCTAAACAAAATTTTCTTTCTCTTACTTTGTTTATAAATTAAAAGTCTCTGATAAAAAGATGTGCAGATACGCAGGTGAATGCATAGACGACACTGTCATAATAATGTTCCGTTTGACCTCATCGGTTGCGAAACTATAAAATATAAAAAATCTCGTCATAATGGAATAGTGTCTTCTCAATATGTAAAATTTAAAATTTTATTTCACTAACAAAATATGCTTACTCAGTTCGAAAAATGTAAACTATGCTATTAAATCTTGAGATCAGAAAAAGAAAGGAAAAGTAATAATAACTTCTTATGGTGCAGTCAAAGGAATTTTTTTGGACTTGTTCATTCATTCGAGTATATCGTATCCTGTAACTGCTTCAAATTTCATCCACTTCGTTATATTCTTACTTCCATCACATAAAAAGATATACATTCTAATGAATTGAAGAAGGCGTCAAAAATCCTTAAAGGTTTTGATATAAATTTTTATAATTAAAAGTTAATTTAAAAGTCATTTGATATAAATCTTTGAAATATTTAACAAATAATTAAGTAATGACAGGAGCAAATTTAAATGGAGAAAACTTCGACCCATTCAGGAGTGCAATAAGCATTTATTTATTATTTTAATAATAAAATAATTACAAGGATTAATATATTATCATTGAAATTTAAAAAAAAAGTAATTTTTTCACGTGGCTAATACGATTGAATGTCGTAATATTACATTTCCTGTGACCAGAAAGCTATTAAACGACGTAAAGGATAAAGGGTCATTTAATTTGATATATATATATATATATATATATATACATATATAAAAACGTAATCAACTTACAGGAAATGTTTCAGGTGGTTTCCCAGTATTTACACTATAAATTTCTCGCAACGTAGCAAATGCCTCGTCGTAGCGCCCGTGGGCGAAATGGAACTTTGGACTTTCTGGGAATTGTGAATATAGTATGCCCGCAGTTAGACTGAAAATTCCACCAGCGTAAAGAAAGAAATTCCAGCTGTGCAGACCTGAAAATGAGTAATTTTATTCAGTTTAAGCAATGCCATTTTAAACTGTAATAATTTTATGTTTGAAGAAATTATTTTCAAGCAGATGCTGTTGTTTTGATTTCGTGCTTTACTTTTTAGGAAAAGTCCCTATTTCCTTACAAGTAAACATATTTTTATAAAATAAAGAAAACCACGTAAAAGTAGTCTTTTTAATAATTTTACTCAATTTTTTTGGGGATAAAGTAGCCTTTGTATTTGAAGCTCCTCTTAACTGACTTAGATTAAATATTCTTCGAATTACCTCCAAAACAGTTGAGTGGAGTTGACAATATTTATACAAGCTTATGGTAAAATGTGTAAAACATAAGTTTGCATGCAATTATATTACTTACTTCCTACACCAAGAACGCCTTCCCACATAAAAGATGATGATTTCTTGTGTGGGTGTTCGTGAATAGATTGCAGTTAAGAAATTAAAGTATTTGTAAAATTATCTTAGTCATTGTATAACTGCTATTTTAACATCTTTGTTTTGGGATTCACCTGCCCCAATTCAATACATGAGTCTCTTGAAACTTTTATTGTTCGATTCTCATTGTAGCGTAATATTTTGTCCCCGTTGAATCTTTAGTTTCTTAGACAATGAAAATGTTGAGTGAAAACCTATTTTTAAATATATTTACTATTTTTTTAAGGAGAAGAATTTTAAAATTCTTACTCCTAGTTTTGAAACTAAATTATAGCCTGATACCATAAATTTCACTTGAATTATAGCGAATTTATCAACCTACAAAATATACTAGTACAATAAATTAACCAAGAGAAATAATTGTGAAGTTTTATAATAGGATGAACGTATGTTATCGTACGTATGTTATAATATTAATTTCTCTGCAGGTGCAAAATGATTTTCTGAATAATCCATACCAATATGTAAATTAATAGTAGATCATATTTTCTACAGTAATGACATCACATTTTCTTCCTTATAATAGATTTCTTTTGTTTATTATCTTCGTGTATTGAACTTGATATTTTATTGAAATATTATATAAATGATTTTTGGTATTATATTTAAACTAAATTAATACATTGAAATATGATCTGATTATATTTACTAAGTGCTCCTTCGAATAGTTTAATATCCCATTTACGAGGCAAAATTGCCCAAGCCATAAGTGCGAGTATAACTTGACCAACAGATATGAACGAGGAAAATGTTAGCATCATTCGATCTCTGGTTTTACTGGTCGCAAATTCTGATAAAAAAGCTGCACCTGCAGAATAAGCGCCGTTAAACCTGGAATTTAAAAAAAACGTTAAAATATTTGATCATATCTTAATTTAATTCCTCAATTAATCTTCCTTCTAGTAAAAAAAATTAAAGTTAATGCCATCCCAATATTTAATATTGGGAGTAACCGTGAATTTATTCTGGTTAACGTGTTTTTCCTTGGTTTACTTTTACCAAATTTAGCCTGAAAGTCAAGTACATAAATATGATATTGGAGAAAAATTTTTTCAATTTGCATTCTAATATTTCCATTTAATAATTGTGTTTACTTACAAAAAGCCTTCTACAGACTTTGCTGCAGCCAAAACACCAAATGTTTGACTTGTACCCTGCACGCATATGGAAGTGAATATTCCGAATAAACCATACAAAAGCATGGTTTTTCTACCAAATGTATCTGTGACGAACCCAGCAAAGAATCCAGAACATAACATACCTGAAAATTAGAATGGACAGGTGGCGATTCTTTTAGTATCGGTTTATGAATTTATTATATTAATTTTAAAATTATTATATTAATTTTATAATTACGTAAAAATAATTTCCTCGGTATATACGATTATTCAGATATATTTACGTATTTATAAAAATCAAATGACTTATATTCTTTATATCTAATAACGAGTATGCACAAAATCGTGTTATTGGTATAAACAAAGCCGTAGAAAATATGTTATAAGAAAATAATGAACTTCTTTCACATTGAAATATTTACTGTGATAAATTAAGACATTAATAATGATCACTTTATTAATTTAAAAGGTGTTGTTGTTCGGAGCCAAATCGATTTGGAAATTAGTGTTACAATGTTACCTACTCAAGTACATTATTATCGATTTGTGCTTATAGACGTTTTTGTAGGAATGTGTAGTTATAGAGCTTTTTGCATGCAAGCCGAGTTCATCTTTTACTGAAACTTCTTACGAATTAATTTTAACGTGAAGATATAAAATTGTAAATGTGGTTCTAGTCAAAACACTTCCAAAATAATTGCAATGTATTACTTGTTAAGTAAATACTACGACAATATTTTTAACTAGGTCAAATTATGAGATTTGATCTATCAGAAAATACTCGCTATTATGCCTTGTTAGTATTGGGAATACCAATATCGGATCGCCAGCATTAAGCTAGCTTATTATAGTGAGGTTTTTACACTAAATTTGAAGTTGGTAGCTATGGTATGCAAAATAATATTATGATTTATTTGGTATGTAAACTGTCCACATATTTGGCTTTCAAAATACTTGGGTATATGTTTCATATAAACGAAATGGTTTAAAAAAATGGTTTAAGAAAGCATCTTCTTGCACTATGATATCAAAGTAATCTATGAAAAAAAAAATGCAAGAAAGTTGTATTTGTGTTTGCAAAATGGATCAAAATGTGTAAATAAAGTATAATAATTTATCTTATATCATTTTACATCATAGCTACTCAGACTTATTATGTTTATTTACACAATTACTGCAAAAGAAGAACAAAATTTCAGGTCAAATAAATTTCGTACTCGTTTGTCACGTGTAAATTTATTTTGATAAAAATAGGAGGGAATCTAAGTATTGAGAAATGCAGTAATATTCGATTACTACATTAACGATTGTCCTTATTATTTGCAGTTATTATGGTAACCATAATATTGAAACTAGTAAAAACTAGGGCAAAAAGATTTATAATAAAGATAAATTTTAAGAAAATTTACTTCAGAGATTTTCAAAGGGAAATAATCATTTTCAGTAGTATTCATGGCAGTTTCTCTAATGACCATTTTAAATACCTAGTGAAGTAATAACGCGTTATATTTTTATGATTTTATTAATTTGCAGGGAGAAATGATCAGTCGGATTAAAACCATATACATGTCTTCCTCCGCCACAAAATGAAGAAATTCTGTTGTAATATATGAATACCAAGTGAAGGGCATTCATAATTAAAATGGTCGTGGTTTAACAGCAGTATGAAATTAAAAACAATTGTAGTGGACCTATTTATACAAAAAAAGACGGTATCAAGAATTTGGTAATTGCATTTATTTTTTCGAAGGTTGCACATTATTTGTTTGGTGATTAAAATTCTAATTTTGTATAAACACGATAGATTGCTATTAAAAAATAGTTGTAGAAACTACAAATAACAACATAAAATATAGAAAACTATCGGGAATACTATACCTAATTGCCACTTACCTTACACAGATTAATATGTAGGAATACCTGCTCTATATAATTCTTTTAGATCACCATTTGAATGCAATATACGAAATTTGAAAGTTGCGGACATTATAATATATTGTAAAGTATTGGCCAAAAGACATGTTATTTGGGTTTAATATTTTGTGGTGGATTATTAAGACTTCCTAAAGGTTATATTATAAAAATTGCGTAAATTGATCACAGAGATTTATCATTTAAAATAGGCCATATCATATAAACCGGAACATTCATATGGCCTCTGTAAAGTATTAAATAAAGAGTTTTATAATTTTACCAATAAAATATACTCCCTGCTTTCAAAATACAAAGTATTTTAATGAAATAAGATTACACCACTTAGCATAACTAGTATTTTCAGTATAAAGTTGAGGTGCAACCTTTGTGCACATATAGCTTCAAAGACGTGCTTTTTATATTTTTATAAGTACAAGGACAACCGAAAGCAAAGGTTGTCAAGAGTCAACGAAAATTAAGTTTTGATTACGTCTTTCGAAAGCGGTTGGGGAATATAGAGGCGTTTAAATATTTATGTAGCGCAAAAATGTTAAAATTTGCAAACACTCTAAAATAAAATTAATGAAATTTATGACTTCTAATAATACTTTTCCTTTGTTATGACATACTTTCAAAATGTTAGTCAAATTAGAATATCGTGGTGAAAAATAATTTTAGTCTCGTTAACATGAAACAAAATCACGCAAAACTAGTATACTAACAGAAGTAAAAATGTGGGAGTGTTTATCTGTGAAATGGGGATACATCGAGTATCTTCCTTAATATAAAATATAAAAATATCCTTACCTATGTAGGGAACGGCGTTAAGTATTCCTTTCTGATAAATAGTCATATGTAAATCGCATTCGGCATTAGGAAGAACGTATGCAAAATTAGTTATGGTTATAGCACTAGAAACAGCTTGAAAAAAAATTACGAATATTAGTCTGTATTGATATTTTCCAAACCTACAACTGTCCAAGCATTTCTGAAAATCGTTCATATCCATAACTGTGTCAGGCGATTTTACAGTACCCTGGCCGGAATTTTCTGAAATATTATATAATTTTAGCATTAATTTTAGCATTAAGTCATATTTAAAAAAAATTATTCTGAATCTAAGTCATTTCTAGTATTGACTTAATGAAGTAAAACTACCTTTAAAAAACAGGAATACATACGAGAGAGATCTGTATCGTTAGAACTTTATATATTTTTACTTTTATACACCATGTTAAATGTTTTTTTCTTCTTTAGGAAATGATATATTTAAATAACAGACTTTCAACTATATCAAAACCGATATTCCTATTTAGCTAAATTCATGTCATATTGCAATTCACACTATTTTAAAATAATCGTTTCCTATCAGCCATATGCTATTATCCACATAATAATTCACGAAATGCTTACGTCAAACTAATTTAACGCAATTTCAGCTTTTAGTCGCCTGAAATCATTTCAAAAACTTCAATTGGATTATTTTTTTATACCATTTAAGTAATCGTTAAAATATATGACAACAAAAGTATTTGATAATATTAACAGTTTTCTTATGGAACAGCTAGATTTGACCATTTATCTGAAATTTCTTACAAGGCAGTTATTTAAACAATACGATATATATCAATATAAATAATACATAATAGTAATATTCTTTATAAAAAAATTATAAGGCACTCACCTTTATTTTGACCGTCCATAATTTCAGTGGTATCCATTCCACAATGCTTTTTCATAATTTAATAAGAAAAAAATAAGAAACCCAGCTACGTAATCTTGTCATAACGGTATTAAATTAAGAGGACCATCCGTATTGTGTACTTTTCTTTAAAAGTGTAGCTGCCCCTTATCTAATATTAAGTATATTTACTAAGTAAAGTAAATAAGTGTATTTTATACGTGCAATGTCATATTGTTCTATTCAGTAAGTATGAAAGTTTATGTCTGACCTATTTTTGTGAGTTAATTCATTAAAGATGCGACATCGGTTATATTGAACCAAACTTGACCCTGAAACCAAATTTGACCCAAAAGAGACAAGCAACTTCATACTTCTTATTACTTATTAACTGTAATATAAACAGAACATCTATTCTAATTTATAAACTGGAAAAGTTTGTATATTCGCATTCATCTCGAAGACTACGTAATTACTTTCAAAACTTCTTTTCTTTTTCCAAAACCCGTATTTTGTTCAAATTTTAGACTATTTATTGTAACATTACGATTTGCTGAAGCAGAGCGTTTAGAAAGTGGAAAGTTATTGTCTGATTTGCTTGTGTGATCTCAATAATCTCTGGAACTATATTCGATTTCATTTTAAAAAGTCGTTTTATGTCAGAAAGCTCCTATTTTATTTATTAGTTTATCATACTCGTTCCAAGCTTAGAAAAATAAGTTCACAATGGAGGACTTATTGCAACATGAGTAATATCTTACAGGCAATCACAATAAAGAGAGTGACAGATTAAAAGCAACATCTTCAGTTAAAGATATTAGAATATTTTAAAATATTATTATTTTGATTGTACAATTAATAAAAACAAAACAAGACATGTGCTTATGGATTTTTGGTTAAAGTGTTTTATACAAAATCTATACGTTGAGCTATCAAGTACTGGAATATCTAATAATCTAAATTTTAGGGAGTGACATAACGAGATATGTAATTTATAAGAAAATTCTGCCTAGATATTAGCAATATACTTTTGGTTTGTCAATCAAGTATCTTACGAGGGTAATTTTACCGATGTCAATCTTGATCATAGTTTTATCATAATTAATTTATTTTCATATAAGCAAAGTAATAACAAATAATTAAAGTTGTACAATTAGTGCTGCGTGTCATCGGCCCTTGCCTAAATGATTAATTGTCGAAAGCATTTACTTTGAAGCCAATGATTCATCAGTTACAAGGAAATAAACAAAATAATTGGTTTATGACAATTAATTACGCTGGAATTATTCTATTACGAAATTTTTTTTTCAATATGTAGTTCATTCTTAATGGTTTTGATTTCGTCAGCTTTTCTAAGATTTTGGTTTGGTGACAAAAGTGAGGGTAACAATTTCCAAATATTTTTCTTGAAAAATGTTTAAGTAAACGTATAAAAACAATTCAGCGTATGTTTGTTGAATTTGTGCATAAGTCAGTTTTCATTTCACACTTCTAAAGAATTCCCTAGAAAATAAAATATTTCGAGGAGTCCAATTTAAATTGAAAAAAAAATTCAATTAGACCCCAAAATAAAAATTGAATTTTCTGTATTTCACGTCTATGTCACACTACGCTTAAGCTTGTAAGTAAAATAATTTCGTAGAAAATCGCCTATAATTGACGAACTGACGGACGGATACCAAAGTGCTTCCATAAGAGTTTAGTTCTGTCAATTTCACTAAAACACTCAAAACATTATTGTTACTTGTGTTACTTATTTGGGCCGATTATAATTTGGCTAATCTGATTAGCCTATATGTAAAATCATTTTTTGCCTCGATATTTACACTATTGTTAATTTAAATTATTCTAAGACATAATTTTAAAATGTCTCCTATCTGTATCTCACTCGGTCTCTATGTTTGAGAAAAGCTGGCATTTAAACTGTTCGTATTTTGTCAAAAATTTAACTAAGAAAATAAGCTATATCTTGTTTTGCTAAAATTGGATAAATAGAGCCAAGTTACAATTGTTAATCCGATACATATGTTGAAATAATTTGTTTTGAACGCAAACCGTTCATGAAACCGTCATCTGGCGTCCTTTGTCGTAAAGTCGCCCGGTTCGCGCTCCCATCTTACTTTGTGCAATGCTCAACGATCATCTGAAGATGTTTTATACTTTCATGACTTATTGTATAAAGTATTCATTTAATTATTCTACAAGGTATACTTGACTGTTCTATCAGATTATTTACAATTAGTTTAATAAAGTTTGTCTCGCACTCTCGCAAAAGTATAATTGCTTTTAAATTATTTTTTCTTAACTTTTAAAAAAAAAAAATTTCATAAAATTAAGAAAATATTTCTGTAAAGGAGTCAAAAAAGAGATATCTTGGGTAATATTACTTCCAGATTAATCGAAGATTAATGATATAAATGTCAATTTTACTTCATAAAATAAATCTAAACGCTTGGAGATAAATTAAGTAGGAAAATTAAATTTGGAGGGTTTTAGTGACAAAAATTAATATCTTCCAAGTATAGCCATTAAGGGGTTGATAAAAAAAATTAAATTTTTTCAGATTTTTACCTTTAGAGTCATCACAAATTATAATTCAAATTGAAATATTCTAAACTGTAATCAAATTATTTCTAGCCTAATATGAAAAATTTAATACATATATTTTCTTAAGATTTTTAAGAATCTAGAGTATTTAAAAAATTCAATAAGAAACTCACTTCCTCATCATCACTTATCATCAGCCACATAAATTATTACAGATAAGATATACGAAAGGAGTATTTTTTAAACAACGTTCAAAAATTTCAAACTTACTTGCAAAGATTTGGAAGGACTTTTTTGTAACCTACTGATTTTAGCGCTTGATGTCGAAACAAAAAATAAAAATTAACAAATATTAAAAAAAAGTTATCCTAGTAATTATGACATATATATAATTACCTAGTAATTATATAAAAATTATCCTAGTATATTATTCAAAACGAAAAAAAATTGTCATGAAATAAGAAAATCGCAATAATTTTTAAGAATAGAATTATTGTTTTCGCATTTTTATCTTAATAAATAATACCATTAGTCGTCATTCTCCAATTAAGATTGAGTGTAATATTTTCTTTCTGAAATCACTCTAGTAAAATAAAAATTGAATATGTTTATTATTTTATTATAATTTACCGTACGCTGAATGAGTTGAATTTCATGTTTCAGTGATAATCATCATGACAAGTTCCTGCTTATTAAAATAAACATTTTGAGTGTGTTTTTAAAAGACGATCTAAAAAAATATAATCCACTATGCTTTGAATTAAAGAAGCGATATGAGTATCATGTGTATGTTCTCCTACATATATCTAGCATTTACATTTTAATTATCTCAATAATGGTATGTTTTTTTGTTATGATATTCGTATGGGATAATATAATTAATAGATATGTTATCCTTTTTCTGTATACTTTTGTATCATAAAGTAATGATAATGGATTATCACAAACTAAACAATGAAAGAAATTTAAAAAATGGAAAAGAGGATATCATAAGAGGAATTCAGGAGTAGAGAAAAAAATCTATTTCATTGTGAAGAGAAAAATTCGAATATTGCTTTTTTATATGGTGCTACGTTCCATAATACAAAATTTGTTATTTTTTTAATCCTTGTCACAAAAATTACATGCAGATTTTACATTTTATTTGCATAATGGATATTAATTCAGGTAACGTTTTAAAGGCGCCCTTAAAATCTGGATTAAGTAAACTATACTCCAATTCAGATAAACTGAAAATTTAAAATGAGAAAAACCAAACATATGTAAAAGAGGACGTGCATGGTGAAATGCCTTTAATCCAAAGGCTTCCATTTTTTTATTTCGTTTCTTGACTTCAGATACTAACGTACAAAATTTTGAATTATAACAATATTTCTGAATTTGTTTTCGGTTCTCATGATATGTATGAAGCAAGAAAATATAACACATTGGGAAAAACAAATATTAATAATATTTGAAATATATTTTTCTTACATTTTTATTAAGCTACTCTTACTGTTTATTATTTGTTGAATTTTAATACGTCCTGTAACAAATGTTTTACAATCGATTCATTTGTTGCGCTGTGGCAAAAAGAAATTACATTCAAATATTCACCCCACCTGATATATTGGATGAAATACTATTCTTAAATACTTAAGTTGTTGAAATATGTATATATATATATATATATATATATATATATATATATATATATATATATATATATATATATATACATATATGTATATATATATATATATATATATATATATATATATATATATATATATATCACTCAATTAAATATTATTGGAAAGAAAATATCTATTATCTTTCCTTATGTTAGTATATTAGTATTTAATATACATCACTGTTTTCATATAATATTCACATATCACAAGCATAATGAATACTTAGTAAATCAAGCTAAACTTTGCAAATGATACCGGCATTCTAGAGGGCAATATCTATATTTACTTTATAACACCTTAATAAACAGTAGGGGCAAATCATTTGTTTAAATATTGTATTAAAAACAAAAGGTACGAATCCCCTTATTTAAATGCAGATATAGGAATTTTATAATAAATTAATAAAATAACATGTTAGAGCACATTTATCTTATTACGGCTTTAATTTAGACAAACCGACATAGTTTAAATTTACTTTCCGGTTTTAAGTCCGTACCAGCTGCTTGACACATGCGCCGTAATAGTATAAATACACCAGACTAGTTGCGGGCGTAACTATATCGTTACCAAATTTACTGGATCACGACCTAAGGTTTGGTCGCTGGATTCTGGCATCAACTAATTGGAAAAACGAAAGCCTGATAAGATCAGCCACGTCGCCACCCAATTATGTGGACATTGTACATAGAAACACAAAATTTGACACATGTAAAAATTCGTTCAGCAACATTTGTCTCAATAGTTAATACCCTCAAATAAAATACTTGCTGGGTTTTGGGGAATATCAATTTAAAGACTCAGTTATAGGCATAGTCATAAATAATATAGAAAATTTTGAATAATTTAATTCAAAATACATTATGCACTTAAATATTTATATATAGCGTGTCTCGAAATTAAAAACATTTCGGTCACGAGTTGGGCGTGCCTTTGGAATTGAAAAATTTTAAGTTAATTTAAAGTAAGCAAAAAGACAAAAAGAAATAGACGAACTTTTAAGTTTTTCCTTCATTCATGCATTAACGGAAACTCCTTTAGTTACGAATTAGTCTATAGCTAAGTTTATGTGGAACCTAGAAGAGCTCCAAAGATAACAAGTTCTGCGACTGCTTAACGTGTTAAATTAAATAAAAATTCATTATAATTACTACAATTATGATAATGAGGGTTAGATACCTATAAAAAAGATATTTCAATTTCAATACGGTTAATCGGCAAAAATTTCACCAATGTGTTGCACCAAATAAATTTGCATCTTCAAAATATATGTTGCAGTACTCAATAAGATGCAACAAATAAAAGAAAGTGCTTGTCACTTATATGTATCGCTTGTGAAGTGCATAGAAATTATAATTTTAACTTAATATTTTTATATATCGTACTTCAAGAACGATTACAATTTTATTTCTTGACGATTTGTCTCATATACGTCCATTTTTCATACACTATTGTGAGATTAGATAATGTAGTTTAGATGCCAATAAAATTTCGAAACTTTAATTTTTTTTACTTAAAATTTACGTATTACAAACAAGAGCTATGTCAAGTTTTAAATTAGTATATCATATAAACGTGTTTAGCTAAGATCTTGATTGGGGTATAATTATGAAGTGCTTGAGGAGGCAATGCGTGACAATAAAAATATGAGCTGGAATGTAAGTAAAAATCGGTGTAAATTGAAAAATATTGTCTCTTATGAATCGTAAATATATCGGAATTATAGAAAATGCCAATCAAAGGAAAATTTCTGTCGAAATATATCCAAAAATCTTAAAAGTACAGGACCAAGAAAATGCGAGAACTACGATAGCTTCGAAATGAAAATGAACAAAACGACGCAAAGTGATTACATAGCTGGTCCATGGGGCGTATAACGTAAAGCAATGGTCCAAACGTCTGCAGATTATGTGCAGGGTTTTTTAGAAGACAATAGAGAAGACAGTGGTAATAGAGAGACCGATGGTTACATGGCAGCGCTCGATGAGTATATATTGCGATCACCAAATATAATCGTGTTGTCATCGTCAAGCATCAATGCGCATACGTCAATGAAGAGTGTTATGGTAGGACTATGATGTTATTGAGTACGAAACCATACGTGTTATCGAGGCTCGATGTACTATAGTTCTGTTAGGCTCCCATTTGAAGATGCACGCAAACATATCTATTGGGTGTAACGAACCCAAATATAAGAAATCATATTTTCCAGAGAGGTTGGTAATTAAATAAAATATTAATACCAAACACTTATCATGATTTTATCATAACGTTTTTACGAAAAACTCACAATGCGGATAAGAACTGCACCTTTCGGTGTTTTTCTTATCCCGGGGTTTTGAAGTCTACTATTTCTTTCTTGAAATATTTTATTTTCGCTATATAATCCTATGTCACTCAGAATGGCACCAACGTAACAAGTATCCAATAATATTACAGTTATTCAAATGGGAACAAACGTTTGGGCCTTTTATAAAGCTAGATATATTCATATATAGCTACGTACTTACATGACTTAATATACCACACATACATACGTGTATTCTTATATATATATATATATATATATATATATATATATATATATATATATATACTTAAAGAAAATAGAAATAATACTACATCACGTAGTTTCATTTAATCGTGAAAATCAGATTATCTTACCTATATCATTTACACTCTATCACGGTAAATGTGATTGTGCATTGTCAAAGAATTGCATCCTGTATCTTAAATTTCACTCGTCAAATTTAAACCAGATTTTTATTTTATGGATCTACCCTTTGGGGTAAAACCTTCCAAACAAAAAAAAATTATAAAAATCAGTTGATAAATGCCAAAGATACGAGGCAATAGGAAAAAAAAGTTACTTCGTACATTTGTATGTATCAACATATATTTCCCTACTTATTAACTTTCACAATTTCTTCTTTACGTCAAGTCACATTAAAACGAGTTGAAACTGAATGAGTATACTTCTCATCACTAAGTGTTCTGTTACCACCTTTCTCCTTCATCATTGTACCCTGCTTATTCTAAAATGTGAGTACAATTTGGCTAAAAAATTGATTTTATTCGAGACAGATAATAATTACTTCAACAATAGTTTAGTGCTATTTTGATTATAACATCCTTGTGCATATTATAATACATCGTGTCGATATTTATCAAATTGGCGTTTGATTGAAAGCAATAATTCCGTAACGAATTTTCATAGTTTTGTTATTTTAATAATAATTTTGTTAATTTCGTAATTTTTTTTAATTTACTTATGAACACCTACTAATTAGTTTACATATATATGTATATACATGGTTCTTTACAATCAATTGAATATATATATATGTATATACATGGTTCTTTACAATCAATTGAAATCATTCTTTTCCACATCAACTTGTAGATTCTGGTCCCACAAGTGCAAAAGAACATATTAAGAAATTTTCTCTCTCTCTTATTGGTTTGTCTGGTTCACTCTAGTTGAAAAAAATTACTTTCGAAAAAAATCAAAACCAACCTATATGTGGAAAAAAAACCTATAGGTGGAACTCGTACTACGAGAGTGCAGTACACATTTGAGCATTTATAAGCATTTAACGGTTCATAATAATTTTATTAAAATATTTACAAAATTTAATTTTTCAGAATAAAAAAATATGTCAATATTTCACACGCGCTTATTTAAAACATGTTTTTTTTATGTGATACAACTACAAATTAACTATTTCTGGATTTTACTCTACTTATGCTTTGAGATCTTGTTTCTTGCCAGGTTTAATGATTCTAGACCGACGGGAGGTACCCTAAAGATTTCGATTTATTTGCGAGTGTTAAAAGATGCGGCGTAAATGGTCGTATTTTTAGATTTTTTTTAATGAGTCGACTTAGAAGATTGATTTTTACAGCTCTAATGAACGGCAGACTTAAATATTTATCATTAATTTCACCTTGATACATCCACGCCTTCAAGAGAAAAGGCACTTAATAGTCACACAGACATACAAACGGACACCGAAATGATACTTATAAGGGTTCCTTTTTTCCTTTTCAGTTACAGAACTTTAAAAAAAACACCTTCAATCTACCATTCCCATTTTTTGTGATACCTTACTTTATCCCGAGCATAACTGTACTTATAAATACTTTGGTTATATTGCTACAGCTTTTTTTAGTACCTGATTTAATAATGACCTAGATGTATTTATAGTGTTAGAAATTTTAGCATACCACACAATGTCAAAATACATAAAATTCTGAATTCAATAATATCAATATTCTCAGTGTTTGGATCTGTACATATCTTAACAGCATTTCGAAAATCTGTGCACTTTTCAAACGTTTTATTAAATAAAATTTTACGTTAGTTTGTAAATCTTAAAGTTGAATCACGTCCTGTAAATGAGTGTGAGAACAAAGTGTGCTTTGTTCTTTACACTATAGTAGCGTTTGTTTCTTGAGTCAAAATAAGGACTTTTCCGGTTCAAAACAAGAAAATCTGAGTTTTATACAAAACGTATATTTTGTCATGAAAAATTATTAAAATTGGATAATCTTACAAATTCATGCATCAATGTTTCCCGTTTCTTTTATCTTGAGTAAACGGTTATAAATTTTTTTTACATATTTATATACCTTCAACAATTGTACACAACTAATTAAAACATTCTTTTGTAATTTAAAAGAATATACTATACCAACTTAAAAAATAACGTTTCACATTAGCTTTGAAACAAATCTGAAGTACTGTTAGAACTAACAAATATCTAGCACTAGCACATTACTTTTTCTTTCCCTGGTCTTTTGATATATTCACAATGATTTTTCTACTCTACCTGTTTTTCTTACAAAGATTTGATTGTTCTACCTGCTTTTCAAGAATTTGTAGTGTACCTTCAAATAAATTTATGAAACTTTCCAGGAAGAAAAGAAAAAAAGAAACACTATAAAAAAACGTACTTTGCCCTTTTCAACGTTATTTATGTATAATGCCACAAAAAAGTTTTTCAAGTTAATCTTTTTATTTTTGATCTTAAAAACTAAATAAAAAAAATTTTAATTAAAACTAAAGTATTCATATTCAATACAATTTCGACGAGTTACGAGGTACAAAATTGATTGCAATCAATTAATTTGGGTTTATATGAAATTACTTTCTTAAAAGTTTATTTTTCACATTTGACCAGTATAAACCATAAAAATATATCTATTAAAATTAAGTTACTTCTACTTAAATGATGCAAGTTTACTTGTGCAGATGTATCACGTAGTTAGATAGCACAATTGATTTGGTGGAAGGGATATAAAGCAACTAAAGAAAAAACTAAATAGTTTTTTAAAATAAAACAAGTGGTTATTATAATTACCTTCACTTGACTTAAATAATATTCATTAGATTTTCAATTTTATTTAAATACAAAACGATATCTCTCTCAGTTTTGAAATAGGAAAACATATATAACCCACATGTGCCTACGACTTTGTTTATGTATAATTAATAAAAACGTTTTTTTTTGTTTTTTCTCACTTATATATTACTTCTAGGTATGTACCTATTACCATATCAAATTTTATCAAACCGTACAATATCATCGTCAAACCGTATAATACTTGCTAAAATTAATACAGGCAGATGTACAATTATTCTGTAAAAAGTTTTTCTTGCTTTCTTATCATTATGTATGTTAAATTAATCACTTTTTTGAAATATTTTCAATGTACAGAATTCGCTCTCTTGCAATTTTATTTTATGTATAAACATATATGTGTATGGGAGAGACATATTTATAACTGTTTTTTATAAATGACTACATTTGATGTCATTATATAATAAAAACTTTTCAATGATAGATTAAGGCAGAATACTATCATGTTTATTTTTCTATATTAGTAAGAAATATAAGTTTTCATTTATTTTGTGCAGACGTCAAAAACTGTCTGTGCATTTGGGAATCACGCACTTGATCCTGATGAATCGTGTATCTTTAAAGGCAGAAATATATTTTTTCTTGAAGTTTTTTTAATTTATTAATTACGTAAAGAAAGAAAATTTATACATAACATATAAAAAAATATCCTACGTATATTTCTGACCAAATAAAAGCGATTTACATATGAAAATCTATTAACTGTGTCACTTCCTGACAACGGGCAGAAACAATGCCAAGAAGGCTGCAACTGGAAAAGAAAAACAATATTAACAATAACAATATTATATGTACATTTTATAATTTCTGGAAATGTATCTAAATTTTGCTGAAAAATACTTAAATTGAAAACCCTTTGATAATAAGGGCACAAGTTCTTATTATAAAAAGGATTTTTAATTTAAGTATTTTAAAATTGCGGGTTTCAGGACTTGATAACGGCAAGTGTATCTTATTCGCACCACGTTTGGCAACCTAAAGGTTTGAGCTGCTTTGGAATAATTGTAAAAATTGTTTTTTTAGTGTCTTATTATTAATTACATTTTATTCTCTAAAATAGGGATTTTAATATCATACTTATTTAATAGTTTCGACATTATCTAAGCTTTTTAAATATTTTTGACAGCACGGTATATCAATATTTTGGTTTTCAAAATAACAAAATAAGTAGTATGTTATTTAAAAATTAATTGTAAAACCGATTTGTAATTTTCCTGGGGAAGTAAAATGCTAGCAGAAATGTACAAAAAACTAAGAATTTCATGTAAAGTTACAAATTACACTCATAAAAAAATTTAAAACTTGTGAGATGAAGATGTTTCTATGACACAAAAAGGGAAAAGGACAGAGAAAGAGTTTTCTTATAGTGCTATGTAAACGAAACCGATGTTTAATTAACTATTTATTTGATCGGCATTTTATAAATTATAGTATGTTAAAACCAGTTCATACGACCACGGTTAATAGATGTTTTGTGTTCATTAATTAAAGATAACGTGTCTTCGAACACATACAAACAAAAGAGATTAAGTCGCCTAAAACGAGTTTTATGTCAACAGGATAAGAAGCCCTTGCACTGGATGGAAGATCGAAAAATGTTCTCCTGAGAAATTTCTATATCATAAATTTCTTAATACTTTTGAACTTTTGGATGGAAAAGCTAGTAGAGTTAGTTCTGTTTTTAAATTAATGCTAGATGATAGTTATTTCTAGTTTTTCGGTTTCACTTCTGACGATTGCTAACATGGCTATTTTTAAAAATTACTATTTTATTTTTTGGTACCTAACATTTAACTTCCACAATTTTATATATTTAAAATTATTTGATTGAAGAAAATTTCATACATTTAATTTATATGTATTATATGGCGGAGTTTATCATATTTTATTATGACGCAATTTAAACTTACAGCCTAGGACTGAAGATATTGTTATGAAGGGCACGACACAATCCTGTGCCAACATCATTGGAAATATAATATTTCCAATAAGAGATGTTAGACGTCCAGTGGTGAAGGTCATAGATACGGCTAATGATCTGAAAAATTGGATTGAAGCAGATATATACAAATTAAGTAGAGTTTTGGTTTTTGGCAAAACTGAAAAAATTTTGACCAATTTTACTTATAAAATTTGCGATAGGAAAAGTTATGGAAATCAAAGTAATTAAATTTAAGTTATATGTAAATATTGACTAAGTTGATGGGTTTATTAGTTTGCATATGACTTGACCTATAAAACACTAAAATATTTATAATGAATGGTGTAAATAACGCCAGGGATGAACTTCCATTTAATTTTCCACCGATGGTAGCAAATGTCGAGATTATTATCTGCCGCTGAAAATAAGGCAACTACCTTATTGGTCATGCTATTTCATTCAAAAATTATTTAAATGAATTTAAATAATAGGCGTATAATTAGCTATATGCGTGTTTTGAAGAAAATGTTATGCTCCGTGAAATGTTGTTCTATTAATAAACTTGAAAACAATATAAAGTTTTTAGTTAGGAGTTAAAATTAATTACTACAATGAGGCAATGCATATCTTTATTTAAAGTTTTATATTATCATTAGTGACAGTCTGTCAATTAAAAGGATAATTTAGAAAATTCTGGAGATTGTAAGAACATAAACCTTCCTCCCACTATTTGCAATTTTCCTCTTATATGCAGAATGTAAAATATTTTCATTCAAATAGGTCGATTAGATGTTATATTATCTTATTATTATATTTGAGGTATTGCTTTAACACAAATAAATTAGCTCGATATTTAAATGGAAATTTATGTTGTCATCGAGATACAAAACTGACAGTGAGTTATTTAAATATTAATTTAATCAGATACTTTTTTATAACATTCCTGCACCTAACTATAAAAAGGTTTACTTTTAAATAATACTTACTTAGCAACAGTGGGAAAAACTTCTAATGTTATTGTCAATAGGATGCTCATTGTAGTTTGCCCTAATGCAACAAATATTGAGAACAAAGCGGCTACTTGAATTGAGTTTGTTGCCCAGTACAGACCAGCGCAAGTACCTGTACAAATTGTCATAAAGGACACTGCTAGCACGCGTTTCCCAACAAGGTTAATTAAGAGGCCGGAAACGATGTTAGGAATACAGCATGAAATACCCATTATTACAGCATTTATATAAGTTTCAGTTCCACTTTTATTCTGAAAAGAAAAAGTACATATAAATTTATCAATCGCCTCTTGTGTTGATTAATAATAAATTTATCAATCGACTCATGCGCTTCGGAAGGTTCCAAAAATACATTAAAGTCAACAGGCACAACTATAGACTGCGCGTCTGGCAAAGAGTAAACCTCTCTGAATGAGTCCTCGTCATGTCGTAGTTCATAGTTACTAAATGTGGCACCAAAGTGTTCGACACCTTTCACTATATCGACAAGATCGAAAAACAAACCGACACAGGAGACTACTTCCATACAAGTGGTTGCTCAAAATGATGTAAGTTAGACAAACTACTCAAATTGTCGTAGAAAACAATAAAACGTTATTTAAAACAAATTAAAAATTAATGCATCGGATTCACAAAATGAGATAAAATTTATATTACATTAAATTTACATAAAAAAAATACTAAACAATAATATATAAAAATTAACTTTTCTGCGAATTACAACATCTAGATCTAATTTATTACCATAATAAATATTTACTCTTAACAATGATCACCGACACTCTGACTCATTTTTAAGACGCTCATTGTTAAGACGCTCTGACAAAAGTAACAGTGCCGTCAGAGTCATCAGATTCCGAAAAGTCACATCCTTGAAATTGGTGACATGGGGTCTGTTTGCAGGAGAAGCTGGTTTTTCCAAAAATCTCCATGTATGTGGCAAACCATGAAGTACCACTTATATAATATAAATAGAGGTCACGATTGAGTTTGCAATGGCCAATTTTTTTCTCAGACTTTTGAAATTGAAATATTTCAGAAAGAATTGGAAAGAAAATATTAAACGTCTAATCACGTAACATGTATAAACTATTGTGATTTAAACAGTAAAGAAATTATATTTTAAAGGTACATACCTTCTTTAAAAGTTTCACGGTAGTCACTAAACACACTCAAGTATAAACTGAATTTTCATTGTTTCAACCGCAATAAGAAGAAAATGCAATTTTAATTACGAATAACATTTATAATGTTTGGAGTCTCGTTATTGGAACTTTATAATAACTAATGAAGAAACAATAATGTACTAATTAAACCTAATTATAAATCCAGATATCTCTAATAGATTCTTTTACCTTACGTTTTTTTTACATTTTGAGCAACCACAGTTGTTCAAAATGTGCTACAGGTTGCAACACGATCTGAGGAAACAGTTACTGTGTAACTATTTGGGTTTAATCAAAAGGCTGTGTGAAAAAATATTGAAAACGAATGTGCTATCACTGTAATAAAAAACGGTAAGTTTCACAAAAAAAATATTAAGATATCGATATTCAGTACAATTATTTAGGCTTGAACGGGTGAGTTCAATATAACGGTTAAATTAATTTTAACAGTTTGTCGGAATCCAACCTTATCTTTTAAGTTTTCCTGTCCTTCCTTAATCCTGTCTTTAAGTTTATTAAATTTTTAACTTATCAATATGTGTTGACTGTAATACTGTAGTTTAAGTCAGTTATAAACACTACCTTGTACATATATATATATATATATATATATATATATATATATATATATATATGTATATATATATACTCTTTTGCAAAAGAAACGGGCGGTTTTGATTTTGTCATATTATTAACAAAATATTATTTATTAAGAGGTCGTATTAATTGTAATTGTTACTGGCATGTATAGTGTATTCTGGCAAATAAAAACGAACGTTCTAAATTTCAAATTTATTCTTTTTGAATTATAATTCTCCTTCACTGACAAAAACATATTTTTTGGCGGTAAATGAAATCCAACTCTTATAAGTCCTTTTTCATTTGTTACGTTTTTTATTTTAAAGAATAAATTTTAATTAAATTTCTGCTGTTTGTTGCATTAGTTCACTTCTGTTTTCTGTTCTCAGCATGGTTGTAAAAACGATAAGAGCTAGTAAAATTATTGCGCTGCTTGAAGAAGGCTGTAGCCAATGTCATGTGTCTCAGCAGTATAATGTGAGCCGTTCCACCGTTCAAAGAACCTGGCAACGATACCAAGAAACGGGCTCCGTCAGTAAAAGGCCCGGTTCTAGAAGGAAACAGAGCACTGAGCCACGGGACGACCACTTTATAGTCAGTCAAGCGCTACGAAATCGTCAATCAAGACTTGGAGAACGCTTCGCAGAAGTGTGCTTTGAGGAAACCACTACTTACGGTGACCGTACCGAGTTAGTTTTTATTGAAAATGGCACACTTAATGCGCAAAGGTACATAACATAGGTTCTTATCCCTCATGCCCAACCCGCTTTAACATCAGTTGGAGGCGAGTCCATTTTTATGGACGACAACGCTCGCGCCCACTACTCTAGAGACGTTGATGCGTATATGCAGGACGCCGGAATTCGTCGGTTAGACTGGCCAGCTGGAAGTTCCGACCTCAGTCTGATAGAAAACATATGGGATAATCTCAAACGACGCATCAGAGCCATAAAACCTGCTCCAGAAAATATTTAGACCCTTAAAAATGTTATCGTCGCTGAATGGGAATGTATTCCTCAGGAAATGATAAAAAAACGTCGTCGAAAGCATGCCTAGCTGATTAAGCGCATTGATTTTAGCTAGAGGAGGCCATACTCGTTATTAAATTTATTTTATATATATATATATATATATATATATATACATATATATATATATATATATATATATATATATATATATATATATATATATATATACATATGTGATATAAATAAGGGCTACTGTGCAACTCTCGTTGATAGGAAATAGCTGAAAAATGTAACAATTGCAAAATCGTGTATGTAACTATATGAATGTATACAGGTGATTGATGTTGTGTGATTTTAATTTAAAATAAAAAGTGAAATAAAATTAGAAATATTTGAATAGGAGTCACTGTGAAATTAAAATTTTAGATAGGCACATGTTTTGTAAGCTTAGGTCAAATTGCGAACTATATCTGTTAAAATGTTATAATTAGGGGCGCATATTAATATAGTGTAATTCTGTTAATAGATTGCTTATAATATTTAAAATGAAAAACATTTGTAAAACATATCATGTGTAAAATAATAGATCTATATTACCCTAGAGTAGTTATGACTAGATAAGCTTAATAGGCATCTAAAGTTATCTTGCATAGGGAACTCTCGCCTATCGGAAAGGGTCTAATCAAGAGGGAGTGTTAAAATATTTTGTCTTTACTATTGTTGCCCCTTTCTGAACAAGTCCTGTAGCCTATGTCGAGATATATAAGAGTCGTTATTCCGTCACCGAACATCCCCTTTTACTACCTTTGCTCAGCAGGGAATATCTGAACAATCTTCAACGTGATTCTTAGATTTTAATGTAACTCAACATACAATGATATTGAAATGTGAACCTTAAAATTATATACTAATATTTTTTTATGAAGACTTTGTTCAAATGGAATGAAATAAAAAATGTTAAAATGAACTTTAATTAATGATGATTTTTTTGTTAAATGATAAGTATTTTATTAAACTTCACTATATGTCCTAGAAAAAAATGTGCCAATTTTTTCCTAATTCCGAAAAAAAACAAAATCCAAGGTTAGAGTTATTCAGAACGTACTGTCAGAAGTCAAATATCTAACTGTTGAACTGTTTTCTTTAGTAACCTTTTCAATCTATTATTAAATCACCTTTGTTCTAATTCGACGATTTGTTAATTTACTTTATTTCACTAAATTAATTTACCATTTCTTCTACTTGATAATCAATCTTGCCTTTGTAATCTTGTTTTATGTCGCAAGCTTCCTATATGAAACTAACTCGTTTTATTGTCGTGTATGTTTAAATAAAATAATTTATAAATGAAAATGACATAATCATTTATACGGCTACATTATCTGTGATACCATATTTCTAAAAGAGTTATTAGAATTCACTACAAAATTGTCCAACAATTATAAAATATCATTTAGCAATAACTGCAAGCAGAATATTTGCGTCGGGCTCATGGACCGATTTACATGAAATAATTTTTATATATATTTTTATATAATTTTTATACATAGGCATCATATTAATAAGCTATAAAACGTGCCGGTATAGAAAGAATATTTCAGACTTACGACCTTCAATATAAGCATTCGTTTATGTAGTGAATGCTAACTTAGAAACTGCTTCAAAAGTTTCAATTGATAGATGTAACCTGATATTAAACATAATATTTTCAAGAGCATATTAAAAAATAAGAGAAATAAGGTAACAAGAGTGAATGCAAAGCTAAAGAGTATACGGGGCGTGAATTTAAGAGCATATTCAATAATAAGAGAAATAAGGTAACAAGAGTGAATGCAAAGCTAAAGAGTATACGGGGAGTGAATTCAAGAGCATATTCAATAATAAAAGAAATAAGGTAACAAGAGTGAATGCAAAGCTAAAGAGTATACGGGGAGTGAATTCAAGAGCATATTCAATAATAAGAGAAATAAGGTAACAAGAGTGAATGCAAAGCTAAAGAGTATACAGGGCGTGAATTAAAGAGCATATTCAATAATAAGTTTCAATCGATAAATGTAACCTGATATTAAACATAATATTTTCAAGAGCATATTCAATAATAAGAGAAATAAGGTAACAAGAGTGAATGCAAAGCTAAAGAGTATACAGGCGTGAATTCAAGAGCATATTCAATAATAAGTTTCAATCGATAAATGTAACCTGATATTAAACATAATATTTTCAAGAGCATATTCAATAATAAGAGAAATAAGGTAACAAGAGTAAATGCAAAGCTAAAGAGTATACAGGGCGTGAATTCAAGAGCATATTCAATAATAAGTTTCAATCGATAAATGTAACCTGATATTAAACATAATATTTTCAAGAGCATATTCAATAATAAGAGAAATAAGGTAACAAGAGTGAATGCAAAGCTAAAGAGTATACGGGGCGTGAATTCAAGAGCATATTCAATAATAAGTTTCAATCGATAAATGTAACCTGATATTAAACATAATATTTTCAAGAGCATATTCAATAATAAGAGAAATGAGGTAACAAAAGGGAATGCAAAGCTAAAGAGTATACGGAGCGATATTTAGCTTGAGTTTATGCAAGAATCGAAATATGCTTTTTTATTTTTGGTGCCTTATTGGCAAACATTTTGGGAGATAAATGTTTCTTAGTATGTATTCATAAAAAATTAAAATAAGAAAATCGTAAAACTTCATTTATGAATTGTGTTAAAAAGAATATATTGAGAAAAATAGGATTAGTTACGTAATGGGGTGTAACATTATTAAAGAATTTTTATTGATAATAAATTTTAACAAAAGAAATTAAAAATAGCTTTGAAATTTTTAAAATATTTCGCCAAGTAAAATTTAATACTGGCAAAAAAGATATGGGTCCGACCAAATAGTATCACTATGTATAATTATTTTTAATATATTTGGCGTTAATTTTGTGGAAATTAATTATTCACAATTAAATGAAACTACGTGATGTAGTATTATTTCTACTTTCTTTAAGTTTTTTACCTTTACTCTCTTCAGGTGGGCAATTAGCAAAGGTTTTTGCTAATAGCCCACCTGAAGATGTTGTAATACAACGAAACCTAGCTCGCGGTAAAGAACTTAAAGAAAATAGAAATAATACTACATTACGTAGTTTCATTCAATTGTGGACTATGCATAATAACAAATAAAATATACGATACAAGGATAAACAAGTGGATCAGTAAGAGAAAATAGCCACAGACAAATTCTAATATGGTATTATTGTTTAATAACCATCCGTCCCATTACACCACTTCAACAATTTTTCCATCATGCACGGATGGTAAAAAGACATACCCGACACGTAATGAAGTTATTTGATTAAGATTTTTTGTCATGAATTATTTCCTTCTGGAGCCTAGTCCTGTGTTTATTTTCATTAATAGAAATATAGTAATGTGTAACAAAAGTAGCCATATCTCCACTCTCCTTTGGTCCCCAATTCCATGCGCGAATATATCTCACCGAACTTCATAAAAATAATATTTCTACCATTGTCTATTTTCAAAAACATTCTTTTCCTGCCTCTTGAAATATTAATGTAAATTATAAAATGTGGTGAGTAATTAAATAACTCTTCAAATGGCTATAAGAGTTCCTAAAAAGGAGGTTATTAACCTTTGCTACATTTATTCCACGCACTTTTGAAAATGAAACCGGTTAATGTGACGTAATCATTAAAAATAGATACAGTCACAGATTTTCTTTAAACTTTTTAACACTTACAATTTTTCCATACGTAGTATTAATGTATTTGTAACGTATTTTCGTTATGAAGGAACCCAGACCGGCACCTTTTTTCGAGGTTACGTTGACGTTACCAACCATATTCAAAAAAATGATTGAATATATGAACATGCATGCATGTATATTTATAGCAATCTACATACCATAAGTATATTACATTGTGAAAGTTGTATGTTATTTGGATAATCAGTTTTAGCGTAAGTTCCAAAAAATTTAAAATATCATCTTTTTTTCCATATTTTAGGGATTTTCTGAAAAAGAAAATAAACTTTTAATGTACCGGTTTACATTCCGTAGTTTCCTCTATTGCGGTGGACATTATATTTCTCGTAGTAGCCATATAAGTATCGAGCATCACACACAGAGTATTACTGTCGTTTCCAAATGCTTTGTATGTTTCTATTATTGTAGAAATTTGAGGATACCACAATCTCATGGTATTGTATCTGAGAAAGCAAATATTATGGAATATTAAAAAAGTTTTCTTTTGTGTGATATTATCAGAAAGGAGTGTAGATTTTAATAAACAGTCTTATAAAGTAATCATTCGTGAATCTCATCTTTTCAATACAATATGGTTATATTTTTGTTAAGCTTAACAGCCAAATAAAGATGTAATAAAAACATTTGCAATTTCAGGAAAAGTTCCTTTAAGTGTATAGGTAAATATTTAAATATTAACAGTAAAGGTTTTGGTAAAGTTATGAAAATAATTTATATAAAATTGAACAAAATATGAAAAATATGTTGCGGGTTCAAATAAAACAAAACTATGTAAAAGCCTACAGGAAAAAGTATATAAAAGTTATTTCACTGGTAAATATGATGGTGACATAGATTATCAGCTATTTTTGGTTTTCCTAATTGACATCAAAACTTATGTAAAGTCCCCTTAACTTCAAAAGTAATTATAAATGAGCGTCGATATATATATATATATATATATATATATATAAATATATATATATATATATATATATATATATATATATATATATATATATATATATATATATATATATATATATATATATATATATAATTTTTTTGGAACTGTTAAGCTGTTGCAATAAGACCGACAATCACACAATTCGTATTTGCAACAAAGATTTTCATTTAAATAAACAAAGCAAAAAATTAATAAAAGTTACAAATTCTAAACAACGGTAAAAAAATGGTATATCTGTAAGAAGTCTATAATGTTAAATTTAAAAGGCAAGTTTGCACTAAATTTTCAAATGTTAATAACATTTTTTCTTCAAGCAGGTCCATTGCATACACGTTACTGCTATGATGAATGTTAAAACTCCATTAGTATAGAAAAGAGGATTAATTTTTTTGAGTGGTTGTTATTTTCGGATTATAAATTTAATAGTGCAACACATAAATGTAAACGTTTGCATAAACATATACTTAATTAAATTTAAAAATTTTGGTTTTATTATTGGTAGTAATTACTTAATTTAATTGCAACAAACTAACAAATTCGTTTCTACTCATAAACAAAATGAAGCCAACAATTTTCTAAAAATATACAGGTACTCAAAGTAGTCACCAAGTTAAAAAAAATATCTCACCCGAACATCAATATACCTTGGACACAAACTAATATAAGAATATACGAAAGCAATGGCTTTTTTATCATCGGATTAAGGCTTTTTACACTCTCTTGAATGGTTTTCATGACGGATTTATTTTCTTTTTCATTTTCACAAACATTGTGTCTGGGTGGTTGATGCTGAAATCAAATTTTAAAAAAATTGATATATCGTAGTGATAGATTCTGTTTATTGTCAAAATAAGGAATAATATCTGAATACTAACTAAACTGTTTTAATACCCTTGTTTTTCACTCACTCTTATTTAAAATGGAATTACGTAGAACCACAAACTGATCTTAAAATGGCTGGCAAAATTGAGAACACAATCTCTTCCGATTGCTTTACGTTATCGTAATAAATCCGTAGGTCATATTTTGAATTATCAAAAATAAATTCATACCTGTTACTTGGCTGTATTGATCACATATTATTATACGCGTAAATTTTGAAAAGAAATATTTTTCTTCAAAATTACAGGATATGTTTATTTTTCTTATTTATGTACTTCAATGTATTCAATTGCCATATATGACTGATTTATTGTTACGAGGAAAATCTGTTAGAGCCAACCAGAATACAAGTCCAGCCCCGCACGGCGAGAGAACGAGAATGGATCGTCGCGGTACGCCGCGCGGTCAAATCCGTAACCCTTGTGATCAACCCAATACACCACGGCGACGGTATAATTGATAATTGTACAATAAAACTATTACTGTCCCAATTTATATCAATGTTTTATTATAAAAATAAATCATTTACCAAAATCAATTGCTTAAGAAGCATTTCCAATTAAACTTACTCTGTGTTTAATGTTTTTACGAGTTCTATTGAATACATTTTGTAATTTTACAAAATCTATTGAATACAACTTAACGATTGAATACAACTCGTAAAGTTTTATTCAATGATTGTTTAAATAGTTTAATTTTAATACCGAAAATAAAAAAATTTCTTAGATCAATTTCTGCTTCCTCTTTTATTTTATTAATTTTAAATATTCCTTTTCAAAAAATACCCGTCCTATGAAATATGCAACATTCAAAAATTCAGTGAGATTATTGTCAAAAATAAAAGAACATTATCAGAAACTAAAAATAAATACTTAAGTATAACTTATAACTTCTTACAAGGATTTCAAATACACATATGTGTGTACAAATTTAAATTAAAAAGCAAACACAATTAAAAACATTTTGTGGGATAATGGCATTTCCATTAAACTCTGTATGTACAATATCGCCTATGTCATTTTTTAGTCATGAAAATATTATGAAATTCTCAAACATACTTAATTTTCTTACTCGCAACTTTTTTTTTAAATTTAATTTCTAAATACTGTAAATGAAAATATGCATGTTCCTACGTAATGGCATATTTGATATTCACCTGATAACAAAATTAATAGAATAAAGGCCAATTTAATGGTCCACCTCCTAGAAAACCAATTGATAATTCTTCTTCAAATGAAACAAATTTCGATACATTCAGGGGACAAGCGTACTGCAATTTTTTTATTTTTTTTTAGTTAAATAAGGATTAATATATTATTATTTAAAGAGAAGCAAAACAGGAAAAACCTTTGATCTATACATAAATAACATATAGTTAGGTACCTGATTCGATTTATTTTCGAAATATTATATTTTCTACTAAAAGGAGGATACTATGCTAAATAATGTATAAACCGTCATTCAATTTAAAGTATTCGTATATAATTACAAAGTACTTACAGGAAATGTTTCAGGTGCTTTTCTCGTGTTTACACTGTAAATTTTTTGCAAGGTAGCAAACGCTTCGTCGTAACGACCATGAGCAAAATGGAATTTCGGAGTCTCTGGGAATTGTGAATAAAGAATTCCCGCAGTTAAACTGAAAATTCCACCAGCGTAAAGAAAGAAATTCCAGCTGTGTAAACCTGAAAGTAAGTTATTTTGTTTGCTTCATGCAATATTATAGTTTTGAGTCTCCGAAAATGAAGAAATATGCAAAGAATTTTTCTTTTTTTTAATTTCGTGCCTTACTTTTTGTGAAAATAGGTCTCATTCCTGAACGAGTTTACATATTTCTATAAAGTCAAAAACTAATCTAGTCACGTATAAACATTTCCTCTTTTATTAATTTTGCTGACTTTTATTTGTAAATAAAGCGGAATATTTTTTTAAACCCATGCTTTACTGATTTAAATTCACTATTCCTCAAATTACCTCCAAAACAGGAGTCGGATCTTATTCTGACCGTCCTGTTGCCGAAATGTATCCTGCTGAGAGTACCTACCCTAGTATTCTATGGCAAGTAAATACATTTTAACGATTTATTTACCTTTGCGAGGAGTGCACGTCCAAATAAAAGATTAAAAAATATTCCAAAACTAGGTTTCTACATTAAAAAATAAAACGCACGCCGAAATTGAAGTTGAACCAAAATATTTAGTTTTCGTAATAAAGTTTCTGAAAAAGTTTTAATATTTTCTTATCTGCGTTCGTAAGCATTACGTGAATAGATTATAAGCTCAGAAATTAATCCATAGTATTATGGTAATAACAGAATAAATGTTCTTTTCATTACAGGTATAGTTTAAAACGTCTTGAAACCCTTATTGCTGGAACTTCGTTGTAATTTCATGCTTTGTATCTCATTGAATTTCTAGTTTTTTTTAAATTATGGAAATATTAAATCAAGCTTCATTTTGAAATTAAAATCTTGGTGCTCATACGGAGAACAATTTAAAAACTATTGCTCACATTTTCTCAATTTATCTGAGTTCATTTGTTTTTTAGCTAATTTACCTACACAGGAGCTATAAATAAGCCCACCAAGAGAAATAACTGTACAGTTCAATAAGAGTGTAAGTACACAGATAGTGGCAAATATCATAATAGCTGATAAATTATTCTATAGATGTAAAATGTTTTTCTAAATGACCAATCTCAATATATGTAATTTAATTGCACAGCATATATTTTACGACAACAGGCGTCCCATTTCCTTTCTCTTATCAAGTGCTCTTTTATATATTTTCTTACGTTAATATCTTGTACTTATATTGCATAAATGATTACCAGCATAATATTTTTATTAAATAAAAAGGATTAAACCTACTGAGTGCTCCTCCAAATAGTTTAATATCCCATTCACGAGGTAGAATACCCCAAGCCATTAATGCGAGGACGACTTGACCAACAGGTACAAGTGAAGAATACGTCAGTATCATTCGATCTCTGGTTTTACTGGTCGCGAATTCTGATAAAAATGCTGCACCGGCTGAGTAAGCTCCATTATACCTTGAATTAAAACAGGGTTTATAAATGATATAAACTTAATATTTTTAATTTGCCAGCCCACATTAATGCAACTCCACTATTAATAGTATTTACAATAAAAGGAAATCTATATGCTTTCGTAATAATACAAGTCTGAAATTAATTTGCCTAATTTGTTTTATCTTAGGCATACTTTTACTGAAAATCAATTTGTTTGAAAATTAATTTTTATAATTAAATTATATTAAATATTTATTCGCAACTAAATGAAATTACGTGATGTATTGTTTTTACTTTATTTAAATTCTTAACCAGAGTTCTTAGGTTTCGTTATATGACATTTCAAGTGGGCAATTTGTAAAGATTCAAATTCAAACCTTACAATTTATTCCAAATTTTTACAAACCCACCTGAAGATGTTGTCAAACAGTGAAACCCATGTCGTGGTTACGAATTTACATAAAGTACAAATAATACTACATAACTTAGTTTCATTTAGTTATGAATAAAAATGAAGTTATACTGGATTTCTACAAATTAACGCCAAATATATTTAATATGTAATAAATTTCTAAAATAAATTATATCCAATATTCAAAACTAAGTACTGTTATAAATCCGAGTCTAACATTTTCTATAATAATCAATATAGAAAAATGGAGTAGAAACTTTCCATTCATATTTTTGATATTATTAATCAAAGTAAAAACGAGAATAGCTTAATCGCGTGTACTGTTTTGTGAACATTTAAATGAATATTTTCAGAATATTGTTTCAGAGATTTGACTATATTAAATTGTTCAAAATTCAATGTAATCAAATTGAAAAATACCAGATTTATATCGGCTATCAGAAAAAAGGAGCAGAGTGTGATGTATTTTTCTCAAAAATACCTTTTTTTCTAAAGTAAAAGTAAATATTATTATTTAGCGTAATCTAAAGCATATTTTACACGTATAAAACCGACCTAATTCTCAAGGTCATCAATTACTTGTGTAATGAAATTAAGTGGAAATTTTCCGTCTGATACCACAGGTTAGAAAAATAGTAGCCACGAAATAGGCCCGAGTAAAATATATTTTATTAATATTTTTAACTTTTAGTTCATTTGCGTTTCTCAGAGATTTTGGTTTTTAATAAAACTATTTTTTATTTTTAAATTTATTGGATAATTACCATACTTGTCATAATTGGTACCTTGTCGAACTACTACAATGTTGCCCTTTAATGGGATTAATGATTCAATTTTTTTTTCCCCAAATTTAGTTTGGTCGCAAAAAGTTGATAGACAAATAAGCCTTCATTTTAATTTTCATCAAAATTAAAAAGCACCAACTTGAAAAAGTGATAGACTAAATTAAATATGTAAAAAAACAATTGCAGAAAACATTTTTCTATTTTCCTCCTAAGATTTAGATTAGGAAAAAATTGTGCATACTTACAAAAAACCTTCAACAGACTTTGCTCCCGCCAAGACACCAAATGTTTGACTCGAACCTTGCACACATATGGAAGTGAATATACCGAATAAACAAAACACAAGCATGGTTTTTCTCCCAAATGCATCCGTTAAGAATCCAACAAAGAATCCAGAACATAACATACCTAAAATCAGTGTGAATAGTCATACAAATTTTACTAAACATTTATGAAACTTTTGTATTAATATTTTAGATATTGACGTTATGGTTTATTCAGAAAATAAATTTAAATTCAAAATGCAGGAGTCAAACAAATAAATATTAATATTCATATAATATTATTGTATTTGTTTACTAAATTAACAATTTTTTCAATATGCTCACATTTTTACCAATTTTTAGGTATTTTGAAAGACATAGAAAATATACTATTTTGTTAAATAAATAATTTTTGACAATTGCTTTATTTTTTACATTTAAAAAATTACAATATCTTGAATAATCCTTATAACTTCCCTATAATATTCTAGTCATATTTTGTTAACCATATTTTTTGTCATTATGTTTGTTAGAAATTTCGGAAATAATTAGGTTTGTAGTAGTAAATATCTTATATATATATATATATATATATATATATATATATATATATATATATATATATATATATATGTATATATATATATATATATATATATATACATATAAATATATATATATATATATATATATATATATATATATATATATATATATGTACATACATATTATTTATTTTAATATTATTGAATATATTTGGCGTTATTTTGTAAAAATTCATTATTCACAATTAAATGAAACTACGTGATGTAGTATTATTTTTACTTTCTATAATTTCTTTACCACGATCTAGGTTTCGTTGTATTATAACATCTTCAGGTGGGATATTTAGCAAAGATATCAGTATCTTAGTAGTAGAAATAATACAACATCACGTAGTTTCATTTAATTGTGTTTAAAATTATTAAAAAAAATTTTTGTTTTTCTCATAACGAGCGTTTTCAAATGATATCCCAAATTATATACATAAAATTGACAAGTTTTTTTAACATTATCGTTTACACCTATTTAATTCGAAGAAGAATATTCTAAAAAGTTACCTAGTATTAAATATGGAGATTAATATATGTAGAATCATAAGTCAGGCATAGTAACAAAGTACATTTTTATTACTAAGCCTAATTTAAGCTTATTAGCCTGTTGCGTTTTGCATTTAACAAAATCCTATGTGAATATAAAAAAGGTAAATATATTGCCTACTTATTGTATATATTAAAGGCGTAAACTAATGGTGCACATTTAAGAAGGTATGACATCTTGTATAATTTCTATAGTTTTCCTAAAACCATTGCGGAGACTTCTGAAAACAATATTTTTTATAATTTCATTTTAAACAGTTTCGGAAATAAGGGGAAAAATATTTGTTTGTGTATTTTTTAATTTGCTCTAAAAGTTAATACATAAAATTAGGAACGAAGTATTTTTAAGATGTTTATAATTAACCATTTTAAGCAATGGACAGTATGTATGGAATTTAAAAAAACATTAAGTCTATAATTTGCCCCTGAAATTACTTAATGAATATTTTTGTCTTTTCTAGTTGCTACATCAAATTTTTACGTTAAGATTTTCTGTGAAAAAAAACGACTGTAACCCAGAACTGTAACTGATTATAGATATGTGAGTTATCTTATAAGATCCTTCTTTCGAGGTACTAAACCGGTACAATTCGAAATTTATTTCAGTTAGTAAAATTGTAATATCTGATAAATTACGAGATAAATCATTTTTAAATTTATTAATTAAAAAATTGTTATTACATGAGATAATTTCGTTTTAAAATTAATGTCAAAATGTTAACCGTTTCGTCACGTTGTCATCAATTCATGGTTACAAATTTTTTCACATAGCTGCAAACTCCAAAGAAATGAGTTTTAACGAGAAAGTATAAAACGAGAAATTCAGTTTACATTAAAATTTTGCCTGAATAAAAGCATCGATGTCAAATGATGGAATGTTAATCACATGAGAAGTCTAATCACGAAGATTAATCACATTTGAAGTAGAAATATTTTCATTTTTCCTAATTTTTCAACAAACTCCTAACATATTTTCGGGCAATAATTTTTCCACGCATGTTTCATAATAATTAAACAGGGTTTTTTACTCTAAAATATCAATGTAATTTTTAAACTTTTAAAAATGGAAGAAAGTTACCTGTCCAGTATTTACCAAAGTATGAAAAATAATATTTGAATGAATTATTTTTATTAATTTCAAGAAAAATAAATCTGCTTCATATCATTTCACGTTATAGCAATGAAACTAGTTATGTTTCCCAGATAGTTACTATATAAAATAATACCTTTTTATTTCAAATAAATACATGCTCGCTTAATACTCATATTTGATGACTCTTAAAAGAAATATCGCAATTAATCTTAGTTAAATTAGGTTAATTTCATAATGGGTGGTGATCATATTAATGCCGAATTAATATGGTAATCCCAATATCGAGAACAAAACCTAACTTAATGCGTACAAGAGATTGAATAAATGTAAATTCGTAGAAAAATTACTTCAAAATTATGCAAATATAATCGTTTCTAGGGTTCCATATCCAAACTAGGAAACTTTATAATTTTATCATATCCATCTGTCTATCATTATGTCACAGCCGATTTACTCATAAACAATTACTACTATTAAGCTGAAATGGTTATACATAGTTTTAACATATTTAAAGTTATGAAATAAAACTAAAAAAAAAATGTATGTCTCCCTCTCCGACGTAAACAGGAGGGGGATAATTTTTTTTGCATACCCCATTGTGTAGAGTATGTCTTTTAAAAGTATTTAGTATATGTCATGAACACTTTTTCGATACAGGGAACCGTTTACGAAATATTAAGATTTAAAATGATAATTGTTTTCAGTTGTGTGTCCACACCCCTACCACTTAAATCACTAATTTTGAAAAACTAAAAAGTATTAATCATTATATATTACGAAATTAAAATAAAAATTATAACAGCTTATTAAGTAAGCTTTGCTATTTTATGTGTAATAGTCGTCCAAATTATGATATGAAATTGGCTCTGTAAAAAGTTCATAGAAACTCGCTACAAGTGACTTAAATTTTCTCTAAAAATAAATTTGAATTTTGAAATGTATATTTAACAATATCTTTATATACCTATATCGTGAGAAATATTATTACTGAGACATGCACCATGTTTTTACACCTGTGAGTATATTTATATTATGGAGAACTAATAAATATAGGTAGTTTAATAGAAATACAAAGTAATCAAACATGTAAGGCGATATCTCGTTTCCAAGCTATTTTTTTACAATTAGGAAATTATTACAAATTTGTTATTTACTTTTAAAGAGCGTAAAAGAAACACTTTCTTAGTATTAGTTCTTGTGTTAAATTACAACGTAGTAAAAAAAATTGCTCTATTAGTTATTTTATACATTGTTTGTGGAAACTATAAATAAATCAATTAGATGGACAAAACTTAGATATATAATGCCTAAAACCCATATTTCTCACATAGCTATATATATATATATATAAATAATTGCTGCTTTACCTTGTTAAATAAGATTGTAAAAATCGCCAAGAAAAATAACGAATGTTGCGGTGTTCTATGTAATATTAAAAAATAAAAATGAAAGAGGATGGATTACTAAACCTATAATTTGGAATAGAATATTTCCAGCTGGCTTTCGGGGTTTTCTGAAGGTGATTTTTCCAGAGCTGTGTGACTTAATGATGGTAACCTATCCATTAAAGTTGGCAAAATTATACTTAGGAGAAAATTTATAAATATTAAGCCCTTTATAAAATATTCGCTAATAAAATTTCATATACTGCTATTTTATAAATAAAAATATGTTTAGGATGTACTGTTTCATAATACCTATTTAGTTTATTAGTCAATTATACTAGCTTCAACTTTACGATGATAATTTCTTCGTAAAGTTGAAGCTATTACAATTGACTTTTATGCACATATTTCCGCAGTGATATAGTTTTGAAGTTTTTATAAACATTAGAATAATAGATGGTATAGTAATGAAGAGTTTACGAGCATTTTTTTAAATATAAAATTACATAGCGCAAAAATTTTAAAATGTGCAATAATTTTAAAATAGATTTGATTAATTCCAACATTATTACTTTTAATATTATTCCGTAGTATTTCACACCCTCCAATATTAACATTCAAATATAAGTTAAATTAGAATACCTTGTTAAAAAATCATTTCAAACTTGTTATATATTTTCAAATAACTACTTTATTATAAATTAATAAGGCTATCTCGCAAATATGTATTTATTTATACACTAAATAAATACATATTTGCGAGATAGCCTTGTACACTAAATAAATACATATTTGCGAGATAGCCTAATTAAAACTTCTCCTTTATCTAATAATTGTAAATATCCTTACCTATATAGGGTACAGCATTGAGTATTCCTTTCTGATAAATAGTCATATGTAAGTCGCATTCGGCATTAGGAAGAACATATGCAAAATTGGTTATGGAAATAGCACTGGAAATAGCTTGGAAAAAAACGGCAAGCAAAAGTCTATATTGATATTTTCCAAATCTACATGTGTCCAAACATTCCTGAAAATCGTTCATGTCCATAACTGGCACATGCGAACTTTTAGTTTCATGGCTGCAACTTTCTGAAATAAAAAATGAATTTTAATGTTAATTCGGGTAACATATCAGTGTGACTAAATTAAATGGAAATACGCGGAATGCCCTTTTCTAGAATAGCATAATTTAAGGAAATCAATATTTTAAAAAACATTCTCAAAATATCTATTCAGATTTATATTTTTGTATACCAGGCTAAATTTTTTTAACATAATACTAAATGAGATAAACAATCTTAAGAAAGGATAAACAGAAATAAAACTGTTTCCAAACCGATGTGCCACGTTTTTAAATAATTGTTTTAAGTCAGTAACATCCTATTATCCATATTATACTAAATGCTTTTTGATGTGAAACATTTAATGGCGCTTTTGAATGGGAGTTTAAACTTGCTGATGGCAGGTCATGACGTGCCATTTAGCCAGGTTCGCATTTTGTCTACTTTTGTCTACTAATAGCATTTTAAAATTAAAAATAAATTTTCGATAGATTTTTAAGCAATATTTCCGTGATTTATTTATATCTTATTATAAATTTATATTTTACTATTAATAACCATCTGAATATTTGTTTTTTCCTTTCCTATTCGTTCAAATAAAAATATTTCAACATAAATATTTTAACAAATTTAGACTTTTAACATCTGCCAGACGTCCTATGAAGGCTTACAATTTTTCCAAGCAATTCCACACGTTCGTACTGTTAATTTTTTTTTTTCGATATACAACGATCTTGTTCTCGTAAATCCATTTTAAAAACTTCCCAATGTTTTATTATTTAAACAGTCTTATTTAGCTTCACCTTCCGTATGTTGTTGATTCAAATTTTACCATCGACTTTTTAACTACTTCCACTTAACAAATCTTCTCATGAAACTTGACTCGCATTTTGAGTTCCTAGATTTTAAAATATTATTATGATAAATTTAACCTCTAATCCTCAAATCGTGACGCTACGGGGGTATTGCCTGACTAAACTGTGAGATTTGAATATCTGATGTTTTTTTTATTATTATAGTGAGTCTCAAGCAGCTACTATCTTCTTGAATCAACATTTGACTCCTACTATTGAACTAGTAGCCCACATAAACTATGTGATTTAACGATCTGTTGTCTCGTTAATGATTTTTCTTTAATATTGTTAAAATAAGTCACCAGAAATAACTTCAATTAATGTTATAAAATCAGGCTAAACGAATAAAGAAGACAAAAAGTTTAAAAGCCAAATAAAGATGAAACACTAATTAAACGGTTTTATTATACAAATATATTATGCTAAGAGCCAAAGAATAATTATTGATCACTAGTCTGGAGCCTTGTTCAGACGAAAATAAAATTGCGGTAAGCGTTTTATAGTTCACTTTAATTTTTTGAAACCTAGAAATCATGTCTAGCATTAGTATTGTAGTCAAATACTTTATGATTGTATAATAAAACACAAATATTTATATGCTTAACAAAGAACTAAATGCGCACCGTTTTAATTTCTTGAAGTTTGGAAAACGTATAATAAAAAAAACAATATATTTGTGCTTTACACACGAGTAAATGCGCATTATTTTAATTTTTTGAAGCGTAAAAATCGTATCTAGCATTAGTGTTTTGGTTAAATACTTTATGATGTTAGAAGAAGAACAATTATTTAAAAACAGCGTGTAATATTAGATGCACTTCGCTAAAATTGTACATTAGTTTGGAAAGAATTTAACCTCTCTTAATTAAGTAAATGATTTCCACACATTATTAATCTCATTATTTAAGAAAATGGGGTAAAAACCTTTAATATAATGTTGAAAAATAAATGTAAATAATAATTTTACCTTTATTTTGATCAACCTCGACTTCATTATTGGATATTTCACTATGTTTATTCATAACGCAAAATAATTAAGTAATATTTGCTACAAAATCTTATCATGATATTAAAACTATCTCTCTTGTTCGTGTACTTATCTACCCCTTATCTTATTTAGAGAATATTTATTCACTTAAACTAATAAATGATTTTTACGCACACAATAAAACTTTTACGATACAGTAGGTATGAATGTATAGAATGTATTTGATTAATTTTCTACGAGTTGAATAATTAAGAACAAAGTCGTATGGTTTCGGTCGTATTAAAAACAAAGTTGATTCTGAGGGAACAAGCTTTTTTAAGTCAAGCTTGATACTGATCAATATGAATATGTAGAATAAAACAATATAAGTTGAATAAACAATATAGGAGAAAACATCACATAAAATGAGATGAAGACAGAGGATTCACCTAGAAGTCATGAAATTTGAAATTATTTGAAATTAACTTGATTTATTGGTAAATTAAAAAATCTTGGAAGAATTTTCTCATTCCTTATATTTTAAAAGAATTTTTAATTTCTCACAAATGTAGTAAGAACGATTATTATTGCGCGATTAACAAACAGGGATATTTCATCCTTACATAAACTATAAATTCGATCATGAATTGATCATGTTCATACCACCGGTATAATTAGACAAAGCAGAAATAGATCTAAAAGAATAAAATAGATAGAATAGATCTTAAAGTGAACCTGGACAATATAAAGATTATGTTCAATGTCTTTGTTTTATTTATACAGACAAACGCGACACTTGAACTTGCAAGTCACTAGGTAAACATAAGAAAAATTGTCCAATCCAGTAAATGTGGCTTCAAGAAAGAGGTCATCCGGAGTATTCAACTCGAATAGGTAGCATTCGGGAAACTGCAGCATATTTTCTCGCCCAAAATAAACCACTCCTTGAGAATATCTACGTTGCTCAGGATTCTATGTTACTCAAGATAGAAAGGGCTATGCTTGTGATTTCTCAACGAAATATGATACGAAATACGAAGATTAGTATGAAAACTAAGGTTACCTACAGAGTTCGTTGGAATGCCAGGGAAAAGACGTAATGGACATGTCATATAGCGATGACCGTTAGCGAAGAATAATTCTCAAATGACAACCATGCATTGGAAGACGCAGAGTGAGAAGCCGCCCTGCTAAGCAAGCAGATAACTGGATACAGGTTGCGGGAAATCGTTTGATGCAAGCGACACGGGATCGAACATTGTGGAAATCTATGGCAAAGGTCTATGTTGAAAAATTAAATCCGGATGTGCGCTGCCATAGTAATGCACTACTAAGTACGGGATTATAATTCCAGCCACTGCACTGTTTAAATTAGAGGTTTAAAAAATAACGGGAGTATAGTTTTTGGTAGTGGAGAGATGAACATCTAATTATAACTTGTACCAAAATTTGTTCTTCTAGCAGTGTCCTGGTTATTGTGCATAAATAATCGTCAATATCCTAGCTCATTGACTGTGTCTTTCGATGATTTACTGACAAATCATCAAACCTTGATAGCTTATAACCGAGGACATAGAAAAAAATCAAATATTATTTAATTGATGGCATAAAACACAGATGAAGTATAAGTTTGTATATTTGTCAAGTTTCACACATAGTCTCTGATCCCTACGTGTATTGTTACAATAGCCATACTTTTAGAAAATGATGAAGAAATAAATAAATAAACCATATATTAACCTGTTTAAAAATATTTATTCGCTTAGTATTTCTATGATTATACAAACTTGCTATTATTTTGGTAGATATTACTATGAATTGGCGATTTCCCTATATGCATCAATCTTCTTTTAACGTACGGCATTTTATAAGAGTGACAGTGAATATATTTTAAATGCCATTAATATTGTTTCAAAAAATAAATGAAGTTTTTAGATATAATGCAATTATGCAATTCACATATCAGATAATTATCATTGTTTAATACATATTATTTTGTTTTTGTGAACAGAAATACAGAGTTACATTTCTAAAGCTAGATTAAAATTTGTACAACTTGTAATAGATGATTGATGGTTCAATTTTTGTAAATAATCCTATCATTAAAACTGGCATTAATGTCTTGCTCCGGATTTCTAGTTATGGGTCAATGAAAATTGTTAATAAATGCTGATTGAAAGTTATGTTATCATACACGAGTATTGAAATATTTGACGTGTATGAGAACTGTATACTCGGAAATAGATTTTACGGTGATACTGTTTATATGGGGTGCTTGCATTTCTGGGAAAGTAACGTTAACTGGCGTTATGATGTTCAGCGCTGATGGAAGTAAATTTTCAGGAGGATGCTTTATAGTATCCCGATGTCCATATAAAATCTAGAATATTGATCATTAAATTCAACCATGGATTGGTGTAATATTTGGAACCTATTAAGAATAAAGTAGGAATAATTAATTAAGCCAACGTCCAATAAATATAATATATGTGTGGCATACGTTAAATTTATGTGATATTACCAGGGAGTTAGCCTCGATAATGCCCTAATTGTCATCCTTTCCCACATTTTCTCATGTGACCAATTCTGTATTGCATTGATTCGGATGAAGGCGCTTGATGATATTCATTTAAATAATCCTCCCAATAAGATTGAGCACAAAAATAGGTTTTACTACACAAATATTCTAACAACTTTTACAATTTATGTCAGCTGTGAAGTTGTCTCAATTTTCATTTTTATTAACTATGAAAGACAATCAGTGAAATTCGTTTAAGAAAAAAAAATCGGTCAAGAAAATATAACGTTCATATTTTTCTTTAATCTTTACATTCCTTGCGTCAAATACTATGTATTGAATGCATTGAAAACACATGGATTATTTTGGGTTTTTAATAGAATCCATAACACTTTCAAATGTGGAATGATACTCCATAAGGTGATCATGGTAAACGCACCATCATTTCTATTAATAGGCAGTGCTATAAACAAAAATAGGTGAATAAAAACAAATGATCAATTTTCATTTATTTTCAAGTTTTTTGAACTGAGATTTATAAATTCTGTTCCTAACTTTTCGGAATTTTCATCCATTAGGTGAGAAGAAAAATTGTGTTTCAAATTTATTAATTTTAAAATTTGCTAATTTCAATAATAATAATTTTGAGAATAATATGTTTATGTCTAATACCCAAATCAACTCTCGAAACGCATCCAATTACACGTCGTGATTGTTTTTTAAATAAATTACGTCTTTTCCCAAATTAAATGTCTTGCTTTGCATTGTAGAGTTTGGTTTTGCCGAATTTTTATAAAATGAATTTTGTAAAATATATTGAAAATGGCTTACAAGAATATCAGAAATATTTAAATTACAGCGTCTCAAAGTTTTTCAGACACGGGCAAGCGTATAGACAAGTGTATAAAATGCCATAAACTGTAAATGGAGAAACTTTTTCTTATTCCGTTAACTCGGTAAAATTTTATGATTTCAGAGTTATCTTGTATACTCCATGGAGCTCCCACATATATGGCATATTTTTTTATAAATAGTATAATCTCTTTAAAAAATGTAATGAAACTTTCAATACAATTGTATATAGGTTTAATCATCTTTAACGCAATTTATGCATATATAACGATCGGTTGCATCACTTTTCTCAAATACGATATTAACCGACATTATTAGAATCTTCTCGCAAAATTATTGTTATTTGTTTTATGCTACAAGGAAATCGATTTAATCAACTGAACAACAGGTAAATTTAAAGGAAATTATTATGTCTAAATAGCAATTTGCTTCCATTTTTGAAGCTAATGTATCACCTTGGTCAAGTTTTAATACCTCTCAATTAAGAAAAATAGTTTTTTTTTTCACAAGTTACATTATTTGTTTTAACAATATATATTTTCATTATGATAGGGTTGTATTGAGTAAGTAAGTAATTCAATTCCTACTCACAGAAAGAAATTTCACTTTATCAAGTACGCGATGGGCTAACTGATTATTCATTAATTGCTTTGGCGTCTCCAGGAATGCAATTTTATTATATTGATAGGACACTATGAAAAATAATGTTAATGTAATTCCTAAATTTTATATGTGTCTAAATGTATCCGAACGAGAATTGAGGGTATTTTGCAGGTTTCATTTTTATTTTTTCGATATAAATTGAAAAAGTATTTCCCTTTCTTAATTTTATTACAATATTTTTTTATATAGTTTCCCAGAAAAGCAACTAAAAAACTACGTTATATATTTTTCAATTTTTCATTATTAAACTAACTTATTTAAATGAGACTTGTTTTTCATTTCTTCCGACTAATGATTTTTTACGGGTTATAGTAGACAATATTACGAAAAGTTAAAAAAAACTGAACTGAGAAATACTATTTATGAACTAGAATAATTACTTCGAATGATTAATGATTTATAATTAATGATATATAGTTTTCCATTAAAATGTTAATACACATATCTTAAATGGTTTTGTTGTTCTAAAATTAATTAATTTTAAAAAAGAATATAAGGCGAAATTTTAAATCTCAAATTCTGGCATGCTTATTGGCCGATTCTCCTTTGCCACTAATATATATTAAGTGTATTTATTTCAGAACGAGACATGTTTAGTTCCCTAGATAAAAATAAATAATTATATTAAAAAAGAAGAATTCAGTTTCTATTGATGATTCGTGATAAGGTGTAAAATGCTCAAAATAGAACGTTTATTCTCACAGGTTGATTATCAAAATTATTCCTTTACATATATAAATACACACGCACATATATATATATATATATATATATGTATACATATATATATATATATATAAATATACATAGATCCCAATCAAACCAAAAACAATCTTTCCCCACGATTTTATTAATTGACTCTGCGTTTCAAAGTAATGTTATATTAATTTAATTTTGCGATTGAAAACCGAAATTAAATTTAATTTTTGGTTAGATTTTAGAGTAGAGAAAAAAATGTATGTCAGTTACATTTTTTCAGTGAAATGAAAACACACTTTAATAGTAATATTTAAAAAAATTATAATTTGTAAAAAGAAAACTATATACATTTTTACATCTGATTATAAAAATATTACAATCCGTACTGAAGGAATACATTGAACCCTTTACTTCTTGGCAACGGGCAGGAACAATGCTAAAAACGCTGTAACTGGGAAAGCAAAAAAATATTTATAATACTGATATTATAGGAACTAATTTAAGTATCCGGCAATATATCTATGTTATTTTGGACACAATATGTTTATCTAAACTTTTCCCTAACAAAGAAAAACATTTAATCCTACATAATTGCGCATTAAATATTCTATTAGTATCTATATAAACTATATGTGTACTGGCCGTTCAAACTGATACAAGTATAATATTATAAAAATAATCGAGGGTTATTATCATATGTTAGATTTTCGTAATCGATAACGCAACACGTGGTTTATTGTCACCGTGTACGCAAAACCACCGGTTTGTTTGCAATAAACAATTTTAACAAGTAGTTTTTTTAGTGAATGTTCTTTAGAGGCTACTAAGTCATAATGATATGTAAAAATTGTATAACGTTTGGGGAACGAGAAATGTAGATACAGGTTTGTGCGCATTTCATCCGTGAGCTTTAGTTTGTGAAATTTACATATTGATTTATATATTGTTTGTGAGATTTACATAAGGTGACTGAAAGTCTACTTAATAAGACCCATTCGAGTTCACACTCTTCTGATTTGCCTTGATGGGTACTCTGTTCCTAGTTAATATTCGGAGTCTGGTGACGTGGCGGAACGTGACCACTGGATCTCCGCAATAATACAATGTTACCCCGTTGAAGTTCGCCCTTTTCATTTGTTTCTGAATTCTCTGCACAACTGTGGATTAAGAGATCTTCTGGTCTTTTATCTTAGTACAACTGTGGATTAAGAGCTCTTCTGGTCCTAGATGGTACCTAGGATTTAATTGGGGACAGAAAGTGATAAATTTACTTTACCCAATAGTGATGTAATATAAATCCCACTTCCACCGAACTGGGGTTTGATTGACTTATTTCAATGTGTGCTATGTTCCTAGATGGTGCCCGGGGTTCAATAATAGTAAAAGAAGGTGCTCACTGGTACTCGGTGACGATATTACATGGGTCTCCTTGCTCAAGTTTGGCTTCCTTTGATTTATCTCGATGAAATACTATGACCCAGACAGTATCCAAGGTTTGATGATGCAGTAGCAAGCTAGCCATCGGAACTCTGCCGTGACATGTAACCCCGTCAGGGCTCTTTTTATTTATTAATGCTTTAGTCCTAGATGGTATCCAGGATCTGATGATATAGACAAAAGGTAGTTACTGGAAGTTTACAATGACATAATATAACTCCTTCATGTTCGGACTCATCGCATTGTCTTCATGAGATCTCTGGTCCTAAGTCCTAAGATCCAGGGTCTGGTGATGGTGTCGGAAGATGTTAACTGGTACTCAAGAATGACACAATGTTACCTCCTTGAGTTTGAGATCATTTGATTTGTCTCGATGAGTAAATCGGTTCTAGGTAGGGTTCAGGTTTTGATGACAGGACGGGGAGGCGGTCACTAGTACTTTATAATGATACGATATAGCTCTCCCGAAGTTAGGCTCGTTTGATTTGCCTTGAGGAACTGGATTACTAGTTCCTCAGTGAATGTCTGAGTTCGAATCTCGATTCTCGCATTTTTTTGCCCTCAATTTTACTTTAGGAAGTAATATTTCATACATTTGTTAATTATTTATTTACACTTACGTCAGTAGTTTTATGCCTTAAATTCCTACATATCTAGATATGGTTTGATGCCAAAACAATTGGTTTATCTACGGTCTTTGTATCAATTACACTACTCGAGTTTCTTTTTCATGTCATTTTATAATAGAATTTAATTAAAATTTTCTTCCTCCCGCGCTCAGAGTATACACCGTACATAAAGTATACGTTTATATCGAAGACATAAATTTGCTTTTTATGTATATTTGTATATCTCTATTGTATTTTTAGTAGGAATATACAAATAAGATAATATTGCTTCTTAAATTACATGAATGCCATGGCACAATCCTTAGTAGATTAAATCTCAATAATTATAAAATATATTATTTTAGTGTTCTACGCCTTTACATATTTATATATGCTTGAGTTGAAAAGTAAAATTAACTAATTACAAAACTTTTAATTACACCAATAATAAATAGTTTTAGGTGTATATTAGAATTAAATCTTATTCAGGCAAAGTACCAAATATGATACCAATTTTAGGAACATTTGAAATAATACCGAGAAATAACAATGCTGCCACTTATTTTTGTTTTAATAGACAGGATTATCTTCAAATCGAGGATAAGCAAGGATGTTTACGAGAGATAATAGAATAAGATTGGGTTATATTTTATGAGTTGCATCGAGGTAACGAGTATGGAATTTTGGCACGTGACATCTTAAAAAAAAACAGAAATGACGAATGAAATGAAAATAGGAGCAAACTGATGAAGATAATGCCTTAAAACCTCTTATAAGCCTAGGAAAAAATCAAAGATAAGATCTGAGAATTTCCCAAAAAGAAAAACATAAGAAAGAGCACGAAACTTGTCCAAGGTCCAAAAAAAAATTGGTTGAAAATATATATCAAAAGAAATACCTAAAAGCAAATTTTGACGTTATAATACTAGTAACTGTATACTATTAAAAGATAATGACAGATTTTCTTTAAAATAAATAAGTTTTGTTTTAGCAAAGCTCACGAATAATTAAATATTTTTGTGTAAGTATATATATTTATGCTGTCCAGTAACGTCGGTTCTTTTTCTGTATGTTATTAAACATTTTTATCACCATCGATAACCACTTTATTTATTTTGCAATCTTATCATAAGTTAAACAAAATTTCAGAAATGATACCGTACTCTTGTAAATAGTATTCCCCGACTGGACTAAGTATCATATATGATATTTTCGTATAAAACTTGTTTAAAATGTAATGAAAGAATACAAAAATAGGAAATATTTTTCTTATTTTGGGATAAATGTAGTGCATAAAACAATGAGATAAAAAAATATCAAATAAAAATTTATGTAATTTAAATATAATTTTAACACTTACAGCCCACGAATGCAGCAATCGTAATGAATGGGACAATGCAACCCTGTGCCAACATCATTGGAAATACGATATTTCCAATGAGAGTTGATAAATATCCAGACATGAAGGTTATAGATACGGCTAATGATCTGAAAAAAATGAAGTGAGTTGCATTTCACATCCATAACGAAACAAGTCATACGATTTTGATTATTTTTCACTTATCAAGAAAATTTGATTACCTATTGCGGATGAATTTTCTTGTCTCTAGACCTACTATATGGCCTCTGAAATATTACTGTATGCCGTAAAGCAGATCTAAATATCTGTGATAATTTCAATCTCCATATTTTTTCTTCGAATTTCTTAAAGTAATTTTGACAAGTGAAAGATTTTGTACCATTACTAAATTATATTATATATAGTCATCGTTACAGAATATAAAAAAGTACTAGAATATAAAAAAATTAGTAGAATACAAAAAAAAATAATATGGTTATCATTATAGAATATAATAAAAGTGCATAGTTTTCACTCGTGGTAATTATTAGAAGTAAGCGGTAAAATTCTAAAAAAGAGCCAATCCAAAAATTTCGTTCGTATATTTTTCATTAATCTCCATATTTATTTAGATTAGTACATATTTGAAAAAGGTTAGAAATGTTTAAATAATTTTTTGCCTTCTTCACGTATATCTGAAGCTTTTTAAGAAATATAATACAGTGAATGTAAGTGCATACCCTGCCTCTTTTTTTACAATTAAAACTAAGCCACAAATAAATAAATTAAAAACTTGTGAAAAAAATTTGTGCGTCTTGTAAACCATGAACTTAACGAAGTCATTAATATTTTTACTATTTTTGTCCAGCTAACCTCATATCTAAGATAAGCCTTTAATTTTTTTATTTGATTATTTATTAAATAACAGAAAAGGGGAAACTGAAATAATCATTTTCTTAATTAATTAACTGTTTCATTTTCGGCACTATATTTAGTTATCAAAATAAATACCTATAATTTTAGTACCATAATATTTACTTTCATACTCCATGAGTGCTTGGCTTTTTCCTTGAAATGTTTTAAAGGATAAAGCCAAGCACACACAAGAATAACAACTTAACAGTGAAGTTCAAATTATCAAATAACAGTTCACTAAAGATAGACAAGGCCTCCATTTAATTTGTTTTTAGGTAAAGGGGATAAATCCAGCAAATGAATGAATAAACTATAATAAGCAAAGCTGGAAATAGAGCGATAAACTAAATTAATAGTGCTTCTTATGGCATGACCATATCTTTGTGCTATACGAGGTAAATCCTTATGATATTCTAAAAGCCATAAATAGAATTTATGTATACCGAACAATCAGTGATAAACTCTCCAAGATTTGATTTGTGGCACATAATTTATTTTTATTTTAATAATGAGTTATGCCGGTGATAAATAATTTCTTGGCAGCAATTTCGTTAAACAGTATATTGTCATTCTCTTTTCAATTAAAAATATGCAGTGATTCATGAAACGTGGGGAAATGAAATGCACTTCGCCTATAGAGTTTTGAATTTTGCAGAACTCTGAAAATGTTAAAAGATGGTTTTCATTGACTTGCCATTCATCATTCATATCGTCAAAGGCCGTATGCGTTGCGATCAACCCAACACACTACGGCGATGATATTATGTCACTTAATGAAAATTACGTTATTTAACGACTGATAAGAACTACTATAAGTTAGCAATGCAAATATAGACTGCATACAATTAAATCAAGAATATGTTAGAAAATCCTTAGAACACAAATTTTGATTTCGAATAGGTTTTTCACAAAAGCATAATATTGTTCTTGGTTTCTCATTGTTGCTCATTGTTCATGATATTGAATTATCTAATTATGAAATATGAATATATTACTGTAATGTAAATAAGTTAACATTGAATTAATGTAATAATATCACAATTATGTTCACTGAGAACGTTTGATGCATTAATTAGACTCACTCTGAATAAACTGATTTTTCTTGCAAAAAATCAAATTTATATTTCATTTTGATTCATTCACATATTAAACAAGTACAATTTACAATAGTTGTACATAAACTATTAATCAAATTACCTTATATAGATTTTGAAAACTTAAAATTACTTAATGGAAATACATTATCTGATAGGGTTTATAAATTGCATTCAAAATATTATGTCGTACTTTATTTTGTGAAATTAAAATATATAAATTGCACTTACTTGGCCACAGTAGGAAAAACCTCTACCGTTATTGTCAATACGATGCTTATTGATGTTTGGGCTAATGATGCAAATATAGAAAATAAAGCAGTCACTTGAATCGAGTTCGTCGCCCAATAAAGACCAGCGCAAGCACCTGTGCAGATTGTTATGAAAGAAACCACCAGCACTCGTTTACCAACAAGATTTATTATAAGGCCGGAAACTATGTATGGAATGCAACAAGCAATTCCCATTATTATCGTGTTTATATAAGTTTCAGTTCCGCTTTTGTTCTGAAATGGAAAGAAGTTGCTAACATTTATTTAGTGAATGAGTATTATATTGATTAATAGTTCTAAACCAATGGTCCAACTTGTAACTTCCTAAAATATATTTGTAAATACAAATTTAACAATTAATTTACTTTTTACTTATATGTGTGTATTAAAATAATGTATGGGAAATTTCGTAGAATCAAAAGCAACAATTTGGACGAAAAATATATATTTCAATGAAAATGTTGAGTTGACTTTGAAGACCGAAATTTATCTCTGGAACACATGAAATATTTGATTAACTTTAATATGCTCGCGAGTATTAGAACAAGGTAAACATATCATTCGGTTTTTTGAAAGAAATTACTTATTTGAGTATTACTCTAAATATTGAAAGGCAGAATTTGAAATATTGAAATAAAATAAAATATTAACTTTTGCATATGAGAACTTCCATTAATAATTATAGTCATGTATTTACAGCCATTTGAATTTTATCATCTTAACGATCCCTAAAGTTAATATTTGTGACTAAAGAGTTATTAAATGAACTAATAATTATAACAAAATCACTTCCATAAATTTTAAGAAAGCGAATACTTTTTTGGCGATATTCCAATATACTTAGAATATGTTCGAATGTCTGACAATGCAGATATTTCTTTTCACTTTGGTCAATACTTATCTAACCGTTCTTAGCACATATATTCAATATGAAATCCGTTCCATTGACTAAATGAATCACTCTGTTATTTAATATCATAATCACTCTATTATTTAATATCATGGTCTGCTTGTTTAGGTTTTTTATTCAAAATCTGAATTAATTGCTTGCAATATCAATGTGATAGTTTTTTTCAGTAACGAACATGATGCTATTAATTATAAAACAAAACTTCAATATTTATAACACTATATACTGGTCTCACGGATGAAGAAATAAGTAACTAGACTTTGCCACATATTACTAAATTATTAGAATTTCCTTAGTATTATTATGATGGGTTTTTAAATAAGAAATATATTTGTGTTTTTGGTCAGGGAATCCAAGATGGGTATAGTTGAAACATTTGATATTTCAAACTTGTGGTACTATTAAATTAACAACAATGTCCGTATCGACAGAATTCTCGATTAGAATAAATAAATTGGGCAAATAGCGGTAAGTCTAGTCGGGATTTACTCATGTTTATGACTGAAAGCTTACTTGAAGATCGTTATGTAGTTTTAGCCAAACATGAAAATACACTTATCACGTTTCTGCTTTCAGTACTTAGTGCCAAATATATAGTCATGTACAAAAATTATCACTTACAATATATTTAGTGAAAGGATCGAGACGAGTAAGAAAATGATAAAAGTCAAATTACAAATATGTTCCAAATAAAATAAAATGAAGAAAAATGTGCTTCGCCACATATTGTGGCGTAGGTATATTATAAATAATACGTAATTTTGAAAAAAAAATTATAGGGAAATATAAAAGATAATGCATGTGTATTCACAGTCTTTTTCGCAAGTTTTTCTATTATTGCGTAATAAATTAATATATGGCAGAATTAAGTGGTAATATTCAATGAGAAAATGGTTTTGAAAAGTATATAAGATATCTCAAAGTGAAATCTATGGGTCATGGATAGAATTTTTCCATACCACATTTATGACTAACGAAAAGGTATGGACAAAATTGAACATGTATACGCTTTTATCAATTTAAAGTAACTAGATCAAATATGAAATTATTAAAAAAGGGTTAACGACATGAAATATTTTTTGAGTAAAACAATGCCACACAGAGACCTTCATCGGTGACGAAGGTCTATGAGTGACAGTATCGTTTAATTCATTTATATTGAATTATTTCATAATGAAATAGCAGAAGGTGAACTTCAATGTACCGGTATGCATTGCTGAATCTCATCAACAGTGGTTAATGTTACGTTCTTTGATGTCTCCATATAAGAATCCAGAATCACACATAGAGTAGTACTGTTGTTTTCCGCTTTATAAGTTTCCACTATGGTAGAAATTTGAGGATACCACAATCTCATGGTGTTGTATCTGAGAAAGTAAATATTAAGGTTTATTAAACAGCTTTATACTTCCATAATATTAAGTTATTTTCATTTGTTTTTAATTATAACGAGTGAGTAAAGCACAATTACATAGTAGCACAAGGGTTATGAAATTTTGTGAACTATGTAGTGTCATAAACCTGTAATATTAGCTGAAAAAGAATATTAAATTAAATTCTAAATATTTTTAAAATATTGTAAAAGTAATCTATATATTTTATACAATTTATTTGGAACCGAACTGACTACAGAATAATAATAATTAAATCCTTAGAATTAACTATTTTTATCGTTTACTAAGTGGGAATTTTATTAGTGATAGTCGAATCTATGGCTTATGGATAGAAACACTTTTACATGTGTTGTGTACTTTTGGAAAATAAAATTTTGAAGGATTATGTATATATTTATATATATATATATATATACACACACATATATATATATACATATATATATATATATATATATATATATATATATATATATATATATATATATATATATATATATATATATATATATATAGCTCTCTATCATCAACGAAAACAGCAAAATATATAGATATTTCTTAATAAAATATCTATATTGATGAAATATACTCGATTATTAGATTTGATAGGTGCTCGACTAACAAACTATTATAATTATTTACCTAACTTTCTTTATTTGCATAAGTACTTGTTTATGATCATTATTTACTAGAAATGAGCGTTGGCATAAACTTTTTATATCCCAGTATACATATTTCCTAACATAACGAAAGCGTAGAATTTTAGCGCATTATTTTAAACCTCCATTAAGATATAAATTTGACATACAATTGTACGCGAAAACTGTTAAATTTCATACAACATATAATATAAAATTTAGAACGATCACTATAAATATCTCATTTAAATAAAAACGCAAATAGTAGGCAAACTATTACTTATACATGGATTGGGTTATATTGCATTAATGATGGGTGATGCAAAATGAAATTAATTTCACATAATTTTCGTCGTTTTTGAACTTATAAAATATAGGTATATGCAGAAATATAATATATTTAACTAGATTAAGGTCAATGCTTTGTTTAGAAACTACTACCGACAAGAAATTTCTACACTAATTTTCTAAAAATATTTAAAAATTGTCAAAGTAATGATAAAAAAAGTATCTCACCCGAACAATAGTACTGACTGGATACCAACTAAAATAAGAATATATGAAAGAAGGGGCTTTTTAAGCATTGGTTTCAGATGTGTTACAGTTTCTTGAATGGTTTTAATTGTCGATTTACTTCCTCTCTCATTTTCCAGAATACCGTGACTAGGCGCTTTATGCTAAAAAAAAATAATGTGAAATTATTTTATAAAAAATTGTGCCTAAATATACAAATACGGAGCCAACTTACAGGAAATGTTTCAGGTAGTTTTCCAGTATTTACGCTGTAAATATTTCGCAATGTAGCAAATGCTTCATTGTAACGCCCGCGGGCAAACTGAAACTTTGGGCTTTCTGGGAATTGCGAAAAAAGAATGCCAGCAATTAAACTGAAGATTCCACCAGCGTAAAGAAAGAAATTCCAGCTATGCAGATCTGGAAATAAGTAATTTATTTTGCTTTAAATAATGAAAATATTAGCTGTATCTATTATATTTTCCAGCCCTGAATATAAAAGAAAAAAAGTCGAATAATTATTTATTACTCCATCTATAATTTTGTGCTCAAGTGTTTTTTGTTAATAATTTCGATGTAAAAATATTCAGAAAAGAGAAAAAATTTATTATCCATACAAATAAGTCATTTTTTCTTCTCAATTTTTCCTCTTTATTTTAAAACCATGTTTTATTGATACACATATTCCAAATCACCCCAAAACAAGAATCATTTTTATATCGACGGTCTTATTACCAAAATGCATCCCAGTGAGGATATAGTTGTTGATATCCGTATACAAGGTAAATATATTTTAATAAAATATTACATTTATTGTAAATACATTTCAATAAATATATAAAAGGAGACTACGCAGCCTACATTTGTATAAATTGTAAACCTTCAAATGAATATATTAAAAGGATTAAAATTAATCAGTTATCACAAAGCCTGCACACACTGTCACAACCAGCGATTCACTTTATACAGTTTTAGAGCTGTGTACATTAAAATTTAGCAAGGGGTGCTTCATACGTAGATTAATATGTATCGGAACGTTAAAAGAAATCAGGTCATACATGTAAAATGAAAGCGAAAAATGTTATTTCGCACTTTCCAACATACTGTTGGTCTCTAAAATGAGATTCGATGTTTATTTATCATTTTTCATTTTTAAGATACCTTCGCAAAATTATACTTTAAAGTGTCGTAGATTTTGCTCTCACTCCTTTAATTTTTCAACAAAAAATTTGAAAAACTAGAAGATAAAGTTTTGAATATTTGCGTCAATAAATTCAACAGATATACACAAATTGAAAATTCTATTTTGTGCAAATCCTAATAGGTCCGAAAAGGAAAATATCGCTATATTTCTTCCATTACGCATGCCAGAATATACACACACGCAAATATGTGTGTGTGTGTGTGCGTGTACGTGTGTGTGTGTGTGTGTGCACATGTGTGTGTGAGTGAGTGTGTTAACATATGCATTTATTTATAGACGAAATTTTCCCCGAAAATATTGATCACCACTTTTCCCTTCTTACATAAGTCTGCATGGTAAAAGCTAAATTTAATATTTGAATATAAAATTCATTTTCGCTAGTTTCGGATCGCTGCTACTAACAGTTTTCGACGTATCAGTGCACATATTATAAGTGTAGTGGGTTTTTATACCGGATTTCAAAAAGAAAATTCGCTGCCGTCCAGCAGTCAGGTACCTTTTTATTATAGGTTAGAATAAGCTGAACTGAAGAAATTATTATGCTATAAAGTGTAATTATTAATACTGTTGTAAATATTATGGGAAGAACTAATTTTTTCTATAAGTTTAATATACTTTTCGTATCTTTACCTTTGAGAGTATAAAGTTTTTCACAATAATCGCGTTCCATTTTCATATACATTCTTCTGTTAATTTTCTCCATATATTAACATTGATATTTCCTATATATCTGGAATGACTCTAATTTTGAATTAAGCTAATTTAATGGTAACATAATAAAATAAAAGAAAACATTTGATCATACTAACTGATTGCTCCTCCGAATAGTTCAATATCCCATTCACGGGGCAAGATAGCCCAGGCCATAAACGCAAGCACGATTTGCCCGACAGAAATTAACATAGAAAATGTTAACAACATTCGATCTCTTGTTGTGCTGGTTGTAAACTCTGACAAAAAGGCTGTACCGGCGCAATACGCTCCATTAAATCTTGAAAGATAAAAGATTTGGAAAATTTTTTTTACCCATAATTACCAACCTGAGTAGATACAGTGTCATGAAACTCAAATATATTTTCTAGTGTAAAGAAATAGTTACGGTCGTCCATAAATATATAAAATAATTATAAAATTAATTTTCTTAACGTGTTTAACCATGAAGTTACTTTTGTAAATTTTTATAAAAAGGTAAAAATAATGTACATACAAGATTTTGTCGTTCGTTTGAAACACTTCTTTACGCACTTAATTCAAAAGATACGATGCTAATATAAACATTTCAATCATTATTTTTGGACTTGTTAGGCCAAACACAGATTAATAATTTAATTGTTCGATCTTTTTAAGACAGTTTTGAGAAAATTAATCTAATCTTAATGTAAAAAGAAATTTAAGTAATTTATTTGGTCTACTAAATTATTAATTTTTCTGAATTGTTATTAGCTATTACTCAATTATTATTATTACAACAATTTATGTAAAAGGCCAGTTCGTAAGACGGACTTAATTTCTTTATCAATATGTAGACTAAAAAATTTTATAAACTATGATTAGGTATATAAAATAATAAATTAATTATTAAGTAAATAAAAGAAATAATTAAGATAAATGAATCAAACATTTTTCTATCTCTGCCTAATATTATGATTAGAATAAATCTGTATCTACTTACAAAAAACCTTCTACAGCTTTTGCTGCAACCAAAACGCCATACGTTTGACTTGTACCCTGCACACACATAGAAGCAAACATTCCGAAGAGACAAAACAAAAGCATGGTTCTTCTCCCAAACGTATCCGTAAGGAACCCAGCAAAGAACCCTGAACATAACATACCTGAAAAATGGAATGAAAAATCTTTACAATTTCCTTAAAATAATTTTAAATTCAAAATTAAAAAGTTATAGAAATCAATAATATTATTGTAATGAAAAAAAAAATATTATGTTTGTTCACCATATGTTCGTTAAAGAAAATATTATCCACTCACATTTTACATATATACACATATATGTATATATATATATATATATATATATATTTATATATACATATATATATATATATATATATATATATTATATATATATATATATATATATATATGTATATATATATATATATATATATGTATATATACATTATTATTTATATGGTATTTTGAACGAAATGGATTTTTTTTATTATAGAGCTTTCTCCATAAATATTAATTTGAGCAATAAAAATCAAGGCAAATCAAGTAGGAGAAAAACAATCATCGAAGCACATTTATTTCATATACTATTTAGTCAATTAATGATTCGTCGAAAGGTTATATGGGAAAATGTTACAATACAACATTTACTTAGTATTATAAAATTAATGGCTAACTAGCGTGACCCGTGCGAAGTCTTCGCATTATTTATTCCATTATGAAGCTCAGATGACAGATCAAACAAATATTTTACTAAAATTGACATATAGAGGCGCAAGTATCAAAAGCATTGAGCTAAAGCGCCACTTTATTTATACGTGAGTGGATTTGAAATTAAACAAAAATTTTACCGACCGTCAATCATATTGACGTTGAGCCGTTAGATGGCAGCATTGCTGTTTTGTGTATATAATTTTAATAATTAATGAATTTGCAAAAACAATAGCAATAATAAATTTTTTATTTGTGGATGCCGGTAGAGCAAGCAATTATCTATAAAATGATATATAATTTATGTGGATTAGTTGTGAGGTTTTTTCTTAAAAGGGAGAGTAACATCTTAACCTTAGCGTATTAATATATATGATGATGATATACATTTCCGGACAATCGTAACAAAAATAGATTTTGGAAATTGTGAATCATTTATATTTATGCGCAGTGTGATAAATACATTTTTCCGACAGGAGTGATCACAATTTTTTGTAAATAAGTTTTCTCAGCAAGAGAGCTCACAAGCTTTCAATCTTGATCGAAAAATGGTCTGTTTGTCGCTTATGTGATTTGAATAAAATTGGGGAATAGAAACAGCAACCGATTTTGCGCTAAAATATTACGAGTTCTTCCTCAGGTTTCAAAAATAATATTAAAATTTAATAAATTTTCAAAAACAAAACTACCAACGATTTTATAGAAATCTGCGCGTAAAATACATGCATTGTAGATTTGCAATATTACTACACCATAGGTAGAAAAAGAAAGTTCGTCACAGTTTCGCTGTTCCGAGCACTTATTTTTTCTGTTATGTATTTTTGTTTGGTTAAAATTATAACAAAACCAGTTTTTCCATGCATACTTATGTGTCAGGCAGGACGCCAGCGAACTACGTACTTTTAATAAAGCGAAAATATGTTGGAAAATTTATATATCTAACATTAGTTTACAGTGGTGAGAATTTCTATGAACTATAAACAATTAGACTGTAATTTATTTTGATACAAACAAATTAAACACTCGTTCATAATTTCTATATTTTACATATCATTATATTTGAAAACAGGAAAAAATGTGTTTGTAGTCATTGTTTTGTTGGCTGAATATCATCGATTTGCATACGTAGTATCACATGTAGTGATTTATTTAGGGCAAATTTTTAAATAAACATAAATTGGAAATAATTTTGTCAAAAAGTTACATTAAAAACCATAATTTTTACAATACTATTTATGACAAGCCTCCATAATAAATGCTCTAAATATATACTAAAATAAAAAACATATTTATGCATAATTAGTATTTTAAAAAGTTGAAAAGAAAAACTTGTCTGTCATATTTAAACATACATACCTATATAATGGACGGCATTGAGTATTCCTTTCTGATAAATTGTCATATGTAAATCGCATTCGGCATTAGGAAGGACATATGAAAAATTAGTTAAAGTTATAGCACTTGCAATAGCTAGAAAAAAAATAGCGAATAATAATCTATGTTGATATTTTCCAAATCTACAGGAATCCAAGTATTCTTGAAAATCGTTCATGTCCATAACTCTGTCACTAAAACTTTCAGCCACGGGGCTTACGCGGCTTGGAGTTTCTGAAAAATTAAATGATTTTTAAAATACTATACTGATAAATATGTAAGAAACAGCATTTTATAACATTTGTGGCATCAAGGGAAACTAGACAAAAAGAAAAAGTATTAAGAGTAAAATTAAAAATAAATATTTAATTAAAGATTTTATTAAAGATTAAAAGATTCTTTTGTATTTTAAGGTTGCGTATCTCAAAAAAAACCCTCGTTAGAAAAGCAGAAACCCTGTAAGATTATCCACTTGATCTATCCGTCATAGCCGTTTTTCTCCGAAATCATTCAACGCAGAAATTTAAATGAGGCATTGGTCATAAAATTATTCAATATTAGGAATTCAAAAATATTTATATGTAGTATTATACATATAGAAATCCAAGTAAATTTTAAGCTTTTTTTTTAATTTCACATCTCATGTGGGGTATTCATTAAAAGGGCGGTTTAAAGTATGATTTATTCATTTTATATAAAATAATTTCGGAGATGTTGTATTGCTGTTTTTCATAATTTTTAATGGAAGTTTACCTGAATTTTCTTGAAAAATTGTAAATCTTATATTTTTGGGAAAATGTGAGATTGTTAAGAGTGTAAAATATTCTTTATGCCATATTTTTCTGTGGTGAAAATGAATACTTAGGAAAAATTTGTTTGTAAATATTTATATATACCTAAGTATTTACAGAACTCTTGTAGTGTAAGTTCTTTTCGCACTTGATAAATAATAAATCGTCTTTCAAACGATAAATTTTCCGAAACCTATGTTTTATTTCACCAAAATCTATATAATATTTTTCAGGTTATTTTTACTAATTAGTTTTTAGCCACATTCCATTGTTTCCATAATATTAATATTAGTTTCTGGGGTAAATTTATGAAACACTCTCTTACTCGTTCAGATTCATTCCGATAACTCCGTTATTTATTTTTAATTTTTATATCATTTAACAAATGTGTTAGAAAAATTTATATATCAAATATATTTTTACCTTAGATATCTCTTTTTTACTTGGAAAGCAGGCTATTTCTTCAAACATTTAGTTTATGCTTTTAACACATCAAAGAATCTTTACAAAGTTGTTACTAGAATACTTACTTTTGTTTTGGTCGACATCAGTTTCACTAGTACTCATGTTACTATGTTTGTTTACGCAATTTAATACAAAGAATCAACAATGCTTACTACGTAATCTTGTCACTCCGGCATTCAGTGCACAACTGTGTTATGCTTTTCAATCTTAGAACTTATATATCTCTTATCGCACACGTATCTCTTATCGTGTACGCACATCACTGCACGTAAGCATAAAGAGATGAGTCTATCTATGGGGTATTCATGATTAAAGATGTCCACTCAAAAAATGTCCACCACACTACATCTAATTATTATAGCAAAAGAAGAATTAATTTCTAGTTTTTTGTCATAACTTAGGAGTAGACTGTTAAATAAAACAGAGTAAGTCCACTAACTGTGATTTTATTATGAATTAAAAACTGATAACGTGCACAGTAAACTTTTAAATGTGTAATCACAAATTGTCTCTCTGCGTAAAAGTTTAAAAATATTGTTTTGCTCGCATTATGAACTAAAACTTCGGTAAATTGTTAATAATTAAAAAAAGAATGTTGTCCAAATAAAATGTAATTGTGCATTTTCAGCTTAATTTTAAAAAAATATACGCAATAAAAATGCCACGTATATTCGCAAGTAAGTATGCATCTGAAGGATGAATAATTTTGTTACATAGTAGACGAAAACATGAAAAAATATACAAATATAGTATGAGGAAATAATAAAGTACAATTTTGTAAAATATAATGCCTACTACTTATAAATTTTAACTGAAATTATCTATTTTTTCGTTTAGTGTGTGACAAAACTCGCAATAGATCAACGACCAATTGGATAGAGCGCGTAAACACGTTTGAATTTGCAGCAGTTACTCAGTTATCTAGACGCATCCATTATGCATAGACAAGCCTGTACCTTGATCAGATATTGAATCAGTTGGATAACTGGTAATGCATGCCTTTATATTAGTATTGATACTACTGAAAATTAATAGTTACAATATTTGGCCTAAGGGTATCATGTAAAATTGTTGGCCTAAGAGTAGTAGAAATCACATTTAGAATGGACATTAAAACGAGAACAGAAGAGAAAGTCAAGGAGTTTCGTAGGTTAATTGACACAAACGCGTCCTAATGCTGTTAAAATTATAATTAAGGAGCAACATTTTTAAGAGTTGTTTTATACTGAGTTAACGTCATGTAACCAGAAAACGAAAAAGCAGAATACAAAAACTATAACTATAAAAGTTTAAAAGAAATGTGTCATTTCCATCTATCCAAGTAACGCGTTTCTGCCATAGAGTTGTTACTGTCGTGCACAAAATATGATGCATCAATTACGATTTTGAAGGCTAAATCATACAACTCATTATATTTTTGTAATTCTAATACTTAATCGGAGTGTGTGAAATGTATAATTAAAGACTAAAATAGCTCAATGAAATATTGGCTTGGCGTATGTGAAATGATATTTTAAATGCAATAAAAGAAAGTTTGATAATTATTATAAGCCATTTTTAACGATATTTCTTGCGTTTATCCTAGGAGAAGAGATATAATGACGTGCTATTAAAAAAAGTCGTAAAATAGGAAAGTAAATTAAACAAATAAAATACAAAGTACATAACATGAATATAAAAAATGAAGTGGAGAGATTAAAATGAGACTTGAATTAAATTTACTAAGGAAACGAGTGAGCTAACAATAGATAGAGGTTATTTATAAGGCTGTTCTAATTCTATACAGTTGCAGCATAATAGTACCCAATGTTCGATAATTGTTTTTATTCATGTTTCTTTTCGTCATATTCAAGATGGAAACGAGCTTAAGGTCAATTGTATTTTATAAATTGCTGAATAATTTTATAAAAATAACATAGACTTCTATTATTAAATACACATTTTATTCTTCAATATATAAAAACGGTTCTATAACTACAACAGATTTCTTATTTTCAGGAAAAACATTGAATGAAATTATTTTGAAATCGGCCTTTATCGGATGACATAAACCTGATGTTCCGAGATATAAACCATTGTATCCATACTTGGCTATTTTGCTGAGTTCGTTCTTAAATCCAAAAAAATTTATATAATACAAATTAAAATGGGGCCTTAAAATGAAGCCATTAAGTAATAAATAATGGAGATGATATTTAAAAAAACTATTTAAATTTAAGTCAGAAGTCGATATAGCTGACAACATTCAAAAAATTAACCAGTATATTCTAAAGAGAGTACTATACGTATTCGTTTGGCTTGTAAAATGTATTTTCAAATTATTCATAGAAAATTTCAATAAGTAAAAGGGAGTCAAAAATGCACAACCACATTTGAAATTGGTCAAATAGTATCAAAATGGAGGTCGTTTTGAATAGAAAAAAAGTTAATCTTTATAAATCTTTTCACATAAGTTATAACTAACAACTAAAAAAACGTTTTATTAAAGAAAAAAAAATCACCACAAATGCTATTTCAAACCATATAGAATCTCATTATAGCGACATTTTGAGGAATAGTATATTTTGTTATTGTATTCAAATTTATGCAAATTTTTAATTAAATAATTACTAATAATGTTTTCTTTCAATGGCCCCATTTGAATTAGATACATGGATAACTTCGTACAAGGAAATGAAAAGCTAATCAAATTTTTGTTGGAAGATGGCGCTAGGTTACACATTTAATATCTTATTTTTTTAAAAATACTCATTAAGTTTCTGTTAAGAGTAAATTACAAATAGATAACGCTTTATTACTTGGCAGAAAAACTGCATTTTTTCTGAGATTTTTTCTCGCAAATCAAAATGTTAACACAAAAATTGATTTTTGAATAGCTTAAATGTTAATTATTTACAACTCGTTCGCTGTTTCCCATGTTGTATTTAAATAATATAAAAAAATCAGGTAATCAATACCTACATAATTCACCTTTTCTATTGACACTTGCTATGAGCGTTTTTTTAATGTTTATCTTTTTATATATGTTGCCTCATTTTGTAGTCTTCTGTACATTTTCATTTCCTATCAGTTAATATTTTTTATTAGTATTATTTACAATTGTCATATTAGAGTATTCTAGCTTAACTATATTTATACGCTCGTAATAATCCTTGAGATATTACAAGTACATATGCGTACGCATGCACGAACATCTTTGATTTTAGTTATTATGATAATATCTAAATCACGAATTACCTTTGCGTAGTATGGAAATAATGTTTACTTTCAACTTTAAATTAATAAATAAGTAATACTGGGTTTACCAGAATAATACTGACTGAATGTATCTGACTTTAACTTACACAATTCCTACCTAAGTCTTCCAAACTTCCACAAGTCTGTGATTAATATATGTTTGAGTAAATCTCTGACTTGAACTTATCCACGTTAATATTATAACATTCGATATTGAAAATTCTCAATTGTTTCGTAACATCTCATAATTTACGTAATTATTTTTTATTCGAAAATGAATTTTCAAAGCAATTTCTGAAGGCAACACGCATATTTGAAGTAATTTGTGGATAGACTAAGTCTTCCACAGTTCCTCCCTAACTCTTCCAAACTTCCACAAGTCTATGATTAATATGTTTGAGTAAATCTCTGACTTGAACTTATTCACCTTAATAATATAACATTCGATATTGAAAATTCTCAATTGTTTCGTAACATATCATAATTTACGTAATTATTTTTTATTCGAAAATGAAGTTTCAAAGGAATTTCTGACGGCAACACGCATATTTGAAGGAATTTGTGGATAGACTAAGTCTTCCACAATTCCTACCTGTCTTCCAAATTTCCACAAGTCTATGATTAATATATATTTGAGTAAATCTGTCAATAAAACACATAATAAATTTGACTCTTTTTAATGTATATAATTTTCATAAATTTTACTAATACTATTGAATTAAATAATTTGTTATTACACCAACGGTATCACAACGTTACAATTTAAAAAAAATACAGTTTCTATGCCGATTTATACGAACATATTTTTAAATTTCCGTTATTAATTCACTTTGTATATTTCAATTTTAGCTGAAATTTTAATGCCAAAAATCGGACACATGATGGTGACGAAATACATGTACATCACCTATATATAACATGAGTACAGTTATTTATCGTTTGGTTATGTGTCCCTTTATCATATAATTGAAATAGTTTTTCTTCATGTACCTTAACCATTGTTTTGAAAAATTTTGAAAATAATATTCTTAAATGTAAACTACGTTTTTAGCTTCTCTTTTCTTTTGCCAACAGGTAGAAATATCGTTAAAATGGCGGAACCTGCAAAGAGGTAAAAATGTTTTTTTAAGTATTTTACTTTTATACATATAATTGTTTTAATGCATATTGATATTTTTGTGCTAATTTTTATTATGTTCAAATATTCTCGTATAATAAGTTCAACATTATTTCACATTTAAGAACTAGAGTAAATAAATAATTTATTATAAAAGAGACATGTATATATATATATATATATATATATATATATATATATATATATATAAAAATATATATATATATATATATATATATATATATATATATATATATATATACGTAAATGACATTGTAAAGGAGCACTATGAAGAACGTTTAAAAGGTATATCATTTCCTATCCGAGAGTTAAAAATATTCATTGCTGAAGATAAAGAAAAAATGTATTAAACCCATTCCCGAATAGGCGAAGGAAGTGGCAGTAAAATAGTTCGCGCCGAGGGAAACTTTTCAATTTATTTTTGTTCGAGTTAATTGGTAAGTAATTTTGTTAGTAGTAATTTTTAAGTAATTTTGTAGTATAGTTATTTTTACGTGTTTATGTTATATGACGATTTATTAATTTCTTTCAGGTCATCGAATATTCTCGATCATATTTTCAATCTTTTCAAAAGTCTTTTTATTAAGACTCAAATTTAGTTTATTATACACATTTTATTAAACTTTAGACTACGTAGTATATTTTGCATAGAATATATTAATTTTCGATTATTTCTAATATATGCTTCTGAACACTTCCACTCGTTCTATATAAGAATTTTCTAATGCATGGCGTATGATCATTTTCTTGTTAATGGTGGTACTTAGATGTCTCCAGAAATAATTAAAACGCCGCAATATAAAATTTGGTTATTTATTATAGATTATCTATTTAAATTTATTTTTCCTTTTGCTAAAATCCTCGAATATTTTCAACTAATATTATGCAATATGGGAGTATTAATTATAGTAAAGATAAATCTGCATATACAATAAACCAAAATAAATTCGATACATATATATGTTATAAAATAACCTAAGTGTGTTAATACAATGAAATTAGAAACGATATCGAATAATGTATTATTCTATATTGTTTCTAATTTATCTTTCCTATTTTTCGGACAAAGCATGATTGAATTCGGGTTCATATTTAAAAATATCGTAATATATGTGTTCATATTACGATGATTTTAAAAATAAATTATACTAACGTTTTTCTTCATAACACAATGTAAAACTATTTACAAGGTGTTACGTTACGCTTTAACGTACATAGAAGCATAATTTTGATGAATACCTAAAACATACTTCCGGTAGCTGTCTTCTGTCGAAACAAAGCAGTTTACGGAAGAAAGAGGCAGCAGCTTGTACGACCCATGAAATTCAACGAGTTAAATTTTGCCCTTTTTAAATTGGGAATACTATTTAGAATTTTCCAGCCCCTGTTTTATATTTAATGTCAGTCATTATCTATGTTTCATAGTTTTCGACAAAGTCTTAAAATGGCAAGTTATGTTACTTATGTGAATCATTATTACAGTATTGAGGGATTTGCGCACTGCGAAAAAGAGGACATTTGTCTTGCGTCGGTGAGTTAACATCACACAAATATAGCGTTGTTAAATTTTAATAACAAACATTTTCTATTTGAACATTAATCCTTTGAAGAAAGACTCGTCATAAAAAATACTTAACTAATTTATATAATGAAACGTAGCGTACGCTTCATTACAGGAGTATATAAAGGTATTTGTTTAAGAATGTAATAATGTGGGTAGTTTTAATAATCTTAACTAGAGTTCACAATCAATAAATTAAATTAAAAAGAGAAATTCATTCAGAGAAAATATATCCATATTCTTAGACTCAAAATGTAGGAAAACAAATTAGTATACAGTTGTGTATGTGTTTATTTATATATGTACACATATATATATATATATATATATATATATATATATATATATATGTATATATATATTTATATAAGTATGTATGTATATATACGTATATCGTATTTATTTTTATAAACCCAGAATTTACTTACAGGTTGCGACAGAAGAAATTGAAATGAAGGGCACGATACAACCTTGCGCTAAGAGTATAGGAAAAATAATGTTACCAATCAAAGAAGCTATACGCCCGCACATAGCCAGTAATGACACAGCAAATGATCTGAAAATTATACATTGTCGTTTTACTATTTCCATAAATAGTCGCTGAAAAACAGATTTTAATTAGCATATATATTCATATATTTCATTAATACTCATTTCAGTTTCCAACGATTACACACAAACGCATACGCACACCCACGCATGCACACACACATGTATACACACACACACATACTCAAATGAATAAATGCATGAAACATGAACACATGAAAATAATAATACATAGAAAACAATATAATTAGCATAGACGTATGTACAAGTGAATTATGAAAAATATATGGTAATAATAAATTATAGAAACTATAAATTATCTAAATATTTAGACAAATTATAATTTTTAGGGAGTGGTTTACGATGTGGCATCGGAATTTTTCTAAATATTTAATTGAAGATCGCTAAAAAAGAAAAATTCACAGACACTATGGGTAAAAATATAAGATTCAATTACCTGCTAATCTTTTGGGTAATGTAACTCAACTAAATATTTATTCTAAATATCTACTCTTTTTAAACTATTCTTTTTCCAGGTATAATAGTAATAAAAGGTATGAAATTTATTTAAAAATTCATATTTAACTAGTTATAAATAAAATATTTTTAATTATATAATCAATTGCATTAAAATAATTTGTGAGAGTATTGGTTACGAAGGTTACTATAGATTTTATAGTTAAATAATTTAATTATATAAATCTTATCAATAATACTCTTATCAATAATACTAAAATACAAATATTCAATGGAACTTTCAAACTTTCTCCGTTTGGTTAGAACGAACCAATCAGCGTGTTGCTTATTTTAAACCTGGTTCACGTAGTTTGATAGGTTTTGAGATATACATATGTTTTCTCCCTGTGTTATCTTCCTCGTGCGCATAGATAAGAAACTGTCAAGTTAAAATACAGCATACTCTATCTAATCAACGATTCAGTTTAGTGTTGTACCACCGCTGCCCGATTGTCATCGTGATCACGTTTTCCTAAATTAATTTTATCTTTAAAATTTAATAATAGAATGTTAAATCAAAATTATCTTATAACTTATGTATCGCAGTTTATTTTATATATATTATAAATATATATATATGTATATATATATATATATATATATATATATATATATTTATGCTCTTTTATTTAATTATTGTAAGGATCTTGATAATTGTATCAAACATTCGTTCTTATTTGTTTACAAGACAAAACTTTTAAAAATTGAATTAAATTTTCAGAAGAATTCAAAATTATATTTCATAAAAATTTCCAAGGAGATTCCTTTTATAGCCTTAATTTAAAATATGTTTTTCAGAAACGAATCATAAGACGATCTTTTCCGCAATAAATTCAGCCAACAGTCTAAATTCTTGAACATTTTAAATTACCCGCTTGCCTGATATTTTTATTTTCCTAAGAAAAATAATGGAGAGAAATTATCGGTTATTGAGTAGAGCTTTGCCCAAAAAAATCCCACAGTAGCCTTATAGAAGCTATGACATTTGAAGTAATAGCTTTCAAAAGACAATTCTGTTTTAAGACGAATACGCTAGTTTAACTTTCTAGTGACAAAATATTGATAAAGTATGAGGTTTCTCGTACTGAAAATATTTTCTGTTTAATTTTATCATGCATTCCTCAGAAAATACAGTGTGGGTGAAACGAAATCCAGGAGTTAGTAGGTCTACGATTGCAGTTTTGGTTAGTTTTGGTTTTTTAAATGTTACAAAACTAGAAATAGCACAAAATGGATCGAAATTATCAGGGATGTATGCTTTGAATAAGTATACGTTTAGCGAATTGAGTTTTTTTAGCTTTGAAGGTCCATATTCATCAAATATCAGCCTTTACTTAAATCAGTGCTACTCTATCTTGCGCCAATAAACAGAAGTCTTCAGCTAGTCACCAGGCAACATCTCGCTGGTGAGTCTTTACGGTAATACACTAGTTGCATGGTTTAGCTCTACCAGTGCATTACACAGCAATCCAGCAGATTTATTTCAATACCGTCAATTACCCGTCATACACATTCAATTCCGGAAACCACACTTTTAAATGCATATCCGAGTGCAAATTATTTATTAACAAAATTATATTTTCTGATGTATATAAACATTTAATGGCACATAATATTCGTGTTAACCTAACTATCTACAAAATTTTAATATTTTTAGGACGAAAGTATATTTCCTAGTATATCTTTCATAGACGCATGTTTAAATAAATATTTTTTATGTTATATAACTACAAGTTAACGGTTGTGATACCTTGCTTCTTTTTGAATTACATGAGTAGTTTTCAACGGGAAGGACACCGCAGGTTTTGATTTATTTTCGAGTGTGAATATATGCGGCATAAATGGCCGACTTCTTTTCATTGCGTTGCCTTAGAAGATTGATTTTTTCAAAGATCTAACGGACCGTAGACGTAAGTATTTGACATCATTTCAATTTGATACCTTCAGACGTTCCTGAGATAAATGATCTTGACGATGTGATCATCTTATGGTTCTTTTTTTTCTTTTGAAAACTAACCCATAACCCTTAAAAGAAAACCAAACTGACTAGCCAAAATTCACTCAAATATCTAGGGTATGAAGAAACTTACTGAATTCCATTTTAAAAGTATATAATGGAACTTGCTATTTATTTCATTGAAAACAACTTAAGACCTTTCTTAATCTATTTTTTAACTGTTGCGCAATTAAAATGACATAAGAAATATTATATTTAACTTTTTATGTGAAAATTAAGGGAAAACTTTCATATTCGAAAATTCTCTTAGTTTTATTTGTGTTACCTAGGCTACGAAAACTTCCATTACATTTACACTAATTAGTATTGTAATGTTGTCCAAATGAATATATACTAGTAATCAAAATTGATGTTGCGCGAAGGATGTGAATTTAATTATAATATTTTTTAATTATTGCGTTTTAATGGCATATTAAATACATAATTCAATTTATAATATTAATAACAATTTATAATATTAATATATATATTAATAACTATTTTCGTAAAACGCTAACATTCTGAAAAGTCAGAAGGAATATATTATTTTATGATTTATTTTTTAACAGTGATTTAAAGTTTATAAAAATTACCATTTGTATTTTTACTTTGTTTAAAGTGTCTGTAGCATAATAAGATCCTATAAATTAAAATTTACCTCAAATATTAAAATTTTGAACTTACTTGGCAACAGTTGGAAATATTTCCACATAAATAGTCATTAGTATACTTAAAGACACTTGAGATAAAGCCACAAATGATGAAAATAATACAGCCACTTCTATTGAACTTTTTGTCCAGTAAAGTGCTACACAGGTGCAGGCACATCCGATCACAGAGGTAAAAATAAGGATCCTTTTACCAACAAGGTTTATTATGAGTCCTGTAATGAAATATGGAATGCAGCATACGGTTCCCATTATTATAGAGTTCATATATGTTTCGCTCCCACTCTTTATCTGTGAATAAAGAGAAAACTATTCAAAAACTAACATCATTTCTGAGTAACCTATTAAATTTAAAGCATGCGTAATATTATAATATTATATAGATTAGTTGATATCAATTAGAGAAAGAAGGTTTGTTAAGTTTTATTTCATTCTACGTTTTACTTATTGAAAACTATTTTACTGTAAAAATAAATATTTTTAACTACATGCATATACAGACAAAATATATTGTAATTCAATTGAAATGCATTATTAGTACAATGAATTTAAATACATATATGAAATAACCATGTTAATAGTATCCAATCATATGTAATAAAAACAAATTGGTGAAAAAACGGTAGATGGATATTTTACTTTAAAATTTATCAAAAAGTTCAAAACAAATCAACTCAATATTATTTTTTATAAAAAGATAATATTAAAATTAAAATGAAAACTAAATATTTATATTTTATATTTGTTTAATTTTACATAGGTATTCAAAATATTGGAACTTTCTGTTGCTTGATTAACATATACTTTTTATTTGGTAAGAAAATCCAAGAATTGTGTGAACGAAAGAATATTAAGTTTTATATCATTAATCCGTATGTTTATATTTTCTCTAAAGTAAGGATCTATATCCCTAAAATTTATATTATCCTGAATGACTATTATTCTGAAAGTAAAACCGACCGCAATGCCAAAAACACCCGTATTAGGTCTAGTTATAGATAAGATGCTTAAAAGAATTGAAAGCAAACGTTGGATAAGTTAACTATTTTGATCAGCACTTATGTTTCGCCAAACTACGTACCAGATGCATGGAAACAGCTGAAGTTTTTATGATACGGAAACTTGATAAAACTCGAAATGACGTGGAATCAAATTGACTCATCTTACTTTAGCTAATAGTGTCAAAGATAGTTTTTGATCAAAGAAACCTGTTACCGTCTCATCATGATATCAAAAAATCGCTCAACAATTGATCACTTGACCAGGTTCAAGTATTACAAATGTTATTGAAAAAGCTCTAGAGTATAAATATGTATACTTCACTATCTTGGATGTAGCAGAAGTATTTCACAGAGTTTGGCATGAAGACTTACTATACAAATTAAGATCGATTCTTTCTGATCATTTCTATCTACTCTGGTAATCTCATCTAACTATTCGACACTTCTGGATTGAATACAAAAAACCTAGGCCCAATTTTCTCATGTCTTATATTATCGATGTTACAAAATGTTTACATAGTAACACAGCCACGTTTGCTGATGATACAGAAACTATGGTAGTAGAAGAATCTGTGCAAGGTTCAACTAGAAAATTGTTATCTGCCCTCAACGATGTAGCCATCTGGACTACGAAACGGTGCGTTAAACTGAACGAATCCAAATTAATACATACTAATTTTGCAAATAAAAAATTTCAAAACAATCTTCATTAATAACAATTACCATATGCCAATTCAGCTAAATATCTTGTTATTACTCTTCACACCAAGCTTCCGTGGAACATATTGTCTCGATGAACGCGATGAACTCAAAGTCACGTTCAGAAAAATATATTTGTTGCTTGGCTGCTACAACACGATAGTATTCTAGTAATTCTAATATCCATGTGATACAAAGATTTCAAAATAAAGTGCGCAAGTGTGTTCTTAAAATGCGTTGGTATGTTCGTATATTTAACCTCCACCGGGATCTTCAGATTGAGATTATAGAGCGTATTATTAGTAGATTTGCTAGTTCTTACCAAAAGAAACTCCTAAATCACATCAATGTGGAAGAATCCAGCTGCGTAAATGTTCTAAATACCGCTAGATAAATAGGATAAAACCATTCGAAATTTTGGATAATTCTCAATATATTAAGTTAATAACAAATTAATCGTTTGTTATGTAAATAGTTTTAATAAAAAAGAGTTGGAAAAAATTATTGCAAATATTCTTAAATTTTCCTTTAGAATAAACCTGTGGATTGAATTATGCAAGGAAAGATTTAATATTTCTTAACATACGGATGTATGCATTAAGCGTGTATGCACGGTGCAGGTATGGACGTTTATGCATGCTGCGTGTTTGACGCACAATTGGTGATCCCATTATCCAGCATTCGACCACAAGTTATTTGCAAATTTTTCAAACTCGGATACTCACGTATCCTCGGCACTTCTTCTGAGCACCCAGGTCTCAAATTAATACATTACTACAGGGTGAATAGAAATTTTGCAGATTATGTTTTTCAGTATATAGGATAGTAAGTTGAATAGTAAGGGTTCGAATTAATGTGTCTATGCTTACTGTTCCTCAATTTTTACCATATACGTTCTTGCCCCTACAAATTAAGCCATTAATAGTGATGCTTGGAATGACAGTAATTCGGTTCTATTCAAACGGTTCATTTGATCTTTGTCTTCTCAATTATGGGTACATCTAACTATCACCTCAAATGTCCGGCAGTGATTGCTTGCATCTTGGTTTTACATGTAGTGCGATTAAATATTTGGTCCGATATTCTATTTATTTGCATGTAAAATTAAGAATATATATGGAAAATAATTATAATACCGGTACACATTCCTGCGTGCCTTGATCTTCTTGCATTGAATTTTGTGTTGTCATCATGTAGGAATCAAGAATAAAACACATATTAGCTGTTTCATTCCCAGCGTGCTCGTGCGTTTCAAGAATTGTAGAAATCTGGGGGTACCACATTTTCATGGTATTGAATCTGAAATAGATTACTAAATATGAGTTTTATAAATTAAATATGAAATTGAATGTGAGTTAATCAAAATTAGAGTTAAAAAATAGAAACTAATGTCACTTATTCTTTTTATCTCTTGTATCTCAAAGATTAGTATCAAATATGTACCTTTTTGGAAATATGTTTGCAGGCGGTATTAACCATATTTCATAATAAGTTAATATGTCAGTAGTTTCAGTTTCATATCCAAATTTATTTCGCTAGGTGACAATTTATCTCACAATGGTAACAAGGAAACTTGCTAAAGTTAAATTTAAAAGGCTGTCAAACATCAATCACCATATTCATAATTGAAAAATATCGAAAAATATAACATTAAAATGGTATATTACTAATTAAATTAATAGGGAGTGAGGCAAATTGGTAAAAGACCATCTTGTTAAGCGTACTCATGAAGAACATTTACAAATTAGCAACTGTCCTCTCTTTGCCAGAGATCCTCGATAAACTCAGTTTCATTACAATTTTGGCGTTATTAGACGGATTTTTTAATCGTAACGATTTAATTTTGCTAAGCGCTTTTGACTATCCGAAAATTGTGTGCACCAAAATTAGGCCCTTTGCCATTTCAAAAACATATCTGGCAAATTTAAGGTCATATGTGTAAAGTTCGTGTCGATTATTGCTAAGTAAATTTAATTCAGAAGCAGTGATTGGTGTCACTTGTTCGAATAACAATCAATTATACAGTAAGAGGTGTACATGCATGCGTATGTCCGTACGTGTAAAACGAAGTAAGAGATTTCAGCTGAAGTTACTCACAGCATCAGTAGAGCAGATTCTATGCAAATCATCATTGAGAGGTATGGAAGAAGAGGTTTTCTGAACAAAACGGCAGTGGTTTGAAAACTTGATACTATGATTTGCACGAACGATTTCTTATCCTCTTTAAGAATGATTCCGTCTTGGGTTGGTGGTAGATACTAGAATAAAGATTCTATTAAATAGAAGTTAGTAATATTATTGTTTTATACGAGTATATATATATATGTATATATATATATATATATATATATATATATATATATATATATATATATATATATATATATATATATATATATATATATATATATATATATATATATATATATATATATTAAATTGCATTACAAAGCTATTATATTTTTACGATTAGTAATCGGTCTAATGGCTATTGCTATAAAGCAGCAGAGGTTGATACTTATATAAAAAAATCTAGCAACGTCATGTATATCCTGATAATATTAATATTATGAATGCCATTCTCTTGTTTAAACCGTTAAAAAAACAGATTATTTTTATAGCTGGAAAAAGAAATTAAACCATATTAAAAAAGTTAATTAAAACTTAACTATAATTTTCTATATTAAGTGCGAGCCGACAGAAACTCAGATATTTATTGATAAGTAAACGGTCTAAATGTTATCGGTTTACACACACTTATGAAATGAAATAATAGTGAGTTTTAATTAAATTACCAGTACATAATTATGATTTTTTTCGTTGCATATATTCAGTCAATCAAAGCTTGAAATTTTGTTGGCATTTTATACCTACGAGTATATACAGTATTTAAAAATCCAAGAACAATGACAAGTAAAATCCAAGGATCTTTTAAGTTTAAAATCAGTAAACAAAAAGAAAACGATATCCTTAATTATATCCGAAACATCCGAAAATTACTTAAATTTTTAAATAATTTTGGTAAAACGAATTCTCGTCAAACGATTGTCAATAGTTAAGGAAGGTAAACAACATTAACTTCTTAATTTTTTTAATAAAATAAATCTCTTTTTTAATCATATATTTAAGTGAATGAATTTAACAAAAAGCTATATTAATCGCCCAGTTTTGATCCATACGCTATTAGTTTATTTCAATTAATTTTAATTAATTCATCACTTATTATTATTTTCGTTATTAGAAATTTAAGTTACTTCCTGATGTAGATATGTTATTTATATTCCGCGTCAAAATGATAGAAGCTTTAAAAACTTTTAAAAAGTTAAAACATGATATCGATTAGAAAATTTACATACTTAAATAGTTTACTTACTAATGATATAAATAAAATACACCTACTTAATTTGACATAGTTATATAATCAGTCATCATAGTTATAAAACCAACTCATACCTGAGTTCTTATTACCAAAACTCACTGTTTTCCTTTTCGTAGATATTCCCTTGGCAAATTTTATTGATTATTTATTTCTAATATAGGGGGTAACATATATAAAGATATTTTTCGAATGTTCTAAAACAGTATTCCCCTTCCTTACCTCCCAACTTGGAGCGTTAAGAAAATCAAAATTGTTTACATAAATTGAAATTATTTTAAAGTAACAGGACAAAATATAGAAAAACCAACAGTAAATGTCTTAACAATTATGTAAGTTTTAACATTATGCCTATTGATTCCAACTATTATCTCTTTATATCATTTAAAGTATAATGCAATACTGAATTTGTGGGTGAAGATAATGTTCGATTGTGCCTAAATTATATCTTATACGTAGCTTAGATTGCAAATCATATTAAATTTAATTCCTATATTAAAGTTTTGAATTAAAAAATAATATGATTTAATATGTGAGTATAATATTTTTTTCACTTATCTCCTTAGTCACTATAACATTTAATTACTTGACAATGTTTTTACATTGATTTAAACAGGTATATAATTTTCACTTACCGGAAAAGTGTCAAATGACTTTCGAGTGTTAACAACGTACATTTTCTTTAACGTATCGAATGCTTCCTTATACTGCCCACGGGCGAAATTATACTTTGGACTTTCTGGGATTTGTGAGTATAAGGATGCCGCGAGTAAACTGAAAATTCCTCCGGCGTACAAAAAAAAATTCCAGCTGTGAAACACTGCAAAATTAAAAACACAAACATAATTTTTTTAGTGGGAAGAGAAGTGTGTGAATATCAATTTAAATAAAATCACGATTTAATGTTCAAATAAAAAATTTCTAGCTCGCTAATTTATTTACCAAAATTAATGTACTTGATACGTAAAGATTGAACACTCGACTCTGAATATCATGACAGCAGTCGTAATGAAATATTTATGATCATATTGACTTTTTAAAATATTATGAATTGACCTTCTCTGTTCTTAGAAATTGTTTTATATGTTTCGGGCATAACTTAATACTCAATTTAGTAACCGTAAAACAAAGCATCTCATTTATTAGAAAATTCTTTAACTTTTTTTATAAAAGCTAAATTTTAAAAATACAAGTGACTTTTTTCATAAAAATATATTATTGTAATAAAAAGGCAATTTTGCATATTGTTCATATTTACATGTTTATATACATATGTGTGTGTGTGTATATATATATATATATATATATGTATATATATATATAACGTAGGAAACGTTAAGAAAATTACCTCCGAAAAAAATTACATTCCAGCAGTTATTACTTACTTATAGCACCATTGAATAATTTTACATCCCAATCCTGAGGTAATATGCCCCACGCTAATAGAGCAAGAAAAATTTGGCAAACTGACTTGAAGGCTGAATTCAGCAGCATAACGCGGTCTCTTGTTTTACTAGTAGCAAATTCTGATATAAGCGAGATACTTGCACATGATGCACCGTTGAACCTTTAAATATAAAATAGTATTACATCTAATGTATACCACTGACATTGATAAAATGACATTGACGCCATTTAGAACCATGTAGCCAATTGATGAAAAACTGATCTCTTATAATTTCATCATATCTGCCTCAGTCTATCTATCTCTCTTTAAGTCACACTGCAGCATCATACGATTTTCAATTCAAATCCTATTGTAATGGAAAATTTACAGAAACACATACATTAATTACGATAATACATTGAAAAAAAAGAGAATAATATTTAAGTTTTTTTGACGGCCCAACGCTTACATCGGACTTGAATTTTTTTTTTGTAAATCCTACAGTGTTATAAAATTAAATCCAAAATGTTAAACACATCTTTTTATGCCGAGTCTCCTTTGTAATGATACTTCAGTGTTTTTCCCTCCCGTCTCTCTAACTTTTTAACTATGCGGTAAAGAACTTGAAAGAAAGTAGAAATAGTACTACATCACGTACTTTCATTTAACTGTGAGAAAGATTCAATTCTACCAATCTTAAAAATTTTATTAAATCTTTAGGTTATGATTTTTTTTAATTATAACTTAATAATTGGGAACAAATGTATTTTAGCAACAATGAAAATTTCATGGTCTATTAGCTCAAAATTCGTTAAAATAAATTTTTTTAAAAATTATACATCGTAAACTAAATATTTAAACTATATAATTATTTACCTTTTTAATACTTTGCAATTTTTTGCAAAATTTCTGTCTAGTTATTTGTTAACTGTATACTATACAATTACAAACTTAAAGTGAAAATAGTCATATTTCAGAAAGAATAAAATAAAGATATTTATTGTTTGCAAATTTTTTCCGACATAAATTTTCATATTCGAAATAATTATGTTGAAAAACTTCAATAAGACTACGCAGTGATTATAATCACTACTGAGTCCTCTTTTTTAAATTATTTATTTTTTATGTATATCTTTAACTGAAAAAAATCGCCTAAAATTACCAATTTTTATGCATTAAAAGCAAATTTTTGAAATATGACACGATCGTTATTATGAATTATATTATACAAATACTTCAAAAGTACGAATTTTAATTTTACGATTTTCAATATTGAATTCAAAACTTAGTAAAGTAGTTAAAAATGAGCATTGCGTTTATTATTTTACTCCTTATTTTGAACTGAAAATAGAAGGATATTATATATTCTGGGTACGGACAACTAAAATCTGTTATTATTCGTTAATAAAACCATTTTTTCAGATATTTTCCTTTCAATTACAATCAATATCTATACAAACAATGTAATCTAATGGAATATTATTTTAACCAAAACACGAATAGTGACAAAACTTACTTAGTTAGAAACAAAATATTAAGAGAAAAATGGATGTAATATAAGTAATAGTTGATATTTTTCGTTATTTTTATATTATTCATGTAAACGTTTAACATAAACGATAATTTGAAGGGCTTATAAAACTGCGGACGCTAGATGGCGCTCATGTCTCGCACTTAGCCTATATACAACCATGTTATTTTTCGTATACATTTAAATCTTTAGTAAGCAATATATTTACATATTAGCAGTGCCCGCGACTTCTTTCACGTGGAATCCAGACCCTAGTGCTTACTCTATAGAATATTTAACACAGCTTAAAGGCTAAACCATAGAATACGTGCGTATGTATTTGCAAACGTGTGTAACATTTGTACGTTGTAATGAATAAAATTCTATTGAACATGTCACATTGATTGCGTGGCGTGCGCAACCAAATCCAACACAACTCAACCAACTGAAACCAACCCAACCCAAACCAAGCCAACCCAGCCCAACCTAACCCTAAACAATCCAACCTAACCACACCCATCCCAACCAAACCCAATCCAACCTAAACTCAATCCAACACAAAGCAAACCCTACGGACTTTTGTACAATTCTTAGGAGGTATTTAAAATTCCAAGTTGATATAGGGATGGTGTAATAATTATATGGCAATTTGAAGTTTCAATACACAATGCGATTACTTAAAAAAATTACTTTTGTATAATTATAGTACCTGATTACCTGGCAGATTAATACTATATTTATATTTTATATAAATATATTATTAATCTGCCAGGTAATCAGATGTTTTTAAGATCCACACGGACACGAAAAACCACAAGGACAGTTAGTAATATTAATTATTTGGGTACGAGACCATCGTAGTGTGAGTTCTACTCATACTTAAATCAAATTTATTTAATTACTAAGTCTTAATTGTCAAATTGTTCGGTATTCTAAATCAAAGAAAAAATATTATTAACATTTTATCCGTTTTTAAACATTATATGTGTTTGTGTGTGTGTGTGTGTATGTGTGTGTCTGTATGTATGTGTGTGTGTGTGTGTGTGTCATACATACGAAACGTAAGCGACATAAGCGAAAAGATGATATTGAAGTAAAAGATGATATTGAAATATGATTTACTTACAAAAATCCTTCCATGGCTTTGGCTGCAGCCAAAGTGAGGTAATTTTGGCTTGAACCTTGTATGCATACAGAAAAGAATATACCATACAAACAGAACAATAAAACCTTCTTTCTTCCAAATGTATCCGTGACAAAACCAGCAAAGAATCCAGAACATAACATACCTGGAAATAATAGAAAAAATTACTGGCTCTTTAAATATCAGGTCTAAATGGTATATAATCTCTTGCGAGTTTGGCTTGGATTCGTACGGAATAATTTTAGATAGTAAAAAACACAAAATTTTCAGAAGTAATGTTAAGGAAAAATGGTATAGTAGAAATTCCTTACGTAGAATTTTTTCGAATGGGAACTTCTTTAGCGACGTTGAAATCATTCTACTACGTTAAAATTGGGTAAGGCCTTAGTAAATAAATGTTAAACGAATCAGACCGGCATAGGAACTGGCTAAAATTTAATACTGTTGCGGTCGAGAATTTAAAAACTTTATTCCAACGCTCATCTGTAGGCAGGTGGCCAGGTCACCACCGGTCGTTGCACCTTTATTCGTGTATTTAAGTTAGTTTACGGTATAATGAAAAAATTAAAATGAGTGTGATATTATTTACTCTATACTTTTGAGTGAAAATATGTTAAGTGTTTTACTGTGAATTAGTGAAAATATAGTTTAAATTATAATGACAAGAAAAAACCTATTTCTAGATAACTAAAGATTATTATAAATATTAACCAGTATAACCATTTACGAAGTTTCGCATCATTCCTGAACTTATGTGGATGAGGTTCCCACAATTTACGGATACTAATCAGGAACCTTAACTAGACAAAATACAGCTGTAACCTTAAAAGTGATAAGTTAAACAGTAATTTAATTTCACACATATTTTTTTAAATCTTTGATGATAGATGTTATTTTCGATAAGTAGAGTGATCTTGTAACTGTTATCTTTATTATTTTAGATTTATCCATAACGACCGAAACTAAGAATTTTTTTATATAAGTTTTAAGCACTATTTCCATAATGAAAAATTGATTAAAGTCTTTGAACTCTAAAATTTACCAAAGATTGTAAATGTAAGGAAAATAAATTCGAAAACAATTTTTCTTATTTTGATATTACGAAAAATAAAAATGTTTAATGGGTAATAAGATAACTATCCAGTGATGACATAAAGCATAATTACTTCCATTTTGATTATAAAATAACAAGAATTGCGTAAATTTAGGCAAAGTCTGTCTGTCTCTTATAGTATTTTACCTGGTAATTTTTTTTAAATATCCCGTTTACATTTATAATAGAAGGTACAAACTGTTAAATATCTTGACTGGACATCTATACTAAGGAAGGGTTTTCTATATAGTAGGTATCATAAATATTTCAAAATTTGTTTTGAAGGTATGACGGTGACAAAAACCATATTGTGAACTTTATTGCAAAAGAATTTTTTTTATTTTTTATATGAATAGCTTGACTTGAGATTTTTTTAAGTAATAAATATAGAAGTAAACCTACGGTTAAGAAGGAACTTATATATTTCGCTAGTCTATTAATTACGTATAAATATGAGCAAAATCCAATGAAGAAATAACGTATTGTCATAACTGACTCAACGTAAATTAAAAGCCAAATAAGAAACAGTATGATAGCATCGTTTATCTAAATATTATTTACATGTAACATCATCCAATTAATATTTAGATAATTTCCTAATTTAAAATGTGGAAAAAGATATATTGGTTTACTTCGATAAAATTGTCAAAATCTACTTATTGTTTTTCCTTGAAAAGCATTTTCAGAATGTCTTGTCTTTGTTTATTTATATTGTACTCTGACTTAGATGGTTATATCGTTGCTGTTATAAGAAAACTATGGCCATGATTCTAGATGCCATATTTTTTTAAATATGCAACATGTGTTTATGGCTATAAAGATATAATAGGCAACATATTTACGATTTTGTATATTCACAGCTGATTTTCTCGAAAACCACGATACGTAAAAATTTAAAGTGCGCATAGTAATTAACCACCACACTTTTTATATTTTGCCCTGAATATCTTTCTTAAAGTATTCTTATAATAAATAAATAGAGGGGTTATGATTTACTTCTATAAATTTTTCCAAATTTTATTATTGTTATTTGGATTATCTTGTCTTAGTTTAGTTTTTGTCTTAGTTTTATCTTCGTTTATTTACATTATATTCTGACTTAGATGGTTATATCGTTGGTGCTATAAAAAAACTATGGCAAAAATTCTAGATGTCATATTTTTTAAACGCGTACCACGTTTTCATCGCTGTCAAGATACAGTAGGTAACATTTTTACGATTTTGTATAATCATGGTAGGTTTTCTCAGAAACCACGCAACGTAGAATATTTAAAGTGCGCGTAATATTATATTAACCCACATATTTTGCATCTTATACTCGTAACTTTTTAAAAATATTCTTATGACATATAAAGAGGCATCACATATAGGTTTTTATTTTTGTTTATATGTGGAGCATCACTTGCCAGAGCTTCGTATTAGGAAACGAATAATATTTTTCTTCAAAATGTTCAATTGCTTATATAAAATAATATTCCAAAAAATGTGCAAAAATAAGCATTGTTCCCCTCATTTGCGAAACTACTGAGCCAAAAATCATGAAAAAATAGAGACGGTAAAATCTGACTAAATGATTACAGACAAGCTATAGCGATTGTACTCGGTCTTTTTTCTTGAAATATGCAACACGTCTTAGGCCCATGAAAGACATAACGGCCAATCTATTTGCGTTGTGGAAAATAAATATTTGTATATAGTTTATTACAAATACTATATTTATAACTACCTAAATGTGTAGTGTGAGTTAATCTCATGCTTGACAGATTATTATATCTTAAATATCTATACATAGTTTTTAAAACGAAATAATTCTAAATCGTTTTTAAAACGAAAATGATTAAAACTGTTTTGAATAAACATTCTATAGATAAATTCATCTAAATAAATTATAAGTTTTATTATTGATTATATTTAGCATTAATTTTGTAGTAATTCATTGTTCACAATTAAAAGAAACTACATGATGTAGTATTATTTCTACTTTACCACGACCTATGTTTCGTTGTATTAAAACATATTCAGGGAGGCTATTAGCAAAGATGTAATATAACGAAAACTAGGTCGTGGTTAATAAAGAAAGTAGAAATAATACTACATCACGTAGTTTATTAAATTGTGGATAAGTTTTATTACCATATTCTGGAAAAAATGTATGCTTTCAAAAATTGATTCAATAAATTTTTTTGAATTACAATATCGGTAATAACTAACGATTTTTTTATCATAACTTATCATTGAGTTTTTTTGTTGCAGTTTTTGAATTATATTTGTAATCATTTTCTATAATTCTAGTAACATAATAAAAGAAAAAAAGTATAAAAAAAACCAATATCAAATCTCAGTTGAAAAAGTAAATTTCGTATAGTTTTTTATTACTACGTTGCTTGTATTGTTAAGAGTAAATATTAACGTGGAACAGTGTACTAGGGAAAAATAGTTTTCATTTGAATTAAAAAAACTCCTCTTTTGAGTTGATATTTTGATCTTCGAAAAAAATCCTGTATAATAAAAATAAAATACAGCATCATCTTTTAACGGAAAATCATACATCTAAACTAAACATAATATGCAAGATTATCTAATTTAGATGGCGTATCTACCTACACAATGAAAGAAAATAAATACTAAAGAAGTAGCGAGATTTTGCTAATGAATGTACTGAAATATAGAATGAAACGTATTATTGTGGAATAAATATTAATAAAAATAGAATGAAATTTTATGAAGATGCCGTGATATGTATAGGCTAGACTAAAATTTAGCTCATTTTTCATAATGTATCATTCATATTTTGGTCGAATTTGGTTCATCCATAAACTTAACTTGTATGTATATATATAAGCAAAAATTAAGATCAGTAATGGATCGTCACTTACCACTTCAGAACGTCCTTGGGAATTTTATAAAAATATTCTAAAATTATTTTTCATTTGGTAGACATCTTCAAAGCTACTACTAATGAGATCGTTGTGAACTATATATATATATATATATATATATATATATATATATATATATATATATATATATATATATACGTATATGTACATGTATATATATATATATATATATATATATATATACGTATATGTACATGTATATATATATATATTTATATATATATATATATATATATATATCTATATATGTATACATATTCAGCTTGGTCTGGTGTTGACTGGGACAAAAAAAAATTAGTATTTGCAGACAACTGCATATTGTATAATTTAAAGTCAATCAATAAATATAATAATCATACATAATAACATTTTAAGCATACACGGTATTACTGTATTGAATTATTACAGTAATATCACTTATACTTAAAATCATATGATATATGCCTAATAAATGTTTGCATTAAATTTTTTTAACTCTCATTCAATGAATCGTTTAAAGAAAATCGTGTTAAACCTAGGTTTTCCGACTGAATGAGTCGAATCTTGTGATGAAAAACAATCGGTATCCGAACAAAGTTTCCGTTTGTATAAAAATACATACAGGTCGTAAAAATAATGGATATATATATATATATATATATATATATATATATACATATATCGTGATGTATTTTGATGTCATATACATAGGCATTAAAAGGTGCACGTAACGTTTATTTCATTATAAATTACGCTGTCACACTTAATTTAAATAATATATTAGATCCCCTAAATATTAAATTCGACAGTTTGTACGTTCTATAAATGCATAAAAATATGGGGAACTACTCACGTATTGACATTTAAAATTGGAGTTTGCATAGTTTAATGTTGGAATTAATTACTGAAATCAACAAACCGTAAGGTTTTTTCTGTATGTAAAGTGTATAATTATGGATAGTATAAAAGTGAATATTAAAATATTATGCCTTATATTCTGCTTAAATGTTTCAATAAATGCAAAAATATCTCACCTATATAAAGAGCACCGTTGAGTACTCCTTTATGATATATTGTCATATGCAAATCACATTCGGCGTTAGGCAGTATATAGGAAAAGTTCGTGGTAGATACTGTACTTGCAATTGAATGGAAAAACGCAATAACGATTAACACATACTGAAATTTTCCAAAAGTACACGCATCTATACACTCTTGAAAATCGTCTACCGCCGAAATGACTTTCTGCGTTTCTTCATTTTGATTCGAATTGCCTGAACCATAAAAAAATTAAAAATTGCAATCATTTCGCAAACACTTCATTTTTCAAAAATACTTTTTACATTAATTTAAAATATATTTTACGTGCTCACTTTGCTCCTGCACACAAGTTTTATTCGCAAACATTTAAATTAGAAAATTAGTGCAGTAATTAAAAACTGGAAAACTATTTCTATTTGACGTGCTTTTCCACCAAGATCTGTTTCGTTAAGTTTTTTATGTTACTCATCTATATTCTTATCTTAGTCTTATCAGTAATACTTGTTTTTCACTTTACTTACATAAATATTAACTATGCGTGTGTTACTTCGTTAACTAGTAAATAGCAACTGTGCTTCTTGAATTGTAGCAAGAAAAACATGTCATACATATTACACAATATCACAATTTTAAGGTCGTTTTATTTATATTCTGATCACGAATTATATCATACACTATTCAGCAAAAGCAAAGAATAAATAAACATTTTTGGGTTATTTTTAAGTAGCTATTATTCCTTGAAAAATGGTTTATTCCAAATGTCGTAGTTTCATTCAATCTTTAAAATCGTTTCATAAGCTTATCCTTCAAGTTTAGAGATTAAAAAGTAAAGTCCCTAGCTTTTATTAAAGTTTAAAATTCATTAATAGCGTTCTAGAGTGCAAACGATTCGTTCTGATTTCGTATTTTTTTCAGTTAATTATGTAATTTTATCCAAGAGCGCTATTTGTTGTCATGTACAAAATTCATTATAATTTACTCTATTTATAAATAGTAACAAATTATCAAATAATAAAAAATTTTTTACACCGCGTAGAATTATATTTCGAAAATTAATTTTATTAGATAAAGCTTTACGTTTTGTTAAGTCCTGCTTATCACAATTATTGCGCAAAATTATTAACAGCTCTAATATTTTCCACAAAATCAACTTCATCTAAATCCATAAAAAGTATTACATCTTTACAGTTTTGATTAATTTATTAAAAATATATATTGTTACAAATTTACTTTCAATAATTATCTAATTATTGAAACTAAAGTTTTATTGAAAAAATTTTGAAATTATCCGTAATTTTGCATTATCCTTATTAGTATTTTCAATAACTAAAAATTCTCTACCTAGAAAGGAAAATATCTCTTCACAATTAAATGAAACTACGTGATGTAGTATTATTTATACTTTCTTTAAGTTCTTTACCACGACCCAGGTTTCGTTGTATTACATCTTCAGGTGGGCTGTTAGCAAAGATAAAGAACAACGTTGAGTACTCATTTATGAAATATTGTCATATGCAAATCACATTCAGAGTTAGGCAGTATGTAGGAAAAGTTCGTGGTAAATATTGTACTTGCAATTGAATGGAATCTTTGCTAACAGTCCAACTGAAGTCGTAATACAACAAAACCAAGGTCGTGGTAAAGAACTTAAAGAAAATAGAAATAATACTACATCACGTAGTTTCATTTAATTGTGAATTTCTACAAAATTAACGCCAAATATATTAAATATTTGAAAACAACTATATTAGAATCTGGTTATACTTTACATAGCCTATAAAATAAAATCTATCGATTTCACTGAACAACCGTGTAAATTAGTTAATCTTTGATTATAGTGAGAGTTAAATATTTAAATATTCTATTGCAATGAAATCGTTTTTTAATAAAAATAAATCAGTCACATTGCATATAAAAATAAATTATAGTCACATAGTATTATTTTGCGTTTTATTCTGACAAAATTAATGTAACGTACGTGTATCAAAATAGTTCACATTATTAAATACAATTTATTCATACATTCAATAATTTGGTTGAATAATTAGCCTATCGCAGCAATTAGATCTATAGTGAGACGTATTTTCTTTTAGATATTTTTAGCAATATCTCTAAAATAATCTTACATGAAATACTGAGAAAAATGTTTTAAAATCATTTTACCCTACTCACTCATTTAACGTACCATGCGGAATGTCTCATTTAAAAACATATTCGAGTGTTTTATTTGCCATACAAACATTTTCAGAAAAATGTGTTAAATAATAAGACAAATGTGGCATGATATATGTAATAACGATGTTTCCATATAAATCGATATGGAAAAGAGCTTATGACAGACAGACTAACGGGCATTTGAATAACCTCTACATCTCGAGCAGAACTCGTTTTTTTTGTTTTTTAGTGCAGAACTAAAAAAGTGATAAATTTTTCTTCCAATACTTAAAGTCAATAAAATTTTGTTTTTCGCAATCTTCCAATAATAGCAAAAGTTCACTTATTAGTACTCCTTTTTAGAGTTTCTAAAATTATACTTCGATATTTTTCTCTATATTTAATTGTGAATATTTTTTCAAACAAAGTGATTTCTACTTTCTAAATTTCACACCTTCCTTTACGTTTTGAATTTATTCCAACGATCTTTGAATACATATTTTATTTGCTGGAAACTGAAAATTTTATACTATTAATTTGCTAATATTGTTTGCATTTATTTATGTATGTTATATTCACTCCTTCTTCATCAAATGTGGTGGAAAATATATATACATAATTAAATGAAACTACGTGATGCAGTATTATTTACACTTTCTACTAAAATTTTATACTATTAATTTGCTAATATTGTTGGAATTTATTTATGTATGTTATATCCATTCCTTCTTCATCAAATGTGGTGGGAAATATTTCAGCAACGTGACTACCGTTCTGTATTTAAATCGTAAAACGCAATAGAATCGAGGAAAAAGTATTAAAATAGTCGGTACTGGCCGTAAATCGACAGATAATGGACGTGGTCTGCCGTATCGGCAGGTTGCCCGTAATGCAATTCGCCAATGTCGCTGACAGACACTTCTATAGAGTTTTCAAAATGTCACTCATCAGTAATTTAAATTTACATTTGTCTTTTTTACTTATCTAAATATTTATAATTGTAGTATTTATGTAGCAATACAAGAAAGAATGTGTTATAAATTAAAGTATACACTATGTAAAGTTAAGAATCTTTGGGATTTTAATATGTAATAGTACTGTATGGGTGGATTGCAATATACCTTTTTTTTTTAAACTTACCACTTTTATTTATATTTGAAAATTATCATAACTCATTAACATGCAAATGCATCAATTATTTAATTCGAATTTATATTTCGATAAACGTAAGAAATGTGGTAACATATCAGGATTACTCTTCTTAACGATCGATAATGAATTTGATTTATCTATCCCTACTATCCCTTTCATTAGCATAGTTTTACATAAAAAGGATCAAAAAGAAAAGGATATCCGAATTAATTTCAAGGCCAACTTTGTTTACATTTCGAAAATCAAAATCTTTAATTTCCATTCATTATTCCCTCAAATATTAAAATTTATAAAAAATATTATTATCCATTTTAATAACAAACTTGGAATAAATATCAATACTATATTTTTTCATTTGTCGTTTAGATAAATTATTATTCACTTCTTATTAATAAAATAATATGAATTTTAATTGCTTGTTTCAGTATGTATATCTTATTTATTAGGGCAACCCTGACACAGTTCTTCTGGCTGGATATTTTTCAAAGTTTAGTTTGACATAACAGTTGACAGGTTTAATGCGATTTTATCGATTGTTTAATGATTTGTTATTTGTAATATTGAGTGAGTGAAATTACGAATATTATGTCGTTTTTTAGTGTTGGTGGAACATGGTATTAGTATGCCAAATGTCATTATAATGGCCCTCATACATCGAACATTATCCGACAACCGGAACATTATTCTTATTTTTTATCAAAAACAATAACAATTAAAAAAAAAATGTTTTGCTCTATTTTCATGTTTTTGCAAATTAGGTAAAAATGTCTGACGAAAACATTCAGTCGATCTGTAAATCTTAAAGACATTACTTTAACCTTACTTTTACTCTTCCCAGAAAATGCATTATGTCATTTAATTACCCTTCCATTTTCTTGTTCTTCTAATTATTAACCACCCCTTTTTTTTCTCGCCGCAATTAATTTTTATTTTCATTGAAGGTTTCCCGTTATCCTCGTTATGAATATCGAAACACGGTTAATATTGTTTTAAAATCTTTTGGGAAACTTTTTTAACTGCAGAAAGAAGTTCTTGATTTTGTTATTACATGTTATATTACAGACATATGCTAAAATTATAACTTTTGGAACAATCTTATCGAAACTATTTATTTTATCTTTTCTAAAAAATTGTATGTTTAATCTGAGGGTTAAAGAAATGTGACAAATATTTCATTGAAAGCAATTAAATTTTTGTTATTATACCGAAGAAAAATCTCAATAGATAATTGCGAAAAATTATTAGTTAACTAGTGAATTTTATTTTAAACGCAGATTTGGTAAACATTAGATAAAATAATGAGGGAAGTACGCTCAGTTTTTGACTAATTACTAGATATAGAAGTCGGATTTATTGTGTAGCACTAAAATAAGCATTTAATTTATTTGGAGTAGTAGAGCCAATATTGTCGGGTGTTATGTTGATCTCAAAAGAAAATAGACCATTTATTAGGTCACTCTAACTGTTTATATATTTGACACATTTCCATTCTTCTCAAAAACCTTTTTTTCAATTTTTCAAGTTGGAATGGTCTATATATATATATATATATATATATATATATATATATATATATATATATATATATATATATATATATATATATATATATATATATATATATATATATATATATACATATATATATATATATATATATATATATATATATATATATATATATATATATATATATATATATATATATATATATATATATATAGATATACACACACATTGTCCCAAATGTAATTGTTAAACTTGCAACAGGAACAAAGTCAGTTTATAGTGATTCAGGAACAAAATGCAACACAACCGTAATATTTACGGGTTTCGAATAATTAACATTTTCTTGAAATCTAGAAAAATTGCTTTCTTACACCCTATTTTAAATAATATGATTATAGACGTTCGTAGGTTAAATTATTTATGTTAAGTAATTTTAATAATTAATGTGTAAATTAACGTTCAAAATAAACCCAAAATTTAGTGTTTTTTTGAAAAAAAATCAATGTTCTTTGGGCGGTTCATACGTTCAATTTCAGATATGTAGAAATTTGAAGGGCGACATTCACTTGAATTTTCGTCAAAATCATTTAACAAATTCATAGAAAGATGTACTGTTCAACATTTATAAACAATGTAGTTCGAAGCTGAAGAATTAGTTTCTTCTGAGCATCAGCAATCTTTGAGGATTGTTTACTCTTAGCTTCATCTACTTTTTGATTCAGTTAACGTAATTGAACCAAATTATCATATTCCAGGAAGATGAAAAGGTTATCTTGATTTAAATAGTTTGCCTGCATCAAAAAATAGCCAAAGCTCAGAAGATATAAATTCTCAAAAATTTGCACGTCTAATAAAGCAATCCGTTTGATTTATGATATTACATTTATAACGAAATACTTAAGTATTATGCCATTATTGAAACATTAATTTTTACAAAAAATACACCAATAAAAATAAATTATACATCAAATGCTCATCAAAATTATATTGTTAAAAAATATCTTTTACACTTTGTTTTAATAGACAAATTAAAATAAATTTGAATTAAAACATTGCGCATTTATAATTTCGGTTCAGTAACACTTCACTTTAGTGACCATTAGTAATCATATTGAAAAATTAAGCTAATTTAGTGTTACTAAACCGAAATTAGCTTAATTTTTCAATATGATTACTAATGGTCACTAAAGTGAAGTAACACTTCACTTTAGTGAACTTTAGTAATCATATTGAATGCTATGAATATTTTTGAAAAATTAATTATAAACATGTAAACAACCAATTAAACCGACGATAATAGACATAAATCACACCAAGACGATTTTTCAAGAAAATTTGCTAGAATTGCTAAAATTTTTAGAATTTGTTTACAAATTAGGGGTACCTTGTAACTTAATAATTACTTTAATTTAAAAACCGCGTAGGCCCATTTCTCTCTCTCCCTCTCTCTCTCTTCCCGCTCCTTCACCCGCTCTCGCATATTCATATAGACCGCCGCTGCCCACGAACCGTGTGGCGGAGATTTTTCTACGTAAATTATGTAGAAAAATTTCCGCCTTCATTATTATAACTTCAGAATTGTTTGAGATATCAGGATTAAGTAAAAATTAAATTTGTCTCAGAATTACTGTCAATTATTTTTAAATTTCTGTGAATGTGTAATTCTGTCGTGGCAATAACTTCCGTTGGTTTTTAATTAAATCCGTGCATGCAAAGACACATATAGGCAATTTTTAATGATAGATTCGTTTCCGAAATCGGACCTAATATTAAAAATAATAAATAACAATAAATTTCTTAAACTTCGTCAGAGTAAATTTCTGTAATACAAATGGAAAAGAAGGTAAAATTAGAAAATGTTAGAATCCAAAGAGAAGAATGGCAATTTATTTATCTATATGACGAAAAATCATTTCTGTCTTTATTACTCGTGATATTTAAGTGACGTAATTCCCGCGCTGCATTTATATCGCAAAATGCAATCAAAGGGAAAAAGAAGTAGTAAAATAGCACACTCTGGCTCTAAACTGACACATAACAGACGTGGGCTGCCATGGCCACAGGTTACCGTAATGCAATTCGCCGACTTTGCTGACAGGTATCCACACTTCTATTAACATTTCCTAAACGTCACAGAGACATTACAAAGAGCATAATTTCTTTCCTACATTTTTATAACCTCATACCACCTTTAGCTACATATTTATAACCTCAGTATTTGCAGAGAAATTGATGAAAGGAAAAGGAAAATGGAATTTTAATAAATTGTGATATTTATAAATTTATTTTCATTGTTATAAATAAGGATATATTCAATTGAAACATTGAATATATCCTTTCGACAAATGAAAAAGGACAACTTTTATTCAAAATGTAGTTTAATAACAGAGTAATATTTAAAAACGTCATATGATTCATGATTTAAGAAACTAAATTATTTCTGTCTTTTCGTTGGGGTTTCTATAATCTATCTGTACCAACATTTTCACCTTCTTCACTTTAACTAATTCTAGAAAGAAAATATAATGAATGAAATAAAATATATACTTTCCATCAGAACCATAATAACCATAAAGGAAAAAAAAATATTTTCTTCTCTACTAGATATATTAAGTATACATTTATTATAAGTTTCATGCAAATTATAAAGATTCCAGCAAAAATTGTAGCCATTCTATTGCACTAATCAGAAAGTACATTGCTTCTTTTCATTTTTCCGTCCTTTAATTTTTCCATGTCTTTGTTTTTCTCGTAACTAGTATCCCACAATCTTGTTTATTTTTATATTCTCAATTGATTTTCGGTTGTCATTGAGTGTTACCAGATATTCTCACAACAAGGATTAAAACGAGGCCAATGTATATTAATTTCAGTCCTTTTCGCGAACTTCTTTAACCATAAAATAAATTATTTGTTTTTTTTACTGACTGTTGTAATTGGAATATATATATATATATATATATATATATATATATATATATATATATATATATATATTTATATTAGAATCTTCTAAAATAATCTTATTGAAACTGTTGATTTTATCGTCTCTACAAGAATATGCGTTGAATCTATAGGTTCAACAAAATTGTGGGTGAATAATTCAATGAAACAATTAATTTTATATTGTTATACCAAGTAAAGGTCTTAATAACTGATTAATAAAATGTTGATAATTTGATTAAATGTTATCCTAAAGAAATTCTAGTAAATCGTAATATTATGGGAACTATCGTTCGATATCATCAAACGTTCAACGTTTAACAATTATTAATGATTTTTGTTTTATCTCCAATGACTGTGGAAAATCGAGTTTGTGTTGAAGCATGAAAATATTATCGAATCATAGGTGGAAATATTCAATATGATTGTTCTGATGGTGCTCAAATTTTGTTTTCAACAAAACTGATTATTGTGCACACATATTTGTGTACATATATTATTGTTGTCTTGTTAACAGCTAAAATAGAACTATCCGCTAGCTGTACGATATGTGCTGAGTTTGAATATGAAGCCGAAATTTTTATTTTTAGTGTTTCGATTGAGTACTAGTAATATGTTTGAGCTATGGTTCTAAACAATTAGAAGTATGACAAGTAATTCTATTGTACTTTTAGTATTTCGTACTTCAAAACAAAAAGATGATTTTCTCATGAAACCACTCATGCATCCATCCATTTGTCTACCTATTACAAACCTTTTAGTTTTTGTTACAACCCACTAGAAGTACAAACCTACAATGTAAAGAAATGTTAAAGTATTATAACGCGTATGCATATATATATACATACATCCACACACACACACACACACACGCATATGTATGTACGTGAGTGTGTAAAACGTAACTATTCGGAAATAATTATAAATGAATTTAAACACATGTTTTTAAGTATCCTTAAAAATATGTAGCCCTCCTCCCATGTTTAAAAACTACTGTACCAAAAATATTTAAAAAAGTCGCACTGTAAATTTGACTAAAATTTTCGAAAATAATAATGAAAACTCTAAACTAAGACATTATTTTCGATATATTCGCCCTTTTTACGCCTAGAATACCGCAGTACATAGTGAAAAATGATATTTGTAAAATGAAAATACCTTTTAAGTTTAAAAACAAAAAAATATTGAACACAAATGGCGTTATATTACGTGACATAGGTTAAGTTTGTAGAAATGCATTATCATTTAATGTTTATTAACAACTAAATGAAACTACGTGATGTAGTATTATCTCTACTTTACTTAACTTCTTAATCACGACCTGTGTTTCGTTTTATGACCACATCTTCTGGCGAGCAATTTGAACAGACCAATAGAGAAGAGATCGAATGCCTTCCAATTGCCCACCTGAATATGTTGTCATACAACGAAACCTAGGTCGTGGTTGAGAATTTAAATAAAGTAGAGATAATAGTACATTACATAGTTCACTTTACTTCTTAATAGAAAATATGTCAATTTAAATCTAAAAGAGTGTCAGTAGTCTTACAAAAATATAGACATTGTGCCACTATGGCTTTCAGAAAGCCTTTGCAAAAGATAGTGAACGATAGGCTACCTAACCCGAAAAAAAAATTTAAAAAGGGCGCTAATGCATTCTTTAGACCGCAGTTGATAAATTATTTAAAACATATTTTTCACACCTTTGCTACTGACAATATGTTTGCCAAAAGGATGGGCTTTGGCTGGGTTCCAAACATGCGCCATTGCTGGCACCGATCCTCATCGCTATTAAAACTTCTGCAGAATTATTTACTATATATTGTTAATTTCCCTTCTCTGTAGTCTTAAAAAATGGAAATGCTGTTTCCGGAAAGTAGCCCCTAAAATGTATGCTTTATCTTAGCTTATGGTATTCTTCAGTATAATTTTCGGTTGATCATTTAAAAATATTTAGAACCAGCACGCTTATCATAAAATTAACTTTCATAGGGATCATGTTTCCAAAAATTGGCCCTATTCTACGATGGTAATGGTTTTTTTTAGAAATTTCATTCTGCCTAATTCAAAAATTTATTGTAGAATTTCTGTTCCTTTTTTTTATAGAGGTATATCTGCCAGCCAAATTGAGATTTACTATAAAACTCAAATAACCATTTTTAGTGAAATATTGCTCTTGAAATTCTATATTTCTTATCGTAGGTCCATCACTAACATATTGAAACTGTTCTATACACAGGATATAATTATTGGTATTATTAATAATTAGCCGTCTTTAAACTCCTTTGACAAAGATTAGAAATTAAGATTCAGTTTACGTTAGAAATTTCTTAATAATTTATTAAGGTAATCGGCGGAACAAAGTTATAAGAAATATTTAAATTAGTAAAATAATTTGGAAACAGTTAAAACGAATTCGGATACGTAAAATATTATACAAATTGAGTAAATATTGTAAAAGAGAATTATTTTGTGAATTTATTTTCTGTCAATAGTTTTCAAAAACTGAAGAATTACGGGCATTAAACGAAGTCAGTAAAATTTCAGTGTAATAGGAAAGTACAGTTGACATAATAAATATCACTGGATACATTCAGACATAGACTTTATTGATAAATTATATTTTATTGTTCAGATAAAGATAATGAAACGTCTTACAAGTAATAATGAAATAGCTTGTAATACGATTGATTGTAATAAACACAAGAATGAATATCTATGTACATTACACACAGATTTATTACATATATATAGTCTATTATGTTTTTTATAAGTAAATTACCGATTTTAATTATGATATGACTTCCAAAGAGCTCAATATTTCAAATCTTGAAGAAAGTAACCTAGAAAAAAGATCAAGACTCAAGTGTGTGTAATAAGTTTGATTCCGCTCAGACTAATCAAATTATGATTACAAAGGAATATGAATTCTGTCGAAATATATTGAAACTTTAAAATAATATTGAAACTTTAAAATAAAGTCGAGTTTTAATATTTAATTACAAAATGTTATTTCCCAAAACAGATATTTAATAAAATATTGACTACTCTGTGTATTTATTAACCTTGTGACAACATTAAGCTTAAATAATAATAGTACACACAACTTCTAAAATAAATTATACTTATCCATATTAACTTATGCATATTTCGGATAAAAAAACACTTATATATAAATTTTAAACGTCACTTGCCTGAGGTTAAACTTAAAATTATAACATACCAACGATTTACAATTACATTGCTTTTAAATTTCTTTGGAGTTACGTAACTAAACAATGCGATTTAATTGCTAATGTGTCTATCCATTAAAGTCCGTTGCGGTAAAATGTTATAAATTAATGTATGCTTGTTGGACGACTATTATCTTTTATCATTGAATACGTTCTCTAAGTCTTTCCATATTTAGTCAAGCCATGTACTGAAACATCGTTAATTTATATATTTGCGTTAAGTTGAACATAAATTAAGAATTTTTAGCATAATATTTATACCTGTAACAAATGTACCTAAATTGTTGTTATTCTCTCCCTAGTTACTTCTATATAAGATATGTTGTGATTTAATGAAGATAAAAAGGGCCTAATAGATGTACTTCTTTTCATTTATCATATGATAAGAAATATAATTAAGACAAATACACTCGTTTAACACTGGAAACAGAACCAATCAGCAAAAAACCCAATGTCGACAAAGCGATGTTCCTATTTCAAAATGGAAATATAAATATTTACCAAAATACAGAGACCGAAACGAACATAAAATGTAGATGGATAAGTTCAGTTTGTCATTTGAATGGATTTTAGAATAAAAAAGCAAATTAAAATACTGGCTTTGAAGCCAGCAAAATAAGAGAGAGCGGGATGAGGCTTTTCACAATCAACCTCTTCGTAATAAGGCTTCTTCATATTCCGTCGGCAAGGTAATTACTTTCCGGAGGCTGCAATTTCCGTTGACACAGCTAACATTATTTTTAAGTCCGGATTTTTCACTGAAGTCTAGTCTGAGCTTGGAAATTGTGGAATCAAATTTATTATTTACACTTTACTCTTGATTTTTTCTTGGTTACTTTTTTCAAGATTTAAAATAATAAGCACTTTGATAGTTATATTATAATTAAAATCGCCAAATTACTTATATAAAACATAATAGACTATATACATATATATATATGTATATATATATATATATATATATATATATATATATATATATATATATATATATATAATAAATATGGGTGCTTAGAATAAGTAATGTGTAAAGTACGTGAATATTCATTCTTATGTCTTTTAGAATCAAACTTATTACAAGCTATTATAATATAACTTGTAAAACATTTGATTCACTTATCTGCATGATAACATAGTAATTTATCAATTATAATCAATAGTCTGTGCCCAAGATTTATCCACTGATATTTATTTCATCAACGGTACTTTCCTATTATACTGAAATTTTATCGATTTCCTTTAGTACCCATAATTATCCAGTTTTTAAGAACTATGACAGAAATTAACTCACAAAATAATTGTTTTCTCTCTTATATAATATTTAGTCATTGTGTTTAAAATTTTACGTATCCCAATTTATTCCAACTGTTTTCAAATTGTTTTACTAAATTAAAGATTTCTTCCAACTTTGGCATGGAGATTACTTAAATAAAATAATCCGTAATTTGTATTGTAAATTGAATTTTATTTTTCATCGAAAATTACTTTGTCTTCGGCTATATACGCTTCCTTTATATAAATAAATGAAGTTCAAAAGCACGGTGAGATGTTATTAATTATTAGTAAATGTATATATATATATATATATATATATATATATATATATATATATATATATATATATATATAATATATATACTTATTCATATTACATCTCGTTGTGCACAGGCTCATTTGGAAATATTAATAAGGGAATATTTTACATCACATTGCCTTCTTGATTTTTTGCATATACTTCATGCGCACGCAAATAGCGATATTCGGTTCGACGACAATCGAATCGGAAACTGTCTGGATTTAAAACGAACTTAGAATATATGGTAGTTAATACTTTAATAAATATTTAAAAAATCGGAGTGACTGTGGCCAATTATCGCTTATCAAAAAGTTATGAGAGAAAACGAGGTAATGAAGAAAACAATAGAACATACGACTGAACACGCACTAACGAAAAGGATATACATTTAGTCGACGGTGCGCGCATCTTGACTAGTATGTTCAGTCGGCAGAAACTCGACCACCGATTTTGTCCCACATAAGTGGGCAGTTATTGGTTTCTGACCCACTACCCAAAAAATCGTTCGTCGGCATTGCGCGCCCTTCTACGTAACTGTGTAAATAATCATGGCCAAAAATAATAAACAAATCCTTTAAGCACAACTCAAACTTGCTCGGTGAGATTTCTCGCTTTTTTCATTAAAGAATTTACTAAATATTAATTTTATTTACTAATTCTAATTTTTTATTAATTTTTGATATACCTGATCAAAAAGTAAAGAAATATCAATAACACGTTTACTTTGCAAATTTATATCTCACACAAATAGGCCTTGTGAAAAAACTGGCTAGTTTTTTCGACTGTATTTAAAGTCTTTTCTCTTATGATATTCCATTCTGACTGATGGGGTTTGCAAAAACCAATCATTCCCAAATTCGTGGTGCAGAGAGGTATTTTAATAAAAATTAACGACTTTTTTTATATCCATCTGTTTATGTAATTCAACTTTATCTTTTGATGAATCAACTTTTATAGCATTTCGTTAGCCACTCCTATACAGAAAAAAATATTATGTTCTGGCGTAGCGACGGACAAATGAATGTGACAAAATTATAAGTTCTTGTTTTTCTTCAATAGCTATCTTAACAATTTCCAGAAAATATTGTTTAAAAACCATTCGAAGAACAAAATGAAATACCAAGTAAATCAACTCTCGAAAATTCTAATATCAGTGTGCTAACGTAAAATAGGAAGTATGTTTTACAAAACATGGATACTGTCACGGAACTATACTTTTTATGTACCTTCTCAGGCTTACGTCAAAATTTTAATATACACATCGAAAATAAATTATTTTATTGTATACGTGTGAAATATTATTCATTTTTGCTAGAACACAAGTATTTCAATGCATATCTTCCTTATTTGTCATTTGTGTGCAGTGTAAATTTGGTATCTTTAGTGTCACTTCAACATCTCACTGTTATCGTGAACTGAAAACAAATAAATATAGTTACTTAAGCTAATGAGATATTTAAAATACTTAATATATTTGTTAGTATGTTATTTTTTATACGTTAATATAAAGCCCCATAATTCATAACAAAAGACGAAAGAAGACTTTTGGCAAGTGAGGGAAATTAGTGATATAATTATATTAATAATATTTATTAACAAATGGAAGTTGCGAAAATAGAAGTGGGGTGATGTGAGTAAAACCTGTTAAAAAAACTAACCAAAAGTTTTGGTAGAATGCCATACATTTTTCTAAGAAGAAGATAAAAATTGCTTATTTTTCTATGAATAACAAGGTAGGTGTCAGTCAAGGCACTTGCAATGTACGCGCGAATAAGACTACTAAGTCGTACAAGATTATGGCAGTAATAGGTAATTTAATAGTAGTTTAACTGAACCAAATATTGGCGACCGCGTCGGTAAGGATTAAAACCGATTCAAACTCAAGAAAAGTGAAGTTATTTTCGAATAATTCATTTTCATTATTTGAAACTACGAGTATCAACCCGCTCCAGCTTCGCAGTGGTACAATCGAGTTCTTAACGTAAGATTTTTTATGTGCCTTTTTTTATTTTATAAATGGTCAAATACCCTTTACTTTTGTTAACGAAAAATTAATAATGTACCGTGATATGATGCTCTCGTGTCCGTTTCCCCTCACCGGTTCTCCTGTCCATATACGAATACCACACGTAATTAAAATGCGTATTTCTACTTTTACTTATTTTCAAAAAAATCTTTATTCCTTTTAAATTACTAAACCGAATTATAAAGTGTGAAGAGCCAAATTTTTTATTTTGATAAGTATTCATTGGTATAAATATCACCAACTTTGTCTCATACACTTTTTTAACTTATCTACATTTATCGTCGCCTATTTATAAAAATGGATTAATGTTTTTCGCAATTACTTTTAAACTTTTTAAGACATATAGATTCCCTATATATATTATTGATACATCTGTAACAGTTTTTTCATTTTTGATCGCAAAAATACCCGGACCAGAAACTTTTTTTATGATTATGCTGGCATTATTAAATATGTCTAAAAAAATAAGAAACATTTGTCTATAACGTATATATTATGATAGTCTAGTTACAATAAGCTATCATATTCTTGAAGATTTATGTTAATAAAGCAAGTTATTTTTGCGTGAATGCATAAAAATTAAAGAAAATTTTCCTGTTTATCATATTATTAGGATTAATTTCAGGATTCAAGAAACCGACATATCCACTAAGTGAATACCATTTTTGCTACTTTTGTGAGTTTATTTAGCCCTTTAATTTACATACATTCTTCTTCACAAAACTGAAAATTATTGCAAAGCTACTTGAATGTGTTCGTATTTAACAGGACAAAAACGTACTTTAGAAAACAAGGCGGAGACTTATTGATTTCTTTAAAGTTACGTTAAGTAAGTTATGGTATTTGAAATAAAGATATTATGAAATGAACATGACAATATATCGAACAAAAGCGAAGTAACTATAAAGAAATGGATAATATTAATAACAAAATAAAAGTATAAGAAAATACTATAATATTTTTTTTGAAAATCGATAAGAAATTTTACACTTATGCAATAAGATAAGCCACGTGTAGAAAGATAAATATGATGTAAACATTTGCTAATATTATTTCTTTGATCCAATTTTCTTTGTCATTTTTAAGTTAGACTTGCCAAGATTTCATCACAATAAACAGATACAAAAGACAGATTTCCTTTACATAAATCTCATCGGCACCTAAGGAACTTAATTGCTGCCCACTGAATTTTCAAAAAGAAAAGGCGACTGAAAATTGACAGTGTTGTTTTTGTAGGCAGTTACACGGGAAATTATGAGTATCAACATTGCTGCATATTTACATGCTTTTTTAAATATTTACGTGCATTGTCGATCAATATCAATAAATCAGTAAGGAAAGGTGTACTTTTCTTCATAAGGTTACGTAATACTACAAATAGATCTAAAGATTTTCATACACACTTTTTTATTGTGCTTTGCACTGAACAGTAATATATGTTTTGTATTGGGTCGTTAACGTTAAGGGGGAATAAAATGGTGGTCTATAAAACTAGGAATTCGATAATTCTATGAAAATGAAAAGTAGTTTAAAGGAATTGTAATAAAAATGTTATTTGAAATATACCTTTATCGACATATGAAATAAAAAAAAGCTTCATGTATTTTTAATGTTATCGTTGAAATTAAAACCCAAGAAAAAAATAAACTATAAGATGCGATACGAACTCAGATTTTTAATGTTTCCTTCTAAAAAACATGAACAAAACTAATAGAATTTTAAGAAGTTAAAAAAAGAACTTAAAATATTTTAATGACAGTATTCTATGACGTTATGTGAGACTAGGGAAATTCTACAATAAAAAAAATACCCCTTTTAAGTGTGTAAAATTTGGAATCTTCATTTTGTTTAAATAACGTTATTACTCGACTATCAAAATCAAATGGTGCGAAACATAACTTTAAAACGTATTGAATTTCTTTTTATGAAAGGAGAAGTGATTAAAATCTTAAGGGCATGCAAAAAACCTTATGCCAAAAGTTTTCCTTATTTACGTTCTTCAGACTTTTTTTTGGTACTTTACTAGATGAGTTTCGAAAAGTAATTAAACCTTCGACTATGCATCATACGAATGAACTAAAAATTTCCAAATGTCAAATTGATCCACTATAATCTATAATTACCCAAAATAGATTTTGAATTCAAAAAGTGCGGGCGCTATAAGCTACATCGTCTGGTACAAATTGATAGATAAGGTTATATACCATGCATATAAATAACTTTTTTATTTAAAGAAAATTTATCTGCTAGCTGCCTCTGCGCGCCCGCCTATATGTGTATGCGCTTGTGCTAACACGAACACTGACGCTCTTGCCTGCCTACTTAGTGTGTGTATATGTTTGTTTTTATAGATGAATTTATAATATGCTTACTGATGATCTAAATAAGGTTATGTGCTTATACCATTACTTTATACCTTTCTGTCTACTCATCATTTGCTATTAATTAACAGATTTTTATTTAATTAATTCAAAGCAATATCTGTTTTGTTTACCAGCAACCATCATAAATGTGATAACTTATATTTCCGACACATTAAATCATAGTTTTATAATTATCCACTAGATGGCAAAATCTATTTTTTTAGTTATAAATATTATTAATCCAATACTACTATTTATATCTATATTAGTAACTGCAGTTATATCATTTTTTATCAGACTGTACATACTTTTCTTGCCGCATTTCAGAGAAAGAAAGCTGAAACATCTAGAAATGGAAAATATAGCGCAAAATGTTTAAGCCAAAACGTTTTAAGTTATACATTGAAAATAAACGATAGCCAAAATTTGAATTTCGTCACCGTTATTGTCAATTAGTGAAGGGGTACGTTTTATACATATTCCTATACAGTTATTCGAGCAAACATTTGCTAGTATTGTTTTTTCTTAACATTTAATTACTAAAAAATAAAATAAACTATTTTTCCGTAGATTGCAACCTAATGATGAAAGTTAATGCATAAGTGATACAGTGAAGTTCTGGGTTCTTGCCGTTTACCTCAGATAAGGAATTTGATATATATTTGTATAGTCTTTTTGATTAACGAAGGAATGTATTGTATGAGCAATTTTAGTACCTAACAATCAGCATGTAAAACAAACTACTTTACATATCAAAACCTTATCCTTATCTATTTATGTAAATGCAGAACTCCCATAAGAATGTATGAAGTTTCAAAATGTATATTATAAGATATCAGAATAACTTACATTCACAGTTTGCGACGTATTTGTTTCACATTAAAATGCCTTTGTTTTTTTAATAGGCGCGTGAAACTGTTTGTTGAATTATTTTGTGATTCACTTTATACAAACAAGAGGAAATACATGAATAGATGTAATTAGCAGATTCTCTCTTATAGTTTTAAAACATGCGCTTAAATTTCGTTGAGTTGTTTTGTGATTCAATTTATACAAAAAAGTATACTAATAAGTGTAAATAATAGAAAGTACAGAGTTATTTACTATAGATGGAAGTAAACATTTTGTTTTTATGAGTTTGTACATACATTTAAAGCACATTAATTATTAAATAAATTTCTACGAATATTCGTAGTGCAGTGCAGTTAGTGTTAGAGGGTCATAATATAACTTGTCATATATTCATTAAAATGAGTTTATTTTTAAACTTTTTTATTTATTTAAGGCATAAAATACGTACCAAAGATAAGTAGTCACTACACAAACGGACTAAAGTAAAGACTTAGTTAAAACAGTTATCAAGGTTGCTAGAAATAATAAAATGTCTATGCAGCTTCCAAAACGTATCAAGTACCACGAAATACCTTAAAAAGACGATATAAAATGAAAAATAACGAAAAAAACCTATAGTAATATCATCCCCATACGACAAAGAAAATGAAAACAAACTCGTTAACAACGTTAAAGACGACACTGTTAATGATATCAGGATGATAACGTACCAATTTATGGAGTGATATTTTTACACAGGTACCCAGACATTGCATTATGAAAGTCAGAAGGTGTTTCCTTTGCCAGACGTACTGTTATGAACGAACCGGAAGTAGATGCATATTATTTGCTAATTCCGATGATTGACGGTGTTTATTTGGAATCGGGATGTTACTTCAACTTGGACGAGAATATTCTTCAGCCAAATAACCGGTTAGAACGCATACAATATAATAAAGTTTCTAAGGAAATAATCATAGTTATATCTACTAAAAACAGAAAAAATTGCAGTACATGTAGTGCAAGATATATTTTTGCCACCTGCTTTTACCATGAAAGCAAAAATGAAAAACATAAATTTTGAAGGGGGATACCTCCTGTATCGAAGCTATTCATGTCCTTAAAATCAACATACGACACTTCTAACGTACTTATTCAATAATATAATAGAAAACGTATTCCGTCAAAAGGAAACCAACGGGAAGATTTCTTATTTTACCAGATGGCAATTCGACTTATGATAGGTTTTATTCTGCGGAGTCGCTGGAATATTCAAATGAAAATGACATCGTTTTACTTTGAACGCCTAGTTACACATATTACTATCTCTAATTGCTTGATCGTACGATATTCAAATCACCGATGATCCATTTCTGCGAGCAGTGTCGATTTTGGCTAAAACACAATCCTAGTTATCGTATTACGAGATTATTGTGCCGAAAATTGCTTAAAAAAAGACATAAAATACCAAATTTTTTAAGTTAAGCTTCACTTATATCCAGATGTCCGAATTATTTATAATTTTTCACACATATCAAGAACCTAAGACAATGTACATGTAGTGCAAGATATATTTTTGTTACCTGCTTTTAACATGAAAGCAAAAATGAAAAACATAAATTTTGAAGGGGGATACCTCCTGTATCGAAGCTATTCATGTCCTTAAAATCAACATACAACAGTTCTAACGTACTTAATTCAATTTTAAACCATTTCCAGACTTCCAAAATAATTAACATTTTTCACACGTATCAAGAATTGAAGACAATAGTTTCATAAAAGAAAAAAAGATAAATTTAAAACATAAAAGACTAATCAAAAAATAATGAAATCATTTTCAGACGTCCGAAAACTTAAGATTTTGTACGCGTATCAAGAACTGGTACAAATATAATAATTTCATGAAATTAAAAAATACACCCTCTTAAAACAACGTAAAAATAAATTATTATAAATGGACGAAAAAATATGCCCTTACAAAATACTGCTATAAAAAGCAAAAAATATCATCGGACTCTACTCTGTAAGGGCCTTAGTGTAAGCACTGTTTATCATTTAGTATGGTGTAATATTTGAGTGTAAAAGCGCGGCGTGCTTTTTCTGAAAAAAAAAGGTTTTTATTTTAAAATTAATATTACGTGAATGAAAATTCTTAATATTTCAGTTCGATTTCAAGACACTGAAGACCTTTCAGAATAGACAGAAAAAAGAGGTTCAACAATTATTTTTTTTCTTTTTAGTGCAGTATTTTGTAAAGGCGTGTTTGTTTTAGTTTTTTAAACTGTTAATTTGTTGAAGAATTCATTTAGTTTCAAACTTTACAATTAATAATGGACCACAAGTTTATGATCTATTAGCATTAAATTTTGTCCTATTAATTCTCTAGAAGTGATTAATACACATTTCTGTATTTTGTTTATACGTAATGTTTCTCGATATTTGTGTGCATCATATTTAAAATTTACTAGTTATTACTCTTCGTTTTTTAAGGAAATGAGCAGTAGCTAAATTGTTTCATTTGTGGAAGTAAATAAACATATTTCACTTAAATTATCAGTGAAAACTAAGTTTACTTGACATTTTATTAATTTAACGACGTGGGTCAAAATATTGAGAAAATATCCATTATTCGAAGTTAAATTTAACAAATGAGGTCAATATAACAAGCAACATTATTTACGGGAACCTATATTATAAACCTGAAGACAGTAGTTTAAAGACGTTTCCGCTAATAATCACAATGAAAGTGCAATACCACGAATTAATTACGTCAGCGTATTAAGAAAGTTCATCTAACTAAAATAATGTATGATATCCATGCAATGATGTCTTTCTATAGGAAGGTTGATGGGCATATGATTTGAGTTATATATTGATGCGAAAAAGTAACTAATTAGTTATAGTTACTGAAGCTCTTTTAGTACTAGTGATGATATCAATTTATTATTTATAACACTATCTTTAATATGCTAACAATATATAAACTTTATATATCAAACATAAACCATGTAAAACGTATATTCGCAAAAGTAACTGAAAACACAAAACAACCGGCTAAAGAAAGTTTAATATAAAGGTAAAATCTAACGTTTGCTATTAAGATTGTCATAATAAATCATCATGCCTATACAATACCAGGCGAAACAAGAACAATGAACACAAAGACGGGAACCAATTTTAAATTTGAACACAAGAATAATATCTCCGGGACAGATCTTTATGGCTCATTTTATTTCGTAAACTTGTTAGGACGTGAGGGGCCTTTTGGAAAACGGTGCTTTGCTTAGGTTAGCCGAGGTACCGACCCAGTAATGGTTCGTCGTGAAAGCATTTTCACATAGCCTCAGGGCGTATGAAATTTCTCACTTCATATTCTCTCCGCATCTCCTATAAGATCTTATCGTTTTGTTTATGTTATATTACGTCTTGGAAAAAGAGAAAAACGAAATAAATGTACTAACTTGCCGCATATTATAGCTTCGATGTGTGTATCGTGGAAGGTTGTTTTTGTTGAAATTTATTCGGGCGGTGCGCTGTTTGCGGGTTGTCAAGACCCCCATATGATTACGTATGCGTCCTCAGAAATCGCCGGTGGTAATATTTGGTTTGTCCCTTCTACTGTGTTTGCTCTAAATTATATTGTACGAAGGTTTTCCATTGAGTTGAACGAATAAAAATTTCGGGAGCTTATATTAAACCTTACCGTGAATTTCGGTTGCTATCCAAATTTTCAGTATATTTTATAAACTGCTAGTGATGCTGCTTTGGAAGTGAATTTATAACTGGTGTCTTAATATCTTAATTACTATCATGAAAATTTAATATTTTAAGAGTATAGGTTTAAATATTATGTCACGATCTCAAATTCACAATGTAATATTAAAATTAGTTTAAATATATCTTCAATAATAATTAATTTTCTACCCTATTTTAAAGCTAACATAATACTTCCTGAAAAGGCAAGATTTTTGACTTAATACTCCTCAGGAATCGCCTGTCCTTGGTTTTAAAGTTTTAGTGAATTTATATTTGATTATTATAACCCGCTTATGATCTAACTTACATAAAGTTAACGTAAAAGTTAAATTATTGTAGTAAAATTTAACAGTGAAATAAAAAAATTACAAAGTTTTTCTAGCAAATACTACTAAGTCACAAGACATGCATGGTCGTTTTTGCCATAATAAATGAAATGAATAAATATACAAAACTATATGAAAAATCTGTCACATCCCTTTTCCACATTATTTATATTTTATTTAAATATATTTTACCAGTTAATTCCATAAATAACTTCTTTCTCGGTTTTCGTGATTAAAAATAGAGATTAGCTCTTATTCAAAACCTATGGTGGTTGAGCATGTTAAAAGAAGTGGTTTTTAGATAAATAAAATAAAACCATGTTATAAAGCCATAATGCTCATATTTTAAAATTGCTTTTCAAATGAATACTTTTTGTAGTAAAAGTTAGAGATGAAATGTAATTTAAAATTATGTATCGAATATGTTAGAAGAAGTGGTTTTCGGATAAAAATATACAAATAAAGAAAACAAATTAAATAAAGAACCATGCATGTACATACTTATATTTATACAATATATCTTTACATTAAACAAGAAGAGAAACTGTTTTTTATCATTTCGGGAGAAATAAAATAAAATGTTCTACGCATGGATTGCATAGATAATCAGGATTTTTGCAAGAGCTTGTTATAATATATGACATATATAAACTTAATACATGTGTTGATTAAAATTAAAATGAATGCCATAATACCGTAGAAAATAGGAAATTAGTTTTTTCATTCTAATGATAATTGGTAAATTAATTATTTTGGGATTATGCACGTAAAAATCATTTTGGTTTTTCAATATAACGTTAATTCAAAATCGTAATTGAATACCTATTCCACACGGAAAAAAAATTGTATAACTATGTCGCAGTTGATACCACAATGCGTTTATAATAGTGTAGCTAATAATCATGCTAGTTGAGTTAAAAATTTAAGACTTTACACTTAAAAATATTTTTGTTATGAATAAGAGAAACATTTTAAAGAACGTTAAACCTAAACATTTAACTGTAACGTAACTAGAACGTTAAACTATATTTATACCAAAAGCAGTTACTAGATAATTATAGAGAGGAATATTAATAGAGACATTTCAAGGGAATATATATCATCCAACGTACTTTAGCTCTTTAGATTCAAATTATGAATTAAGTTACCTTAGGAAGTATTTTTTGTATAAATCTAAGGAGATACAGTGTTTAAGCAGAATAAATTTTTAAACATAAAAAAATTAAGAAAAATACGTTTTAATGTTACGCGGAATTGGAGTCTTGTATATTGTTGGAGTGAAACTGAACTTGATATGTTTTTTATTTTAAAAAAATTAAAAGCGAAAGACTGAATGAAAAGCAATACATGTTTACATCTTTATTGTTTTTAACGAATAGATTGTAAGATGTTAGCTTTAATAAGGGCGTACAGTACTAAGACTGATATTGCTGGTCCTGATGATTCTTATGAACCGGACATTGCCCGTGCTCAGAGAGCTTAGTAGCCATTTTATTTCTCCCGAAAGTCAGCTCCGGTAAATGCTGGAAGGTAGAATTAGACATTTGGAGAAATAAATACCTAAGTATAACATGTCCCTAGTTTCAAGTTTACATTTATAATATTTTCTGAAATATTTGACTTAAAAATCGTAAGCTAAATCTAAAGCTTACTAATAGATCATAAAAACATAGAGAACTTCATATCGAACTTGGGCCCGGTGAATAATTATCAAATGTTCATCACTTTTATAACAAAAGTTATGTACAAGGGAAATTCTAATTGTTTTAAAGATCGTATTACGAAGCAAAACGCTGAATACGAAGTTTTAACTAACTCATTTGAACTCGGCAAGAAATTACCTGCTTTTATCTCACTTTCTTTAGGGCTAACTTTTTGAGGAAAATTCAGTCCTTTTTGCAGTAATACTTTTGATAGGATTATTCAATTACTGCATATCCATATTTGGAATATTATGTACTTCGTAGCATCGGATTAGGTTTTCATTTAAAAATTGATAATTTTACCGGTTTAGTATAAAAAATCATTGCTAAAAAATGATTAAAGAAATACGGTAGGAAATATTAATACATCGATGAAGTCTCATTTTATCTGAGAATACACCGCCAGAAACAAAACCACCTACAGAATAAAATAAAAAGTTCTCCAACTTAACCTTAAAGCACTTATACAGAAATCATGAGTCCACATCCATCCACAGCCAATTTATGGCACTTTTCTTTGCGAAAGAGTCAGTAAATCTTACTTAATGTTTACTTAAGAGATATCTCACTTCTTAAGTGATTGTAGGCACATTTCAACCCCTGCGCTCGAGGGCGTAACATAAGACACTCGTCGCCAAATATCTCCAACGTAAAAGAGCAAAGTTTGGCCCAAATCCGTATTGATTTACGCAAAAATATACAGTGAGAGTAAGATAGGAGTGAAACAAAAGGAAAAAGACGCGGATCTCTTCCGTAAATAAATTCTCGACAAAGATCTTTCCGGTGTAAGAAATATCGAAAACACCATGCGTTGGGAGCGAGGAAGTATAAAATTTTAAATCAATTTCGAGTGTTGTACGGTGTAACACCGTAACGCTTTTAATTTTACATTTAATTTAATGTAATATGTAATTGAAAACTTTATGTTATATATTAAATTGCTGTAAACCCATAAGGGAAACTTTAGTTTTAATTAAAAAGTTACACTACTGTATTTGAAGAATATTTAAAAAAAAATCAAGCAAACTTATTTAAAAATACAATAATTAACAAATTTGTAACTCACAAATAACTACGTAACATACAAATTATTAATCAATAACTTTTCCTACGGCTTCGCTCGTGTGGATTTTCAATGGATGCGGTGTTTTTTTGCATTTAAATTTTGGATTCTTGAGATTTGTAACCAATGGATTTGATATATTAGATTGTTTAATAGTCATTTATTGGCAACTTTTTTTTACAAGAGATATTTTAGAGTCTAAATATAACAAGGAATTGTTTCTTTTTGTCATATTACATATGCATCGTCTCATTTACGATTTGCTAGCATTATAATTTAAATCCTACTGATGTAGAATGAGAATGTAAATTCTTTAACAAATCGAAATATTATGTGAGTAGCATATGTTGCAATACAGATAATTCGTGCTGCTTAGATTCATATCTGATCTAACTTGAAAACAAATCATTAAAAATGAAATTTTATGAAATAATACAGAAGATTCAATTTTCATTGGACGTTTTAATATAAATCTTATTTTCAGTTGATTTTGCTAAATTTAAATTTACTCACACTTTATGTGTAACGTTAAATTTAAAATATTTGTGATAATTAATTTACTGAATATATTTGGCGTTAATTTTGTAGAAATTCATTACTCGCAATTAGCAAAGATCTTTACTACTAGCCCACCTGAAGATGTTGTAATACAACGAAACCTAAGTCGTGATAAAGAAATTAAAGAAAGTAGAAATAATACTACATCACGTACTTTCATTTAATTGTGAATAATTAATTGATTAAACTATGGGTATCTAAGTTTTCCGATAATATTAATAATAATAATTGTAAAATAAAATATAATTAATTATATTGATTTATTGGCATAAAATTTAAATGTTTTTAAGGTCCAGTAGTTATTTTAAAAATAGTTTTAAAATCAGAATAATTGAAACTCACGGGAATTATGTTACTATTTAAATTTCCGTAGAATATAAATTTAATTAGGTACTTCCTCTTAAATTTCATAAAATATTTTCTAAATGTTACCTTTGATAAATAAATTGTGGAATATTGTTTTTTGGATACCGAGATGCAATATTTACAGTAGATAAAATAAATTGTGATTCTGTAAGGTTATCGATCGATTTCGCCACATTTAACACAAATTTTAAACGAAGCGCCCAATTCATTTTCCATTATCTCAAACAATGTAGCTTTGGCTCCACGGAGCCTCTGCCAACATTTTCCAAACTGATTTATCTTCTCCGCCTCTAAATATGATATATTTCTGTAGGAATCTTTAGTATTTACACTAATAAATTGTGTAGTTAAATGATTCTAGATAGAAAAAGTTTTTGCCCTTTATACGTTAAAAAGTTATAACTACATGAATTTAATTTTGTAATATTGAATTTTTGTTTACTTTTCCCTCATTGAATGTTTTAAGCCCATTCGAAAAATAAGTGTATGATTTATAGACAAACAAATTATGTTGTTAGAATACATCTTCCTTGTGTATTAAAGCATAAATCTGGGTAATTCATTATGAAAATTAATAAGTTAATTATTGCAAATCCCGCTTATGCAAAGAATATTCGACATGTTTTTGTATTGATGTCTATTGAACTAAATCCGAAACTATTTAATCAAATCACCTTTGCTGTAGGTATTTTGCAAGAAATTTATATTAACAGGATATTATATCCAGAACTTGTCATTTTATTATTTAAGTTAGCAAAATTTAGTAAAGTTTTTATTGGAAACCAGAGTTTCTTAACGGATTTTGTTCATTAATTTGGATTTTGGTTAAAGTACTTGTTTATTTTGAATCAATACACTGTGTATTGCTTTGGATACAAATTTATTAATATCGCTATGTTCAGAATTTTGTTAAATACCTATTATTAGCAATTGACACGTATTAAATCAAATAATTGAGTTAGCAACAACAGTATTAATAATAATCTATTTAAAATAATTAATATTTAGTAAAGGCAATATATATTTTCATGGCTAGTAAAGATGAAGTTATTTTAAAAATAAAGTATGCTTTACCAAATATATTTAGAAACATAAGTTTTTATTTATATTTTAATATAAATTTTATGGAGATTCACATATGAATAAAAAATTAATTCTTAAATATATTTTCGCTTTCGATATAATTTCGTAAGCCAATTCCCCTTAGATAAAGTTATGTGTCATCTATTTTACGATTCATTGCCTAACGATCAACGTCGGTAGCAAATACCTTCATATCTTCGTAGATGGTTCAAAGTAATTTACCACATAATTATGGATCGTACTATAAAGGAATATTTGTGCTTGTCATTTTAACTTTGAGATAAATTAACACTGTTTAATTAAACTGCATGTAATTAATATGAATTAAAATAAGTAAATCGCGTTATGCATTTATGAAATATGTAAATTAAATTTTCAATTAGCAGAATAAGGAACTCATCCCAACCCATACCATATGGCGAATAATATAATAATTAGTTATGTATCAGTGGATACTGCTACTTGAGTACCTTATATACTATTAGGCTCTTTGCCATATGTATTCAGTTTATTCGGAAAACAGTTCAGAAAGCTCATTAAGATATCTTTGTTATTTCAAATATTATATAATAGCTATTATACGGATACTAAAAGTCTGAGCTCCGTTTTTACAATTGTTATATGACTTTACTTAGGCTTTCCCTTCAATATCACGTTCAATAAATACTTTAAACTCATAATATTTTAATTAACAAAAACCCTAGATATCGAGACAAGTATTTTCAAGTAAAATATATTACCGGCTAAAAATAAGAGTTGTCTCTGAAAATTATACTGTAAGGGATTTAATTCTATAGATATCGTTCTTTTTTAAATTTTTTCAAATTAACTTTCAGGGTTTACTTAATAAAACGATTGCTTTTTTTAATCAATTTACTTTTATATAGATGTTGTGAGTCAGTTACAAAATTTATTTTTGAAGATATACTCCTTTAGGTGCGTTATTCATAAATTATGAAAGTGAAATTTTAAAAATACAAGATGAAGTTATCACGAGGGAAGAAAAAATTAGGGGGCGGGTGGGGGTTGGTTTAATAATATATTTCTATGAACTTTTTAACAACATTTCTATATATACCTTAAATACAATTCTGGAAAGGATAGTTTCGGAGCCCTTGGGACTCTTGCTCTTTCAACTGATATTCCACACTGTATATAAAATTGAAACATTTATTTTTGTGTGTAAAATCTCCATATAAATATTTTTTAGTTTTAACTGTTGGAATATATATATATATATATATATATATATATATATATATATATATATATATATGTGTTATGTTTATTTACGTAAAAAGTATTTATGACTATTTTTAGTATCTTTCTTTAAATCTTAACTACATAAGAGGTAAAAATTAACGATATGTAGAGATAACAGTTTTAAAATAAGTGACCGTGTGCAAAAAATTGCTAAGTTTTTTTTAAATTTTAACAATAATTTAAAATAATTTTTTGATTTCTATGTTAATACAAATAATGATTTAAGTAACATCTCTCACAAAAATATTCATTGTAAATAGTGATAGCTTTTTTAACAGGTTTTATACTTTACCAAACTCGAATTGTTCAGAAATCGAAAAAAAATATTTATGTAAAACATACTTACAGTAGCCCAACGTTACAGCGTCTTTAACACACATGAGACGGTTGAGAGTTAAGCATAATCTGAGGGTAAAAAGTAAAAGTTTGACTCCAATGTTTCGCTTAAAGAGTTCATTTGGCTTGCGAAAAAGAATACAATAAATCTTCAAACTTTTGAGGGTAACTTCTGCAAACTGATTCAAACGGAGATATTAAAGAAGTTTTAAACTAAACTTTGCGCTTTATGAAAGGAATATAAATCCGACGCAGAAAATAAAGAGGTATATGTAGGCAAGAGAATACAAATGAAAAGCACGCAAAATCTGTAGATTTAAACTTCCAAATTTTATTATTCTAGTCAGATTTTTAAGCTACTTCCATTTGAGGTAGTGATGCCGATTAGTGTAAACGACGTTATCTACATAAGTAACTGTTTCTAGGAATTGTTTAACCTAAATGATGTTCTATTATCTATATTTTAATACTTAGATAAAAGTCCATTTAACATTTTATTTTATTAATTAAAAAAGCGACACTGTAATTTTAAACGCGTATATTTACACGTTGACATGATGTTTTTTACTTTCCGAAGTGTCTTATATAAAGTTATGGGACTCACAATATCGATAATGCCAGAGAATAAAAAAAACGAAGCGAGAATTAATTACGATTGTAAGTTAGTAGGTGTTATGCGTTTTGTTATAAAAATTTAGCCAAGTGTCTTTCTGACATTGAACATGTACGTTTAGAGCATCCGAATAATTTGTAAATATATTTATGTTAAATACATTACATCTTTTGTTTTATTGCATATACTTATTTCATTAGCTTGTGTTCAACTTATTTTCTTCCCTTTTTCACTTAATCTATTTCTTTGTTCTCGTCAATCAAGACATAAATATACTGAATAATTTTAATGTTTGAGTGATAGAATAAAAATATTTTTGTATTTAAACAGAGGACAAATAACAAATAATCATGCGGATGGGTCGGGCTATGGTAGCAAATTTAAAAGGTAGAATTTATTAGTATGGCCATATGGTAAATGAGAATTTTATTGGACAGTTGCCAATTTTGAATGACGCCTCAATTTTGAAGTGTCCCTGCTCCATATTTTGGGACATCCAGATATTTTTTAGTTTTAAAACTATCAAATTTTCTTACATACTACGTTATTAACATTTATTATAATTCTTTTAGTGTAAAAATATGCAACTATCATATATTATAATTTTTTTACAATATTTCCACACTTCAAATTGTGATCTTAATAAATATTATATGTCGAGGTTTCATTTCTAATCTAGTTCATAAAGTGCAAATAGACTAAATAATTTCAATTGAAACAACGTGTTTGTGTAACGAAAGCAGGTGCTAAATTAAATAAATTTGCATATCATCCCACATTTTCGTATCACAACTGCTACTTTTTACGTCATTCACAAATTAAGTAATCTTGGTTTTAAAAAGTACGACTTATTCTGTGTTCAGGGTTTTGGTAAAATAAAAATAACTGTATTTTTTGTTCCAAATTAGATTATTGCTCTATTTTTGGAAATGAGAATTATTTTATAATTGATATAATCTGTTCGAGACTCGTTATATACATACGAATGTAAGATTACGCACATCTTACCAATGGTATATCTATTTTTGGCAGAACCCAAAATAACAACAACAATTAAATTTACCCAAAGCACTTTTATCCCTACATTTATCAAACCACTATTATCCTACTCGTAGAAGTCGTAGTTCCTTTCTTCAAGGATTCGTGTCCAGGAGAAGGAAGCTACGCTTTGCGGAAAATTAATTGTTGTCTTTATCTATTATTACCCTTCCAACAATTACCGCACTCAGAGCTTTCCATTAATCCATTAACGTTCTGTAAATTCGCGGCAAATAGACCGACAACGCTTACCCATATAACTGCTACAGCAGCTGCATAAACAAGTCAAACTTATAACTAAGTAACAATATCCCTAAGATGTATGCAGATAGATAGATACAGGTAAGGAAAGTTATGGCGCGGTGTTCAGCGCCGCGATCAACAAAGCGTAAACAGACATCTCCCCCGTAATCTTGTTAGCGTTAATGTGTAGGCCAACTGCTTTCGCTTTGCTAACAACTAAGTAACTCTTCTTGAATGTTTATGATGTAGGTAATATGTTATTTCACCTTTCGCTAAGTTCACTTCGCGAACTGTTAATGAAGATGGCGGGCGGACTTAAGTAACTAATTCGGTTCGTCGATTTTCTTTGACTTGTTTGTCAGACCTGTGAACGATGTTAGGAAGCTCGCATAGTGTAAAGGTTCGAGTGAGTGATGAATATATTTCTCAAACTTGAAGAATTGTATTATAAATATATTTCACAAACCGATTTAAATAAAATATCTCTTATATCATCACTAATATCGCCCCAATCTATATTTTTTTATCTACGTAATATGTGTAAAAGTACGTATTTGACCATGAGTTCAGTATTTTTCGTTATGTATGCCTTAGGATAACAATATGATAACTGAATAATGATTGTCGTGTTTATTGATTGACTAACGAGAAATGAGAGTATTTTTTTAAACATCTAGAAAATAAGGAAACGTTCTGGAAACTTCCAAGATTTAAGATATATAAAGGGCGCGGCACGCTCTCACTCATTCAGTAGTAACTAAAACGCTACATTGTTAAAACGCATAAGATATGGACGACATTAAGATGCATGTGAGACACGGTCTACTCTACGAGTACCAATCTGGTCGCTCTGCTGCCAAAGTTAGGCGTAGCATGTGCCAACGCGTAGGTCCTGAAGCAATCTCTGAAGCTACTATAAAACCATGGTTCCAGCAGTTTCGCAGCGGCCATTATTTCTTAAGTGGGTTAACCGATTTAAATTGTTAATTGGAGAAGATAACTAATTAACGACACTATGGGTAGCAACTGAGCTCAGGTGCTCCCACGGGAATATAGAAAATTTACATCTCAATGATTTACACCGCTTTGGAAACAGCTTAAAATACGGTGCGTGGCTATTACATGAACTTAGCCCGGACAGGCTTTACCACCGCGCTGAAAACTGTTTTCAGCTTTTTACTAAACCTTAAAATGTTGGATTTTTGGTTGGGCACATATCCCCCACTCGCCATGTTATCTAGACCTTGCACTCATTATTGTTCTTTTAGATCATTCAGTAACGCCTTTCGTGAAAAATGTTGATTATGAAGACCACCTATATATATATATATATATATATATATATATATGTATATAGGTGGTCTTCATAATATATAGACCACCTATATATATATATATATATATATATATATATATATATATATACATATATATATATATATAGTTCATATGTAATTTTTTCCATTCCAAGCCACCTGAATTTTATACAGATGCTATCCACTCCTTGCCAGTGCGTTGGGGATATGTATTAAAAAATTACGGTTATTATTTTATTAAAGATTAATTAATTTTAAATTGGAAATATAATAATAAATTATAACATTAATGACTGCTTATTGCTTATTAGCCAACCCAAAATAATATTGTTGACCAGAATAACTGTATACAGGTGTTATTTTTCATTCAGTAAGTTCCCCTGTCTCCAATCTTAGGTAGCTATTAAGTGTTAAATGGCATATTTGCTTTAACAAATATTTTAATAACGCGAGAGGCGCAGAGTACCAAAGACCGGTGAAAGAAGATTTTGAATAATTTAAACAAAGTTATTTTAATATTTGTGCTATTAAAACAACTAAAATATTAATACGTGTGTAAAAATTTTATATTAACCAAACTTTCATTACAATATTAATTTCTTTTTAATATTTATCGATTCTAACATGGGTCGAAGGTGCGATTTCTCTTAAAAAAACGGAGATTACAACTCTTCTCCAGCATACAAGTTGTTATCAAAGGAAAATAGCTGAAATTGCTGGTGTTTTGAAGTCAGCCGTTAATAAAATTAAGATTAATTTGAATGAAAATCTACCACTTTTCCCTAAAATAAGAGGCAAAAGTGGAAGAAAGCACATAACCACACCGCAATCGAGCGAGAAGAGTCAGGACATCTGTTTACAATATAGAAAAAATGCTAGCCTCGTAACTCAGTTAGTCCAAGAATCAGGTATGCAAGTTTTTAAAAGAACTGTGCAGCGAAAGTTGGTAGAAAAAGGCTCAACAGAACGTCTTGCCTGGGCTCGTAAACACGGCCAGATGACTGTGCAGGACTGAAAGAAAGTCAGTCTTAGATTTACCTGCTAATTAATACCATTTAAAATTATATTGTTCAAAATTATAAAAAACTTTCTCTTCTTTTCGGGTATGTTTCTCGGACGAATCATCATTTAAGAGTTTAGCTCACAAAAATAGCTTTATTAAACGACATCCAGGTGGAAAATATCACCCTGACTGCGTCATAAAGAGGGTAAAACACCCCGTGAAAATAATGGTGTGATCTGTCATAAACGGAAAGGGGATGGGCGCCACTATATTGCCGAGGGAACCATGAAACAAGACCAGTACAAAGAAATTTTGCAAACTCAACTGAAGAAATGGTTCCCGAATGATGAGGTATTAATTTTTATGCATGATTCAGGACCATCACATAAAGGTACAAGTGTTACAAAGCTTTTGGCAGACCACAACAAACCAGTTTTATGGCTGGTCCGGCTATTCCCTTGATATAAACCCAATTGAAAATTTATGGGAGGTCACAAAAGTAGAAATTGCCAAAGTAGAGATGATAACCAGCAAGGTAAAATGGATCGAAAAGTTAATGAATGTTTGGAACCCAACCACAGTATAAAGGAAAGTGCTAAACAGTGCATAGAAAGCATACCCAGGCGCTCAGAAGCACTCATTGAGGTAAAAGGAAATGTAACTAAGTAACAATTCCTTTTCCCCATTTATTTGAAATTTTATTATATAAAGTGTGATATTTTATTTTATATAACTTCACAAATAACTATTCAATATTATTAAATAATATTACAAATAGGAAACCGTGTCTCTTTTAAATAATTTAATCGGAACTTCATAAATTCTAATTTTCATGACTGTCCCTGATAATTTGGCAACTCAATGTACATTATGTGTTTAAACATCTTATTATGAGCTACACGCTTCGTAATGTTTCGTCGGATCTAGGTACAAAGAGTGCAAGTAATACCAGTAACGATATATCGTTTCCATATCCTTGGCGATGTATGCACTATTATTAGGTTAGGTTTGATGAAAAATAATACTGGATTAAGTACTCTGAATATTCATTTGATACCTCGAATATGACTCTTCGGTGTACCATCAAACTGATCATAGCACCAAATTCAGCGACGTTATCGACTGAAATGTCAATATTCCATCATTTGTAGGGTTCCGTACTCCAAAAAGGAAAAAGGAATCCTTATGTGATCACTTCGTTGTCCATCTGTAGGTCTATTTTTATGAAAGTATCAAATTGAAATTAATATGAAATACTTAGCTCTATGTCTCTTAGAACTGTAAACAAGTCAACCGCCTAAGTCAACGAAATCAAGAAGAACTCTAAAAATGCAGGCATTTATGTTGCACATTTTGACAGTCGCAATTAAATCAAAACTTATAGGGTATTCTTCGTTGACTAAGAATAATAAAATCTGACGAGATACAGCAAAAGTAATGGATAAAATACGAACATCGTCTATTTTAAGTCATATCATTTAAAAAAGATGTATTTTTTAAATATGCGCCTACGAGAGATAGCATAGGCAATATATTGAAACATGTATCATATTTTCACGCCTGTGAAAAATATAGTTAATATTTTTAAAAGGCTTAATAGGAATATTATGTATCCTTAAATGTCTATAAGTCCCTAAACGTGTAGGGAACTCTGGTAGTACGAGTTGCGTACTTGAGATTTTTTTTTATTTTAATGTAGGAAAAATGAATCGTTTAACAATTATGAGATTTGGTTACTTTGACCCTATTTATAAATTTTAGAATTTGTTGCACTCTTTACCTGTTCCTATAATTCTGTATAAATTTTTCATTATTTCCTTTAAGAAACATAATAATATAATACTTGACCCACTTATTTTTTTTAGAAATAGGTAGAAATAGAATACCGCACTTTTGTTAAATTAATTATAGGAATAACTCAATAGAAACAATTTTATAGAAAAAAAATATACTCCACACGATCCACAAGTGACAGGAAATAAAATAAATTTCAGAGGGAAAGAAATTTTTCCCTGATTTAATTAACCGGTTACAACAAAATAATTTTTCCTGGGAAGTGTTTCACGATTTTTATTAATACCATTTTAAGCGATTAAAAAGATTTATTAGCGTCTTATAACAACTATTGCTTATATAGTTTTGGCACAAAAGTTGCGTCTATCTGTATAACTTGTTTTTCTTTGCGATACATATTTTTTGTGAGATGTAAGCTTCGCCGCCGTGGTGTTTTGTGTTGATCACAAAGCTTACGTCCTTTGGCGGTGCGGCATACCTCGGGGAGCCGGGTTAGGTTCCCGACCGCTCGCCGAGCGAGACTGGATTCTTGTTCTGGTTGGGTGTTCTCATAGCAATAAGTCCGCCAAATTTATCAATTAGATTCAATTAAGTAGATAAATAAATTAACTTTTGGTGCGATATAAACTTTTAAAATCTTTTTCAACCCTTCCCCGATTTTCCAACTAGACGTTTGTAAATTTTAATAAAATATAAATGATAGTTTTTAGAAATTACCTTTAAATTAAATTAATAGGACAATGAAGCTTTTTGAAATTAAGTTACATACGGTAATACGTGACACGTAAGTAAAAAAAATGCTTTCAAATTCGATCTTTGAACCTATTTCGATGATAAGTAAAATAATCGTATAGGCAACAAAAAGGGAAGATGAGACAGTTAGTTTTGAACTCTGCTATAGGTACAATGAAACATCGAGTTAATTTAATCTCGTCCGAGTACGATTTTAAAATATGAAAACTTTAACTTCTAGGAAACCATAATATAACGCATGTTATTGCAAGTAGCTGGATGTATATTTCTGAGTATGGGTTTACAATATTTTTAATAAAAAACAAATTACATGTTTTATCATACAGAATATTTTTAAAATAAACATAACAAGTGGTTAAACATAAAATGCTATTCATATAGAAAATGGTTATATTTCGAAGTAAAGGGGCTTGAGTCCTCTTTGGGAAAAATATTTTCCCGCATCAAAAAATTATTGGAAAAATCCTTGTCGTTACTAAAAATGTAATAACTAGAAAAGGGAGTTCATTTGGTTACCACCTTTATACGATTTACATATACACCCATACTTTATGTTGTCATAATATATTTCCAGGAATATAATATTATAAAAATACGAGTTATTTTCTGTTTTTCTTTTAGTTTAATGCTTTAAATATTTAATAATCTTAGCGCAAATATGAAAACCTATAGACATGTTTATGGAAATAGATATAAGATATCATTTTTTCTCCATACATAATCTTTTTGATTATTAAAAAGTAAGTACACCAGGATAAGAGAATGGACGCAAATGTGTATATATATATATGGATGGAAAATAGCTAATATCATTGTAATTGTTTTTAAGTTATCGTCTCTATATTAATAAAAAATATAAATTACTTATTATTAACAAAAAAACATAATAAGTTCATAATCCTAACTAATATTATAACCAAGGAAAACGAATTAGCGTGTCTCAAAATACTTAGCCAATTCCAATGCTAAGATAAAAATATAAAGTTATTATCTTTAAATTACAGCACCATAATTTCCATTTTACACACGAATAAGACTACGGGTAAAAGCTAATTTTAATATAAAAATATTCAGATAGGTATTCAGCACATATCCACTTAACGTATATTTATGTATGCCTTTTATATCTTTTCTAACAGTGTCTACCGTAAAGAGTACTGGCCCAAGGGTGGCCACACAAAAAATATTTTCTGTTTTGAGGCACTAGCTAGTTGTTTAGTTTATTTATAAAGTGTTATTTTAGGTTTTCGTAGTTTGTGGGAAAAGTTTTGTATTCAATTAAGTTTTCTCAGAAAATGTTCGCTATGGTTTTAAATTATCGTTTATGAAAAAAAATATAAACGTAAATAGGGAAAAATTAGCATAGGAATATTATTTTACACACGATGGAAAATTATGTTGGGGTGCGATATGCGAAGATTTATACAGGCCTTAAAAGAACATAATTATTTTATATTTATATGGAAGAATTGTAATTCCGAATACAATAATTTTTCTGATTGCGTTCTTCACATCACGCAGTTATCAAGAATAAAACGAAACATTTAGTCAAAATTATTTGGTATAGAAACCTGCATAACATTATTTATGTAATTTTATGTATTTGTTTTTATGTAGCATATTTTTTGTCGCATAATTACGTAGCATTTTTTTTTAGTTTTAAAATATTTATTCTCAATTTTTTTCTATTTTATTAATCTGATTGAAAATGTACGTCTATTGACTTTTTTCTCTCTAAACACAAATACCTCAAAGTATCATGTAGGGATACCACCCCACTCTAATTTTCCTAAACTTTGCAACTAATTCGTTTACTTCATGGAAATAGAATATTGTTACACGTCCATGTATATATCGTGAGAGATGTTTCATGGGATATGTTGGGCCAAGCAATATAAAGAGGTGTTGTAAATAATTTCAATACACTTGTTAAAGTTTAAAAAATGAAGTATTATTTCTGTAAATCAGTGACCTAACTTGCATACCTTTGTGGCACATATAATAATCTATAAGCGTCTAGACAGAATGTTTTTTTTTTCAAAAATAGTTCAATGACAATTGAATTAAAAGAAAATTTTTAACTGTCATTAAATAATAGCCTGGCTATTCAATTTATCCCGTTTGCCAATATGGGAGCATTAAAACTACATAAAAAAAAGTATTTCAAAAAATTTCATTTTACATACCTAATTCTTAATTGGTTTTTCGGTTAAAAAAAGTTTTCTGAATTATCACTAGAGAGGTTTATGAAAATTATTACAATTTCTGAGTTTTAAAAATGAATTATGTACAAAAAGTGATAATACCATGATAACAATGCTTGAAAATGTTACAGTAACATGACATTATTAAATGATTAATGCGTGTTAAATATGTATTTTTATTCATGTAATATTTCATTGCCATAGTGATGGATTTATTTTATGATTGTACATCTTATTGATAAAATATGATATGGTATTGATTTTATTTTTGATGATATCGATATCCAACATATTTAAAAAATTACACTTCACTTTTTTCTCTGATAAAAGCGATGTAACCTAAGAATCTATAATTACAGAGTCATAAAAACGAATGAATACTAATTTCATACCCAAACTTGTCGTAGTTAACATAAATTGGATAGCACATTCGTTCACTGTTTAGGCAATGGACCAATATGAATTTTATGTGGTTATGATTCCAACATATTTCATTTTAAATAGATTTTTTTCTTAATTTTATGTGAATTATCTAATATAATATTGTTATTACATTCATAGTAATAAAAAAAACGTTACTGTTTAATATTTAATAAAACTTTTTGTTTATGAAGAAACTTTAAATTTCTGACAAAAAATAAAAGAAAAATAGATTTAACTTTCCTTCTACAAAAGAATCTAATGAAATTATCTTTTCAGATATTATGGTACTAAGTTTCAAATAGGAAAAAAAATAAATATTAAGAAAGAAAACAGATCACGGTCGGTCACATAGTAAAAAAATTAGTTTTAGTTGTCTGAAGTTGTAGCACATTTTTTGCAAATTGTCTCTGCATGTTTCATACAAATGAACTTATTACACTTGCAGCGTGTATGTTTGGTCTTTATACTTTTTTATAGACACAATCTTGGCATCTGCTGGTAACACCAAATTTTTTTGGTGGCGGAGCGGAGGATGTTTCGCCCAATGCCTCATTTATTCGCTTGCGCAGATTAGTATGCAAACCTGTTATTTCTTTTCGTGTGCGTAATTTATTTTCCGACAATTTCAAAACCAAGGTCTCGAGAAAACCACGTGATTTCAGAGTTGGTAGCGAATAGTTTTCTTTTTTATTACATAACTTTTTATACCAGCCATATTGAGCATAGAACAAAAATAAGTAAGCGGCGAGCGTTTGTAGTGTCTCGATACGTTTTAGTTGGCACATAACTCATCCACGACATCAACCCCTTCTTTTTATAAAAGGTAATCATTTCGGTATTATTATAAAGGGTAATAATTTCGGGTTTTCTCTTCTTGTCTCTATATACATCAATGCTGTCATCATTGTGCATCGTAAATAACACCAATACAACCTTATTCTTTTTAGGTATATAGGAGACCAATGTAGTACCTTTTTGTAAAATGTATTGTGAACTATTTATTTCACGGCCTCTCGCATTTGACATAGGCAATGGAATCTCTCTCTTGTTCTTTCTTATAGTACCCCCAGACGTCAGTTTATAGTGTTGCAATAAATGTTGTGTTCGGGGATAACTAGTATATCAATTTTCGAATGTAATATTACAGCTTGACGGTGATATCGTTTGCACTAATCTATCCACAATGTCGAGCGGCTTGTCACTTTTATGGTATGGTTGAGTGCCAGCGTAAAGCCCTAAGTTTACAATATAAAAACTCTTTGCATATAATAAAAGGTAATTTTGAGACAAAATTATCACCAGTTTATTAGACATATACTGAACAAAATTCATCTAATAGTTAGATATTCTGATGGAGTATTATTTTCTTGACAGTGTAATAAACAAACTTCTCGTAAATATTTTATATAGGTGCTAATCTATCAGTATTTTTCCTATCAAACCTTGTACTATTGTCATCAAATCGGATGCAATTCATAATGAAGTAAAATCGTTGTAAACACATAGCACGCCACAAATCATTGAAATTTAGTCTGTTCGATTTATTCAATCCGGCTAGGTATATAAGTATAATAAAGGCCAATAGGTCATCTTTAGATATTTTTTTCATAAGAATACTAGAATTTAGTAGAAACTGGTTTCTGTTTTTTTTTTCAAAGAACAATTAGCATCGATTAGTATTTTCTCTATCATTTTATCACAAAAAATAATTTTCCGCAGTCTTATTCAAACCGGGCTTAAAGAGCTCGGCCCTTGATCCCAGGATTAATATAAATAATATTTTCAGACCGGGTTCTAGCGTTAGTCCTGTAACAGTTTTTGTTCCATTTAGTTTGATTTGGTAGTATGCCATAGACCTTGCATGACTCCAATCAATCAAGTTGACATTTTCTTCGTCGCGATCTCCATCTGTCACTGGACTGGGCGACGTCTCTGGCTCCATATGGTCCTAGTTAACTTTAGACGGCAAGCAGTCTTACCATAATATTTGTAGGTAAATTAAAATATCTTACCTGATCAAACAATTTAATAGTTTACCTGTCAAGAAATAACAAGAATATATTTCAATTATTAAGTTCACAAAAATAAAATCACTGTGGTGGACAACGGTATTAGTAATTATCCCAGAAACAAATACTGAAATAAATAATAACGGTTTAAATTAGTAGTCAACATTTAAAATGTTTTGTTTCAATATTCATGTCACATAATGTCAGAAAACTAATTTTTAAATAAAGAAGTTGTAATCTCATTTAACACAAAGGATTAAGGTATTATTGCCACAAGGAACTAACTACACTGGCGGTTGGTGCTTATTTTGTAATGTGTTTATACTCAACTTTATATTTAATCTGTGCATTTTGGTATATGCTCACATCCACTTAGTAACACTGTCTCTAAACTAAGTTATATCCGCCTATAAGCTTGCTCTATTATAGTTTGGCATGAAAGCATACGGTGCTTAATGAGTTTAATGAAATTAAATAAGTTTAAGTTGAAGGCTTCATATGAACATTGAAAAGTTTTGTAGTTGGTAAATTAAACTTAGCAGTCATTTAGAGTATTAAACACGTTTATAAGGATATATATTTTATATAAGCTACGTTGAAAGATGCACAATAAAATTTAAAAATATTTCACATCACTCCAGACTTTCACATGGCTTAGGAAAAGGATGATGTAGAGATAAAATTAAAAAATATTTATATTTTTCATGCTGTTGCTCGTAGTTTGGAAATGTTCTTTGTAAACAAAAGTTCTTTAAGTTAAGTTTACAAAACTTCTGGTAAAAAGTTGTACCCTCTATTAGTTTTCCGATTTTAATTTTAGAAATGGTATCTTATCGACCATATCTTGATCAGGTTAAATTTTGTTAATTTATTCAGAATGTATGATATTTCGTTTTACTTTTGGCTAATCATCAAATTATTGCAGAGGAAAGTAAATCATAAAGGAAATCAATAATCATGTTACGGTTTTATATGTGAATTTTATGGGATTTCTAATTTTAAATATATCATTGTGTTAGAGTATTTTTTGTGCATGTAAATATCGGGTGATAAATAAGTAATTGGACATTTAGATTTACATTATATTTTAACACATGAAAAGTTGATTAATGCGTCACTCACCGTCGCAAAGACAGGACTTTCTCAATCCGGTTATCACTGAAAATGAGTCACGGGTTTACTATGACGATAATAACGTCAAGACTATTGGCTACCTTAAGGTATAAGCGCGCCACCTCAACAAAAATCTGGCATTAGTGATAAAAAATTCTACTGTCAATTTTTTTGGAATATACAAGGAATGTTTTCTTGTAAGCTACATGATACAGATGAGACACTTAATGCTATTGTATATGGAGAAAAACTCTGACAGTTCGCCGCAACATTCGTGAAAAGCGACCGAAACAACTTAGTGTCGACCACGCATAGAGAAATCCGTAAATCGTATACTAGAAAGTCTAGTTCGTCTAATTGTATCACAACGTCGTATAGTCCAGACCTTACTCCGTAGTGCTACAATCTTTTTCAGTTTTTAAAACAATATTTGAGGAAAAAGTTCGATATTTATGAACAACTTAAAAATGATATCGCGGAATTTTTAAAAAGTCATCCTTCTACTTTTTGAGAACAACTCATTCTGTCTCGTTTGAAGTCATATCTGTGCCTAGTAGATGTTAGACCATGATGTTAATATTTGGTGATTGAATGCTTTGTACAAATATATAATCTGATATAATAATAAAATAACTCTTTTTGTGATTTTTCTTAGTGACTAATGTATTGGACCAATATTTGATACTAAAGGGGTATTAATACAACAATAATAAAACAAACAATGAAGATGTTGTAATACAACAAAACCTAGGTCGTGGTTAAAGAAATTAAAGAAAGTAGAAATAATACTACATCACGTAGTTTCATTTAATTGTGACTAAAGGGGTAATTTAAAAACTCTTACACATGTTATTTTTTAATGACGATTATGGAAATTTTAAGCAATGTAAGTGTATTAAACATTGTAAGTATAATTACAAGATTTAGTTTAGTTTCTCTGGTCGTATCAGTTACTAAATTTATTAGTATTTTGTTAAAGTATTTAAAATGTGAACTATTTATCTTATTCGATTTAATCATATAATAATGGTTCAAATTTATTAGTCATTGTAAAGTATTTTAAATAATTCTCAAGTTATTTTTCAACCATCACGGTTGACTAGTCAAGTATCCACTCAGTCGTAATTGAAAGCATGGATACCTTACAAGTAAATCAAGAAATTTATTATCATACTATAGTATATACAGTAAAAATTTAACTTCAATAGCGTGCTGAAACAATACTCTACTAATTTAATTTTATTATCTTATAATGCCATGAATACACCAATATTTTGTTTAAAATAAACACTCTAACTAAATTTAAAGACGGATGGGCTTATAGATAGACAGACAGGCAAATTGTATTATAAACATAGGCGAGACATTCAAAGTTTTGGGTTTTGGCAGACTAATATCATGGCATTGCATAAATTATTATCAACTCATACAATGGAGTTTCATTCAACAAAATCAAGCAAAACATTGTAAATTTTAATAACTACTTCCAAACTGTTAAACTAGTGCTTCATGCTCAAACATGCGACCCATTACGCATAACATTGAACGCCAGTTTTTCCGTCGGCGCTGCCACACGAGGTCTATCCACATTATAACACCTCCAACTTCGCAAACAGTTGTTCCACTAAAATCAGTGTTGAAGTTTTAAACTCACCTTATGGCTCGAGTTTGCACGACTCGTATATACTTATTCGGACCTAGAATATTAGTGGAGCGATACTTATTAAGAGCGTCGATTGTTTAACTAAATTTAATATTATTAGAAGCTGTACACTAATGGAGATTTTAAGTAGGGAATAAGGACTTGTAATGATTTTAATGTTGAACGTTCGCCAATATTCTTTCTGTAAATTCTTCTAGTTTTTTATTTCCATTTTAGTGCAATAAATGATTAGGTGAGGGGCTTAACTTCTTAAAGTCGTGTTAAAAATAACAAACAAGTTACATGCAGTCTATATTAATTTTAATAAATTTAATAAAACAAAAAGGAAAGATAGGTTCAATGAAACATAAAGTATTATTTAGTTACTATCTCACCTGGAAATGATTTTAAAAAACTCTGTGAAAACTTCTATCTCAAAGATAACTTTATTACAATACGTATCTGAGAAATATTTGGATTTGTATTTCTAAGTACATGTTTACAATAATTTTTATATACAACAAAATATATGTTTTATAGTAAAGTACATTTAGAAAAAAAAGGAATTTAATAATTGAATGCAAATTGATATTCACATAGATAAGAAATGATACTGTGGAACAGAATGGTTTGAGTCAGCTTTGAAAATAATATATCTTACGATATTAAAATGCAATTTAAAATATTGTATTATAAATGGCAAACTGAGACAATTTGTTTTTCCCACTTATACGCCAAATACCTTAACTGACCTTATGAAATAGCTCACACATATTTCTTACATTATTAAAATATATACCACGGAATATATTATAAATATCCAACGGATTTTATTTGTACGTTTGTTTCTACGCTTTAACTATTTGAAACAATCCTTACGAAAATAAAAAAAAACCTGTAGACATAATCATGATATTATACATAAAATATATTTTATCTCAGAATGTAATTTATTGTTATTTAAAAATCGGCCCATTAGAACAACAGTGTGAACGTAAATGTACATTTTCTTAAAAAAGCTTAATACGATATTATTTACATAGTAAATAAATAATATTATGTAATTTTAGTAATACTCGTTTTGATTTTCGTAAAATGACATATATAGCTTTTTTAAGAAAAAAATATTAAGTTCATAATCCTAACTAATGTTATAAGCGCAAAAGCAAATTTGTGCACTTCAAATGACTTGCCAGTTCCAATACTAGAATCCAACATATATATGATAATTATTTTTAAATTAGGGCATAACATTTTAACTGTCTCTTTTGGAGTAAAGCTGCTACCCAAAGCCAATTTTAATATTATGATATCCTCATACATATTCAGTATATATCCAACTATCGTATACTTATGTAAAACTTTTACATTTTTTTATCGGACTTATTTGCAAGGGTTCTCACACAAGGATTTCAAACAAAAATAAGTGGTCTATTCTGAAGCCATACAACTAGTCTAGGCTATAGACTGCTTTGGTTTAATTAACGTTTATTGTTTTAAGTTTCCGTGTTTTCTGGGAGAAAAAAGTATGTTTTGTTACCCTCGCTCTCAGTCAAATTTTCTCAAAAGAATTTCCATATGATTATAAAATGTAATTCCTAAAACTAAATATAAGCGTAACGTGAAAAATTGACGAAAGAAAATTAAATCACAAACGGTGGCAAATTATATTGCTGCGCGATATGTAAAGGTCTGTGTAAGCAGTCGAAAAAGGCGAAATATTTTATATATAGATGCAAGAATCACAATTTCGAATACAATAACTTTGCTCTTTGCCTCCTTCACATTACGTAATTATTAAATATAATCTGAAACGTCTAGTAAAAATTATTGATTGTAACAAACCTATTTACATTTTTATGTGTAATTCTACATACATTTGTTTCAAATTATACGAGGTACCCTATTTTTTGGTTGGATTTATAAACATTAACCATTATTGGCTTTTATAAACATTAACCATTAATTTTTTTCTATATTATTGAACTGAAGAAAAATTTCCATCTATTATTAAACATAAATATACTACTAAGCACGAAGACATATATATAATACTAAGCACGAAGCCATTCAACCTATCGCCAACAGAAACTGCTTTACCAGTAGAGGACGTTTAACTTCACCATTATGGAGATCGCCCTTTATTGTGGAACGGGATCGGAGTGCGGGCGATCGTAAAGAGGGCGTAGTTTACATAGACTTTACAAATAATCTGTTTATTTTCTGGAAATGCAATATTGTTACCAGTTCGAGCATATTTCGTGAGATAAGTTGCATGCGATGTGCTGCACCAAGCAATATAAAGAGTCGCCGTGAATAATTTCGATACACTTGTTTAAGTTTAGGATACGAAGTGTTGGGGATAAATGAGCGACACTCCTTGCATGTATTTGTGGTAGACATATATTAATATAAGCGTCTATGCAGAGCTTTTTGTCGAAAATATTTGTATTAAAATTGGTCATAAAACGATGTAACTCTCATCACGTAATATACTTGCTTTTCAATCTACACCATATACCAATATTAAACTTTGAAAGCAATAAAATTACTGGAGAAAAAGGATTTCCAACTATTCAACTTTATATGCCTATTTCCCAATTGTCTTTATCTTTAAACAACTTTTCTCAATTTCCACTAGAGTTGTTCAAGAATGTTATCATTTCTGAAAACTTTAATAAAAAGTTACTTTCAAAAATGTTGTAATGTAGTGTTAACACATTTTGCTTCAAAATATTAAACAATGATATGATGTTACTCAACAATTATTGCATGTCAAAGACGTTTATTTTCGTACAATATTTCATTGTCTATAATAATTACTTGAAATTTCTCAGCTTATTAACGTAATTTATTGATTTTGTTTCTGATAATATCGTATTAATTTTGTTTCTGACACGACTTCTTTGGATAATTTCATAGAAAAAGATTTCTCTGGTAAAAAATATATCATTTGAGAATGTATAAATACAGAGTTTTAAAAATAATTAAGACTAATTTGATATGCTATATTTATAGTCATAATTAATACATATAAATGAAACACAATATTTGTTCGATTCTTTGACTTTCACGCTCCAACTTCTCAATCAAAGTTCATGAAAAATTTCATATTTATGACCTGTATTAATATATTCAATCATATTAAAATATTGAAGTATTTAAACTATTTAAATCTATCAACGGAGTAGATAATTACGTGTAATAAGGTAAAACGCAATGATTTTATTTTGACAAGTTTAATTGAAATAATATGATCTCTCTTAAATTCAGAAGTTAAGAAGCCTTGCAAAAATATTTGTAGATTGAGAAATTAAAATCACGTACTTGACCAAAAAATGTAATTATTTACCTATTTAAAACCTTCGGGATGGTTTTCAAAGACGAAGCTTAAAAAATAAAAATATAGTAACCCATATATATAGCAGAGGGAATACTGTAGTTGACGACGGTAGTAGTAATTGTCTCAAGAACAAATGGCGAATAATTTATTAATGAATTCAATTACTAATACCAATTTAAAATATTTCTTTTTCACATTCACTTTACATAGTGTCAGAAAACTAATTAAGAAACAGAGAAGTAATAATCTCATTTAAAACAATATTAAGTATTATTTCTGCAATAGACCGCACCGTCGGTTTGCGCTTATTTCGTAATATATTTCTACTCAACTCTCTACTTTGTGCATTCTGGTAAATGCTCACATCCAGTTAGTTACACTGTTTCTAACCTAAATTATATCCGCCCATAAGCTTGTTCTATCATAGTTGAGCACGGAAGCGCCGTGTTTAAATGAACTTTAGGAAAAGGCTTTGTGTTGATAACATTTCAAAAAGTTTTGTATTGGATAAATTATATTTAAACAATCATTTAGAATACAACACGAAGTGTATAAGTTTTATATTGGACATACGCTAGTATAGATGATGCAAAATAAAATTAAAAATATTTCACTCCATTCCAGACGTTCATATGGCCTAGGAGAATAATGATGTAGAGATGAAAGTAAGAGCTATTTATGTTATACATACTGTTTTTCTTATTTTGTAAATATTCTTTGTAAACATTTCCAGTTAAAAAGTTGTTCATTCAATTAATTTTCCTATATTCGTTTCATATATATATATATATATATATATATATATATATATATATATATATATATATATATATATATATATATATATATGTGTGTGTATATATATATATATATATATATATATGTATATATATATATATATATATATATATATATATATATATATATATATATATATATATATATATATTGGTTGGTGCATAAGTACTTGGAAGCTTAGATTTAATTATATTTAACGATATGAAAAGATGACTTACAATCAATAAATTGAACAATATTAAATTGAACCCAATATTACAAGCAATAAAATATTTTCTGAATATGAACATATATTTAAGCCGCATTAAACAATTTTAAGCATAACGACGTCATGGTATTACCATTTTTTTGAATATAATTTATTCTTAATTATGCTTAGGAATAGTGAAACTTTTCCTCAGCCACCCTAGTGATAATAGTTTAGGACAGTTTTTTGAACAGTTTCAGAAACAGATGTGCAAGAGTTAGAAATACGTGTTTTCCTGTAATTTTATTGCGTTCCAAGCACAAAGTATACAAATACCCCTCGTATTTGTATACTTTGTAGATTGAAAAGCAAGGATATTACTTAATGACAGATACAAAAACATTAAATCTATTTCAATTCAACTATTTTCGGAATATAGTTGTATGATCCTTATAGAATCAATGCCACGAATATGTACAGGATACGTCGATGGTGTATCAATAATATTAAAATGTACTCTAAAACTTACCAAGTGTACTGAAAGTGTTCACAGCAAATCTTTACATTGGTCCAACACATCGCATGCGACGTCTTTCACGATGTGTGATCGGACGTGTAACAATATTGAATTTCCATATACCCAACAGACTAGCTGTCAAGTCCAGGTAAATTACATCCTCCTAACAGGCGCCTATATTCCAAACCCGTTATATTATAATGGGCAGTCTCCATAATGGTGTAGTTAAACCAAGTTCTTGTTGGCGATAGTTTGAATGGCTTCGTGTTGAATGGGGTTGTATTCGTATACGATAGTTTGAGGTATTTGTGCTCAATAATAGTCGTAAATTTTTCTACAGATTAATTAAATATTGAAAAATTAATGATCGTCTACAAATATTGAAAAATGCAAAAATTGTGAATTTTATAACGTATAATTTCAAATAATTTTACGGAACTTCCCAGATAATTGTATGTTAGTTTTTTGCAATAAATATTTTTTAATCCAGTCATTTCAGTTTATATTTGATAATTATGTGAGGTGAAAAAAGAGAAGAAGAAAAGAGTAACAATTTAAAATAGTTCAGTTTTTTCAAGGTTTGTACAGAACTTTTTGTAACGCGGTGTAACATAATTTTGCATGGTTTGTGACATAATTTTTCTTCGATATTTCCGCTGCTACGCTTTTGTTTAATTTCACAAACTATATTTTATAATGCTACGGAATTATTTTTGAGAGAATCTGACTGAATGTGGGAATAAATAAAAACATAGTAGATCTTCCCCAAAAGTACGGAAACCTAAAACAAAAAATGTTAATTATATCAAACCAGTGACTAGTCGTATAGCCTCCGGATACACCAGATGTTTCGCTTGATCATACTTGGGCGACTACTCTCGTAAATAGGCTTGTTTAAAAAAAGTATAAAAGGCTGATATAAGTATAAGCTAATTGAACTGAATACGTATGTGAATATTTTAATACCGAAATTAGCACTGGCTTGCAAGTTTGTTCGCGTGGAAAAAGAAAATATGATGCTGTAAATAAAAAACAGTTAGGTATTATATATTCGATCTCATCATTGAAACGGGCCTAGTCGTTTGAGGTGAACAAATTCACTTTCGCATATATAATGTTAGCTAAGATTAGGAACATACTATTTTTTTTCAAAAAATTTAATATGTTTTGTTTTACTAAAATCAAAATGATTATCTGTAAAATTAAAGTGCTATTATGTATTTGCCTTGTAAATATAAATATAAGTACACATTCTCTTCATGTTCTTGTCGTAATGGGCCGATTTTTATTACCAAAAATTACATTCTGAGATAAAATATACCCTACCTCTAATTTCATGATTATGCCTACAAATTTTCATATTTTGTAAAATTGTATTAGGTGGTTAAAGCATGAAAAAAAAACAAACGAACAAATAAAATAACTTATATATTTATATGGTATGTTCCACGATAGTCATTTTGATAAATGAAGTTAAATGTATGCGCGATTTCACAAATATTGGAGAAGGTATTTTAGCATATAATTGGAACAAAAAAATTATCTCACTTTCTCATTTATATTAGGATTTTTTATTTCTTTTAACATGGTACGAAATTTTTCCTCTAACATGGACTCATGCCCATTTGGCTCATATTCTACTTTATGAGCTCATACTCTATTTCAAAGTAAGACCACTTCGTATCTATGTTAATAGAATGTCATATTTGACCATTCCACCATGTTTATTTTAAAAATTGTTCTATATGATGAAACCTATATTTTGTTGCATGATAAAAGTATTGTTAACAGGTATTTATAAATACATATAATAGTACTTGCATGTTCCCAGATTAGACAGAACCTAAATAATAATTCACGTCCCATTGTACTTAAATATTATTTTGTTGTTTACATTTGTTTAAAATAATATGTATTGCGTTTAACTTATACATTATTTTAAAGGCGATTTTAAAAAGTTAACTCCTTCAGGCAATCACTTATTTCTGTAAAATAGAAGTAAAGTACTACAAAAATGTACGATTGAAATTTGTGATACAGCGATATTAAAATAATCTCAGTTCCATATTTCTTACTGGCCAATATTCATTGGGGAATAGCTTCCGTTAATTATAAATTTATTAACAACCATAAAAAAATGATGCCAGAAAGAGGCTTAATAAGGATCGTCCCGTTAACATTCTCGGTCGGAATAATTAATCACGAGTCACACAAACTCGGACCATAAGATGAGTTTAAAACTTCACCAATAATTCTAGTGGAGCATCTGTTTACAAAGTTGAAGGTATTCTAATGTGCGTAAAGCTAGTGTGGCGACGCCTAGGGAAAAAGTGGCGTTCAAAGTTGTGCGTAATTGGTCGCACGTTTGAGCTTGAAGCACTCGTTGGACAGTCTGGAAGTGGTCATTAAAATTTACACCGTTTTCTTTTGTTTTATTGAATGAAACTTTAATTAATGAGTTGACAATATTGTACATGATGCCATGATATTAATCTGCCATAAGCACAAAATTTGAATACAATGCCTATATATGTAAACACACCACAACGTGTGTCTGTCTGCCTCTCTATTCGCTTATTCATTTATACTTCAGTTGGTGTGTTTAGTTTAATAGAAATATTAGTCATAGCATTATCTTAAAATAATAGAAATTGGTACTTAATAATTAATCATTTTAATAAAATATTGTCTAAATATCGATTTCATAAAAAGTGGATTTTAAAAAGTATAAAAATAATTAACTCAAGACCGCTACCTACTTCTATGCAATAATTAAGTTACAAACTTTTTAAACCGGCGCCAGAATAGTCGGCCAACTTAAATAAATTCATAATTTAATTTAATTTATAATGTAAATTTAAAACCTTAAAATATAATTTTTTCACAATACGAAATGGATTCGTAAACGGCAAATTTACGAGTATAATATAAAATTTTGCATTTGTGAAATTTGATTGGCAGTGCTGGCATTGATTTAAAAAATAAGTAACTTAGTTAATTATTGAGTATAAATGAGAACCTACTTGGAGTTTTTTTTGTTTTTAATACCTACTTTTTGCGAAGTCAGCTTTTTAAAAGTTATTTTATTTTAGACTTTTAAGTGATTAAAAATATGAATCATATCACTATATCTATCATTGAATTATTTTCTTTCTTATAATATTGTAGAATTATTAAAAGTCACGGGCAAAAGCTAGTAAATAGATAATTTCCTCTTTGTCTAAAGTTGGGTATCAACAATACGCAGAAAAGAAGCAACATTAATAGCCACCTGTAGTTAGCTGTTAACCGTTGAGGAGTTCCGTTCGCCATATCCGAAGTCTAATATCAGATTATTCAAATTGACAACTACCGCTTGAGGAATTTCATTCTTCATATTCTAAATCCAATATCAGATTTTCAAAGTAATAACTAAAGTAACAACTAACTAAAGTAACAAACATATTGCATTATGATCGATTTAATATCATCGGTTAAGGAGTTCGGTTATTAATTTTCAAGATTCAACATTATACTCTGACCTGATCAATGGTGCAGTTATTTTGCATAGGAAAAACTATCAGTAACAAGTATCTCGAAGTACGTTTTATTTACTACCGATAAAGAGTTCACTGTTCATCTCCAGAACATATCATCAGACTCTGACGTGGTCGATGTTGTAGTTATTTTGAAAAGTAAAAATTACCAATAACGGATATCTTGAATCACGTTCAATTTAATACCATCTTTTAAGAGTCCCATTGTTTATCTTCAAAAGTCATCATCAGACCTTGTCCTGATCGACCATGTAGTTATTTTGCAAAGTAGCAACTACTAGTGGCAGATATGTTTAATCATGGTTGATTTACTAACATCCGTTCAGGAGTTTCATTGTTAATCTTCAGGACTTATCATTAGATCCTGACCCGGTCAGTGGTCAAGTTATTTTGCAAATTAAAATCTACTCGTAACAAAGATCTGGAATCATAATTGATTTGCTGGCATTCTTTAAGGAATTTAATTGTTTATTTCTGGACCTAATCATCAGATCATTATCATATTACCCCTGAAGTACCTCTTTGTAAATAAAAAAGTAATAGAATTATCGCTGAATATATATAAAAAGAAGATTCCGAAGAGTTGAGAATTTCCTTCTTTTTTGAAGTCGGTTAAAAACGCTACTGAATTATACTGGGTTATAACTTTGCTGAATATATTATAACACAATCATTTTTGGTTAACGTGTGACCTATCCATGATCTCAATTACGACTGACTGCCTACTTGGCTACTTAAAAGTGACGATTGACTAACGACTTGAGAATTTGAACAGAACAGAATCAAATATTCTAGACAAACATGAATTCATTCCTAATTTTACTTTTCACATTCAGAATATTATTTTATGGCTTGCTACACATTTTAAAGTAAAGATTGCCAGTGCCATCTTCACTCCGTTGAGAAACGTCAAAAATGTTAAATGATTTACGCTAATGTCATGGTAATAAATTTATTTTTGCAAGTATAAACAAATAATAATATCTGGCCCTAATTAAATCATTTTAAGGAAAATGAATAACAGCAATTATTTTTCTAATATATATTTATCAGTAACTTTTAATTTGTTTGTTGTTCAAATGCATATTATTGTCAACACTTAAATTTACTTTGAATATTATATCTTAAATACCGATCAAAAACGTCTCCTTCTTTGATTAATTCAATTCGAATATTAAATGCTCAATTCCTACCGTTCTCGGCAAAATACAAATATATTATGATGGGCGTATGAATTTCGGATCTTCTGATATTTTTAGGTTATGGCCATAGATTTATCTATGATTAGGAGAGCCTGTGATGGCGTCGGTGTAGAGATGTAGCAAAAATAGCGTAGAATGTATAAGTTTTATCTCAGAACTTTTATTTTTAGATCGACCTCAAGTACTGATATCTCGATCCTAAATGTATAAAAATCGAAAACGCTTAATAAAACTTATTGATTATTTATATCATCTCATTTAAGTGTTTTTATCTGTTATTTAAGAACTTCTCCATATATTTCTTTATGCCAAAATGTACATGTATTGATGTTATTAACATTACATATTTAATGAAATTTAAAAAATCATATTTTATATCGTGGAAAATATTTAGTAATGGATAAACACAGGAAGAAGCAAAACCTTCGTCCCCCACTTTACAAAAATTACCAAGATCTTTTTTTTCCGACTATAACCTCATCAGTTTCACGAGAAAGAATTTTCAAATCGAAAAATATTGCCACACGTTAGAAAAATAGACTTTCTGCAAAGTAAAGAGACAAATTCTTATGTGTAATAAGAATAAGTGACGAAGATCTTTTTAAGTAACTCTAAATATTTTAACCCTTCACTAAATAACTTTATTTTTGTCACTACTTTTTAAATAATTTTTTAAACCTACATTCTTAGTGTTCCTTTTAAATGTCCATTATATTTATATTTGATGCAAGTTAATGCTACAAATTTTCATGAAATTATTTAAACCGTATCTGTACTAGCTTCCTGTACTGTATATGTAACTGACTACAAGTATGTGATAAATATAGTGGCCACTAACCATCTCCATATTCATATTCTGAAATAAGGAAACATTTTTTCTTGAAGTAGCAAATATTTGTGTTAATTATATTAAATATGCAGATGGTTATTTTCACGCTAAGAAAATTATGAAGACAAACAAATGAAATTAAAAATTTGAAATAAAAGCAAAAATATGTTTTTAAATATACCGTCTTTGTTCGTGACCAGGCCAAAATTGGGCATTTCCCTTTAGGAAATTTAAATTTCTTGTTCACTAAATACAATGCCCATAAAATTACCAAACTGATTCCGACGAGTTGAGAATTTCCTTCTTTTCTTGAAATACAGAACTGAGAATCTCATTTATAATAAAACGATAAAAGTAATAATACTACAAGGAACCGCCTAGGCGATTTGTGAATATTGTGTTTTATACATATATATGTATATACATATATATATATATATATATATATATATATATATATATATATATATATATATATATATATATATATATGTATATATATATATATGTATATATATATATATATATATATATATATATATATATATATATATACCCAGCTCTGTAGTTTATCTGTGCATTCTAGTAAATGCTCACATCCACTTAGTTACGCTGTCCTCTAAGCTAAGATATCTCCGCCTATAAGCTCGCTCTAACGTACTTCCGCACGGAATTATTTAAATGAGTTTAAGTTAAAGACTTTGTGTGGAAATTTTAAAGTCAAATTAAATTTAAACAGCCCTTTAGAGCGTGACACAAGTAATATAACATAATTACAAATAAGGTATGTTGACAGATGCATAAAAAAATTTAAAAATATTTCAATCTGTTCCAGCTGTTAATGTTGCCAAAGTAAAAATGATTTCGAGATGGAATCAACATCTATTCATATTATATATAGTGCTTATATATAGTGCTTTAGTCTTAGTTTATGAAAATCTTTTTAAACATCATTTATAAAGGATCTGATTAAAATCTTTCACCCTCACTAGGTTAGTTTTCCCATTTTCATTTTAGAATTGGTTTCTATTCAATTATATCTTGACCGTATTAACTTTTTTCAGTTTGTGTAAAATAAGTAATATTTCGTTTAAGTTTTTGTCAATGATCTAATTATTGTGGACAAAAAAAATCACAAAGGAGATCAACAATCGTGTTATGGTTCTATATTTGGTTATTATGGAAGTTCCAAAGTTATATATGTTGAATTGATAGATATATTTTTAAAGCTTTTCCGCTTAAACAGGTCTTATATTTATTTGATACATGTGTAACAATATGATATACATCAGCTAATTTAATAAATAATTAATACAACGTAATACATCAGTAGAATAGTATTTGTGGATGTCTCGTTATGTATATATATACACCCACACGCGCATGCGTATGTGTGTGCGTGCGTGCATGTTTGCGTGTGTGCATGTTTGCCTGTGTGCGTACATGCGAGCGTGAGTGCGTGAAGGCCTGTGTGTATATGCGTATATTTTTTGTGTATTTATTGGGTCGGACAGAAAAATAATTTTTGTTCTCGTTTCATATCGTCATTTATTTGAATTTTGTTCTAATATATCATCAGCACTAGAATCTGTAACTCTTCTTCAACATTTAGGTAAAATAATCATACCTTGTTTGTAGAAACCACTTGGTTTATGGTCGAAAAAAAATGTAATGTTATTTGTATAGATATTGCCCACTGTCGAATCTGTTGTTCTTCAAATGATAAGATAATAATCTAAACAAGGGATAATCAGTAGACGGAAGGTCCGGAGAGAAAGTTGAGTGAGCGACTACAGTCCAGCTTAATTCCATGATTCTGCTGTGTGTCTTCAAATATAAATGTGGTCGAGCGTTGTCATGGAGAAAAATTGGCACTATTCATTTTAAACCCAGATGATCGAATGTTTGAATGGACAAAACCTTAATAGCTTTATCAATAGGCCACATGATCATAATTTTAAAGTATTTAGGTTTATGTGTTAAAACTTGACGTTTACGAGAATTATTTACAAAGACTAGCCCCTTCTTCTCGCCAGTCACTAAATATTTAAACCATTATTATTTGGCGTGTGATTTTAAATGAGGAAAATCACACGCCATTTAACTTATAATTGTGTAAAAGTACAGATGTCAACAACAACAAAGTACGGATGTCAATACGTAGTTGCTTCTGAGTTTTACTCAACTCGTGCAGAATTCAGGACCCAAGGTTCCAAGTCATAACTGTTTCGTGAAGGAATCATAAGACCATATTTTTTGAGTACTGTAGTCGCCCTACTAAATACTGACCTGTATGCTGCGGATATTCTTCAATAACAGCGTTAATGTCCAATGATCGTGACCATTCAGAGTGTGGAGCATCATTAAATTCAAAGTTTCACTTAAAAAAGCGACCAAACGTTCAAGAAGTCAAGTTAGATATAGCATCTTCTCCCTTTATTTGGTTACTTATCGTTGTAGGCGTTCGTACAGAAAATCCCAAACGGTTTTCGTAAAGAGAACGCATTAGCAGGCATTCACGGAAAATACTTATTTTTTCTGGCATATTTGTCGCGTATAATACACTAACTGAACTTGCAAGCTCGTGGTTCTTATATAGTTGAGCGATGGATCACTCCCGAACGTTCGAGGAAATTTTAGAGTACCTAATCACGAAAAAATGTCTCAGAATTTTCTGTCCGACCGAATACACATGTGTATGTGCGTGCATTCGTAAGTGCGTACATTTGTGCTTGCGTGCGTACATGCGTGTGTGCAAGCGTGGGTGCGAGCATGCGTGCGCGCGTGCGTGTGTGCGTTTGTGTGTACTTGCGTACGAGCATGAGTGCGAGATATCAGAATATGGATACCTCAGACGTAAACCATGAAATGCATTATTGTGTTATAATATATTCTGTAAAGGTTTATCTTCAAGAGCGTTACAAAACTTTCAGCTTCTGAGTTCCAAATTCTATTATTCTAGGATAATTCTATGAACAGAAGAAAATTTGTTTAAGAGATATTCGAATTTTATGCTTTCGACAGATTAATATCATTGCATTATATGCATCAGTGTAAACCCATTGATTAAACTTTTATTCAATAAAGCCAAACAAAACATTGTAAATTTAAATGACCACTTCCAAACTATCTAACAAGTACTGCAAGCCCAAATATTACCAATTACGCATAACTTTCAATGCCAGATTTTCCCTCGACGCCACCACACGAGCTCTACGCATATTAGAATACCTCCAACTTTGCTAACAGATGTGCCACTAGAATTATTGTTGAAGTTTTAAACTCATCTTATGGCTTGAATTTACGTGACTCGAGATTAATTATTCGGACCGAGAATATTAGCAGGACGATCCTTGTTAAGCCTCTCTCGTCAATTGTTAAACTAAATTTATTTAATATCGAAAAATTTTATTCTTTAATAATAAGTTAGTCAGTAATAGGGATGAGAGATGTTTTTAATATCGCAATTGCACAAATGTTTGGGCGGTATATTCTTGTAGTACTTTATTGCTATTTTAACGCAATAAAGGATTGCGGGGAAGGGAGGAAGGGGTTAACTTTGTAATATTACGATTAAAATAATAAAGTAGTAACATGCAATCTATACCAATTTAACCAAATTTAAGCAACAAAAAGAAAAGATAGTTACAATTGAACATGAAATATTATTTAGTACCCTCTCTTCTAGGAACAATTTTAAGATGTGAAAACTTAAATTTCCAGGAAACCTTAATATAACGCGTGTCCAACAAGTACTTGTATATGTATTTCTAAGTACATATTTACAATAATTTTAATGTAAAACAAAATATATGCTTTATTGTACAGTACATTTTCAAAATAAATATGGCAGGATGGTTGAACATAAAATTATATTTATATAAACAAGTAGTGGTCCTAATTTGAAACAGAGTAGTTTGAGCCCACTTTGGAGAAAAAATATCGCACCGTATTAAAATATTTTAGAAAAAGTCTTAATATTATAAATGAGAAAGTGAGGTATTTTGTTTGTCCGGCTTAAATGCGAAAATACATTAACTGATTTTTGTGAAATTGCGCACAAATATTTCTTATATTATTAAAAAAAATATAACGGAATTTAATACTATAAATATACAATGAGTTCTGTTTGTATGTTTCTTTGTTTTTGCGATTTAATCGCTTGTAATAATCTTTACAAAAATATGAAAACACATAATCATGGAAATAAGTATAGGATATATTTTAGATGAGAATATAATTTTTTGGTTAGTACATATCAGCCCATTATAATAAGAGTATGAACATAAATATGTAATATATTTACACGTATATTTACATAGTAAACAGATAATATCATTTCAATTTTAGGAGAATATATAAAGGCTAGATAATATTATAAATAGGAAAGTAAATTGTGCACCTCACATGATTTAGCCACTTCTAATGCCATCTTATCCAACACATACAAAATAGTCGAAGCTAATTTTAATACAAAAATATCCTCATACCTGTTTAGTGAATACAAACTGGTGTATACTTATATAAGCATTTTATATTTTTTCCAATCAGCCTGTTTGCAAGGGTACTCAAGGCGGTGCAAAAGGTTCAAGTGTACAACTTTGCTCTTTGCTTTCTTCACATCGCGAACTTATTAAATATTATCTAAAACGTCTAGCAAAAAAGTATTTGTTGTAATGAATCTGTATGAAATTATATTGTCTATTTTATACCTTTATTTTAAATTATAAAATGTAGCCTAATCTTATTGTTTGCTTTTTTAAATATTTCTAATCAACCATTGATTTTTCGCTTTTTAAACTTTAAAATTTCATTAAACTGAAGGAATATTTCTGTCTATTATTGAACACAAATACCTTCAATTATCATACTCTATTACAACTCTACTCAGTTTCGTACTGAGGAAGTTCATTGAACCTATCACCAACAGGCCATTCAACCTATCGTCAACAGGAACTACTTTACCAGTAAATGATGTTTAACTTCACCATTATGGAGATTGCCCGTTATGATGGAAAGATATCGGAGTGCAGACGCCCTTAAGGAGGACATACCTTACCTGGACTTGACAAATAATCTGTTTACTTGCTGGAAATGCAATATTGTTACATATCCGAGCATATATAGCGAGAGATGTTACATGCGATGTGTTAGACCAAGCAATATAAATAGTCGCCATGCCAGTTTCTTTACGTTTCGGACGCGAAGTATTATGTATGTATCAGCGTCGTACCTTGGTCATATTCGGTGTAGATATAGTATTCAATAGTTGCCTACGTAGAACTTTTTACAAAAAATAGAAATAGACTGTGAATTGTATTAACTATCATTAAGTCTTGCTTTTCAATCTGCACAGTGTACCAATATTAACATTTGAAAACACTAAAATTACCGGAAAAAAGTATTTCTAAAAGTTTAATTTTGAAAACCTATTTTTCAATTGCGTTTCCATTCCTGAAGTGTCATTAGAGTGATTCAGGAAGTGTCACTATTTCTGAGCAACTCTAAAAAAATTTATTTTAAAAATTTGGTAATACAGTAATAAAACTTTGCTTCAAGTGTTATAAAATAATATGACGTTAGTAAATGATTGATGCATGTTTAATATATGTATATATTTGGGCAATATTTCATTGTTTATAATAATGGGATTTAAAGTAATATTTTCCAACATTTTAATCTATTACATAGTGGTATTTTGTCTTTGTTTCCGTTCCTGTTGACAGATACCCTATATTAACATAATGATACATTGTAACGAAATATTTTTCTGAGAAAAAGGAGTTAGCTTAAAAGCTCATAAATACATAGTCTCAAAAACTAATGGAAACTAACTTTATATCCCAACTAGACATAATATAAATGCGATAGCAGATTTGTCCACATCTTCGGCTTACTTACCTCTACTACTTAATCCATCTCAATAAAAATATAGCTTGTATTAAAATATTAAAATTGAAACTTTATTTAAATCTACCAATAGACATGATATTTGGGCACAGTTTAATGCAAAACGCACTTGATTAGTCACTTTGACATGTTCAAATGAAATGACATGGCCCGAGTTAAATTCTGACAGTAAGGTTCTAAATCACGTACCTAATCAAAAATGTAATCACTCGCCTATCTAGAAGTATCCAAGATATTTTCCATCTAAAGATTACAAAAATAAAAGTAAACTAACCTACATAATACAGCGATTAGTAAACTGTGGTGGATGAGAGTTATAGTAATTTTCCTAAAAACGAATAGCGAAGAAATTATTAACGGATTAAATTAATAATACAAGAAAACCCAATTTGTATGGAGTATTTGGCTTAATTAGGAACATGAATGTCTGATATATCAAATTCAAGAATAAATATATACTAAAATTTATAAATTTTGGCTAATTGGGATAGCTCAAGTCTTCAGTAGCATCATAAATTATTAATTTTATATCGTAATTAGTTGAAAAATGTTACTACGAGAAATATTTAAATGTCAATTCAAGTCAAGTGTCAACACTTAAATTTATTTTCATTGTTATATTTTAAATTAATCTCAATCCTTTTTCATTAATCTCAATCCAAATATTAATGGCTTAATCTCTAACTTTCTTGGTAAAAAAAGAATAGGGTATAATAGGCATATGAAACTATGAATGGCGAATTTTTTAATTATGACCATCGATTTCTCTACGATCATGAGTCCCTATGATGTCATATGTGTAAGAATGTAGCAAAAATATGGTATAATATCTATGTTTGATCTCCGAACATTTAATTTCAAATCGATATTAAAAATTGTTATCTTATTCCTAAATGTGTAGAAATCGAAAACGTTTAATAGAAATATATTCTTATTTATTATATAGTACATATAAAATAGTTCCATTTTTGTTCAGGATTCCTAGTATATTTCTTGATGATAAAAATATACCGGTTTCGATGTAATTATTTTTAAATTAAATTAAAAAAAGGATATTTTGTATTATACAAAATATGTACTAAGAACAAACGCGGGATGAAATAAAATCTTTATGGAAATTACTTAGATCATAGACAGCCTAACCAGTTTTGTGAGAAATACTTTTTAAATTCAAAAATACTGCATTACATAATAGAAACAGACTTCCTACTAAGTAAAGAGAAAAATTATTATTTCAAGTAGGGTTCAGGGAAGAAGGTTTTTTTAAATAACACTAACAAGTTTTCAAGAAACAGCTATTTTTGCCTTGAATTTTCAAATAGTTTTTCAAAACCTATATTTAGTTTTTACCTGTATGTGTAACTGATAACTTTTATCGTTCTTAACATTCCTTTAAAATACTCATTACACTTATATTTGATACAAGTTAATATTGGGCACTTTCATGCACCTATTTATATACTACAAGTATCGATACCATATGATATATAATGGTCACTAACCATATCTACTTTTATACTTATGGAATAGAGAAAAAACATTTTTGGGACAGCTAATATTCGTGTACATCACATTAAATATTGAAATGAGTTTTTTTTCACTCTAAGAAAGTTTTAAATAACTGATGTTTCTTTTTTAAAATATAAAATTTTAAAATAAAAAAAATCAGATAAAAATCTTGATAATGACTATGGTATTGACTTTATTTAAAAGTTAATTTTATTCCATAAAATACGAAAATGCATGCTTAAATGCGATCTCAGGTGTATGTGCACTACGGTTGCTCCGAAGCGCAATCTGAAAGTCCCATTCTCAATCACTTCTTCGGGCAATTGGTTTCATATATCGGCAATAACTCAGCAAATATTGTTTTCCAAGTAGTCCAATGTCTGTAGTGTATCGGAATAGACTAGCAACTTTACATATCCTCACAGAAAATAATTCATAGGTGTGTAATCAACCGATGGTGGAGCCAATTCACAAGGGCATTACGCAAAACCATGCTCTTATCGAATGTTTCCCACAAAAAATTGAATGTTTCGCGTTCTGTATGGCATGCTTCACCGTCTTGTTGACCAAAGCTCTTCAATATTAAGGCCATTGAAGTGGGAAACCAAATAATGTATCTAAGGCGCTCTCCATTGACTGTGACTGAAATACATTTCAATGACTTCACCAATCCCTAAAGCAAAACAAACAATAACTTTTGTGGATATAATGGCGTCTCAATAATGGCACGTCGATTTTCTTTATTCCAAATCTGGCACTTTCGTTTATTGACGTAGTCGTTCAACCAAATTGGCGCAAAACGCCAAACAATTTTTTAATAAAAAAAGTGGTTGTATATTGGACTTTCAGATTGCGCTTCATTTGATCCAGCCGCGGCGGCCATATCCCTGAGAATGTATTTAAATACCAATGGCATATAACTATCTTCTTAATAAAGCCACGACTTTTATCACGCCTTTAACTGTTTTTTTTTTCATTTTAAAGTTGCTTAAAGCCTTTCAAAACAAAGACTTGTTATGAACCAAAAACAGAATAGAAATTTTATATACAGACAGAATATGTTTTCATCTACATCGTCGTTGTTCATAACTAGGTCAAAATTGCATTATACTTTAGGAGGTTTCATCTTCATATTATAGAACATTGTGTCAAAAAACTAACTAAGAAATAAAGAAATTATAATCTCATTTACAATATATATTAAGTTCTTAATGCTACAAAGAATCGTACTAGTGGTTTGTGCTTATTTTGTAATGTATTTACACCGAACTTAACAGTATATCTCTGCATCCAAATCTGTTTAGTCCCATTGTCTCTAATTTAAGTTAACTCCGCTTATAAGCTCGCTCCATCGTACTTTAGAACCAAAGTAATGTATTTAAATGAATTTATGTTGGAGGCTTTGTACGAATATTTCAAAGTTTTGTAATTACTAAATGTCAAATTTTTAAACAGCCATTTTGAGCGTAACACAAGTAATATGAAGCAAAATAAAATAAAAAAATATTCATAAAATTCCGCTCCATTCTAGTTATTTATATTGCCATGGTGAAAAATTATTTCGAAATGGAAATAAAGGCTGCTCCTACTGTACACAGGGTTTTTTCTTAGTTTATGAACCTCTTTTTTAAACCTCATTTACAAATTTCCGTTAAAAAAAGTTTCGCCTTCGGTAAATTAATTTTCCCACTGCCATTTTGGAAATGGTTTCTTATCAATTTTATTTTGACCATGTTCAATTATGTTATTTATATAGAGCAAGTGTACTTCGTTTAATTCTCTTACCGATTATTGTAGACGAAATAAAATCATAAGTAAGATTAAATATTTTATTATGCTCCTATATGTGAATGTCGGACGATTTAAAATTATAAGTATTTTGTGTGAATAAAGTATTTTTAAAGTTTTCAGTTTACATAATTGTTATCTCTGTCTGAAATGTATATATATATATATATATATATATATATATATATATAAATATATATATATGTATATAATGATCTAAACAAACGTTAATTGGTAAGTGTAGAATGATATATAACTGAATAACATAATGATATCTAACACTAATTGACACCACTCATTTTAGATCCAGATAGACGAACTTCCCATTGAATAACGCCTTAAGAGTACCGTTACTCAGTTCCATCATTGAAACCCTGGATTCACTAGTCCTAAGCCAATGACACGAGAATTGTTGTTTCATTCAACTAGTATGAGATTGTACCCAAGTTTTACCCAATTCATGAAGGAACTATAGGACCGTGATTTTTGAGTAGTGAAGTCGCTTTAATAAACATTGTACCGCTTGTCGCGGATCTTCTTCAATAAGTTTCCAAACGGCGTCAACATTCGATGATCGCGGTCATCCAGAATATTGAGCATCTTCAAATTCCAGGTTTCCCTTAGAAAAACGATCGAACAATTGAAATGCCGAAAATCGATTGGTTAATTTTCGTTGCTGCCGTTCATGTAGAAGTTCCCAAACATTACTCGTGAAGGAAAAGCACTCGCAGCACAGACAATATCTATTTTTCCGGATCTAAAAAGAATCAATGAAATTAAACACATTAAAAAAAACAGTTAACCATACTTATAAGTATTTATAACGTAATGATATTTTATAATCTTTTATAGTAATATGAATAAGTTTAACATAAAAAATTACTTTCTTTATACGATTCTTGGTAATCAATATACTGGACCAATATATATAGTTTATTTCTTTGTCATTATTTGACATAAAGGTGGTAATTTAACAACTCTTAGATATATTATTTTCTAGCAAAAAATGTGGAGACTTTAATCAATGTAAGTAAGGTAACCACGATAAAATTATTATAACATAGCGTCATAAGTATCTATTTTAAATCATTTAGTTTAGATACTCCGACCGCGTCAGGTAATAAATAAACGCGAACATGTTTATCTCATATTTACATGTTTATCTCCCATTATTACAAGTACAAATTCATGCTTAGTTTTATAAGTCAGGACACAATTTTTTAAATAATTCTCAAGCCATTTGTCAATTTTTCAATCATTAATCTTGACTAACCAAGTAGGCACTCAATCGTAATTAAGACCGTCGATTAATTGAGTAATTGTGGTGCTATAAAATAACCAATAAAGGTTCATTTTCAATGTCATTATTAAAACTATCCACCACTAAGATCCAATTTATATTGTTTTAAAATAACTTTAAAATTGATTGAAATAAACCAATTGTCTCAAGTTATAGACGGATAGATAAATAGATAAACAGACAGACAACAGCGAGATATGCATATTTTACGCTTTTTGCAGATTAATATACACTACATAAATCAGTGTCACTTCATGGATTAAAATTTCATTGAACGAAATCAATGTAAATTTTAATGACCATTTCCAAACTCTCAAACCAATTTTTTGAGCTCTAACGTCCGAGCAATTACGTATAACTTTGAACGCCACTTTTTCCCTCGACGCCGCCACATGAGGTCTATGCATATTAGAATACCTCAAACTTCGCAAATAGATGTTCCGATAGAATTGTTGTAGGAGTTTTAAACTCATCTTATGACCCGAATTTGAGCCAATCGTGATTAATTGTACGGACCGAGAATTGTTAGTGGGACGATTTTTGTTGAGCCTCTATTTAGCGTTGTTAAACTAAATTTAATTTTAATGGAAGCTATTCCCTAATGGATGGCCACTAGTAAGGAATAGGAATGCGAGATATTTTTACTGTCCTGATTACACAAATATTTCGGCAGTATATTCTTATAGCAATTTATTACTATTAAAGCGTAATGAATCAAACATTAATAAACATATAATTCATATTCAAATGTATAGGTAATATTACAAATAATTGTATCCACTTGTATAATTATATGTATCTACAGAAAAGTCGCAACAATTAGAAATCAGGGATAAATTGCCTTAGCACTCTTTTAATGTAGGAAGTTATTCCAATTTATTACTACAATTTATTCCAGTTTATTATTACAATTTCACTAGCTATAATTTCTTTACCTATAGCTAGAATATTAAATTCTGCATTAAAATGAGATTGTACTGGATGGTTCACTTTACCTATAGCCAGAATATTAAAGTTTGGACTTAAAAGAGCCCACATATACCTTCAATATATGCTTCGTCCAATCGAACTACTTCATGACATCTTTGTAAGTAGGCAAAGTGTTTTGTTTTATTTATCAACATTTGCCATAACGAGAGCACATTTTAATGCACTTTGATTTCTCTCCATGCTTCAAAAAGTAAAAATTGTCAATTAATTTATAAAGCGTGACCTGTATCCTTAAAAAATAACAGCGTACCGACAAGCAAATTGCCTTATTTTAAGTATTAAACCTATGATCATGCTTTCTTTTTGTATTTTATAGAAGGCAGATTAATATTGTAATGAGTACATGAAATAAAATAAATCGACTTAAGAAAATTTCTTGTATATATATACCGAACAATTTGTGTTTCAAATCACCTTCATTCAAAATTTCAATGACCGCACGGAAGCAGTTACTCTAAATCAACGCAAATAATGTTTTCCGTGGATGAATTTAAGCCTCAAAAGGCACCAAATTTTCTTTATTATACATCCGTGTAAAGAAAGAAAAATCACACACAAATTTTGAAACTTAAAAAATGTTTTTGCAAATAGACAAATCTTCAACTGTTATATTATCTGAATTATATTTTGAAAAAACACCAAAGAAATACATTCTTTGACAAGTTTTAACTATCGAGTTTTATATGTCACCTCGCCATTTCAACTTAAAAATATTATTAAGATTTCTGGGGAAGCTAGACAAAATAAGTAGTGTTTTAATTAATACGGCTTAGTTACACTTTCTGAAATAATACGGAAAGTTATCGATCAACTATTTATTATTATCGAAAGTTATCGAACAACTATCTAAATTTAAAAAAATATAAGGAAATACTTAGAGTAGCAAAATGTTTCGTGATCATTTTTGGTTAATTGTAATAAAATAAAGACAGAATTTTACATCCTATCAACATATTCCTTAAAAATGAGTATTGCATAATGTCATATATACCAACATAATAAAGGCTTTTTGCTTTCAAATCGGGATGTGAAAGATTCACCATGAATTTGCTGTCATTTGGGCGAAATAATTTAGGAGAATTGTAAAAATTAGATCTCTAAAATGTCTCCAATTTTGTTATCACAAAATGAATGCAAACTCCTATTATACTAAAAGTTGTTAGTATATATTGATAGCTATTTATATTGTAAATTATAAAGTAAAATATTCAACGAACATCAATTTCAATGTCGTAATTTACGCAGCTAAAACCTAAATAGTGAAATAACAAGAAAATTCATAATCCACATTTTGTTCTACCTCTCTGCCAGCATTCAGCTTGCATAACGTGTAAAGACTTTATAAGATATTAATGTCCAGGGAACAAATTAATCTCGAGGAATGGCGGAAACGGGGGTCCTAAGACATTTGAGATAAGGCTGGTTTGCGTAAAGATTAACATAAAAATGAGAAAAAATTAATTCAACTCGAAATTTATATCAAAGGCCGCCTCATTTTTTATTTAATCATTGTATTTCTTTTTACACAGTGACTTCTCCTCTGATTTATCTTTATTTTGTATTAAGTGAATAATTTAAATGTTCCAGCAAAGCATATGGCGCATTTTTAAAAAATTTGCAATCAGAGTGTAGGTTTTTCATTAACATTAGTTGAATCATAAATAAAAATTAGAATATGAAAAGCTATTTTTTTTAAATGTAATACAGTTTACATATTACAGTTTTCGTACTTATTGGTGGTGATAGTAATTTCCAAATATTTCTATGATAAGCTGGTGGAAAATACTAATAGAAATGAACTGGATATAACTTTTTTTATTTCGTTCATATCTTTTGTTGATGACGACGTAAAAGTTTACATTTGTCAGCAGTAAATATCTCATCAAAAACATGCATCTCAACTTTTATGCTAATACGGAGACCAGAAAATGTAACATATTATCAAATAGAACATAACTCCTGAATTCCATCTGAAATCAAAATTATAAATAAAATGTAACAAAGAATGTAATTTCAAGAAATTTATATTAAGACTTAAAACAGCATTTAATTGAAATTATTGGAAAGGGTTATTTCTCCTGATCATAGTGACATTTCATTTCTGTGCTTACAATTCGAATACACGATTTGACTTAATAAAAGGATGTGCAAATCATGTCTTCATAAAATAATACATTTATCGATATGTATATATATATATATATTTATATATATATATATATATATATATATATATATATATATACCCCAGTTATTAGATTAGTTGAACTATAATTCTAATATGTATATGGGCGATATGTGCACTGAATAAAAGACATAGTACAGGTTGAACTCACAATACTAGATAAATTTAGATACTTATGAAAGTATAAATATTTAAACGTAAATAATATTGCTTTTAACTTAGTACTATTTTTTTTTATATTTTCAAGCATACAAGTGTCATGAATTTTTCCAAAATTTCTAGGATGGTCCATATAATTTTCCATTGAATTTTAAGTCAATTTCTAGCGAACCAATTTTTTTCTCAACTAAATTTAATAGTTTTAGAATTGCTTACGTTGGGAAATTTACACTTTGTGGAACTTGTTCGCAATATCTCTAGAATATATCGTTCATAAAATTCTGGGAATAGTTTCAGAATATTTAAAATTTGCCCTTTGAACTCATACCCAATTTGGCCGAAAGAAAAAACTCTTTTTTATATGACAAACACACCTTCTTTATAATATTCAGAGAAATATTTTATAACTTCTTACTATTGCAAAATATGTAGAATAATAATTTCCATTACTCCTATGCGATTTCAACTTTCGAAATCAACCAACTACTTAACAAAACAACCTTAACTATAAATAAACATACATACATACGAATAAGTGATTCTGAACGGCTTAATGTTTTTTTCGCCCTGACGTTGGGAAAACTATAAAATTGTACGATGCTTAAATTAGAACGTAGTCCCTAAACATATTTCTTTGCTTAAGAACGGATATTCATAATTAATGAAGTATTTCCTAGTGAAAAATGTTTCACGTAAATTGAAATACAAATCGTATCCGAGAGGGGGAGATTAAAATAAAATTATGGAGGTAGAGACTACTAAAAATATATACGATTTTTAAACAATGGCGTAGTCCTTAATGGATTTTCTTTGTTTAGGATCAGATATTCAAAGTTATTAAAGTGTTTCCTAGTGATAATTTTCTTAAACCTTTTGATGCAATTTATAAGAAGCAAAATTACAAAAATGTAACTTTTGATCATTGTTACGAAGTAAATTAAAATACGGATCTATGTCAGAGGAAATAAAGATTTTTTAAATATTTAGAACATAATAACAACGACCATAATAACGAACGCCTTTAAGTTGCTCTGGAAATCAGTAAAAATTACAATAAATATGTAATGTTTATTATAATTGTTTTAGTATATCTATTAGCAGCTGATCAATGCACAACTGGAGAACCCAATCTTTGAATATGATATTGAGTTATTATTGAACATAAATTTTAATAATTACTAAAAACTATTGAAAAATAAGTTTTAAGATTTTACTTTGATTGTGCTTCATTATTTAGGAAATATTTTTCCTTAAGAAATAATAATGTAACTAGTTGGTTCCACAACCATGTCCACAGAAAAAATTTCACCGCGTATATCATATACGAGTATATATCATAGACGAGAAAGAAAATGAAACAAAATTATTTTGGTATTGTACGGACTTGAAATAATTGAAATTCACAAAAAAATTACTGTATTTTTAATTTCTTCAATTTATAAAATCTTTGATAAATACAATATTAAAAGGAAATACTTCAATGTTACTCGTCTAAAACATTAATGATTATATAGCTTCGTAATTCCCAGGGCCGCAATTTAATTTGAGTATTTATTGAATAATTGAAGAGGTTAAGGAAAAAATTAACAATTAGGTTGGGCAAATGTAATATTAATGCTTCTCATCCAATACAATTGGGATAAGTTAATTATTAATTTGCATAGCACATAAATATAAAAACACATTAGATTAAAATACATTTGAGTTTTAGAAAATTTAATTATTAAATTTTGCGGCCCTTAAAAACTTATTTTCGAATACTGTAGCGAAATATACTTAAATTTTTAATATTTAATTTTTTTTTTAATTAAATTTTTAACACTTTTCAAAATTTTATTATAAGAATATTGCGTGTCCTCCTGCTGCAGTTTATATCTACAAGATCGATAATGAAAAATCTATAGATCGATAATATAATATTTATATTTAAATGTGACTCCAAAATTACTTGAAACATAATATGAGGCGTAGTTTTTTTATACAATCCCCTTACCAGTGTCTACATCATTCGGTGGAAAAGTTCGTATTGCGCTAGGAAAAATTATTTGTTTTTTTTAATTTAAATTTTTCTCATATTCTATTCCTCTAACAGATAATATTGTCATTTTCAAACGTACATATATAATTATAGAAATGGAGACAGAAATCTTTACTTGCCAGTTAAATATAAACTTTATTTAGTACCCTTGTCTTTTTTAATTGACATTTCGATGTTTATTCTACGTAAATTTGTCTTAATAAAATTGCTTCGAATTTTTGCTTCAACGCGATCTAAATTGAATAAAATAATAACCGATTCAAGAAGGAACCAGCAAGCAATCACAGTTAATGAGACCCGCTGTCAAATATTTATGTATGACAGTAAAAATGCAGAACCAATTTTTTTTGTGAAATAAAAATCAGATAAAAATTACATTATTTGCCACATTGCAATACATGGGTATAACAGGAGTGTATTCGAAGTATTTTTAAATCAATTTTTGCATGAAATGAAAGTTTTTTCAGAGATTGTATTTTCAAATATTTACAATATCCCAGGCATAGACATATCATTAATATAATGAAACAATGAGCATTTTTTGGTGTATAAATCAATTCTGACCTTACCGGTTTGAAAAGTGGATTTTTCCGCCGGTGTCTTTGACATATCATTAGATAGTTACAAAATCATTCTATATCATATTTTATGTCCCACTGCATTTAATTTCATGACATGACATTTTATTTAAATAAAATATTAAATCAGATGTGTCAATGTAACCATTTGTCTCAATTTTGGGATAATGCCTTTTTGGACATAGTAATTTCATTTGATACCGTGTATTTTATGAAATCGGTTCATCTTTTTTAATCTTAATTAAGTATTGTTTTAAAAAAATTTGAATTTGCTTTTTCTGCAGTTGAAGCATATTAAAATTTTATGCATTGAAAGCGTTATATTATATTTACCAATAATGTCATTGTTATTTCTAAATGAATATCTTATGCATTACTCCCAATATAACATAAATACTGTAGGCGAGTGGAATGAAGCGAGACAAATGCGTAGTGCATAAGTTTAACAAGTATTTCTTTTTTTTTGAGGTTTCTGCACATTTTGAACTAATAAGAAATTTTTAATCATTCGACATAAACTAATAGTTACCATCGTATCGACTTTTTCAGTAATGCAAATGATCTAAAGGTATTTTAAAAGTTGTAAATCAATTAAGATTTAGCGGAAAACTTTATAGGGATGTAATAAATTAATCACGTAAAAGGTAATAATATTTTTTCAGGTTTTTAGAACATATTTTTTCAGGTTGTAATAAATGTATGTATCGAACATATTTTTTCAGAATTTTTGATGACAATGCATCATCAAGTTCAGAGCTGCCCTATCGGACGCTACGCCCTTTAGTCGAAACGCTTTAAAGCTATTTTTATACCTTCATAAACCAACACTAGAAAATACTAAAATAGACATTTTGATGTATTGTAGAGAAGAATATCTGATTACAACTTGTTACATATTGAACATTTGTATCGATAATCCTATATTATCCAAAGGTCCGTTAATATTTCATACGATGATAAAAAAATACTTATATAAAAGAAAAAATGTTTATTTATTCTGAAAGAACACAATTTTGGATTTTATTTCTTAAAAATCACATCGTGACACTGCTGCAACCTGGAGCGAAAATTTTCAATGACCGACTTACAAGTGTTTCGGGAAATGTTTTGCATTTCCTCGCGAATATGAGCCTTTAATTCCTCAAGAGTCGCTGGATTGATGTTAAAGACTTTACTCTTAAGGTATCCCCAAAAGAAAAAATCCATTGAAGATAAGTCCGGGCTACGGAGTGGCCAGTTAATGTCACCTCTTTTGGATATAACTTTTTGACCGAAAATTTCGCGAACTGTACTTAAAGAGTCGTTGGAAGTGTGGCATGTTACCCATCTTGCTGAAACCACGATCGTTGATTGAAAACATCAAGATCCTGACGTGCTGGAGCAAACAAGTTCTGTAGCATGGCAATATACCGTTCTGTATTCACTTAAACAGCGTTTCCTCTTTGATCTTCATAAAAATATGGACCAATAATGCCTCTTGTTGATAAAACTGCCTATACAGTAACCTTGGGTGAATGCAGGGGTTTTTAATGCTTCAACTTCGGATTAGTGTCACTCCAATAACTGCAGTTTTCTATGTTTACATGTCCATTTAGGTGAAAGTGGGCTTCGTCTGAAAAAAAAATGTTGTCAAGGCTGGCAAACCTCTTTAGCAAACTGCAGCCTGTAAGCATAATCTTGAGGTTTTAAGTGCTGAAAATTTTGGATTTCGCACGAATGCAAATGTAAATCCTTGTATAGAATGCGGTTTAAAGATGTTTTGGATTCTTTTAAATAGAGTCCAGATTGTCCACGAACATACGCTCTAACAAGCTCTATGTTTTTGGGATCCCGTGCTGTTCTAGGTCGGCCAGATCGTGGTTTATCTATTGTTGAACCAGTTTCTTCAAAGTTCTAGACCCATTTTTTTATCGAATGAATCGATGAAGCTTTATTTTTATGCCGTATATTGTATTGGGCGCAAAATTTTCGTTGCACTAGAGTCGAAGAATCTTTGTTTAAATAATACTCTAGTACGCAGAATGCACGTTGTTTCTCGTTGAATGACGCCATGGCACTAAATTCCCATCTGCCGCTCTGACATTCCGTATCTTGCCCGCCCCACTTTTCCCTCGCTGTTCGACGCAGCTGCCGATTGAAATGTTGACGGATTTTTGGACCAACCTGTTTATTCCGAAATATCAGTTTCATAACTTATTAACTCATTGATGGATCAAAATCAAACTTGCTAAAATCTTGAAATTTAATATACACGTAATATTTCAGGTAATAATGAAGGCAAAATGTAAAATTTGTAATTTATTAGCTAAAAGCAAAGATTTCAAGCTAGAAGCAAAGAACTTTATCATAACTTTCACATCAAATTTCGGGCGCACAAAGTAGCTACATGCGTGTAACTTTCTACAACTCTCTATGTACATTTAACAACAAACGTGATCCCAAATAAAAGTAGATAAATAAACCAGATATATAAAGAAAAATAAATTTAATTAGACATTTCCATTCGACATGGGCAAGGCTGACTCCATTCTTAAATTCGTCATGGTACTATTTTATACTACGGCATAAATTCCTATCTTTGTCATTTTGTTATACGACAAGATGTTTGGTGTAATACAACTAGGACATCCTTTTTTCAACCCTAATTATTAAAGCGATGCAATCTGAAACCACCCACCGCCGTTAAGTTCACTGTGATAATGAATATAATATTAAGGAAATCTAGATGTGAAACTTAAACTCTATTACCAACACTCCGTCACCTGGCTTGATAAGTTTAATCTCATTACTTTTGAGGAAAACTTTTTAAATAGGAAATTTACTCCTTTGCAAGTACTTTTTGATGAGGTCATTATGTACAGTTACATTGTTGAAAATGATTCACAGTTTAATTATTATTTACAGTTAAATTTTAGGCGTGTATTTAATTTCTCATTGCCGCATAAATAATGGTTTATAAACTGAACAAAATTAAAAAAAATTTTTTTTTCTCTCTCAATACCAAACTGGTACTAATAGCCAAATTTCATGATTGTATAAGAAAATCTGACACTCATCTTTCACGTTATATATCAATCAGCTTTCAGGATTAATATCTTATATGAAAGTTGCAAATGTGTTTTTCTTCAGAAAAAATTGACTCAAGGAAATAATGAAATTTTTGGGCTTAAGACGTTCGATACACAGAAGTATTACGCAGAATTAAATTTTAATTATAAAACATAGAAATAAATTAAATTGAAAACGTTTAGCTGCTACTGCGGTTTTTTTACATTAATTATTTATTTCGTCTTTTCAAAACCACGTATAATTCATATTTCATGTCATTTTTCCATCAGCCATAAAAAATGGAACGTAATAATATTTTGGAAATAATGAATAAGAGGATAATAGATTAATTGTACGGATGATACTATTAGATTCTTTCCAATTAAGGTTCATCGCTACGATGGAAAATATGACAACGCAAAAAAAATCACTTACACAAGTCACCTTGTTGATGAACTATATAAGAGAAATGCTTACCACTTTCTAGGGTTTCCATTACTTAAACATTATTTAGTGAAAAATATAGAATAGGTTAAATTCTATCCATTTAATCATCTACAAATATATCAAAAATATACTTTTTATACTTTTGTATAAAATGTTTTGGTATTTAATAAATAAGAGAAAAAAAGCTTAACCTACTTGAAACTCTCCAAAAATAGGCCTTTTATTGCTCTGCAGAACTCACAAACTATATTACTAAATGTATGCTACTATAATTTAAAAATATATTATATTTATAGTCTATATTGATGTTAAGAAAGAAATCAGATAAATATCTTTTCTGACTTAATAAATGTTATTTATTGTGAAATTATAACATATTTACAGCTATAGATTTCAATTATAATATATAATTTATATCTATAGATTTATTACTACACAGTAAGGAAAAGGAATATCCTTTTCCTTACAGGGGGCAATTGCTATAAATTTGTTTGCTTTGTCTTACGAAATAACTTACTGTGAACTTCGAGATATCATTATTATTCTAAGACTCAAAACATTTTGATTAAGTAATGGATATTATTTTAATGCCCTTAATTTCGACCCATGAAGTGACTGTTTTAGGATTCCATAAATTAACGATAACAATACAGCTACTCTGGTGGGAATGTCGTTACAAATATTTAAGTTTTGAAATACAGATTTATAACAACCATAAAATTTAAATCACTCAATATATAAGCTCGCAATCCAAATGAAATCTTTCTAAATAGAGAGGACGATCTAATATCGTATATTTCATGTGTGTGGGTTTACGTGGACGTGGATGTTCTTAAACATGCGTACGTATGTGCTTGTGTAGGTGTATATCTGTGTATGCATCTAAATATCCGATAGTTTTACATACTTATTTACGGCCATCTTTTTCATATTCTAATTCAAAATTTAAAATATTTTGTATTTTATGAAAAAATAAAAGCTAGATTTCGTTGAAAAATGTCTCAACAATATTAATATAAATGTTTTACTCCATTAGTATTTATCGCACTTAGAAATTGCAATCCAAAAATCTATTTAGGGTTATGGGATAAAATATAAGCAGCGTTACCTTGTCAATAATTATTTTTTTAGGTTTATAATGGAAACATAATTAAAGAGGTCTTTTCTTTCAGGTGAATTCATAAATTTCTGAAGATCTAAGATCGACTCCAACTTCACATATTTATACTTCTTTTTATTATATTAAAACATTTTCAGAGCTCAAATTATCTTAATGTAAAATTTAAAAATTCATATGCTCACAGCCTTGGGCTACGATCTAAAAGTTCACTCACCAAATAAAACTCTAACTCGTATGAAAAATTATTTACTGCCCAACCAGAAAAAAAATTGAAATCACCTGGATCCTGACACCAGGTCCCTAAACATTTTCAAAGTTCTAGTGAAAAAGTCCTACCTCTACTGAAACGTTTTCCTTTATGTCCTTGTCCTTTCCTCACTTTCCCAAAACATTTCAACAGTTTGCGTTACTAATACTTTTATCTTATAGAGTTTATTGCAGTTTACTTCTTAAGAATCAATTTTCATGCATAGCGATAATATGGTAGGAAGTTTATTAGGAGTAAAATCAGAAGTTCAAAGATTTAAAAAAAGTGTGACAGATTATAAGTTTGGAAGTAGGAGGTAATCTCCGAAAGTACTCGTCCGATTTCCAAAATTCTTCCACCAGTATTTAAAAAAGATCTTCAGGACCTATGTCCAGGTCGAATATGATCTCGTTGAAAAAAAATTATGCAGACCAGTTTTGCAACCTATATCAACGAGAAAATAGTCGAGCCAATGCATTTCTTACGAACGCTGCCTTAACGGTAAAAGATATATTGATAGATGATGTTTATGTATATTTTTATTTACAGTGTTGCTTATTTTATACATTCCAAGCAATCGTAATTAAGGAGTAAACTTCAGTGGCGCGTCGGAGCTGACACGTACAATGTTTTATTGTTTTTTATCTTTCTCTTAATTGTGTAATAAAATAAACAGTCTACTATATTTCAATACAAATTGTTATGGTTGACTGGAACATATTGCCCATGTTGCAATAAATCTGCCATATAAATTGACACCTGCTATATGTATTATAAAGATCATATCTTTTTTTTCTTAAAAAATATTCTACAAGTTTACAAGAAAATTACATGGTCAATAAATACTATTTCCAAAAATATAAATTGCCTAATTACACTATTCTAAACCGCAATTTTGATTTAAAGGCCTAAATCACGACGCATTTCCAGAAGCAGGAAACAGTATATTGAGAAAATACTCGTAACAGCACGTACGAAATCACTCGATATACTCATTCACATCACATACACCGTATACACTTTTACGAATCACATTGATGAGATTCACGACGCCACGTTACTTATTCAGCCTGTCCAGCCCTGGACTTAAAATTCATTTGTTACTAAACCGGAGACGGTCGAATATTTTTCTCACATATTTCATTAAAGTTTTTAAAAGTAATTGATTTAAATAAATTTTCCTGTAGTTAAATATTTGTGGTAAGGTTTTTGTTGGTGATTTATATGGATAATATTGTTTTATATGCTAAATTGTTAAATTGATTACTGTAGTATTAAATTTGTATGTGATAACTCAATGGTAGTCAAATAAATACACGTGTATTCATGTTGTAGGATAGATATTTCTACTAATCCAAAATTTCTTTTGTGGAAATTAGTAATTGATCAGCAAATAACCATCGCAGCCTTCGCACGAAACAATTCATGTAAACAAGTGAGCGACTAATTCTAGAAATTTGAGCTCATGTTTATCGAGAGAGAAAAAAACGAATGAAAATAAACCGTAGATCATAGCGTAACACGGACACCTTCCGAAACTTCGAAATCTTTCGATAGTTTCCGTTATTTCAACAACTTTTAATGAGAAAGACTGAATAGGTTAAATTCTAGTATAACTAATAAACTGAAATGAAATCCTACAGTTTTAAAATATAATGAACTAATATTTTTATGACCTGAAATTTTTATTTTATTCTAATAAGCGTGCTTTTTTGCAACATATTTTAATGACCAAATTTTATATTCCGTGATACCGCTGTTAGGTGATAGCATTTGCAGGGTAACTGAAGAAAATGAGAAAACCACTTTCACGTTACGCGTGAAAATAAAACATGAAACATTTTTGTATCCATTTTATTTTTCCGAGCTCTCTACCTAATATTTTTGCCGTAGCTAAGATAGTCTATTACTATTAAAGACTACAGAAGCAGACGCAAATTGGAATTTTATTTTATGGAAAGATATTTTTTCTTGCTCCTTGAAATTAAAATAATAGTCGCATGAAATAGGACAAAATATTGAAATATTTGACTTTACAAGAAATTTTTATTAAAACATTTTGATGTATATGAAGCTACATTCAAATGACGGATTTATTACTACCATGACAATCGTTCTCAGTATGCTCTCAGTATGTTCTCAGTATGCAAAGCTTAAGTTAATATGTTACAAAATTGCCCTACTTTGTCTTAGACAATTTTTTAGGCAAAATAATTTACTCTGAGGAGAATTGTATTACGAGATTATAGGATTTTACGTTATAGGATTTTTTCTTTCAAAAATAACGACGGTGCCACTAATGTTAAGAATATCTCTCGCAAACATTATGCTTGAAATTTACAATCATTCAATATATAGAATTGCTTTATTAATAAAATGTTTATATATTAGTAGAAAACCAAAATGTTACATAATCCATAAATATGAAGGTTTTGAGTGGACATTTGATTATGTAGGCGCCCGAATGTATGAGTGCATCCACGTAAACGTGCTGTTATGCACTGTATTTGCTATTAGTAACGTTTATACAGTAACTTTATCGTGATTCTCATATCAATATGATAACAGACATATACCCCAGATACCTCAGCGCTTCTTACCCTTTACAAAGACGTAAGCCGCGCGGAGTTCAGATCATCTCAGTTCAATTTAGTCATGAGTCAGTGCCAGTCGTAATCCAGAAATAAATTCAAGTTTAATTAAGTATTTAATAATAATTATATATTTGTAATAACCCGAAAATAAATTGAATTTTAAAAAACCAAATCTTGAAACCATCATAACAGTGCGCATAAACACAGACGCTTTAATGTACGTGCGTGCGTACGAGCTTGCAGTTGTGGGTTTGTGTTTATGTCCGATTATCAGTTTCAATGTACATTTCTGGTTATTTTTTCATCTCTTTTTTGTATTTTAAAGAAAGTTCGATTTTGTAGAAAAATATTGCGTAAGTATTACTATCAACTTTTCATTTTATTGGTATTAGTAATATTTAGAAATTTTTGATTGTATGCTCCAAGTGCAGCAGTATGCAGCGTCCTCATATGACTTATACACTTCTTAGAAGTATAAAAGAAACATCACATAAGAGCCAATTATTTCTTCTTTTTGAACTTTGGAAACATTTTCTCGTTTCTCTTTCACTTTTCTCAAATATTTCAAATGTTAACATTTGGTAAAAATTCACTTGATAAAGAAGAAAGTCAAATATGATGCAAAAATATTTTTTAATAACTTTCTAAGTTTGAATCAAAATAATATGTTTTTTAATCTTACAATATTATATAAGTAAGAAAACGCGGTTCATGGTAGCTTTCGTAAAGGCTAAAAGACATTTATTTAACTTATCTATTAAGGAGACGAGTGTGATATGTTAACAACAATATGGTTATTTTCACGTATATATGTATATATATATATATATATATATATATATATATATATATATAGGTTAAAAACAGAAGTATGAATATTCCTTTGCATGGCACATATTTGTATTATCTCACAGGTATCTTATCATTTTTGGCATTTAAGAGAAAAAGTAAATTGTTTCAATATTCGTTACTTGCCAAATAAAAATAATTAAATATAAAAACAAAACCAAGCTACACGCAATATTTAATTTAAATGCTTAAATCGTAATGACTGATGTTAGAGTATTTTATTATATATCAGAGTAATACGAAGTTCAACCGCCTAAACCAAATTTAAATATGAAAGGATTAGATCATCTATAACCAAAAAAATCAGAACGCCTCAATATTTAACTTCTAACTTCATAGACTATCGACAGCTGGGCTGATTGTATTTTACCATTTCCTTCGTTGCATAGATAAATTTTTAAGCGATTGTCTCTAAAAATACTTATTCCTCAATATATAAAGAATGTACTGAGAAATCATTTCTAATTACTAATTTCAGGTTTATACTAGTTTCTATCAAAACATGGAAAAGATTTGTTCTCATTTGTATGGAATTTAAACCTGCATATTCTTGATCACCAGGATTTTTAGAATAATGTAATCAAAATGCGTCACAAGAGACGTCTAAAATGGTTGTATTGCATTATTATCTTGTAAAAAATTATTTTCCATTAAATTCAAGGAACAAAAATGCCGACTGTTATTATATGATGATTTGGAAAGTATTATAGGACTTAATACTTCAAAGTAGGTAAATTTTCATAAAAGCATATTTTATTTAGAGAACGTTCGATATTGCGTTGCAGTACACTGATATTTATCAGAGTAACTTAAAATGAGTATAAAAAAAAGATAGTTTTATGACTTAAAGTTTCACACTGAATGCAGTAAATGGTTACATTTACGCAAATAAAGCCTGTAAAATTAAGGTTAAGATTTAATTCTTTATTTGTCGTTCGCAGTTGTTTAGGTTTTGTCATAAAAATAATAAACCCTAGAAGAAATTTTAGCTGAAATATTTTTTAAAATCTAAATTTAATTATGACGGTAATTGTCTTCTAAATAAATGTTTAGATTATTTATTTCACTTCTTTGACTTAAACATTTTTTGTTTTGTGGTAGTCCAGTAAAGAATATTTCAACGTCATGGCGGTGAAGTTAATTACTAAAAATATAGTATAACTGCTAAACGGAATATAGCAATACGATAATTCTCTTTGTTTTTTTTTAATATATTTTGTACAATAATTTATAAATTTTATAATTTATTTATTATTCTTTTATTTCTCCTCTTTTAATATAACGACATTACGTCCTACCTTTGAATATAACAACATTATAACAATTGAAAATAAAACATACTTCTTCGATGACAAGGGATAGCCAGTATGAAATTCTACTAAAAAATATATTGTTTCGCCTTTTTAAATGTATTCTGATGAAAATGTTGAAAGGTCCAGCAGTAGTGGAGTAGTGTTAAAATAATTTAAACCCTCATATCCGGTAGCAGAATTTTTATGATATCAACAGGTGAAAAACCATAATTAGTTATACAATTTAATATTTCTGGCTGGAGCTGTGAAATATACAAACATTTGTGCAGTTATTGTTTGAACATTTCATTCGCTATAATTGTTATTCGATTATTTGCAATATTTTGTAAAATTGTTTGCTTGCAGTGTATACAGCTTATGTACAGGGATTCTACAGTGGATAATGTTGACGCCCAGTACGTAATTATTTTTATTTTCCGGATCTTTAATTTATGAATAAGTTAAAGAGGGTAATTGTTAAATTTTAAAATTATATAATTATCCTGATTTCATAAAAAATACAGTTTAGTAAGCTTTTTGATTATTACAAATTTTACTAACTTCCAAATTAGTTGCGTTTCATTTTACATTCCAGGCTCGTATTTAATATTCGTTTCATCTATTTCGAACTTTGCTGGTATTTAAACTTTATCGTCAACTTAATTTAATGATTCGGTAGTTTTATCTGAATATGAATTTAAATGTGTTCACAGAAATTAAATTGCTTGAAAGACTATGTGCTATAGCACATACCAGCATACCAGCATAGAACAGACCAGCTAAATAAATTGCTTTGAATTTGTTAGTTAAAGTCTAGATAAAATAAATTAAATTATATAGAGCCTTTGAGTGCTTCATGAATATAATATTTACTACAACTTCAAATTTATTGGCCTACATCTACGACTTTTGTGATATATCTACTACTTTAGGAATATATAATTAGTTTAAAAAAAAATAACATTAGTTGTATATCTCCTTTATCTATGATGTCGTTGATAAATACATGTGCACATATCCCAAACATGAAATAAATTGCAAAAATTTACCACTTCGATCTTTCGTTTTATAATGTGATCTGTAACATTATATGTATATATAACAATAATTACTCGAGTATAAAAATATTCATCAAGTTTAATGAAAAATTTTATGTCATGAAAAAGGTAAGAAAACCAAATGGGATTACAACAGGATTTTTACCAATTTCATTGTCATCCACGTTAGTAATTTGCATCTTCATATAATATATCTACCAAAAGAAAACTAATTCATGATAATTACTTTTCTGGATAAAACATTTTATGGCTGATTTTCACGTTAGTTGGCAAATAAAACAATTACAAATATAAAATTGCAACGTACATATTTGATTAACCGACGTAAATAGCACACGGGGAAGGTGCCAGTTAGATAAGGATAAGGTTTTATTGATTTTCTATATTTCTGTTATTTATTATTCTATTCTTCTATCTATTTCATTAAAGTCATATATTATATGTGAAATTTTGAAATTCATTCTTCTGAACGCTTAAACAATTCAACCTTTGCCCCTAACACATGGATAAGCAAGACTAATATATTTCTGATCTTTACATACGGGAACGCAAGAGTACTTTTTACGAATTGCAACTAAAAGAAAATTTACTGGATAGCACAAGAAATGAATTTAACATTATCACAAACTGTAATCCAAGCCTTATACTTCAACAGACATATTTTATTTCTATTAATTTATATGTGTATGTAATTTACATTATAGTATTATTAAATCAATTGGTTTTTTAATTGGGTAGGTTGATTAAGGCATACAATGAAACATTTTTTTTTCAATTCAAATGTCATTAACCGACTTCAAAAAAAGGATGAAATTCATAATTCGTCGGAATCTTTTTTATATATGTTCAGCGATAATTCTTTACTAAGTGAATCCATTAAAATGACTCTTTTTTTAATGGAAAAAGGGAACTTTAGGGGTAGTTCCATATAAGTTTTATGATGATCTGATGATAAGATCCAGTAATTAACGATGGAACTTCTTAACGAATGACAGTAAATCAACTCTGTTAAAAGATATTTACTACGAGTAGTTGTCACTTTGCAAAATAACTACACTGTCGATCATTTCAGAGTATGATGATGCGTTCTGGAGATGAACAATAGAACTCCTTATTGGACAATAGTAAATGAACCGTGTTTAATGATATTTGCTCCTAGTAGTTTTTACTTTGCAAAGTACCTACTCATTCGACCATGTCAGAGTGTGATGATGCATTCCGAAGATGAAAAATGGAACTCCTTATCGGATGATATTAAATCAATTGTATTCCAAGATATTTGATATTGGTATACGCTTGTTTTTACTTAGCAAAATAACTACACCATAGACCAGGTCAAAGTCTGATGATTAGTTCCGAAGATGAAAAATGGAACACTGTAACGTACGATAGTAAATTAAACGTGAGTCAAGATGTTTAAAAGTCGTAATTGTTACTTTGCAAAATAACTACACCATCGATCAGGTCAGGATCTAATGATGAGTTCTGAAGTTGAACAGTGTGAGTCCTTACCGGATGATAGTAAATCAACTCTATTTTAAGATCTTTGCAACTGGTAGTCTTTACTTTGAAAAATACCTATACTATTGACCATGTCAGAGCATGATGATGCATTCTGGAGATGAACAATTTAACTCCTTACCGGATGATAGTAAATCAACTATGTATCAATATATTTGCTACTGGTAGTTTTTGGTTTACAAAATAATTGCACTATCGACCGACTCAGCATCTGATGACGAGATCTGAAAATCTGATATTAGATTTGGAGTGTGAAGGACAGAACACCTGAAGTAGTAGCTGCTACTTTGGAAAATCTGATATTGGACTTGGGATATGGAGAATGAAACTCCTCAACGGCTAACAGCTAACCACTGGTGGCTACTACTATCACTTCATTTCTGTGTATTGTTGATAACCGATTACAGACAACGAAGAAATTATCTATATACTAACTTTTGCCTGTGACATTTAGTAATTATACAATATTTTAAGAATGAAAATAATTTAATGTTAGTTATAGGTCCTGATTAATATTCTTAATCACTAAAGATTCTAAAATAAAATATTTTTTTAAAAACCGACTTAAAAAAGTAGGTGTATAAAAAGTGGAAAACATTTAAAAGTAAAATAAAATTTTATATTGTAAATACGCCGTTTAGTAATCTCTTTCATATTGTCAGTGCATTACAAATTAAGGTTTTCAATTTACATTATGAAATTAATCGAATTATAAATTTGTTTAAATTGGTCGACAGTGCTAGCACCGACTTAAAAATAAGTATCTTAGTTATATATTGTGAACAGGCCACCTTGAGTTAAATATTTTTTACCTTTTTGTACCTACTATTTTGAACTCGTTTTTTTACAAGATATTTTCTTTTAATTATCCTTTGTTATTGTATATATAAAAGTGTACTCATGTACCTATTTATTTATATATTTATGTACTTAAATGCATACATTTAATAAATATGGCGAACTTGTTGCTACGAGAGCGATCCCTTAAAGCCAACCATAATACCAGTCCAGCCCCTCGAATGGACATCGAACCCGGATTCCCGTGGTTATATTCTCTTCATCGATTATATTAAACCATAAATGAAAGTGTCAGCTTCGCTCAATAGCTTTACTTTTAGTAAATATTAGTGTTTGTGTATACACGTAAATGTCAGTTACGGATTAATGGAACAAAGGAAATGAACAGCAAATTAGTCCATACAAATGTCCACTGGTGAGTTACTGTTGTAATCGCGATTTTGTCGGCAATGTTAACCACATATTTCGGCATTAACTATACAGTACCCAATTTATTTTAAAGCCAACGCGTAGAATATATTGTATAGCCTAATCATGTGTATACTCATATTCCCAGTCTACTCATATTGTAGACTCCCAAAATGGGTAATGTTACACGCGTTGTTAGCTAAGATTATTTGGGAGATTAATTATGGGCTTAGGGCAAAGAGACATGCCGAGTATAATTAAGGTGATAGTGAAATAATAAAAAAAAATACACACACACACACACACACATATATATATATATATATATATATATATATATATACACACACACACACACACATATATATATATATATATATATATATATATATACATATATGTACATGTATGCATATATATAGTTTCAATTGTCCATCATCAGACAATTATGGAAAATTCATTGATTTTACTATTAAATTGTGCGAATATCATTTCTGAGTTACTTTTTATCCGTAATTAATTAATTTGTTGTAATAAAATAGTTCAAAATTTATCTTGACCAAAAATATAAATTTGGCATAAAAATGGTATGAAATTTATTATCTAATATTTTTTAATTTAGAAAAAAATTTCCAATTTAGCATACTCTAGATAAATTGCACACTTTGTTAAACTACATTGTAAATATATGTAAAATTACTTGCCAATTACTATAATATTCTAAGGTTAATTAATAAATTTTAGAAGAAATTTGGCTTCTGAGTGTCCTCACCCAGAATAATGTAAATGTTATTAATCATTCTTAAATATTTCCGTTGTCAAAGTATTGCGCTTCGGCTTTTTTATTTTTGCATACAGGTTAAAAATTAAAAATTAGAACTTTTTGTATAGAACTAGAATAATTTTCATATAATCATATATTTTTGTTACATTATTATTAATATTTACGAATTAATTAAATAAAAAGTTATTATTTTAAAAATTTAAATGAATCTTGAGTTTAATCTTTCCAAACTAAATTAAATTACGTGATATATTGCATTTCTACAAAGTTAAGGCCACATTTATTCCATATTTTGAAAGCAGCCGATTTGGCTACATTGGCGATATTATAGCGTCGAATCTGAATGCTAAATTTTAAAATTAATATAAATAGATGTGTATAAAAACGATCTGGCAGATGACTGGCTTACAATGGAAAGCTAGTAGAAAAATAAAATGGATGAAAACTCATCTGTCAAATAAACTATATAAATACATGTTTGATGAGCAACTTCATCCTATTGATTTCCCACAGATTTTTGTTGCATAGTGAGAACTTCATGCTGTCTATTTTTGTTACATTCGTAAAGTATAACTTGATAAATTCTAATTTCCATTACTTTTAAAATCTTAAAATATCTTTCTTTGTAAAAGACAGGTGTATTTCTTCGCTATTTTATATATTTGGTATTACTTTTATTAAAATTTATAAACTCGCTAATTTTTTGATAAATTTGGTTAATTTTTTGTTTACTGTTTTACAGTACTGTTTATTTTTTGTTATAATTGACTTACCCTTTTTATGTTATTTTATTAATAATAGTAAATTTAAATATAGCCCACCATTAAGAGCTCAGACCACCATGATAAAATTTGTTTATTTTGTTACAGTAAAATCTACCTAGCACAGTCTAAACTTTGTTAGATACTGTTTAATTTGATTCAACATCGTTAATTTGTGCAGCATTTTATCTGTTTCAATATTTATTTTCAATAATATTTATTGAGAAATATGTTACGTTGAACCACTCATTCTATTTTATCGACTCCAGAATTTAAAATAGGTAGAATTGTACTGGTCTTAAACATACTGTAAGAAGATGGTAACTGAAAAGTTTCTAATTAATGAAACTACTTTCAAAAGACAAAAACCATACCACACACCTCCTACTAGTATAATTGAATAAAATGAGATCGGGATAAAAACATGTTTCTTAAAACTAATTAAACGATTAAAACTAAATAATTTTTCCTATGAAGAAATTCATGTCTTTTATAAATATTATTTTTGGATGAAAAGAATATTTTCAAATTCGCTCCACTTTTTAGCGCACAGGAACCTTATAATTTTGTGATGATAGTTCGTCTATATTGATTGACCGTGCTTTCTGTGATGATAGTCCGTACATCATGTAAAGCGATGAATATCTTGTGCAATAAATTGCGTGCAGTAAATATCATTAATTTTTTTATATGGTGTATTTTTCGTTCTACGTTTTTGAAGTCGTAACTTTTAACTTTTAAAGAAGGTAACTTTTATTGAGTCCTTCAATAACATTTTGTACCACAATAAAATTCGTTAACATTAAAATTACCTCATCTAGTTTATCTAATTCATTCATCTAGTTAAGAGATACAAAAGAAAAAAACATTTTCAATTTAATCTCCCGTACTACGTTATATAAAATTAAAAGAAAATAATAAAAAAACACTTATTTCATATTTTGTAGGAAAACAAAGATGGGGAAAGAAGGGAATATGAAACGGTAAGTTTCAACCCTCCAATAGAGCTAATTCGAATACTAAGGTTTATTTAATATCATCTGATATAGACACGATTTTATAAAGCGTATACTTCAACTTCTGCGAGATTTTAACGTAATATACATCTTGTTTGCATGTTTATAAGTAGGTATTAATATTATTTTTAACCTGGGTAGGAATGTATTTAAATTTTTCATATAAATAAAACATTGTCCTGCCTAGCAATACAGGAGCTTAATTCCGTACTAGATAAACGAAATCATACCGTATTGGAAGCTACTCGAGCAAATCCTAGGACTAATTATATTATAAAAGGGAAAATAAATTGGTTTGGTGGTTCAGCGTCTTAACGCCTCAATCGAACTTCGCGAAAATTTGGGTACGTCTAGCCTATCTCAATAAATTGTATATACCAGAAAATAATTTTATTAGTTTAAATTGGAATTTTTCTGGACATTTCCTTATTTTTAGTTTACGCTTTAAATTCATAAATAATCTTCATCGAATTCAAAAAAAATTTACATAATTTATAGTACAATATAATGTTACCTCTTCCTTAGTAGAAAAACCACACTGTGAACAAATACATTTATGTACATTTGCAACGTAATTAGAAAATATAATTATTATTTTAGAACTAATCGCTTTGATCGTCAATTGTACAAAGTATAAATGTTCAGCAATGAAAGCAATACATTTACAATTTTATCTAATATTATAAATGCAAAAATGAGTATCTGAAATTACTTCGTTTCGTCGTTATTTCAAAACACTTGGAAATTTTGCGTGCTGCCATTCAATATTTTTACAAAGAAATTATTTTTAAAGAAAAAAATCGAAGGCAATTTTCTTTTAAAAACTTTCAGAAATATGCAATTAGGTATATTTGTATAAATATTTTCTGTTCTTTCTAATCAAGTCTCTCTACAAGGGTACCCGCCCAAGGACGGTCCAGCAAAAAATCTGATATATCCTGAGGCTACCCGTCTAGCCAGTTACTAAGTTTATTTAACAAGTGTTGTTTTAGGTTTCTGTAGTTTTGACAAGAACTGTTATGATTTTATTATGCCTCAATTTCAACCAAATTTTTTTCGGTTAGAAAATATCGTCAGTGAAAATAAATATAAGCGTTGAGAGGAAAAAATCAACGAAGAAATTTTGTCATAAAGGATGAAAAATTATATTACGACGCGATATGTAAATGGCAGTAAAAGCCTTGAAAAAGGGAGAATAATTTCAGATTTAGATTTAAAAATGACAATTTCGAATACAATAACTTTGCTCTTTGCCTTAGATCTATCACGTGGTAATCAAATATAATCCGAAATGTCTATTAAGTATTATTAGTTTTAATAAATCTTTACAAAATTATTTAGGTAATTATATATATATATATATATATATATATATATATATATATATATATATATATATATATATATATATATTACTTACATTAATTTTTCATAATTTTCCTAATCTGAATAAACAATTAGGTATATTATTGAACACAAATACCTCAAACTATCATATGCGAATACAAACCTACTCAGTACAATGCCATTCAAATTATCGCCTACAGGATTTTGTTTTACATGCAGAGGATTTTTAACTTCAATATTATGAAGACCGTCCATTATGATAAAACAGAATCAGAATACGGGTGCCCGTAAATAGGATGTAGTTTACCTGGAATTGGCAACTACTCGGTTTACTTACTGGAAATGCAATAGTTACACATATGAGAACGTTTCGTGAGAGACGTTATATCGTGAGAAACTTGTTCACATGTATAATATGAGCTATTATTCGTATATCGGTGAAGTACTTTGTACATATTCGTATAAAATATGGTATTTATGGCGATTAAAGTGCAACTACATACAATTTTGTTGAAATCAGTTTAATAGAAGCAGGTTCAACAATTATCGTAATTGTTATTAAATAATATCTCTACTTTTCAAGCTACAAAGACAAAAAACCTAATTCCATCAAAAATTTTAAAAAAAGAAAGAATATTCGGCAAATTAATCCTTAAGAAATTTAAACGCAATTATGATAACTAGTATAACACTTTCGAATTTTCCAAAAATTTATTAAAATTAGTTTAACGTTGTGGCAAAATGTGGTGTGTTCAGAGAAACCGGTGGCATAAAATATTGACGTATTCAAAATTAAAACTTTTCTTTACCTACTCATAGAACAGATAATTAGGTATAGTTGAAGCCAAAATTTATATGAATATTCATTTTGACAAGTTTAATTAAAATAATGTTGTCCGAGTTAAATGTAGACTCTGAGGAGTCTAGCAATAATATTTGTAGACAAAATTAAATTCACATATTAATAATTTTTTTATTATTGTAGATAAGTACAATTAATAAAAAAATTATTAGAAATATTCCAAGTATTTTTAAAATATGAAATTTAATAAATTAAAACAAAATAACCTTTGTAGCTGTATGTGAGGACTTAAAACACTATAGGATATGACGGTAAGAGTAATTGTGATCGAAATGAATAACGAGTAAACTATCAAGGGATTCAATTAGCAACACAAATTTAGGAGGTATGGTTTACATATTCACTTAACACTGTATCAGAAAACTAACTAAGAAGTATAGAAGTTACAGCCTCATTTATAGCTATTTATTAAGGCATTAATACTACAAGGAACCGCACCGCCGCTTTGTGCTTATTTCATAATGTATTTATACCCAACTCTGTTGTTTATCTGCGTCACTGTGCATTCTGGTAAATGTTCACATCCATTTAGTTACACTGTCTCTATCCAAAGTTATCTCCGCCCGTAAGCTCGCTCTGTCGTACTTTAGCACGTACCGTATTTAAAGGAATTTAAGTAAAAGCTCTGTATGAATATTTCGAAGTTTCGTAATTGTTAAAATAAACTTAACAGCTGTTTAGAACGACGTACATAAGATACAACGCAGTTGTATATAAACTATGTTTAATGATGCAAAATGAAATCGTAACATATTTCACTATATTCCATTTGTGTATGTTGCCTAGGTGAAAAATATTTGAGATATAAAAATTAAAGTTATTTAAATTGTACATACTCCTTGTTTTTTTCTTCATACAATGTTTATAAAAATTCTGGTAATATACTTTTAGTCTTTTTACTTTCAGAAATTATTATATAGTGGCTTCATTACATTTATTCATTTATTAGGAACAAGCGATATTTTATTAATACATTAACGGAAACTGGCGAATGTCCATATAGCATTGAGTCTAAGTATTACGAGAACAAAAAACGAAACTCACAAATAGGGAAAATGAAAATATAAGCTCCTTAAAAGTTTTATTCATTTGACTATTAAACTAATCATAAGTGTTGTATTTTTTTTATGAAAATTTAGGTTATTTTTCATACCATTTTTATAAACACTATTTCCACGAAGCGCTTTGAAACACAAAGATACACTTTGAAACAATGCAAGTTGTATCCGATTGCATTCTCCATACAGGGATGTAACTTATCACTTCATGTAACTTCAACATGATCGTCAAAAAAGCCATATAGAACTTGAAAAGCGCTTAAACATTCATTGTAACACCAACGGAATAAATGTCAATAGAAACAAGAATTTTTAAAATTAATTTAAGCAATAGTCACAAATAAAACAAATATACTCAGTATTGGTTATGTTTTGCACTCGTGTTCAAAATATTATCATGTAAAATCATGATTAAATGTTTATAATTTTTTTATTAGATTTTTATTAGATTTTTTAAAATTTTTATTAGATTTTTATAACTATTTTTATTTTTTAATAACATTTCATGATGTATTAGAAATAAGATAGGGGTAAATTCATAAAGGTAGCTTTTTGTATTTATGGTTAAAATTTGTATTTTGTTTTACTTGTTCCTGATTGTCAATCGCTGAATCGCTTGCTTTTTTATGTTTTAAAAACACCTGCTTTTTTAAAAATGACATTCTGCTTCTAAATTCCTGGTCCTTTTTTGCTAGTTTATCAATAAACAAATCATTGAGGAGGTAAGAATATCATAAGGAGGTTAACAGCAAAATTATGATTAACGTGTAAATATTACCAGATTTCTAATTTTTTGTATATAGTGTTGACAGAGTGTTTTTAAATTATTTCAATTTACATAACTTTGAAATACAATTTTACCACTCATTTTTGGTTCTTCAAAAACTAAACAAAGTAAGGTCATAAATTTAATCAGGTAAAAATTAGCATACACGAATAATCAAAATTATAAAAAAGTACAATATCGTGTTTTGCCTTCTATTAGGTATTAATTTCCAAATAAAAAAAATCGTCTTCATCGTAATTCTACGTGACCTAATTTTTAAAATTAGATAAAGTTTGTTCAAAGTTTAGGCTAAACAAAGTCTAACAATACAAGTGAAATTTTGGTAAAGAATTTCACCTAATGAAAATAATACCACCTTTTGTTAAATGAAAACCAAAATTAAAAATTATTATAAATCGTTGTATGAAATGTTTCCAGAATTGGTACATTAGTACTTAATACTATTATCATTACATTTCAATAACTCAGTACTTGAGTACATTTATCTGAAGAACATAATTGAAAATATATGATCGCGTAATGTGAAATTTAAATATTCTGTTATGTATATGTAAATCTAAATATATTATTGAACTTTGTTAATAAAAATATATGTCCTTAATATTATCCACATTATGGCGTCGGTAACTAATTATTATGCTATACGTAGGAACCATATTATTTAAAATATGGGCACTTCAGGTTGTAGCTTAACATCGGTATTATTCACGTGTTGTCATCAGCCATAGTCATAGTTTTATGCAATACTGATATAAGTACAAAATATACTCGGTTATGTCAAAAATGCATTACGTATGTCTGTTTTTATAAAAAATGTAAAATAGTAAAACAAAACATTAATAAACCGATAAAATTATAAATGAAAAACATAATAGAAGAAACAATAAATGACTGAACTAAATTAAGATGCGTAGATAATTTTTTAATTTGTAATAATGATACAATTGTAATGTGATTTCACATTTTTCGCATTTCGTTTAGAGCAGCAATAATTTTTATCGATAAAACATAGACTTAGCTTAATTTACACCCTTCACTAATGTCTTAAAAAATAAATGTTGATTTCTTTTACAAATCATTTATAAATAATAACTATTAACTGAAATAAACAATATAATGTGAATGTTACATATCCGCAAATGAACTTTCATGCCAATTTTTTTCTAAATTTCATATCCCACTATGATTTTTGCACCAATTAATTGCACAATGTGGCATTATATATTGCAACACATTCGCGACTATAACAAATATGCAACGGTATGTCCGTCGATTTTTCGATTCAATTTTTGAAAATAGAACATATGTCGAATTTTACCTGCATACGGCTAGCGGCCTGGCTGAAAGTCCAGTAGTTTTCAGGTTCATGGTGTGTGTGTGTATATACAATGTTCACACTTCTAGCAAATTTACGTAATGACATTATATACGTCATTTATTAATGTTATATTCAACGAAGCTAAACAAAACAGTGTAAATTTTAATGACAACTTCAAAATTGTCAAACGAATCCTTCAACGAGTTCCAACATGCTACCAGTCACGCATAACTTTGAACGCTAGTTTTTCCCTCGGCGCTACCACACGGAGTCTACGCACATTAGAATACCTCCAACTTCGCAAACAGATGTTCCACTAGAATTATTGTTGAAGTTTTAAACTCATCTCATTGCCCGAGTTTGCGTAACTCATGATTAATTATTCGGACGGAGGACGTTAGTGGGACGATCTTTGTTAAGCCTTTGTTTTGGCTCCAATCGTGAAACTAAATGTAATATGACATCTATTCCCTAATGGAAATTTTGCTATTAAGGAAAAGAGACGTAGGTTATTTTTATAGTCGTGATTCCACAAATATTTCCACGTGTATACTACTTGTATTACTCTACAATTATTTTAACGTAATAAAAATTTCTTTGAAATGGTTAATTTTTTAACGTCACATGTAGAATAATGTTTAAGTAACAAGCAATATATGTGAATTTTTATATATAGAAGAAGAACATTTTTCATGATCTTTTAAAATTGGCAGCAAAATAAGAATTTAAATTATCCTTGCTTTGGTAATTGACAAAGTGTCACATTGATTTGGTTTCAGAAAACCGATAAGGTTTAAAAGCAATTAAAGTCATTGCTGAAACTTTTATATAATTTATTTTTGTGCGAAAAGTTTCAGTAGTAGTATCAATGATTAATTAAATATTTAATGTGCTGAAATTTTTTAATTATTTTTAAATTCTAAATACTGAATTATTGTGAAATAACTGGAATAAACGTGTTGCCCACCCATGGGTATTTAGTTTTTTATCGACTAGTGAATCCACCTTGAGTCTTGATGATAGATAAAATTATAATGCGGCTAATTTTATTTGGAAAGAGGAGATCTTTCTTTTAAAAACTACATAATATTTTAACCATTATATGTCGAATTAAGGTCGCGTTGGTGGAACCAGGTAGATGATTACGAAGATGTACCTTGATAAGAAACCCGGACAAGAACTCACTTAGCAATACATGTAAGAGATGAAGGGCGGTGGAAAAGTTACGGTTTATATATCCTCTATCAAAGACTACACGGATTGTACGGAAAGGGTGATGTTACTCTAGACTAAATATTTTAACACTCCCTCGTCATTAGACACTTCGCGATCGATGAAAGTTTCACATATTTGTAAAGTTTACGCGGTGAGCTCGGCTTTAGATTTACGTAGATCTGCCTTTAATTTTACCTTAATTTACATTTCACACTATGTGTGTTATATATCACTGATGTCTAGTGACATAATACACATAACATAATTATACTAAATTAATATCTTCCAACACTATATTAATGTCTACATTATACTCCTCCAGTTAGAGTGATTTTCAAAGGTATAGGTTCACAACATGAGATAAGTAATTTAAAAATATGCATTAACTCCTATCCTAAATTAACGAAGCTATATATCTAATGTTACTGAAGTTTACGTTTTACATAAAATGTTTATATTTTTCAACCCAAATTTACTAGGATGTGTCGGATTTTACTTAATATTATTTTCGAAATTTACATTTTATATTTTGCGTTGAAATCATTCAACAGTAATTATTTTGTATTTAGACACGTATATTATATATATATATATATATATATATATATATATATTTTTTTTTTTTTTTTATTTCAAAGACAGCATGTCCATGTGTCCATCCAATTTTATCCGAATTTGTTTCTTATTCAGAATATTGTTCCTTATTTAAATTTTCCTACCCAAATTTGAAACCGACAATATAATTTAACCTGAATTTGCTTTATAAACAAATTAAAGAAACATGAACTTTTGCATTTCAGATTGACAGAAAGAAACATTTTATCCACATTTGACAGTGAAGTTTTAGCAACAAAATTATAGTTGATATGTGTCTATAAGACATGGACAGCTGAGGAGACAGTTTTTTTATTATAAGATAATGCAAATAGCGTTGTAGACTACAGTAAACACTTCCTAATGTTAATAAATTTCAAAATTCCTGTTTTATAATAAAATTAATGAAAGGCTTAATAACGGTATCAGGTTGAATACTGCCAGACTGTTACCATTAATCTAAAAAGTACTACACTTGGTGAGACTGCTTAAAAATTATCAATTATGATTATCTTTGACATTATGAATTCAAATTTAATAATTAATAATTTGAGAAATTAGCGTGGAACAATAAGCACTTTGACTTTTCAGCCATTGTTCGGTTCATTAGTTCCGCTGCTCCATTTTATTCGTATGTATATCCAGCCCATAAACACCCATTATTTTGATATTTTGATGTATGATCCCAATAATTTTTATGAACTGAAAGAATAATTTATTTGTGTATTTGAACTTTGTGTCTGAGTGGAGAAATTTAACGCTTCAATTCCATTGATTTTCAACCTGCTTTTTAAATTCCTTGAATTGTTCTAAAGTTTCCGACTTCCTTTACAGGAAGAAAATAAAACTCTTTTTTGAACCGTCACCTATAAATACCAAAAATATGTAGGTCTACCGAACAATGTAGTTTCACCGAGCTGCAAATATTCAGGTGCACTAAATCTGTACCGTTTGTGGTTTTTGGAAAATTAATTTACTAGTCAATCGCGTTGGTTTTCCTAATAGACATGTTACGCATGTAAACTCGTTATTTTTTTGGCAAATTGCATACCTTCGGTGTTTTTTATATTTTTTCTAGGTCTTTGAAATTTAGATGACTCAGAAACTGGATGACAGGCAACATCCGATAAGTATGCAACATTAATAAATATATTCAATCAGTACATATTTCTGACCGAAATAGTAGTAGCTACACTTTCATTACTTCTTCTTATTGTCAAGCTATTTTTATTGTTAAATTTTAGTTTAGACTACCTTCCGTTATGACTTGGCTATCCGACAATAAACTTGTTGCTAAATTATATAATTATATCATATTATTAAATTATTGTTTTATTGTATTGATATTTGTCGTTACAGACGTTAATTGTATCGTCTTAATAGACGACACCATCCCTACTGCTGAGGTACGATGGCTACTGGTACTTGCGTGAAAAGGTAATCCTGTTTTATCGAATACAGAAGAACAGAATGCAAATGATTCATTTCTTTTATGACCGAATTTTCACAATTAAAACACCTGACTTTTTTCCGCGGATTATTTTTGTGCTTTTTATCTTTGAAATGTATGTTAGTCGCAAAGAACTTTGTGTCAGTGTTAATTATATTAACGTCTTGTGAAAGTTTGTACTTTGACCGAATTTGTACTTATTTTCAAACTCGAGCTTTCGATTGCTATGATCATCCACTTGTATGATTCTGATAGACCGAAGAGTAACATTGTTCCAAGTTAATCGTCGTCCATTGCAAACTCGATATTTCGAAGTTCATGTGTTTCGATCATTTTTCTTCTAACGTAGTTTCTATATTTTGACATTCCTCAAGAGCCGTCATATACCTTATCACCGAAATCACGTGTCAGATTATTCCGGACTTTTGCAGCTAAATATGAATAATTTTCGTTCTTGCCTTCAAGCTATCTTTCAAAGCAATTGTTTAACTACTTTTGACATTTCTTGCGTGGATGTTTCGTTTTTACGCCCAAACTCCATGTGGAAAAATTATGATAATTCCAGGTCAAACTTAATTATCATTATTGAATTATTTGACGACGTTTTTACCTCATTTCCGTTGTGAATAGTTTGGTAATTACCACATTCGTATGTTATAAAACTTATTTACAGATTTTTTTTCCTTTCTTTTTACAAATTTTTTTTTGTTTTTAAATATCGACGCTAAGGTTTCTAGACCCATAACTTGTTGAATTAATTTTGCGTTGATGGAACCGCTTGGATAACTATTGAGGTATACCTTGATGATTCATACAAAATAGTCCGTAGAACTCTTGATGTCGCCGAGTAGAACATATAAAAGAGGAAATACGGTGACGGAATTACGGTTTTTGTACCCTCTACTATAGGCTGCATTAATTATATAGGGAAGGGCGACATTCCTATACACTAAATATTTTAACATTTTTTATAATTTAAATTTGCTTTCCAAAAGACAAGCGTCTCCCATTGTTGATTTGTGCATACTTACGTATGAGAAAACGCTACATTTCGCAACTACTGACCGATTTTAGTGATTACTTTTTATTTCAATTAGTTTTCTATAGAATAGAAATCTACTAATTTCCGTTACGCTTTTTCAAAATAATTCAATGTAAATGAAGATTTATCCTAACATTTTTCTTTTTATTGTACTGAGACTATTTATGGCCTCTTTTTGGGTTTGCTGTTTTTATTTCACTTATTTTAATTTTTAACTTCTTTATCATTTTAACATTGCAGTACATGCTTTAGGTTTTAGTAACGATTTGCAATTATTTCTAAGTTGTCAATACATAAATAATATGTAGAAATTAAGCAACTTTATTTCTTTAGTTTAATTAAGTAAATCAAGGAAAGAAAATCAATTCAAGTTGCTTTGACTATAATTTTTATACTATGAGTTTAGCCAAGTAAATAAAGAGACCTTACATCTTTTGACATTGTACTCAAGGTATTCAATTAACTTCGTTTGATACCTTATTATATTCGAAACTAAATTTAATATTTGATGCACAGTACAGCATCATCGGTTATTTTAAAGACATTTTTTTTAATAAAAATCGCAACTAAAATTTGTATTGTGAGCGACATTAAAATCTTTTAAAGTTTCATATTACAGACTAACAAAGAGAAACTTAATCCAGATTATGTAAAATAATTCCGTGAGCCAATATAATGATAAAAAGAAAACGATGCCCAGAATTGTTGTATTGTCATTGTTGAAAAGTATGAGAGTATTGTAATAATTCGATACGATATGCTTAACGTTTGCCTAATTTTTGTCTCAGGAATAGGTATGCTGAAGAATGTTGTAGCAGCGCTGATCGCACCGACCAAGTGGCAACGGTATCACATTGTTGAACGTGGTAGACGACTTCGAATAATTAAAGAAGACAATGCCAGCAAACGGTAAGCAATGGCTGCAGCTCACGCATCTCAACTTCTCGGTTCGAACAGTGGAACCATCACTCTGCGTAACACTTTGATGGTGAAGTGAGAAACCTGCAGCTCGGGCATCGCAAAGCCTCGGTTCGAGCGACGGAACCATCACTCGGCGCGGCAAGTGGGGAGCTCCTGTTCTGCATCCCACGATGATCAGAGCCGAACTGTGAAACACTCCAACGATGGGAGTCGTTTTGTATATCATGCGGTTTGGGGTGTGGGGCTTTTGGGGTATGCGCTGTCTCACTCTGCGAAAATCCGTGTCTGTCGCGAAAAACTGTCTCAAGTTATGTGTATTGCCATCTCTAGTTTGTACTTAAATTTTTGCGTATAAAAGGGGCGTTTCGAAATAACTTACATATAATAAATAGCTTATACTAGCTTTATTTCAAAAGCTTTGTGTCCATATTTATTGATAATTATATCTATTACCACATTGAACTTGACTGCACGTTTTCTCAATTCATATCTACCCTTCTTTGATAAAACTGTACAGAAATTTGATACTTTTTAACCTTAATTTTAACGAGTTGCGGCTAACTTTTTAATAAAGTACTACTTGGCTCTTTTTAATGGCCTTTTATGATAATATTTCTCTTTCTTGTTAAATTATTTGAAAACGTTGTTTCCCAATTGACTTTAATTTACCAATGCACCGTGCGTTTTTTTTTCTTTTTTATTTATTTATCAGCCATATGAATTTAAAGCGAATTAAGTTCTATCAAAATTCATAAAAGTTAAGTAGAGATTTTAACCCAGCATATTATATTAAGCCGATGTGGTGACAACACTTACGAAAGGATTAATATTCACATTATGTCACACGCGCGTAAACCGTGAGTATTACTTCCGACCTATTTTAACGAGAATCATAACCTCGTTTTACTTACTCAGCCAAGCAACGTCGGAGTTAATATTCGATTACTTTTAATCTGAAAAAGGCTGAAAATTTTACTCACATATCCATTTAGATGACTTAGTTTCATTATGTTTAATTTTCCTGTAAATAATTATATTCGGTAGGCTTTACTGACAAAAGTCATCATTGCTCAGTGCAAATTAATTTGGTGAAAAATGTTCAATTCGGTTTTATGTTATATTTAATCATTTAAATTATAATAACGAAAAAATTATATTTTATTTTGTCTTTCACTTTTACACCATATGCAGATAGATATTAATCTGCTTTTTAAAAATAAATAAGGAATTAACCCACTGAAATATTTTTATTGCTTTTGAATTGAATATGCACACACACACACACACATATATATATATATATATATATATATATATATATATATATATATATATATATACCAAGTCTTAGGCTGATGACGGAAACGGAAACAGTAAAAAGATGGGATCATTCGGAAGTTTTTAGCCCTAATTAATCATAAAAAATAAAAAAGTTTTTACCTCTATACCCAGTTTTATTACTTCTTACCATTTTTGAAAATTAATAAACGACGTTAAAAAACTAGAAATTGATTATATATTTTCAAATACGTTGTACTTGTTTACTAGAATACCTTTCTCAGTTATAATAGAGGATAATGAAATAAAAAAGGAATGTATTTTATAAATTTTTCTCAAACTGCGTTCTCCTCTTTTTGATACGTACGTGGGTGTACGTAGCGAGATTGTACGTGGTAAATAGTGAGCCGTGATTATTCATGAGTTTATTAATAGTCTTAGGACGAAAGGTATCTACCGAGTATGAATAAGGTGATAATAAACTGTAAAGGACATATTAATTTTAAAAAAATATTTGCAATTTTTTAAACACTGCTAATGCACTCAACTACGACCTCATATTATTTTAACCACCATGCTCAGGTCTTATTCGCAGATATTTCTACTGTCGTATAAAATGAGAATATATATAAAAGGGTTGTAATGTAATAAAAAAGGTAACATAGTAAACATTCAAAATATATGTAGTTTATTGGGTTTTTGATTCATTTAAAAAATACCCAACGTTTTATGCAATAATTTGATTGATTTGGGATATCATGTAGATTGTTGGACTTAATCATGTAGTACATTTAACGAAACCATCTATAACTGAAAAAAAACGATTTGGGTTATACAAATAGGTACCACTTTTTGACGAAATGTGAGCTAAATTTGAGTTAAATTATGTTTTAATCTTTACATTTAGCTACATGTGTTTTACACATGTAGCCGAATTTCCGAGATTCTTTTCTTAATGGTTGACTACGTTACTATGTGCATATATGTCTACACACACATACACACACAAATACACACGCACACACGTACGCCCTCATGCACACGCGCCCATTCACACACACACGTAAACAAACACACACACACGCGCGCACAAACACGTCCCCGCGCCCGCACACCCACACGCACAAATACACGCACACATGCACGCACACACGCACACACACATGCACAGACGCACACGCATACACGCACGCACGCACACACGTTTGGTCCAACCAATTTTATACTAAACGCACAAAACCTGTGGAAGTAGGATCGACAGATATAGAATTCAACATGTCAGACGGTGATAGGAACAAAATATTAAATTGACATTTGAGGTTTAATGCAACACACGCAAAACTAACCCATAATTGATTTATTTGCTTCCTTCTGGTTGCTCATAGTGTGTTTCTATTTGCAAATTTTGTTGTGGAAAATTGGAAAATGGAAGAATTGAAGAAACACGAAAGTTCGTCTAATTTTAATTTTCTTTATTCGATAGTTCTTTACTTATTAGATTTTCTTTACTTTTAGATTTCTACTTAACTATTGAAAACTATATGATTATTCTATACGTCGAATAATTTCTGTCTGGTTGTTTTTCTGAGAATGGAAAAAATCGACCCTCCGTGTTTGAAAGTAATTGAGTAACAAATAAATTAAATACTTTTATAAAGGTATTTGTAACAGCAATTTAATTTAACAGCGTTATCATTCTAATAATTCCCTTTAAACTTTCAGTAACAGCTTAATATATTTCAGTGTATATTTTTAAATTAATAATTCCTTGACCGCTTACCATCTAGCTTTTTATACGTATTTATTACTCATTTGCCTCTAAACTTATAAAAGTGAAGGCCTTCAGAATGTAATGATGGTAAATATTTATGGAAAATTATAATTAAACATTTCATAATTTTGGAGAGACAAAGTATATAAACACTATCTACATTACTACGGTATTTCCCATAACTTAGACATCCTAGGCTAAAAGAATTGCCACTTTAGTGAACGTGCTGTAGAAATGTCCATAAATGTTGTACACATGTTTATATATGAATACACCGCATTACTTATTGAAAGCTATTTGACCGGTAAAAAAGCAATGTGATGAATAAAATAATACTCCAGTTTGTCCCATATAAATAAATAAAAGCTTCAGAGGCAACATTTCACGAATCGCCCGTTGGAACTGATCGAAATCAGATCATCCAGTTGTGTGTGGTATGGACTCGAAAATTCATAAATTTCGTGAAATTTATTGTATTGGGTTTGAGAAATATTAGCTACAATTTTAATGAATTTCTATTTATATTCGATCAATAATTTTCATGTGTGTCAAGATTATTAGACCATAGTCATATATATCAGATTTGACGATAATGATGATAACTCATGCGAAGTTGTTAAAAATTAAATTGTGTCACTTGTTTTTCTTACTTATATCTATGAATCTACTTATTTAGACTTAAACACTAATAATAAGTAGGAAGTAATATCCAAAAGATTGAACCGATTTCATTACAATCTCATAAATGTTTTTATTTCTGTGCAGCGTATAATTGACTTATTATCACATAAAAATTAAAAAAGTGATTTCCTTACTAGCCCTTGAAAAAAATAAAAATAATGTTTAAATTTTCGTGAGTACGTAATTTCATGCCAGTCTAGCTGTTATAACAAAAAATCGCAATTTTTTCAAGTTCTAGTTATATATAAATAAATTGTAACATTCTATTTGGAAAATGAAAGAAAAATTGAAGTTATTGAAGAATATTTTTGCTAGCGTACCCAATTGAATCCATGACAAAATTAAGCAGATCACCAATACTATTTACCTTTATGTAACCAAGCATATTTTTTAAAATTCGAATTATTACTAAGGAAGTTCAATTCTTCATTTTTAGGGTATCGGATGTACAGTCTACGACCCCAATCTTATTAACCGGCACTATGCTGTCTCTGTCTATTCAAAGGTATAAACTTTTAAAATGGAACATGATATATACGGATATCAAATTTACAAACAGTGTACGTTACTATGACACCAAACCAAACTAAATGAATGGTTTAATTGAATTTACTTTTGGGGTGGCTTTGGTAAACACCCAAAGGGAGAAAAGGGTTTGGGTGACAAAGCATGTTTTTCTAAATTGAAGCTAGTAAAATATCGTTGTAAATAATTCTGACATAAGAGGTAAAAGGAATTTTAAAATTATTTTTATTTCAAAATATCAATGCAAAAGGTCAAAAAATTGTCGATCTATTCCAATAACCCGAGTACAATGGCGACTGGAATACCTGGTTAATATTAGAACTGTCTTTATTCAAACGATAAATATAATCAGTTTTTTGATGACGCATACTCGTTGAACATTCGTATTTTAAAAGTCTAAATATAACATTTAAATTTTGAAGATATTTGCAGCGCATTCGAGATTCGAGATTTCATTTTCGAGACTTATTTATGCCCGTTGAATATTCGAATTTAAGGACGTATTTATAAAATCCCGTCGCTGGAGATATTTACTAGTCGTAAAATCACCAATACACGCGTGACGACGGCGCTCGTGGTGCGCAACTAACTGTTCGCATTACTCTCGATAGCTTATGTAATAATAAAAATAAAAATATATGTCCAATATTTTTGTAGTAACCAGTTTTATTTATTTTGTATCAATTACGCTTTTACCCATTAACCATGCCAGCTAACTGGAATGGTTATGTAAAATGATTGTATTTTCCACACGTGACTATCGAGGTAGCAATAATTCGACACTACCAATTAGTGTCTAATAGTCCGTTGCTTTTTGATATACAGTTCGATTGGGTTGATTGATTCTGTCTTTAAATAAAAATACGAGTTAAAAATATAATCACTAAGTTTTATATTTTTAGTTGAAAAAGGATTTATATATATATATTTCTCTAATTTTCATTAATATCTTCGATATACAGATGGGAAAATACTACAGTTTTGTTATCCTAACTAATAGAATGCTAAACTATGTTTGTTTGTTCTTCTTTTACGTCACCTTATAGTAAGGTATTGGGCTGATTACTTATAAAAAGGTAGCTGGGTATCAGAAAATAACACGACATACAAAAAGTATGATACTGAGAAATCCACAAAATGAATCAGATTTCGGAACGTAGCAACTGGTCGACGTGATTTTTTGAATCGTTACATACACAATATAAAGAAGCAACAGAATCACTTAATTTAATTTTTAATATAGGATTCATCTATAAAAAAATCAAAATCGTGTTTATTTGTCCTTCTTCAGATCACAGTGAAGTATTTTTTTGTACAGAGATAGTTGGCGGCGCATAGGAAATGACCTAAGCTTTTTTCTAACCCAGGAAATTGTATCTTAATTAATATTATGACCCGAACTAATATTATAAATCTGAAAGTATGTTTTTTGTTTTTCTTTTTCGTCAAAACGGAGCAACGTAACGGAGTGATTTTTGCACAAAGATGGTTGGCGTGCCGGATAATGACATACACGACTTTTCAACCCGGTAAAACTCTAAATAACTGAACTAATATTACAGTCCCAACTAATATTATAAATGAAAAGTTTGTTTGTGTGTATTTTTTTCATATCACAAGGATATGAAAAAAATACACAATCTTGATTATTTAAATAAATAGTTAATCTGGGAAAGGATATATACTACTTTTCGTCCGCACAATATCAGTGTGACTAATTTTATAAGCCTAACTAATAACATAAATGAGAAAATATGTTTGTTTGGTCTTTTTTCAAGTCAGACCGCAGCAAAGGATCGAAGTGTTTTATTGCATAAGGATAGTCAGTAGACCAGGAAATGACATAGATTTTAATCCAGAAAATGTTATCCTAACTAATATTACAAACTCAACTACCATTATAAGTCCGAAAGTATATTTGTTCTTCTTTCACATCACAACGTAGCAATGGTTCAAAGTAATTTTTTGCACAGAGATGGTTGGCGAGCAGGAAGAATGAGATATGGTACCTTCCAACCAGGTTAATCTCTTACTAAGTAATATTACAATCCCAAGGAATATAACAAATGCGAAAGTGCATTTAGTCGTCCTTCTTTCATGTGACAAAGGAACAACTAATCGACATTATATGTAATCGACGACATATGAAAATCATTATATTACGTGGTCGCAGAGTTTAAAATAAACTTGCCAAAAATGAAGGTTTGTCATCAAAAATGTAAACACGCAAAGGTCTATATATGAAGTAAACAATTTAGAAGATATTTGTGACGGTTTGCTTCCCTATCGATATCCAAGCCTTATTCCCATGGTAAATCTTCACATTAATGTGATATTAACACATGTATAATTAGATTCTTTTTAATGTTCTTTAGCTTTCTTTTGTTTTTATGGAATCTTTATAATTTCGTCGTATCTGTATATGTATCCGAAGGTCTGTCACATCCTCGTATTTTCTATAATTTTTGGCCTATATGCATGAAATTCATACACAATAATTAAAGGAATATAATTTTTTATTCATTGAGGACTACATATTAGTTTTTAATAAAATAAATAGTTCCTCTATTATTACCTATCACTATAAATATTTCTAATAGTACTCCATTTATTACTAAAAATATTTATGGTGACAGATATATTGCATCTCAATCTAAGGCCTTCCTAACAACCTCCTTAAATATGTCGTTTATTCAGGCTATACACCAAAAAAGTGTTATTCATATATTGCACCGACCTTCAGCAAAGTTCTTCAAGTAAATATGCATAAAAAATGATAAATGCTGAAAGATAAGTTTCTAACTTTGCAAAATGTATAATGGAATATTAAGTATTATTTAGTTATTACCGTCTCAGCACTATTCATATGTTGCACCGACCTTCAGCAAAGTTCTTCAAGTAAATACGCATAAAAAATGATAAATGCTGAAAGATAAGTTTCGAACTTTGCAGAATGTACAATGGAATATTAAGTATTATTTAGTTATTACCGTCTCATCGATGAGATGGTAATAAATCAGATGAGACGGTAATAACTAAATAATACTTAATATCCCATTGTACATTCTGCAAAGTTCGAAACTTATCTTGCAGCATTTATAGTTTTTTTTGCATATTTACTTGAAGAACTTTGCTGAAGGTCGGTGCAACATATGAATAGCACTTTCTTGGTGTATAGCCTGAATAAACGACATATTTTAAGACGTACTAATTTAAATTTGTCCGAGACTTTAACATAATATATATATCGAACAAATACTTGGACGTGTGTTTCTGAGTACGTGTTTACGATATTTTCAACATAAAGTATATATTTTTATGCAGTACATTTTTAATGGTCCCATATTGAAAGAGAGTGGCTTGATTTAACTTTGAAAAAAATATAATATTGTATTAAAATGTCTATTCCTATTAATATTACAAATAAGAATTTTTATTTTTGTTGTTTTTATATTTGACAAATGTTTGGAATATTTTTGAACAGGTAAATTAATTTTTTTAGGCATGTGTTAAAATCACATACCTAAAAATTCGTTTTTAATTTTATATGCCAATATTTGTGCTAGACTCCTTACGGTCTGAATTAAAGTGACGAATTAATTGCATTTTGTATTAAACTGTGCCCAACTGTCAGGTCTATTGGTAGGTATAAGTAAAGTTTTAATTTTGAAAAATCAATTCTTAAGTAGAAATTAACATTTTAATAGATGTTATGTATATGAAACTTTTCACGGAGTTGAGCAGTTGGGGCGCAAAATCTAAAGAAACGAACAAATCTACTTTTCTATTTACACCATTGATTAGGACTAGTGGGACATGAAATTAGTTTTCATTAGTTTTTGAGGCTATGTACTTGTATTTTCTTTAATTACATAATTTTTATCATAGAGAAAGTTTCTTAACAATATTTCGCATAAATTTACTATATCTGTCGATAATGATATAAACAAATCAATAGATATCATATAACATATCATCACCCAACGACAATAATAAATTAAACCCACTATTATAATTAAAGCAATATAAACATATCTATCGCACGTTAATCATTTGTTAACATCCTCTAATTTTTTAACATACAGAATCGTAATGTTAACAATGCATTACCACTTATTAATCAATAAATCAATTTTAAAGGTATTCCGATATATTGACACCATTCTTGAACCACTCTAGCTATACTTCCTGAAAGTTTTTTAAACATAAAATTCCCCTTAAAATACGTATGCTAGATTAAATCGTTAAAAACTTTTTTTCTCCAGTAATTTTAACGCAAAAGGCAAATATCAGTATACTATGTAGATAGAAAAGTAAGGATATTATTGAATAAGATTTATAATATGTTTTGTAAATATTTTACTATTTTCAAAAAAATCTCTGTGTAGACATTGAAAGTCTCTATCTACCACAGTGAAATACTCTATCTACCACAAATATGTGCCAGATACATTATTGACTTCAAAATAATACTTCATATTCTACATGTAAACATGTTTATTGAAATAGTTTAGGGGAGCTCTATATATTGCTTAATCCAAATATGGCGTGCACCGACTCTAATGATATATGCCCGGATGCGGAGCAACATTACATTTCCAGGTAGTAAACAGATTAGTAGTCTAGTTCAAGTAAACTACGTCCTCTTTAGGGGTGCCTACACTCTGATCCCATTCCATCATAATAGGCGGTCTCAATTATCGTAAAGTTTGGCCATATCCACGTTTGGCAAAGCAAATTCCTGTTGGCAATATTTTGAATGGTTCTGTACTGAATAGAGTCGTATTCGTATATTATTGTTTTATTTGTGTTTAATAATAAAAAGTTGAATAATAGACGTAAGGTTTTTTTGAGTTTAATAAAATAGCAAAGAAATAATGATTGAAAATGCTACATTGCATAAATTATAACAGATCTATAGAATAACTTAAATAATATTATAAAGATTATTACAGTAAATAAATTTAAATATGCGTTTTGATTGAAGAAATCACGGCGTGATTTTAAGAAAGCAAACAGCAAAGTTTCGTATCATTTGGAATTGCAGTTATCGCAATTAAATATAAGTTAGTTTTTTAAGGCCTGGACAGACGTTTACATATCGCGTTAAAACATACATTTCCATCGTTTGGCAACATAATTTCCTCTGTAAAATTTTCCCTTCTACGCTTATATTTTGTCACACAAACGATATTTTATTTATTTTTTTTAAATTTTTGCGAAAATTATTCTGAAAGCGAGCTATAATAAAAAGATAACAAGTTCTTCCCAGAAACTACTGATTCCTAGACCAACAAATGTTAATTAAACTAAACAACTGACTAGTCGTGTAGCCTCAGGATAGACCAGATTTTTTGTTTGGCCATCCTTGGGCGGGTACACTTGAAAACAGACTAATTAGAAATAAAAGGTTTTACAAATATTCCTTAATTGGATATATACTGAATACTTATGAAGATATTTTTATATTAAAATTAGCTTTCACTCGGGGCAATATTCACATCGAAAGTGAAAAATTTGATGTTGTAATTAAGAAACCATTTATTAAATATTAGTTTATTAAATAATTTATTAATTAATGTTATATTTATTAGATCTTATTATTAGAATTGACTAAATAGTTTGAGATGCACAAATTCACTTCAACTTTTGTAACAATAATTATAATTAAAAGTTATAATTATATGTACAATTTAAATTATAAATAAATATACATATACATATATATATATATATATATATATATATATATATATATATATATAAACATATATATATATATATATATATACACACACACACACGTATATATATATATATATATATATATATATATATATATATTCATGTATTATCTTTTATATATTTTATCCCATTATATATTTCAATAACTCTCAAATTCGTCAAAGGGATATTTAAATAGTTGAAGTGTGAATTAAAAGCGACAATTAAGCTAATTTTCTTTTGTAAATTTGCAAATTTTATATATTAAACATATTTCGGATATTTCTAGAATGGAATAAAATTAATTTATCATTGTCGCTTTGCGCCTGCGATTTGTGGTTATTTCGTAATGTATTTTTACCCAAATACATTCGCTTAGATTTACATTGACTCTGATTTATGTTGTCCCCGCCTATAATCTCGCATTATCGTACTTTAGCAAGAAAGTATAGTATTTAAAGGAGATTTAAAAGAAGGCTTTGTGTGAAGGTATCGGTGTTATATTATGGCCAAATTAATGTTAAATAGTCATTTAAATCATAACAAATATAATGTAACGTAATTGGATATATGCTATGTTTAACAATGTTTAATCAAATTGAAAAGCATTTCACTCGATTTCAGCGTCCATGTCGCCAAGGCGAAAATTCTCGAATTGATAGAAATAAATGCTTTTCGTAATACAGATTTTCTTTTCTAAGTTCCTTATAAACGTTCCGGTAAACAATTTCAGGCTCAATAAATTGGTTTTTGCCATTTTTATTTTAGTGATGATTTCTTATGAAATGAATATTGACCATGTTAATTTATTCAAAAAGAAAATCATAAAGCAGATTAACAATCGAATTATGGTTCTATTTGTGAATCTTATGAGATATTTAATTTTAAGTATATTATGTTGGTGGAGTATTTGCAGATGACTCACTTCATCTTATTTTTACATATCTCAATATACCCTGAAACTATTGGAATGATAACAAAATGTCACAATACCTGATTTCAAATAACCATTCACTTGCTTTAGATAGACGAGTGTTACGTTATGTCGTGGCACTGAGTAAATATGTATCGTCTCTTCGATTGACGCTTTAGTCAATTAAGCCAAACAAAGTAGCGTAAATTTTAATGTTTGGTTTCAAACTGCAAACGAATTCTTTCAGTTCAATCATGCGACCAATTACGCAAAACTTTGAACGCCAGTTTTTCCTTCTGCGCCGCCACACGAGGTTTACGCACATTAGAATACCTCTAACTTCGTAAACAGATGTTTCACTAAAATTATTGTGGAAGTTTTAAACTCATTTTATGGCCCGAGTTTGCATGAGTCGTGATTAATTATTCTGGATGAGTATATTAGTGGCATGATCCTTATTAAGCCTCTGTCTGACGTCAATTGTAAAACTAAATTTATTATTACTGCGCAGCTATTCCCTAATGAAAATTTGCTATTAGGGAATGAGGACATGAAATATCGCGATTTCATAAATATTTAGATTCAATATTCTTGTAATATTTTACTACTATTTTAGCGTAATAAATGACCGCGCCAAGGGGTTAACTTTACACTGTCTCGATTAAAATAGTAATCAAGTAATATACAATCTATACTAATTTCAGCAAACCATAGAACAATTTTTTACTCGTAAAATATCGTGATCTTGTAAAGGACAAAATTTAGTACGATGATGTAAAGTTGCTAGCATAATAAGGATTTTAATTATCTTTTATTCAGTAAAAGTAATTGCTGAAACTTTTAGATAAAAGCTTGGCTCGTGTAACTTTATTATTCGCTCATTCGTTAGTGACAGTAATAAATGGTTAACCATGTCATGGTCAATAATATGCTGATATTTACAATACTTTTTCGTTTCTTGATACTGTTTTGATATGAAATGGTCATCCCGCGGGTGTGTGCTTTATTATCATCTACCTTAGCGGTCTTTAGTTCTTATGACAGAAATTATTATAACTCAGGTAATTTTGCCAAGTTCTTTTTGAATTACACTTTAATGTAGTATTTTAGAAAGAAGACATAATCTTCTAAAGGATATTTGACACCATTTTTTTATTTTCTAAAATATTTATTGTGGTCTAAAGTAGCCTTTTAAAAATAACGTACATCTTCTTCCTTTGGCCGATAACTATATACGCATAGGACATGCAATAGTTCACATTTCTTGACCGATTTAAGGAATAATTTTTTTATCGATTTGTAAACTATGCAATTTTTTTTACCGATTGGGGAACTATGAAAATACATTGGGATGGCTTTAATTTTTTATTTGTGGTTTATTTTTATTTTTAAATTTGCGCAATTCAAAAAAACGCGTTTGCTGTTAGCAACGATTTTTAATAATTTTCAACTTTTTGTACGAATTCAGTCAAATATAAAAAGGAGATATTATTTCTTATCACATATTATTTCCGACATTTTATCTCGATATGACACGGCGTTAAATTTGCTTCTTTTCATGTTTTATATTATTGAACACTGAGTTTGTATTTGTTCTATTTATGTGGCATAATCTGTCTTTTAAATCAAAATGTTGAGTGCCTTCGTATGCTTGTGTGCTACTTAATAAAAATTTAAAGAATTAATGGATTCGTACTAAATTGCACTCCGATCGAATATATTACAGTTTAAAAAATAAAATAGTTCTGAATTGAAAAAAGTAACTTTTTTTAAGAAATAAGCAATAAACCGTTTTTAAAGTGCCTGCAGATTGTACTATTGCTTTGCCTATATAAGAATTCTGTTCGTTAAATTTCTATTATTTATAATTTTGGTATTTTTATTAGACCATTACGTTTTATTTAAGCTTCATTATTTAGAATATTATTTTATTTGAAAAAATGTAGTTTAATTGATTGATACATCTAAAACCTTGTCCACGGAACATATGTACCTGGACGTATATCTCGCGTAACGGAGAGAAAATGAAACAAAATTATTTTCGTGTTTTTATGGTAATCACAAAACAAAACTGATTACATAATTTATTTCTAAAATTTGTAAATTTATATATGTACTAATGGTCAAAATGTAACCGTAATTCATTAAATTGTTAAGTCTGAACGTTATTTTTGACGTGAAACGAATTAAATTAATTTGATATTCTAAAATTCTCTAGCAACCGTCTATACTCTGTGTTTGACATTGACTTTCTCTTCTATGTATCATCATTGAATCATGTCTCTGAACTCTCTTAATAAATTAAATGTATCTTTATAAATTAAATTCGTCGAAATGACGGACTCGTAGGAGAAGTTGTGTAAATAAATGTGTTTCATTTGAGAAGAAATAGTAGGTGTAGAGTTCACGCTCAATTTCGCAAACATCGGGTTTGACTAGTAGAGAGCTTTTAATATCTCATGATAATAGGGTATCAATTCCTCTAAATCTATAGCTGTTGGATAGACTATAAGTTTACACTTGGCTTTTAATAGGAACTCATTGCGTTCTTTAATATTTTTATTATGTTAGGCGGTGGACTGTCTTGATATTTGTAGGTATTGCTCATATGTTTCTGATAAGGACGGTAATCTTTCTGGCGGGTTAGGAGAGTTTGTTTACAATAAGAGACTGAAGAGAGAGAAAGAAGTGAATTAAAATCATTATTGGAGTCGGCGTATTAGTTATTAATATTTATAGGAAAACAAGAGAGCGCATCTGCATTACAGTTTATTTTACTTTGTTTACACATACTCTCACAACTACTCCTCTTACTCTTCCAATTTAAGTGGTCCACGAATTAGTCTAGAGCCAGGATCCGTCAAAGGACGATGGTCTGTTACGATCTTGAAAAAACGACCAAAAAGATAGGGACGGAATATTATTACGCCGAATATAATGGCTAAGAGTTCTTTTTCAATTGTAGAGTAGTTGCCTATGGATTTATTTAAAGTTTGGGATGCGCTGGCGATCGGTTTCTTTTTACCGATTTCGCCTTGAGATAGTATAGCTCCTACAATATAGTTTGAGGCGTCCGTCGTTAGCACGGAGGGTTTAGTAAAATCAGGATACTGGAGAAGAGGAGCAGTGGTTAATTTAGTTTTAAGGAGGTTAAAGAATGTTTCTTGATCAGAGGACCAATGGAATTCAATGTCTCTTTTTAGGAGTGACGTAAGAGGTTTTATAATTTTTGAAAAGTTCTCTATAAATAGTCGATAGTAACCGACTATACCTAAAAAGGATTTTATATCCTTTGGACTTTCGGGAGTAGGAAACCGAGTAACAGACTCAATTTTTTCAGGATTTGGAATGACACTTTGTCAGTAATGATATGCCCGAGAACGCGATTTCACGTCTTAAGAATTCACATTTATCAGGTTTTAGCTTGAGGTTCAATTTAGGGAACCAATCGAAAACTAGCTTTAATTTTTGTATATAGGAGCCAAGGTCGTGTGAATACAGGATAGGGTCATCTAAATAAACATAGCAGTGGAGTTCTTGTAGGTCTAAAAGGACAGTTTGTTTATTCGAGATAGTTCATTATTTGAATTTCGATTTCTTCCTTATGACACTCGGGAAAACGATAGGATTTGGCATGAATTGGAACAGCATCTTTAGTATTAATGGAGTACTTTGTGCATGAAAGGGGCTCTCCTTCTAAGTAGAATATATCAGAGTATTGAAAACAATCCTCTAATAGTACCTTGGTTTCTTTAGGATTTAGATGAGATGTATCGATGACCTTTTGGGATCTATTTGGATTTGAAATTTGGATACTTTTTATTTTTTTAACATCTTGGGCTGAAAATGTAATTTTTTTTAAAGGAGTTTGTTTAATGGATAGATCCTTAATAAGGACTACAGATCCAGTGGTATTTAAAACCGATATTTGGATACGGCGATTTGATTTAAGTTTGACAATGCCATTTCTAAGGTAAACACCTTCCAAAATACCATGGTCAAGGACAAGTGCTTCAGTGAAATTATTAAATTCGCTAGGATCATTTAAAACAGGACATTCTATAACCATTTCAAAACGTGGGGAACGCTATAGGTCGGTTGATCAAAACTTATAAGCAAGGGATATCCTTGAATATTAATGCACTATTTAGAATATTGAAGTTCAATGTTAATATTTTTCAGCAAGTTTTATACATTAGCTAATATGCCATCGTATTTAAATTTTATATTATCATCGGAGACTTGAAATTTGTAGTCAAAATTAAGGATATTTTGCTGAGACGATGGAATAAAGTGACTGAAGTATAATTTAATACTACCTAAAATTTCGTAGTATGAGTCATTATCGTTAAAACCTGTGATTTAAAAAAAAGTTTTGTGTTTTTTGCTAGACTTGCACCAGTATCGATAAAGAAACGGAGTGGATTGTCGGAATGCTTTGTTTTCAGGAAGACATGAGGTGAGGAGATCTTGCTTGAAGAAGCTTTTAGTTTGTACAATGAAATAATAGGATTAGTTATGGGATTTGTATTAATAGGAAAGGCAGATTGATTCGCCGAGTTAATTTTACTCAGAGAATGTGCTGGACTCAAAAAAACAGCGGTCTCAGTGAGAGGAGGTTGAGAGTAGGTTGAGAGTTAGTATTTTTATTTTTATAAATTGGCCTTCTAGCCGATAAACAATTTTTAAAATTAATTTCTGTAGAAATAGTAATAGGTTTGTATTATCTACGAATCAGTGTTGGATTTAATATGATATTCGCTAGATTTAGCGCTTCGTTTTTTATATAAATTTATATTTGAATAAGAAGGAGATTCAGTGGAACTAGTACATTTTTTATGTGATTTAGTATTAGATTCTATATAAGATACAGATATCGGGACTATGGCGGCACAAATGTGTACCCCGATCATTTAGTTTAAAGTCTGCTCGAGGACATTGTCAGTTAGTTTTTAATAATTGGGATAGTCAATATGGGGTTGAAGTTGACGATCCGTATTATATTTGGAATAGTTCGCTGATTTAAAGTTATTATAACCGCGTTTATGGAATTCTGAAAGTATATGGCCTATACTTTTACAACATTTGCAAACCACGGGGTTATTATTTTGAATGTTATTAGGATTAAAAAAAGTATTAAAAACCGGTTTACGTGAAGGTTAATGTTTATTATTGTGAACTGATTTTTGACATCTATTATGTTGTAGCTATGGGCTTTAGTGTGACCAGATTTATGACAAATTTTACAAATATTTAAGTTTGTGTCTGGTTTTAAAAAATTCAGGTTTTGTATTTTTTCTTCTTCTATCGCGATGTTAACTGCTAGTTTTAAACTTTTCAACAGCGAACTATATTATTTAAGCAAGGATCTAGTTCAATTGTAAATGTGAATAAGACCATGTCTTCAGTCACGGCTATGCAACCTGCAATTTCTTTTTTCTTACAACTTTCTGTGCTTAGTGCATATTGAAATACGGATTCATTGATTATTTGTTTACAGAATTTTAGTTCTAGTAACAAATGATTATAGTGTTTCCTTTCGCAAAAAAAGTGTTTTAGGAAAGAACATTGGTCTTCGAGTTATTTAAAAACTTGATTTGAGCAAGCAATTTGAGCTTTGTTTTCGAGTCGGGAAAACATATATTTAAGTAACAAATCCTTTTGGCTGTCAGATGCCAGATCAAGCGAATTTTGGAAATTAGTTAATATTTCACAAAACGCAGTTAATATTTCACGTTCTCCTTTATACGGTTTAATGAAATTAATCGAAATGAATCGGGAATTGTTTGGTTTGAGAAGAAAATTGATATTTATTTGAAAGTGGCAGTTTAATGGATGTAAACTTTAAAAGAAATATAAATTATGCAATAAACCAACGAAAGGATTTGTGATAAGTGAAAATGGTAATAACAGAGGTAGCAATATTTTACTCACAATATAAGCGCGATGATGTTGATTTCCAGGAACAGCGACATCGATTCGTGTAACATTTTTCGAGAAATAGGACTTAGCAGCGACGTTCAGATGATCCAGGCAGAATGTCTTGAGGATTTCTTCCAGCAGAGGCAGTAGTGACCTTTTTAATAAGAAATTAACCAGGATACAGTGATTGGATAACTGAACTGGCAAGATACCAATAAGGATACAGAGTTGCTTTTTATTTGTGGACACAAGATGAAATAGTAATTAGGTGATTAGCAAACAGAAGAGCCAATCATTCCACTTCTGACATCACTGTTACAGGGTTCGATGAAATAGTCTTTTAAAAAACGGACATTTATTTAACTGCAATTATTAATTCTATTATTAGTATTTATTTAATAATTAATAAAAGAGATTTGTGTTCACTATGAATATCAAATCCTGTTTGGCGTTAGGTCAGATTTATGTCTTATCATGAAAATAATGCATCTCTTATCGGATTGCATTTCTCACACAATCTATGAGAACAACTGCTTGGTTAGCAATATATTCATAATGCTGTTCGTGGGATGGAGTGTTCGTAAGAGTACTTTAAAATGAAAATTGGAAACCTTATATATTCAATAAAGCATCTGTCAGTAT